>OX422214.1:35439819-36737944 GCA_949130495.1 Sambucus nigra | reverse complement strand
TTGAGTTTTTTTATATGATGTTTAAACATTTGAATAGGCCCATATAAAAAAATAAACTCAAAATAAAAACTTTTGCAGTTTTTAAAGTTCTTTAAAAGCTGTGAAAGTTTGACCGATTTTTTTAAAATAGTAAAAACCATTATTTTGAGTTAATTTGTTTTATATGGGCCTATTGAAATGTTTAAACATCATTAAAAAATTCATCAAAAAATTTTTTTTTTTACTATATTAAAAAATTGGTATGCACCGTTGGTATATACCGTTTGATATTTACAGGATCCCCTCACTGTATATATAATACAATAGGTTATTGGATCCGAATCTCAACCCCCACTATGAAATCATGCGTTGGATAAATAATCCAGGCAAGGAAACTCATGAATATACTTGTAACCTGCCTATTTGACTATTGGTCCAATATATTACGGAATGTCTAACATACATACCCATACTCATATTCACTTCTATATGGACCGACATCCCTCACCATTAAAACCATATCATAGTGAATATAAACCTCTCAACATCATCATATTAACTCCCATATGAGCCTTTATCATAAACCATACTATGTCATGGTGAATAGTACAGGCAATAACCATGTGAATGCATTAACCACCAGTCCACACACAATTATCTAGGGAAATTCAACCATACCCATTTATCAACAGTGATTATCGATTCGTAAACACTTCCACACCCTAGAGGAAATATAATATAATATAAAAACTCTACATAGGTTAACACATAACCTAAAATGACACATAACCCCACCATAGTAGGTGTCACGCGAATATTTTTTTTTCTAAAATCGTCCGGTGAGGCACCAAGTTTCTCCCACAAAACCTGATCAGCCAACCAATACACGAGGTTCACCAACACGACCTGCTTTTAACCCGATTATAGCAAGCGAAATAGCAAACCAAGTCAGAATATGAGGCACACACAAACAATAGACACGAAATTACAGGAACTCAACTCCCAACCTTTATTTAATCACTCCACGATTACAAAGGAACACTCAATTTCGGCCTAAGGCTACCTGCCTAAAAATACAAGGGTAAAATTCATATAAATAAGGTACAAAAAATGCAGTTGACAACCCTAACTGCTAGGACATGTGTCTTAATTAAATGCTGTCGAGTTTCTATATGAAACTGCTTTCAAAACTGCTGCATTATCCTTCCAACAGGTGTCTAGAGAAGTTAACCCATGATCTCCAAGTGCCCAATTGATGTATTCCCGTTTTCACACCTGTTCTGACCCGAAACTGCCATGGAACTGCTCTAAAACTACTGCATTAGGATCCCAACTAGTGTCCAAGGAGTTATCCCATGATCCACATGTGCCACATTGGTGCAATCCCATTTTTACACCTATCCTGCCCAGCAACTCCCATGAAAACTACCCAAATACATTTTTTGGGACAAGCACAACTGCTCTTTGAAGACAACTTGCAACAACCCACGAATTAAGACAATGCCACCTCAAAAATATAAGCAACCCTGCCCACCGATGCAACCCGATGTTGCATAACAGGTGTGATCGAGGAATTCCCGATCACAACCCAAAATCCATGCACTACCAATCCCACATTCGGTGTATGGATAAACCAACATGCCCATAATGTTTCCTAGAGCCTAAGAGCGCTCATGGCTAAATATCAAATTTTTCCTCGGAGGTACCCCCTCCTTATATATGTTCTTAACAAAAATTCCCGAGTGGTAGCAGTAGACGTCAACTACCGAATGACCGAAAAGAACCCAGCTCCCCACAATCTGACAACTTCGAATAGCATAACCACTTTGTTCCAGCTAAATGCCTTAGTCAAAGTAAACTAACCCATTTTCCTTTAGTATCGAGGTTTGCCCGTACCCAAACTCCATGATGAACCCCATAACTTCATGATGAGCATTTTTGGGTGTGACAAACCCTCCCCCACTATAATAATTCGACGACCTTATCGATATCAAGAAAATTCCAACTCTATTGAAAATTCCCCAATAAAAACTTGAACTTCATCGAGAACAGCACCAAGTCTTCGATTCAACCCAAGTGTAACACCGAACCAAACTCCTCTCGATTCAATGTCTCCCTGCAGGACCATAACCTCCACGTTTTCACCATCTAACGTAGAAGTTTCTGTTGGTAATGCGAGGTTCCTTCAGCCCCCACATACCAAGGCTTCAATCACCCATTTATCTGAACTCCATCGCTTGGAGTCCGCCCAACAAAGCCAAGGAGTTTACACCACCATCTCCCGCACCTGAATTTAATCCACCTCTTGACTCTTCCACTTGAATTGCAGCAAGTTTCTCCCGCATTGGATAATTCCTTACCCGATGTGAACCGTTGCAAATAAAACACCCAGAATAGCTACCCTTGCCTTTGTTTGGATGTCCATTAGCCCCATTTCCCTTGTCATGTTCTTTCCCTCCATCTTTTCTCGATTCTGAGATGACCTTGTCTTTACCTTTCGACTTAAACGAAATAGCATCTAACCAGTCAAGTTTGAGATCGACTAGGCTGTTCGGTGCTGCCACTGCTTGATGAAAATCATGCACACCTTGTCTTCTCAATTCAGCCTGCACCCAATGCTGAAGATTGGAAACGAAATTGAAGACCTTATATTCCTTGGACATCCCCTTAACGTCCAACATCACCGGCGTGAACTCTTTCACATAATCCCGCACAGTCTTGTCATGCTTCACGCGTCACAATGCTTCCTTCGCCTGCTAACCAGAATTTTCTGGCAAGAATTGATCCCTCAATTCTTTCTTCAGTTCACTCCATGAACTGATCTCTGACCTACTCTTGTCTTTGGTCCGGGTTCTCCACCAAATTTTTGCATCGTCACATAGATACATAGTGGTGATCGCCACCTTCTTCATTTCATTGATATGAGCAGTCTTGAAATACTGTTCCATATCAAACACGAAATTCTCCAATTCCTTTACCGATCTTGCACCAGCAAACGCCTTCGGTTCTAGAATTTTATACTTCTTGACACCAACACCACTTGTGTTATTGCTCCCAGCATTGAGCCACTCCTTTTTTAGCAGTCCAGCATCCTCATCAAGTCTGCCCAAATGAGTACGAAGCTCGTCAGCCAAAAAACCCACATCTGCAGCAAGGTTCTCAACATTTTCTTCAGTTTCCTGGATGTGACTTTCTTGCACCATTCGAACACGTTGCAATTCTAACAACAATTCTTCCAACTTGACTGAGAGTCACCCGTTGGAGGATTTACAAATAAATTCTCCAATTTTTGCACCCTTTCTCGTAATTCTGCACTACTGCCTCCTGCCATTGCTTGCAGAATTCAAGGAAACTCTTGCCAAAATTGTACTCACCATGAAAAATTCAGACTTCTACCTTCAAAAACTGGTTTAAATGCACTAGAATTTGCTCCAAAACCTAGCTCTGATACCAATTATCATGCAAATATTTTTTTTCTAAAATCTTCCGGTGAGGCACCAAGTTTCTCCCACAAAACCTGATCAGCCAACGAATACACGAGGTTCACCAACACGATCTCCTTTTAACCCGATTATAGCAAGCGAAATAGCAAACCAAGTCACAATATGAGGCACACACACAATTGACATGAAATTACAGGAACTCAACTCCCAACCTTTATTTAATCACTCCACTATTATAAAGGAACACTCAATTTCGACCTAAGGCTACCTGCCTAAAAATACAAGGGGAAAATGCTTATAAATAAGGTACAAAAATTCAGTTGACAACCCCAACTGCTAGGACATGTGTCTTAATCATAATGCTGCTAGGTTTCTCCATGAAACTGCCTTCAAAACTACTGCATTATCCTTCCAACAGGTGTCTAGAGAAGTTAACCCATGATCTCCAAGTGCCCAACTGATGTATTTCGGTTTTTACACCTGTTCTAACCCAAAACTTCCATGGAACTTCTCTAAAACTGCTGCATCAGTATCCCAATAGGTTTTCAAGGAGTTATCCCATGATCCATATGTGCCACATTGGTGCAATCCCATTTTTACACCTATCCTGCCCAGCATCTCCCATGAAAACTACCCAAATCCATTTTTGGGACAAGCACAACTGCTCTTTGAAGACAACTAGAAACAACCCACGAATAAAGACAATGCCATCTCAAAAATATAAGCAACCCATCCGATCGATGCAACCCGATGTTGCATAACCGGTGTGATCGAGGAATTCCCGATCACAACCCAAAATCCATGCACTACCAATCCCAATTTCGGTATATGGATAACCCAACATGCACACGAAGTTGACTAGAGCCTAGTAGCGCTCATGGATAAATATCAAATTTTGCCTCGGAGGTACCCCCCTCCTCATATATGTTCTTAACAAAAATTCTAGAGTGGTAGCAGTAGACGTCAACTACCAAATGATCGAAAAGAACCCAGCTCCCCATAATCTGACAACTTCGAATAGCATAACCACTTTGTTCCAGCTGAATTCCTTAGTCAAAGCGAACTAACCTATTTTCCTTTAGTATCTAGGTTTTCCCGTACCCAAACTCCATGATGAACCCCAAACTTCATGATGAGTGTTTTGGGGAGTGACAGTAGGTGTTTTAGGAATAAAATAATAACGATGACTTTAACAAGTCAGACAAAGTTTATACACAATTTAATTCAAACGCGGCTGAACACACTCCAAATGAGATGTACACAACTAAAAAATCACGTGAAGCATACCCCTCGAGTGGTAGTGGAAGCGCTAAATATGGTAAATATATATGCAATGACCGCACCATCACTAGTTCATTCTCATACTATCCCCAAGATATATTCGGGCACCTACCAACTACATGGCTATACACTGTGCATTTATGTTAATATTTTTGAATTGTCCTGGTGGTTCTCCCCCATGGATTCTCTTATGTCATTTCTCCTAATTTTTATAATGGGGATGCTGTTGATTCCACTCGATTATGACCCTTGGTAAAATTATTCTCCTTTCTTTATCTTTTGCAACTCTCTTACTCCTTAAAATGTTATGTAACAGGTGCATCCACTACTTATGCTCAAGACATGTTGGAAAACCTATCACAAAACACTAGCTTATTGGTCTATCTCAACTCAATCAATAAAAAATATCTCTTATTATTTTTTCTTTCCACCTCCTTGGGTGTACATAAAGACCAATTATTAATCTTCATCTCATACTCTGCATTCATGTGGTGACTCTACTTCATGGTTAGAAAATGTCTCATCTTCATTACCCGAATAGCATGCGGGTTCCATTAATAATTTAAAATTTTCTTAAATCCAAGTGTAACACAAACCCCCCCTCTTATCAAGACTATCCACATTTATTCTCACCACTACAACATTTTTATCTTGCTAAAATATAGCAATCATCTTCTTTTATTACTCAAAAAAATCAATCATATGAAGGAAACTCTTTATCCTCAATTATCATTGCAACACCACCAAAATGTATGTAGATACCAATACTTCAATAAGTTCCTTATAAAATACAATCCCTCTCGTATTTTGAATTCAACATGACGTAAGGCGCATATAATATTTGCGCCAGCAAAAATCTCTGAATTGTGGTCTTTGTTCCAACCATGACAACTTACTTAATTATTTTTATATTTGTAGTGAACACCCTTGTTTAATTTTTAAGTCTCTCTTCGAAAACTTACTTACTAACGGGCTTCACTATCATGACCCCTTAATTCTCATCTACATCTCTAGTCTCACTAACTCCCAAGAAAAAATGAACGTTATTATTGATGCCTAAATTTGGGTTTCATATTTTAAAATGATCTTAGCTCGAGTTACCCAATATTTATAATCACATGTAAATAACTTATGATAAAGAAATGAAAAATGTGTAAGGAGATGCATAGGGTTACGTGGTTCAATAAAAATGGTTCCTGCATCCACGGGGTAATACCACTATCTGTTTAGGGTTGAGTACGAGTCTCTTCGTAACCGTTTATAGGGTTATAAAAAGTGGTTCTAATGAGCAACTAAGAGAAGTAGTAGTCTATTTATAGTAGTCAGAAGTTAAAGATATGGAATACCTTTATACACTAGGCATTTATATTTTGACATGACAATATGCAACTAAATATTTATTCACGTTCATGTGTATGGTGATTGTAGAATGTCCCACATGTGTCTATTCATATTACTGATGGCTCATCTTCCTGGGTGTGGTCGGCCGGATGTCCTACCAAGAGATATCTGAGCCGATCGCGTTTATTCTCTATTTGAGGATCCAGTAAAAATGTCGACAGGTGTCCCTACTTTATAGGTCTATGTGCCATAATTATTATAGGATAAACAAAAGCCCCAAATACTTCATACCCAATTGGATAATGAAAGGATGGAGTATCCCACTTCAAAAGTTGTTCGACACCTTGGTAAGGTGTTGGTCCGCAACCGACCTTAAGAACTTGTAATTTTTAATCCTTCACATTAAGGCGGTGACAATTTTGTAAATAGTTGTATAAATAGAAAACTATCCAAGGGTACGCTAGTCTTTTGGACGCCTGGGGAAACGGGACACCATCGATAGCTGTTAAATAAGGGGGTTGGAATGTAGTACGCCACATTTTTCATATATAATAAATATTATATTATGTGTACTTGAGTGACATATAATGTCACAACTTACTTATACATATATAAACAAATTGGAATTAAGAGCTAGTAAAAATATTAATAAATATTTTAATTATGATTCAAGATAAAAATATGAGCAATGGGGATAATAATAGGATATGTGTTATTTTCTATTATTAGTTAGGAAGATGATGGATTTAGACTATTTAAAATGAGGCATTTTGGGATTAACTACTTAAGACTCTAAATTACACCCATGCCCAAATAGGTCTTTAGCCATTAATATTGAACCATTAGGAGGCTTATTTTAACACAAAACCCAAATTGGTGATTTAAGAGCTTGGAGAGAAGAGGGTCTAAAGAAATAAGGAATATTTTGAATATTTGAGCCCTAGTTCTACACATATAAAGGCAACTTTAATTTGAATTCTTGTATAATTGAATTTATTAGAAATTATGGCTATTCATTTTAATCAAAACCCTGACAATTAAAATCTAATTTAGATGATTTAAATCAAATAATTTCATAATTAACACAATTAGGAAGTGATTATGATTTTCTTAGCATAAATTCGATTGAATCTTCCCAATAATTGTTTTGTTTCGATTAGATTCTGAATAGGTTCTGATTTGGTATTATAATCCATTTAAAACCCTAGGATCTATTACATAATACATAGATTATTGCAATCAGTTTGTTAAGAATTGAAAGTTTAGGATTCTTGAGAGAGAAAATGGGTTTAGTTGGGTTCTTGGACTTTCATTAGGATTTTGATGATATAATTAAGTTCCAATCATATTTTGCATGTAGATACATCCAGTATATGTTATATGGATCATATATGAAGGTTTTCTATTCATTAATGGAAGATTAAAGTGGATTTTGTTATTTTGGAGAAGACAAACCCCATAGGGGGACAACCTCAAACACTGAAGCACACGATGGACCGACCCTCCCCACATGATCTACCAGTGCCTTATGTTATTAAACAATTCCTCTTATTTTTTAATTTGAGAATTTGTATTTACGAATTTTTTTTAGATGACTCCTGATCTAAATTTATGCATATTATTTTGTTTATAGTATGAATTGTATGACATAAATGTAGTGTAACAGATGGATTCCTTAATTCCTTTTAAATAGAAGTAAAGTGGATAAAATTTCTCCCGGGACTCAAATTCCATGATTAAGATGGTTTTAAATTATTGTGTTCTTTATGTGAAGCAAGCCATGCATGAGTACTTATGGTGAACGTACTAAGAGGGAAATTCCATTTAAAAAGGGGCACATATGACTCGTACCGCTTTGGTACCTCAGTGATTAGACAAGATGACTTAGTCAATTTTTAGTCTTAGGTCACACATCTAGGTACCCATGTCCAAGATGGATTATGGGGAAATTTCTTTTATATCGCCTTTGGTATGGTAGGATATATGATATATGGGTAGTTGTGGTGATTTATCCCTTGCCTTGATGAGGACTTAGGTTTGGAATGGCCTAAGACAATACTTAGTATGCACGAGTGATCCCTGAAGGCATTAGAGATAGGCCTTTGTTGTTTGACTTACTTATGTGATCCTTAAACTCTAAGATTATTTTAATTTCTTTTAACAATTGGCTTTGATTAGTGTCTTGTTATCCCGAATTTCGATAATTATATTCACATGGGTAGAGTAAAACTTAAACACGGGGTTACATCGGATTTGGGATATTAGATCAACATAATATTGGGATTGTCGGGTGGGGCAAATCCTAAAGATGTTAAAAAGAAAAAGGCATATGCATAGTTATGAATTATTTGAACTTTCTTTATACTTTTATTCTATTTAAACTTGTTGTTAACGTCATGGATGTAACATTTCAGGAACGAGGCTTCCCGTTCAGTCGCCTTAATCAATAGTATTGATGTCATTCATCCTTCTGTTACAGATTAACTCTAGGATGTATGTGTCACTAGCCTATATGCTAGTTCTATCAGTTCATTTATTTTCCATCATTATATAGAGAATTACTTATTTGTATTCATACATTTTGTATAGCCTATAGTTAGTTTTTTTTGCATGTAAATTTATTTTGTGGAAGGTAACAAAGTTCTGATATATCTTGCGTTATGAATATTCAATTTTGATTTCAATTTATTTCTTTTCTTGCATCCTTTGAAATGTAATAATTTTTTAGACTCCTATATTGTTTAATTTAGAACAAATCAATCTATTTTTTTAATATTATGGGATGTCACACTAGCCTTAGCCTTCATAGGACCTTTTCTAAAATCATAAAAAAATGCCTAATTTGACCTTTCATACCATAATGTGTGCATGTGTAGACATAAGGAATGTTACCCTTAGGTAGACCTAATCTAACATCCCTAACAATTATTGTCTCTCTTGAACGCATGGTCTTGGCTTTACTAGAGGAAGCATCTCATTAAAGCCAATCTCGTATGTGTATTTTTTATTCAGATGGTGCATATCACTATATCAAACTTTCCAGGCCTAGATTCCAAATGAAATTTGACAATACTTAAGTCTCCCAATTTCTCTCATAACTCCACAGTCATAGACTCAAGCAAATGCCTAGACTCTTAAAACTCAAGAAGATCCTTCTTCAAAACCTCCATCAAACCACAGAGGTTATCTCTCTTACCCTAAATATACTCGAGCTTATCATTAAGAGTCCTCTCACATTCCCTAAGATCCATAATAAATATAACCTCATTATTACCTATGGAACATTCCTTCATCCTAGCTTCTAAACACAAGTTATCCTTCTTCAACTTCAATGATTCCGTGTATGACTCCCGAAAGTGCACTTGAATTTCACTCTTCTCTTCCTCTTATTCATCTTCTTCTTCAACACTCTTATCTTCACTAGCTCGGGTATCAAACTATTGGGACTCAAAAGTGTCATGGTCATGATTATCTTCATCGGGAGAAGACTTTCATTTAGAATTTCATGACAAGCCATGAATGCGGTGTAGTTACACTCACTGGGCAAATTTGCTTCCTCTTATGACTCACTATCACTAAGGGTGACATTATGTACCTTTGTTTTCTTTCCCTCCTTCCTTAGTTTAGTGGGACACTCATGAGAAAAATTTCCCAAATCTTGGCATTCAAAACACTTTTCTTGGTCATCCACCTTCTTTAGACCATCCATATTCTTACTATAATAGATAATAAAGTTCTTATGTTTCTTTTTAGAGCTCTTCTCATCTCTAATCTAAAGAAACTTCTTGAACTTTTTAGCAGACCTATCTATCTCTTCAACATCAATCTCACTGTCACTATCAGAATTTGACACGTCTCCCTTTCGATATTTGAAAACAATACCCTTCTCTTTTTTTTATCCTTTTTCTTCGGAGGAAACATGTGTGACACCCCGCCTAATTAAATATCGGGTGATCAATCCTTTATAAAATTTAAAATAGAATGTTCGGTTGGTTCATTCTTAGCATCATTGTCGAAAACATTATAACCTTATTAACCACCTAATAATTAATTAAGCTAGTGTCAAAATATTTTCCTTTTTAAAAAACAATCTTTTAATTATTAATCCAAGAATATAATCATAATCCATCCTCCACAACTAATGAATACAAATACTAATCTGAATCACATACTGAAATAAATAAGACTGGATAAAACATTCCAGTTCAAAACTCTAAACCAAGAACCATAGGAACAATAAATCCAACTGAAATGAAAGGAATGTAAACTGAATACAATCTCAAATAAATGTCTAAGGAGTGGGCGACACACGCCCTAAATGAAGAGTCTATCTAGAACTGAGTGAAATGATAGGGGCGTATAATACAAAGACCTACATCTTCCACAACAGCTGTAGCATGACAAACAATCCAAATATCTAAGTCTTGTGTACCTATGGATGAGCACTTGATATAATACATATATATATAGCAAGAGAGAAGAGATGCAAGAAATGGGTCAGAGCCCGATGTGTAAAAATATTTGTTTTAGCAAGTATTTAAAATTTTCAATAAAGAAAGTATCAAATGCATGTTAGTTTGAACTCTTACATGAGAGTCTCATCTCTCGTATATTGTGCACGCCTATCATACATCTATTCTCACCAAGTCATCCGTAACACTTCTAATTAGATAAAGACTTATACTTCTTGTTATACCTCGTGGTTATAACCCATGATTCCTAGTTTTCCGCATTATTAATATCAGCATTTATTAATTCGAATAAGTGTTATCACACTAAGTTAAGTATTCACAGCTTACGTCACTTAAGATTGTACTATCCCAATAACCTACAATTAACTCACAGTAGGAATAACACAAGTATATATATTCACCACTATAATATACATATACTAATACAGCACCCCAAGGCCAAACCTGTAGTGCATTGCATACTCTGTTATCATGTCCCGGTACATCTCGTACTCCAATAAGGACTATCGGTTCAGAAGTCTCCCATGAACCATATTCACAACACACACATAGTGGCGGCGAACATAGTTCACATACCTATGGGTCACGCACATACCTACGTTCCCATAGTCATCATTCTTATCAACTCACCAATAAGTCTTCACAATAGTATGTTCTGAGATACAAGTCTAATATCCCCCGATGGTCACACGTGATACCATCTCTACGCAACCCCCGTGATAGCAAGCAGCTAGATATGTCATACACATAATATTAAGCATGTAATAGGTATCCAACATCCTACTAATATTTATAGGTATTCTCCCAGCCATTTTGTATACTTACCATACGTATTTCATTCTCATTATTACGTATTTTATAGTATTACTAAATCACCACAACTCTTTAGTAATTTTCGAAGTAACGCTTCTTTTCGGATTAATTAAAGTATAAAACTCACATACTTTCTCATAGACTTATCTCTTTTCAAACCTGTTAACTGGCAATTTCTCTCACTCGTATAAACTGAAAATTTTCAAAACTGCCCCTAAGGAGTTCCTCGAAAATTCACCCTATCGCTCGAACGAGATGGAAATATCGTTTGAATGAATGCCACATGTCGCTCGGACGACTTGCCTATCTTGTTTGAACGACTTCGCGCGACATCGCGCGAGACCTACTGTTTCATCTTCTACACAGGATTTCAGCGTTTTTCCACCATATTTAACCCTAAAACCTCTAAATTATCATCCCAAACTCCAACCAATCATTCCCAATTCAAATACTAACAATTATACATGGATTCTAACATCCCAGAATCATTAAATCATTACGAAACATCAATGAATTATGAAATCCCCAAATTAATTACTAAAACCCTAGTTCTTCAAATTCTTATTCAAGAACACATGATTTCCAGATTCGTTCTTCACATAAGTTTTTCAAAACATGATTTCTATCTTACATACATGAAGGGTTCAATTAAATAAATCTCAGATTCGAATTATACATCCTAATTCTCCAATTTTCATCACTTTTATGAACAAAACATGTTTATATCATCCCTATACTAACATGAGTATGATTAATGCTAAAGAAAAGAAAGTAATAAACACTTGCCTAGAATTAGTCATCTCATTTCTTGACATTGTTGGTACGGGTGTGTTCCCCTTGTCCCGATCTACACGATGGTGGTGGTGGTTGTGCAAGGTGGTGCTAATTGAGCCTTCCCTCTTGGAAATTGGTTCTCCCTCACACCTTCTATGGTCGTTCTTTACTTTCTGTATCACTCAACCCTAATGAACTTCTTTTGGCTGATAAAATAACTCCTAATTTTCGTCCATTAATTAAACCCAGAAATACAACTTACCATAATGCCCTCTCGGGGCACCGGTTAGGCCTAAAATTTCCACAGGACCCAAACTAAACACCCGTGTATACTATTTTGACTATCTCGACCCTTCCGGACTCAACAGTGCACTTGAAATGACCATATGAGTTACTAAAAATAATTAATCTTTTTATTCCATTAAATTAGTCCGAACATGACTCGCACGCACGTGTGACATAATTTACTAAACTGTTGTATATCTTATTCTTGACAATTTATCGAAGTGTATAGTTCCATATTACATATCATACAGTAATATTCAATCAATAAGTATTAACCCTTGGCACGTTAGTTAATATTTATTTTAAATCCGGATTAATTAAAAATTTATTTTCACATTTTAATTCAATTAATCCCATAATTATTTAAATCATAAAAATATGGGGTATTACATATTTCCCCCTAATAACGGAATTTTTTCTCGAAATTCAGAAAATAAGGTATACCTGGTACGAATAAGTCTGAATATTTCTCTCGCATATCGGCCTTATGCTCCTAAGTAGACTCCTCCATATTTGATGATGCCATTACACCCGAACAAGTGGAACTACCTTTGACCTCATCCTCCTCTCACTATGATCTAGGAGAGCCACCGGTCTCTCCACATATGAACTGTCTGGATGTAACTCAATATCCTCAATCGCGATGTGAGTGTGTGCCAACTCATCCTGAAGATACCGCCTCAGTGACGAGATGTGGAACACATTATGGATACGATGCAAGTGCTCGAGTAACCCAAGCCAGTAAGCCACTGGTCCGATGCTTTCTATAATAGGGAATGGTCCTACGTATCTCGGAGCCAATTTCCCTTTCTTCCCAAATCTCATTACTCCCTTCATTGGAGATACTCTAAAAAAAACTTGGTCCTACACTGTGAACTCTCGAAAGGACCTGTTAGCATCGGTGTAGCTTTTCTATCTGTCATGAGCTACCCATATGCGATCCCGAATCATCTTGATCTTGCTCTACATATCCTGAATTACCTCTCGCCCGAGTAGCTTGTTGTCTCCCACCTATAGCCAACAAGCTGGAGAACGACAAGGTCTACCATACAATGCCTCGAACGGGGACATGCCAATTGTAAACTGATAGGAGTTGTTATAAGAAAACTCCACCAGTGGAAGGTACTGCTCCAAACCTCCCCTAAAGTCAAGAATACACATATGCAACATGTTCTCGGGCATCTGATTAGTTCGCTCAGTTTGCCCATCAGTCTGCGGGTGATACACTGTACTCAATCGCAACTCGGTACCCATAGCCTCTTGAAAACTCCCCTAAAAATGAGACACAAACGTCTTGTCTCTATCTGACATGATATTAAGAGGCACACCATGCAGTCTCACTATCTCTACAATAAATAGCTGAGCATAGTGTCCCACTGTATAGTCTGTCCTAACTGGCAAGAAATGGGTTACTTTCGTCAATCGGTCCACAATAACCCATATAGAATCGTGTCCCCTCTGTGAAGTAGGCAACTCGATAATGAAGTCCATGGAAATGCCCTACCATTTCCACGTAGGGATCTCCAACGGCTGAAGCAAACCTGGTGGCCTATGGTGGTCCACTTTCACTAGTTGACAAGTGGTACACTTGGAGACGAACTCCGCTATGTCTCTCTTCATTCCACTCCACTAGTATTACCGCCTCATATCCTGGTACATTTTGTCCCCACCGGGATGTATCGCAAATCGGGACCCATGCAATTCCATCATCACTACATGTCGAAGGTCTTGCCCTTCTAGAACAACGAGTCTCCCATTAAAGCGAAATCGCCTTCGGAGCTCACTGAATAAGACTCGGCTCCACCGACTAAAAGCTGCCTAATCCGATCTTGACATAACGAATCCGTTGCCTATGCCTGTACTACTCCCGTAACAATCTGAGGCGTAACTGTCATTGCAGACATAAACGATTGGGCCACGGCATCCTGGTGTCCCGATTCCTTATATTTCTCTCTCCACACCTCGTCCCTCTCATCCACTAGCCTACGTCTCAACGCGTCCGCCACCACATTCGCCTTTCCTGGGTGGTATTAGATATCGAACTGATAATCCTTCACAAATTCGAGCCATCTATGTTGATGCATATTCAGCTCTTTTTGCGTGAAGAGGTACTGTAGTGACTTGTGATTCGTGAATAAGCGAAATTTCTCCCCTAAGAGATAGTGCATTGCATACTCTGCTATCATGTCCCGGTACATCTCGTACTTCAATAAGGACTATCGATTCGAAAGTCTCCCATGAACCATATTCACAAAACACACATAGTGGCGGCAACTATAGTTCACATACCTAAGGGTCATGCATATACCTATGCTCCCATAGTCAGCTGACTTATCAACTCACCAATAAGTCTTCATAGTACTATATTATGAGATATAAGTCTAATGTCCCCCCGAAGGTCACCCAGGATAAGACCGTCTCTACGCAACCCCTGTGATAACAAGGAGCTAGGTATGTCATACATATAATATTAAGCATGTAATAGGTATCCACACATCCTATTAATATTTATAGGCCTTCTCCCAGCCATTTTGTATACTTACCATACGTATTTCATTCTCATTATTACGTATTTTATAGTATTACTAAATCACCACAACTCTTTAGTAATTTCCGAAGTAACGGTTCTTTTCGGATTAATTAAAGTATAAAACTCACATACTTTCTCATAGACCTATCTCGTTTCAAATCTGTTAACTGGAAGTTTCTCTCACTCGTATAAACTAGAAAATTCCAAAACTGCCCCTAAGAAGTTCCTCAAAAATTCACCCTGTCGCTCGAACGAGATGGCAATGCCATTTGAATGAATGACACGTGTTTTTCGAGCGACTTTGTGCGAGATGCCTATCTTGTTTGAACGACTTCGCGCGACATCACGTGAAACCTACTGTTTCGTCTTCTACACAAGATTTCAGTGTTTTTCCACCATTTTAACCCTAAAACCTCAAAATTATCATCCCAAATTCCAGCCAATAACTCCCAATTCGAATCCTAACAATTATACATGGTTTCTAACATCCTAGAATCATTGAATCATTACGAAACATCAAAGAATTGTGAAATCCCCAAATTAATTACTAAAACCCTTGTTCTTCAAATTCTTATTCAAGAACACATGATTTCCAGATTCGTTCTTCACATAAATTCATCAAAACGTGATTTCTATCTTATATACATGAAGGGTTCAATTAAATAAATCTCAGATTCAAATTATACATCCTAATTCTCCAATTTTCATTACTTTTATGAACAAAACATGTTTATATCATCCCTATACTAACATGAGTATGATTAATGCTAAAGAAAAGAGATTAATAAACACTTTCCTAGAATTAGTCATCTGATTTCATGACGTTGTTAGTACGGGTGTGTTCCCTTGTCCCGATCTAGACGATGGTGGTGGTGGTGGTGCTAATTGAGCCTTCCCTCTTGGAAATTGGTTCTCCCTCACACCTTCTATGGTCGTTCTTTACTTTCTGTATCACTCAACCCTAATGGACTTCTTTTGGTTGATAAAATAACTCCTAATTTTCGTTCATTAATTAAACCCAGAAATACAATTTACCATAATGCCCTCTCGGGGCACCGATTAGGCCTAAAATTTCCACGGGACCCAAGCTAAACACCCGTGTATACGATTTTGACTATCTCGACCCTTCCGGACTCAACAGTGCACTTTAAATGACCATATGAGTTACTAAAAATAATTAATCTTTTTATTCCATTAAATTAGTCCGAACACGACTCGCACGCACGTCTGACATAATTTACTAAACTGTTGTATTTCTTATTCTTGACAATTTATCGAAGTGTATAGTTCCATATTACATATCACACGGTAATATTCAATCAATAAGTATTAACCCTTGGCACGTTAGTTCATATTTATTTTAAATTCGAATTAATCGACAATTAAATTCTCACATTTTAATTCAATTAATCCCACAATAATAATTAATCCCATAATTATTTAAATCATAAAATATGGGGTATTACAACATGTTCATCTCATATGTTTGAAGGTAACCAATTTGTTCTTGTACTCTTATAGTGTCGAAACCACCTAGGGAATCTAGGATCGTGACTTTGGCATTAAATCTTTCAAGAAATGAGCTTAAGATTTTTTGCACAACTCTAGGCTCGGGGATAGGCTCACCTAAGTTTAATGGGAAATTGAAAATATTTAACAACCAGGCATAGAAATCATCAAAATATTCATCCTCTAACATCTTAATCATTTGATCTTCGTGTTTGAGGAGTGGGTGATAGAGTGCATGTACTTGTATCAGAGTCCATGAAGGAAAATAAATGTACCTCTGAGATCGATCTTCCCCATCCGGTATATTGGATTGGTGCAAATTTTTGATATCTTATGTTTCTTGGAGGTCCTCATCATACATCTCTTCCCATTCGACTGGGTGATTTATTTTGTCCATCAAAGGGGTTATAAGACATGGTTCTTTAGAGAGAATGAATTGTATGACTAGTAGCAACTACGGGTTATAGTGGTTGGTTTATAGGAAGTGTATGGCCATGATGAAGAAGGTCATATGGTGCTTGGTGGGCCTAGTCTCGGTGATGGTTTTTAAGGTCGGTGATAGAGTACCCAAAGGGGTTACTGATTAGAGAGGGGAGTGTGTCCTCATTCTTGGTTTATAATGAATGGGGACTATCAGGGTAAATGGGTCAGAGTTTGAGGTAGGAGTAGGGGTGGGCACGGTTCGGTCCAATCCGAGTTTTGCCTATTTTTTGGACCGGACCGAACATTCGGTCCTTAATTTTTTTTAACCGAGACCGGACCGATTAATTCGGTTAACCTACTAATTCGGTCCAGGCTTTTTTCGGTCCGGTCCGGGGTAAAATTTTGTCCTGACCCTATTTTAAATATTAGTACATTTTATGAATTTTTTTATCTATGTTTCTCACAAATATATATACAAAAAAATAATACTCGAAACTCCAAGTGATATTTACATGGTTTTTTTTAACCCAAGTAAAAAAATGTTTTGTACATATATAAAATGTTCCAAATTAAATTCATAAGTTATATACATTAATTCAAAAACTATACATAAGAAACACAATAACATTATTTTTATTATATATATATTGGAATCGGTCCGGTCCGATCCAAATCGGTCTTTTAATATAGTGAACCGCGGACCAGACCGGTTTAATCGGTTTTTAGGTTTTGTGAACCGATTTTCGGATCGATTTCAAAATAGCCTTAATTTTCGATTCGGTACGGTTCGGTCCAATCGGTCCATTTGGGTCGGTCTTTTTTTTTGTCCACCCCTAGGTAGGAGTATTTAAGGTGTTAGTGCGTGGGATGGGATGATAGTGAAGGGGGTTGTTTATTATATTGGGTTTTGGTGGGATGAGCCTACAGACGCCAATAAGGTCTTGGATGGCATAACTAAGTGCCCATTAGTTATCCTTGACTTGGACGTCTCTTAGTGGAAGTTTCTATGTGAGTCACCCTTCCAATTTTTGTTTGGGCTAACTGGAGGTGGTCTACGTTTGACTGGTTTGAGGAAAACATTAATTTCCAGGTGGTGAGTACCCGATGGGGAGGGGATTGTATATCTATAAGGTGTCTTTGCTAGGTTCAGATCTATTTGGGAGGGGGAAAACTTAGTAGTTCTTAGGGGATCCCCTAATTAGTATGGTGCAACAGTGGTGATCATAAATTAATAAGTTTTGGATATAGGGTAGGAATCAGTTTGCGGACTGAATACCACGGTAGTGATATAGGATGCATAAGCTCTAGACAATTTCTTTCTGGTGGAAAACTTATTTTCTAGTTGCTAATATTCTTTAGTAGACTTGGTGATCCTAAAAATCGAGTATCTTGTAAGTACACTTATCGTTGTCGTCGATTTTGTACCTCAATAAAAAAACCTAAACTTTAACTACACATGTTTTAACTGTATAGCGGTGAGTTCGAGTATCGAATCCACAAAGAATGTTGTTTAAAGTTTAATTAATTTATTACTTCTAAAAAATGTAAAAGAAGATCATTGATTTTATAATGTTTTAATATTACAATTTATCTATGCGAATATTGAAACTACAATAATTTACAAGTATTAAAACTAAAGGTTGAGAATTGAATCCTCACTTCGGAATACGTAGGATAAATAGTTACATGGTTAGACACGTTTAAAATGTGATGAATTCTCGCTTAAACAATTATTTAAACCCGGATTGTCACTTTCCAAATTTGCATAAAAGTCCAAATACGAGTTTCATGTCAACAATAATCCCAAAATTACACAAGCAATGTCACACATATGGTGCATATGTGATATGCCCCATTAAGGTCACTAGGTGTAATTTCGAAAATAATTAAGTCATTAAAATCGACCTATTCCACTATACCATAGTGAAGCAACTACACACCCGAGATGAGTTCATTAGTCTCAACTTAATTAAAATTACCTATTTTTTTAAATAATTAAATAAGAGGTTATGCGTGAATAAATAATTTTGGGAAGAAGAAAAATGATTTGAGTGTGAGAAACCAATCACAAAAGCGTTAAACTAATTATAGAGTGCAAATAATAATAAAAGAAAAATTAATTAACTAAAGGAATAATTTATTAAAACTGTATTTAAATTATAAATTGCAACTAAACTACACTACTCTAAAAATTCTATCTAAAATAAAATATGAGGTCCCCAAACAATGAAACCCAATAACCTTTTATAGGTTAAAAGAAATAATATGGGGTCACAACAAAAAATTCACAAAATGATGGGTGATTTAATAAGATACTAAAATGGGTGGCCGGTGGGAAAATGGAAGAATGGGTCTCGTGAAAATTATAAGTTGGAAAGGGGAAAAGGTATAAGGAGAAGGAATGGGTTAAATAGTAAAAGAAAGAAAAAGAATAAAAAAGGAACAAAATAAGCCAAAAATAACAAAATCATGGGAAACAATCTTTGAAAGAATCTTTGGTGGAAGAAATAAAAGAAGAAGAAATAAACAGGAGAAGAAAAAAATATATGTGAATGGGATAAAGCAAAAGAATGAAAATAAAATGGGGAAAGGAATCTCTGATGGGGGAAATGATATAAAAGGGAAAATAATAAAAAGAAAAAGACTTGATTCGGTTAAAAGAAATCGCAGGAAGAAGGAAACATGGAAAGGGAAGCACGTTGGGAAAAACACAAAAGGAAAAAGATTAAAAAAAACAAAAGAAGAAAAAAAAAATAAGAAAAGGAATAAAACAATAGGAAGGAACCTCGAAAAATTACAAAGACGAAAGAGAACTAAAAAAATCGTGGGGAAAACAAAAAGGTGGAGAAGGGAAGCTGCCACATGTCACGCGAACATGACTAGTCTCGATAAAGCACGCAAGGTGCGAGAGAGGAATGTGTGAATGGGTTTTGTGCCATGTGTCATGCTTGTGGCCATCAGATTGCACTACCATGTTGTGTGATGTGGGACATCTGATTAATCAAAAATTGGAAAATAAGGTTGGGAGTGGGGGAATTGAACCCGTCACTCATTCCTTTTTCCAAAAGGGCTCTTTTCTCAGACAACCAAAGTCTTTAATAAATATATAATAACAATATTATATGACCACTCCTTTCTCCCCACTTTTAATAATTGTAAGTTAACCCCAAAACATCCTAACTTTCTCATATGACCTCCGATCGACGCATCGCAAGAATCTCGTGACCCACATTTCGAGGATGATAGCATTTTAATAGTGTTTTGGTCACAAGGTTTGACTTTGGGCTTGACCCCATGACTGTCTTTGAACTTCTTGTGTGTCCAACTTTACACGACCATAATTTCTTCGTTTGAGATAAAATTGATATGTCGTTTGAACCCAGGTATTCCTTGATTCGAGGAATACAACTTTCATCAATAGTGAGTCCAAAATTGGTCATCTGAATTTATCATTTTACCCCTAAAAGTGCGCATATGACTGTTCTTGATCAAATTGGTTCCAAACTTTGCCATTAATGACGTAGACCCTATAAAAGCTCAAATAAACCATACACAAGCGATTAACGATGAATATTTAAGGTTATACGATATATGAGTAAAACATGAGTTTAACGAGCATGGAATTTACAAAATTGCACATTAGAAGGTGTAATAAAATGCAATATTTGACACTAATTACACCGTCTAACTAACTTGTTTCTAGTTCTTAGCAACATATTAAAAGATTTGTTCATGTAAAATTTTTCCATTTTATTCAAAAATTGTAAAGAAAGGATAGAGATCTACTTTTACAAGATGCGCAGTTGCATCTGTATTATAAAACAGACCATTAAACCCCTAGGTTACCCTTATGGACGTGTTTTTTCTTATGAGAGTTTACAGACATGACACTCACAAATATCATTTTTTTCTCAAAATAATTACCCATTATTTAATCCAAAAGCCTTTTAACAATCTTATATTTTCATACCTAAATAGTAATGACTAGCATATATCTGCAATATTTTATTTACTATAACCATTATTGTTGATACCAAATTTAGTCTGCTGACATGGCTCAATTGAGTGAAAACACATGGCAATCTACGTGGCAACAACAAACACTTCCGAGGAACTCAGACGCTCCAAGGAACCATACTACAACGAGGAAAACTGCTTCCCCGAGGAACTCAGATGCTCCGAGGAACTCTTGAGTACCGAGCAGCTTAGGCGGTCCGAGCAGCATAAGCGGTCCGAGCTCCACCTCTAACAAATCATTAATAGCAGGATAACCAACAGTTTGACTGTTCATTAAATGCTTATCATTCAGATGTATACGCTTAAGGGGCATTGAATGTATTACCCTTTCACATGTACAGCATTGAATGTATTACCCTTTCACATTACAGCCTCAGGGCTATAAATACATTGTACAATCCTCATTGTAAGGGACCGAAACTTCTTGATAGAACTTGTAATCGAGAATTTCCATATAGTCAAAAGTAACATAACAGTGGACGTAGGCCATTCTTATAAGGCTGAACCACTTTAAAAACTCTTTGCTTCATTTATTTTATTTGTGATTAAATAATTAGATATGATCTAATTATTTACATCAACAATTATATTAAAGCAATTTATGAGATTTATATATATTGACCGAGTGCGTGGTGTACATCACAAAATTTATAGGCAATATTATTTGTACATTTTAATGACTCGATGCTTATAATGAAGCGGACTAGTTAAATTTTTGCCGGTGATTATGGGTTAAATTCTCGGGAACTCTTACCGGATCTGCTCAAATATGGTATAATAATCTTCCTCGGGGTAAGATCTTAACTTTTCTTCAACTGGCCGAGTTATTCATTGGGAATTTCTGTTTTGGGGCAAAGCCAGCTAAATGAGCAGAGCATTTGTTAAGTGTTAGACAAAAAGCTGGTGAAAGTACCAGAGATTATATAACTCATTTTAATAACGAGAAACTCGAAGTCATTGATTATGAGGAAAAAACAGCGATTACCACCTTGATGAGTGGACTACTGCCCAATAAGTTGTACTACACTTTGGCTAAAGATCCACCTAGAACCATGTCAGATCTGATGGGAAAAGCATCCAAGATTATGAATGCCGAGGAGGCTATGGCTGCGAAGAAGAACATAGATGCCAAAGAAACCAAGGTGGAAGGTGATAAAGCTAAGAAGAAAGAGCATAAGAACAATGGTAATGACAAACATTCAAAAACTAGGTCGGTATGGGACGTAATGAAGAAATTCGATAATAATACTCCTTTGAAGAAGGACATCGACCGTGTTTTAGAAGAAATCAAGAACAATGAGGAATTAAACTGGCAGGAGAAAATGAAGGCAGACCCTGACAGGAGGAATAAGGCAAAGTATTGTGAGTTTCATAAAGATCATGGCCATATGACCAAAAATTGCATAGCTCTTCAAAATGAGATTGAAACAGTCATCAGACGAGGAAAACTGGCAAAGTATGTTGATCGTGGAAGCGAAAGAAGAAACAACGACCGAACAAAAGAGAGGTCTAGATCTCCTCGTCGAGCAGAGAAGAACAAGAAAAGAAACCATGAAGTTGATCCAGAAGATGACCCTGATCTTCCCAAGAGACCAAGGCATCCAAAACGAGAGGAATTTTCAATATGCTCTGGGTCATTTGACTGTAATGTTATAACAGGTGGAGATGCAGGAGGAGGAGACCTTACTGCAGAGAGAAAAGCTTAACTCTGTGAGGCTCAAGCTTGCTCGTACATTCAACGAATAAATCTAGCTGAGGAGGATGGCCCGAGAAAGGTGAATAAAGAGAAATTGGTCATTGGTTTTTCAAAGAATGACCTCGCAGGAGTTTTGTATCCTCATGATGACCCATTAGTGATCAAAATGAGGATGAAGGAGGTAATGATTTCAAGAGTACTGGTAGATAATAGTAGCTATGCAGACATCATGTTCTACTCGTGCTTCGACAGTTTAAATCTAAAGCTATCTCAACTGGGGCCTTATCATAGACCCCTCCTCGGTTTTGCTGGCGAGAAAGTTTTTCCACTTGGGACGATCAAGTTATATATATTCATTGGTACGTGGCCTGCTTGTCGAACAAAAAGAATACGCTTCTTCATGATGGATAAGAATGTTCAATCATCATACAATATCATCATGGGAAGAGTAGGATTGAATAAGTTCGAGGCTGTACCATCTACAGTACATCAATGCCTAAAATTTCCAATAAATTTTGGAGTAGGAGTTGTGAAAGGTGATCAGAAAGTAGCTCAGGAATGCTATTATTCATCCACCGAGCAAGAGGAACTGGAGGGATCAAGGAAAAAGACTACTACCTATCAAGTGGATGAAGGTGAAGAAATTGAAACATTGGATCCTAGAGATGAGTCTCAACTCGTGAAGGGTCAAGTGGTGGAAGCTACTGAAAACATCATTCTGGACGACGAGCACCCTGAGCGAACTACTCAAGTAGGTTCGTCGTTGGAAGCCTCACTAAAACAGGAATTAATAACTTTCCTAAGAAGAAGAAAGCAAACTTTAGCGTGGAGTCATGAGGATATACCTGGGATAGACCCAAATTTCTTATGTCACGAACTTAATGTGAATAAGGAGATCAAGCCTGTGAAGCAGAGAAGAAGAGTATTTAGTCTCGAGAAGAATCAAGCTATACATGAGGAAGTCGAGAAGCTCCAGAAGGCTTGTTTTATTAAAGATGTTAAATATCCAGACTGGTTAGCAAATGTGGTGATGGTGAAAAAGAACAACAACAAATGGAGGATGTGTGTAGACTTCACCGACCTCAATAAAGCATGCCCAAAGGATCACTTTCCACTGCCCCAAATTGATCAACTGGTGGATGCTACCCCGGGACACGAGCTGCTGAGCTTCATGGATGCTTATTCTGGTTACAACCAGATTAAAATGAAAGCTGAAGACATGGAGAGTACTTCTTTCATTACCCCTAGGGAACTTATTGTTATAATGTTATGCCTTTTGGTTTGAAAAATGCAGGTGCGACATATCAGCGGCGGATGAACAAAGTCTTTGTTGAACAAATAAGTTGCAATATGGAAGTCTATGTTGATGATATGCTGACAAAGAGCAAGAAAACTGCCGATTATCTAGTTGACTTAAGCCAGACTTTTAATCAACTAGATAAATATCAAATGAAGTTGCACCCGACAAAGTGCACATTTGGAGTACGAGAAGGCATGTTTCTCGGATACATTGTCAATCAGCGGGGCATTGAAGCTAACCCTGAAAAGATCAAAGCTCTGCTAGGGCTGCGATCTCCAACGACGAAGAAAGAGGTGCAAAGTCTTACAGGACGAGTAGCAGCACTCAACAGATTTGTATCACGAGCAACTGATCGATGTCTCCCATTCTTCAAGACATTCCGAAAGACTTTTGAGTGGAATGATGAATGTGAGAAGGCTTTTCAAGGCTTGAAGAAATATTTGGGAGCACCTCCACTGCTATCCAGGCCAGTGATGGGAGAAAAATTATACTTGTATCTGGCAGTGTCCGAGAATGTAGTTAGTTCGGCATTGATAAGAGTGGAGAATGGAGTACAAAAACTAATCTACTATACAAGTAAGGCCTTCCGAGGAGCAGAGATCGGATATCCAAGGCTGGAAAATTGGCACTGGCATTGATCGAGGCAAGTACAAGAATGAAGCCATACTTTCACGCTCATACCATAGTAGTATATACTGATATGCCATTGAGGAAAGCCCTTCATAAACCAAAAAAGTCAGGAAGATTGATGTGATGGGTAATAGAACTCGGTGAATATGATATAGTCTATGAACCCAGATCATCGCTAAAAGGGCAAGTGGTAGCAGATTTTATAGCAGAGTTCACCTATCCTGATACCCCCGAGGAACAAAAGTTTCTCGCTGATCAACCTGTGGATGTTACAGGATCATCAAATGCAAGCCCAGACCAACTTAGCTTGGTAAAAGGGCAAGTAGATATTACATGATCATCAAACTTAAGCCCAGACCAGCTCAGGTTGGTAAAAGGGAAAGAAAATATGATCGACGAATAACAAGAAATATCAGGAGATGGTGAAAGGAAGCAACGAATTTTCCATCGAGGAACTCTGTCAGATCAGAAATTTGAAGACGAGTTACCTATATGGAGTCTGTACGTGGATGGTTCATCTTGCACTACAGGATGTGGCACGGGGATAGTTTTGAGCAGTCCGGACGAGGTCGACATGGAATATGCCCTACGTTTCCAATAATAAGGCAGAGTATGAGGCCATGATTGCAGGTCTTAGTTTGGCATAAACCATGGGGGCAGAACAGGTTATTGTCTTCAATGACTCGCAATTGATCGTAAACTAAATAATGGGAGTATATGTAGTCAGAGGAGAATTAATGATCAGATATCATGCAAAGGTAAAGGAGATGGTGTCAGAATTTACTGCAATTCAGCTGATCAGAATACCAAGAATGGAGAATGCGAGAGCAGGCGCCTTAGCTCGATTAGCATCAGCCACTCGTACTGAGCTACGAAGAACAATCCCAATTGAAGTTTTAGCTGGTCGGAGTATAGATGAAGATCTGACGACGAATTTTATTACCTTTGATTTAGGACCATCTTGGATGGATCCCATCAGGGCATATATCGAGGAGGGAAAATTACTAATTGACAAGCTCGCAGCCAAGAAATTGAAGTTTAAAGCTGCTCGGTATGTATTAACTAACGGTATTCTATATAGACGAGGAATTATGGCAGGTTTGCAAAGATATGTACATCCCTTCGAGGTAAAAGATTTAATTGAAGAGATCCATGAAGGGTCCTGTGGAGCACATGTAGCAGGTCGGACTCTTTTGCAAAGAATGATGACTCAAGGATACTACTGGACGACGATGAGGGCTGATTGTATAGCCTATGCCAAGAAATGTGACAAGTGCCAGCGCTTTTCCTCCATCCGAAGAACTCCCCAAGCATTATTGACACCCATTACTTCCCCTTGGCCATTTGCCATATGGAAATAGATTTGGTCGAGCCACTGCCGACGACCAGGGGAAGGTTTAAGTATCTCGTGGTCGCTGTGGATTATTTTACTAAATGGGTTGAATCTGAGCATCTCATTGATATGACGTACGACAAGGTGTACCAATTTATTTGGAAGAACATCATTTGTCGATATGGTCTTCCTCATGCCTTCATCATAGACCATGGAACACAATTTGACAACGAGGAATTTGCTGCCTATTATCATCAGTCAAATATTTTGAAGATCCACTCAGCACCAGGGCATCCTCAAAGCAATGGACAAACTGAAGTGACAAATAGAACATTGCTGAATGGCTTGAAGAAAAGACTGGATGATGCAAAGGAAAATTGGATCAACGAGCTACAATCAGTACTATGGGCTTATCGTACTACTCCCCGAGCAGCAACTGGAGAATCACTATATATGCTGGCATTTGGAAGTGAAGCTGTTATACCTGCCGAGTTGGGCCTCCCAACACACAGGGTACTGAATTTCAATTCCCCTGTCAGCGACTTAATGAGAAGATTGGATTTAGACATGCTCGAGGAAGTTAGAGAAGAAGCAGCCACCAGGAATGCTGCATACCAACAACGAACAACTTTGTTCTACAATAAGAGGGTGAAGAAGTGTGACTCGAAAGAAGGAGATTATGTTCTAAAGAAAGTGATTCAAAAGCACAACAAACTGGAGGCAAACTGGCATGGACCATACTGAGTTATAGAAGTTGTTCGACCAGGAACTTACCGAATAGCAACTTTAGAGGGGGAGGAGTTTAAGAATGCATGGAACGCAGAGCACCTGCGCAAGTATTATCAGTGATGTATATTTTCATGTAACACAGTTCCGTCAGTATGAATAAAATGAAGATATTATGTCGAATTCTCTCCTTTTATTGAAAGTTTTTCGTGGAATACTAGTGCTACACACTACTCAGCAAAACTCGGTAAAACTCGGACTACTCAAATTTATTCTCGAAAACGCTAACTAAGGTTGGTCGAGAAACAAATGTATTCCTCCGGGAAGTAAAACAATGTATTCCTACGGGAAGTAAAACTATGTATTCCTCCGGGCAGTAAAACAATGTATTCCCCCGGGAAGTAAAACTATGTATTCCTCCGGGAAGTAAAACTATGTATTCCTCCGGGAAGTAAAACTATGTATTCCTCCGGAAAGTAAAACTATGTATTCCTCGGGAAGTAAAAGTATTCCTAAAAATGCCAACTTAGGTTGGTTAGGAAGTAAATATATTAAAACAATGTATTCCTCTAGGAAGTAAAACTATGTATTCCTCCGGGAAGTAAAACTATGTATTCCTATGGGAAGTAAAACTATATATTCCTCGGGAAGTAAAAGTATTCCTAAAAATGCCAACTTAGGTTGGTTAGGAAGTAAATATATTCTCGAAAATGCCAACTAAGGTTGGTCGGGAGCTATAACTATTCCAAAAAGTGCCAAAATTACTCGTAGAGGAAAAATCCACTAACTGTAGTTGGTCGACAAGGAAAATTTATCGACCTTGGTTGGTCGAAAATATTTTATGAATACAAGAAAGTGATCGAGCAAAATTTTTAATACTCGTAACTTTTCAAAATTTTTACTAAGTTGGTCGAGAAACAAAACTTCATTTTTGCCAAATGACTACCACAAATTCAAGCTATTCGACAATAAGTTGATTGGCAAGTAACACAATGTTGTTATCATTTTAATAGATACACGTACACAAATGTAAAGTGTTTACAAGACAATATAAATTAAGATTGAGAATAAAAGTCTTTCATTAAATCTAAAAACAAATTACATTGAGAATGAAATATATATAAATTTATTACATCAATATTCCTATTCTATTGGTTTTTTCCCCTCTGCTTATGAAACAAGTTCCTCGCCAGCAGGCGGATCATTTAAAGCAAGAGGAGAATTTATGAAGTTAAGATCTTTTAACATCCTGATATTCATCACGGATGGTCGATCTAGGAGGTGCTCGGGATGAGATATCTCGACATTTGAATGGAGATTGTAGTCGCCAAGATATTTGGAAATTAAGCATTGAGGGATGGTCCGACCAGGGATCCAACTCATGTCGAGCTTGAGTGGTGGCACTGGAAGGTCGAGCAGCCCAGGATTATGGTAATCCCACAGGTAATGACCCTGTTCTAATTACAGCACACCTAAAGAATTCAACCAGTCTTGTTTGTATTCCTCATTATTGGCATTTTGGATACGATTGTCCAAGTGGTAGAGAGCCTCGTTGTAGCCAGCCGTCCAGAACTCCCTGGGCTATTTGTGGAATTGATATGTCAATCTTTCCAGTTGCTCATGGAGATTATTTATGAAGAGATCTTTATTCTCCAAGATAGATTTCTGCGCAGAAAGCTGATCTTCCAGACCCCTAATCTTCTTAGACATCTCAGCCAATGCCTGGTTCTTCGCCATTAGTTGGAAGGCTTGGTTCTCTAAAGAAAATTGAGTCCTCTGTTCCTCGATAGGAACCCGAGCATCTCTTACTCATCCACGAGTTGCTCTTGCTCATCCCTGAGAAGATGTAGAAGGGCCAGCTCTCTTCAAGGTCTCCAATTCGTCCCCCAGGTTGGCGTTCTTGACTTCCAAGAACTAAAATCCCTCGTCAGTCACTGGGACCAAAGCATTTAAGGTGGAGGCAACATATTTTAATTTAAATACTTCTCTTTGCAAGTTATTATTTTCTTGCTCCAACAACTCGGCTATTTGCCTATGCTCCTGGACCTCGGCTTTCAACGTTCTCTCCCACACGTCGTAAGCAGCAAAACGCTTCTCGTATCCCTTGTCGGCAATGATTTGCTGATACTTCTTTTCGTACCCCTCGTGCAAGAGGGCAGTGGATTCCTTATATTGTTGCTGAAGGTCTTCAAAAGTGCCTTGGAGATCCTAAATCATATCATAATAAGCTACATTATTGGCCACCGCACGATCAAGCAGACACTTCAAGTATTGGTAAGCTTCAACTGCCTGTTCCGAAGCATCTTGACCGAGGATGTCGACGATTTGTGCTGCACTCAGATCTGTGTGACTAGCCTTAAAGTATTCATTGCATTGTCGTAACAGCTTTGTATCATGAGCAAAAAATAATTCCATCCTAGCCAGAAACTAGTAGAGGAAGAAAAAGCAATAATCAATAAGAGTACAAGCAGAACATGAAGAGAAGAAACAACAGTATGCGTAAACAAAAGTTCAAGTTTTATTATATCATAAAGTTCAGAGTTACATGTTCAGGATTACATTTGATAAAGAAAAATAAAATAGAGAGAAACCCGAACAACTCTACACCTTTTCCTTGTCTCCCAAAACTTTCTCGGGAGGCTGGGACGAGGAGGTAGGTTGCTCGAAGGGAACAAAGAGTTTCTCGGGGAGCGCTGGCAGTTGCTCGGATGAAGTAATGAGTTTTTGAAGTTCCTCGTTAGCAGGATGGATGGCTGGGGGATGAGAAACTTGATCTCCCATCATCATGGAAGACTCCTTAGAGGTAGCTTCGTCCTCTTCTTCTTCTTTAGGAGTTGGAGGGGGACCAGGGATGTGTCGCTGGAAGAGTTCAGAAGTTTCATCAACCTTCATCTCCTGAAGAGCTGCGACCCACCCATCTCTAAAGTATTTTAGGCTGCCATATTCGACTTGCGACATCATGGCATCCAAGCCCTTGTTCCACCCTTTATCCTAGCCAGCGCTGAAGGATTTCTTCACAGCTAATTTCCTCTTTAACTTCTCTGAGGAAAGCTTCTCGGACAGAAGATTGTCAGTAGCCTTCAGTTTACTCTCAACCTCCTCCTTCTACCGACTTACTTCTCAAAGTCGACTTAACTCCTCCTCAGCAACCTTGAGTTTATCTTTAAACTCCTCAGCATTCTTGAGCTTCCCTTCAAGCTCTTTATTCTTCTCCTCCAGACTATTTAAATTTTTCTCCAACTCCTTGGAGATCTCAATAACCTGAGATTTTTCCTTCTCGGTCGAAGCAAGCTTCTTCTCCCAAGTTGCCTTATCATCAGCATATTTCTGGCGAGAATCTTTCAGAGACTGCCCCAAGCCCATCAAAGCTTCCTCTACACCAGACGAGGAGCTTGAAGCTTTAATAGCTTCATCTTTTTTCAAAATTGTGTTAAAATAGCTCACCAACTGTGAAAAGAAAATGAAAGCAAGTCAGAGACAGATATAACAAGGGAAAGATGAAAAGTTTAAAATAATAAGACTTACAGAAGCCATATGGCGAGCATCCAATGAGGTAACCATGTCCCGAGAAAGGTTTTCTTCAATACCTTGGATCTCGGGAATGATCCAAGTCTTCACCGAGCTCATGGCAGAGCTCGGGGGAACAAAAGTAGGAACACCAGTTCCAGTAGTTGGGGGCTGAGAGATGGTTTCAACCAAATTGATCGAGGAGCTCTTCTTCAGCTTCCTCGGGGGAAAAGGAATAGATTCAACCAAGGAGGAACTCTTGGTCGGTGATATGACAATCACCTCGCCTGGAGCAGCAGCCTTGCTCGGGGCCACTGGGGGCTTCTCGATAACCTTCATAGGAGCAGCCGAGGAAGATGCATTAATTTTCTTTGTCCCTTCTCCTGGGACATGAAGCTTACTTCTTTTTTCCTCTCCAGCACCAGAGGCAGGTTTCTCAAAAAGGGTGGGAGGTCTTCTTTTCTTCATCCTTTCGCTTAAAGGAACGTGTGACTCAGGCGAAGAACTGGTTCTACTTTTCTTATCACCGGACGAGCAGTGAAAGAGGAAGTGTAACTCTTGTACTGCAGCAGATATGAAGCTGACCTAATGTGCTCGTCAGCAACAGTTTGATGCGAACTCCAGATAAGTTTAACTACCTTATATTAACGTCTGCTTCTTTTGGACACTTTCTTTTGTTGTCAACTGCAAATAAATAAACATTAAAATATCAGTGGCACATTTTATCAAACATAGAAGAAGCATAATTTCAAAATAAGTAAAATGAAATAAAAATAACCCATCCCATTGCCATAGGGAGGACATCTGGGACCCTGATACACTTCATCTCCAGATAAAGGAGCATGTTGTCAATTTTTTATAACAACCCCGTGCTCAAAATAGTCCCTATTGGCATCCGGGAGATTGACCACTAAAGCCCTATTTAAAAATCTAGTTTTTAAATAAAAAGTATTATCACCAACTGCCCATCTATAACAAAACATGATTTCTGGAATTCCTATGCGAGTTCCATGAATTTGATTTAGTCTATGAACCCCATTAACTATTATCCATGTATTGGGGGCTATTCTTGCAGGAACAACGTCAAAATATTGATAGAATTCCAAACATAAAGGATTTGGCGAAAAAGAGAAGCCACATTCAGCAATAAAGAGACTGGGGAACCAATGTCCCTCAGCCAAATGGAAATAATCAGAAGGTTCAGAAAGTTCCTCCAGAACAACCCATGAAGGAATAGAAAAATAAGAACGAAACTTATCAAGAGATTCAACAGGGTAAACCATGATGAATAAAGGAAATGAAGAAGAAGATCTTACAGAAAAAGAGTGGATCTGTTGACAACGAACGATGAAAAGGATGAACATGCACAAGAGAGTAAGACAATAGAAAACTCGAAGATACAAATTTGAAAAAGTAGAAGACGATGGGATTGTCTGTGACCCTTAAATACCTTATCTTGGGAAACGGTAAAGTTAATGATTACAAAAAGATATGATTACGCTACTGGCGGATAGAAGGACAAAAGGTACACGGAGATCGAGGCGGTTATAAAAATTCAAAAAAGTCTGATTCTACGAATTTGGAAGGAAAAATAAATACAAAAGACTCCTAAATTTCAGGATGACCATTTAAAACTGCCTTTTTTCGAGAAAGAATGTTCCACACTCCTCAAATTTTGAACTATGAAACATTGGGGGCTTCTGTTGATACCAAATTTAGTCTGCTGACCTGGCTCAATTGAGTGAAGACACATGGCAATCTACGTGGCAACAACAAACACTTCCGAGGAACTCAGACGCTCTGAAGAACCATACTACAATGAGGAACACTACTTCCCGGAGGAACTCAGACACTCTGAGGAACTCTTGAGTACCGAGTAGCTTAGGCGGTCCGAGAAGCATAAGAGGTCCGAGATGCACCTTAAACAAATCATTAATAGCAGGATAACCAACTCTTTGACTGTTCATTAAATGCTTATCATTCAGATGTATACGCTTAAGGGGCATTGAATGTATTACCCTTTCACATGTAGAACATTGAATGTATTACCCTTTCACATTACAGACTCAGGGCTATAAATACATTGCACAATCCTCATTGTAAGGGACCAAAACTTCTTGAAAGAACTTGTAATCGAGAATTCCCATACAGTCAAAAATAACATAATAGTGGACGTATGCCATTCTTATAAGGCTGAACCACTTTAAAAACTCTTTGCTTCATTTATTTTATCTGTGATTAAATAATTAGATATGATCTAATTATTTACATCAATAATTATATTAAAGAAATTTATGAGATTTATATATATTGACCGAGTGCGTGGTGTACATCACAAAATTTATAGGCAATATTATTTGTATATTTTAATGACTCGATGCTTATAATGAAGCGGACTAGTTAAATTTTCGCCGGTGATTACACTAAAAAAGGAAGGCACTCTAAATAGGTGTAAGTCACTCATGATATGTAGGCATAAAAAGTAATTATAATCGCAAGCCAAGCCTTGCAAGTGTCAGTGATGAAAATGTTTATATAAAGGGAAAAAATATAATCTTAAGAACGGTTACAGTTTTCTAAAGAATATGAAAATGTAATATTGTCAATGTTGAGAAAACCATGTTGACCCTCACATCATTTAAAGACTTCTCAAGATGGAAGATATACGAACAAATGATAAAAGTCAACATCTTAAAATGATTTTTTTATTTTTTAAGAAAGGGTAAACATTTGAAGAGTACCTTCTTTTTTTTTCTTTTTTTTCCGTTGGAATTCTTTATTGCTTTTAAATTCCTTTGTTTCTATTTTTCTTTTCTTTTCTCTCTTTTCTTTTGTCCCTTTATATTTGTTCAGTTCCTATTTTAATTTAATTTATTTTTTAATCAATTTTTAATATCTTGTTGAAACGAATCAAATGATAAACCTAATTTCTTTTGATCAAAAGTTAAGTTGAAACATAACTTTTGAACTTTGTTTCGAAAAAGATCATACGACCATTCTTTAGTCGAGAGTCAAAAGAAGGATATTGAAATTATTAATGACTTAAAATATTTTTCAAAAGAATGATGAATAAATGTATAATCACTCAAAATTTGGAAGAGAACACAAAGATCATATGGTAGGTATACCTATACATCTTGAAATTTATCGAGTCATTTAACTTCTAGCAATTATGCAAGCCTAATTCATGTTGTGCATAAAGTGTGATTACATGAATCATACGAATTAATAAAGAATAAAATTGATGGAAAATAAACTAAAGAGCTATTTATGCATGATAATACTTAGATATGTTTATTATTTATTGTTTAAAAGCATGAGGTAACTTAGAGAGTAAAATCTAAGAAGAAGAAAAAAATAGGCAAAAAGCCTAAAAATAAGGAGAAAATATTTTTGATTTTTTTTTTTAAAATTTTAAATTCTTTACTTAAATTATTAGAGTTGTTTTCACCGAGAAACTTTTGCCAATTATCACATAATGTAAATTTTATTTATTTAAATAATTATTTTTTTATAAAGGAAAATGAACATGATATTTGAAAATACATTATGTCACCCCTAACTAAAATGTTCCATTGTCTTCGATGTTACTTAATCACAGTATTCAATTCAAGTCATAGATAGACGTTATTCAATATGGGGTGATCCTCGGATATCACATTTAATAATTCTGCAAAATACGTTAGTAATAAGAAAAATAAATAATAACAATTTTATTTTTTTATTTTTTACTATAATATGTACAAAATAAAAATATAATCTTCTAATTGGCCAGAAACTATAAGATGACATTTTTGGGTGTCTACCAAGAAAACATGTTGGTTTTGTGGGATTAACGTTAGGCTTCCATAATTTTTCATGCCTCCCAAGAAGTAGGAGTTCCTTTAGTGCAACGGGGGGGATCCTTTGGTTGGAAAAAATGAACCATCACAAATTTTTGAATAAATCTATTTTTAGGTTATGGGTGGTTTGGATGACGGGATATGTAAATTTATAGGAATAAGCGTGGTGTCTCTTGGTTGCAAAACTAAATTCGTTCCAAGAAAATCAACATGATCTCCCCCACATTTTTCAAATGGAATGGTGGTAGGTCACATGTTGAAAACTTTCCAATCATATAAAATATTTCAAGTATGCATTCCTCGACAAGACTAGAATCAAAATCATCAAGACTTTCATCTGATTCTTTTGGTAGTTCTATTGGTTAGAAAAAAATGGTGACGAAAGAAATTCAATTTCTACAAATTCATCAAATATGGGTGGAATTTCCCAAGAATTAAAGCCGCGTTTAATAAATTGGTCTTCTAAAATGATTGAGATGGAATGGAGATTTCTATCTCCGTAATATTTTCGGAAGAATGTTTAATCCAATAATGTCATCCTTTTTTAATATTTCTAAAATTGGAAGAAACTTCGTGAGAGACACTTATATTTCAGTTAAGCTTTGGATCAGTAGGAACATGTTTTGCTCCAAATATACCAATAGTTGATCTAAGTCCTCCACTTATTCATATGGTTCAAAATATTCCCAATTTAAAGTTTCGCAAGAATGACGCTCAATTCTTGTATTTTAATTCATTTGTAAATAATCGCTAAAAGACATGGTGTTTTGGGAAAATTCTTCATCATCCAAAATTGGAATGATATTATTGTTACTATTTGCAAAAGTTTCATTATAATAATGTTGAAAATTATAATTAAAATAATTCAAAAAATTATTATTATAATAATTTTCACTACCATTGGTGTGAAGATTTTGTGACCCATTATTATATTAATGATTTTTATAAGCTCCCGAATATTGATTTTTAGAAATTTGTAAATATTCACCGAAAGAAATCAGTGGCTAGGAACTTGGAATACTATTTTATAATAATATTTTGAACCATTATCGATACTAGTAGAACTAATGAAAGAATTAAATAACACATACTTACAAAAAAAGTATGCTTTGCAAAAATTTCCAAACACGAGCACTTCAAATTTTCTTTGATCTCAAATAATTACGGTACCTATAAAACAAATTAAAATAAAAAATATGTACAAAGAAGCAAATCAATTAAATTTTAAACAAAACATTCTCCGACAATGACGCCATTTTGATTATGTGCTTTGTTGGGATCAAAGAAATACATCAATTAAGTTTTAAAGCAAAGCATTCCCCGACACCGATACCATTTTGATTAGGTAAAATCGAGCATTATTTAAATATGCTTGTCGTTGTCGTCAGTTTTGTACCTCAATAAAAAAAACTAAACTATAACCATGCATGTTTTATATATATAATGGCGAGTCTGAGTATCGAATCGAGAGAGAATGTCGTTTAAAATTTAATTGATTTATTACTTCTAAAAAAAGTGAAAAATGTGATTTTTATTTTTTTTAATATTTTAATATTACAATTAATCTAGACGAATATTTAAACTAAAATAATTTACAACTATAAAAACTATAGGTATATAATTAGATTCATCATGTCGAAATTCGTAGCATAAATAATTGCATGATTAGACACGTTTGAAACAATTATTTAAATCCAGACTGTCACTCCTCAAATTTTCATAAAAGTTCAAATACGAGTTTTGCATCAACAATAATCCCAAAATTTCCCACATAGTGTCGCAAATATAGTGCATACGTGATATACCCCATTAAGGCCTTTTGATGTAATTTTGAAAATAATCAACCTGTTAAAATCAACCTTTTCCACCACACCATAGTGAAGCAACTACACACCCGAGATGTGTTCATTAATCTCAACCGAATTAAAATGATTTAAATAGTATTTTTAAAAAATTAAATAAAACAGTTGTAATACCCCATATTTTCTGCGTATTTAGAATTTAATTAATTGCGTCAATTGAGTAATTAAAAAGGAAAATAGGTTTTAATTTAAATTACGTGAGTAGAGTAATTTAATGTGATGTAATAATAACTATGATTATTAATGTGATTAAATAATCATTATGGATATTAGATATTAATCGAGAGTTGGATTCTGATTAATATGACGATTAAAGTTTACTTAGTGTGAATAGTAAATATTGAAAGTTTATGTGTACGGCATAGCGATTTATATGGACGTACTTGAGTTTACCTCAATCGAGTATCACGCATAGACAAACTTGAGGGTGAGATGAGAAACATATTTTAAAATACTCAAATGATAATATAGAGGCAACAGGTGATTCCGAAAGGGTTGAATTAGTCAAAATAGTGTACTCGGGGGTAGTAGTCGAGTGCCAGGTCATTTTTGGGCTAAACCGGGACCATACGAGCGAATTTTGGTCTCTTGACATTTAAGGGTGAGGAGACCTACGAATTTTAGAACCCTAAGTCAGATTATAAGAGTTGGAGGCTAGGGTTAGAGAGAAGAAAAACACACCATAGCCATTAGAGAGAAGAGAGAAATAATTCCTAAGGCAAAAGAAAGAAGTGGGAAGGATTCAAAGGAGACTTTCACCACCAACTTGTTGGGAAGAAGGATTGAAGGAGAAAGACCATAAATAGCCAATAACAATCACGAAATCAGACTCTACTGAACAATAAGGCAAGTGGTTATTTGCAACATAAATTGAGTTATAATACCCATGTATAAGTTTTATGAAGAACATGACTTTTATGATTTTTCTTGGAAATAAATACTTGAAATTAATACATGATTGATAGGGATTACATGTAAAACATTTTAGACCTTTAAATGATTTGATTCAAAGGAGACTTGATGATTACATCAAATTAAAAATCTGGATTTATGGATGAGAATATGGAAAGATTATATTTTTAGGGTTCTTGAATAATAGGAAGATTTGAATTAATTTGGACTGAATTTATGACAATTATCTTGTTTTAGATCATTGGTAATCATCCCAGAGTATGTAGGATTGATTAAAAATCGTTAGTTACAAGTTTGGTGAATTATCATGGGAGTTGGATAATTAAAAATGGTGTAACCCGCATGAAGAAGACGATCTGGGCCTGTCACTACTCAATCGATCGATCGACCCTTGAATGTCGATCGATCGAGTAGTCGATCAATCGACCCTATTTCATTGATCGATCGATCCAGGTTGAATTTTGGAAATTTTGTAGATTAATTTGTTTTCGATTACCGTCACTTGATAGGAACCTTAGTGATGATATTTGACCTATGTGGAGACGTAATGAGTACCAGTAGGGATAATGTGAGATTTCGTTATAAATCATTGAGTATAAGATTAGGAGAAATGGACTGACAGGAAATAGCCGATTGAGTCGTACATCAGAAATTGGGGAATTGAGTTATGAAAGGAGTGAGTGTCAATTTCATAAATATACCAGTAGGTTAGAGATAGCTTAACCACTAAATGAATGGAGTGGTAACTAGGAGCTTAGAGTTGTGTGAATACTCGAATAAATGCGATAGTAAATTAAATCGTAAATTAACAAGTATGGTGAATATAATAAAATAAGATATTACGTACGGACATAATTTGATAGGCCGGGTGTGTACCTATTGAATTATATGAACTTTTAGGTTAAGATAATTATACCTAAATTAATTATGTTAGGGTCGAGGAGATATTCCGAACTAACATAGAGTTATTATATGTTTGGGGTCGATGAAAAATGCTGAACCAAACCTTAACTGGTGTCATGATGAAAGAGTCCCGAACTAATATGTGTATATATAAATAGTTGGGGTCGATGGATTATTTTGAACCCACTCTTATTTGGGGTTGATGAATCATTCCGAACCAAGCCTTCTTTATGTGTGTTATAAGGACATATTAGTGTTAACCAATACATAGTACATGTTGGGTGATAAATGCATACCGTATGTATAATGTACTGACATGAGATAGTAGATAATAAGATGGACTGATAATATCTTAGTAATAATTAATTACTGGAACTTAACTATAACAAGAATAAAGATAGAAAGAGATGAGTAGTGATCTACATTTATAACATATGATATATGGACTATTGAAATACTACGTGTATGTTATGGGGACTTAACGAGTAGATACGGGCAGTGGAGTATTCTAGCCTAGTTAACTTGGGTAGCACAACTAGGTGGACTGAGTACCAACATTAGGCGTGCACTATATGAGATTGGTGAGGTAACTCAAAGGAGTGTGCGAAGTCTTAACATGTGTAATCAATAACTCATAATTGTGATAACTGTTTGCAAAATATTTTTAAATGTTTTGAGCACTAACTCTTGCTATGTAAAATCTTTTCAAAAACCTTTTAGGTGCCCAGCCATAGGGACACCCAGCATGACTTCATTCCAGGGATTTGGGAGCTGCAGCATGTGTGGATGTTGCAGGGATTGTTTAGACGTTTATCTTTTTCCGATCTAGTGTAGGATCTCAGTTTCAGTACTCTCAGTTTGGGATATGTTGTCCAATCTTTACATTTGCAGTTATTCTGATTATAGATTTTGAGTTAGTTATTTTAGCCGTGGTTTTCGGCGAGACTTTATTTCATTCATTTATTTATGATGATTGGTTTAGTACTGCATAAATTGTATTGTTTTGCATGAGTTTTTTATCTGTTTAAGGAAGATAAAATTTGGCACCAACTTAATTTCACTTAGGTGGTTAGTAACTAAAAATCTTTTGACAGTGATGCTAAGAATGAACCATTTAAGAAACCTGTTTTAAATTAAATTAAGGCTTGATCACCCAAGGTTTAATTAGGCGGGGTGTCACAGATGGTATCAGAGCATCAGGTTCTAGTATCCATAAGATATTCATGGCTTACTACATTTTAGCGTAATGTTTGGTTTTATTAGAGCCCTACTATTAGGATTGTTGATTCATTTTCCGTTTTTGGGATATCGTGCATCTGCTATTAAATATTTGTATAAACTTTGTATTTATACAATTTGATCTAATTTCAGATGCCACCAACGGAGAGGTCAGAAGCCAGGGATGAGGTCAGGGAGGCTCATCAGGAGCCGCATGATTCGAAAATATGATTGGTTTTGAGGTGAAGCCAGGGATGAGGTGAAGGAATCCTAATTTTGACTCTAAAGAAAAAGATAAAATGATTGGTTTTGAGAATTGATTATAATAAATGCAATTATGAAATTATGAAGAAATGAAACTACACTATTTTACCTAAAATATGATTAAAAAATGATTCAAAACTTTTGAACTATGTGATGGGAAAAATAGGACGGGAATACAATCCCCCAACCCTAGTGTATTGCAACTATAATACTAATCGTAAATTTAACTGTTTAATTTGACCTGGAATTAGTACACCCAAGCATTACGTAGACGAGGTTCACGCCCGCGTCATACTTAATCTGAGGCTGAGCAAATCGGTATCGCGATAGTAACACTCGAGTTGCATTCTAAATCATCACGGTTACCCAGAGGCAAACGGGATATAAAGACCTACAATTGTTATGTTCCTACGCAATACGGTCGTAATCAATCACTAAATTCAGAAGATTAATGTTATACACATGCAACAAACACATCAGGTTGGGTTCATGTATCCCGGGCTTAGAAAATCTAGCCTAGCATGTTGAAAGTGATGAAAACAGTATTTAATGTGCAGGAGTTCATGATTAATCTAAGGATGCTTGTAAATTGATGTAGAATAGAATTGAAAAGAAGAAGTAACTCACTAATCTCACCCAAGCAGTAATTGCAACAATGAATACAGCTGGTAATCAAACAAATTCTGAAATAAAGCTTCAATCTTGGAATTAAAACTGGAAATTGTATCTAAACTAGGGTTTGCTGGAAAAGAAAGGAAAAATCTATTATTCTCCCTAAAATCTTCGTGCTAAGAATGATAATAAAATGGGTTTATATACCCTACAATAATCCAAGAGTTTTAGTAGCACTAGGACTCTCTATTAGAAGAAAGTTAGAAAATTAAAACTGCGACAGCCGGATCGGTCCCCCTCCTCCCCCGGACCGGTTTGCCATGAATGCGGACCGGTTCTTTTAATTTCTTGGTGGACCGGTCCCAGGGCGGACCGGTTCTTTTAATTTTTGGGCGGACCGGTCCCAGGGCAGACCAGCTCTTTTAATTTCTTGGAGGACCGGTCCCAGGGTGGACCGGTTCTTTTAATTTCTGGGCGGACCGGTCCTCTCTTTATTTGACTTTTTCTTCTATCTTTGAGTTCTCATAACTTTCACACCGGGACTCCGATTGAGGTGCCGTTTTTTCCAGTATTCTTGTAGTTGAAAGCTATTCAACTTTAAAGTTGGCCCCACCTTCGGAATAAGGCTTCAAAATTACTAAAATGCCCTTTACTCCCCGTTTCTTGGTTTTCTTTCACTGTTTTGAGTTCTCTTTGGCACTAACTTGCATGAAATACCTGTAGAACACATAAGAGATACACAAAATATGAAATAATTGCAAAAAAGGGTTAGTAGCATAAATATAAGTCAAATCCAATCTATTTACATCACACGAGATCATAAAAATACCGAAATAAAGGGGATAAATGTGAAGAATTTATGCCTAATCAAATCCCCCTAACTTAGAACTTTGCGCGTCCCTAGCAATGTAAAAGAATCGTAGCAAGGCTTAACTCTTGAAAATCACATTTTATTGGGATAGAATACCTTTTTCGCGGGAAAGCGATTGCATTTAGCGTATGCAACAAGTCTTTAAACCCCTAGGTCACCCTAGTAGGACGAGTTGTGTCGCGTGAGGGTTTGCAGAGAATATACCCACAAAATTCGACTCAAGAAAAAATTCAAAATACTTAAAAATTGTACAATTCAAACTTTCCCAGAAAATAGTCATCATGAAGTCATATTTACAAGTCTCAAACCGTAGTGCATGTGTGCGAAGCCAGAAATTTAATCACGAATTTCCACCGATTGACCATTACGTTACTTGTCCGAAAATTCATTTTGATTTCAAATTCTCACGGAATGCTCTCTCAAACGAATCACTCGGAATGTGGCTATTCTTTCGGTATGCGTGATATAAAGAGTAAATATCATGGATGCAAAGTCACGCACACAAGTAGAAAGACGAAAATTTTATAGTGATAGGATCTCATCAATGGATTACGGTTTTAAAAATGGGAACATTGCCTCTTTTTCTCGCATTCAATCTCTTTTATTATCTTTTGGTGTATTAGCTCTCCACGCGGTAACCAATTTCGCAATTTAGACTCAGTTAGGACTTTTTCGATTTTTAAGGTATATGGGGTAAAATGACAATGGTAGGGAGGTTGGAATTGGAAAAGTCATTAATGATGTCCATTTGTGCTTTTTCCAGGCGATTGCTCATTTTTTCTTCTTTTTCTATTTTTTTCTGTTCTTTACTTCTTTTCTTTTCTTGCTATTTTTGTTGAGCATATCTATTTTTTTCTTGCCCCTTTATATGCACTTTCCAGACTGAAATTCTGATTTTTTTTTTCCATTTTTCACAATTCCGGGATATTTGGGTTTTTTCGGGTTGTTAAACGAAAGGGAAAATCTATTCGGCTCAATTTGGGTTGCAAAAGGGGTGATTTTCACGACTTTTTATGGCCAATATTTTTGGGTGACAAACGATGGACTACTTCATTGTCCAAAATGACAATTGCATTACCATATGCGTTTCGAGATGAATTTAAGTTTAGAGATCACTTTTGGCATATTTTTCAAAGCAATATTACACACGTTTTTCATAACCGAACAAAATGAACGGATTGAGATCTCCAACGACTTTTTATACGCTGAAAAAAACTTTGAGTTAACAATTAACTTAGATTGATTTAAAAACTCACAAAAAATGAGAGGTTCGAATCTCACCGGGTTTGTTAATCTACACACTTATTCGTTAAGTCGTCAATTTTCGCTCAATTTCCATCTTTGGTCAATTTTGGCTTTGTGTATGTTGAATTTTTCCAACTTGAGACTTCAAGCCGACTTTTAATGATATTTTTGAAAATTTTGAATTCCAATTTTTATTTATTTCGAACAAAAATATTTTTGGGTTTTTCAAAACTTTATGATTTTTTTTTTGAAATTTCTGGGCATTTTGAAAATTTGTGAAATTTTAGACAAACGCACTTGTGACCCCCCTAACTTAGACTTTTGCATTGTCCTCAAGCAAAAAGGACTAGAATCTAAATAAGGCAAAATAATAAGTGCGATAAATAAAACAAACAAATGGAGAAAATGCATAAAGACACAAAATTACCCAAACACATGACTCAATAATACAATAAAAATCACCCCATACGCGTCAGGGGTGCGACGACCTCTCATCTCTCCACAAACTCGCCCGACCCCTCTCACGGGGTTCGATGCTCTCCTTGTCTCTCCCATCCTAGGATTATAATCCAACAATCGGAACAAATTGGGACCTCGCCCATAGATAAAGGATAGACCGGGAGACTCATCGTGACTAATTGGAAAGGGATCCTCGTGATGCTGACTCAAAGCGTGGTCTGCGTGCACTGACTCGGAGGGAACACCTAGGTTTCTTTCAATGTTTAAGATGCATGGGTCGGTCTCTAAGTCGGATGAAACACAACTTTTCTTCTCACTCGCCTTCGGGACCTCTAGTGGTATGGGTGGATGGTTACAAAGAAGGAATTCATCGATTTTATCATCCCATTCGCTTTCTTCTAGGTGACTACATGAATCCAATAGAGTTTGGACTTCGTCATTAAGGCTCTCATCCACCGGGACTAATTCTTTTTCAAATTCTTCCATGATTATGTCACCTAGCTCTCTCTCTCGAGTAGTTTCCACATTCTTCCTTCCTTGCACGATCTCTAACTCCACCATTTTTCTCTCTTCTAACCCATTTCCCTCACTCTCAATCGTGGTCACTACACACTTCTCCCCCGCTTTTCTCTCATCATCACAACTATCGATATTGCTCGATGACATAAGGCATACCCCTAATGGCTCTCTCTTGTGGACCCCCTCATTCTCGTGGTTCGATACTAAACAAGACCCTAGGGTATCTCCACAATAATTGTCCTCGAAATACTCCTCTACTATCTCATCTATGAAGCTCACCGCTTGAAGATCACCTTCTTCCCCCGTATGTTGGGCTCTGTGGAAGATGTTGGTCTCTAAGGTCATGTTCCCAAAGGTGAGTTGAATCCGCCCATTCCAAGTATTGTTGATTGCGTTCGCCGTAGCTAAGAACGGGCGCCCAAGAATGATGGGAACATGGTTGCTCGAGTTGAAGGAGGGCTCCGTGTTCCAAATGACAAAATCTATCGGGAAGTAGAAAGTGTCAACTTGGATGATCATGTCCTCAACTATACCTCTTGGTATCTTCACGGTTCGATCTGCTAATTGGAGAGTGACCTTTGTGGGCTTGAGGTCGCCCAAATCAAGTTGCCTATAGATTGTGTAAGGTAGGATATTGACACTTGCTACCAAGTCAAGTAAGGCCTTCTCGAATTTGTTTTCTCCAATGATGCAATAAATGGTGGGTGCACCGGGATCTTTAAATTTGGGTGGGAGATCATTTAGTAGAATGGATCTCACGTTCTGGGCTAGAAAGACATTCTTCTTTACCTTCATCTTTCTTTTTACCATCAACAAGTCTTTGATGACTTTAGTATAAGCTGGAATTTGCTTAATGGCATCAAGGAAAGGTAAATTCAGCTTTACTTGCTTCAGCACTTCTAGCACGTCCTCACGTGGGTTTCCTTTATGAGAAGGAATCAACCTTTGAGGAAACGGTGCCGCGGAGGGTGGTTTCACGATTACCTCGGGCTCACTAGTGTCTTTTTTGTCACTCTCATTTAAGGGGACATCTTCGGCCTCTTTCGTTCCGGGCAAAATCTCCTTATCTTTTGTTGTGTCGTGTGGGGGAGGTGATAAATCAACGACTCTCCCACTACGAAGAGTGGTCATAGCTTGAGATTGCTCCTGATGTTCAGTAGAGGTGGATTTAACACTAGTTTGACCTTAGGGAGGTCTTTGGCCTTGGGCAGGAAACTTGCCCTTCTCTTGGACACTCAATGAGGATTGGATCTTTGACAGACTTGCATTTATGTCGCCAATTAGATGATCATATTTAGCATTGGTTGTAGTTTGGCTAGTGATGAATTGATTCATAGTATCCTCGAGGGTCCTCCGCAGTGGCTGGATATATGCTCCTTGAGGTGGTGGTGCTTGCACATGTCCTTGCATGTGTGGAGCTTGTTGAAAGTGTTGTGGTGGAGGAGGGACAACATGTGAAGGAGGGTTCATTGCGGCATGTTGTTGCCCATAGCTAAAACCAGGAAGGTTTTTCCATGAAGGGTTGTAAGAATTTCCGTGCGGTGCAACGAAATTACCTTTAAATCCTCGTATACCACTAACATGCTCCTAAAGCATTACTTTGTAGGCGGGTATAGTCGGTCATTCCTCAGTTGAATGTCTCGCCTCACAAATGACACACACCTTTTCAATGGGGTTTGGTATGGATCCAGTTGGTCTTCTTCCACATATCCCACGTAGGTCTCGCACTTCCTTATTAAGTATATCGATTCGACTATCCGCTATAGAATTCTTTTCTACATGAAATAAGTCGGACGCCGATGGAGTGGTGGTCACTTGACGATTTCGATTTTGAGCATTAGGGTCATATGTATCCCATGATTAGGTAGTCCTGGCGACATACCTCAGGTGAAGCTCAGCATCGTGGGCGTCTAAGTCGACAAACGGACCACTACCCATGGTTTCAACGAGTTGCTTAGAGTTAAGGTTCAGCCCATTATAGATAAAAGAAATGATTTGCGATGCATCAAATCCATGATGGGGGCGTGAAGTAACTAACTCGTTGAAACGCTCATAACATCGATGAAATGGCTCATTTTCAAATTGTCTGAATGCTTGGATTTGAGCCTTTATGGAAATTGTTCGATGTAGCCGGAAGAATTTCTTGAGAAATCTAGATTGCAATTCATTCCAAGATGGAATTGAGCTGGGAGGAAAAGACCATAGCCAGGTCTTAGCTTTATCTTTGAACGAGAAAGGTAAGAGTTTGAGGCGGATCACCTCTTGTGTGCAAGTTTGATCATTGAGTGTATCGCACACATCCTCAAATTCCCTAATGTGGAGATATGGCTTTTCAAAATCCATACCATGGTAACGGGGTAACATCTGGATCATCCCATTTTTGAAATGAAATTGCCCATCATTATACGGGAGTATAATGCATCCCGGAGTGATAGTGCGTTCGGGATATAAGAATTCTCTCATCGGGCGGTATGGGGCCTCTTCCTCACCGGCTGCTGCATTATCGTGTTGCGACATCTCTCTCTCTCTTAACGACTCGGTGCTCTCACTTGGTGTGCTCGAAGTGTGCTCGGAGGTGTGTCCTAAGAAGGAAAACAGAGTGTTGTTTGAGATTGAGTGTGACGGTGTGGGAGGTGGAATCCAGAACTGTGGGGTGTTAGGAGTGTGAGGGCTATCGGGGTTGTACTCAACGATTGGATTTTTGTGAATGCTGGTTAGAGTAATATGGGGTGTGGGAGTGAGTTCAGAATTTTGAATTAATGACTTATGAGAGATGATGGTGAATCTTTTTGTGCTTTTTGATTTCTGATTTTTTTTTTGGATTTTTGGAAATTTTTGGTCAAAGATTTTGATTAACTCGATCTAATCCTAAGTCTACCTAATTCCCCGGCAACGGCACCAAAAACTTAACGCGACTGAAAATGTGTCTCAGAAGTGCATACTCTCTAGGCTCAAGTGCAAGCCTGTCGCTCATGTAATAATCCGATAAGTCGGGTATCGATCCTCAGGGAAAAAGGACAACGAAGTTGTGACGACAGGAAAAGACGAAGGAATCCTAACTTTGACTCTGAAGAAAAAGAGAAAATGATTGGTTTTGAGAGTTGATTATACTAAATGCAATTATGAAATTATGAAGAAATGCAACTACACTAATTTACCTAAAATATGTTTAAAAAATGATTTGAAACTTTTGAACTATGTGATGGGAAAAAGAGGACAGGAATACAATCCCCTAACACTAGTGTATTGTAGTTATAATACTAATCGTAAATTTAACTTATTAATTTGACTCGAAATTTAGTACTCCCAAGCATTACATATACGAGGTTCAATCCCGCGTCATACTTAATATGATGACGAGTAAATCGGTATGGCGATAGTAACACTCGAATTGCATTCTAAATCATCACGGTTACCCAGAGGCAAACGAAATATAAAGACCTACAATTGTTATGTTCCTACGCAATACGGTCGTAATCAATCACTAAATTCAGAAGATTAATGTTATACACATGCAACTAACACATCAGGTTGGGTTCATGTATCCCGGGCTTAGAAAATCTAGCCTAGCATGTTGAAAGTGATGAAAACAATATTTAATGTGCAGGAGTTCATGATTAATCTAAGGATACTTGTAAATTGATGTAGAATAGAATTGAAAAGAAGAAGTAACTCACTAATCTCACCCAAGAAGTAATTGCAGCAATTAATACAACTGGTAATCAAACAAATTCTGAAATAAAGCTTCAATCTTGGAATTAAAACTGGAAATTGTATCTAAACTAGGGATTGCTGGAAAAGAAAGGAAAAATCTATTATTCTCCCTAAAATCTTGTGATAAGAATGATAATAAAATGGGTTTATATACCCTACAAGACTCCAAGAGTTTTAGCAGCACTAGGACTCTCTATTAGAGGAAAATTAGAAAATTAAAACTGCGACAGCCGGACCGGTCCCCCGGACCGGTTTGCCTTGAATACGGATCGGTTCTTTTAATTTCTTTGCGGACCGGTCCCAGGGCAGACCAGTTCTTTTTATTTTCTTCCTTCTTCGGTTCTCCTTCGGTCCGGGGTTCTCTGGAATGTGGCAGTGCGGACCGGTTCTTTTAATTTCTGGGCGAACTGGTCCTCTCTTTATTTGACTTTTTCTTCTATCTTTGACTACTCATAACTTTCACACCGCGACTCTGATTGAGGTGCCGTTTTTTCCAGTGTTCTTGTAGTTGAAAGATCTTCAACTTTCAAGTTGGCACCACCTCCGAAATAAGGCTTTAAAATTACTAAAATGCCCTTTACTCCCCGTTTCTTGGTTTTCTTTCACTGTTTTGAGTTCTCTTTGGCACTAACTTGCATGAAATACCTGTAGAACACATAAGAGATACACAAAATACGAAACACTTGCCAAAAAGGGTTAGTAGCATAAATATAAGTCAAATCCAATCTATTTACACCGCACTAGATCATAAAAATATCGAAATTAAGGGGATAAATGTGAAGAATTTATGCCTAATCACCGCAGGTGCAACTTCCACCAACCCCTCCCGAGTTGATTTCCACTACTCAGGTTGCAGTGATAGTGGCTCAGGCGATCGAGACAGTGATGAGGGCCATGGCAGACCATTTTCCTCATCCCTATGTACCACCTCCCGTGGCACCAGCAGTTCAGGCCCCAGTAGGGCCATTTACTTGGAAGCGAGTCAGAGAGACATTTCAGAAAGGGCATCCACCCGAGTTTCAGGGTAATACCGATGTAGTGGAGGCGTGCAACTGGAAGAAAAATATCCAGCGCCACTTGCGCCTGCTAGAGTGCACCGAGGTACATAAACAAATCCTAACTACTTTCCTTCTGTCGGGAGCTGCCTTACAGTGGTGGGAGTCAGTTACCGCCGAGGAAAGGGACGCAATGGCAATTTCTGAGTTTTAGGTGCGATTTGACCGCAAGTACTTTCCTCCAACTATAGAGTCAGAGATGAAGAAGAAATTCAGTGAAGTGGTTCAGGGTGATCTCTTGGTTGCTGATTATGAGGAGGAGTTCACCCGTTTGGTTAACTTTGTGCCCAACGAGGTGAGCGATGAGGAGCGAAAGAAGTCTAGATGGCTTGTCCTAGAGAATCAGGCAGAATTTGATCGGTAATTCGGCATTGGTAACTCATAGAGATGTCGTCAACGTCGCTCTACTACACTATCAGGATCATCGCTTTCATGAGAAGGGAAGCAAGAGAGGTGAGCCTCGCCAATCGGGCAAAGTGAATGGAAGTAGTGGCAGTAGAACACCTCATCAGCAAATAGTGGGTCAGCTAGGGCAGGATTCCCGGCAGGGGAACTCTGCCAAGAGGTTTAGGCATGGGAGGAATCGCTTTGACAGATAGGGCCAACAGGGTCCCCAGCAGCCAGTTCCTCAGGACATGCAGGGCCAAGGGAACTAAGGAGGAGGATAGCAAGGCCAAGGTCATCAGGGCTAACGTTAGGGCCAACAGGGCCAAGGACAAAGGCAGTTTCAGGTCCAGTGTTTCACATGTGGCCAGCAAGGTCACAAGAGTAGGAATTTTCCACAAAAAGACCGAGCACAACAATAGGGTTCCCAACAGGGGCAGCAGGCTCTGTTAGCCCCAGCAGCAGCACAGGCCCCGCAGCCAGGCCAGATGCACTATAGGCGTGTGTTCAACGTCCGTGATGTTCCGTTCTAGCCAGCACCTCCAGCACCGCCGGCAGTCGCGGGTATGTTTCCTATCCATGGACTAGAGGGTATTATTTTGTTTGATACGGGGTGACACATTCTTTTATTTCAACTAGATTTGCACGAGCAGTCAGCCTCTTAGAGACAACCGACACTCATCTTATATGCGTGGAGTCACCGATGGGTAGTGGGTCCCTTATACACTCGATTTGTAAGGGTGTGGACATTATGGTCGGGAGATTGAGTCTAGCGGCAAACCTTCTAGTGCCGGATATGGAGGGTTATGATGTCGTCCTAGGCATGGATTGGTTGGCGTGTTATAGGGCGATGGTAGATTGCTATGAGAGGACTATCGTGTTTTCCATTCCGGGACAGGAGATGTTCCTAGTGGCGATGCCTCTCCCCAAGGTAGGATCGTGCACTCAATTATATTATATTGAGGAGGAGACCTCACAAGAGGTGATCATTTCTCTAGACTCAATACCAGTCATGAGGGATTTCGAGTACGTCTTTCAGGAGATACCAGGGTTACCACCCAATCGGGAGATATAGTTCGTTATCGACCTAGCATCAGGGACGAGACCGATTGCCATAGCACCGTATCACATGGCTCCTTCAGAGATGCGGGAGATGATAAAGGAGATCCAACAACTCTTAGGACAGGTTTTCATTCGACGGAGTACATCTCCGTGGGGTGCGCCGATTTTATTTGTGAAGAAAAGGGATGGTTAACTTCGTCTGTGTGTAGATTATAGGGAGTTGAACAAGGTGACGATACGTAATAAGTATCTGTTACCTAGGATTGATGACTTGTTTGATCACTTGAGAGGGGATGTGTACTTCTCAAAGATCAATTTGAGGTCAGGTTACCACCAGTTGCGCATTCGAGAAGAGGATGTACCTAAGACCGCTTTCCTATTGCGGTACGAGTCATATGAGTTCAGGGTGATGCCGTTTGGGCTCACTAATGTGCCTACAGTATTCATGGATCTCATGAGCAGAGTGTTCAGGGAGTTTTTGGATCAGTTGGTGATTGTATTCATAAGCGACATTCTGATTTACTCTCGTACGGAGGAGGAACACACCGAACATTTATGAATGGTTCTGTAGACATTACGGAACCATCAGCTGCACGCCAAATTTGGGAAGTGTGGATATTGGCTTCAGGAGTTTTAGTTTCTAGGCCACGTTGTATCCGATAGAGGCATCGCTATTGATCCGAGTAAAGTATCGACGGTGAAGGAGTGGGCGCAGCTCACGACACTGACCAAAGTTTGTAGCTTTTTAGGGTTGGCCGATTATTATCGTCGCTTCATCAAGGGGTTCTAAAAATTTTCAGTCCTTTGATGAACTTGACTCGTAAGGGAGTGCCCTTCGTATGGAGTGACTACTGTCAATTAGCGTTTGATGAGCTAAAGGACAAGTTGACATCATCACCCGCTCTTGCCTCGCCTAGGAGCGGAATGGAGTACCGAGTCTATACTGATGCATCCTTATAGGGACTTGGGGTGTGTTACATCAGGAAGAGAGGGCTATAGATTATGCTTCCCGAAAGCTAAAGCCACATGACAAGAATTACCCCCCACACGACCTCGAGTTGAGAGTGGTCATTTTTGCATTGAGTATATGGAGGCACTATCTTCTGGGTGTGAAGTTTACTCTATTCACGGATCATAAGTCACTTCAGTATCTCTTCACACAGAAGGATATAAATATGAGGTAGAGGAGGTGGCTTGAATTAGTGAAGGACTACCAGTTTGATATACAGTATCATCCGGGTAAGGCTAACGTGGTGGTAGATGCGTTAAGTCGAAGACCTATCGAAGAGTTGGCAGGAATTTGGAAGGCGAAGTGGAGTGAAATTCGACACGAGGATGAGATAGCCAGAGCATACATAGCATTTTTAGCTATCACTCCCGAGATTTTTATGCGGGTAGTGAGGGCATAGGCCGAGGACCCGCTTTTTCAGGACAGAGTACGACAGTTACTGGCCAAGGGGACATAGCCCTACTCCATCAGCTCAGAGGGTGGACTATGGTTTAATAAGAGACTGATAGTACCCGAGGATGATGATTTTAGGCATGCCGTAATGACGGAGTCACAGGGGTCAAAGTTTTTGGTTCATCCAGGTGGGGATAAATTGTACCAGGATATGCGACAACTATATTGGTGGTCAGGTATGAAACGAGATATTGCAGAGTTTGTGTCAAAGTGTGTTACATGTCAGCTCGTGAAAGTTGACCATCAGAGACCTTCAGGGATGCTACAGCCACTGGAGATTCTCATGTGGAAGTGGGAGAGTATCTCGATGGATTTTATTACTGGGTTACCAACGTGGCAGAAGGGTCACGATTCCATATGGGTGATAGTGGATCGGCTGACTAAGGTATCTAATTTCTTACCGGTTTGTACGAATTATTATTTATATGGATTATGATACGATGCATTATGCATAACTATTCATTTCGGAGATCGTTAACCTGAACGAAATTCGTATTAACATTGTGTCTGACAGAGGCAAAATATTTGTGTTATATTTCTGACAGAGCTTTCAGGAGGCCATGGGCACCGACTTGCGGCTCAGTACGACGTATCACCCGTAGACATATGGTCAAACTGAAAGGGTAAACCAAATGCGGGAGGATATGTTGAGGATGTGTATCCTATATTTTTGGGGAGGATGGGAACAATACCTTCCTTTGGTAGAGTTTGCGTATAACAAATCTTACCAATTAACTATTTGTATGGCTCCATTGGAGGCACTTTATAGGAGGCCTTGTCGTTCGCCCGCCTGTTGGTTAGAGGTGGGGGATAACAAGCTATTAGGACCAGAGATGATACAGGAGACTTGTTCCAAAATAGAGTTGATTCGAGGATGTATTCGAATAGCTCATGATAGGCAGAAGAGTTATGCTGACGCCGGTAGGAGACACGTGGATCTAGATGTGGGCGACCAGGTGTTGATTCGGGTATCTCCTATGAAGGGGATTATGAGGTTCGGTAAGAAGGGGAAGTTAGAGACAAGATATGTGGGACCATTTTCTATTATTGAGAGGGTGGGACTGGTAGCTTACAGATTGGGACTCCCCGAGCATCTTCAGCGAATACACGATGTGTTCCATATGGCGTCGCTGAAGAAATACAAGAGGAGCGAGAGAGCCTTCTGGCACATTCCACTTGAAGAGATTGACTTGCAGCCAGATGTATCGTATGAGGGGAGACCTGTGGCTATTCTGGATCATAGTGAGTGTAAACTACGATCCAAGGTGGTACCCTTAGTGAGAGTACAGTGGGAACATCACAATATTGATGAGTCTACTTGAGAGCGGGAGGAGGATATGCGAGAGCAGTATCCAGAGTTATTCACCGCATGTATTTTTCCTAATTTCGAGGACGAAATTCCTTTGTAAGGGGGGAAGTACGTAATACCCCGTATTTTTTGCCTATTTAGAATTTAATTAATTGCGTTAATTGAGTAATTAAAAAGGAAAATAGGTTTTAATTTAAATTACGTGAGAAGAGTAATTTAATGTGATGTAATAATAACTATGATTATTAATGTGATTAAATAATCATTATGGCTATTAGATATTAATCGAGATTTGGATAGTGATTAATGTGACGATTAAAGTTTACTTAGTGTGAATAGTAAATATGGAATGTTTATGTGTACGACATAGCGATTTATATGGGCGTACTTGAGTTTACCTCAATCGAGTGTCACGCGTAGACAAAGTTGAGGGTGAGATGAGAAACATATTTTAAATACTCAAATGATAATTCAGAGGCCACAGGTGATTTCGAAAGGGTCAAATTAGTCAAAATAGTGTACCCGGGGGTACTAGTCAAGTGTTGGGTCATTTTTGGGCTAAACCGGGACCATACGAGGGAATTTTGGTCTCTTGACCTTTAAGGGTGAGGAGACCTACGAATTTTAGAACCCCAAGTCAGATTATAAGAGTTGGAGGCTAGGGTTAGAGAGAAGAAAAACACACCATAGCCATTAGAGAGAAGAGAGAAACAATTCCTAAGGCAAAAGAAAAAAGTGGGAAGGATTCAAAGGAGACTTTCACCATCAACTTGTTGGGAAGAAGGATTGTAGGAGAAAGACCATCAATAACCAACAACAATCACGAAATCAGACTCTACTAAAAAAATAAGGCAAGTGGTTATTTGCAACATAAATTGAGTTATAATACCCATGCATAAGTTTTATGAAGAACATGACTTTTATGATTTTTCTTGGAAATAAAGACTTGAATATGATACATGATTGATAAGAGACTTGATGATTAAATCGAATTAAAAATCTGGGTTTATGGATGAGAATATGGAAAGAATATATTTTTAGGGTTCTTGAATAATAGGAAGATTTGAATTAATCTGGACTGAATTTGTGACAATTATGTAGTTTTAGATCGTTGGTAATCATCACAGAGTATGTAGGAATGATTAGAAATCGTTAGTTACAAGTTTGGTGAATTATAATGGGAGTTGGATAATCAAAAATGGTGTAACCCACCTGAAGAAGACGATTTGGGCCTGTCACTGCTCGATCGATCGACCCTTGAATGTCGATCGATCGAGTAGTCGATCAATCGACCCTATTTCATTGATCGATCGATCCAGGTTGATTTTTGAAAATTTTTTTAGATTAATTTCTTTTCGATTACCGTCACTTAATAGGAACCTTAGTGATGATATTTGACCTATGTGGAGACCTAATGAGTACCAGTAGGGATAATGTGAGATTTCGTTATAAATCAATGAGTATAAGGTTAGGAGAAATGGACCGACGGGAAATAGCCGATTGAGTCGTACATCAGAAATTCGAGAATTGAGTTATGAAAGGAGTGAGTGTCAATTTCAGAAATATACCAGTAGGTTAGAGATAGCTTAACCACTGAATGAATGGAGGGGTAACTAGGACCTTTAGAGTTGTGTGAATACTCGAATAAATGAGATAGTAAATTAAATCGTAAATTAACAAGTACGGTGAATATAATAGAATAAGATATTACGTACGGACATAATTTGATAGGCCGGGTGTGTACCTATTGAATTGTATGAACTTTTCGGTTAAGATAATTATACCTAAATTAATTATGTTAGGGTCGAGGAGATATTCTGAACTAACATAGAGTTATTATATGTTTGGGGTCGATGAAAAATGCCGAACCAAACCTTAACTGGTTTCATGATGAAAGAGTCCCGAACCAGAATATGTGTATATATAAATAGTTGGGGTCAATGGATTATTCCAAACCAACTCTTACTTGGGGTCGATGAATCATTCCGAACCAAGTGTTCTTTATGTGTGTTATAAGGACATATTAGTGTTAACCAATACATAATACATGTTGGGTGATAAATGTATACCGTATGTATAATCTACTGACATGAGATAGTAGATAATAAGATGGACTTATAATATATTAGTAATAATTAAGTAGTGAAACTTAACTATAACAAGAATAAAGATAACAAGAGATGAGTAGTTATCTACGTTTTTAACATATGAGATATGGACTATTAAAATACTATGTGGTATGTTATGGGGACTTAACGAGTAGATACGGGCAGTGGAGTATTCTAGCCTTGTTAACTTAGGTAGCAAAACTAGGTGGACTAAGTACCAACGTTAGGCGTGCACTATAGGAGAGAGGTGAGGTAACTCAAAGGAGTGTGCGAAGTCTTAACATGTGTAATCAATAACTCATAATTGTGATAACTGCTTGCAAAATATTTTCAATGTTTTGAGTAATAACTCTTGCTATGTAAAATATTTTCAAAAACCTTTTAGGTGCCCAGCCATAGGGACACCCAGCATGACTTCATTCCAGGGATAGGGGAGCTGCAGCAGGTGTGGATGTTGCAGGGATTGTTTAGACGTTTCTCTTTTTCAGATCTAGTGTAGGATCTCAATTTTAGTACCCTCAGTTTGGGACATGTTGTCCAATCTTTACATTTGCAATTATTCTGATTTTAGATTTTGAGTTAGTTATTTTAGCCGTGGTTTTCGGCGAGACTTTATTTCATTCAGTTATTTATGACGATTGGTTTAGTACTGCATAAATTGTATTGTTCAGCAAGAGTTGCTTATCTATTTAAGGAAGATAAAATTTGGCACCAGCCTAATGTCACTTAGGTGGTTAGTAACTAAAAAGCTTTCGACAGTGATGCTAAGAATGATCCATTTAAGAAACCTGTTTTAAATTAAATTAAGGCTTGATCACCCTAGGTTTAATTAGGCGGGGTGTCACAACAGTGGTCGTGAATAAATAATTTTGAAAGGAAGAAAAACAATTTGAGTGTGAGCAACTAATTATAAATACATTGAACTGATTTTGTAGTGAAAATATTAATAATCAAATAACTAATTAACTAAAAGAATAATTTATTAAAATTTCATTTTAATTACAGATTATAACTAAACTACACGACTCTAAATTTTTTGTCTAATTTGAGATATGAGGTCCCCAAAAAATGAAACCCAGTGTCCCTTTTATAGGTGGAAAGAAATAGCTTGGGGGCACACCTACAATTTCACAAAATGATGGGCACTATAATAAAATACTAAAAAAGATGGATGCTGAAAAAAAAATGGAAGAATGGATCTCGTGGGAATTGTAATTTGCTAAAGGGAAAGGTATAAAGGGAAGGAATGGTTTAATAATAAAACAAATCAAAAAGAATAAAAAATGAACAAAAGAAGACAAAAATAAGAAAATTATGGGAAACAATATGTGAAAGAATATTGGGGGGGGGGGGGTGAATCAAAAAGGAAGAAAAAGTTAAATAAGAAAACACGATAGGAGAATGGGATAAAGAAAAAGAATGAAAAGCAAATGTGAAAAGGAATCTCTCGTGGGAGAAATGATTAAAAAGGAATAATAATAAAATAGTAAGAAAGGAAGAATATTGGGGGGGGGGGGGGGAATCAAAAAGGAAGAAAAAGTAAAATAAGAAAACAAGATAGGAGAATGGGATAAAGCAAAAGAATGAAAAGAAAATGTGAAAAGGAATCTCTCATGGGAGAAATGATAAATAAGGAATAATAATAAAAAAAACGTGATCTGGTAAAGAAATCGTGGGAAGATGGAAACAAACGAAGAGAAGCAAAAGACAAAGTAGAAAAGGAAAAAGATTAAAAAAACCAAAGTAAAAACAAATCAAGGGAAAGAATAAAACAATGGAAAGGAACTTGGAAATAATACAAAGGGGGGAGAGAAATGAACCAATCATGAGGAAAATAAAAAAAGGGGAGAAGGGAAGTTGCCATGCACGTGGCTGGTCTAGGTAATGTGCATAAGGGGCAAGAGAGGAACGGGGGAAGGGAATCAGATCGCACTGCCACGTGGCACGATGTGGGTTGTCTAATCAATCACGAAATTAGAGTATAAGGTCGGGGGTGGGGAAATTGAACTCGCGACCCCCATTACCAAAATAACCTTTTACCACTAAGCCAACCACAATCTTTAATAAATATGTAGCAACAATAACATATTACCATTCATTTCTCCTTAATTTTAATAATTGCAAATAAACTCCAAAGCTTCATAACTTTCTCACATGACCTCTAATTGACGCACCACAAAAACTGTCGTGACGCACATTTCGAGATCGATAATATTTCAACATTGTTTGGGCCATGGAGTTTGACTTTAGGTTTGACCTAAGGCGTTTAATTTTGGGTTTCTTTTTTACTCAACTTTACACGGTTAAAATTTCTTCGTTTGGGACCCAATTGATACGTCATTTGAACCTAGGCATTCCATGATTGAAGACAAACAACTTCCGTGAATTGTCTGAGTAAGAAATTGGTCATTTGAATTTACCATTTTGCCTTTGAAGGTTCCTATGTGACTATTTTTTTGCCCAAAATTCTTTCATCCTTCCTAATTAACAACATGAACCCGTTAAATGCTCAAATAAACCTTTTACATGCGGTTAATGTTGAATGTTTAAGGTTATACGATAAATGACTATAAAATGTGAGTTTAAAAAATATGGGATTGCAAAATTTCACAATAGAAGGTGTAATAAAACGCAATATTGGACACTAATCATACCCCCTAACTAACGTGCTACTAGTCCCTAGCGACATAGTAGAATATTTGTTGGTGTTAGATTTTTCCATTTTATTCAAAAATTACAAAATATGATAGAGATCCACGTTTGCGGGATGCACAGTTGCATTTAGCTAATGAAACAAGTCGTTAAATACCGAGATTACCCTAGTGGACGAGTTTTGTCTCGTGAGAGTTTACACTGATGATACTCAAAAACATCCAATTCTTCTCAAAATAGCTACCCGTTATTTAATAAAAACCGTTTAAACAATCTTATATTTTCATGCATAAATAGCGATGACTAGCATATTTCTCCAATAGTTTATTTACTGTAACCATTATGTTAAAGCAATTAATGAGATATATATGTATTGGCTCAGTGCATGGTGTACGTCACAAAATCTATAGGCAATATTATTTATAGGGTTTAGTGACTCGATGCCTATATGGAAGCACACTCGTTCAATTTTCATCGGTGAGTACACTAAAAAATGAAGGCACTCTAAATAGGTGTAAGTCAATCGGGATATGTAAGCATAAAGTATATTTGTAATTGAAATAAAAGTCTTTCATATGTCAGTGATGAAAAACATTTATATAAAATGAAAAAATGCAATCTCAAGAATGGATACAATTTTCAAAATAATGTGAAAAAACAATCTTTTTAATGTTGAGAAAATCATGTCAACCCTCGGATAATTTAAGGACTTTTCAGGATGAAAAATGCATGAAAAGATGCTAAAAGTTAACACCTCAAAATGATTTTGTATTTTTGAAGAAAGGGTGAACTTTTGAAGAGTAACTTCTTTTTTTTCTTTTCTCTGGAATTCTTTACTCTTTTTGAATTCCCTTGTTTTAATATTTATTCTCTCCTGTCTTCTCTTACTTTTGATTTGTTTAGTCCCTACTTTATTTTTTTTTTAATTTTTGAATCAATTTTCAAGATATTGGTAAAGCGAATGAAATGATGAAATGAATTGCCTTTGATCAAAAGTTAAGCTGAAACATAATTTTTGAATTTTGTTTTGAAAAAAATCATATAACTATTCTTTAGTTGATAATCAAAATAATGATATTGAGATTACCAATTACTTAAACTATTTTTCAAAATAATAATGAATAAGTGCATAATCACTCAGAATATGGAAGAGAACACAAAGTTCACATGGTAGGTATACCTATACATCTTTAAATTTATCGAGTCATTTATCTCTTAACAATTAAGTAAGTATAATTTGTGTTGCGCGTAAGGTATCAATACATGAATCATATGAATTAATAAAGCACAATAGTGATGGTAAGTAAACTAAGGAGCTATATAGGCAGATTAGTACTTAGATATGTTTATTGCTTTTTGTTTAAAAGAATGAGGTAACTTAAAGAGTAAAGTATAAGAAAAAAATAATTTAGGTAAAAAGCCATAAAATAGGAAATAAAATATTTTAATTTTTTTTCCAAATTATTAAAATTTTTATTTAAATGATTAGAGTTGGTTTCACGAAGAAACTTCCATCAATAACTAATTAAATTTATTTTATTTACTTAAGTAATTACTTTTTCTCAAAAAGAAAAATAAACGTGATGTATGCAAATACATTATGACACCCCGAACTAAAATGTTACATCGTCCTCGTTGTTATTTAAGAGAAATGTTAAATTCAAGTTATAAAGAAACGTTATTCAATGTAGGGTGATCCCCAGATATCACATTAAATAATCTCTCAAAATAAGTTAGCAACAAGAAAAATAAATAATAACAAATATATATATTTTTTATTTTTTTTTATAAATTATATACAAAATAAAAATATCATCTTCTAATTTACCATAGACTAAAAGTCAAAAATTTTGGAGGTCCACCCCATATTTTGTTGACTTTGTGGGATTAACTGTGGACTATCACGATTTTTCACGCCTCTTGAAAAATAGGAGTTTCGTTTATGCAAATGCAGGCATGCTTTGGGGGGGGGGGGGGGGGATGAGCCATCACAGATATTTGAATAATTGTATTTTTGGATGATGAGTTATTTGAATGTAACGGGGTAGGTACAATTGAAACAAATAAGCATGGTGTCTCTCGGTTGCAAAACAAAATTAATTCCAAGAAAATTAACATTATCTTCCCAAGAGTTTTCAAATTGAATGGGGTAGGTCACATGTTGGAAAAATTCCATCATAGAAAAAATTTCAAGTATGCATTCATCGACAAGACTCGAATCAAAATCGTCAAGGCTTCCATCCGACTCTTGTGGTAGTTCTAATGGTTGGAAAAAATGGTGACAAAAGAAATTCCATTATTACAAATTCATCAAATGCAGTTTGAATTTCACTAGAATTAAACTCGCTTTAATCAATTGATCTTTTAAAAAGGATTGAGATGGAATGGCGATTTTCAACTCCATAATATTTTTGAAAGAAGAGTTTAATTCATTTAAAGGTGTTTTAATCTAATAATATCATCATATTTTAATATTTCTAAAATTAGAAGCAACTCCGTGAAAGACGCTTCTATTTTCTTTGAGCTTTGGATCATTTGGGACATTTTTTGCTCCAAAGAAGTCAACCGTTGATCAGAATCCTCTGATTCTTCATATGGTACAAAATATTCCTCATTTAAAGTTTCATAAGTATGATATTCAATTCTTGTGTTTTGATTAATTTGCAAATAATCACCAAAAGACATCGATTTTTGGGTAAATTCTTCATTATCAAGAATTAGGATGACATTATTACAACTATTTACAAAATTTTCATTATAACAATTTTGAAAATTACAATTATAACAATTTGAAAAGATGTTATTATAACAATTTTTGCTACTGTTATTGTGAAACTTTTGTGACCCATTATTACAATTATCATTTTCATAAGTTCCCAAATATTGATTTTTAGAATTTTGTAAATATTCATCAAAAGACATCGGTGGTGGCGAACTTGGAAAATTATTTTGTAATAATATTTTGAAAATTTATCGATTCTTTTAGAACTAATGAAAGAATTAAATGAAGACATACTGATAAAAAGTTTACTTTTTGAGAATTTTCAAACACATTGTTGTCAAATTTTATTTGTTATAAAACTACCACAAGTGCACGGGTTATTGACATGTAGCGCGTGTAAGTACGGGTCAAACCCACAGAGATTTCGTCGATTTTTATAAAATATTGACTGTCCAACTAGACATATGAGTGTATAAAAGTGATTAAGTTTCTAAACTAAAAATAAAGACGGAATAAACGAACAAGTACAAGAGATAATATTAAATGTGGAAGAAACTAGGACGTCGGTTCCGTTTGTCAATTTTAATTAAATTAACACATCAATTTAATTTCGTAATTCCGAATTTATAACACAAAATATACCGACTCTCGTCGCGTACATTTCGGAGAATAAAACATTAAATGCGCTTAAAATATTTTAACGTCTCTTGAATTAGACACCATAAATCCCTATTCCCTCGAAAAAATCATGTTTTAAATTTTTAACGTGTATTCAAGCATGAGATATCAAAATATTTAAGTGCAAGCATAACCCATCAAAAATGACAACTTTAAATTTTTTAAAGCATGAATTTATAATTAATTCGTTGAGGTTAAAAAATACACTCTCGTGTAGTTTTAAGCGAATACTGAATTTTTTTATTTGAAATTAGAACAAGTCAGAATATGTACGAAATTAAATTAACATGCGTGGTTTAATTAGTCATGAAAAACATCACCTAAGTCCTAGTAAGTAAACTACTCACACAACATATTTGACACACAAATATTGCAAGATGAAAAAAAATATTTTCATTAATAAATGTCAACTTACAAAATTTTGGGTCCAAGACTTTAATTACAATACACAATATGCTACTCCAAAGTGCACCTAAAAAAATACTCTCTACACAGATTTTTTTTTGTCTCTCGAAGTGTGTCTCTTTTTTTTTTCTCTCTAAAAGTAAAGTCCCTCTAATATCGAAATTAGCCCCTAATTTATAACCCCAAAATGGGACAAAATCAGGTACATAACGTGGGGAAAATGGGGTGGAATTATGGGAAGAAACATGGGTTGGTGGGTTTGGTTAGTGCTGCTTCGGCAGAAGAAAAATGAAGGGAAAAAACATGGGTTATGATAGTGGGGTGGTGGGTTTAGTTATTGGGAAAATGGGTTTGGGTTTAGGGATTTTCGCCAAAAAGAATAAATGGGGCAGGCAGGGGTCAAACCCCTGACCTCGCGCAGCTCTCTCCCTTCTGCCAACCAGCTTATCCAATAGCTCTTTCTAATATAAACATACACCCAATTATATTTAACAACATATTAAAACCCAAATTTCCTATTTCGCACAATAGCCCAAATCACTATAACTTCTTCATTCGGAGTCTGATTGACTTGCCGTTTGAACTGACGTGACCCTCATTTCGAGCCCAAAAAATTTTCTATAGTGTTCGGATCTTGAGATTGACTTCGGGCATTGACTCGGGGCTTTGACTTTGACTTTCATTTGAATTCGAACTTTGCACGGCCATAACTTCTTCGTTTCAACTCCGATTGTCATGTCGTTTGAACCCAGGCGTCCCTTGATTCAAGGTCTTCAATTTCCATGGTTGGTCCGAGTCTGAAATCAGACATTTGAATTTACAATTTAACCCCTGAAGTTGTGTAGGTGCTCGTTTCATGCCCATTTTGCGTCCGGACTTCACCGCTTTCTTTTTAAATCTGCCAATACTTAAAAACAAACTTGCACAAGAGATTAGCAGTATAAGATGTGAGCGTGAAGTTTTCAAAATTGCATTATTAATCCCATTTATTCTAAAATTTGTATTTTCTTTCTTTTAAATAAAAATAACTCTAAAAGCTCTTTATTTACGATAAGTTGGGACTAACAATGCTTAGATTTGGATGTAAATATGACAAAATAATGCACTCATCACACATGCACTTTAAATTTTCTTAAATCTGAAATGATTACGGTACCTATAAATTAATTAACACAAAAAATATGTACGAATAAATAAATTAATTAAATTTTAAAACAAAATAATCCTCGGCAAGAACACCATTTTGATTTTTTGCTTTGTGAGGATCAAGGTAATAAATCAATTAAGTTTTCAAGAAAATCATTCTCTAACAACGACACTATTTTGATTAGGTGAAAAATGAGCGTCGTGTAAACATGCTTGCCGTTCTTATCGATTTTGTACCCCAATACAAAAAATCTAAACTTTAACTACACATGTTTTATATGTATAACTGTGTGTTCAAGTATCGAATCCACAGATAATGTCATTTAAAATTTAATTGATTTATTAACTCTAAAAAATGTAAAATATGATTTTTTTTTTTGTTTTTTAGGTTTTATGACTACAATTTATCTAGGCAAATATTTAAACTTCAATAATTTACAACTATAGAAACTATAAATTGAGAATTAAATTCCTCACTTCGAAGTACACAGCATAAATAGCTGCATGGTTAGATATGTTTATAACGCGACTAATACTCATTTAAAAACAATTATTTAAATCTTGAGTTTCACTACTCAGATTTTCATAAAAGTCCAACTACAAGTTTGGAGTCAACAATAATCCAAAACTTACAAAAGAAGTGTCACAAATATGGTGCATACATGATATACCCATTAACGTCTCTAGGTGTAATTTTGAAAATAATCAATCCTTTAAAATCGGCCTATTCCACTATACTATATTGAAGCAACTACATAGCTGAGATGAGTTCATAATCTCAACCAAATTAAAATTATCTAAAAAGTATTTTTAAATAATTAAGTATACAGTGTGTGTGAATAATAATTTTGAAAGGAAGTAAAACGATTTGAGTGTGAGAAACTAATTATGAAAGCATTAAGCTGATTTTAGAGTGAAAATAATAATAACAGAATAACTAATTAACTAAAGGATTAGTTTATTAAAAATGTATTTATATTAAGATTATAACCAAAATACACTACTCTAAAAAATTTATCAAAAATGAGATATGAGGTCCCTAAACAATGAAACCCATTGTCCCTTTACAGGTGGAAAAAAAATAACTTGGGGCCACAATCAAAATTTCACAAAATGATGGGTGATATAATAAAATACTAAAAAGGGCGGCCAGTGAAAAAAGTGGAAGAATTGATATCATGGGAATTATAACCTGGCAAGGACAAAAGGTATAAAGGGAACGAATGGGTTAAATAGTAAAAGAAAGAAAACACAACAAAAAAGGTACAAAAGAAGACAAAAATAAGAAAATCATGGGAAACAATTTGTGAAAGAATATTGGTTGGGAGAAATAAAAAAAGAAAACAAGGTGGGAGAATGGGATAGTGCAAAATAGTAAAAAGCAATTGGGGAAAGGAAAATATGATGGGAGAAATGATAAAAAATGAAAAAAAAAATAACATGATCTATTAAAGAAATCGCGGGAAGAAGGAAACTGGGGAAAGGATGCAACAAAAAAGTGAAGGGAAAAATATTAAAAAATAAAAGCAAACAAAAAATGAGAAAAGGAATAAATAATGGAAAAGAACCAAGGAAAAATACAAAGGGGAAAAATAACTGAACAAAATCGTGAGGAAAACAAGAATGACAGAGAGATGGGAAGCTACCACGCTGGATGTGCCCCATGTGGCGCAATGTGGGTCGTTTGATCAACCGAAAAATTGGAAAATATGGTTGGGAATGGGGAAATTGAACCTGCGACCCATTCCATTTCGAAAAGGACCCCTTGACACTAAGCCCATCGGAGGCTTTAATAAATATGTACCAGCAGTAATATTATACCACTTTTATCTTTACTTTTAATAATTACAAATAAACCCTAAAACTTCTTAACTTTATCATATGACCTCCGATCGATGCATCGTAAGAAATTTCGCGACTCACATTTTGAGGCCAACAATATTTCAACACTGTTTGAGTAATGATGTTCAACTTTGGGTTTAATTTGGGGCTTTGACTTTTGACTTTCTTTTGAGTCCAAATTTACATGATCGTAATTTTTCGTTAAAGACTATATTGACATGCCGTTTTAACCCAGATGTTCCTTTATTTGAGGCCTACAACTTTTATGAATAGTATGAGTCCTAAATTGGTCATTTGAATTTATCATTTTCCCCCTAAAGGTACGTGTGTGATCTTTTCTTACCCAAATTGTTTCTAGACTTCGCTATTAGCATTCTAAACCCTATAAATACTCAAATAAACCCTACCCAGGCGATTAACAATGAATATTTAAGGTTATGCGATAAATGCGTATAAAATGTGTGTTTAACGAGAATGGGATTGCCAAATTGCCCAAGAGAATACGTAATCACTTGGTTGCTTTGGCAGCCAAGCTCTCTTCGATTTTTCATCCTATGTGGTTTAGAGTTTTGAAGACATTGATTGAGGTGAGACCAATTTTTCTCTATACTTCCTTCCTTATGTTCTTGATCATAATCTTAATGTAATCATTTTTATGAGGACAGTTAACCATCTGACCAATTTTTTCAGTCCATAGGGTGACTAATGCACTGACTGCCTCTCCTTCCTCTTATTGACATCAAGTTATTAACAATATTTGTATTGTTTAATAAAGATGGGATATATATCATCCCAGGTTTTTGTGGTTCCCTAAGTAGAGTGGAGGAGAACATCCTTTCTAGTACCCCTAGGTCTACATTATGGACTTGCATCTAGAGGTGGTGGTTAGACAAATGTTCATAAGGGGAGCCTAATCCTTTATACGTCAAAGAAAGGCGTATTAAATTTATTCGGCAGTCGAGCTTCAGGATAAAGACCCATGTTCTTGATCTTGGTTAACTCGTCAGAGGCTTTCTGATGGCCGATGGATTCCTGTAGAAGTCTTAGTTTGACACCCCATCTAATTAAATATCAGGTGATCAGGTCTTTATCAAATTAAAACAGGTTTCTCATATGCTTCATTCTTAGCATCACTGTTGAAAACCAAGTTAATTACTAACCACCTAAGTTAATTAAATGGGTGCCAAATTTTATCTTTCAAATAAAAAGGACAATAGAGTAGTTTGAGAGATAAATACAGATTCACGAGGTATAAATTCCAAGCCATCAATAATATGTAAATGCATCAAAGTCATGACACATAAACTGTCGACAAAAACAACCAAAACCAAGTAATGGTCCAAGTCCAAACTACAAAGTAAAACTGATACAAAACTGAAACTATAAAAACGACAACAGACCACATGCCCAAACAAGAGATACAAGAGTGATATCATATACTAGATCTGAATGAAAGAATTGGCTACTAAAAATCCGGTCTGCATCCACAGTTCTATAGCTCCGAGTCCTTGGAATGAAACCATCAAGTATGGCGTCCATGTGGCTGGACACCTAAACGGTTTCGAAAATATTTTTATAGTAAGAGTTAGTACTTAAAACATTTTGAAAATATTTAACAAGTAATTTATCGCAATTAAAATCGGTTATTGATTACACATGTTTGGTTCACGCACACTCCATTGAGTTTCCTCACCTCTCATCTAATGCACACCTAATGTTCTGTACTTAGCCCACCTAGCTATCATACCCAAGCTATCTCGACTAAAGTTTATAACAATATTATCAAGTCTACTATCCCGTACCGCCTATACAACACGCTTCATTATTAACATCTCTCATATGTTCTTCATTTCTTATGTAACATTCACATATGTTAAATTTCATCATTATAATCAAGTCTCACTACTTAATTCGTAAAGTATTTTAGAGTTATCATTCAACTTCCACAATTAAGTTTCACTACTTAATTTACTATAGATTTTCCCAATCTATTCTTTAATCTTGAAACTAAGTTCCTCCCTACTTAATTTATAATTTAGATGTATATCTACATATATATCATCTACAAGTCTACTTTTGCACATAAGTAGAATATCATGAAGTATATATTTCACATACAATATATACTAAGGATTATTGGTCCGGATAATCATCGACCCCAATCATCCTATCATTTACATTGGTCGAGATATCCCTCAACCCCAAAGTAAATGTTATGCATATGTATATTGGTCTGGATACTCCTCGACCCTAATAATATTTATTTTTTATTTGGTCCGGATAATCATCGACCCAAAATCGAGCTTCCATGTACTGGTCCGGATAATCATCGATACCAATACATAATTAAGCACACTTTATGTATATATATTTGCACAGAATATATACTATAAAACAAATACTATATAATCACCTCCTTATACCACATTTAAGGGGTTATTGGCTCGGAATCCTACCTTAATCACCAATAGTGACTTATATCTCTTGGCTCAGAATTATACCTCGATCACCAATATATATAGTATACTATAGGTATTCACACAATCTAAGTAGTACTATGCATCAATAGGTATTCACACAACCTGATAATACATGTTAGTACGTTGTATATATCTTTCGCATACTCGTCGTACTATTTACTTTACAATTTATCTCACTATCGTATAGATATAGGAGTGCTCACATAACTCTAGGGTCCTAGTTACCCCATTTATATATAAATTCATTAGTGACCATCTTTAACCTACTAATATATATGTTGAATTGATGTTTACTCTCTCTCTGTAGCTCAATTCCAAAAAAAATCGATCTATCTCTCATTCAATTATTCCTTTAGGTCCATGCTCTAAGTCCTACACCCAATGGCCTTAATGGACCATAACTATACCCTTATGGTCTTTATCAAGTCCCTACATAGGTATAATATCACTCCCAATGTTCCCCTTTAATGTTGGAAAATCAAAGAAAACTTAACCAATAAAAGACCCAATTTCTGCCTGTATCGATCGATCGAAGGATTTAGTCGAATCGATCGACACCATCAATCAATCGACATTCATGGGTTGATCGATCGATCGAACAAGTACAACTTCGTCTTCTCCAATTTTCCACCCTTTTTTATTTACTCAAATCCCATAATTCTACGCCAAATTCGCATCCGATCATTCCTAACTATTTCTACATGAGTTAGGATGATTTCTAATGTTTCAAACACATTAAAACTTCATTAAAATCAATCAATAATGAATCAAACCTTCAAAACTCTTTCATAATCTAGTTTTGTGTTCATCCATCAAATTCAATTCAAAACCCAGATTTAAATTCGTAGTAACAATCAAAACTCTTCTGATATACATTCCACTACAGATATAAACCCTAAATACATGCAATTTTACCTAAACATGAAATCAATTGGTACTCTTCATTAAGGTTTTGAAGTAAAAGTCAATTTATTCAAGAAATCCCTACACATGGGTATTATAACTTCAATTCTATTTGCAATAAAAACTTGCCAGAAATTGATTGATCTGATTTCGTGGTTCTTGGTTGATGATTGATTTTTTCCTTCTCCAATCTTCCTTTCCAATTGCCTTGAGGTGCAAGATTTCTTCACCATCTTTAAAATCCATCTTTAAGCTTTGAAAATTGGTTCTCTCTCTTCTCTCTAATGGCCTCTCAAATCTTTTGTGTTGTGAGCCCTAACCCCAATCTCTAATTATCATATATGTGGCTCTAAATTTCGTAGGTCCCTAAACCTATTTTTTAAAAATGACCGAAATGCCCTTAATAGATGCCGATTTCGTCCAAAATTGACCCGGGACCCAAACTGTACCCCCGGGTACCCTATTCAGACTATTTCGACCCATCCAGAATCATTCGCCACCTCTAAATTATCATTCGAGTCACTTAAAATATATTTCTTATTTCTCACCCCAAAATAGTTTATATGCGACTCCCGGTGATATAAAATAAAATACACACATATCACTCGCTTTGTCGTATAACCATAATTAATAAAATACGCGCATATCATTCGCTATGCCATATAACCATAATTATCAATTATTTACTATTCACACTTAGTAAATATCATAATGCAATATTAATCAGTATCTATCTCTCGATTAATGTTTACTAGTGACAATTATTATCAAATCGCATCAAATTACTTCACTCGTGTAATTTAATTAAAATGTATTTTTCCTAATTAATTCCTAAAATTAATTAAATGAAAATACACAGAAATACTGAGTATTACACTTAACTCAACCTGGACCTGGGTTATCTCCCAATTTGGTGGAGGAGGATGAGTAATCTCTTCGACTGGTAGAGGAGCTACTGATTCACCTCATGGGGACCATGATATGATTTGTGACGATATTCAGGAGATTTGGTTGTATGGTTCAAAGTAACCATGAGGGAAAATGGCACTTGGAAATGGGGGCACTGGCATTAGTAGGGGAACTGGTTCTGACACTGGTGCAGTTGGATCCTGAGGGTTAATAGGTGTTATTTCAACAACCGATGTAGGTGGTATACTAGTGTTAGGGATATATGATGGAGTATATTCCTTCCAGTCCAGCTGTAGCAATAGCCTCTTGCTAGAAGACATGCGCTTTACCCGGTGCCCTGATCTCTAATGCATTATGCTTTGATAGGTGATGATGTTCTCAAACTATCTCAAAACTTGACCCATTATAGACGTATCTAGATCTTCTTTCGTAGACATGGAGTGTAAAATGGAACAAACTCGACGATTGTGAGCGGGGAGTTATATGAAGAAGACTAGACGATCGTACAAAGCGCAAATGCGAGTTTCGAGGGTAAGATCTTACTATAAATTTATGTGGGCAACACAAAAAGGTGGGGCACCTTTGTTTTGGATTTTTCAAACAGATGGACTGACAAAAGGATGATATATTGGCGTAGAAGGACTTACATATGTATGAATTATTTAATGCAATTATTTTATCTATTTTTAACCATATGTGGATAGTACTTTGTATTTTATATTCTTTATTTGGTAGTGCCTTCAAAGGGGAATAACTGAGCAAAATCCTGTAAGATTCAGGTGAGCTTGGGTGAGCTCATGACTTGCGTGTGAGGAGCGAGGAGGTAATAAACAGTGGTAAATAATTTTTTGAAAAATGAAATGTGGGAGGTGGTAATCCAACATAAGGGAATTTATATTTGGTGAAGATTTGTGGATTCATAATGTTTTATCTTTCCTGTATTCATAATGTTTTATCTTTCGTGTAAAAAGGGAAAAAGGTGAACCTGGAACCTGAGGGGTTTTGGACCAGCCTCTAGCCATCTGAGAATTTTGAATTTTTTTATCAAATCTGTAAGGACACAAATTTCCAATTGAGTTCATGTATTGTGTTGGCTCAATTCCGGACAAAAACATTTATTCATAGGATAGTATGTCATTGTAATACTATCAAGCCTATGAAGTGTTTGTTGAAGACGTAGCGGCAAAGAGTATAAAGCTTCATCAAATATGCCAGTTTGCGTGCCTCGTTTCTACGTCATCAACTATGGTTCCATGATCCCAAGGTATGAATGCAATTATATATATATAGGAGCTTGGAACAAAGTTTGTTGGGTGTTAGGTTTAATAAAAACTGCGTTTTTATTTTCAGAAAAATTTAATTAGAACTTTAAATAAAAGTATATAAAGTTTCTGGGCCAAAATCGAATTTTACAAAATTTCTGGAAGTCGTTCGAAATGTCATTCGAACGAGTTTTTCGTTCGAACCAGGTTTCATTCGAACGAGTTTGCCAACGAGTTCTCACTAACTATACTGGTCTGTCGTTCGAACGAGATTGTTCGTTCTAACGAGGTTTCCAACGAGATTCTAACGAAGTCCATACTGGTGTGTCGTTAGAAGTCTCGTTCGAACGAAATGTCGTTCGAACGAGAGGCCCGACGGGAACAGTTTTTGGCAGTTTTTTGGCAGTTTTGCACCCACTTCCCCACTTGGTTTCTAACCAACTTTTACAGTCTTTAATATGTGCGGGAATGACATTTTCCAACTTAACATTTCCATAACTTTTCATCCTAGTTTATCTCTTAGAGATAGTTTGAGCGCAAAAATTGTTTAGGAAAATGTTCATGTTTTGAGTGCTAATTTTCAAAGAGAAATTCATATACCACTCTAGTGTTTACACCCAATTATTGTTTATCCAAGTTTTTATATACATATCAAATTACTTGGAGTTTGGCACCGGTTTTTCTCTACCGAATTCAAGAAGAGAAGTTTTGGTTTGCTTCTACATCCGTCAAACAAGAAGACGTTTGTTGTGATTCTACCCACTTGGAGAAAGTCTCCTTGCTCGGGTGATGATGACCATAGAAAGCCCTACCGGTGGATTCCGAGACCACGGTGGTGTTCCAAGGTTATACGCTAGGAAGAGGTGTCTACAAGAAGAAGCATCGAGGCTTGAGAGGGATCGAGTCAGTCGTTGTAAGTCTATCTGTCTTGTACTTGTAATTCCGTATCTAGTGGATTTGTGGCTAGGGCCGTCCGAGGTTTTTTCCCGTCTTGGGTTTTTCCTCGTAAATTTTTTTTTCCTATTTTCGATGGTTCAAACTACGCGTATTGGAAAGCGCGTACGAGATCGGCACTAAAATCTATCGACGAAAGAGTTTGGATGTCTGTTGTTAACGGGTGGTCCCCACCAACTTATTTAGTTGAAAATAAACGTGTTATCAAACCCGCCAATAGATGGACTGAAAATGAGTTTAAACTTGCTAATTTCAATTCCTGTGGTTTAAATGCCTTATTTAGCGCTGTCACACCGGATGAATTCCGTCGTATTATGATGTGTGAAACCGCTAAAGAAGCTTGGGATATTTTATAATTAACTCATGAAGGAACTAGTGTCGTTAAAGCTTCAAAACTCCAAAACCTCACCACTCAATTTGAAACTATCAAAATGGATGAAAAAGAAACTTTTGATGAATTTTATCCTAGACTTTCCGATATTGTTAATTCATCATTTAACTTGGGAGAGAAAATACCTGACGACCGTGTTGTAAAGAAAATTTTAAGGTCCCTACCCGATAGATTTATTCCAAAGGTGACCGTTTTAAATTCTTTACCCACTTTAGCCTCTACGGAATTAGAAGAGCTTGTAGGTGATTTACAAACCTATGAACTGGATATGTTTCCCTCTAAAACTGAAAAGAAAATCGAAAAGGGCGTTGCTTTAAACCCGAAAAGAGGTTAAACAAATAGTAGAGAGCGATAGTGATAGTGACTCGGAAGACATGGCTTTATTTGCTCGCAAGTTTAGAAAATTTCTTAAAATTAACAAAGATAAATTTAAAAATGATTTTAAGAAATTTGAATCTTCTAAACATGACAAGAATGAGAAGATTTCTAAAGCCGAAAAGATCCCTAAACCTAGTAATGAAAATTTAGATAGGGACGAGTCTAATAAGTGTTTTGGTCATGAAGGTTATGGCCATAGGGCTTATGAGTGCCCCACTAAGCTAAGGAAAGAGGGTAAGCGACCCATTTCATACAATGCGACCCTTAGTGATAGTGATAAGGAAGAGAAGCCCGATTCCCCCACTAAGAAAAATTTTGTGGCTTTTATGGCTAGTCATGTGAGTGATAGTGATAACTCATCGATTGATGAAACGATAGCACATGCCACTTCCAAGGTCATTATACATGATTCTCGTGTTTTTGATGATAGTGAGAGTGAAGAAGAAAGAGAGAGTGAAAATGAAGAAGAGGTTGATGTGAGTGAACTTCAAAAGGCTTTTTAAGAACTTTATAAAGAATCCATTAAATTGAAAAGAGCTAATTTGAAGTTATAAGCGAGTTTAAGAGAGAGTGTCAAGGTCGTTGATGATAATGCTTTAATAAAAGATCTTAGGACACGTGAGAGGACTCTTCAAGAGAAGCTAGAATATGTAGAAGGCGAAAGAGATAGCCTTAAGGGTTTAATGGAATCCTTGAAAAAGGAGCTTCTTGCTTTTGAAGACCGAAATGTTTTACTAGAATCTAACATTTTAGAATTGGAAAATAAATTAAAAGATTCTAGTCATGTCAAATTTGATTTGGAGTGTCGTTCCGAAAAATTAGATAAAATGTTAGGAACAGTCCAAATTAAAAATGACACTTGTGGTTTAGGCTTCAATACTTGTAATGAATCTACTCATAAAGCCAAGACCAATGTTTTAGGAGAATCTACTAGGAATGCATTTAAAGATCACTCCTTAAGTAAATCTTTTCGACATGTTTTTGCTTGTACTCATTGTGGTCGACAAGGTAATCTTAGGAAATTTTGTTTTGATCTTAAACGAATTCCTAGAAAATCCCATAGTAAAGTAACCATGGTAGTTAAAGTTCCTACACCCCAAGATAGTCATTCTTAATTAATTTGGGTTAGTAAATCCGACTTGGTTGCCTTGCAAAATAGGGTTTTTGATTCTCATTTACTTTCACATGCTTCCTCCCTTGCTAAATCTAAAGGATGAATGTGTTAGTCTTTTGCATACTTTAGCGTTTGTACTTCATGCTATATTCACATGCTAAATGTATGCTTGTTTAGTCATTTTCTAGTCATTGGCTTATTTCATATCACATGCTAGAAATTATGACTTATTTATCTTTTTATATTATATTTTGTGTTTGAATTAATTGAAAAATATAAAAAGATTTTTGTTTATCATTTGTGTTTTATCTGTTTCATTTAAGCTATATAAAAAGGTTTTTCCTCGTACATCGCGGCGTAGTGTGATATTGTTTATTTTATCTTGCATTATAACTTAGAACGCATGCTTAGGACAATTTAAGATAAAATTTGGTTTAATTACCACACTCAATTTAATTTGGACTTAAATTAAATATTGGGTAAAGTTGTTTAATTCAAGTCTCCTGCTAAAATTGGTTTGGCCTAACCTTGCTTAAATGAAAAATATGACTTAGGCAAATTCTAGGACTTGGATTAATGAATCGGTTTAAGTGAATACATTCATTAATTTATTGTTTTTTTTAAAATTGAACCATCTCCTTACGCTTCCGCATTCAAAGGAAATTATAAACTTTGATTTTAATTGAGAAAATCACAACCTGGGGTTCCAGACAGCTCTTTTGAAATATTAATGTCACATGTTATATTTGAGCTTTTTGAGGTGTTCTCCTACCAATCTAGTCATCTACATATCTATGACCTAGGAGGACTAGTGCATGTCAAAATCAGTTGCATGTGAGATTTGTGTGAAAATGAAAACATGATATATAAATGTGCACGGGGAAGGGCTCCGAAAGGATGAATTCATCCTTTGCGATAGTAATCCACCGTTTATTGGATCTAAAAGAAATACGTGATCCAAAGGCCTAAAAATAGAATATTTGGCATTAAAAAGAAAAAAATTGCCAAGGCCTATGTTTATTTGATATATTCATTCAAAAGCAAAAGACTATATATGCTTATTGAGGGAGAATTGGATGGTATATCAATGGTTTGCACAATGTCCGTTTATCCTAGTTGTCTTTAATGTCATGACTCTATTTGGTTTGTAGAATCATCATCATGCTAGGCTTGTATGCATTGTGTATGTTTGTTCATTGAGTTCAATATTTATATTGTCACATGAGGTTATATTTAAATGTGATGAAGATTTCAATCAAATGAGAACTCCGTGAATGTTTATTAAGTGTTTGGGTCTAAATTTAATTATTGCTAGTTCACTCCCCAACACTTCCGTTTCCATATGACACATTTTTTCCATATGAGTGTGCAAACTTATTGTATTTTGTGTCATGTGTGTGTTTATATCTATCTATATATGCAAGTACTTATTGGTATATTTATAGTATATATATATGATATTTGTTTGTCTTTGCCTTGCGTTTATTTCCCATATGCTTTCATGTCTTATCACTTTAAGCTTCAACATGCTTTTATGTTTATTAGTTCTTTATCCTTTACCTATTCCTGAACAAAAAGGGGGAGAATGATGATAGGGGGAGAAATGGTACGGTATCTAATCCTATTATTATCGTATCCAAGTTTGGAGGAGATTTATCTTAGGGGGAGACGTCTTTCTAAGTAGGTCATGTGTTTGATAAAGGGGAGAATTAATTTAGGGGGAGTAATTAATTAATTGCATTTAATACTTTGATATTCCTTATGCATTTGATGAGTTTTCTTAAGTGTGCAGGATTTCTTCTAAATCGGCATTGTTTAAACGGCAAAGCGTTTGATCCTTGGGTTGATTCAAGTTTGGGTGGGTTATGTTTTTGAGTCTAGTGAGCTCGACGGCCCTTTAGGATTTTTGTTTGGTTTTTGTCCCGGAATAGCCAAAGGGGGAGATTTGTAAGGACACAAATTTTCAATTGAGTCCATGTATTGTGTTGGCTCAATTTCGGACAAAAACATTTATTCATAGGATAGTATGTCATTGTAATACTTTCAAGCCTATGAAGTGTTTGTTGAAGACCTAGCGGCAAAGAGTATAAAGCTTCATCAAATATGCAGGTTTGCGTGCCTCGTTTCTACATCATCAACTATGGTTCCATGCTCCTAAGGTATGAATGCAAATATATATATATAGGAGCTTGGAACAAAGTTTGTTGGGTGTTAGGTTTAATAAAAACTGCGTTTTTATTTTCAGAAAAATTTAATTAGAACTTTAAATAAAAGTATATAAAGTTTCTGGGCCAAAATTGAATTTTACAAAATTTCTGGAAGTCGTTCGAAATGTCATTCGAACGAGTTTTTCGTTCGAACCAGGTTTCATTCGAACGAGTTTACCAACGAGTTCTCACTAACCTATACTGGTCTGTCGTTCGAAATGTCGTTCGAACGAGATTGTTCGTTCTAACGAGGTTTCCAACGAGATTCTAACGAAGTCCATACTGATGTGTCGTTAGAAGTCTCGTTCGAACGAGATCTCGTTCGAACGAAATGTCATTCGAACGAGAGGCCCGACGGGAACAGTTTTTGGCAGTTTTTTGGCAGTTTTGCACCCACTTCCCCACTTGGTTTCTAACCAACTTTTACAGTCTTTAATATGTGCGGGAATGACATTTTCCAACTTAATATTTCCATAACTTTTCATCCTAGTTTATCTCTTAGAGATAGTTTGAGAGCGAAAATTGTTTAGGAAAATGTTCATGTTTTGAGTGCTAATTTTCAAAGAGAAATTCATATACCACTCTAGTGTTTACACCCAATTATTGTTTATCCAAGTTCTTATATACATATCAAATTACTTGGAGTTTGGCACCGATTTTTCTCTACCGAATTCAAGAAGAGAAGTTTTGGTTTGCTTTTACATCCATCAAAGAATAAGACGTTTGTTGTGATTCTACCCACTTGGAGAAAGGCTCCTTGCTCGGGTGACGGTGACCATAGAAAGCCCTTCCGGTGGATTCCGAGACCGCGGTGGTGTTCCAAGGTTATCCGCTAGGAAGAGGTGTCTACAAGAAGAAGCATCGAGGCTTGAGAGGGATCGAGCCAGTCGTTGTAAGTCTATCTGTCTTGTACTTGTAATTCTGTATCTAGTGGATTTGTGGCTAGGGACGTCCGAGGTTTTTTCCCGTCTTGGGTTTTTCCTCGTACATCGCGACGTAGTGTGATATTGTTTTTTTTATCTTGCATTATAACTTAGAACGCATGCTTAGGACAATTCAAGATAAAATTTGGTTTAATTATCACACTCAATTTAATTTGGACTTAAATTAAATATTGGGTAAAGTTGTTTAATTCAAGTCTCTTGCTAAAATTTGTTTGGCCTAACCTTGCTTAAATGAAAAATATGACTTAGGCAAATTCTAGGACTTGGATTAATGAATCGGTTTAAGTGAATACATTCATTAATTTATTGTTTTTTTTTAAAATTGAACCATCTCCTTACGCTTCCACATTTAAAGGAAATTATAAACTTTGATTTTAATTGAGAAAATCACAACCCGGGGTTCCAGACAGCTCTTTTACAAAATCAAATAGCCCTCAAGTATCTGTTCTTTTTTTTTGCAATAGGATGAGTACATATAATTTTTATCTATATACAAAGAAGGTGATGTGATTCAGTGATTTATGGATCACTTTTCATTGCATGGATCATGATAAACTGGGCTACTCAAACTGAACAACCTTTAAGGTACATGTGAAACCACTTTACCCTAGTACTAAGTAGCCGTAGAAGCCTATTCTTTATACCCCTGGATGAGCTTTAAATGTTCCCTCTCACTGAGACTTTGGAATTGATAGATATGTTGCCCGATATACCTCAATAGTGGGTGACAAGACCGTGGATAGTCATTGTTGACCAGCCTTTAACCTGATCGCTTTTGGCCTCATGGGTATAGGGTTTAAACAATATGAAAATCAAGATTATCCAAAGCGTGATGAAAAAAAGGTAATCGTTATTTTTACATGCTTTGATGTTTATTTTATCGTGAGGTCCTTTGTGCACACCAATATGTTTGGATAAATATACAATATTGCACACTGGGAATTAAGCACGTATCTAAGTTTTGATAGAATCTCAAACTAAGTCCTCTAAACACTTCTAAAATGTGCGTAAAGTAGTCATGCAGGACAGAGATGTTAAGTACATTGGAAGGAAGCATAAGGATAACTCAACTCATCGGTATATCCCCATCCGAATCGCTAATATAGTGTTATGGGTCTGGACAGGAGGGAGAGTGGGATGTTGCATTATCATGTGTGGTGGTGATCCCTATAGGGACGTGAGAGTGCTTATCTCTCCATCTGCCATTTCCCCTAAGGTTGAGTTCCAATTGGTATGCTTTCCCTTGGAAGTTGTTAAACACCATATTCAATTTTTATTGCACACCTCTGTTGAGGTCTATGACTAATTTTTCGTGCGAGGGTTTATTTTGTTTAAATTTGGTAGTTTATTTGATAAAAAATAAAAAGTAGTTCGAGTTTGATATTTTGGGCTAATATTAAGGAAGGTTTAGGTTTGCGAATGATCCATAGATTCTTGATGTGGGTTCGGGAATTGAGTTATGAGTGGGAAAGGTATTAGGCACCCAATTTTTCTTTATTCTTACTTATCTAGATTCTTATTGTCACTTTTTACATTTGTTACTGCTTTTTAGTTTGTTTTAGAAATTATTGAAAGACATTAGTTTGATAATCCCTTAAAACATAGATATATGCTTAAGTATGAAAATGACATTAGTTAGAGGAGTTGAACGTCACTAAATCGGTATGGGCACACGAGAGTGCTTATGTGAGAATGTGTGTTTAGATAACATGCGGCCGTTAATATGTAGATATATGGGTGCGAGAAGGCTCAACTTGTATAATGAGAGGCTATTAATATACGTGTATACGAATTTGAGTTTTTTTTGTAGATATGAGCGAGAGGTCGCGGGTTGAGATAAATTAATATCTCTTATGAAGAGTAAGTAAAGGATATGAGATGTAAGCATCTCTGTGGTGATAGTATATTGAGAGACATATCGTTCAGGCTTGTGCTCACGAAAAAGACTTGGTATTGCTCCTACATACTCATATATCCATGAGATCAAAGTCTACGTGGTTCGATTATTGCGGTAAAGTGCATGGGAAGGTTCCAATATGATGTGTGTGTGTAAATGTGAGTACTTGGATTGAGAGGGGTAGAAGATATCTATGAGATAAGGGGTAGATTTGGTGGAGGTTCAGATTGGGAGTTGACCTAAAGTCGATGACAAACACATTCATTACAATCGGTCAATCACTAACTAGAAGGTGTTATTGAACCTTCGAATTAGTTTGAAAATGTGGAGGATGTAATGAAAACATACTTCACTAGCCATGGGTACATTTGTGAATGGAAGATGGGTTATATTTAGGATTGGAGTGGACATAAGTCAATGACAGAGATCTATGTATCCTTTATCAACACTACTAAAATCCAAAAGGTGTCGTAGGACCTTGGGTTTATCAGAAGTGATAGAGAAGATCAATATGTATAAAAAGGGGCTTTACACTAAAGATGGAGGAACCCCTTATAGATAATACACCTAACGACGTATTATAAGGCTTGGGATCACATGTACATAATACACCTACATACCTAAGAGGTCTTAGGATCAAAGCCAATTTAGTTCCAAACAATGTGGTATGTGTATGGGTGAAGGCAATGGGATACCGAGTATACCATATACATAATTATTATATTTACGAAGCCTAGTCCTTGTATAGTATTTACATTATGAATTGCAGTGCATATTCGTGTGTTAAAAATACATAATCAAAAACAGGTGTTTGATAAGTATTTTACGAATACATATATTTTTGGGTGTCACTATTGAGATAGGAATATTTGCTCAGAGAAGTGATGAGGACTATTCCAATTTTAGACATTATTTTTTTCAAATTTTCAGAGTAACTCGGTTCACGAGCACTTTTCGGAGATCGATTTTAAAAAGTATGTATTCGCGTAGTACTTAGTTATACCAACTTTGATTATCATTTATTAAACATGTGAGTATGTTCATCTAGCTCAATGGACAGAGTTGTTGGGTAAAGAAACGATCTTAAAAATATAAAAGTTATAACACTCGATCCCCTAACGGGGGACAAATTAGTATATATATATATATATATATATATATATATATAGATAGATAGATAGATAGATAGAGAGAGAGAGAGAGAGAGAGAGAGAGAGAGAGAGAGAGAGATAGATAAGTACAGTTCTATATCACAGTTTGTATTTATGATATTTTTCCGAATTATTTTCAAAGTTTCTTTACCCTTCTAGTGTGGATCGATATTTTCCCAGGGGAGTGTCCCCTATGAGGTGGCATCATTCAGTAATAACTTCATTTCGAAGAGATGAATTTTATGGGTTATGTGTAGAGGTTTGACTTTGTATTTCAAAGGAAGTGACTTTTCAGAAAGTCAAGACTTTGTTCGGACTTTTTAATAGAATTCGAGATTCAGAGAAACTTGAGGTTGAAGAAAGTTAGAAAACTAAATCAATATTAGGTTTTAGGGTGCTCTTTTAAGTTGGTAGGGACCTCATTTTATAGCTGTTAGGTCGAGGTCATCAACCGTATGCTTGATGGATTAATCAGCCGTATGGCTGATCATAGAGGGCAAGTATATGGCGGAATGACTTCAGAGGGACACGTGTATGACTGGAATGATTTGGTTGGGGTGAATAATTGTCTTAAATGATTAATCTCATGGTTTATTATTTGATCCAATAATTATTACCTTAGATTTTTAACCCTGCAGTTGATCATGACCATCAACCATTCGGTTGATGACTTAAACCATCTAACTTTTGGGTGTTTGTTTTAATATTTGGAAATTCCCTTTTTTCACTCCAAACATTGATGGTACATATGTTTGTATCTTTATTTTGACCACTTTAGCTTGTGTGATATTTGCACACACTTCTTTTTGGCTTCTCTTGGTGTCGATGGATGATAGAGGCAAGCCCGATTACATATCGGGGTGTCCACATTGACATGTGATTCAAATAAAAATGACATGCTAAGAATTTTAAAAAGAACAATAACTCAAAATGCATTTTTCAAATAAAATTTTTCTCTTCTTCATTTGTATACAAAACATTTTTAGGAAATAGAGGACAAACCCCTTTAAATCATCAAAATAAAAAAAATTCATAAACGAATAAAAATAAAAAATATTCCTCTAAGACCTCCCGCCTTGAAAGTACGATCCTTTGTGTACTATGAAGGATGAATCCTAACCGTCGCCATTATCATCACTAGAATCAGATTCTTACATTAGCAACCCTTCACCCTCATGAATCATGGAACCACTCCTGGCAACCATAGGAGTTAAGGGACCCCTCTATCGTGGATGCACCCTCCAAGAGGACTCTGGTATATTCATTGTACGAATTTTTCGAGTCGAATGACCAAAAGTACCCTAGGTTAAAGACTCTGAAGAGTCCTCAATCAACGGGTGGCCTATACTCAAGTCCCTCATCTTTCTACGGATGAAAGGAAAGTATGAGCCTATGATCCGGGAAAACTGATAAAAAATTATAGAGTTACAATAAAAGTATGCGATAAGAATAATTGCATCAAAAAATCATTCCAAAAGGAATTAAGAGAAATGAAAATTATAAAGGGAAAATTCTAGATACCTCGACCCCCTCGGGCATAGAAAAATATGGTTACGAAGAAGGAATGGAGGCCTTATACTAGACTCCGTCATCCCCTATATAATGCAGGGACAATCCCAACACCCGTATCACCAGGGGTTGGGCTGAAGACCTACTCGATGTTATGGAACCATTTATGGAAGGACCATAACTTGGTGGGACTGAACCAGCTAATGGATGTGTCTCTTTTGAACCATGACCCTCTCAAGCTATCGGGGTGGCTAACATTTATTTTTCAATGATGAACACGAAGTATGAAATGGTATAATCAAAATAAAAAATAACCACCAAAATGCCTCTGGTATACACAACCAGGTCCTCTGGAGAAATAGAATGCAACTTGCTCATACCGTATCGATAAAATACTAGAGGATCCATTCTCATACGGTGCGACCACTACCAGATGAGTATTGTAACACCATCTATATGAAGTAGCATGTATGAAGAAGTTTTAATGATGATCATATCCGCGGACCAATTCTCTTGGGATATATCCTAAGGAAAGAACGTGACCTCCAGCCAAGTAAGAAAAATAAAGACTAAAAATAAAAGAAAACATGTATGATGAATAAAATTACAAAAAAAGGAACACATATTATCTCATCGGTCAGGCTACTCAATTAGATACATATCTCCCTCTAGAAGTAAGTGAAAGATCTTAGCCTGCAATTTCCCTATATCCATCACCTATGATGAGGCTACTTGTTCTCCTCCTCCTCTCTCAATGACCCCATATGAAGATTAAAGACCTCAAATTCCCATAACTGTGCATGGAAAGTGCAAAACGACATCGACATAAAAATAAAATAACACATCGACAAGAAAATGAAATAAATTAAAGTCATACATCCCAGATCATGTGGTAAGCCATGGGACTCTGAGTCAACCTCCTAAAAAGAGCACCCATTTTATAATAAATAAAGTCTAGAGCAAAGTTACGTCACTCATATTGACTAATGTAGCTAAAGTATCTAAGGGAAAAGAGAAGGATATCATGGATCCTATCATCATGGGATGCATAAATAGTCTTACCTAGGAGTTAAGGTAATAAAATTTGGGTTAACTAACGGATATGAATGCCATTATCCCCTAAACATCTCATATGACCCTACATGCATGCCTTGAGAAAAAGGGAAAGACAAAGTCGCTACTGAGCAAACAGTGGGCACAAAGCCCAATGTACCCTTGATAGCCATGTCTAAAAATTCGGAATGGAGAGGAATTATCACTAGTTATTCCCTTGATGGAAAACTAATCAGTACATTGAGATCAAGAGATGTGAGTTTCATCTCACAAATAGGTAGATGGCATTCTATGTAGTATCCCACTACCTCTCAGTAAGAATTGACACCACATATGTTGACAAAACTACCAATAAGGACTCCACCAATAGCCTGAAGACTAATCCAATAACACACCCTTGACACTCTTAGGGAAGGACTTATCGGTCCACAAAACCCACACTCACTTCAGGAAACCTCTAAGAATAATGTGTGAACTAAGACCCATGTAGAGGTGCTACAAGGAAATGTATACGCACTAACATACAATAAATAAGAACACGAATAAATGTAAATTTTCATAAAATATTGAATCTCAAAACATCATCGAGCATGAATAAACATATCTTGGTAATAAAAAATTCAAATCATAAATACATACCTCACTGCTACGAATAACATTGCAAATGTGGTTGTTTTTCTCTCGCATAAGGTCATCCTGATCACCAGCAACAGGGATGTGGTGTCGCATGACATCATCCCTAAATTGGGCCTCAATCAACACCTCTATGTTTACCCAATCATTTGGCTATCCATCCTTGGAAACTGGATACACCCCTGAGAGGTCGCACAATAGCATCTCCAAAATCTCCTCAGCATCCCTATGTGCCATCACTAAAAATATCAAGAGAAAAACTCGAGAAGACTTGAAAAATTTCGAACTAGGAAATATACATATAGAGAATGTGAAAGTTGGAATGAACTAAATGATGGGGAAAAACCATTTTTGTATATGTCTATGTTCCGTGACTGATTGGTCATGCGTGTGTATGACCAACCAGTCATGTGCACGCTTGATACTCAACCTAAGTTCTCCTCCAAATGAATAAAAAATCTTCTCCTTACTAATTTCTCACTCATATTCAAACCTACTCATCCAAAATGAGTGCTTATCACATTTATTAGATCCCACACTCTTTCACGATGACCCGACTCATCATAAATGAGTCATTTCCTCTATTTTATAATTTCATGCTCTTACACGATAACCTGACTCAATATAAATGAGTGATTTTCTTTCTTCTATGATTCTGTGATCTTAAACGATGGCCTGATTAATTACAAATGAGTCTTTCAAATGTTTCCATACTTTGGTGCTCTTACATGATGACTTGAATCCTCACAAATGAGTCATTTTCTTTTTTCTACAGTTCCGTGATCTTACACAATGACTAGACTCATCAGAGATGCATTTTCAAATGTTTCTACGGTTTTATTCTCTTACATAATGACTTGAATAATTATAAAATGGTTAATTTAAAATCTTCTTTGATTTCTTGCTCTTGCATGCTGACCGAACTCATCTCAAATTAGTCTTTCAAATGTTTCTACGATTTCGTGCTCCTGCACGATGACTCGGCTCATCACAAATCAGTTATTTCCTTTCCTATACAATTCCATGATCTTACACAATGATTCTACTAATTACAAATGAGTCCTTCATTATTTCTACAAATTTTGTTCTTTTTAATGATGACCCCACTCACTAAAAGAAGTCTGACATGTTTCCCACAAAATTGTACCCTTGCATTGTGATCCGAAGCGAGTCTCATCCTTTCCCTATGATTTTGTGCTCCTGTAAAAGGACTCAACTCACTAAAACTGATCTTCCAATGAGATAATACCCTTTCACATTGACTCGACTCACCAAAGTGAGTCTCTAACCACGGGTAGTGCCCTTAAAGGATACACAAGTAGCAGGACTACAAAGCCACTAGTTGATGGATAGAAATGGTCATAGAACGGGCATCTATTTTGAAAATAATTTTCACTCAAAAAAAGAACTTCGTTGTTAAAGGGATCTCTACACAACTTATTCCTCTACCTAAAAATTCCCTCAAAACTTGACATAATCTATCATCCTTCGAAACTCAAACAGAGACCTAAGGTCTTGGAAACTCAAGGAATAAGCCAAAAATGTCTGAAATAAAGCCTAAAACTTTGAGAGCCTAATGAAGAATCCAAAATACACACAAAACATACCCATATAAAAAATGTGCTCATGACCAACCCGTCCCTTGGTAATCAAACCACGATCGATCGGTCTTGTTAGAGGACCCATCAGTCCTAAACCCCAATAGTTTGCCTAGAAAAGAAGCCCTCACCAACCACTTTTGGCACATTTAACTCCTCCTCTTAAATGAGGCATTTCTATTATGTTTCTCTTTCTCTATAAAATAGCCTCAAAGCTCTCTCCTTTTACATTGTAAACACCTTTACAACCAAAATCTCAACTTTTCACCTAAAGTTTTCAACTTTGTTTTTTTCTCACATAGATTGGAAAAAAAAAAATCAAAAAACACATTTTCCTTTTGTTTTCCTTTCATCCTATAGAAATAATTTCTTTCTAAAGAAGTCTTCGATCCAACTTCCAAAAGGTTGATTTCAGACCGAAACACTATCAAAATGAAAAGGTGCACGTGGAACATCACAGGTACGCTCTTTCTAAATATTTTATTATGAAAGCTTATACCCTATGAGGATGGTCAACACCACCCATTGCCATCTTGTTATGCATCTTTTTCATTTTTTTTAATCATTTTTCTCTAAAGGTTAAACCGAAATTATGTTGATTTTAATTCTTCTACAACGGATACATATGTGTAATAGGGGGGCGACCTATAAAGTTCATGACAAATCTTGTAAATATTTATATGTTTCCACCCTTTATTTTAACAAATATCAATAAACCATATACAAAACCTTAAAATCCATGAAACATATAAATACAGGTTAGATGATCACTAGATCCAGGGATTTTACCTATTATTTGTTCTTAGTGTTGGAAGTCTCAACACTCTTTCTCCATCAACGTGTTTTATTAGTGAACCCATTTAATCCACGCATCTTTCATGAGCATAAAATTCTTTATATTTTTAGATCTAGTCTTGTTTCACTCTAAAAACACTTTGAGAAATCAAAGAGACTTAAGATATCTTACATTGAGCCTTTATAAGAGCTATCATAGTTCTATTTCCTTTTGCGAACTAAGTGGACTTTTAATCGCATTGTGAGAGTACGTAAGCTCACCTAGATAGTTATCCAAGTGAAAAAATCTAACTTTTTATCTATTTATCCTTATTTATATTATCTATACACACACTTCCCACACTACACTGTATAGTGTATTTATTTAGTGAATTAATTTGTTAGAGCATTTAGTTAATTAACTTATTAATTAATTAATTATTTTTTTTGGCTCTACCATTATCGGTGCCCAAGCCCGGATGTGAAATGAGCTGGGTTAGTGTCAGGATGACAGCCGACTGTAAAATTTATGTCAAATCTTAATGATGGATTCTCTAGTTAAAAGGCAAAAAAATAACATACATAAAATTAGATTTGGTACGTGGAATTTGGGAACACTAACTCGAAAGTGTAAAGAGATTAATGAATAATCCAAAATACACTCAAAATAGACCCATATTAAAAATGTGCTCATGGCCAACCGGTCCCTTGGGAATCAAACCACAATCGATCGGTCTTGTTAGATGACCCATCAGTCCTAAACCCCCGATAGTTTTCCTAGAAAAGAATCCCTAACCAACCACTTAATGCACACTTAACACCTCCTCTTAAATGCGGAATTTCCATTATGTTGCGCTTTCTCTATAGAAAAGCCTCAAAAGTTCTCTCCTCTTACATTGTAAACACATTCACAACCAAAATCTCAACTTTTCACCTAAAGGTTGCAACTTTGTTTTCTTCTCACATAGATCGAAAAAAAATCCAAAACATATTTTCCTTTCGTTTTCTTTTCATCCTATAGAAATAATTTATTTCTAAAGAGGTCTTCGATCCAACTTCCAAAAGGTTGACTTCAGGCCAAAACACTGTCGAAATGAAAAGGTGTACGTGTAACATCACAGGTACGCTCTTTCTAAATATTTTATTTTGAAAGTTTATACCTTATGATCATGGTAAAAACCACCCATTGCCATCTTGTTATTCATCTTTTTCATTTTTTTTTATCATTTTTCTCTAAAGGCTAAACCAAAATTATGTTGACTTTGATTCTTCTACAACGGATACATAAGCGTAATATGGGGACCACCCATAAAGTTCATGTCAGATGTAAATATTAATATGTTTCCACCCTTTATTTCAACAAATATCAATAAACCGTATATAAAAACTTAAAAACCATGAAATATATAAATATAGGTTAGATGATCACTAGATCTAGTGATTTTACCTATTATTTGTTCTTAGTGTTGGAGGTCTCAACACTCTTTCTCCATGAAAGTGTTTTATTAGTGAACCCATTTAATCCACGCATCTTTCATGAACATAAAATTCTTTATATTTTTAGATCTAGTCTTGTTTCACTCTAAAAATAGTTTCAGAAATCAAAGAGACTTAAGATATCTTCCGTTGAGCCTTTATAAGAGGTATCATAGATCTATTTCCTTTTGCAAACTAAGTGGACTTTTAATCACATTGTGTGAGTACGTAAGCTCACCTAGACAATAGTCCAAGTGAAGAAATCTAACTTTTTACATATTTATCCTTATTTATATTATCTATACACACACACACACACACTTCCCACACTACACTATATAGTGTATTTATTTAGTGAACTAATTTGTTAGAGAATTTAGTTAATTAACTTATTAATTAATTATTATTTTCGGCTATACCAATGCTTGTGCCCAAGTCTGGATGTGAAATGAGGTGGGTTAGTGTCAAGTTGACAGACGACTATAAAATTTATGTCAAATCTTAATGATGGATTGTCTAGTTAAAATAAAAAACATAAATACAAATAACATATATAAAATTAGTTTGTGTACGTGGAATTTGGGAACACTAACTCGAAAGTATAGCCTTTTCATAAATTAGTGGATGATCAACAACAATACCTACCCTATTTCTAAGAAACTAAATGGAAGGATGAAAAGGCTAGAGAGATAGGTGAAGGTTATACATTATTTTATTCTGAAGGGAGATATATTCTTCGAAATGGGGTAGGTATTGTTGTTAATCACTATATGAAAGATAAAGTAGTGGATGTTGAAAGATGGGGAGATAGATTAATGAACATAAAGATTGTCTTAGATAAAATAATAATGAATATAATAAGTGCTTACGTGCCCCAAGGAGCTTTAGATGAAAATGTAAAGAAAGTATTTTGGGAATTATTGGATGAAATATTACAACAAATTCTTATGCATGAAAACATATTTTTAGGATGTGACTTGAATTGACGTGTAAAAGTAGAACAAGATGATTATCTAAGGATACACGGAGATTGTGATTTTGATAAGAGAAATGAAGAAAGGAAAATTATCTTAGAATTTTCTGAGGCCTACGATCTAGTGTTAACAGACACATTTTTTTTAAAAAGGAAGAAAATTTAATAACATTTAAAAGAGAAGAGAATAAAACTCAAATAGATTATTGCTTACTTAGAAGAAGAGACTTTAACACATGCAAAGACTGTAAAGTTTTACCAGGTGAAAGCCTAACAAACCAACATCGCCTATTAGTAATAGATTTAGCCATTAAAGGATTTAATTATCGAAAAGAGAATGTATGTTATCGATATATAAAATGGAAGGATTTAAAAGGATGCAAAGAGATAGAACTTAGGAAGAAGTTCGTGTTAAACATGAAGTGGAATTAGTTTGACAATGTTAACAACATTTGTTCAAGAACAAAGAATGATATTGAGAAAATAGGTAAGCAAATTTTAGATGAGAATAAAGGAAAAAGATTCATTAAAAATTATACTTGTTGGTGGAATGAGGAAGTGCAACAGATAAAGAAAAATAATCAATAAAATTTTTAAAGAGTGGAAAAATAGTAAAAATCAAGAAGACTTAGAAAGTATAAAAAATTTAAAAGTGAAGTAAAAAATATTATTAGAACTACGCAAAAAATACACTAGACAATATTTATAGTAAATTAGTTACCAATGAAGGTGAAAAGATGATATATAAATTGGGAAAGAATAGAGATAGATTGACAAGGGATATGGGTCCAGTTAAGTGTATTAAAGATATAGATCAAAATGTATTAATTAATGATAAAGAAATTCTAGGAAGATTATTTTCTAGGATTATTGAATGAAGAATATCATAAAAAAGATGTCGTAAACACATAACCGAATATAGGAATGGTATGCCCGATAATTGAAAAAGAAGTAGATATATTAATAAGAAAAATGGGAAGGAATAAAGTGGTTAGCCTTGATAAAATACCCAGAGAGGTGTGGAGAACCCTTGGAAGTCTAGGGGTAGAATGGTTAACATGTTTATTTAATTAAGTTTTAAAGGAAGGAAACATACCAGATGAGTGGAGTAAAAGCACCTTAATACCTTTGTATAAAAATAAAGGGGGTATACAAAACATCGGTAATTATTGAGGAATTAAACTGGTGAATCACACCATAAAATTATGGGAAAATGTTAGAGAACAAAAGTTAACAAACGAGTCAACTATTTCGGACAATCAATTTGGATTTATGCCAGGGCGATCCACCACGGAAGCTATTTACTAATTAAAACAATTAATGAAGAAATGTAGAAGTAGGAGAGAAAATTTACACATGGTCTTTATAGACTTAGAAAAAGCATATGATAAAATACCTAGGGAAATCATTTGGTGGACTTTAAGGAGGAAAATAATCCCTATGAGTTATATTAAAGTTATTGAACATATGTAATGTGTTGATACCAAATTTAATCTGCTGACATAGACCAATCATACAAAGACACGTGACAATTTACATGTCAACTATGAAAACTTTCGACGAGCAATATACTTGAGCGCTCAGGGCTACCGAGCAACTTAAGCATGCTGAGCAACTTAAGCGGTGCGAACAACTTAGGCGGTCCGAGCAACCTAGCGTACACATCAAGAAAATAAAAAGGCAACTACGCATTAAATGTGCATTATTATCGTACAGATGTATATGTATGTTAGATAACAGCGCATTATCCTTTCATATGTATATCCTCAAGGATATAAATACATTGTAACCTCCTCATAAGCAGAGGATTCAAAATTTCTTGTTAAACTTTATTATCAAGATTCAAGGCAAACAGTCAGCAATACAAAACAGTGGACATAGGACATTTTCACAAGGCTGAACCACTTTAAAAATCCTTTATCGTATTTATTTCATTTTTATCTGTGATTTATTAATTAGATATAATCTAGTTTTTTACATCAATAGATTGGCGCCGTCTGTGGGAAACGACAGTACTTAGCGTTTTTCACTAAAATAATTCATCATATATGGATGAGAATCTGGAATCCAGTAATCAAAATACTGGGGTCCCTCCAAACCCTTCTACTCCCCCAAATTTTTAAGATCTGACTGGCATAATGGATAATTTAGCCCAAGGCCAAACGACCATGCAGGAAACCATGCGTCAACTTATACATGCTGTTCATGGTGGAGTGTCGGCCCAATCAAGACAACGAAGTGTTCAGAGAAATACCCATTTGCATATTCAAGAACTAGGCAAACGCTATTCCCGGAGATCTCTCAATCTAGACATACTGGCTCATATCGTACTGAGAGATCTAGTGATCCTTCGTATCAGCCTGGCCGAACCTCATCAGTACGAGCTATAGACTCTCAACGGAACATTACTCTAACGCTAGAGAGGACTAGCGCTCTAGAAAGGTTGAGTAGGGTATCCCCTTTTGATCGATTGGGCCCTAGGAGGAATAGAAGTCCTCCTAGGATTGCATCGAGGAACTCCCAACGACCATCCGACCTAAGGGAAGGCTCTACCCAATCAAGACCAACAACCCATAATGAATGATCCCAAGAGGAAAACTCAACGTGATCAGTTGCTCGAACAAATAGGCCCGAGGTGGGAAACGATGCATGGAAAGGCTCTATTCAAAGGTTGGAGGACAGATTAGGGGAAATTATTAAGGCTAAGAATCCCCTACAAAGAACTTTTGTCCAAGGGACACCGTTCGTACAGGCAATTATGGATTTTCCCACACCATCAAAATTCAAAGCTCTTATGGTGACGCCTAAATATGATGTAAAAACTGACACTGTCCTTCATATAGAACAATACCAAGCTGCTGTCGATATCTATGCGGTTCCAGATGAGATGAGATGTATGGCGTTTTCAAGAACTCTAGCCGGGTCAGCCCAAATATGATACAACAACCTTCCTCGGGGGATGATTGTGATTTTCCTTCAACTAGTAGAGCTCTTTATAGGGAACTTCTGTTTTGGAGTGAAACCAGTCAAACGAGTAGCACACTTGCTGAGTGTTAGACATAAGGCATGTGAAAGCACCAGGGACTATATTACTCATTTTAATAATGAAAAACTTGAAGTCATTGATTACAAGGAGAAGATAGTAATTACTGCTCTGATGAGTGGACTGTTGCCAGATATGTTGTACTATACTTTGGCCAAAGATCCGCCTAGGACCATGGCAGAACTGATGGCAAAAGTAGCCAAAATCATGAACGCCGAGGAAGCCATGGCTACAAAGAAGAATGCATACACTAAGGAGACCAAGGTTGAGGCCGATAAAATAGAGAAGAAGGATCAGAAGAGCAATGGTGGCAATAGTCAATCGAAAGGAAAGCAAGCATTGGAGCAGATGAGGAAATTTGGAAATTATACTCCTTTGAAGGTAGATATAAATCACATTCTGGAAGAGATCAAGAACAGCGAGGAGTTAACCTGGCTAGAGAAAATGAAGGAAGATCCTGATAAAAGGGATAAGTCTAAATATTGCAAATTCCACAAAAATCATGGCCACACGACCAAACGTTGTATAGCTCTTCAGAATGAGATTGAAGCACTCATTAAGCGAGGGAGACTAACTAAATATGTTGATCGCCAAAATGGTGGAAAAGTCAGTAACAAAGGAAGCCAAAGATATAAATCTCCTTGCCAAGCAAAAGAAGACAAGAAGAGAAGTTATGAAGAAGATCCAGAAGATGACCAAGATGACCCCGACCTCCCCAAAAGACCAAGACAGCCAGAACGCGAGGTATTCTCAATACATTTTGGGTCATTTGAATGTAATGTCATTACAGGTAGAGATGCAGGAGGCAAATATCTTACTGTAGAGATGAAAGCTTAGCTCAATGAGGCCCAAGCTTGCTCTTACATACAGTGCATAAACCTAGCTGAAGATGATCGCCCGAGGAAGGTGAATAAGGATAAACTGGTCATTAGTTTCTCTAAGAACGACCTGGAAGGTGTACTATATCCTCATAATGACCCATTGGTGATCAAGATGAGAATGAAGGAAGTGGTGATTTCACAGGTATTGGTGGACAATGGTAGCTCTGTAGATATCATATTCTACCCATGCTTAGACAATGTGAATTTGAAGTTAGCCCAGTTAGAGCCCTATCATAGGCCCCTCCTCGGTTTTACTAGAGAAAAGGTTTTTCAACTTGGAACGATCAAGTTGGATATGTTTATTGGTACACGGCCTGCTTATCGAATAGAAAGGGTACGCTTTTTTATAATGGATAAAAATGTCCAATTAGCTTACATTATCATCACGGGAAGGGTAGGTCTAAAGAAGTTCGAAGCAGTACCATCTTCTGTACATCAATGTTTAAAATTCCCAACTAACTTTGGAGTGGGAGTGGTGAAGGGCGACCAAAAAGTAGCTCGGGAATGCTACTATTCATCTGCCGAATTGGAGGAACGAGAAGGATCCAGGAAGAAGACTACTACCTATCAAGTGGATGAAATAGAAGATGCAGATATTGAAATATTAGACCCTAGAGACGAGTCTCAACTCGTGAAAGGCCAGGTTATGGAAGCCACTGAGAATATCATTCTGGACGATGAACACCTAGAACGAACAACCCAAATTGGTGCGTCATTAGATAAATCGATAAAACAGGAACTGATAGCATTTCTAAGATGCAGGAAATAGAATTTTGCATGGAGACATGAAGACATGCTAAGGATATACCCGAGTTTACTATGTCAGGAGCTCAACATGAACAAGGAGGTCAAGTCAGTGAAGCAGAAAAGAAGGGTGTTTAGTCCTGAAAAGAATCAAGCTATACAGGAAGAGGTAGAGAAACTACAAAAAGCCTTTTTTTATTAAGGATGTCAAGTATCCTGATTGGCTAGAAAATGTGGTGATGGTAAAGAAGAAGAAGAATAAGTGGAGGATGTGTGTTGACTTCACTGATCTTAATAAAGCCTGCCCAAAGGACCATTTTCCTTTGCCTAAAATCGATCAGCTGGTGGATGTTACCTCGGGGCATGAATTGGTGAGTTTCATGGATGCTTACTCTGGTTACAATCAGATCAAAATGAAGCATGAGGACAGGGAAAGTACCTTTTTTATAACCCCAAGGGGAACTTATTGCTATAATGTTATGCCTTTCGGACTTATAAATGCAGGTGCAACATATCAGCGGCTGATGAATAAGGTGTTTGCAGAGCAAATTAGTCATAACATGGAGGTTTATGTCGACGATATGATAACGAAGAGCAAGAAAGCTCCTGATCATTTGGCAGACTTAGGTCAGACATTTGATCAACTAGAGAAATATCAAATGAAGTTGAATCCCACCAAATTCATATTCGGAGTACGAGAAGGTATGTTTCTCAAATGTATTGTTAATAAACGAGGTATCGAGGCAAATACTGAAAAGATCAAGGCTCTATTAGAGCTACGATCTCCAACTACGAAGAAGGAGGTGCAAAGTCTCACAGGGTGAGCTGCAGCACTTAATAGATTTATATCACGAGCAACAGACAAATGCCTCCCATCCTTCAAAACACTTCGAAAAACTTTTGAGTGGAATGATGAATGCGAGGAGGCCTTTCAAGAATTAAAGAAATATTTGGGGACGCCTCCATTATTATCTAGGCCAGTGATAGGACAAAGACTATACTTGTATCTGGAAGTTTCAGAGAATGCAATTAGCTCAGCATTGATAAGAGTAGAGAATGGAGTGCATAAACCAATTTATTACACTATCAAGGCCTTTTGATGAGCAGAGATTAGATATCCAAGACTGGAGAAGTTAGCACTGGCACTAATCGAGGCGAGCAGAAGGATGAGGCTATACTTCCAAGCCCATACTATAGTGGTGTATACTGATATGCCATTAAGATAAGCTCTTCACAAATCGGAGAAATCAGGAAGATTAATATACTAGGCAGTAGAACTTGGTGAATATGACATAGTTTATGAGCCTAGATCTTCACTGAAGGGGCAAGTAGTAGCAGATTTTATCATAGAGTTTACTCACTTTGATATTTCCAAAGAGCAGGAGTTTAATACAGACCAACTCGTGGATGTTACGGGATCAATTAATTTAACCCCCGACCAACTTGCATCCGTGGACAATCAAAAGAAGATAATCAACGAGCAACGAGAAATCTTGGGGGAAGATAAAAAGAAGCATTAAATATTCCACCGAGGAATTCTGTCTGATCAAGAGTTTGATAATGAAGTACCTGTATGGAATCTGTATGTGGATGGTTCTTCGTGTGCCACAAGCAATGGAGCAGGAATTGTTCTAAATAGTCCAGATGAGATTGATATAGATTATGCTCTCCGTTTTCAATTTAAAGCATCTAATAATGAGGCTGAATACGAGGATATAATCGTGGATTTGAGTCTGGCCAAAACCATGAAGGCAGAGCAGGTCGTTGTATTCAGTGATTCACAGTTAATCGTAAATCAAATTCTTAGGTTCTATGCAGCGAAGGGAGAAATAATGGTCAAATATCATGCAAAATCTATGGAGGTTGTCTCTACTTTCAGCGCAGTTCAGTTGATTAGAATACCGAGATTGGAGAATGCAAGAGTCGATGCCCTAGCTCGTCTGGCATCAGCAACACGTATCGAGCTACGAAGAATAATCCCAATAGAAATTCTAGTAAATCGGAGCATAGACGAAGACTTGATGATGAACTTCATTTATCTCAACTTGGGACCCTCCTGGATGGACTCCATAAGGGCCTATATCGAAGAAGGGATTGTGCCACCCCATAAACTCGCAGCTAAGAAGCTGAAGTTTAAAGTTGCTCATTAGGTATTAACTGATGGCATTTTATACAGAAGAGGAGTTATAGAAGGATTACAGAGATGTGTCCATCCCTATGAAGTTAAAGATCTGATTGAAGAGGTTCATGAAGGGTTTTGCAGAGACCATATAGCAGGTCGGACGCTTTTACGAAGAATAACAACACAAGGATATTACTGGCCAATGATGCGAGCTAATTGCGCAGCTTATGCTAAAAAGTGCGATAAATGCCAACGTTTCTCTTCCATCCAAATAACTACCCAAGAATTATTAACGCCCATTACGTCTCCTTGGCCATTCGCCATGTGGGGAATAGACTTGGTCGGGCCACTTCCAACGACCAAAGGAAGATTCAAATACCTCGTGGTTGCTGTGGATTATTTTACCAAATGGGTGGAAGATGAAGCTCTCACTGATATGACATATGAAAAAGTCTATCAGTTTATTTGGAAGAGTATAATTTGCAGATATGGTATCCCACATGCATTCATCACTGACCATGGAGCCCAATTTGACAACGAGGAATTTTGTCGCATATTGTCATCAATCCAATGTACTGAAGATCCACTCCGCGCCAGGCCATCCCTAGAGCAATGGGAAAATTGAAGTAACAAATAGAACACTAATTAATGGTCTGAAAAAGAGGCTGAATGATGCAAAGGTAAATTAAATTAATGAGCTACAGTCTGTGTTGTGGGCTTATCTCACTACACCATGAACAGTAACTAGGGAGTCTCCATACATGTTGACATTTAGTAGTGAAGCTGTCATACCTGCTGAATTAGGCCTACCCACACAAAGGGTGCTTAATTTCAATTCTCCTGTAAGTGACCTGATGAGGCGATTAGACTTGGATTTGCTCGAAGAAGTTACAGAGGAAGCAACAATCAGGAATGAAACATATCAACAACGAATAACCTTTTTCTACAACAAAAGGGTGAAGAAATGTGATTTGAAAGAAGGGGATTATGTGTTGAAGAAAGTGATCCAAAAGCAAAACAAACTGGAAGCTAACTAGCATGGACCTTACAGAGTAACTGAAGTTGTTCGTCCTAGGACATACATAATTGAAACTTTAGAAGGGGAAGAATTCAAGAATGCATGGAATGCAGAGCATCTGCACAAGTACTATCAGTAATTGAAATCCATATGTAACACATTTATTTCAATATGAATAAAGTGATGTTTCGCTCCTATTTCCTTTTTTGTTGAAGTTTTTTTTAATATTAGTGCTACACACTATGCAAAACATAAGTGCAGTAACCACTAACTCCGGTTGGTCGGCAATTCAGTAACCACCAACTCCGGTTGGTCGGTAATTCAGCAACCACCAACTCCGGTTGATCGACAATTCAATAACCACCAACTCTGGTTGGTCGGCAATTCAACGACCACCAACTCCGGTTAGTCAGTAATTCAATTACCACCAACTCCGGTTGGTCGGCAGTTCAGCAACCACCAACTCTGGTTGGTCAGCAATTCAATAACAACCAACTTTGGTTGGTCGGCAATTTAGTAACCACCAACTCCGGTTGGTTGGCAATTCAATTACCACCAACTCCGATTGGTCGATAATTCAAATACCACCAACTCCAGTTGGTCGGGAATTCAATAATCACCAACTCCGGTTGGTTGGTAACAAACTAGGCAAAAAGATGGATGATCTCCCAGGGAATCCACTGTCTCAAAAACAAGGTAATTTTAATGGGATTACAACAACTAAGTAGGAACATGGGATGAAAATTATTCCATTGCTTAGGCCCAAAGAGTGACAAGTCACTATAACCACAAACTCCGGTTGGTCGGCAATCCAATAACCAAGAAGGACATTTCGTACTTCTACAGATATATATATACATATTCACCAGCAAATAACAGAGATATTTTACAAAATATTTCCAAGAAAATGAAATGGAAAAAGACTAAACATTTCTTCATTAAAACCAAAACAGATTACATATGAATTGAGTTAGTTACATAAAAATATCCTATTCTATGGGTTTCTTCCCCTCTGCTTTTGACACAGGTTCCATCCCAGATGGAGGATCATCTAATGCATAAGTAGAGTTGATAAAGTTTATATCTCGCAACATTCTAACATTAATAATGGATGGTCGATCAAGTAGGTGCTCTGGGCGACATATCTCAAAGTTTGAATGAAGACTATAGTCACCAAGATACTTGGAGATCGAAACACGAGGAATGGCATGAGCTGGAATCCAACTAAGGTTAAGTTTGAAAGGAGGCACAGGTAAATCAAGAACTCCAGGTTCATAATAATCCCACAAAAAATGACCTTGCTCTAGTTGTAGAACACATAAAGCATTCAACCACCCTTGCTTATATCCTTCATTGTTCGATTGGTACAAATGAGCATCAAGATGATACAGAGCTTCGTTATATCCAACCATCCAAAATTCCCTGCGCTGCTTATGGAATTGATAAGTCAGTCTCTCGAGTTGCTCGTGGATATTTTTCACTAGAATTTATTTACTTTCTAAAGCAGAACTTTGATTAGAGAGTTGGCCAGTAAAACTCAGAATCATCTTAGACATATCTGCCAGATCCTGATTCTTCTCCATCAATTGAATGACTTGATTCTCTAAGGCCAGCTGAGTCCTCATTTCATCAATAGTAACCCGACCAGCACTTGCTCGTCCACGAGAAGAAGATCTTTCTCTGCCACGAGCAGATGTGGAAGGTCCAACTCGTTTCAAAGTTTCTAACTCATCACGCAAGTTAGCATTTTCTACTTTTAAAAAGGAAAAACCATCATCATTAATTGGGACCAAGGCTCTCGAAGAAGAAGAGGCAGCAAATTTGAGTTGTTTTATTTCCTCCTGCAAAATGATGTTCTCTTGCTCTAACAGCTTTGCAATATGTCTGTGATCTTCAACCTTAAGCTTTAACACATTTTCCTTTTTCTCATGAGCTGAAATGCACTTATTATATCCCTTGTCAGCACTCAGTTGTTGGTACTTTTTCTCATAACCTTGATGCAAGAGTTTGGTGGATTCTTTATACTGCCGTTAAAGATCTTTAATTGTATCTTGAAGCTCTTTAATCATTTCATAATAAGCTACGTTGTTGACTATAGCACGGTCAAGTAAGCACTTTAAGTACTGATAAGCGTCAGTTGCTCGTTCAGAAGCATCTGATCCAAGGATGTCAATTATTTGGGTCTTAATCAAGTTTGCATGACCAGCTTTGAAATAGTCATTGCATTTCTTCATGAAATCTGTATCGTTAGATGATAATAGTTCCATCCTGGATACAAACTAGCAAAGAGAAGATGAAAAATAAAATCAACAATCATTCAAACAGGGAAAGTAAGAGAGAAATTCCAGACAACCAACAAAGGTTCATTTTTATTCATCACGATAAAGGGAAAACATAGTTTAGGGTTACATCCAAAAAGACAACAAAATAAAATAACCGAGTAACTTTAAACCTTCTCTTTATTTCCTATGATTTCTTCGGACGGTTTGGAGGAAGAGGTTGGTTGCTCAGACAGTGATGGCTGTTGCTCGACAGGTGCATTTACTCATTCTACTTGCTCAACAGGTGCTCTTTCTCGTTCTACTTGCTCGACTGGTTGAATGGTAGAAACAACAGGGACTTTCTCTCCTATCATGGAAGACTCATCTTATGCAGCCTTATCTTCTTCTTCTTCTTCTCCTTCTTCTTCTTCTTCGGGAGAGGGAGGAGGGTTATGAGTATATTCTTGGAACAACTCAGGATCTTCAACAACTTTCAACTTCTTTAAAGCTGCTACCCATCCATCCCTAAAGTATTTAACACTGGCATAATCCATTTGAGAAGTCATAATAGCCACGCCTTCATTCCAACCCTTGTCCCAACCAGCACTAAAGGACTTTTTAACTGCAGCTTTCTTTTTTTCTCTTTTCAAGGAGGTCCTTTCCTTAAGGAGCTCTTTGGCATACTTCAGCTTTTCTTCTACCACTGTCTTTTGTTGCTCAATATCTTGAAGCTTGGAAACGTTCTCCTCAGTATATTTAAGCTTGACCTCAAGCTCTTTTTCACGTTGTTCGGCATCCTTTAAGTTTTTCTCCAACTCTTTGGAGGAAGCCACATCTTGATCTCTATTTAGTTCAACAGACTTGAATTATTTCTCCAAAGCACTTTTGTCTTCCTCGTACTTCTGACGAGATTCCTTCAGGGATCGAGTTAATCCAGCAAAAGCTTCCACTACCCCATCAGAGGAGCTGGAAGCCTTGATGGCTTCATCTTTCTTCAAAATACTATTAAATCACATCACGAGTTGAAAAAAGGAAGAATTTTGAGTTAATATATGAATATAGTACTAGAAAATAAAGGAGCCAGACTAAAGATACTTACTGAACTAAGGTGTTGAGAAGACAATGTAGTAAGTCTTTTATGAGAGAAGGTGTCTTCAACACCTTAGGATTCTAAAACAGTCCAAGATCTTATCAAGCCCACAGCAGAGCTCGGAGCAACAAGATCAAAAACATTACCTTCAACATTTGAAGGTTAAGAGATATGGTCAACAGGTCTCACAGAAGAACTCTTTTTCAATCTCCTCAGAGGAGCATGATCACCTTCAATTAAGGGTTCCGTCTCTCCTAATGAGATAACAATAGTTTCTTTCAAAGGAGATACCTCTTTGGCAGGCACAGGGGGCTTCTTGTCAACTTCTTTAGCAGCAGTAGAGGTACTTCTATATTCTTTGTCCCCACATCTGGGACATCTTGCTTACTTTTCTTTGCCTCTTCAGCAGCAAGGGCAAACTTATAAAAAAATGCAGGAGCTTTCCTCTTCTTCATTAGATCAGTGATAGGAGTACCTAAGTCAGAAAAAGAACCTTCCATACTGGTTTCTGAGGTTGGTATCTGGTCAAGATCAACCATCATAGGACGAGCAATGAAAGATGAAGTGTAGCTTCTATATCGTAATAAATATGAAGCAGATCTAATGTGCTCTCTAGCAACTGATTGATGCAAATCCCAGATAAGTTTTAAATCTTTTATGTTAACGTCAATATCCTTTGGGGGTTTCCTTTTACTGTCAACTGTAACAAACAAAATTAATGTCAGTGATACTTTTCATCGAACACAAAGAAAACAAGATTTCAAAAAATAAAAACAACCTATCCCATTGGCATAAGGTGGACACTTGGGACCTTGGTACACATCATTTCCCTCTAATGGGGGGTGTTGCCAATTTTTCATCATTACCCCATGATCAAAATAGTCTTTATTGGTATCGGGAAGATTGACAACTAAAGCTCTATTAAAAAATCTAGTTTTTAAATAGAAAGTAGCATCACTGGTGACCCATCTATAGCAATACATAATTTTTGGAATCCCTAAACGTGTTCCATGAAGTTGATTCAACTTATGTACGCTATTAACTACCCTCCATGTATTTGGAGCTACTTTTGCGGGTACAATATCAAAATATTGGCAAAACTCCAAACACAAGGGATTTGGCGGGAAAGAAAAGCCACACTTGACTACAAAAAGACTTAGGAACCAGTGTCCCTCTGCCAAAGAAAATAAATCAGAAGGACCAGAGAGTTCTTCCAAAATAACCCATGAAGGGATTGAAAACTCAGACCAAAATTTATCCAATGATTCAACAAGATAAACCATGGTGAATAAAATAAATAGAAAAAGGGAAGAAGATCTTACAAAAGAAAGAGAAATCAGTTGATAATGAAGGATGGAAGGAACGAAGGCATAAGAGAGAGAGAAAACACAAGAGTTCAGAAATACAGATTTGAAAAGTAGAAGACGACTAGATTTCTATCGCGTTTAAATACTTTACCTCGGGAATGGAGAAAAACAATGATTACCAGGAAAGATTTTTGCATTTCCGACGGCTAAAAGGGAAAAAGGGCACAAATATCAAAGTGATCGTGGAAATTCAAAATATTTATGAAGTTTAATATTGTGCGCCAAATAGAAATTAAAGTATTCTCCTAAAATTTATGAAAGCCAGTAATCCGAGCAGTTTTCTAGCAAAATATTCGACACTCCTCCTCAACATCGAACTTTGAAACATTGGGGGCTTCTATTGATACTAAATTTAATCTGCTGACATAGACCAATCATACTAAGACACATGGCAATTTACATGTCAAATATGACTACTTTCGATGAGCAGTATACTTGAGCGCTCCGGGCTACCGAGCAACTTAAGCATGCCGAGCAACTTAAGAGGTGCGAGCAACTTAGGCGGTCTGAGCAACCTAGGCGATTCGAGCAACCTAACGTACACATCAATAAAACCAAAAGACAACTATGCATTAAATGTGCATTATTATCGTACAGATGTATATGTCTGCTAGATAACAATGCATTATCATTTCATATGTACAGCCTCAAGTCTATAAATACATTGTAACTTCCTCATAAGCAGAGGATTCGAAACCTTATTATCAAGATTCAATGAAAATAGTCAGCAATACGAAACAGTGGACGTAGGCCATTTTCACAAGGCTGAACCACTTTAAAAATCCTTTGTCTTATTTATTTCATTTTTATCTGTGATTGATTAATTAGATATAATCTACTTTTTTACATCAACAATATTATAATGCAAAGACTAGATGTGACACCCCACCAACTAAAATACCGGGTGGCCAACCTGTGATCAAAATAAAATGTTGGTCTCATATGGCTCATTCTTAGCATCACCATCGAAAACTTTTTAAAGTTACTACCCACCATGTAATTTAATTAGACTGGTGCCAAATTTTTTCTTTAATTAATTAACAACATGCAGAGGTAAATAATAATTAAACCATCAATCACAAACTGATAAATAAATCCAACACAGATGAATAATATAAATAAAAATAACCGAATCAACTATCGGTGCAATAATAAAATATGACAGTAAACAGAAATAGAAGCCGGGATACACAAGACCATATAAATAACTTAATACTAAAACTGAGGGCAACATGCCCAAATGAGTGATGGAGTAAAGATTCTACACTAGGAATGAATAAATAAAGCGTCTATAACAAAGTCCTGCAACTTCCACATGAGCTGCAGTTGCGCATTCCTGGATAGAATCCTCAAATTGGGCATCCCTATGACTGGACACCTAAAAGGTTTTGAAAAATATTTTCGACACGAGGCAGAGCCCAAGTAAAATATTTTAAAAAATATTTAGCAACCATTTAAATTGTATTAATTAAATATGCATGCACACTTTTCATATTTAAGCTGGTGTCGCACTCTCTTGAGGTATAACTCACCTCTCATCTAATGTGCACACCTAACGTTTGCCTGCTAACCGTTTCTAGTTAAGCTACCCCACCTAACTAGCTGTATTAAGTCTCTTTCTACATACTAACTCACTATGCCATAATACTTCACTGGATTCTTTATCTCAATTAGCCAATTATGAATGTCTCATTATATGTTTAATCCTCCACCCATTAGGGTTATTTTAGATGTCACTATCTCTCTCATCTACTAATTACACACCGTAGAATAAATCATAAGCATACATTTATCACTTCGATACATATATACTAAGACGGAACCCCTAGGCTGAGCTGTGGTGCATGTATACTATGCTATCATGTCCCGATACATCATCTACCAAGCACACATAGTAGAATAAAACACAAGTATATATATTGAATATTATAATTATATATATACAATACATCACCCCTAGGCTGAGACCTACGGTGCATGCATACTCTGCTATAAAGTCCCGGTACATCACGCACTGTATAAAGCACTATTGGTTCAGTATCACTCTCGAACCATCATAAAAAATCACATATATTGGAGATCAACATAGTCCCCAGCCAAATGTTTCACGCACATACCAACGCTCCCTTTCAACTGTCAAAACTATCATACTCTCAGATAGGACGTGTACAAGGTCTTATGTTCTGGGACAAGTCTAAAATCCCCAATGGGCTCGCCAGGATATGATCGTCCACAACGCGACACCTCCCGTGATAGCAAATAGCGTAGGTATGTAAATATTTAATAAATCATACAATAGTTATTCACACAACACATATATTTATATCATTAGTATAGCTACAGAAATGACCTATATTATATATCCTATACGTAGTATATATACCTCCCAAAATTTTTACGTATTATTAAATTTCGATTATACTTCTCATCGTATCCTTCCGAGTACCCCTCACTACTTGAAGTGTACCAATTATTCTTTAACGTATTTCAATAAGTAATTTACTAATTCCTTACTGGTCTAAGATATAGGCACGCTCATTTTAACTGCGTCTTATTCTCATCCTTCGAATTCGTTACATTTCAAAACACACCGATTAATCTAATCAATTTCACATTAATTAATTTACTAAAGTAGTGTCACCCAACTACAATAACCCTACTCACTCATTCCGTCTGTATCTCCGCCCTTTAGAATGGATTACGCCAAGTCCCACTATAAGGTAAAACACCCTTTTATTAAATTCAATATTCGATAATTTATTATATACTTTCATAATAAATTAAACCATCTACTATGTGCCTAACTCCCGTCGCACTAGCCTAAAAATATCTGAGTCATAACCCCAACTCTTAATTCTATAAGTATTAACTCACATTCATATTTTTATTTCAAGATACTGAGCACATCTCAATCTAGTCTGTATCCTAATTTCACCCGAAATTTCCATACGAATCCGTTCATATATTTTCGAGGGTTGTTCATCCAAAACACTCTAAATCCATACCTCAATTCATTCCCATCCAATTTCAAGGTAAAAAAATAATGTTCCTTAATATTTTCCAGAGTCCTACACTCATCTATGGACATCCCTAAATAATCCAGATTTTATTTTTCATAAAGGATTTCGATTTCAGACACCATTCCATAGAAAAAACATAACTAATTAAAAACAAATCAGAAAAATATGAGGTCCGTGCCCCCACAATTGTAACGAAAAGATCTACAAATTTCATTTTTGATAAATAGTTAAATAGGATCGGTTCGGCCTAAAAAACGGATCGGTTCGCTGCTGCTGAACAACAAACCTCCTTCTTCTCTGTCACACCCCGCAAAATTCGACAGACGGGGTGGCCTGCCACCGCTGCCGAACTATGCCAGGTGTGAGCTAAATAAATACCATTCTTAGGATGAGACAGATATGAGACATAAATAAATCAGTCCATAGGATAACTAATTGAATCAATCTCAAATGATCAAAAACAACTAAGCGATAAAAGATCCATCACATGCTAACTCCGAAAAATCCATTCTCCAATAATGATTAAATAAAATCTGAATAATCCCAAAAGAAATCCTCTAAAAAACTTTGGAATCGAATGTCCCAATAAAACTCGAATGAAGTCTCATAATTAAATACGACTAAAAAGCAAAGTCTAGCTAAACTATGCCATAAAAAGAATAACTCTAGCTTCACCTACAAATGACAACTCCGATAAACTTATGCAACTTCTCCAATTCTAATCCTGAAAAAGATTAGTCAATGCATGGGTCAGAGCCAAAGCTCCGAGCAAGAATATACACTACTCCCCTCAAATAGGATTCGTGAATCCAGACAGTAGAATTATACGCAATAAATATCACAATAGAATATTTTAAATTATACGTGATAATTAAATGTGATAAATATAAATCACTAACTACCTAAAGGAATCCCCATTAAAAAAAAAGGCACGCCAATATGATTTTTAATTCCCAAGTCCCACGATGTAAATTTAATTAAATTAACGAACTTTTCTTATATCCTCAATTTATTATGGCGGTCCTCCCGCCTCAGGTGATTTCTCCACCAAAATACACATCCCCTAGTCAAAACGCCGGTTGGCCCGTTTAAACCGTCTGCCCTCGCAGATTGACGAGGTTCCACACACGACACAAAATAAAATGCCGGCTGGCCCGTTTAAATTGCCGGCCCTCGCTGATTATGTCGCCAATATATTTTAATACTCGTCTTATTATCTTAGGTATTAATCCTCAATTTTCTCAATTCACAATTTCAAATTACACCACCCTTTTATCGATGTGAGATCCTCAAAATACCCCTTAGTCCCATAACTAAGGCCCCCAAGTTATCAATGCGTCCTAACCTATGTATACGAGGATTTTCTAACAAAAATCTCGACCTAGTCTCATACCTAGACTAGCTTAATGATGATAAATTAATAAAATCAGCCCACCCCCGATATGATAAAATCGTGATAATTTTACCCTCGCTAGTCCCATTCCTAGAAGGCATTATAAAATATAGGGAGAGCAATAATACCCAACAACCCGTCATCACAATGAAATTTAATAATACCAACAAGTCACACCAATATGCATAATAAGTCAATTTAATTATCATAATGACAAAATACTCAATTAATCCCATTTAATTATTTTAACTTAAATATACCGTTATTTCATCATTAATACAACAAAATTTCAATTTCATTATCTCTACATAAATTACGTGAGTTATACGCACCCAAAAACCATTTATTTTAAAACTAGGGTTTTTCTACATGCAACCTACACCAATAAAACCCAAAATCCACTCATCAATCCTACATACCCAAGGGTTATGAATATTATTCAGATTAAAAGATTTAATAAAAACAACCCCATAATTAGTGTCCACTTTTTCTAATTAAGTCACTACTTTCTTTTAAGAAAACATGTAATTAAGTGTTTACGCGAAACTTAAAATGCATAATACTAAAGGAAACGAATAGAGTATTCATGCCTGAGATTAAGTTAAAGAAAAACTGGTAGCACGGTTGGATACCTCTCGAAAAATGAGCAAATGAGTGTTCTTAAACAAAGTTGATTAAACCACAATCAAGCCTCCCAAAACTTGTGACAAAAACTTGATTATGTTGGAGGTTGATGATTATGGTGGAGAGGAAAAACTTTTGGAAGAGTTTTCTGGTGAAAAACATGGGAAAAAGTGATTATGAGAAGTCTCCCTATGGATTAATAGTCTTATATACTAATTAGGAATCCTAATCCCACTCTAACACTACAAACAAAATCAGCGAACCGTCTCAAATCTGGCATCGTCGATTGATCGAATCCCTAGGACGATCGATCGATCGAATAGGTACGCGGCCACTGCCATTCTCCTTCATTTAATACCATTTAACTAAAAGTCAACTTTTTTATTAGTCACGGACTAAATCCGTGACAAATGTTTTCCCCTTTTTTTAAGGCTAAACTTAAAACTCTCATAAAAACTTCATTTTAAATCCGACTTCGATTCCGCTTGAAGTTATATTCTTCTAAAATCACAATCAACATATTTATTTTTATTTTTCTTGAGTATTCCAACGAATTAATTAAATTAATTAATAAAAACACGGGGTGTTACATTCTCCAACTCATTTTCCTCCATTTTTACACATCAAACCTTTATATTTTCTTCTCAAGACTCATACCAATCATAATTAATGTTATTACACATACTAAACAGGTTCTAATCATCATATCAATCTTTAAACTTCAATGGTTTCGATTATCACTCACGATTTCACAAATTGGGTTTTACAACTTTTATTCAATAATTCTCTTAAATTAGATTCTACAATTCTCAATTAACAAATCTGACTTTAGTTGTGTTATATATCTTTATATGATTTCTATTTCGTACTAATTATCAATCTATATCAATAGAAATGTCTAATTCACCCAAAACCCATTTTAATGATATAATTCACCCAAAAATGACTATGGTTTACACCCACCATGTTATGAATCGCAATACCCCAAAGTACATGAAAGTAATTTTCACTACTTGCCTGGATAATTTTGTAGTGTCCGATTCCTTTGTTTTATGTAAGATTTGACGAAGAACACATCAATCTCTTCCTGGTTTGGCTCCCAAAAGCTCTCCCACTTGATCTCTCTTTCCTCCTCTGCAACTGGGGTTTTCTTAAATGAGTTATGGATGCCACACCCTATCACACGGGTGTGTTTGAATCCTTAAATTAAGCCTATGGGACAAATTAAAATGACCCAAACACCCACATGTGGGCCCAATTATGCCTAAAAATATCCCGAGACCCAATTACTACCCCCAGGTACTCTTTTTCGACTATATCGACCTATTCAGAACCAATCGTACACTCAGAATTATCATCCGAGTTACTTACATAAAATCTATAATTTCCACCTCAAATTACGACATATGTATTTTTAAAAGAAATAACCCGAATTGATTTAAATCTTAATTCTCCAAATAAATTGAATCTTCTAAATTAAATAAATTCCCCTAATTAAATAATTTCTCCAAATCATCAATTTAGTTTAAATTCTAATTCACCAAATTAAATAAAATTCTTTATCCTAAAAAATACGAGGTGTTACATACTTCCCCCTTACAAAGGAATTTCGTCCTCGAAATTCAAACGAGTCTAGTACTCAAAGCCTCGAATACTTCCCTACTCACATTCCCTTAAGATCGCTACCCACATCTCTACCCCTTGTAATTGCGAATTATAGTAGAATTAAATTATTTACCCAGAGCGCCAATACACCCTATACCCGTGTTTATCCGCACGAAAGTCACTCGGCTCTACTATCCTTAAATCGTAATACAACTTTCAACTCACAGTTATAACCACACACATATACATACATACATATATATATATATATATATATATATATATATATATATATATATATATATATATATATATATATATAATATAATCGAGGCACCAAACCCATGTCCTAACGACCACACATCTCCCCACTTCTAACGTTACGTTAAGTTTCATGCGTGAGACGTCTCGTAAAGCGAAATCCAAATAGGGAACCCCCCGATACACTACTAGCTAACATTATTGATCGTTGAGATCCGTTAGGCCCTCAGTCCATAGCACGTACCACCAAATTCCCAACTCCTAACATAAAAGTATAGTCGTACACTCTCATGTTATAAAAGACGTCATAAAATATTGCCCCCTTACTATCACTAGTTTCTTACCGCGAACTAATCACAAGTTATATCTTCTCGCTCGGCAATAAAACTATCCACCCTGAATCCCATCAACACAATGTCCCTACTCCCCGGGATCAAATATATGAATACAACATTTTCTCATAAGTCTATTATGCAACACAAAATAACATACATACACTTATATATAGACTAGATCCTCTTTTAGGTGATAATCTAGCACAAGTAAATTACATCTCGAAACAACGATCACAAAGTCTTACCATACTATATACTATAGCCCAAACATCCCGACATATATGTCACTAACGTATCGTACATAACGCACTTATCTCAAGTTCATTTATGCACTCTCTCGGTGTGGCTATATCATACGGGTATTCTCGATTACCCCACCAATTTGCATATAATTCTTCTTAATACTACCCCACCCAGTAACTTGTGGTACATAAGTTTTCTTAGTGTTCCTTCACATCACTCCCCGGCTCCACTGACCATATATCTCAATAGCTCCCAGCTTTAAGCATTTCCTCTACACGTTTAATAATTTAACATTTAAAAATGATGCACTAGAACTTTCCCAAATGTACTATCACCTAGCATTGGCAGCCATCGAACTTCGTGGGTCCAAAGCAGATAACTAAGATATCACAAGTTCTATTTCCCCACACATCAATCAAATCGTCTATGCCCATGTTTCTCAAAGCATCACACAATACGATGCTCTCACTATCACTAAGTTCTCAGTACGTAAAAAACCATGAGCTAAATCTCTCCGCTCAACGGTAAACCCGATATACCTTGAATCACATCAGTAAAAGTCCCTACGCACCGGGATCCAATATAGCTAGACAATTGTACTCAATGAAGTCTACTTATAAAAATATCACCGCGAGCTTGACCCTCTTTCAAATGAGACATCGTAAAAATATACATCCAACTCCGGAATAGGGAACACGATAATTTTCTTCTAACCAGCCACCATTACTTAGCAGTCCGTACCCAGGAGAAAACCATACCTTCAATATCACCCTTCAAAATGAGTTATCCTAATAAAATATATCTCCTCTCAGTGTCCCCACCCTTTCCCCTATAGAAGGAACTAAAGAGAGCTCAGTTAGCTTAACTGTGAAAAATCACACACTATAATGGTATTAACGATACGACTATTAATACCGTTTCACATGGGAATCTAGTACTACCATGACTTGCTCGTGTCACACAAAATAGATCCCAATCACCATGGGATAAAACTCATACTTTAAATTTCCAATAGCACTTGTGGTTCAAATGGTTCCTGGACATAACACCCTCATCCCAACCAAAAGTTCTTATAACTGGTACCCCTACTGGGCATCCCGTCCTTGTCCCCCAGTTCTCTGTGGACAAGATCCACGCATGTGTTCCTACTTTTTACACATAAGACACCTCTCTGTGTCATCCCCCTTTTCCTGGCCCCACTGTCCATTTCGAGGTTGTCCTTCTCACGGACCTAATAGACTTGACCTTATTTGCTACCCCTGTCATCCCTTTGGCTCAGTTGGCCCTATAGAACTCATTGCTGGCCTTGATGGCCCTAACTCAATCCACTGTCACCTATTAGGGATTCTATTGATCTTAATTATTAAAATGGGTCCTCTACTGGGTATATCCTCCCATGATGCCTCACTAGCACTGTTAAATCCAGTTTTACCCTTCGATTAGGTTCTCCAACTCTCTCATCTCCCTTCTTACGGAAGCCTTGATATCAAGTTATTAACGTACGACATTGACAACAATGGTACCAGTCATACTAGACGAATTTCTCCATACATGATTTTATAGTCTACCCATGAGTTCATCACTAACTTACGAACATTTATGATTTTCCGAATCCACCTCATTGGGTATGAAGTTCACTAAACACGTCAACTCTCCTTCATGACCAACCACTTTATGGCCCTTTTGCAACAAGTTTCCAAATACCCTTTTGCCTATCTCTTTGAATAGTTGATGAGAGGATTTGCGGTCAAACCTCACCCCAACTTCCTCGTTATTCATGGTATCTCTCCATAGTTATGGTGAGTGACTCCCATCACTACAACATCGCTCCTATGAGCAATATTTTTCCTGAAATTTAATTCTGAGTGTAACTGCACTCTACCCTACTCAATTGCCTTTGGGTTATGGATGTCCCTTCGAAAGAGTTCCTCCGACTCCCCCTCCTTCTTTACCGATTACGTTGGTTGAGTCTGAAATTTGCACCACTGCTTTCTACGATAATGCTTAGGGAAGCTACTTCACCCTGGTGATTATGTCACCGCTATCTATCTGAACAATAATCATGGTAACGTCTATCGCGGTCACCGTTCCCAAAATATTCCATAGCTTCTACTGAGCCTCTCCCCCTAAAGTCCTTCTAATGGTCCTTATCGGTAGTCCAAATTTTTTTGGTGTACTAAGCCCAACTAAACTCGTATATGAATCACATCAACTATACTTTATGGCAGGAGGACGTAAGTCACATACGTGAAGGAATACAATAATCCTATAATAAGGCTCTATATCAAAGAACGCTACGCTGAAATGTAATAAGCCACACAGATCCTAAGGACTCTAGATACTGATACTCTGATACCAACTGTGACACCCCGCCTACTAAAATACTGGGTGGCTAGTCCATGATCAAAATAAAATGTTGGTCTCATATGGCTCATTCTTAGAATCACTATCGAAAACTTTTTAAAGTTACTAACCACCTAATAATTTAATTAGACTAGTGCCAAATTTTATCTTTCATTAATTAACAACATGTAAAGGTAAATAATAATTAAACCATCAATCACAAATAGATAAATAAATTCAACAAAAATGAATAATATAAATAAAAGTAATCGAATCAACTATCGGTGCAACAATAAAATATGATAGCAAACAAAACCAGAAACCTGGATACACAAGATCATATAAATAACTGAATACTAAAACGGAGGGCGACATGCCCAAATGAGTAATGGAGTAAAGATTCTACACTAGGAATGAATAAATGAAGCGTCTATAACGAACTACTGCAACTTCCACATGAGCTGCAGTTGCGCATCCCTAGATAGAATCCTCAAACTGGGCATCCCTCTAGCTGGACATCTAAAAGGCATTGAAAACGATTTTTGACACGGGTCAGAGTCCAAGTAAAACATTTTGAAAAATATTTAGCAAGCAGTTAAATTGCAATAATTAAATATGCATCCACACTTTTCTTATTTAAGCAAGTGTCGCACTCTCTTGAGGTATAACTCATCCCTCATCTAATGTGCATACCTAAGGTTTGCCTGCAAACCTTTTCTAGTTAATCTACCCCACCTAAATAGGCATATTAAGTCTCTTTCTACATACTAACTCGTTATGCTGCAATACGTCACAAGATTCTTTATCTCTATTAACCAATTATGAATTTCTCATTATATGTTTAATCCTCCACCCACTAAGGTTATTGTAGATGTCACTATCTTTATTATCTACTAATTACACACCATAGAATAAATCATAAGTGTATATGATATACCTATATATACCCTCGGCCAGGCCGAGGACGTAATCCACTAGGGCGAGGCTAGGATGACCCCTCATCAGGACCAGATGACCCTTCAAGGGGCCGACCCCTCATCATGGTCCGGACGACCCTTCAAGGGGCTAACCCCTCATCAGGCCCAGACGACCCTTTAAGGGGCCGACCCCTCATCAGGCCCAGATGACCCTTCAAGGGGTCGACCCCTCATCATGGTCCAGATGACCCTTCAAGGGGCCGACCCCTCATCAAGCACAGATGACTCTTTAAGGGGCAGACCCCTCATCAGGCCCAGACGACCCTCCGAGGGGTCGACCCCTCATCAGGCCCAGACGACCCTTCGAGGGTACGACAATAATAGGCCTAAATTAGGGCAGACACTGCCAGAGGGAACTTTTCCATCGGCCTCATATCATAGGCCGAGAGTGGCATCATCACAGCGTGTGGTTTAGGAGACGCGTGGAACGGTGCACGTGAGGCTCACGTGGCACGTAAAAGACCGTTATAAAAATATCACCCCCTCACATTAGGGAATATTATGTCATCATTAGTCACAGGTGGCATCTATAGGTGTCAACAGGGGATTGGCTAGATCATTATTAACATGCACCATGCATAATTGGGGGTTACACTACACCCCCAAGACCTATATATACTTGTCACCTACAACCCTACAAGGGGACCGATTGATAATTAGAAACATTAGTTGAAACTCTGCTTGTATACATAGTGGAGAGAGAAAGTGAGCTTATGTGCATTATATCCAAGGACATTAGTGCCCATACTTAGTGGATCACACACTCACAGTGGATGTAGGCCAAATTGGATGAACCACTATACATCATTGTCTTATCCCTCTTATAATCACCTCCTTCTATATACTTATACATACATATCTCTATGGCTGCCATGGTTACTACTGTTTGAGCTCATCGTCACTTATCTGGTGGTGCTGAATCCAAGCGTCATCAGTTTGGCGCCGTCTGTGGGAACGAGAAGACATCTCTTCCTTTATACAACTTGACCTCACTGGGCACTCGGGTGGTGAGCCAGTTATCTCCCTATGTGGAGATGTTTCACCATTGAAAGAGACCTATTAAGATTCTCAAGCTCATCAGTCTTTTCTTCAGTTCAGCTTTTCATAGCTCAAGCACGTAGCACCGGAGATGCCACCGCCACCAATTCCTCCACCAGATAGTGGGGTAGGACCCCGTTCCAGTCAGCCACCACCTCAGTCTGAGATGGCTGATGTGGTAGTAGCCTTGAAGTATCTGGGGCAAGCCAGTGAATAATGTAGGAGCAGTTCACAGCTCTAAGCCAGAACATACTAAGACCACCAGGGGTATCACCTCAGATGATTACTCCCGCAGTAGCTCCAGGGCAGCATGAGGCCAGGGGACCACCCCAGGCAACACGCAAAGACCTGCCACCCCCTCAGCGATGGAGGGATGTTGCTGACCCCCGGTGCCTATGACTATGGAGGAAAGGAAACCCTTGCCCTGAGGACCGGTATGATGATCTGGAGGGGGAGGAGCCCCCCATAGAATGCTGGGAGCCATATGAGGTCTCCAACAATACTGTATGACCTCTCCAAGGGAGTAGAGGGAAGTGTGGAAGGCAAAATCCTGACAATCGCATGAGAGGCTCTGCTTTCGATCGCCTGAGCAGGGGGTCGGCCTTTGAGAGGCTGGGCCCAATAAATGACCTGCGGGAAAAGTTGTCCAGATCAAGGAGTGCAGTGAGGCCCAGATGGGAGGCAGAAGATGGTTGACCCCACGACGGTTAGGGGGAAGTAAATAGTCGATGCAGGCCTGCCGCTGCAGACCCCTCCGTTCACCTCAAAGAGGCAGCGGGGGATAACATCGGCCAAGACGACCCTACGAGGCCCTGGAATGATTCAATCCAGCGACTGGAGGACAAGATCGATGATATTCTGAAGAGTCGGGACCTGATGGATAAGGTTTGGCAGCGGTGTGAGAGTCACCTATGCGCCGTTTTTTTATATTTGACTCACCTGAACTATACAAAAACCTAAATTATGAGTACACTCAACTGGTGAGTACAGCGTTAAGTCGGGTATCGAATCCACAAGGAATGTTCGATAGATCACAACAGATTATTAATTCAGGAATGAAAGTGTAAAATGTGTTTAGAAACTAAAAAGGGAAAGATGCATAAAAGGGAAATAGTAATCTAGGCGAGTGTATTGAAACTAGATTATGAAAGCGAGTAAAACTATAGGTTGCGTTGAATATCCCTCACCCGAGTTAATTTGTATAAAATGGTTACATGGGTCGACGGGTTATTACACGTGCGTCTCGTTTCGATAGTTAATTAAATCAAGGGTTGTCACGCCCTAAATCATCATAAAAGCCTAATAAGATTTTGGCGTCAACAAATATCCCAAAAAATACGTGGGAAAGGTCGTAAGCACGGGACATACATGATATTCCCTATCAAATCTCCTAGGCATAATAACGAGGACAACGCACCTGAAAAAGACCCGTAAACACCATCACCAAAGCAAAGCAACGTGTCAACTCGATTGAGTTCAATTCAAGCACAACCTAATTTAAATTACCTAGAAAGCATGTTAAAAACGTGGTGAATGGAAAGCGAGAATAAACGCGATAAACTATACTACAAAGCAAGTAAATCAAAGCATGTGAATAAAGCATGTAAACTAGTTAAAAAGCATGGAAACTAAATTACAAAGCAAAGAAAGAATGAAGAACAAAGCTATATTAATGGAAATGGAAGTGAATAGTTCAATCTTACAAAACCACATGGGTTGTCAATCCAAGAAGAAAATAAAAAGAACTCTCCAAACCAAACCCTAACTAAAACAATCTATATCGGAATATGAGAGTGTGTATATCTTATTACAACCAAAATTGGCTTAAGTAGTAAGTTAGAATAAAATAAAAGAAGATAGAAAAGTAGTGAAAATATCTGCAGGGAAAAACAGGGGATCGTTCCATCGACCGGTGAAAATCGTGGAAAAAATAAGAAGGCTCGATCGATCGATCAAGCAGGGCAGCCTGCAGAATCCCCTGTTTTGGCATGCTTTCCATCGCCGCTCAATTCGCCGTAACTTTGTCATACGGAATCGGAATCATGCACCGTTCTCGGCCACGAGAAGCTAGCGAGGAGATCTACAACTTCCGTGTAGATATCGGGCTAGGTGCCTAATTTGTGAAATGACCGGATTGCCCTTGAATGTGCGATTGTGTACGAAAATTACGCTGAATGCGTCTGAATCCCATACTTGGTACCTAAATACTTACAAAAGCCCAATTATACTTCATATAGCATGTTAACTGTCTAAGCCGAGGTTCTCTGGTTAACGGGCTTAAATATAGAGATTAAGGCACCTGAGGGGGCTAAAGTGCGTAGGTTCGACGGATGAAATACGCAATATTCGCGTATTATCACACCCCCTAACTTACACATTGCTAATCCCTAGCAATGAAATAGGATGCAATAAGAAGAACAAGTAAACCAAAACAGGAGATAGTAAAAAAGTATGGTATAAAAGCAATAAAAAGATAAGGCCACTTTCGCGGGCGATTCGATTGCATTTAGCATATGCAATAAGTCGTTAAACCCCTAGGTTACCCTAGTGGACGAGTTTCGTCTCGTGAGGGTTTTCAGTGATGATACCCACAAACATCATAAAGTTTCCTCAAAATATGCCCAATCAAGTAAGACAAACTCATCAATGCGAACAAGATTTCAACATGTTATTAACATAACAAATGAATTCGCATGAAAAGTCCGTAGTTATTAACATTATCGAATGCACCTCAATGAATTGAAACTCTAACATGTGGGAGGGGAGTGAGCATATGCAAAGTATGATTTGGCAACAAACTTAAATAACTCGGATACTAAATATCAAAGCATGCATAAAAGTCAATCCTCACGGACATTACACTCATCAAATGAAATCACTTGAAATCGGGAGGTAACACACGGGACATGCGGGCATAAGGAGTAAATGTAAAGGGAAACTAGGTCACGCACATGTCACAATTGAAGAACGCTATATAGGAAATAAAAATTGCAATCTCAGTGAAAGGATACCGCACATATAAAAGGGGCGAAATGCATTTTCATAGATTATCAACACTATTTAAACATTTGAAGTACATCAACTTAAGGTCACATAGGAATTTAATAGGGTTGTAATGTAGGCTAGGTTAAGGCACAAAATGAAAGGGATGTATATAAGGATTCAAAGTGTTTGGGGATGAAACTCGGAATAATGGGAAAAGTGGGCAATATCAAAAGTGGACAAATGATGTCCAAATAAGCATTAGATATAACAATCAAGAGAGTAACAAGGATTATTGAAACACTACAAACAATATAAACAACTTTCTCTTTCTTTTTCTTTTCTTCCTTTTTCTCACTTTTTCTCTTTTGTTTTCTTTTGTTTTTAACTTTCTCTTTTTCACTCTTTTTCTTTTCACTTCTTACTCTTTTCATACTCAAATTGCAACCACAATACAAAATAATAACATTCAATCCCAAGCATCAATCCAAACAAGGGAATGTAAGGTAATATGTATGGTATAAAACTCCAATTTGGAGTTGGTTATGGGATTTTGGGTAATGAAAAGAAAGACTAGTATTTAGGCTCAAGTGGTATGACTGGGGAACATATAAAGGGTGAGGTAAAGGTCATATGGGTGACATACAAAGATGGCCTATGATCATTTCAAAAAGTTTACACAATTCTCGAGTCAAAACAATAAATGAAAATCATGCTCAAGTAACACATTTTCAGTATGAACTCAATTAATGAACGGTCAATGAAAGAATAAAGAGATTAACAACGACTGTAACGTTTTCAAAGAGGAAAGAAAGGTGTATAAACTCACAAATGAAGATAAGTCTCTAATCTCACCCGGTGTAAGTATATGCAATGCAACAAAAGCATACCGAGTTATAAAAATCTTAAACCACATCAATATAACAAGAATGGTGCATGTGCTCACGAGATAAAGTTCAATTCATGAAGTTATTCACAATATTAATGATTTAGGTACTAAAGTTTAGTAACTTCTAAAATCGAGAACATGCATCGTTGAATTGTCTATTTAATCGGGCAATTAGTGAAATTTATCATCGGAAACAAGGGCAAAATGCCCAAAAAAGGAGAAAAAAAAGAAAATATTTTTGAAAATTTTCAAATTTTTAACAAAAACATGCTTTGTAACTAAATTGTAATCCAATTCAAGGACTAAACATGCAATTGATAGAATATCCTACACCCCCTAACTTAAATGTTGCATTGTCCCCAATGCGTCCATTAAAGAACACAACACAAAGCTAGGAAAAGAATGATATTACCCATATGTGGAGCGATCTCCATAAGTACAAGTCCAAATGAAGCTGCAAAACAAGTTAGTACAAAGCATGTGAAGAATATGTACCGATGTATTAAGTTAAGAGAATTTATGTCACAAGTCACAATAATATAGAGGGGCTGAAGTGCAAATACTAGATAAATTGATGGTGAACTTTTTGATTTTATAAAATGGAAGGCCACACACATCAAAATCCAATAAACAACCACAAACTACATTTTCATGTCCCATTTCATAAGTTCAATACAAAATCACTTAATACATTACAACTAGTGAAATAGAAGAAATACACATACAAATAAAAATATAAAGTATAATATACTATCCGATCCCAGAATACAAAAATAACGCAGTACAGCAGTAGCCTAGTGGCCAGAACCACCAGGATCAGAGGGGTCCTGAAAATGAGGAGGCTGTTGTCAATTTATAAAATACCGCAAGTGCACGGGCTATTATAGAATAGCGAGTGTAAGTACGGGTCGAACCCACAGAGATTTATCAATTTTTTTCTTTAAAATTAATTGTGACTGTCCAACTAGACTAAATTGGGTTGGAGATGAGATGTGTTAATAAACTAAGCAACACAAACAAGAAATAGGAGTACGAGAGATATAATCAAGGTAGCGTGAAAACTAGGACATTGGATCCATTTATCACGTTAAACTAACACTGTGCAATAATTTAAATTCGTCATTCCCGATTTTATAACTCAAATTAAACCGGCTCTCGTCGTATTTAATTCGGAAAAATAATACGTGAGAAGTCCAAAATAAAATTTAACGTCTCTAAATTTAGACGCCTAAAATCCCTATTCCCTTAAAAAGTTCACTTTTAAATTTTAAAATATAGTCTTTAAGCATGGGCTATCAATCAATTTAATAAAAGTATAACCCATCAAAAAGTACTCATACTTAAAATATAAAAATGATTTTTTTTTCAAATAATGCCGAAGGTTTAAAACGCACTCTCGTGTCGTTTTAAATGAATACCGAATTTTTAAAACTTTTAGCACATATCGGGAAATAAAGACGAAATTAAATCACACACAATATTAATCACACATGATAAATTTCACCTAGTCTTAGTGAGGAAATTAAGCTAGCATAATTGTAGACATAATAAAATTGCAAGAATGAATACTAAATTTCATTAAATAAACAAACTTACAATTGATGTGTCACAAATAATCTTGACAAAAATTCCACCCACAAAATAATTATTGGCCCTCTCTAAAGCTCTCTCTATCCCCCTAAAATAATGAACCCAAGTGTCCTATTTATAGGCTTAGAATTAGGGTATTTGAGTTGGTGTAAAACACCCTTTTAATTGATTTATATGAATTATAAATTCCTAAAAATCAACCAAAAAAAAAGATTCCACGGAATATCTTGAAAATCACGTAATGGTCAGCTCCAAATCCCTTGATTTTCGGACTAAGAAGCTGTCAAACCTTATCTCTTTAAGGCTGCGTTTGGGTGCAATTTGGGCTTGTGAATTTTTTACCAAAAAATTAAGGTCAGGGGGAAGAATCGAACCCCTGACCTTCTCCTTCCACGCGCGCGCGAGACCACTGAACCAAGCAGCGTTCTTGTAATAATAGCTGCTTCAGTAATATATAACCCATTCCCATTTCCAGAAATTGCACTCTTCCACTTTGGCCCCTTAACTTTGTACTTCTTTAAATTATTCCCACAATCTTCATATCTTCACTAAATCACCTCGGATCTTCACCAAACTTCAGGGGTACCTGCAAAAATATAAAATAACTTATATTAATTCAATTTCAGCCCCAGAAAGTTTAGAAAATTATGAATTTACCCTTATTTATATTTTTAACCCCGGAATTCATAACTTTTTCATTTTAACTCCAAATTCAACCAAATTTCAGAGGGAACTTTATTTTGCCTAGATAAACATTTAAAAATTATTTTCAGGCCCATTAAGTTTTTGAAATTACAATTTTACCCCCGGAGTTATTAAAATTGTATTTTTTAACTCGGATTTTATTCAAACCTGCATTTTTCTTTTATTTTTCGAAAACGACTCTAAAAACTCATTATTTAAGATACAATGGGTCTAACAAGGCCTAGATTTGGGCATAATTCATACAAAATAATGCACTCATCAAATACCCCCAAACCTAAACTTTGCTAGTCCTCGAGCAAAACTAAAATTTTAAAATCTAACTCACTTTCGTAGGAATCACGATTGCACTTAGCATGTGCAACAAGCCGTTAAACCTCTAGGTTACCCTAGTGGACGAGTTTTGTCTCGTGAGGGTTTGCAGTGAATATACCCACAAAATTCAAAAACTTGACTCAATACAAAAGACACAAAAGTAATATAATCGAGTTTGAATGCAAACTTCATAAATATAGTAGAACTTCATTTCTCAATCTCAACTTATTGTGTCTGTGTGTGCATAGCCAATATAACCGTCAATTTCAAAAGATTTGATCGTTGCATTTCTTATCCGAAAGTTCGTTTTGATTTCAAAATCTCACAGAATGCACTCACAATCGAACACTCAGAAATTGGTCATTTTCTCTCGGTATATGTGAATAAAAGAGTAAATTTATATGAACAAATTTCACATATACATAATCAAAAATGGATTTTTATACAATGGATGAATATGACCTCATGACTGAAAATCGATTACTTGTTGAAAACATTGAATCACACTATAGATCCTATTCATCTTCTCTCCACACTTTAACTAACTTCACTTGAGATCGATTAGGACTTTCTTTGGTTGTATTGTAGGCTCGAATTTTTGGCTAGAAAGAATGGCTGTTTTTGGAGTTCAAAATTTCTGAGAATATAGAGGTTTTTCGGTATTTTGACTTTAAGCACTTTTTCTTCTAACCTCAATTTGTCTTTTCGCTTTTTCTTTTCAAGCTCACATTTTTTTTTTCAAACTCACATTCTTGCAACCTCATTTTCTTTTGGTCTTTTTCCTACCGTAATTTTACCCTAGTATTCTCAGAAAATAGGTATGGCTTGTTTTTATAGGCTTTAAACTCCCAGTTGGAGCTGGGTAGGGTAATGGGTTTTCAACAAAAGGCTTATTTTCTTTTTTGGCTCAAATGGGTTTGCAACGGAATATTGTAAAAAGGTTGGAGTTTAAGCTTATTTTTGGGCTTTCAAACGATGGCCTAGTCTCATTTCTCAAGTTTCGTTAATCTGATTTGTGTCTTAAGACGACTTACTACGACTTCTAGTGCTTAAGATTCACATTTTGACTTTTTATTTTCAGTAATCGAACAAAACAAAGAATTTGAGATCATCAACGAATTTATCACTGAAGGAAAGATTGAGTAATTTTAACTCGGATTGATTTAAATCTCTCGAAAACGATGAATGGCACAAAATCTCATCGGGTTAAAATCTCCACATTTATTCGTTAAGCATATTAACTTTCGCCTCAATATCCATTGTCAATCATATTAATGGCTAATGTGTAAAAATTTCATAAGATGAGAGATCCATGAATTAATTCTATATTAAGAAATTGTTTCAAAACTCAATTATATTGAAAATCTTTTTGGATTTTTGATATGAAAGATTTAAAAGGTGGGCAAGATATGAAAGATCTTACCATAATGAGGGACTTTTTCCAACGCACAATTCCTGTAAAACAAAAAGTATGATACAACAACAATGACCCAATTTCATGTTCACTCGTGGTATACAGGGTCTTGGAGGAGAATATCCTCCACTTTTTGATCTCGCAATTCCAGATATGGCTTCAACCTTTGACCATTAACTTTGAAAATTTCACCATTTTTAGGATTCTCTATCTCAACCGCCCCATGTGGGTAGACTGTCCTAACAATAAAGGGACCGGACCATCTAGACCTCAACTTACCGGGAAAGAGATGCAACCTAGAATTGTATAAGAGAACTTTCTGTCCAGGCTCAAATGACTTCCGTAGGATGGACTTGTCATGGAACATTTTCATTTTCTCTTTATACAATTTTGCATTTTCGTACGCATCATTCCTAATCTCTTCCAACTCATTAAGTTGTAGTTTTCAGACCTCTCCCGCAGCAGGTAAATTGAAATTGAAGGTCTTAATGGCCCAATAGGCCTTATGTTCTAACTCTACCGGAAGGTGACAGGCTTTTCCATAGACAAGCCTATACGGGGACATACCAAGTGGTGTTTTGTAGGCAGTGCGATAAGCCCACAATGCATCCAATAACCTTAAGGACCAATCCTTTCGGTTTGGATTCACTGTCTTCTCGATGATTTGCTTGATTTGCCTATTGGAAACTTCAACTTGACCACTGGTTTGAGGGTGATAAGAACATCCTACTTTGTGCGTGACCGAGTACTTTTTCATAAGACTCTCGAAGGATCGATTACAGAAATGGGTTCCCTGATCGCTAATGATGGCTCGTGGCGTGCCGAAACGGGAGAAAATATTTTCTCGAATGAATTTGACCACCACGTGGCGATCATTCGTCCTACACGGTATGGCTTCTACCCATTTAGACACATAATCAACTGCCAAAAGAATGTAGAGATTTCCGTAGGAATTTGGGAATGGACCCATAAAATCAATGCCCCAGCAGTCAAAAACCTCGATAATCAGAATGGGATTTAAGGGCATCATATTCCTACGTGTGATCTTCCCTAACCGTTGGCAACGGTCACAACTCCTACTGTAATCATTTGAGTCACGAAAAATGGTGGGCCAATAGAATCCACACTGCAAGATTTTTGCAGCGGTCTTTTTAGCACTGAAATGACCTCCACAGGCTTGGTCATGGCAGAAAGAGATTACGCTTTGAATCTCGTGATCGGGGACACACTTTCGAATGATTTGATCGGGACAATACTTGAAAAGATACGGGTCATCCCAAAAGAAATGTTTGACTTCCTTTAAAAATTTGGAACAATCTTGCTTAGACCAATGCAGTGGCATTTCACTTGTCACAAGATAGTTCACAATATCGGCGAACCATGGAAGCTGAGAAACAAGCATCAGTTGCTCATCGGGAAAGGACTCATTTAGTGGCAGCAGGTTATCGAAAGAGTCAATGGTTAACCTAGACAAATGATCCGCCACTACATTCTCACACCCTTTCTTATCCCGAATTTCAAGGTCAAACTCTTGCAGTAATAGGACCCACCTAATGAGACGAGCCTTGGCATCCTTTTTAGACAAAAGGTATCGCAGGGCTGAGTGATCGATGAAAATGACAACTTTGGATCCTATCAAGTAAGACCTAAACTTCTCAAGAGTAAAAACAACAGCGAGGAACTCTTTTTCAGTCGTGGAATAGTTCAATTGGGCATTATTAAGAGTTCTACTGGCATAATAGATGACGTGAGGAAGTTTCTCATTACGCTGACCTAGAACCGCACCTATGGCATAGTCGGAAGCGTCACACATGATCTCAAATGGCAGATTCCAGTCGGGAGGTCTCATAATAGGTGCAGAGGTCAATTCCGTCTTTAGCCTTTCAAAGGCATGAACGCATTCGTTAGTGAAATCGAAGGGTGTGTCCTTGGCAAGAAGATTGCACAAGGGTCGAGAGATTTTGCTAAAATCCTTAATAAATCTCCGATAAAAACCGGCGTGTCCTAAGAATGATCGAACTTCACGCACAGTTTTAGGGGGTGGGAGATTAGCAATGAGATCTATTTTAGCTTTATCAACCTCGATACCCTTTTCAGAAATGATGTGACCTAGCACTATGCCTTGTTTGACCATAAAGTGACATTTCTCCCAATTAAGCACAAGGTTCTTTTCCTTGCACCTCTTCAGAACGAGGGTGAGGTGATGGAGGCACTCATCAAAACTAGACCCAAATACAGAAAAATCATCCATAAAGACTTCGAGAAACCGCTCCACCATATCCGAAAAGATACTCATCATGCACCGCTGAAAGGTGGCGGGTGCATTGCATAACCCAAAGGGCATGCGTCGGTAGGCAAAAGTACCAAATGGACAAGTGAAGGTGGTTTTCTCTTGATCCTCGGGAGCGATAGGAATTTGATTGTATCCGGAGTAACCGTCGAGAAAACAGTAATATGGATAGCCGGATAATCTCTCTAGCATTTGGTCTATGAAAGGAAGGGGAAAGTGATCCTTCCTTGTAACAGCGTTCAACTTCCTATAATCAATACACACCCGCCAACCGGTTTGAATCCTAGCGGGGACTAACTCATCATCATTATTTTTCACCACCGTAACACCGGATTTCTTAGGGACCACTTGAACGGGACTGACCCATTGGCTATCAGAGATGGGGTAAATGATACCCGCTTCGAGCAATTTTAGCACCTCGGCTCGGACGACCTCTTTCATATTGGGATTAAGTCTACGTTGTGCTTCACGGGAATTTTTAGCATTGTCTTCTAAGTGTATCCTATGCATGCACACCGAGGGACTTATCCCCTTAATGTCGGCTATGGTCCATCCTATGGCTTCCTTGTGTTCGTTGAGAACACGCAACAGTTTATCTTCCTGTTCTTTGTCTAAGTCAGACGCGATGATAACAGGTAAGGATTCAGAAGGTCCTAAGAACCTATACTTGAGCGTTTCAGGCAATGGCTTCAATTCAAGCTCGGGAGCTTTCTCAATCGAGGGTGGAATATGTGATGAGGAAAGTGAGAGGGGCTCGGGTTTAGACTTCCAATTTCCTACTTCCATGATAGGGGCAGAGTCGAGGAGGGCATTGACTTCTTCGATGGACTGTTCGACATCAAATTCAGACCCAAAAAAGGCAAGACAAGAAGCTAAAGGGTCGTCATTATAAGTTTGCTCGAAAGTCTCTTGGACAATACTATCAATCATGTCGACATCCACGGGTTCATCATCATCAGGTGGTTGTTTGGCCAAATTGAACACGTTAAGGTCCATAGTCATGTTCCCAAAGGATAGGTTCAATTGGCCGCTCCGACACCTAATGACGGCATCAGATGTGGCGAGGAAAGGACGACCCAAAATAACAGGGATTTGTGCAATAGGATTTTGCACTTGTTGGGTGTCCAAGACAACAAAGTCGACAGGAAATATAAAGTCACCCACTTTAATTAGGACGTCCTCAACAATACCTCTCGGGATTTTCACAGAACGATCGGCTAAGGACAAGGTAATCCTAGTCGGTTTCAACTCCCCCAAACCTAGTTTCTCGTATACGGTGTACGGCAGAAGATTCACGCTTGCTCCTAAATCTAGAAGTGCCTTCTCGATGAGGTACTCCCCTATCTTTATAGAGATCGTCGGAGTACCGGGATCCTTATACTTGATGGGAGTTCGATATGAAATGATCGAGCTTGCTTGCTCGGCGAGAAAAGCTTTCTTGGGTACGTTGGTGCTTCTCTTGAAGGTACAAAGGTCCTTTAGAAATTTCGCATAGGATGGGACTTGTTGAATAGCATCAAGCAGTGGGATATTGATTTGTACTTGCTTGAATACTTCCAACATCTTATCAACTTGCGCCTTTTTCTTTTGTGGCACCAAACGTTGTGGAAATGGAGCTTTTGGTACATAGGTCTCTACAGATGGCTCGGAAGGTAAAGGTGAGGATGAAGTTGGAGACACGGGTGGATCATCCTTCGCCTTACCTTTCTCGGAGTCACTCTCGGTAGGTGGTGAAATATTTGTCTCTACTTCCTTGCCAGACCTAAGCGTGATGATGGCTTTTGCATGCTCTTGGGGGTGTGATGCGCTCGTGTCGCCTTGAATAAGAAATTGACCCCTTGGCATGTTACCCTTTGGATTGGGTTCGGGCTGACTTGGGAATGTTCCCTTATTCCTCTCACTCAATGCATTAGCTAGTTGGCTCATTTGGACCTCGAGTTTGGTAATGGCTTGCGTATTCGCGTGCATGCTTTGCTGGGTAGATTGGAGGACATTTTGCGTGGTTTGCTAGAATTGAAGGGTACTTTGGGCAAGAAGGTTCATCGAATCCTCTAAAGATTGAATCTTTTGGGATGAGGGATTCGAGAGTGCAGTGGCATTCTTTGGGAAACCCGGGGGTGGGTTATCGGAAGATTGACCTCCACTTCCTTGGTATTGACCCTTAGACCATGAAAGATTGGGGTGGTCTCGCCATCCTGAATTGTATGTATTGGAATATGGGTCATACTTTGGCCTATTTTGGTAGAGGGCATTGGCTTGCTCGGTGAGTGCCTTGTGGGCCGGAAGGGCAGGGCAATTCTCGACTAAGTGGTCGAATGCATCACAAAGTATACACATAGGGGAACCTACATGTTGAACGGCCGCAGATGTGGTTCGATTTCCCTCATTGCTTGTCTCTAAAGCTTCTAAACGTCGGGCCAATGTGGCCACTTTGGCATTTAAATCATAACTTTGTTCAACTTGGTGAGCGAACCCCTCATTCGAGGTGATGGATCTAGATACTCTATTGGGTGCCCATCGCTGGGACTTTTTGGCTATGGCTTCTAGAAATACCCACGCATCGACCTCACTCTTCTCGGTAAAATCACCATTACATAGTGACTCGAGCATAGTTCGGGTGTTACAATCGAACCCCTCATATAAAATTTGGACTTGGCGTCCCATCTCAATCCCATGGTGCGGACATTGCAGCAGCAAGTCCTTGAATCGCTCCAAATACATCCACAATGCTTCTCCCTCCTTTTGGCTAAATGTGTTGATGGCGTGACGTATCAACGCCGTCTTTTGGTTAGGAAAGAATTGTTGTAGGAAGGTGACACTCATTTGGTTCCAAGTGGTGATGGATTCAGGTTTTAACGAGTTAAACCAACTCTTAGCTTTGTCTTTCAACGAGAACGGGAACAATTTAAGCTTAACAATCTCATCGGAGAGTTGTTGGTACTTAATGGTCCCACATATCTCCTCGAATTCACGCACGTGAAGGTACGGATCCTCTTTTTCAGTACCCCGAAACACGGGCAACAGTTGGATTGTTCCCGAATGGAATTGAAAATTATTTGCATTGTGATCGGGGAGAAGTATGCATGAACGCTGACTAGACCTAGTTGGATAAAGGTAGTCTTTAAGGGCACGTGGTGCTAACTCGTCTCCCATCTCGGTGAATATCGAAAATCTACCTACGTAGGTATCGGGAATGCTAGACTCCACACTTGACAAACGACCGGTATGATTTCGAAACCAACTTCGCATGCACTCAGCTCACTTGATTTATTTATTTATTTTTTTTTTTATGTGATGAAAAATAATATTTGACTCAAACCACGTAATTCCTAGCTAACACACAGCAAATTGAATTATCTAATTTAGGTGAGGGGAATTTCAATTTTAAAATCTAGTTTTCCCGAGATTAATCGACGACAACAAGGGTCTCCAAATTAATCTCCCTAATTAGACAGCTCCTACTCTTTGACAAGGGAGAATTTAAAAGACGACCAACTACGGTTATCGCCTCAAAACCCGTTTTTTCCTCCAGGTAGGTGGTCGGTACGAAGACACATTAAAAACCACCAATCCTAGACAAGGTGAAACGGAATTGATTTGACAAGTTCGCGTTGGAGTAGCTTTTAACTCTAGCCTTGTTAAGAGGTTTCCTATGAGCTATGTGATATCCTAAGGCCAATGTCTAATTGATTTTAAATTAAATGTGATGGCTCGGGATATGCAAATGCTTGGATAATTAGTGATTTTTGGGCCAAGGAGAGGTGATGAGATCCCCACCTTATCTTTCACACGGGTTTTGCCCTTAAGTCAATTTATGCAACGTGCTAAATTAAATGCGAAATTAAACCACGTAGGAGCACCCCAAAAAAAACGTACCTCCGGCGTAGACTTTTTACAGTCACTTGTTTACGCCGGGCCGAAGTTTAACTTGACGTCGATCGGAGGGAAACGCCGCCTATGTTTCAGTTGTCCCCGAGAGTTCCTTGTGCCCGTGGCAAGATTGCACAATTTTTTTCTTCGCGTTCGCGCACCGTTGGACACTTTTTCGGATTTTTCGTCACTTTTTTTTTTTATATGCTCCTGAAAAAAAAAAAAAAAAAAACTACACCAAACGTAAAATGCGACACATGCAAAAAAAAAAAAAAAAATTAGGAAAAGAGAGGGGGAAAAAAAAAAAAGACACACGCACTAGTGGTGTATTTAACAAGAAAAAAAAAAACTTAGGAAACAATTTTTTTTTTTTTTCCAGAAATTTTTACTTTTTTTTTTTAATGAATTTTTACTAACAAAGATGCGAAAAACTTGTTGTCAATTTATAAAATACCGCAAGTGCACGGGCTATTATAGAATAGCGAGTGTAAGTACGGGTCGAACCCACAGAGATTTATCAATTTTTTTCTTTAAAATTAATTGTGACTGTCCAACTAGACTAAATTGGGTTGGAGATGAGATGTGTTAATAAACTAAGCAACACAAACAAGAAATAGGAGTACGAGAGATATAATCAAGGTAGCGTGAAAACTAGGACATTGGATCCATTTATCACGTTAAACTAACACTGTGCAATAATTTAAATTCGTCATTCCCGATTTTATAACTCAAATTAAACCGGCTCTCGTCGTATTTAATTCGGAAAAATAATACGTGAGAAGTCCAAAATAAAATTTAACGTCTCTAAATTTAGACGCCTAAAATCCCTATTCCCTTAAAAAGTTCACTTTTAAATTTTAAAATATAGTCTTTAAGCATGGGCTATCAATCAATTTAATAAAAGTATAACCCATCAAAAAGTACTCATACTTAAAATATAAAAATGATTTTTTTTTCAAATAATGCCGAAGGTTTAAAACGCACTCTCGTGTCGTTTTAAATGAATACCGAATTTTTAAAACTTTTAGCACATATCGGGAAATAAAGACGAAATTAAATCACACACAATATTAATCACACATGATAAATTTCACCTAGTCCTAGTGAGGAAATTAAGCTAGCATAATTGTAGACATAATAAAATTGCAAGAATGAATACTCAATTTCATTAAATAAACAAACTTACAATTGATGTGTCACAAATAATCTTGACAAAAATTCCACCCACAAAATAATTATTGGCCCTCTCTAAAGCTCTCTCTATCCCCCTAAAATAATGAACCCAAGGGTCCTATTTATAGGCTTAGAATTAGGGTATTTGAGTTGGTGTAAAACACCCTTTTAATTGATTTATATGAATTATAAATTCCTAAAAATCAACCAAAAAAAAAGATTCCACGGAATATCTTGAAAATCACGTAATGGTCAGCTCCAAATCCCTTGATTTTCGGACTAAGAAGCTGTCAAACCTTATCTCTTTAAGGCTGCGTTTGGGTGCAATTTGGGCTTGTGAATTTTTTACCAAAAAATTAAGGTCAGGGGGAAGAATCGAACCCCTGACCTTCTCCTTCCACGCGCGCGCGAGACCACTGAACCAAGCAGCGTTCTTGTAATAATAGCTGCTTCAGTAATATATAACCCATTCCCATTTCCAGAAATTGCACTCTTCCACTTTGGCCCCTTAACTTTGTACTTCTTTAAATTATTCCCACAATCTTCATATCTTCACTAAATCACCTCGGATCTTCACCAAACTTCAGGGGTACCTGCAAAAATATAAAATAACTTATATTAATTCAATTTCATCCCCAGAAAGTTTAGAAAATTATGAATTTACCCTTATTTATATTTTTAACCCCGGAATTCATAACTTTTTCATTTTAACTCCAAATTCAACCAAATTTCAGAGGGAACTTTATTTTGCCTAGATAAACATTTAAAAATTATTTTCAGGCCCATTAAGTTTTTGAAATTACAATTTTACCCCCGGAGTTATTAAAATTGTATTTTTTAACTCGGATTTTATTCAAACCTGCATTTTTCTTTTATTTTTCGAAAACGACTCTAAAAACTCATTATTTAAGATACAATGGGTCTAACAAGGCCTAGATTTGGGCATAATTCATACAAAATAATGCACTCATCAGAGGCAGTGGTGTGTCGGAATCACTGCGCTGCAGATAAAGATCTCTCATCATCCGCTGCATCATCCGATAGTCCTATATGTGTTGTGCCCTCGCCTGCCTCTGCATGGCCCACTCCTGCCGCTGCTTGGCATGAAACTGCTCCTGCTGAGCCTGCTGTTGTGCCCACTGCTGTCGCTACTCGACCTGCAGCTGGTCCAGACGAGACTCCCACATAGCCCACCTGAGCTGGGTCTCCTCCCAGCGCTGGTCCTGCATGGCTTGGAATGCCACAAAGCGGGAATTATCATCGGTGTGTGGCGCGTGAGAACCCTCACCAGTCTCCATCTCTCGGATCTCGGCCTCTCATCGTCCGGCTCATCAGCCACCTCCGCCCTCTATCTCTTACCGCCTGGTTGCCCCCACTCGTTCTTTAGCATTTTTGAAATATTGTCATTGGAGAGAAGCCCGAGTGGCTCATGCTTACGATCAGCGTCCAACTCAAGGCAATCGTGTGATACACATATCCTCGTAATGAGGGCAGGAAAGGGAAGGGAAAACCTCCAAGCAATCTCTTTAGCTGTCGCGCACATCATGTTTAGAAAGATACTTGGCAAGCTGATATTGCCCAAACCATTAATCATCGTGTAGATCAATGCGACATGCTTGTGATGAACCTCTGACCGGTTGTTTGCCACCATGAAAGAGTGGACATTAATGTAGTGAAATAATCTGGTAAGTCCTTCATTGTAGCCGAGCGAAAAGCACCATTTTTCCACGCCTCACCCGGTGCAAGAACCTCTATCAATGTCCCCCTGCTGAAGATGGTCCCATCCAAAAAACTGACCGAGTACGCGGGGTGTGGAACATCTATATAATCTGCCAAATTCGAAATGCTGAAGGGTATCCCCACCCCACGGACCATCGCCTCGTATGTAGTCGGCCCACTGCCCTTTACCTTAACTAACATCGCATAAAAAATCCGGACTAGCTCTTCATTGATACGACCGTTAGTAGCGAGAAAGGGCTCCCACCCTTGACGACGGAAAAGAACACGCGCCTCCCTCGGTATATCCTCAATGACCCACGTAAAATGATATCCAAGCGGACGCTTGGATGTATGAAATTGGGGATGGTACCAATCCTGCTCTTGATCGCAACGAAAACCATCAACGCCCCCGGCGGGCATACACCTAGTAAAACCATATTTCTTCGGTGCCATTTCAACCTACAAAACAAGAATTAGGTAATACAAAAAAAAATTGTAATCACAATTAATGGTTAGTTAGTGTACAAGTTGAAATGGAGGTGCAAGTGCGCAAAATCGAGGTGAAAAATTGCAACAATGCAATAAAAAATGTCGGAATGCGACATGGAATGAAAAACACCCAAGTGTGCGCCAAAAATTGGATTGAAAACTGTTTTAGGCATTTTGACGAACACTTGGCGTGCGCAATGTGCGTCAAGGTTGAAAAATACCACATTGAACCAACAAAATCGCCTCACTCATGAACAAAACAACAATGCAGCAATAATCATGTTTTCATGAATGGATATTCAACAAGAATCATGAGAAAAATCGGTTGGAACAACATAAATCAGGGGGAATAGCCAACACATTCACAAATGTCAAAATAGGGATAAAACATAGAATACATGACAGAAAAGCAGCAAAATCTACAAAAACAATGTAAAGTAGGAATGATATACCTTTGTAGTGTAGAAATTGGATGAAAAAAAATGAAGAAATGCGTTGGGGGGATCCTAGGGCACGAAAGAGTGTAAAGAAGAGGAGAGAGGAATGAGGAGAAAGGGGAAAAAAGTAGGCAGATTCGTCCTTTAACTGCTCGATCGATCGATCAAGCAGGTCCAGGCACACTGCTTTGTTTTTTTAAATGGCCGGGATTGCAATTCAGGGATATTAGGGGGGTTTAAATATAAATTATATATTTATATAGTATATATAAGTATATATATATATATATATATATTTTTAAATATGAAATAAAAATATTAAAATAAAAATAAAAATAAAAATAAAAATAAAAATAAAAATAAAAATAAAAATAAAAATAAAAATAAAAATAAAAATAAAAATAAAAATAAAATTATATATACATAGGCTTAAATATACACAAAAATAGGCCTAAGTGAACCCAAAAAATAAAAATATGTACAATGAGCAACACACACGCATATTCACGACAAAAATGAAAAATACAATAAAATAAAAAAGAAAAACAAATGCAAATGCGTGAGGATGCATGTGTGAAAAACAAAGGAAAAATGTTTTTGGGGCTTTTTTTATCATTTTCTTAAGAAATGTGTGCCGGGATGCATAGTCTCCGCAAATTCAAGTGCGTCGAACCTACAAAAGAGTTAGAATCAAGCACACAAAAAGAAATAAAAATAGATTAAATAATTACACTAGGCTAATCTTAAGAAAAACAAAAATGAAGAAGTTAGTATATACAACCTACATTTAAGATGCGTAATTAACTATATACTAAAAGTTGAAACTTTTGAGGGTCCAACCAAAACACAATTTGAATTTGGCGGATCAACGGTGGACCCTCCCAAACATGCATGCCTCCCGAAAAATAGGAATTCCGTTCGAACGACGGAAGGCATGGGTAAGGCGGTAAAAGTGATCCATCCCCAATTGAAACTTTGGGAGGGAGGATGGGGGATTTGGATAAGACGGGCAACAAATACACATGCGGGCCGAGAAAACATGAATCAACTCCCGAGTATTTTTAAGTTGGAACGGGAGGCGGCGCACATGAGGGCAAAGATGCCATTATGGAAAGCGGCTCGAGCGAGTACTCCTCGCCGGTGAAAAGGTTTGGAACTAAAAAGTTTTGAACCGATTCATCGGGTACTCGAATTGGTACGACAGTATATAATGAAGATGGGGAGGAAAGGAATTCAATCTCTGGCGATGAGTGATCATCACTTGAAAATTGAATTTCGAAAGAAATAGTATCGTTTACAATGAAACTTTCTTCTTTGAAAATCAAAGAAGAAACAAATTCATTGCAAATAGATACTATGCCTTTTTCATCCTCATTTTCATTCTCTACTATATCGTGGGTCAAGTCAAGGATGATTTGTTCCAAAGTAGGAACGAAGTCCTCATTTGGTTCAAAACAGTCCTCGACTTCGGCAGTCTCCGAAGAAAAGTCGTCGTCGGATTCAAATAGTAAATCCAACTCGTGTTCCCAACAACGATTTTCTTCCCGTTAACGTTCTTCAATCCTCTCATTTTCAAACATACGCAATCCCTCACCGAATGTCATCGGACGAGGAGCGGATGCTTGGAAAGGGGAGGTTTGGAAATTATTCTCGGGACTACACTCAAAATCATTAACATAAGAATTTTGAAAATGATTACAATTGGATTCAAAATTCTTATCATAAGGATCTTGCAACCCAAAATCAGAATGATCATGCACAAAATTGCTGTAATCCAAACTTTAACTTTCGTAATACTCACCCAATGTCATTTTAGATGTTGTAACTTTTTGGGATTGCAAGTATTGACCAAAAGTCACAGGTTTACCGAAATTTTGAGAATTATCATTAGGATTACCAAAAAAGTTAGAATAAGACATGCTTACCCCAACGAAGGCTCAAGAGGACGGCTTCCACAAGAAAGATGTGCGGCGATGAATTCAAGCGTTCCTAGGCGCTCAAATGTAGAAGTCTTGCAAAAAAGGGTTAAAAGAAAGAATACAAATACAAAGAAAAGAATACTACGAACTAATAATACAATTACAATCTATAACAAAACAAGTCCCCGGCAACATCGCCATTTGATGGACAGGGTTTCGTCGCGGCGCGAGAGTCACCTACGCGCTGGTCATTTTATATTCGACTCACCTGAACTATACAAAAACCTAAATTACGACTACACTCAACTGGTGAGTACAGCGGTAAGTCGGGTATCTAATCCACAGGGAATGTTCGATAGATCGCAACAGATTATTAATTCAGGAATAAAAGTGTAAAAGGTGCTTAGAAACTAAAAAGGGAAAGATGCATAAAAGGGAAATAGTAATCTAGGCGAGTGTATTAAAACTAGATTATGAAAGCGAGTAAAACTATAGGTTGCGTCGAATATCCCTCACCCGAGTTAATTTGTATAAAATGGTTACATGGGTCGACGGGTTATTACACGTGCGTCTCGTTTCGACAGTTAATTAAATCAAGGGTTGTCACGCCCTAAATCATCATAAAAGCCTAATAAGATTTTGGCGTCAACAAATATACCAGAAATTACGCGCGAAAGGTCTTAAGCACGGGACATACATGATATGCCCGTCAAATCTCCTAGGCGTAATAACTAGGACAACGCACCCGAAAAAGACCCGTAAACACCATCACCAAAGCAAAGCAACGTGTCAACCCGAGTGAGTTCAATTCAAGCACAACCTAATTTAAATTACCTAGAAAGCATGTTAAAAACGAGGTAAATGGAAAGCGGGAATAAACGCGATAAAACTATACTACAAAGCAAGTAAACCAAAGCATGGAAACTAAATTACAAAGCAAAGAAAGAATGAAGAACAAAGCTATATTAATGGAAATGGAAGTGAATAGTTCAATCTTACAAAACCACATGGGTTGTCAATCCAAGAAGAACAGAAAAAGAACTCTCCAAACCAAACCCTAACTAAAACTATCTATATCAGAATATGAGAGTGTGTATGTCTTATTACAACCAAAATTGGCTTAAGTAGTAAGTTAGAATAAAAGAAAAGAAGAAAGAAAAGTAGAGAAAATATCTGCAGGGAAAAAAAGGGGATCGATCGATCGACCCCTGTGGTCGATCGATCGACAGTGAAAATCGTGGAAAAAATAAGAAGGCTCGATCGATCGATCAAGCAGGGCAGCCTGCAGAATCCCTTGTTTTGGCATGCTTTCCATCGCCTCTCAATTCGTCGTAACTTTGTCATACAGAATCGGAATCACGCACCGTTCATGGCCACGCAAAGCTAGCGAGGAGAGATACAACTTCCGTGTAGATGTCGGGCCAAGTGACCAATCTGTGAAATGATCGGATTGCCCTTGAACGTGTGGTTGTGAAAATTGCGCGGAATGCGTCCAAATCCCATGCTTGGTACCTAAATACCTACAAAAGCCCAATTATACCTCATATTGAATGTTAAAAGTATAAACCGAGGTTGTCTGGTTAACGGGCTTAAATATAGAGATTAAGGCACCCGAGGGGGCTAAAGTGCGTAGGTTCGACGGATGAAATACGCAATATTCGCGTATTATCACACCCCCAACTTACACATTGCTAGTCCCTAGCAATGAAATAGGATGCAACAAGAAGAACAAGTAAACCAAAACAGGAGATAGTACAAAAGTATGGTATAAAAGCAATAAAAATATAAGGTCACTTTCGCGGGCGATTCGATTGCATTTAGCATATGCAATAAGCCGTTAAACCTCTAGGTTACCCTAGTGGATGAGTGTCGTCTCGTGAGAGTTTTCAGTGATGGTACCCACAAACATCATAAAGTTTCCTCAAAATATGCCCAATCAAGTAAGACAAACTCATCAATGCGAACAAGATTTCAACATGTTATTAACATAGCAAATGAATTCGCGTGAAAAGTCCGTAGTTATTAACATTATCGAATGCACCTCAATGAATTGAAACTCTAACATGTGGGAGGGGAGTGAGCATATGCAAAGTATGATTTGGCAACAAACTTAAATAACTCGGATACTAAATATCAAAGCATGCATAAAAGTTAATCCTCACGGGCATTACAGTCATCAAATGAAATCACTTGAAACAGGGAGGTAACACACGGGACATGCCGGCATAAGGAGTAAATGTAAAGGGAAACTAGGCCGCGCACATGTCACAATTGAAGAACGCTATATAGGAAATAAAAATTGCAATCTCAGTGAAAGGATGCCGCACATATAAAAGAGGCGAAATGCATTTTCACAGATTATCAACACTATTTAAAATTTGAATTACATCAACTTAAGATCACATAGGACTTTAATAGGGTTGTAATGTAGTCTAGGTTAAGGCACGAAATGAAAGGGATGTATATAAGGATTCAAAGTGTTTGGGGATGAAACTCGGAATAATGGGAAAAAATGGGCAATATCAAAAGTGGACAAATGATGTCCAGATAAGCATTAGAGATTAAGGCACCCGAGGGGGCTAAATACCTACATAAGCCCAATTATACCTCATATAGCATGTTAACAGTATAAACCGAGGTTGTCTGGTTAACGAGCTTAAATATAGAGATTAAGGCACACGAGGGGGCTAAAATGCGTAGGTTCGATGGATGAAATACGTAATATTCGCGTATTATCAGGACCCTCTTCAGAGAGGATACTCCATAGGCTCTCCCTTTGTGGCGAAGATAGTCAACTTTCCTACGCCATCAAAGTTTAAGCCACCTGTGGTCAACCCAAGGTATGATCGGAGTACTAAACCTATCCATCATATTGAGATGTATCAATCAACGGAGGACATATACTCTATCTCAGATGAGATGAGGTGTCGTGCATTTTTTGGCACTCTAACGGGGGCTGCACATGTCTAGTATATGTCTCTTCCACAAAATTCCATTGAAAGCTTTAAGCAGTTGGCAAACCGATTTATCCATAACTTTTTCTTTGGGGTGAGGCCACAGAAGAATACCACTCACCTGCTCTATGTTAAGCAGGGGAATAATGAGAGTCTAAGAGACTTAATAGCCAGATTCAACAAAGAAAAGTTAGAGGTGGAAGACTATGAGGAGAGCATAGCCATGACATCCCTGATTGGAGGACTCCAAAAGGGGAAGCTGTTATGGAAACTTCCAAAAGACCCTCCAAGGACGATGGCTGCACTGCTGTCAACAGCAGGAAAGGTAATGAACACCGAAGAGGCGATGACCACAAAATATGAAGATGAAAAAGGAGGCCCCAGTGGGGGTAAGTACCCTAAGAAGAACAAAGAGGGGAAGAAGAGGTCTACGGACAACAAGTTCGTTGGTTATACCCCTCTAACGGTCAGCTGTGAATATATTCTCAATGAGATAAAGAGTTACCGGTCCCTGAAGTGGCCTGAGAAGTTGAGGGCAGCCCCCAATAAGAGGAATAAAATCCTGTGGTGTGAATTTCACCAAGACCATGTCCACGTGACAGACAAATGCTTTGCTCTGAAAGATGAGATTGAGAAGATGCTGAAAGAAGGGAAGCTCAGGAAGTACGTTGACAAAGGTGCCTTCAAGAGGGGCCGAGGGGACGACCCTAGAAAAAAGCGAGGTGATGCATGTAGAGAAGGTCCTCAAAAAAGAGGGGACGACCCTTCTGACGATGAGGACGACCCTGACTTCCTACCGAGAGATGACCACGACCCTGTCAAGAGACTTAATATGATCTCGCTCGGTGTGGGAATGATCTCCGAGGGCCTAGCAGGAGGAGGGTCAGAGGTCGCCGCCAGGAAGGCCCATGTAGTTGAAGCCAAGGCAGTAACAAAAGTTGTACACTCAACCTCCCTGGAGGCAAAGTCAGAAAAGAGGAAGAAGGTCGATATGGATACCCTGATAGTGGGGTTCTCAAGGATGGATTTCAAAGGCCTTTTAGCCTCACATGATGACCCTCTCGTCATAACTACCAGGATACACAGGTGTGAGGTGCCGAGGATCCTGGTCGATGGGGGTAGCTCTGCAGATGTGATGTTTTGTCCATGCTTCAAAGCATTAGGTCTCAGCCATGCTAGACTCATCCCATACCATCACCCATTAATTGGGTTCAGTGGGGAAAAGGTTCATCCCCTTGGAGTGTATGAGGTCGATATCAGGATGGGGTACAAGTGGCGGAGATGGCTTACGAAGAAGGTCAGCTTCTTTATGATGGATGGACATGTCTTTTTGTCCTACAATATTATACTGGGGCGAGTAGCCCTCAAGGGGTTCGAAGTTGTGCCGTCTACGGTCCATCAGATGATTAAATTTCCAACCCCTTACGGGGTGGGTGGGGGGAAGTTCAGGGAGACCAGACGACGGCACGTGAATGTTATTACAACTCCGCTAAAGAAAGAGAGGAACACAAGAAGGCTACAACCACTTACAATATTGAAACCCTAGACCCCAGAGACGAGACGAAGCAGAAGAAAGGAGCGCTCACGGAAGAGGTAGAATCCATCATCCTCAATGAGGATGACCCAGAAAAAACCATCCAAGTCGGCAAGTCTCTGAAGCCAAATATCAAGGAAGACCTCATTAAACTGTTGAGGAGAAGACATAGCGTCTTTGTATGGAATCATGCAGATATGCCGGGGATCGACCCTGAAATCATGTGCCACAACCTCAACGTGGTAGAGGGAGCAAGGCCGGTAAAGAAGAATATGAGAATTTACTCTAGAGAAAAGTATGAGGTCATAAGGGATGAGGTCAAAAAATTAGAAGATGCTGAGTTTATCAGAGAGGTCATCTACCCTGAATGGTTGTCCAATGCAGTCATTATCCCAAAGGCCAACGAGAAGTGGAGAATGTGTGTGGACTTCACCGACCTCAACAAGCATTGTCCCAAAGACATCTTCCCTATCCCACACTTTGACCAGATGGTAGACGCTATCGCAGGCCATGAGCTCATGAGCTTCATGGATGCCTATTCAGGGTATAACTAGATCTTCATGGACCCTAAAGACTCGGAGAAAACAACCTTCATTACCGACAAGGGGACATACTGTTATACGGTCATGCCCTTTGGCCTGAAGAATGCAGGCGCAACGTATCAGCGCCTTGTAAATAAAATGTTTGAAGACCAAATTAGGAAGTCTATGGAGGTCTATGTAGATGACTTGATGACTAAGAGTTTGAAGGCAGAGGATCATGTGGCTGACCTTGAGAGGACCTTTAACACGATGGAAAAGTACCGAATGAAGCTCAACCCGGCCAAATGTGTCTTCGGGGTTGGAGCAGGGAAATTCTTGGGGTTTATCATAAATCAAAGAGGCATTGAGGCCAACCCTGAGAAAATAAAGGCCCTCCTAGAGATGAAGACCCCCAAGACCATTAAAGACGTTTAGAGGCTCACGGGGTGAGTGGCTGCTTTTAATAGGTTCGTATCCAGAGCCAAAGACAAGTGTTTACCATTTTTCAAAATTCTCACGAAGGCATTCGAATGGGATGAAGAGTGTGATGAGGCTTTCAAGGAGTTAAAGTCATACTTAGGTTCTCCCTTGATGTTGTCCCGACCAGTGCAGGGCGAACAACTATATGTGTACTTAGCTGTCTCAGAATCATCCATTAGCGCAACCATTGTGAGAGATGAAGACGGGGTACAGAAGCCTGTGTACTTCAACGGTAAGGCACTACAGGTAGCAGAGAAAAGACACCCAAGGATGGAAAAGTTAGCCTATGCCTTGATCCATGCATCGAGAAAGATGAAGCCATACTTCCAGTCCCATATAATGGTCATCCTCACTGACTATCCTCTTAAGAAGGTCTTACACAAGCCAGAACAATCAGGGAGGCTGATAGCCTGGGCCATAGAATTGGGAGAGTTTGACATTGTGTATCAACCTAGGAAGGCCATCAAGGGGCAAGCATTGGCAGATTTTGTAGTTGAATTTACTTGGGAAGATGATGAAGCTGAAGATGAGAGCCGAGGGAAGATGGATACCCTACAAGGCAGACTCATCGACACACCTGTAGATAGGGCTGAGCCCAGCACCGCTAGAAAAAAGTGGTTAAAAACGAAGAGGGAAGATATCTCTTTAGACAAAGGACCCTCACCGAGGGAAGTTTCTCAAAAGAGAAGACTGTGTGGAGCCTCTTGATTGACGGGTCCTCCTGCGATAGCGGCAGTGGGGCTGGACTGATAGTATCAGCACCTGATGGCACAGACATTGAATACGCCCTGAGGTTCAACTTCAAAGACTCCAATAACGAATCCGAATATGAGGCCCTTATAGATGGACTCTCCTTAGCCAAGTCTCTTAGTGTCGACCAGATTTTTGTCCATAGTGATTCAAGGCTAGTAGTAAATCTGATACTAGGGGCCTATGAGGCCAAAGATGAGCGGATGGCCAAGTACCTTGAAAAAGTGAGGGCTCTATTGAAGAGCTTCAGAGAAGTAAAATTTATGTGGATACCTAGGCTCAACAATGGTCGAGCTGATTCCCTAGACTGGCCTCGGTAACTAGGATAGATATCAGGAGGACAGTCCCAGTGGAAATTTTACTTTGACCAACTATTGAAGACACTGAGGGAACACTTATCACTTTCCTGAATATTTCTAAAGAAGCTTCATGGATGGACCCTCTGATCAGATACATTAAAGAGGGGGAGATGCCAGAAGAAAGGCAAGAAAGGAAGAAGTTGAGATACAGAGCTGCAAAGTTCATTGTCATTAGGGACACCTTATACAAAAAGGGGTTTTTCTCCCCTTACTTAGGTGTGTGCACCCATCTGAAGTCCCATCCATTTTGCAAGACGTGCACAAAGGATCATGTTCAAGCCATATTGGAGGTAGGTCTCTGGCAAAGAGGGTGGCCACCCAGGGGTACTGGTGGCCGACCTTGGGGAAAGATGCCACATCATATGTAAAAAAGTGTGATAAATGTCAAAGATTTGCCACCATCCCACACTAGCCCGATCAGTCTCTTACCTCCATTACATCCCCATGGCCATTTATAGTTTGGGGGATCGACCTAGTAGGCCCCTTGCCTAGGGCCATCAATAACTACCGCTTCCTCATCGTGGCCATTGACTATTTTTCAAAATGGGTGGAGGCAGAGCCGATGGTCATGATTACCGAGCAGAAGATCTTCCAGTTCATCTGGAAAAATATTATATGCAGATATGGTCTCCCCAACACCCTCATCTTGGATAACGGGACTCAATTCATGAATACATCTCTAGATAAGTACTATGAAAGGGTGAGTATCAAATAATTCTTCTCTACCCCAGGCCGACCTCAGGCTAATGGGCAAACATAAGTTACAAACAGGACGATCCTAGGCAGGATTAAGAAGAGATTTGAAGAGGCAAAAGGAAGATGGGTTAAGGAGTTATATGATGTACTGTGGGCCTACAGGATGACGGCAAAGACCTATACTGGAGAAACCCCGTTCATGCTGGCTTATGGCTCAGAAGCCGTCATCCCCACTGAGATTGGGTTTCCTACTCATAGGGTCCAAATGTACGACCCCCAGAGAAATATGGAAGATAGGAGACTTGACTTAGACCTGATTGAGTAAATGAGGGAATAAGCCGAGATAAGGCAAGCCGCCTACCAGCAGAAGACTGCAAGGTTTTACAGTCAGAGGGTGAAGCAGAGACCAATTGCAGTGGGGGACTTAGTCCTCAAAAAGGCTTGGCAGAAGCCTAAGAAGCTCCATCCAAATTGGCATGGCCCGTATAGGGTCATCGATGAAGTTGTCCCTGGGACCTATAGGCTAGAAAACCTAGAGGGGGAACCCTTTTCCAACCACTGGAATGTAGATCATTTGAAGAGATACCATCAATAGTGTTGTAATGTCCTATCGGACCATAATTTTTATGGGTGTTGCTCCAACAGAGCACTTGGAATGATAATGAGAAATGAGAAATATCAGTATTTCCCCTCATCTTTCATTTGTTAGTTCTAGTAAGGTTGGGATCATCTTTGGATAGCCACCCTCGGCTATAATGAGGGTAAATGGTGGGGATGACCCCGCCTTTGTTCTCAAGAAAGACGAGGGAGGGCTTGATTAAAAACCATTAAACTGGTAAAAATAACCCTCGGCTATAATGAGGGTCAATGGTGGGGATGACCCCACCTTTTCCCTCAAGAAAGACGAGGGAGGACTTGAAAACCATTAAATTGGTAAAAATAACCCTCGGCTATAATGAGGGCCAATGGTGGGGACGACCCCACCTTTGCCCTCAAGAAAGACGAGGGAGGACCTGAAAATCATTAATTTGGTAAAAACAACCCTCGACTATAATGAGGTCCAATGGTGGGGATGACCCCACCTTTGTCCTCAAGAAAGACGAGGGAGGACTTGAAAACCATTAATTTGGTAAAAATAACCCTCGATATAACGAGGGCCAATGGTGGCGACGAGCCCACCTTTGCCCTCAAGAGAGACGAGGGAGGACTTGAAAACCATTAATTTGGTAAAAACAACCCTCGGCTATAATGAGGGACAATGGTGGGGACGACCCCACCTTTGCCCTCAAGAAAGACGAGGGAGGACTTTATTAAACATCAATTAAAATTGGTGATAACTATCCTCGACTATAATGAGGATTAAGGGCGGGGACGACCCCTCCTTTATCCTCAAGAAAGATGAGAGGGGGGGCTTAATTTAAAACATCATTTAGTTGGTATGAAACCACGCTCGGCTATAATGAGGGTCAAGGGCGGGGACGACCCCTCCTTTACCCTCAAGAAAGACGAGGGAGGGGGCCACTGATAGTGTTAATATAAAAAATTCACAATACAAATCGCACAAGAGACGAGTATGGAAGACAACAAGAGAGATGATATTATAAATGAAGTAATACAAAAGGATTTTTGCTCTACAAAAATAAGGTACAAAGATGGGTTACATAAAGAGGGTATTAGCTACAAATAGCCACCCTATTGAGTAGCATCAGAGGGCAGGGCCTCAACATAGATAAGAGAAGTCTTCTCAACGACCAAGACAAGCTGATTCTCAGACGTGTCAATACCCTAGACGTGCACTTGGGACTCCACGTGGGCTAAGGCCTCAGCAATTAATGGGTCATCCAATTGAACTGCCTCAAGAGAGGGACGGACTGAAGAGACGACATCACCAAACTTGAGGACGACCCACCGATAGGCTGTCCTGATCCCCCTCTCTAAGTATTCGATATCGAAGCCTTGAAACTCATCTGAGAGTTTGTAGGCCTCCACAGCATGGGCCTTTGCCTTCTTCACGGCCTCGGATAGCTCAGCCTTGAATTGAGGCCCCAGGTTGGTCAAGGCCTCATCCTTTTCTTTAAGAAGCAAGTCCTTGGCCTCCAGGTCTGCATCATGCTGCTTCGTCAGCTCGTCCAGGACCCTTGCATGCTCAGTCCTGGCATTCTCCAATTCAACCCTTGCAGTCTCAAGATCTGATTACAGATCAGCCTTGTAATGAATAGCCCTCTCAGCTTCATGGAATTTTTGTTGGTTCTCAACCATCCACTTAGTGGCCAAGGTAAAGGCACAGACAGACTGCATAAGGAAAAGAAACTTGTTAAGAGGTCGAGGAAATAGTTTGTGAAAGAATTTAACTAAGGAAATGAATTAAGAACAAGTACCTGAGCCAGAGTGTGCAGACGATAGTCATACACCTTCGTCGGGGGCATCTTGGACAAGAATTCATAGTCGGTAGCCGAGGGGGCAGAAAATATAGATGCCTTAGCCGCCCTCAGGTTGGCAATCAAAGAAGATGGCTCGGCCTTCAAAAATGCTAAGTTTTGGGACCAGAAGGCCCCCATACTGGAAGAGAAGGAAGTCCCCTCAGACGACTCCACCCTCGCCCTCGTCCTAGAATCTGGCCGAGGGTCAACAGGGACTTCTGGATCTTTCTTCTTTTACCTATCGATGGTCGGATCAATATGTGTCGGTCCCATGGTCTTCGTCTTACTCGGAGCTTGCTGAGGATCCTTGCCTTTCTTCTTGCCCAAACCAGATAGTAAGCTTGGGGTAGTCATTTCCCAAAGATGGTCAAATATAGCTACAGGACGACCTGAAAAGAAGACGACACATCAGAAAAATGCAGAGGCAAGGATGGAACTTAAAAAAGCAAAGATTGAGCAAAAATAATAATAACTCACATAGCTCTGTTAGGGGGCCTACCCTTAGACCAGCTTCTTTGAGGAACCGAGGGGTCATCAGATCATCAAACTTTGCAAGTTCACCCCCCTTTCCTCGTTCTCTCAGATACTTGACTATGTCCTTCTCATCCAGACTAAGTTCGGGGTCTGACCTAGCCTTTATCGAGGGGTTAGACCATCTTCTTGGAACCCTCGGACCATCGGCCAAAGGTTGGGCCTCGACGACAAATTCCCATTCTCCAGAGACGAAGAAGAATCTCTTATTCCAATCTTGGTTGGAGGTTCATGCCATGTGGAGAAGTTTTTTATCAGACTTCCTTGCCCCTAGATGATAGTACCCAGGCTGCTTGGATGAGGAAGTGATATTATAACAAGCCAAGAACAGATCGGCTGAAGGATCATCAGTAAAGGCATTCTTCCATAGGGAGACGTAGCCGAGGATCGTCCTCCAGGAGTTAGGAGGAAGTTGAGAGGGGGCAACGCCGAGGGCTGACTAGATATTCACAATGGCAGGGTGCAGAGGGAACCTAACACCGACCTTGAACATCTGTTCATATACTGCGATCTCTCCCTCTTCACCCTCAAAGACCCTCTCATCCTCAGAGGGGACCCTCATACTTATGTTGGGGGGAACACCAAATGCATGCCTCCATAGTAGGAGGTCACGATCCCTGACTGAGGAAACATAGGACGAGGCATGGGAAGTGTCAACCGGGTCAGCGTCTGAGTCCTCACCATCATCCCCAATCCCCTCTCCCTCGGCCTCATCACCTATCAGAGGCCCATGAGGAAAAGCCATCTGGAAGGCGTGGGGGGATAAAGTAGTCACAGGAACAGCCTCAGAAGGGACCACACCCTCGACCTGTCGGCCTGTGCTAAGATCAGACGTTTCTCTCCTCCCAGAAGGCCCAACACCTGTTGGGGACGATGCTCTCTCATCCATCTCTCCCTCGCACAATTGACTCTCGGCTGGATGAAAGGACGACCCACAAGACTCAGACGATCTTACTGTGGCTAGAGGAATGGGAAAAATGGTTCGTACCTAATTTGGGTCGTCCCCTCGTCCTCTCTCCTCCTCTTCCTCTATTCGTCTTATCTCTACGAAGAACTTCTCTCTCAAGGATGGAAAATCCTCAGGTAAATTATAAAGCGTCCTAAGCATTAAGGGGAAGTTCCTACACTTAGAAGAATTTGGCTAAGCCAACTACAAACAATCTCACAGTTGACTAGGTTGGACTTTTCGATCAAAACCAAAGAATTAAAGGGTTTTTATCAAGAACATTCAAGAACAAGCCACCAGAGAAGAATGCCAGAAAATTATGAGACAGCTAAAGAAAATCCTAGTCCTACAGACCTAAAGCAGTCGAAGTGTAAATAGCAATGGAATAAAAAGGGGGCACTAGCTCAGAGGGATTACCTGAGAAAGAACAGTGAGGCCTGATACAGAAATCGCAAAAATGGCTATAGAGGTGTTAAGAAGCTGAGAAGCTAGAGAGAGAGAATTCAGGCGCGAAGAAGAAGAAAAGAAATGATTTTAAAAGTTATTTAAATACCTTGCTGATGAATGGGCCCACTAACCAAGATAAAACAAGGCCCACAAGGAGGGCATCATTAGGTCACAAAGTCCCAGGTCAGGTGTGCAGCAACCACACATTAGAAATTGGAACAACAATGAGTATCTGCCCAAGTGCCACATCAGTTTGATAGGTGTCACTTATCAAACAAACCATACACTTGTCTCAAAAGCAACACTATCCCTCATCCATCTCAGCATCATCTATGGCTAAGGGCTGGGGGGTGATTGATATACCTATATATACCCTCGTCCAGGCCGAGGGCGTAATCCACTTGGGCGAGGCCAGGATAACCCCTCATCAGGCCCAAACGACCCTTCAAGGGGACGAACCCTCATCATGGTCCGAACGACCCTTCAAGGGGCTAACCCCTCATAAGGCCCAGACGACCCTTTAAGGGGCCAACCTCTCATCAGGCCCAGATGACCCTTCAAGGGGCCGACCCCTCATCATGGTTCAGATGACCCTTCAAGGGGCCGACCCCTCATCATGGTCTAGACGACCCTTTAAGGGGCTGACCCCTCATCAGGCACAAATGACCCTCCAAGGGGCCGACCCCTCATCAGGCCCAGACGAACCTTCAAGGGGCAGACCCCTCATCAGGCCCAGAAGACCCTCCAAGGGGCCGACCCCTCATCAAGTTCAGACGACCCTCCGAGGGTACGATAGTACGAGGCCTAAATTAGGCGAGACTCTGCCAAAGGGAACTTTACCCTCGGCCTCATATCATAGGCCGAGAGTGACATCATCATAGCGTGTGGTTTGGGAGACGCGTGGAACAGTGCGCGTGAGGCTCACATGGCACATGGAAGACCGTTATGACAATATCACCCCCTCACGTGAGGTAATATTTTGTCATCATTAGTCATAGGTGGCATCTACAGGTGTCAACAGGGGATTGGCTAGATCATTATTCACATGCACCATGCATACTTGGGGGTTACACTACACCCCCCAAGACCTATATATACTTGTTACCTACAAGCCTACAAGGGTATCGATCGATAATTGAAAACCCTAGCTGAAACTCTGCTTGTATACACAATAGAGAGATAAAGTGAGCTTATGTGCATTGTATCCAAGGCCATTAGTGCCCATACTTAGTGGAGGATGTAGGCCAAATTGGTTGAACCACTATACATCATTGTCTTATCCCTCTTATACTCACCTACTTCTATATACTTATACATACATATCTCTATGGATGCCATGGTTACTACTGTTTGAGCTCATCATCACTTATCTGGTGGTGCTGAATCCAAGCATCATCAGTATATTTATCACTTTTATACATATATACTAAGACGACACCCCTAGGTTGAGCTACGGTGCATGTATAATATGCTATCATGTCCCGATACATCGTTTACCAACCATACACAGTAGAATAAAACCCAAGTATATATATTTATTATTCTAATTATATATATACAATACAACTCGCCTAGACTAAGACCTGCGGTGCATGCATACTCTACTTTCAAGTCTCGGTACATCACACACTGTTTAAAGGACTATTTGTTCAGTATCTCTCTCTAACCATCATCATAAATCACACATATTGGAGGCGAATATAGTCCCCAGCCAAATGGGTCATGCACATACCTACTCTCCCATTCAACCGTCGAAACTATCATACTCTCAGATAGCACGTGTCCAATGTCTTATGTTGTGGGTACAAGTCTAAAATCCTCCCAATGGGCTCGTCAGGGTAAGACAGTCCACGACTCGAAACTTCCCGTGATAGAAAGTAGCATAGATATGTCAATACACATAATAAATCATAAAATATGTATTCACATAACCCATATATTTATATCAGCAGTATAGGTACACACACGATCTATATTATATATCATATACGTAGTATATACACCTTTCGAATATTCTACGCATTATTAAATTTCGATTAGACATCTCATCATATGCTTCCGAGTATCCCCCACTAATCAAAGTGTACTAATTATTCTTTAGCGTATTTCAATAAGTAATTTACTCATTCCTTACTGGTCTAAGATATAGGCACGCTCACCTTAACCATGACTCATTTTCATCCTCCGAATTCGATACATTTCAAATCACACCGATTAATCTAATCAATTTCACATTAATTAATTTATTAAAGTAGTGTCACCCAACTACAATACTCCGACTTACTCACTTGGTACGTATCTTCACCCTTTAGAATGGATTACATCAAGTCCCACTATTAGGTAAAACACCCTTTATAAATTCAATATTCGATAATTTATTATATACATCTATAATGAATTAAATAGGCTACTATGTGCCTAACACCCGTCACACTAGCTTAAAAATATCCGAGTCACGACCCCGACTCTTAATTCTATAATTATTAACTTACATTCATATTTTTATTACAATATACTAAGCACATCTCAATCTAGTCTATATCTTAATTTCACCCGAAATTTCCATACGAATCCGTTCATATATTTTCGAGGGTTGTTTATCCTAAACTCTCTAAATCCATACCTCGAATTCATTCCCATCCAATTTCAAGTTAAAAATAATGTTCCTTAATATTTCCCATAGTCCTACACTCATATACGAACATTCCTAAATAATTCATATTTTATTTCTCATAAAGGATTTTGGTCTGAGACACCCTTCCGTAGAAAAATCATAACTAATTAAAAAAACCCAAAAAAATACAAGGTTGGTACCCACGCGATCGTAACGAAAAGATCTACAAATTTCATTTTTGACAAATAGTTAAATAAAAAAAGTTCAGCCTCAAAACCGGACCGGTTCGTTGCTGCTGAACAACGAACCTCCTTCTTCGCCAACTCGTTTTTCCTCCATTTTACACATCAAACCTTCATAGTTTCTTCTTTAGACTCATCCCAATCATAGAAAATATTTATTATACATAATAATAGGTTCTAATCATCGTATCAATATCTAAACTTCAATGGTTTCGATTATCACTCACGATTTCACGAATTGGGTTTTACAACTTTTATCCAATCATTCTCTTAAATTCGATTCGATAATTCTCAATTAACGAATCTGACTTTAATTTCCAGCAAGGTAATTGTGTTATATATCTTTACATAATATATATTTTGTACTAATCATCAATCCATATTAATCAAGATGGTTAATTCACCCAAAAATGTCTATGGTTTAATTGCCTAGATAATTTCTTAGTGTCTAATTCATTTGTTGTAGATAAGATTTGACGAAGAACACATCAATCCCTTCTTGGTTTGGCTCCCAAAAGCTCTCCCACTTGATCTCTCTTTTCTCTTCTAGAACTAGTTTTTTTTAATGAGTTATAGCTGCCACGGTGTCTCTCACTTAGGTTTTATTAGGTGAATCCCAAAATTAAGCCTATGGGGCAAATGAAAATGACCCAAACACCCTCGTGTGGGCCCAGTTAATCCTAAAAATTCCACGAGACCTAATTATTACTCCTGGGTACTCTTTTTTGACTATCTCGAACTATTCGGAACCAACCGTGCACTCATAATCATCATCCGAGTTACTTAACTAAAATCTCCAATTTCCACCTCAAATTATGACATATGTATTCTTAAAAGAAATAACCCGAATTGATTTAAATCTTACTTCTCCAAATAAATTGAATTCTCCAAATTAAATAATTTCTCCAAATCATCAATTTAATTTAATTCTAATTCACCAAATTAAATAAAATTCTTTATCCTAAAAAATACGGGGTGTTACACTAGAGTAAGAACTATTTGTGGAGAAACTAATAATTTTACGATTAAAGTGGGTCTACATCAAGGATCTACTTTAAGTACTTACTTATTTGTCGTAGTATTGGATTAGATTACTAAGGACATACAAGAAATTTTGCGATGGTGTATGTTGTTTGTGGATGATATAGTTTTAGTAGATAATTCAGAGGAGCCCTTAGCGATGGTGTAGATGCTTGGAGAGAGTCTAAGGGGATAAAAATTAGTAGAAATAAAGCTGAATTTATGGAATGTAAATTTAATAATGAGGCGTCTAATAGAATAATGTTAAATATTGAAGAAAAAGTGATAGTTACACGTAAAATATCAATTAGTTGGATGAAATGGAGACAAGCCAGTGGGGTGTTATGCGATTAGAGGATAACTAACAAATTAAAAGGAAAATTTTATAGAATAGTTGTTAGGCCGGCGACCCTCTATGGAGTGGAGTGGTGGGCTTTAAAGAAAAAACATGAAAAATTCTCCATGTTAGTGAGATAAGGATGCTCCCATGGATTATAGTAATTACTAGAAAGGAAAGATTAAAGACCATTATGTGAAAGAAAAGTTAGGAGTAGCTCTCATTAGCAATAAATTAAGAGAAAGTAGACTTGGATGGTATAGACAAGTTTTGCGTAGACCAGTAGATGCACGTATAACAAGAGGAAGATTATCATAAATAGAGGGAAAAAAAGAAAGGGTCCACCCTAAGCTATCATGGGAGAAAATTATTAGGGGAGATCTTAAGGAATTAAACTTGAATGATAATATTGATTATAATAGATTAGAATGGAAAAGGATAATCCATGTGGGCCGACCCCATGTGATGGGATTAAAGAAAGGATGATGATCATCATGATGATGATGATGATCTAAATTTAAGACCAAATGGGTCGAGAAGGTTCCTAACGCATTTCTAATTAGTAACCCACTCCCCGGGCCATTGACTTTCTTGTTAAACATGTAGATCACTTGCCATCTCCAGGTCTCTAAGGAAACTTACACCTTTTTTTCCCGGTTTATGTAAAATTGATTAAGAACTCCATTCTTTTCAAAAAGAACGAAGAAATGATCACGTGTCACAAATAAATACCACTTATCTGCATGTCAATAGGTGTATGGAGAAGTGATACATTTAATGTGGCGAGGTCATCACAGACTACCGCCTAATTATTTATTTTTGTAAATGATCTTTTTTACTATAAAGACCAAAAAATAATGACAAATATTTCAGAAATGATTTTAAAAAGAAATGACCTTCCCATTTTTACAAATAGGATATTGCAAGATATGCAGAACTAGATATCTCTCAATATTCAATCTATTGATTATTATTTATGGAAAGAAGTAGTGATAAAAACTCAATACTTTTATCTAGATTGAGTATTGAAAATAACGATGAACTAAATATTGAATTTTTGAATATTTTATGCTATTTTCTAAATAATGATGTTTTAGAAAAGGCATCTCAGTTCACGAAATCAAATGAAGTATGAAACTTATTTGTAGAGGACTTTTCTAAACAAAATTATCTTTTAAGATTCGAAGAAAATAGTATCGGAGAAGAATCCCTATATTCGTTCATTAAATCATCATAAACTTATTGTTTAGAAAAACAAGAAGAGGAAGTCTTTTGTGCTTACAACATATATTTACTGGCTAATAAAATATAGACAAATGGAAGTTAAATCCAATAGTTATAATTGAGAACGTGGTAAACCAATTTAACATAAATGGATTTCCAAGCATTTGCACTTGTCAAGACCTTGAACATGAACAACTAAGTAGGCAGGTGCGAAACCAAATCTATTTCAAGTAAAAGGATTTTGTATGATGATAACACAATTAATATATGATCACACTTCAATATATTCTCTCTATTGTACTTAAGGTTAAAACAAGCACTCAATACATTATGGGATATGTTAAAAGGAACATACAATCCTCCCAACCATGAAATTATGACCAAGCATTACAATGAAAATACCAAGCAATACAATGAAGATTCAAAGCATTCAACAAACTTTAGGAAGATCAACAAAAAAGTATATCATAAACACCAGAAGGTTAATCCATAAATATTGAACTACAACATTAAGTGAATTTCAAGTTTAGAAGAACATGTTTATGATCATCTCAACATCAAATTCCCTACGAATTTTAATTTCCAACAATAAGTTTACCAAAACATATCACAAAGTAATGTCTCATGTCTCAAGAAATTTATGTTCAAAAGACTAGAAGATCTTATTCAATGTTTTGATGATATATAGGAACTATTGTACAAGCGTAAAGAAACTTTTTTGATCTTGTATATGCTAAAAAATAACTTCCCTGTACCTATCTAAAACCATCCCCAACCTACTGAAATGATGGTTGAAAAATCCAACCTTCGAGTTCCTTAACCAAGGAGGTTTTAGGCGATTAAACTAGTTTTAGTTGACCAAAAGTAGTTTTAGTTGACTAAAACTCAAGGTTTACTCGACTAAACATTTGGACAGACCCAACTAAAACAAACCAACTCAATATGCCTCTTAAATTATTAATTTAGGCGACTAAAACTATTTAAAAACTCAAAAATAAAGTGTTTAGCTTACAAATTTTGAATTCCCTTAAACTCTAGAATTTTTCCATACTACCGTCCAACTGCTAGTTTCTTATTAAGATTATTAATATACCTTAAAACCTTCATTAAAACTCACCAATCCTAAACCCAATCTTATGTCATTTTAGTTGTGTTTTCTAGAAAGAGAAACCAAGTTGCTAAACCCATTTCCATATATGTGAGATTCAAACCCAAATATCCATTGAAGTAAAGCTTCAAACCCAAAACCCATGTGAAACAAATATTGAAGGTCCAATCTATATTTAGCCAATTTCCAAACCATTACCCATTTGAGATAAATATTCAAATCCCCTATCACGTTTCCTAAGAAACAAAACCCAACATCAAACCATTAAGATCTCCATAAATATAAATCAATACCCATTTCAAAGGGGAAAAGTTAAAAATAAAAAAACCTACTTGTTCTTGTAAGTGATTTAAAAACTAAATCATTCTTGAACCAAGATACCCAAAACATCATGTGTGCTTAGAGATTAAAACACCATTCTCCGATGACAAAGATCCAAACCCAAAATACCCCTTGAGCAACATAATTATGATAACTTATCTGTTGACTTTTCTAGAGAGAGAAGGTAAACCAATTTCACCATTATTTTAGTAAGATTCTTGTTACTATTGGTTATGTTGTACTTCATTGTATCTTCTTGGCCGGTAGTTCCATTTTTGCGAGGAGTTGGGGTATTTAAAAACCTTGGGCTATTGCGTGGGTATCGCTTCAGAAACAACAAGTTTAACTTCTTCTTGGTTTCATTTTGCATGGTGTTTTTCCTTGTGAGTATTTAATTCCACCTTAAATGAATTGGATATAGTGAAGTTTCTCGAGTGCCATCTCAAGCGTGGATGTAGGCAGGGTTGATCCACGTGAAAACCACGCTTTGCAAAGTTCCTTTAAAATATATCTCCTCCATTACCATACATACATTCATGATTTACTTTAATTTATTTGATACATTTATTGGTTGAATATGAATTTAAATGTGTGTGGATGCTAGACAACAATGAAAAAGAGAAATAAATATTAATTTGCAAAAACACAGATAAATGTAATTATCCTAATTCACTCCCCTTATTGAGATAATTTAGGACCACAATTGGTACAGAAGCCACATTCTTAGATACTTGTTTTAAAAATGTATATTTTGAGTTTAAAGACCATATCCAAAAGAGGAGATTTTTGAAAAATAATATTTTTCTAGATTTTTGAAAATGATGGATCTTGTTTAAAAAAGGAAAACAAGTATAGAAAAGTAAACGCATGCTTGAAAAATAGGAATCTCTCCTAAAAGCGAAAATGACATGTTAGAAGAAAAGGCTCTAAGAGGTTAATGTGCAAAAGAAGAATGAGAAGATTTTTAAAAATAAATTACCTTTGATACAAAGAAAGGGTCTTTAAAAGTACAATTGGTTTTGAAAAATGATTTGGGTACAAATTAGTTTATAAAATTATTCATTTAAAAAGGTCTATACACATTCACTTGCATATTGAAATATGCCTTTGCTGTTCTAGTATGATTATTGTTAACATTGTTTATATCTCACACATGTTATTTACACACTTGAGAGGATTTATGATCACATGATAACTCCTACATATTCAAACACGTTTTGAGCAAATATTGCGCCATTTAATAATCCATACTTGGTAGTTGAAATTTATTATTGAATTTCACATTGATACTTTTGAATGGTGAAGGCCTAGTCATTCGAACATATCAAAATCAATGATTTTTTTTGACTAACTTGTCATATTGTCACCACACACGTAGAAGTCATATTAACTTGAAGAGAAAAACTCAGATAAATCCCGCAAAATAAATTGTGAATAGGTGAGTAAAACAAAATTGGATTTCATGAATCATATGCTACAAGTTTTCTTTATAATCGATTCGTTGGTAAGGAAACAAAATAATATCAAATACTAGAACTACACAACATTTGTAAATGATTTTTTTTTCTAAATTGCCTCACTAAGAAAATCAAGACATAGAAACATTGATAAATAAAAAGAGGAAGGATAAATTTATAAAGGATATTTTTAAAAGTTTATTGAAATATGTTTGATACTCATATTTTGATTCATAATATTTGAAAAATAATTAATAAACCCTTGCTATAGAAATAATCAAATAAGTGAGACAACACGTGTGAAAATGATGATTTACACTCTTAACCCTATATTATCCCTTAACTTGTCAAACATGTCCTCACCCATGCTTATGATTTTAAATACCATGATATGCAATACATGTCGAAGACTAGAATCCTTATAATTGATTCAAAGAATGATTATCTTGATATGCCATATAATGCATTTTATAAGCATTATCACACATGCTTCAAATATGAATATCCATTATTGTGATACGTACCTCTTGTTTGCACTCACAATTGAAATATCATTGACACATGCTACATAGGTATATCATATTTCTCATTAATACATTAGAATAAATTCTTCCATTATTACTATTATGACTCCATTGAAGTAATAACAAACCATGGCATCAAAGCCTCAAAATTGTCGAAAGTCATTTAGTGATATACATTGAATATGATCCTCAAATATATCACTTCACATGAACTTAATGTTATAACAATATGATGTTTCTCACACCTATATTCCCACATGATAAAGGAAGAATTTTCTCCAATATGATTACACGTTTATCCTAGTTAATTAGAATTTATGTGAAGAAATTATCACCAAAGATTTAAAATCATATGATCGAGAAAATGCTTATTTATACATATTTACTCATAAAAACTCAAAAGTTGTTAGACACCGGATATACACTCAAGTCAAGCTTCAGACGTGCTCATATAATATGAAATTTTGCAGTATTCCCTTCAATGTGAAAATGGAATAACAATCCCACTCATGAGATCAAGTTGGCGATCCCACCTTTTTTAATGTCGAATGAAAATCCTATCACTCAATATTTTGGTGACAATCCTACCTTTGAGATAAAAAAGTAAATCCTTTCTAAGATCATATTTCAATGAAATATAAATTGTCACTTCGTCTAAAATGAGATGGCAATCCAATCAATATTGAACAAAATAGAGCCCACATGATATTCATGCTTAGATGAAAAATGATGGCAATACCATCATCATAAGACATTTCATTTGAATTAAAAAGATTATATACGACATTCCCATATATACACATGGTATATTGAAAATCTTGGGAGAAATATGAGTGATGTCAATCTTATTATGCTTAGAGAATATATTTATACATAATCACATATGCGTGAGAATCATGTTACTTAATATACAACTTATGACTAGCATTATGAATATAAAAGAACATGCACGATATTCTTGATAACTCCATAAAATTATGCTACTAATGAAAAGTTTTCAAGTGTGTATCTGAACATATGAATTTTGATGAGACAAAATTATATATCAAAGGAGGGGGATAGGCTACATATAAACCAATGAAGAAAAACCTTTGGCAAAGACGAATAAAAAAGGGAAATCATATGAAGACTAGGTACCAAAAATAAATTGTTTGTGTGAATACACATTTTTGTAAAATCTCACCTTGATAAAATCTCACACTTATACTCATGTACACAATGAACACCCTCACCTTAGAAAGATATATTTTCATAAAAGACTCTTATGAGAAGCAACATATAAGTGAAGAAGTAAATGGCACACATGTGATACCATCCACACGATTAAGGTTATGAAAAATTGTCACACTATCCCCACACACATTGAAAAGACAATGAAGATATTGGTATACCAAATTGATTTCACATGACTTTCGCGAAATGAAATAATTCATAATTTACCAACACTATTTGTGCGTCCTAACATATAAAAGCAAAGAATCTTAGGAACTTTAAAAATATTCGAAAAAGACACATAATAGAAAATATTGTTTCATAATGTATTAAAGTTTTTAAAAAGAAATAAAGTTATTGGAAACAAAATAGTTGAGAAAGTTAAAACTCGATTGTCCTTTACCTTTGATCAAATACATTAAATAATTGGTTCAATATATCTCACATTGTCCAATAAATCATCTACATATCTAATACATGAGTTCTTGATACTTTGGTATTATTACACCTCTTTGATTTTCGAAAACATGTTGATATGTTATTTATCACTCTCATAAATGGTGGCATCCTTATCTAAAAATATGAATATGAGAATCCCTCGTAATTTGGAATACCTTTTGGTAGCAAGATAAGAACACTTCACACAATATGACAATTCAAAAGGTAATACTCAAAATAGTCTGGAAATTTTTCTCAAACTTGATCCTTAATCCAATTAAGGAATATTTTTGGTGTTATCACAAATATTCAAGCCTATCTAAATAAAAAAGGCATCATTTTGAATTAATCTCTAGTTTTTAATGCATAATTTGACTTAACCCATTGTTTTGATAATTCTTTAACTTTGACCCCAATGTAGTGGTTACGTCTAATTTGACATTATAAATAGGGACAAAGTCAAGTAAATATTTTGATTTAATTTTTATTTAGTATTTTGAGATAATCCTTATATTGGGGGTTACATCGAAGATATTATCAAAGTGGGGGTTTAAGTCAAAAAGCAGATTAAAAAATGTGGGTTAAGCCGAAAAACTAATAAATGCATCATCCAAGAATTCATACTGATGATACTGGAAACAACATCACCAAGTAGGTGTTTGCAAGCTCAAACTAGTATGTAACAATGGAAGCACAAGAGTATATTAAATATAAGAGATTGAGACGAGGAGAAGAGGATGAACACCAGTATATAAGTGATTCAGCCAATCTAGCCTACGTCCACTGTGCAAGAGAGCGAGTAGGCACTAATGGCCATGGATATAATCTCTCAAGATTTCTCTCTCTATTGTGTAAAATAACAGAGTTTCATCTAGGGTTACAACTCTGGATCTTTTTACAAGATAGAGGATGACCTCTATATATAGTGTTTGGGGGTGTAATGTACCCCATAGTATGCAATGAGCATGTGCATGAAGATCCAACTAGTGCAACGATGACACCTGGATGATCTTAACTAAATAATGATGACCTTAATATTCCCTCACGTGGAGGGAATGATTCAGTTATAACAGATTTGTCCATGTGTTCCAAGCCATACATGTACTTGTAAATGCTTGGCTGTCTTTGATTGGTGTCAACCTCGACCTGGATGAGTACGAGGTTGGCGAAGTCCGAATATTCCTTTAATCGAGGTCAATATTCATGTGGACCTTTTTTTAGGTCGACTGACCGAGGTAGATGTAACGTCGGCCTGAGCTGACCCCATGTCATGATGATGGAGCCTATAAGGCTTTACTGACTGGATGATAAAATGTAATGTCGGCCGGGGCTGATGTTATTATCGATGTATGCTTAATCCCATTAGATCTCGCTAACCTTGGCTGATGATTGCCACGCCGAATGGGGCCTAGGTTGATGTATGAGGCTGACCTTCTGAATGACGACCTTACTGATGGTGGTTATAATGAGCTTCTGTCACCTTGGCTGTGAGACATGCCGAGGTTAGTGTATGAGTAGGAAAGTGCACTTTAGGAATATCAATAACCCCTAGACCTTAGTTACTTATATGAGTAGGTTATTGAGGGTTATTGAAAGGCCAAGGCTGAGTCTTCTTGTGCGCGAACATTCTCTTGACAAATGTCACTTGCTGAAGTAGGTGGCATGTTTGTCAAGGCGTGATGATGATGATTTGGCCTTTAAGTTCCCAAGGCAATGATGGTCCTTGGGATGCACACCGACATGATTGAGGGTTTAAAACCCTCCTCTCTCTTTCCTCTTCATTCATTTCTTCTGTTTTCCCACCTGTGTTTTCTCTCTATGATTCGCTCTCTCTTTAAGAGATTTGTTGCTGCATTTTGGGGGTTTCTTTATTTTCATTATTCTTCTCCTTCTTCTCGCACTCAATCAGGTATCATCTCCGCCTTACTTTACCATTTTCAGCCTTTAATTTTTGTTATTGCATTTCCCCGTGAAGGTTTTGGTTTTTCGATTAGGATTTTAGGGTTTTCCGGTGGTTCTTTGCATTTTCGGTGAGCTTGTGCTTAGGTGTTCTTGGTTTAGAAGTTTTTCAAATTCTAAGTTTGATATTTGATTTAGATTGAGTTGAGTTGTTTGTTTCTGGTTTTGATCCCAAGTGTTGTGTTGTCCTCCATATGCTCAGACCTCTATATCAACTCATAGAATAGTTCCCTTCCCTTCGCGATAAAACCTTTGAAAAAATTAGGCACATAGATTTAGCCCAAGAGGAAGCTCGTAGGGATGAGGCCTTTCCCCTTAGACCTATCTTTCCTCCACCTCTGAAGGTAATATACCCTAAGCCAGCTAATCCCGATGAGCCCGCTGAGCCAACATAGGTTCCAATAGAACCAACACCCATGTCTGAGTCTGAGTCGTCTACCTCAGACCTTATGTCTATAGACTCTTTTCGAGAGGCTATGAATTACTCTATTAGGCAGGATCAGGTCCCTGATCAGGCCGAGGTTCAAAGGCGTTCCTCATCTCACAGAGGTTATAGCACCTCACAGTCTTCTTTTGATGTTGAGATTATAGGGTCAAGTGTTGCCTTTCCTCCCATTATTGATGTTATTCCCTTGTCGACTGCTACCGGGGCTGAGTTCGCTCAGAGGTTCTTTGATGGTGTCCCTGAATCTGCCCATGTTGATATTTCTAGGGGTGAAGATGATGGGCATGAGAGCGATATTGACACATCTGAGGCAGTCGACATAGAGAGCTTCGTGATTGAGTATGACCTCCTAGACTTTAGGCACCTCTACTCAATAGGCCCTTCCATTAGGCTTAGGATACCTTTAAGGGGTGAGAGGGCCTATGATGACCGAGATGGGGAGATTTACGTCTATGAGAAAATATTCAAGTTGGGCTTTTGTCTCCTTATCCATCCTTCAGTCAGAGCCATATTGTCCCATATAATTTTAGCCCCTTCATAATTATCTCCCAACGCCCGGAGGGTGATTATTGGGGCTATCATCTTTTAGAGGGCAGTCCACCACTCACACCTTCCAATTAGGGTCTTCACAGGCTATGTCCCTTCCTATGCCAAAAACCACCATAGCTACTAACACTTCTTAGCTAGGAAGTCAGATAAAAAGATCTTGTTGGTTACCCAGACCTCTAATCACAACTAGAAGCCTCGGTACTTCTTTGGCTCAGGGGCATTAGAATTTGGTCCATGTGCTACCTCTTCATCATTAGATTCGAGGACACCTCTGAGGTGGGGGAAGGTGTCCCTTGCTGCTAAAGCTGACCCTGGGCTTATCCAGGATAGCCTTCAAAAGTTTAAGGATCTTCAAGAACAGGGGGAACATGGTCGTCTAGTAAAATACGAACATCTGATGACCCCCTATTACCTTTCTGAGACTGGCTTGGGGGGTAGACCTTTGACTGAGATTCGTAAGTATTATTTTCCATAAGTTGTACCTCTAACTTTTCACACCTCTGATTTACTAACTCGGATGTTTCTTTTTGTAGAACGTCCTAAAGGTATTTCTGATGACCTATGGGAGATATCAGTCTTGAAAAGTTGATGAAGAAAGTGGGCCAAAATGTATCCCCTCCTCCTCCTAAACAGAATGTCAGCACTTCCAAGGCCGATGCTACGAAGAAAAGAAAGTCTGCAATGGACTCGAAGCATCAGAGGCCGAGTAAAAATGAAAAAGGGGATCGTGCCATCCCTATCTCCACAGATGATGCCCTTACTGCTTGTCTGTCTCAGCTGAAGATCAGCGATAGTCTGATTGGCCATGGTCTAATGGCTGCTGATGCCATCAGCTCTGTAATGATCGAGGAGGATAAGCGTTTCCTTCGCTCCTTAAATATCCCTTTGCTTTTCGAGTTCACCATTCTCAGGTCAATCCAGGTACTTATTTCGGCTATTTTGCTCTTCTAAGTATAACCTCGACTATATTTTTAAGTTACAACTTAAGCTCATACATCTGAATTTTTGTTACAGGGTATTTTGTCCATGCATTAATTTATTGATTGGACCCTGAGGAAGATGCCCCTTATAGAGAAAGGAAAAGAAGCTCTGAAGGTACAAACCTCTTTGAATGCAGAGGTTGACCATCTAAAGGAAGAGCTAAAGGAGGTTAACAAGATGATTAAGAAGAGGAATAGGGACATGGTCACCCTCAAGAAGGATCATGCAGCAGCCCTAAAGGCTAAATATGATGCCCTTCAGACCAAAGTGGATGCTGCAGTAAAAGCTTCATTGAAGGATGCCTTAGAGAAGATCCTTACAGATTATAAGGTGTCTGATAAGTTCATTAGATTCATCTTTGAATACCTTGAAAGAGCTATTAAAGCACTGGTAAATAGGCGACCTCCAAGGAAAAGGAGTTAGGGAGTTTGACTGCCTCAAACTTCGTTGGTCTAGGCTTTGGTAATACCCAGTTTGATTAAGCCCTGCAGGAGGTTGAGGAGGCTGATGCTAGTCCTGCAGCAGAGACTGCTCCCTTGGAGGTTACTAAAATTAAAGAGTCTAATCCTCAGAATGATACAGTCAAAGTGACCAACATCGGCCAAGGAGAGACGACTGCCGCTGCAGATACCTAGGCCTTTCTTTGTGCAGCTTTTGTAATTTTTATTTCCTCTTGTCTGTACCTAACGTTTGTGAACTCTGATGGCACTTTAGTACCATTTGATTTGTATTTGTAACTCTGTCTGCTTAATGTAATACCATCTTCTTCAAATTATATTTCTTCTTTTAATGAATGTCTTCTCTTACATGTTGTTTTAAAGTCTGAGGTCATCGTAATACGATGTTTACCTCATAATTTACCACTACATTAATGATGTTCAAGGTCTGAAGTCATCATAATATGATGTTTACCTCATAATATTCACCAAATTAATGGTTTAAGGTCTGAGGTCATCAAATTATAATGTTTACCTCATAATTTTCATCAAATTAATGATGTTTAAGGTCTAAGGTCATCAAATTATGATTTTTACCTCATAATTTTCACCAAATTAATGATGTTTAAGGTCTGAGGTAATCAAATGATGATGTTTAAGGTCTGAGGTCACCATAATATGATGTTTGCCGCATAATTTTCACCACATTAATGATGTTTAAAGTCTGAGGTCATCAAATTATCATGGTTACCTCATAATTTTCACCAAATTAATGATGTTTAAGGTTTGAGGTCACCATATACTGATGTTTCACCTCATAATTTTCACCAAATTAATGATGTTCAAGGTATGAGGTCACCATAATATGATGTTTACCTCATAATTTTCACCCCATTAATAATGTTAAAGGTCTGAGGCCATCAAATTATGTTGTTTACCTCGTAATTTTCACCAAATTAATGATGTTTAAGGTCTGAGGTCACCATATACTGATGTTTCACCTCATAATTTTCACCAAATTAATGATGTTTAAGGTCCGAGGTCACCATAAAATGATGTTTACCTCATAATTTTCACCACATTAATGATGTTTAAGGTATGAGGTCATCAAATTATGATGTTACCTCATAATTTTCACCAAATTAATGATGTGTAAGGTCCGAGGTCATCAAATTATAATGGTTACATCATAATATTCACCAAATTAATGATGTTTAAGGTCTGAGGTCATCAATTGATGTTTACCTCATAATTTTTACCAAAATAATGATGTTTAAGATTTGAGGTCATCAAATTATGATGTTTACCTCATAATTTTCACCAAATTAATGATGTTTAAGGTTTGAGGCCATCAAATTATGATGTTTACCTCATAATTTTTATCAAATTAATGATGTTTAAAGTCTGAGGTCATCAAATTAGGATGTTTACCTCGTAATTCTCACCAAATTAATGATGTTTAAGGTCCGAGGTCATCAAATTTTGATGCTTACCTCATAATTTTCACCAAATTAATGATGTTTAAGGTCTGAGGTCACCATATAATGATGTTTCACCCCATAATTTCCACCAAATTAATGATGTTTAAGGTCTGAGGTCACCATATACTGATGTTTCACCTCATAATTTTCACCATATAATGATGTTTAAGCATAATGACACAAAGTATTGACACATTCTCTTCTCATTAACATCTACTTCATAAAATGGTACATGTATTACAAAGAAATAACTACAACATCATATGTAATATTTCTACAAGTGGTCAGCATTCCAAGGGTTAGAGAAAGGCTCCCCTTCAAGATTTTCTAGCCGGTAGGTATAATTAGGCATAAATTCTCTTCATTTATCCCCTTAATTTAGGGGCTTTTATCGCTCCGCAAAGTGTAATTCGAGTAGATTTATATCATATCATTTCTATTGACAAGTTTCTAATAGGTACGCCGAGTTTCGTATGTTCTTCATCTATTTCGCAGGTGTTCAGTGTTTTAATCCAAGTTCCATACCAAAAGCTTCAAAGAAGTACAAGAAGGAAAGGTTTCTGTAAAGGCTGACAAGATGGAACCGAACCTAAGTGGAAGGAAAAATAACCGATTCCATCCTGGGAAAGTTCCTGTAAAGACTGTCGAGACAGAACCGAACCGAAAGGAGGAAATAATGAACCGATCCTACACTTGAAAAACTTCCTGTGAAGAGTTAAAAAGATGGAACCGAACCGAAGTAGAGGAATAAAGAACCGATCCCATGCTCGAAGAACTCTCTGTAAAAGCTGTCAAAGACAGAACCGAATCGAACCCCTTAACAGGATCGGTTATGTTCTCGATTATCCCAACTTATCCACTTGTAAAAATTAAAATACTACTTGGTTCAAACTCTTATATTTCGTAGATTATAAATTGTAACTCCTCCTAAAACATTAAGGGAGGCTTCTAATTTGTTAGGGAAGCTTTGTAATCAGTTTTAGAGAAGAAGAGCAATAAATCCTAATTGCTTTCGGTTTGCAATTCAATTTTCAACATTCTAATTCCTGTTTCAATTATTGTTGTAGTTGTTTTTCAAATAACAATTTCATCTTTCTTCATCTTCATCCAGTTGTAAAAATGTTTTCTTTCATTCAAAACGCGTTTTCTTCAAGTTTTCATATGTCAGTCTAAGTTTTCAATGGTTGGTGTGCATGAACCCCACCCGATGTAATTCACGATAGTGGAAATAGAGTTGGAATTAAAACATTCGATGACTTGTATTGTAGTTCATACGATACAACTTTATTTCAATCTCTGCTTACATACTGTGCGGGCCACGATCCCTTATATGTGTAATACTTAGGAGAGATAAAGACCGAATTTTAATTCAACCTTTGCTTACATACTGTGCGGGCTACGATCCCTCATATATGTAATACTTAGGAGTGTTAAAGAGTCAGATTCATTTAAAGCTTTAATTCTGAATTTTGTATCCTACGAAGTGACTTAATAGGGTGTGGGGGATTGTAACTCGACCTATTTTTTCCCTTTCATAGTTAAAGTTTTAATCACGTTGTCCGAAATTTTACAGTAGAATAATTGCGTTCATAATATAAAAATTGCGTATAGTTGTAGTTGTTTCCTAAATCAAATATTTTTTTCATTTTCTTTAGAGTCAAAGTTTGGTTTCCTTCGTCTGTCCAAACGTCGTTACGATACCGTCGTCCTATTTCCCTGATCGATACCTGACTTATCGGATTATTACTCGAGCGACAGGCTTGCACTTGAGCCTAGATAGTGCGCACTTCTGAGACACATTCTTAGTCGCATCAAGTTTTTGGCGCCGTTGCCGAGGAATTTAGGTACACTTAGGATTAGATCAAGTCAATCTCAAACTTTGACCAAAAAATTTCCAAAAACATATAAAATTTAAAAATACGCAAAAATATTCCTCATCATCTCTCATAAGCTCGTTAATGAAAAATACTAAGCTCACTCTAACTCCCCATAATACTCTATGAAAGGGATGTGGATCCCCGGATTTTAAACTCTTTTAAAATTGTTATATTTCCTTTTTATGAAACAGATATGCGGAAGCGTAAAGGTGATGGCTCAACTAAAATAAAAAAAATTATTTTCTATTTCAAATTCAAATTAAACCCAAGTGAGAATTAATTAAACACACACAAATATTAATTACACTTAAATCAATTAATTCAAGTCCTAGAACTTGCCTAAATCATAATTATCAATATTCCAAAGTTAGGCCGAACCAATTTTAGCGAATGACTTGAATTAAATAAGCAATTATCCAAATTTAATTAGGACCCAATTAAATTAAGTGTGACAATTAAAACCATTTTTATCTTGAATTACCCTAAGCATGAGTTCTAATTCATTATGAAAGATAAAAATAAATCAATCACACTACGCTGAGATGTACGAGGAAAAAACGCAAGACGGGAAACAACCTCGGACGGCACTAGCCACAAATTCACTAAGTACGGAATTTACAAATACAAGACAGAAAGGCTTACAACACACGACTGAATCGCTCTCAAGCCCCAATGCTTCTTCTTATAGATACCTCTTCCTAGTGGATAACCTTGGAGCTCCACCGCGGTCTCGGAATCCACCGATCGGACTTTATATGGTCACCGTCACCCGAGCAAGGAGCCTTTCTCCAAGTGGGTAATGCCGCAACAAACTCTTCTTCTTTCTTTATGGGATGTAGAAGAAAACCCGAAACTTCTCTTTGAATGGAAGAGATGAACCCGGTGCCAAACTCCAAGCAAGATATGTGAATATGGGAACTTGGAAGAAACAAATTTGGGTGTAAACAAGAGTGGTGTATATTTTTCTCTTTGATAAAAACTCACTCAAAACATGATCTTTTTCCCTCTTTGATTTTTCTCTCAAAACACTTTCTAGGAGTTAGTAAGATATGAAAAAGATTATCAATCAAAAGTGACTCCCGTACATAATAAAGTCTGAGAAAATTTGGTTAAGAAACAAGTGGGGAAGTGGGAGAAAAACTGCTTAAAACTGCCAAAAACTGTTCCCGCCTGGCATCTCGTTCGAATGAACTCTCGTTCGAACGAGTCTTCTAACGAAGTTCCAGTATGAACTCGTTAAAAACTCGTTGGAAATCTCGTTAGAATGACAATCTCGTTTGAACGACATTTCGAACGAAGTTCCAGTATGCCTTAATGGGAAGTCGTTGGCAATCTCGTTCGAACGACAATCTCGTTCGAACGACATATCGAACGAACTTCCAGAAAGTTTGGAAAATTCGATTTTCGCCCAGAAAACTTTATAAACTTGTTTTAAAGTTTTAATTAATTCTCTATGAAAATAAAACACAGTTTTAATTAAACCTAACACCCAATAAACAAGCTCCAAGCTCCTATATATATGTGATTGCATTCATACCTTGGGAGCATTGAACTATAGTTGATGACGTATAAACGAGGCACAAAATCGGCATGATTATGAAGCTTTATACTCTTTCCCGCTACGTCTTCAACGAACTCTTCATAGGCTTGAGAATAGTAAAATTAAATACAATCCTATGAATAAATGTTTTTGTCCGGAATTGAGCCAAAACTATATATGGACTCAATTGGAAATTTGTGTCCTTACACTCTAACCCGCATTCACGAAAGCCCGATAGTTGAGTATGACCCTGATAGTCCTCACACTCCTTACGCTCCATAATTCTGGGTTCCATCTCCGACACCGTCGCACTCAATCGCCAATAACACTCCGTTTTCCCTCTCAGGACACACTTCAGAGCACGCTTAGAGCATACCTAGTGAGGATATCGAGTCATTAAGAGAGAGAGACATGTCACAACACGATAGTGCAGCCGTCGGTGAGGAAGAATCCCCGTATCGCCCTTTGAGAGAAATCTTATATCCCGAGCGCACTGTCACTCCGGGATGCATTTTACTCCCGTATAATGCAGGGCAATTTCTCTTTAAGAATGGCATGATCCAGATGCTTCCCCACAACCATGGAATGGACTCTAAAAAGCCATATATCCACATCCGAGAATTTGAGTATGTGGGCGATACCCTCAGTGATCAAACTTTCACATAAAAGGTGATCTTCCTCAAACTCTTCCCATTCTCGCTAAAGGACAAAGCTAAGACCTGACTATGGTCTTTACCTCCAAACTCGATTGCATCCTGGAATGAGTTGCAATCTAAATTTCTCAAGAAATTCTTTCCTACACATCGAACGAACTCCATCAAGGCTCAAATTCAAACTTTTCTGACAATTAGAAAATGAGTTGTTCGATCGATGTTACGAGCGTTTTAATGAGTTAATTACTTTGTGCCCCCATGATGGACTTGATAAACTGCAAATCATTTCCTTCTTCCATAATGGGTTGAATATTAATTCCAAACAACTCGTTGAAACCATGTGTGATGGTCCCTTTATTGAATTAGATGCCAACGATGCTGAGCTTCACCTAAGGTATGTCTGCGAGACTACCCAAGCATGGGATACATCTGACCCTGATGCTCATAATCGAACTCACCAAGAGACCACCACTCCATCGGCGTCCAACTTATTTCATGTAGAAAATAATGCTATGAAGGACAATTGACTCGACCTACTTGAGAAAGGAATGCGAGAAATACTGGAGAAATGTGCAAGAGGACCACCTGGATCCATCCCATTGACAGGGTGTGTGATATTTGTGAGTCGGGACATTTAACAGAGGAATGCATGATGATAACCGCCTACAAAGTTATGCTTCAAGAGCAAGTAAGTGGTATAGGAGGATTTAAGGGTAATTTCGGTGCACTGTACGGGAATTCTTATAACCCTACATGGAAAAACCATCCTGGTTTTAACTATGGGCAACAAAATGTAGCGATGAATCCTAATTCACATGTTGTCCCTCCTCCACCATCGCACTTTCAACAACATACCTTATACTCACTTATGTATATTCACATGTCTCGCGCTTTGTATATATAATCATTCTTTGTATACGCTCCACGCTTCATGTACATATTTGCTAGTTTTACTCTCCATTTTTATCCCCCTCATCCCATGTTACTTGTGTATATTATATGATCTACCTCACTGTAGTAATATTTCTCTTGCTTAGCATAAATAAAATTCTCCATAAAATGTTAATTAAGATTCATCCATTCTTGCACACTACATCACATGAGCATTACACTTTGACTAAAATTTTATCCCATATTAGGGGATCATTTCATAATGTGTGTTAGTAATGCAGGGTGCGATTCACCTAAGAGATATGATTCCCACCTTCCATTGGCCTAGTATCTTCGACGTATATCAAACAGTCCCCTCGTATCATACCACTTGACCGAACTCACGATGGGAGGTATGTAGCAGGACTTGTGTATCGGCAGATACCCTAAAGACACACTGTCGATAGGTAGGGAAATGGATTTGTCATTCGGTAGTCCTCTGTAGATTTTCCAAAAAAATGGTCGTAAAACAAAATCCGTAAGTCTGAATCGTGCACGGGATTAACTATTGGAAAGGGAATTCAGATCCCTTTAAGAATCCATTTGGCTGCTCCCAGGTTTGGGAGTTGACTGAGGTCAAACAGGGCTCGAGAGCGCCCGTCGATCTTTTGGACAAGAGGGAAACAGATCGTTCGTCCGAACTGTAAGGCCAATTTGTGCACGGGATGAACAGTTAGAAAGTTTGTGTAGGGACCTTCTATGTTCCAAAGGGTTTAGCTCGTTTTGGAGAGTTGATCAAGGAGAAACGGGCCCGGAAGCTCTCAATGAGCCTTCTTAGATAAATGGGTTGTTTGTTCGTACCGCAAGGTTGATTCGTGCACGGGGTGCACTGTCAGAAATGAGATTTAGAGCCCTTTGAGGATCCAAAGAGATTCGCTCAAGTTGGAGAGTGGACTGGAGTCAAACGGGGCCCAAGAGCACCTGGTGGCCTCTAGATAAATTTTCGAGAGAAAATGGGTCGTTCTTTCGAAACCATATGACCGATTCGTGCATGGGGTGGACCGTTGGAAGGGAGATTCAGGTCCCTTTGAAGATCCAATGATCAATTTCTCAGGTGGGAAAGTTGATCGATAGCCAAACGGGATCTGAGAGTGCTCAGTGGCCTCCACATCAATACTCAAAATATGACATAGGGTTTATGGTGAAGGAGGAAGTGCTAGGAACCTAAGGAGATGCTTAGGGGGAGGTCCTAAAATGGAGTGTCAATAAAGCCCTTCGATGGGTGATCTTGTAATAAGTGAAGGCCGTCGAATACACACCACATTGATGTTGGGATATACGGTGTTTAAGGTTAACTCTACGGACCAAAGTGTAACACCCCGATCCGAATTTATGGGTTACCCGTAGTCAACTCGACCTAGGTGTGAAGTGCAATGAAACAACCTATATAATGTTGCTTGTCCAGTTTTATTTTAGTTAACATTTCACTTATTTAACATACGATTCCAGTTTCAAAATAAACTACGCGAGGGATCCATGGGGAGTACCCTGAAGTCCAAGCATACAGAGCTACTAATGTAAAATAAAGAAAGTACTTCCCTGTATAACGCTCTCAAAATACGAAACCGATCCCAACCTACCGTAAAAAAATGAGGATGTGAGCCGATGCTCAGTGGAAAATATACAAATGAAGTATGGAAATGAATGATAGAAAGGAGACTCAAACACGTTATGCATACGTGTACATGCAACTATGTTCTATACATGTATATACATACATATAACCATACTTAATGCATGAAATAGTTTTACGTTTGAAAACCCTATTTATCAAGATTAATTTACCTTAATCTTATAAAAGACTTTGTTTTTCTCATTTTAGAATTTCTCGCTTTATTTAACCCACACGGTTCGACACTTGAAACCACTACATTTGATTTACCCGAAACCATTCCTTTTTATTTTGACCAACACACTTTAGTATTTTTTTTGAAACCCACCCTTTCAACACACGCAACATCATGTTAGAAAATACTCATTTAATTTTTGAGAACCTTTTACAACACATTCTCGTGTTAATTATGGGTTTAACCGTTAAGGATACTTAATCACCCATTTACCCACTTACATTACCATTTTCCCTTACTTTATGGACATTGATCGATTTCACATATACTTGTCCATTTTAACCTTTACCGGAACAATTATTAATTCATTCAAGTTAGGTTGTATTAACACATTTTACTGCGCAACCCATGTCTTGACATGTTCCTTATTCCTTTATCTTTTCTCAGAATCTTTTAATACCACATACTTAAACGGGCTCCACACCGCCGGCTAAGCGCACCATATGCTCTGGCAATCGGTTTTAGATTTTTCAGCTTAGGGATCTGGACCCTTCTTAATTATCCAGGTGTCATCCGAGTTCCTTTTTAATTTTTTTTAACATTTTACAAATGTCCACATTACCCACTTTTTCCTTTTACCCGACCGAAGCCAAAACCCGTGGTTACACCCCAACTTGTGTTACACTTTGAAATTTTACCATTTCATGTCCTTTACACTTTAATCTTGATTATGATTCCAAAAATTATTTTCATTTAGGACCACTTTGTGTAACACCTTTTCCAACATTTTTATTTCATAAAAATGTTCAATTATAAGTAAATTATCATTTTACCCATTTGTTTCCAAAATCGCCTTTTACTCCATTTCCACAAGTGTTAATTTTCCAAAACACTATTAAGTCATCCACACTAAATTCTTAAATTTTTATCACATTAACACCGTTTTTAACCTTACACTAATATTCTTCTTAATTGAAAACATATTTATTCCATCATTTTCTTTCCAATTTCATAGTATTAATTCTTTACAACATTACTAAGTTATACACACTAACTTTCTCATGTTTACCCATTAAAACTTATTCAATGACTTTATTAATAATTTCCCAAACCACACATTTCTTTATTCATGAAATCCATTTACATTTAAGACTAGTTTTACAAGAAAATGTCATTTTCTTTATTTTTCAATTAAATAAACACAAATACTAAAACATTTAGACAATAGCATACCAAAATTGTATATTCAAAATAGACAAAAGAGCGTTTTTTGCTCTATCTAATCACATGTGGAATAAAAAATACATCACATGAGCTAATGAAGTTGAACCCTCCGATCCTTTCGTGAATCAAAATAATCTATTAGCAAATCCAAATCAATGCCTTCAGCAAGCTCTCTTTCTATTGTGAGTATAATGTAATCTTCTAGGTAATCATCACCCATATTGTTACAGATAGTTGTTTTTACAAGTTTCATTGATGAAAAGGCACGTTATGTTGATGTTGTGGAGATAAAAAAGAGTTAATATAAGATGAATGAATCTATCAACCAAGGAATAAATATCCCTTTTCATTGTTTCAACTAATGTGCTACACAATTATGAGTTTCTAGACAAATTTTGAAACTAGGGTGATTTGGAATATTAAGCTCATAGTGTTGCAATTGATGCCTCAATGTCCATACATCATCTTTAATAAATTCATGAGGATAAATTCTTTTGGCAAGCTCGCAAATATCACCAATGTTAAATAACTTATAAGCATCATGAGGATCCAAAGCAGAGGTAAGAATAAGAATTTCCATTGCGCCCTCGAAAAATCTACAATTGAATTCCATTATTTGAAAGTCAATCGTAGCATTGAAGGTATCATCTTGGTAATGATGATAAATTGTAATATTATTACGTTACTAACATGAACGTCGAGTGCCCACTTTATAAGAAGCATCCCTATTTGAGATTTTAATACCATGTTTTTCGTAAAACGAGTGCACTTTATCAAAGAAGGAATTCCAACTATTTTCCCTTAACTTTTGAAGGAGTTTTTTTGTTGTTGAAGCAAGTTTCATAACATTTACAATGTCTTGTGACTTTTGCTGAAGTGCTTGACAAAGTATATCGGTGATCCCATGATCTCATTCAATAAATGTAAAATAAATACAAATTCAAATGAGCTCATCGCATCATAAACACCTTTAGCCTCTGAGTGTGATGGATAATTAACATCATTTAACCAAAGATTTTCAATAATTTCACAAGATGGGCCAAAAAAATCAATTAAACTGCGAACATAAATCAAGTGAGAGCTCCAACGGGTGGCTATAGCATAATTTAATGTCTCCATTTGATTAACACCTCTTCCCATTTGAAGTTCACCAAGTGACACCTTATTTCCAACTTCACTAGCTTATCTCAACTGTAATTCACTTTGACGTTTTGGAGAAGCATCAATAATATTCACAACAACATTCTATTTTAAGAAGAAAAACCATATATCTTGCACATCTCTGGATGCCGAAACTAATGCAAGTTGTAACTTCAGGGCAAAACAATTCATGTAATAAACATATGGACACTCCATAAGAAAGAGGGATTGTAATCCATTCCAAGATCCTTTCATATTTCTAGCTCCATCATACCCTTGACCACAAATTTTTTCAATATGAAGATCATAACAAGAAAAGTACCCCAACAATTTCTTTTTTGAGTGTCAAAGCAGTGGTGTCTTCTACGCTCATAATACCAAAAAATCGCTCCCATACCACCCCTCCCTCATAAAAAAATCTTATGACAATGGCCATTTTCTCTTTAATAGAGGTATCTTGTACTTCATCAACCAATATACAATAACTCCCATCACCAATTTCTTTACGGATCTTACTTCTCACATTATCACTATGAATATTCAAGATTTCTTTTGGAGAGGTATAGTTCGCATTTCTTGAGGCTTTTTTGAAGATAACCTCAATAACTTTTTCATTATGATCCGCTGTGTGTTTTGTCAATTCAATGAAATTTCTAGAATTTAGTGTGTCGGGAGATTCATCATGAGATTTAAATGCACATGATTGAAATGCAAGCCAACGTGCACATTCAATTGATGTCTTCCGATGCATTTGATTCTTTTCAACTTCTTTAGATTGTGAATTCAAAACCCACCAATTGTGTTGAAAAGGATTCATCAAATCTTCAGCTGAATGGACAACACTCATATGGACTGAAGGGGTATAATCCATGTGTTTTAGAAAAGAACATCTGGGGCCACCAATCCTCTTTTAACTATGAAACCCTTCAATAGTAAATATCGACCGAGTGAGTGGATTACTTTCAAACAAGAAACAATAAAAATAATATGCTCTATTTTTTCAATAGAATACTCAAGCCAGAGGTATCTTTGAAACCAACCACTTTGAAAGAGGCAAATTTGTTTTTCATCTTGGTTGGATGGATATTCTTGAAGTATGGGTTGATAAGGTCCCATTTTTAGGTATTTATTTCGAATCTCATCCCGATCACCAACGGGTTGTTGCCATATTGGAAGACACAACCCAGGATCTTAAGTGAAAGTGTTTTCCTCTTCAATAGGTTCAACCCTTTGAATTTTATGAGGTGGCTCGGGGAAGATTGAACGAGTATCATCGGTCAATAAAGGCGCATGTGAATCATTTTGGGGTTTGAAAAATGATAACAAAGTTTTTCTTGACATTAGAACCTAAAATAATGCCCCAAATAATATAGATTAGTTAATACTCAAAAATTAAATTTTTTATTTGATTGCAGTAAACTTAAAAAATCCCTAATCACAACAATAAAAGAAAAAGCCCTAATTATAACAATAAATGAAAAAAGCCCTGATTAGATCCCTAAAATTGATAAAAGATATTGCCAATAGTGTGTGTGTGTGTGTGTGTGCACATTTTTACTAAATTACTGTGCATAAGAGATTATAAATGAAAGGTGATAGGATAGGTTTTGCCGCGATGCGAGAATCACCTACGCACCGGTCATGTTATATTCGGCTCACCAACTCAATACAAAAACCTAAACTATGACTATACTCTTTTAAGGGAGCATAGCAGCCAGTCCGAGTATCGAATCCACAAAGACAAGTTGCTAGAATTTAATTGGTTTAATATTTCTAAAATAAAAGTGTAAAAGATAATTTCTAACAAAAAGGAAAAGATAACAAAAGGAAAAGATTAAACTAGGCGAGTGTATTTAAACTAAATTAACAAAGAGAATAAAACTATAGGTTGCGTCGAATATCCCTCACCTCGTGTTAATTAGTATAAAATGTTTACATGGGTTCACGAATTATTAAGATTGCATCTCATTTCGACAGTTAATTGAATCAAGAGTTGTCACATCCCTAAATTCGCATAAAAGTCTAATAAGATTTTGGCGTCAACAAATACCCCGAAAATTACACACGCAAGGTCGTAAGTACGAAGCATACATGATATATCCCATCAAATCTCTTACGTGTAATGACTAGGATAACACACTCAAAATAAACCCGTAAACTTCATCACCAAAGCAAAGCAACACGTTAACCCAAAGTGAGTTCAATCCGACACAGCCTACATTAAATTAGCTAGAAAGCATGATAAAAAAGCAATAAAGGAAAGTAGTAAATAAACGCGATAAAACTACACTAGAAAGTAACTAAAGAAATCATGTGAATCTAATTAACAAAGCAAGAGATAAAGAAAGACAAACTATATTAATTGGTAGGGAAGATGAATAGTGCACTTATAACCCAAAAATGGGTAACACCCAAAGAAGAAGAGGAAATTAGCTCTCCACCCCAAACCCTAACCTAAACTATATAAAACTAATAATCTCTCTTATTACAACAAAAATGGGTATATAGTAAGTTAAAAAAGAAATTAAAGGAAAAAGAAAAGAAAAGAAAAGAAGAAAGTTGGAAATATCTAATACGGCTTATCGATCGAACCCACCGATTACAAAAATATGAAGGGATCGATCGATTGATCGTTAGGGTTGATCGATCGATCGAATAGGTCTAAGCCCACTGGTTCCTTCACAAGGCAAAATCTAAAAGCGAGGTCGACCGACATCAAAAGCGCGGTCGATTGGTACTCTGTTTTCCAGCCTAGTTTGATCCAACACGAGGGGAAAAGGTTGAATACTGAAATAGCCATATCTTCACCATCCGGACTCCAAACAACGCATTGTTTGTGGCCACGCGACACTAACTCATCAAAATATGCATCCGTGGAATTTCCAAGAGCTAGAGATGAAATGTAAATTGACTAAAATGCCCTTTAAGTAGCATCCCGTGATGGAACTTCTCCAAAATGCAACCGATCCTCACTTTTAGCGTTCTAATACCTAAAAAACACAATTAACCCCTTCAAAGCATGTATATATCCAAATACGAGGTTGTCTGGTCAATGAGCATAAATATAGGCATTATGGACCGTAATAGTGCTGGAATGCATAAAGATATAGGGCGGAAATATGCAATATTCGATACGAATTACACCCCCTAACTTAGACATTGCTAGTCCCTAGTGGTGAAACAAACAAAACCAGTCCACAGAAGGCAGTACAAGATGTATATATCATCGAAATATAAATGCCACTTTCGTAGGGAACACAATTTCATTTAGCATATGCAATAAGCCGTTAAACCCCTAGGTTACCCTAGTGGACGAGTGTGGTCTCGCGAGGTTTTTCAAGGATGAAATCCACAAACATCATATCGTTTGCTCAAAATATGCCCAAACCAACATGTGACAAGCCCATCAATATCGAAAAAAATTTCATACGCATTATTATCAAAATGAACGAATTCAAACGAAAGTCCAAATCCTTAACATTATAGAATGCACCTCATTGAAATGAAACCTTAAAATGTGGGAGGAGAGCGAGCACATGCAAAGTTTGATTTGGCAAAAACTTAAATAAATTGGATAATAAACATTAAAGCATGCATATATACAATCCTCACGGGTATTACACTCATCAAATGAATTCACTCGAAACAGGGTGATAACACACGGGACATGCGGGCATAAAGAGTAAATGTAAATGGAAACTAGGCCGCGCACATGTCACAAATGAAGAGCGCTATATATAAAATGAAAATTTGTAATCTTAATGAAATATACCGCTCATTAAAGGAGGCAAAATATATTTTCACACATTATCAAAACTACTATGACTTGTAAGTTAAATACACTTTAAGATCACATAGGACTTTATAGGGTTATAATGTAGGTTTGGGGCTAAGGTTATGAAAGGAAGGATATATGTATGTACGGATTCAAAGTGTTCGGAGATAAAACTCGGGATAATGGGAATATGCGGGCAATATCAAAAAATGGGAAGCGAGTTCCACAATTAAGCATTAGGTATAACGATTGGAGAGTAATCAAAGCTTATTCGAACACTATATACAACATATACAACTTTCTCTTTCTTTTCTTTTATATTCTTCTTTTTCTCACTTTTTCTTTTGTTTTCTTTTCTTTTCTACTTTCTCTTTTTCACTCTTTTTCACTTCTTTCTTTTCTTTACTTTTCACACTCTCACATGCCTAAATCGCAACCACAAGACAATAACATCATTCAATCCCAAGTAACATTCCAAACAAGGGTATGAAATGTAATATGTATGGTTTATAACTCCAATATGGAGTTGGTTATGGGATTTTGGGGTTATGAAATGAAAGGTTATATTTAGGCTCAAAGGGTTGGCGAGGGTAAACATATAGGGTGAGGTCAAGGTCAATATGGGTGATATAACAAAGAGGGCCTATAATCATTTCCTAAAGTTTATGCAATTCTTGAGTCAAAACAAACTTTGAAAATCATGCTCAAGTAATACATTTCATATATGAACTCAATTAATGAACGATCAAATGAAAGAAAAGTGAGATTACCAACGAATTCAACGTTTTCAATGAGGAAAGAATAGTGTATAACACTCACAAATGACGAAAGGTACAAAGCTTACTTGGTGTAAGTATATACAATGCTACAAAAGATTACCGAGTTATAAAAGTGTTAAACCAAATCAATAAAATAAGAAAAAAGCATGTGCTCATGGGATTAAAGTTTAATTCATGAAGTTATTCATAATATCAATGATTTGAGGACTAAAGTCTAATAACTTCTAAAATCGAGAACATGCATCGTTGAATTGTCTATCGGATCGGGCAATTATTGAAATTTATCATCAGAAACAAAGGCAAAATACCCGACAAAGGAGAAAAAAGAAGGAAAATCTTTTTGAAATTTTTAATTTTTCTAAGAAAAGCATACTAAGTAACTAACATGTGAGCAAAAACATGGACTAAATAAAGAAATGGATAGAATATCCTACACCCCCTGACTTAAACGTTGCATTGTCCTCAATGCGCATTAAGAACGCAACAAAAAGAGAGGAAAAGAACGATATTACCCAAATTTGGGGTGATCCCCATAAGAACAAGTCCAAAGAATCTATAAAACAAGTTAGTACCGAGCATAGCAAAAACAAATAATAAAAAGTTAACTAATTACATGAGACTAAATTATAAAGGAAAGAAAAACTAAAGAAAGAAATGATAAAAAGCTAACTATATACAACCTACCATTTAGGCTTCACACTAACTATACACTAGAAGTCTAAATAATTGAGGGTCCACCATGAAAATGATTTGACTTTGGAGGGTGACCGGTGTACCTTCACTCACAAGCATGCCCTCCAAAAAATAAGAATTTCGTTTGAACAATGGAAGGCATGTGTAAGGCGGAAGAAATGAACCATACCCAATTAAAAAATTTAGAGGGAGGATGGGGGATTTGGATAAGACGGGTGACAAAAACACAAGAGGTCCAAAAGAAACTGAATTTTTTACCAAGTATTTTGAAATTAGAATGGGAGGGGGCGCACATGAAGGCAAAGATGCGATCATGGAAGGCGACTCGAGCAAGTACTCCTCATAGGTGGAAAGGTTTAATACATTAAAGTTCAGAACTGATTCATCGGGGACTTATGACGGTGTGATAACAGAGAATGAAAATGGGGAGGAAAGAAATTCAAACTCAAGAGATGAGTCATCATCGCTTGAAGATTGAGTTTCAAAGGAAATAAGATCATTTCCGATGAAATGTTCTTCTTTGGGGGCCAAAGAATAAATCCTTTCATTCCAAATGGATATTATTTCCATTTCATCCTTACTTTCAACATCTATTATGCCATGGGCAAAGTCAACAATTGGTTATTCCAAAGTAGGCACAAAGTCCTCATTTGGTTCAAAACATTCCTCGACTTCAAAAGTCTCGGAATAAAAATCATCGTCGGATTCAAATAATAAATCCAATTCATGCTCACACAAATGATTTTCTTCCAGATAACGATTTTCAAGTTTCTCGTTTTTAAGCATGCGCAAGCCCTCACTGAAAGTCATAGGTTAAGGCACGGATTCTTGGAAATCAGAAGTTTGGAAATTATTATCGTAACTATTCTTAAACTTAATGTTATAAGAATTTTGAAAGCTATTGCAATTTGTTTCAAAATTCCTATTATAAGGAATTAGAGGCCCAAAATTGTTATCATCCTCCTCAAAATACACGCACTCCAAAGGTTGACTTTTGTAATATTCGCCCAAAGACATTTTTGAATTTGCAATTTTTGGGGACTCTAAGTATTGGCCAAAAGTCAAAGGTTTGCGAGGATTTTGAGAATTATCATAATGATTGCCGAAAGGATTGGAATAAGACATGCTTACCCCAAAAATGGCTCGAAGTGGCGAATTTCACAAAGTAGATGCGCGCGCGAAAAATTCAAACGGTTCTTGGCGCTCAAATGTAGAAGTCCAACAAAAATGTTAGGCAAAAAATACAAATAGAAATAAAATACTACGAAATACTAAATCAAATAAAATCTAAAACAAACTCATCCCCGATAGCATCGCCATTTGATAGGTTGGGTTTTGCCGTGGCGCGGGAATCACCTACGCATCGGTTGTTTTATATTCGGCTCACCAAGTCTATACAAAAACCTAAACTATGACTACACTCTTTAAAGGGAGTATAGCATCCAGTCCGGTATCGAATCCACAAGGACAAGTTAATAGAATTTAATTGGTTTAATATTCCTAAAATAAAAGTATAAAAGATAATTTCTAACAAAAGGAAAAGATTAAACTAGGCGAGTGTATTTAAACTAAATTAACAAAGAGAATAAAAATATAGGTTGCGTCGAATATACCTCATCCCGAGTTAATTAGTATAAAATGGTTACATGGGTTCACGAGTTATTAAGATTGCGTCTTGTTTCGACAATTAATTAAATCAATAATGGTCACATCCCTAAATTCGCATAAAAGTCTAATAAGATTTTGGCGCCAACAAATACCACGAAAATTACCCACGCTAGGTCGTAAGTACGGAGCATACATGATATACCCCGTCAAATATCCTACGCATAATGACTAGGACAACACAATCGAAATAAAATCGTAAACTCCATTACCAAAGCAAATCAACATGTCAACCCAAAGTAAGTTCAATCCGACACAACCTAGATGATAAAAACGTACGCAGTAAAGGAAAGAAGTAAATAAACGCGATAAAACTACACTAGAAAACAACTAAAGAAAGCATGTGAATCTAATTAAAAAAGCAAGAGATAAAGAAATACAAACTATATTAATTGGTAGGGAAGATGAATAGTGCACTTACAACCCAAAAATGGGGAACACCCAAAGAAGAAGAGGAAATGAGCTCTCCACCCCAAACCCTAACCTAAACTATCTAAAACTAATAATATTTCTTATTACAACAAAAATGGGTTATATAGTAAGTTGGAAAATAAATTAAAGGAAAAAGAAAAGAAAAGAAGAAAGTGGCAAATATCTGATACGGTCGATCGATCAAACCCAAAGGGTCGATCGATCGAGGACACACAATTACAGAAATATGAAAGGCTCGATCGATTGATCATTGTGGTCAATCAATCGATTGAACAGGTCTGAGCCCACTGGTTCCTTTTCATGGAAAAATCCAAAAGTGAGGTTGATTGGCATCAAAAGCGCGATCGACCGGTACTATGTTTTCCAGCCTTGTTTGATCCAACGGGAGGGGAAAAGGTTGAATACGAAAATGTCCATATCTTCACCACCCGGACTCCAAACGACGTGCCATTTATGGCCACGCAATGCTAATTCATCAAAATACGTATCCATGGAATTCCCATGAGCTTGATATGAAATGTGAATTGACTAAAATGCCCTTAAAGTAGCGTCCGAAGATAAAACGTCTCCAAAATACAATTGATCCTCACATTTAGCATTCCAATACCTATAAAAACACAATTAACCCCTTCAAAAGCGTGTATATATCTAAATAAGAGGTTGCCTGGTTAATGAGCATAAATATAGGCATTAAGGACCGTAAAGGTGCTAGAATGCATAAAGATATAGGGCGAAAATATGCAATATTCGATACGAATCAAGAGGCCAAAGAAATGAGAGAGGAGAGATTCAAATTATTACTTATTTTTGTAGAGAGGAGAAATGAGAGAGTATAGCCGACGCCAGGGTAGCAGAGTAGAGGGCACGAAAAGCCTATTTTTGAGATGAGAGAGATAGTGTGTGTTTCGGTAGGTAGAGAAGAAGAGGGTAAAGATAATGATTTTGGGGCTATTTTTGAATGAGAAGAATAACTCTGTTTTAGTTTTTAAAGTATGAGTATTTACATTTGTTCCCATCAATTTAAAATCCTTATAAAATATTATCTTACACTTTAAAATATTAGGGGTAGGCTGAATTTAAAATTAAAAAAAATTAACCCTATTTGTCTTTTTGGAGACGGGCTGGTGCCCCTCCAGCTGTCTCTTGGTTCTACCTCCAAGTACAATAATATAAATTACACTAATTACATTAACAACCCCCATCAAACTCAAGGTGGTAAGATACAAACAAACTTGATTTTGGATACTAAATCCTGAAGACCATCTAGAGGATGAGCCTTCTTAAAAACCTTGACAGTCTGATCAGTTGTTGAAAAGGATTGAAGTCCAATAGTTGTTTGGAAAAGATGTTAACGAACAAAGTCAATCTCAATATACTTCATTGGTTCATGAAAAACATCATTGTAAACAATATTAATAGCCCTTTGATTGTCACAATGAATGATAGTGGCTGTGGAATGTCAAACACCCATTTCAGTAAGTAATCAGCGTAGCCAGCATGGTTCAAAGACTCGTTCGAGTCAATTCGGTATCGCCCAAGTTGACTCTGAATCGGTAGGCAACGAGATGCATCCGGGACAAGAAATGAAAATAAATTGGAATCGCATGATATCGACTTAACTCGTCGATATATCGACCAATCCGAGTTGACTCGCTGGTGTTTTAGTATTCGACTAATTTTTCAAACCATCCTGAGGTAAGAGCCGGACTGAAAGAGGTCATGACAAGGCTAGAGCCAGGCGTAAAAAAACAAGCCTTGGTAATAAATGAGGTATCACATTTATTTGCATCGAGTTATATTAATTTCCTGTGTATTGTTTTTAAATTGATTTGTTTGCATTTTAGGTTATACTTTTTATGGATTGGGGGGGGGGGGGGGAGTTTGGCTCAGATCTTACCAAAAAAGCAATTAAAACTTCTCTTCCAGTTTAGTGGTGGGTCAATTACGGTGAAGAAGCCCCCAATATTAGGCTCATAGATATCAAAGTTCTGAGTCAAACATGATCATCTTAAGGTTGTGAGAGAAATTGGATCACATGGTCTCTCATCCATGCAAAACTTCGCAACTGATTGGCAATAATCTTTTTTCATAAATTCGTGTATGTGCATTACTATTTGTGACTGAATTTGATATAGATGCAAGATACTGAAGATTTCTACAATCCGATAAACTTGAATTCAATATTTAAGAAGGTGTACAAATCGTTGTCGGATTCAAATAATAAATCCAACTCATGTTCCCAACAACGATTTTCTTCCCGATAATGATTTTCAATTTTCTCATTTTCAAGCATGCGCAAAGCCTCACCGAAAGTCATAAGTCGAGGTGTGGATCCTTGAAAATGCGAACTTTGGAAATTACTATCGGACTTAAACTCAAACTCATTATTATAAGAATTTTGAAAACTATTGCAATTCGTTTCAAAATTCCTATTATAAGGAATTAGAGGACCAAAATCACAATCATCATTATCAAAATTCCACTAACCCAAGTTTTGACTTTCGTTATACTCGCCCAAAGTCATTTGTGAATTTTTAATTTTTTGGGACTCTAAGTATTGACTGAAATTCATAGGATTATGAACATTTTGAGAATTATAACAATTATTACCAAAAGAATTGGAATAAGACATGCATTCCCACAAAATGGCTCGAAGTGGCGAGTTCCACAAAGCAGATGCGCGTGGGAAATTCAAGCGTTTCTTGGTGCTCAAATGTAGAAGTCCTATAAAAATGTTTGGCAAATAATATAAATAGAAAGAAAGTACTATGAAATAATAAATCAAATAAATTCTAAAGCAAACAAGTCCCCAACAACGGCGTCATTTGATAGGTAGGGTTTTTTCGCAGCGCAAGCGTCACCTTCGCTCCAGTCATTTTAAATTTGGCTCACCTGCTCTATACAAAAACCTAAACTCATGACTATACTCAACAAGTGAGTATAGCAGCCAAGCCCGGGTGTCAAAAATCCACAGAGACGAGTTGCTAGATTATTATTTAGTTTAGTATTTCGGGAATAAAAGAGTAAAAGATGATTATACACAAAAAGGAAAAGATGCAGAAAGGGAAATATTTCATCTAGACAAGTTTATTTAAACTAGATTAGCAAAGTGAGTAAAAACTATTGGTTGCGTCCAATATCTCTCACCTGAGTTAATTAGTATAAAATTGTTACATGGGTCGACGAGTTATTACGAATGCGTTCCATATCGATAATTAATTAAATCAAGACTTATCACACCCCTAAATTCGCATAAAAGACTAATAATATTTTGGCGTCAACAAAACCCCCAAAAATTACGCATGCGAGATCGTAAGCACGGAGCATACATGATATGCCCCGTCAAATATCCTAGGTGCAATAACTAGGACAACGCACCCAAAATAGACCAGTAAACTCCATCACCAAAGCAAGGCAACATGTCAACTCGAGGTGAGTTCAATCTGACACAACCTAGACTAAACTAGCTAGAAATCATGGTAAAAACGCGGTAAAAGGAAGCGGTAAATAAATGCAATAAATCTACACTAGAAAGAAATTAATGAAAGCATGTAAATAAAGAAAGTAAACTAAATTACAAAGCAAGAAAATAAGGTAATACAACTATATTAAGGGAGAGGGAAGATGAAAGTATAACTTACAAGCCCTAATGGGTGTCAAACCAAAATGAGGAAGAAGATGAGCTCTCAAACCCCAAACCCTAGGCTAAACTAACCTAAAATATAATTTTTCTACTGAATGTTTGATTATTACAACAAAAAACCTTTCTATAGTAAGTTGGAATTAAAATAGAAAATAAAAGGAAAAAGAAAATAAAAGGGAAAATATCTGCAGAAAATGGGGGATTGATCAGATATGAGCCCACCGCTTCCCACGATGAATGAAAATTGAAGGGATCGATCGATCCCTTTGATCGGTCAATCTATCAAGCAGGTTTGCATCAATCTTCCTCCTGTTTTGGTGTAGTTAGAAATCTCTTCGGCTAAAAATTCCGTAACTTCTTCTTTAGGGATCGAATTCGTGCACAAATTTGTGGTCACGCGAAGATTGCGAGAAGGGATAAATATTCCATGTAGATGTTGGGCTAGGTGCCCAAGCTGTGAAATTACTAAATTTCCCTTGAACATGCGATTACGTACGGAACTTAGCCGGAATGCATCCAAACTCCATACTTGGTACCTAAATACCTAAAAAATCCCAAGTATACCTCATACAACATGTTAACAATATAAAACAGAGGTTGTCTGGCTAAAAAGCATAAATATAGAGATTAAGGCACCCGAGGGGACTAAAAAGCGTAAATTCGAGGGTAGAAATATGCAATATTCGGTAAGAATCAGTACGTTAATAGGGAAAATTAAAGGGGAGATGGATAGGTCTTATAGGTTAAGGATCATCGTGGACATAAAATACCCCAGACAAGTGGTTATTGGAGAATCCTATCACCAGATTATCTTTGCTCACTTTTTTGGGGTAACCTTCAACCTCATTCAGGTATGCCTTTCTTTCGACTATTTTGTTGCCACCATCTGCATAACCATATGCAATGAAATGACAACCAAATGAAATAATTTTCACCCCAAGCTCAATTTTTTTTGGGTTTCTCTGATAGGTCCAAAATCCTATTTGGTGTCATCATCTCTGCCTCTTTTCTTATCATCTCTTCCCTTATATAGGGATTCCAATTGTCTCCTGATTTCTCTTATTTTTTTCCTTACTTCTTTGTAATGAATTTGGAGATCTTGCCTCTTCGAATCAGACTTTCTATTTGTTTTCTTTAGATCTATGAAATTGTCGGTAATATACCCATGGTCTTTGTGAAATTCACAGTATTTGAATTTCTCTCTCTTGTTAGGAGGAGACTTCAATTTTCCAGGCCATTTTAGATCGATTCTCCTTCGAATCTCCTCTAAAAAGTGGTGCACACTAACAGTCCAGGGGTATATTCATCATGCATCTTGGATATTTTGGCATTTTTATCTTTATAACCCTTCTTCTTAGAGTTCTTATTATCCTTCGCATTGGGTTTAGAGGGTTGCGTAGGGTTCATAGCCTCCTCGGAATTCATAATTTTTACCAGCTTTAGCCGTCAACTCAGTCATGGTCTTAGGGGGATCCTTGGCAAGAGCATAATATAATTTCTCAGGAAGCAATTAGTTCATCAGGGCAGTGATTGTAGTCTTTTCTTCATAATCCACCACCTCTAGTTTTTCGCTGTTAAAGCGAGTGGTATTGGCAAACACTCACCAAGTGAGCTAATATCTTGATTGGTTTGGCTCCAAAGAAGAAATTATTGATAAATAACTCAACAAGTTATTAGGAGCTAGATATTTGTCCATGAGACATATTGTTATACAAAATTTACTCCGAATGAGTAATGGTGCTTAAGAATGCTCGGTAACACATCTCATCTGGGATTGAGTAGATGTCTGTGGTTGCCTGGTATTATTTTACAGGAAGGACAAGATCAATTTTACCATCTTATTTGGGAGTGACCAGGGTGGATTTAATTTTTCAGGTGTTGGAAAGTTCACAATTATTAGGATAAAAGGTGATCCTTTACAAAACTCATGTGCAAGGGTTTTTTGATTTGCTCATTTATCCCAAATAATTTTCTAACCATTGAATGGAAACCTTACAGTGGTGCTCTTCTGGATTGATTTTATTTAAAAAAGGTTTTAGAGGCTCGACCTTGAGTTTGTGCTTAGCTCTCTTCCTAAGAATCCTCCTCGGCCCGCTTGGATCCTCACACACGGGTTCTTGACCTGACAGTTCTTTCTTGGTGATATTGTGAATTAGAAGATTCCATATGATTGTGGCGTCTGATTGCTCAAGGACATGAAGATCGAAGGATTGGCCACTGATTAGTCATTCTACGGTGCTCGATCTTTCCTGAAAGAAGGAAATCCTATCATAGTAAGCAGTGGATCTAAGGGAAAAGACCGCGTCAGGGCGATAAGACCTATCATGGGAGGATCTAGAAATTTAGATTTTCTTTTCTCTTGTCTAGGAGCTGGGGGAAATATTTCTCCATAAGTGTCTATAATAAAGGATGTCTTGGTTTAAAGCGTCTGAGTATGCTATCTCATTGTCTCTTGTATTAGCTCTTGACCTTTGAATATGTTCAATAGGATTCCTTAAAAATATCTCATACAAAAAAGGGAAGAAGGACTGTACCTATTGCCAACAGTGTGGCTTCCTTCTGGAAGATCTGGCATTTTTTTATGGTATCTTAAAGAAAATAGGTAAAAAACAATAATAACTTGTAGTTTCCCATAGATAGCGCCAATATGGCGGTGTTTAAAATTGGTTTGCTGATTTTAGATACTCTTAGCTCAATCAAACAAACAAATGTAACCACAGATAAAATAGTAAACTGGAGGTGGATGAGAGTTATATATATATATATATATATATATATATATATATATATATAAATAAATAAATAATGGTTTTTACGTGGTACTTCTAGGGGTGCATTGCTACTATATTTAGGTTGCAATACAATCCTCTCAAAAGATCTCTAGGGTTTATAGAAAGTGTTTCAATGATTCCTAGCTGAGAGAGATTATGATCTATTTATAGTATTTAGAAGTTAAAGATATGGAATACCTCTATATGTAAGGTATTTACATCTTTACATGATAATAGGTAGCTAAATATTATTCATGTGCATGTGCATGATGTCTATTGAGATTCTCCACATGTGTATTCATACAACTGCTTATTCATTTTCATGGGACTGGTCAACTAGGTAGCCGACCAAACAATATAATTGAGACGACCACATTCGTGCGTTGATTAAGGGTCTATTGATCATGATGACAGGTGTCACTCTTTTATTGGACCACATGGTCTACTAATTTTAGGATACAACACTAAGCAATACATTTTAAAAGAAAAAACCATACATATAAAGTTTATTTTGGAAATTCCAAAAATGTTATCATTTAATGGCTAAAAATAAAATTACCACGCAATGCAACCCGACCTATCTGTTCATACCCATAGTTAACCATTTACAACAACTTTCACATAATTAGAGACCCTTTTACCACCTTTACCACCTTTATCCCCTATTCTCCATTTTTCTATTTCCATTAGGTTGTCTTTCTTGCATTTCCTAAGAACAACCTTATTTATTTCTATTTCTATCATTCCATTATTAAAATTATCTTTTTCTCGAAATTTTACCAAATAATCGCGTGCTTTAATGGTCTCCACACCGCTAAATAAGCCACCATACGCTCTGGCTAGTGATTTTAAGCCTTGCACCCTGGGGCACTTGGCATTCTTAATTAGTTTTCGGTTTCATCCGAGTCCATTTTAATGTGTTTTAACATTTTAACAAAGGTCCATATTATTCTACCATTCTTATCATTCTTCCGGTTCACATTTACGTTTCACACCGTTATCATGCCACTTTACTAGTTTCATCTATTTTTCACAAAAATGATCGATAAGGTAAAATGAGGAAGTCCGACCACTGGGACCCTATATTTTGTCAAAATAACCATTTTCCACTCACTTTGCCAATATATTGTATGTAATACCTCGTATTTTTACTGATTTTAATTATGGGATTAATTGAATTAAAAATCTGAATTAATTGTAATTAATTCGGATTTAAAAACTAGCGAGATAAAAGTTAGTATTTGATTATGATATTTCTGTTGAATATTTCTGATGTAATATATGATTATGAAATTATTAAAATTGCTACGTGTGGAAAATATGACACTTTTGGAAATTAAGTTGGGACACATGTGTGAGTCGTGTCGGGACCAATTTAGTGGATTATGAAGTAATTTATTTTTATGTCTTTATTATTGTAATTTTGAGTTCCCCAATGTATCTGGGAGTATTGATATAGTTAGAAAATTCTAGCCGGGGATTTAGTTTGGGTCCCGAGACAGTTTTAGGCCAAACCGGCTACACGGGAGGGTATTTTAGTCATTTTACTTTTTGGTGAATAGTGACATATGAAATTTAGGATAAATATATCAGCCAACCCTTAGAATCATTAGAGTATTGGCTGCTACAAACTTGATGATTCTAAGGGTTGGCTGATATATTTATCCTAAATTTCGTAGGTCACTATTCACCAAAAAGTAAAATGACTAAAATACCCTCCCGTTTAGCCAGTTTTGCCTAAAACTGCCTCGGGACCCAAACTAAACTCCCGGCTAGAATTTTCTAACTATCTAAATACCCCCATACACATTGGTGAACTCAAAATGACAATAAGGAAGACATAAAAATAAATTACTTCATAATCCACTAAATTGGTCCCGACACGACAGACACGCGTGTACCAACTTAATTTTCAAAACCGTCATATTTTCCACACGTAGCGAATTTAATAATTTCATAATCATATATTACATAAAAAATATTCAACAGAAATATCATAATCAAATACTAACTTTTATCTCGCTAGTATTTAAATCCGAATTAATTACAATTAATTCAGATTTTTAATTCAATTAATCCCATAATTAAAATCAGTAAAAATACGAGGTATTACATACAATATATTGGAAAAGTGAGTGGAAAATGGTAATTTTGACAAATTATAGGGTCCCAGTGGTCGGACTTCCTCATTTTACCTTATCGGTCATTTTTGTGAAAAATAGATGAAAATAGTAAAGTGGCATGATAACGGTGTGAAACGTAAATGTGAACCGTAAGAATGATAAGAATGGTAGAATAATGTGGACATTTGTTAAAATGTTAAAACACATTAAAATGGACTCAGATGCAACCGAAAACTAATTAAGAATGCCAAATGCCCCAGGGTGAAAGGCTTAAAATCACTAGCCAGAGCATATGGTGGCTTATTTAGCGGTGTGGAGACCATTAAAGCACGCGGTTATTTGGTAAACTTTCGAGCAAAAGATAATTTTAATAATGGAATGATAGAAATAGAAATAAATAAGGTTGTTCTTAGGAAATGCAAGAAAGACAACCTAATGGAAATAGAAAAATGGAGAATAGGGGATAAAGGTGGTAAAAGGGTCTCTAATTATGTGAAAGTTGTTGTAAATGGTTAACTGTGGGTATGAGCATATAGGTCGGGTTGCATTGCGTGGTAATTTTATTTATAACCATTGAATGATAACATTTTTGGAATTTACAAAATAAACTTTATATGTATGGTTTTTTCTTTTAAAATGTATTGCTTAGTGTTGTATCCTAAAATTAGTAGACCATGTGGACCAATAAAAGAGTGACACCTGTCATCATGATCAATGGACCTTTAATCAACGCACGAATGTGGTCGTCTCAATTATATTGTTGGTCGGATACCTAGTTGACCAGTCCCATGAAAATGAATAAGCAGTTGTATGAATACACATGTGGGGAATCTCAACAGACATCATGCACATGCACATGAATAATATTTAGCTACCTATTATCATGTAAAGATGTAAGTACCTTACATATAAAGGTATTCCATCTCTTTAACTTCTAAATACTATAAATAGATCACAATCTCTCTTAGCTAGGAATCATTGAAAACACTTTCTATAAACCCTAGAGATCTTTTGAGAGGATTGTATTGCAACCTAAATATAGTAGCAATGCACCCCTAGATGTACCACGTAAAAACCATTATATATATATATATATATATATAACTCTCATCCACCTCCAGTTTACTATTTTATCTGTGGTTACATTTGTTTGTTTGATTGAGCCAAGAGTATCTAAAATCAGCAAACCAATTTTAGACACCGCCATATTGGCGCTATCTATGGGAAACTACAAGTTATTGTTGTTTTTTACCTATTTTCTTTAAGATACCATAAAAAAATGACAGATGTTCCAGAAGGAAGCCACTCTGTTAGCAATAGGTACAGAGGGAGAGAAATAGAGAGAAAGGAAGGGTTTCTAAGGGTTGCTAGGACCAAACAAACATCTTGCACCACCACCATCTTCGGATTTGTGACCGGAGAGAGAACACCACCACCATATCATCTTCCCCAAAGGATCAGAACTTTTATTTCTAGGCAACTGTTTTAAGGTTTTATGATTCGGCAAATATATTATCCATGGTAGTTTAGAATATGAGACTAAACTTGAAATATTGATAATTTCATGAATTGGGAAAATTTAATCATAAATATGGTTAGGATTTGCATGTAGATAAATTCCGAAAAGATTAGATAATTGAATAATATCCTAAATGATATAAGTCATGGATTAAAATATGAGTATTTGGCTATCTTGAATTGAGAAGTTATTCTAGGGTTTAACTATGGAAACTTGATGAACAATTAAATTGGTATATAATTTTCGTAATATTTGATGATTCTGGAATGTTAGAAATCATGTATTTTGGTTGTTATAACATCAAATACGTTTACTTTAGATAATGGGATCATGTAATGAATTTTGGAGATAACGATGGCCAAAAACGCACGAAAATTCTGGGTTGTAACTGGTCGATCGATCGATCGACTCCCCTGCATTTGTGCTAAAAATTCCTTTTAAGGTTTAATCAAATTCCGCCTCTTAAGAATTATTGGTGAGGACTAATTAAACATATTGGGATTTAGGGAAAGTCTGTAGGGGTATATTTCAGGCCCAGAAAATATTAGTTTCATTTGGGATTAAATGATAAACTTACAAGTGTCCGACGAGAGTATTACGGTTGAAAATCATGGAAACTTGAGTTTAATTCGGTTAAATAATAACTTGCAGTTATAGATAGTAGTAGGGGGACTTTAAATTACTAAATTAAACTTAGGGACAAGTGGGAGACTTAGTAAAATTTTGGGAAACGTTCAAGTACTCGGATATATACGATGAGAGTTGTTGCGCCTAACGGGATAAACTTATATTACGTATGAGACTTGTAATATAGGATACGAATATACCTATATTAAAATGATGATTATTTAGGTTGTGTGATAACCTAGTATAAGGATTACTATGTGTATGACATACCTAACATACTTGATATCACGGGAGGTTGTAGGAAGAGTACAATCTTATCTTTTGTTCCTTTGGGGGGATTTAGATTTGGTACCTCAAGAGCATAGGACTATGAAAACTTATTTGTGAGTTGATTAGTCAGCTGACCATAGGAGCCTAGGTATGCATGTGACCTATGGTTATGTGAACTATATTCGCCTCCAATATGTGTGATCGGTATTGATACGGTTACTGAGTGATTTGAAACTCGTGATCCTCATGTACGTGATGTATCGGGATTCGAGTGCAGAGTATGCGTGTACCACAACTTAGACTAGGGATATGTGCATATATGTACTGAGTGTTATATAAATATATATTTTTTATTATTACTGTTGCTTAGTAGATGAGAATGGCTAAGATATTTAAATGACTTAATGATGAGGGAACTTAAATAATACATGAGATAATGGATTCAAATAACGAGTATTTGAAATGTAAGGATGTCTTAATTGAGTAATACGAGTGGATCCATATAGAAATCCCTATAGTCAGATTTAATATAGACTAGTTAGTTAGCAGCATAACTAAGTTGGGTTAAGGTCATACATTAGGCGTGCACAATAGTTGAAGGGTGAGAATCTCAAGTGAGAGCACGTGACTAACATGTATATTATATTTACAGTTTAATGCAATTAAACACTTGCTATTTTTAAAATATTTTTACCTCGAGATCTGACCCGTTTGTTTCCAAATCTATTTTTCTTTTGTAAAAACCTTTTAGGTTCCTATCTACATGGACACCAAGAATAGGAGTTCCATTACGTTGACGTGTTGTAGTTCTTATGAAAGTTACAGGATCTCAATATTAGATGCCTCCACATATATCTTTGCTTCCTTCGGAGTTATGCATATCAGTTAGGGCATGTTGACCATTCTTATTCAGAGATAGAAGTTTCAGACTTTCATTTATTCCAGTTGTTGGTTTTTTTTATCCAGACTTTGTATTGGGTTTATATTTTTACTTTGGGATTATTATTGGAGTGTTTACTCTAGACCCAGTTTATTTCATTACATTAGTTATTCATATGAGGTTTTTTATGGGTGTGTTGAATGGCTTTGTGACACCCCGCCTAATTAAATATCGGGTGATCAGTCCTTTATTAAATTAATTAAAAGTGTCCGGTTGGTTCATTCTTAGCATCACCGTCGTAAAACAATTTTTCCTTATTAACACTCTAATAAATAATTAAGCTAAGTGTCAAAACATTTAATTTTATTTAATTTAAATTACATTGTAAAGGCCTTATGTGTATAAACCAGTGTATGAATAGTACTAATGATAAATAAAACAAACCATTCAAATGAGTTATGCCAACTAGATTACTCAATCCAAATAAATATCCACAACTCCCATCAATGTAATAGAGAAAACAATCCCAAATAAAATAGAATACTAAAATAATAGAAAAGTAGGAAAGCTCACTCAAGTCTAAACAGATATCTGGAAATAGGCGACACATGCCCTAACTAAAGAGAACTAAATCAGAAGCTGAGAAGTCAAAGGAAGAATCATCTACTATAAGGACCTGTAACTCCCACACAAGCTGCAGCACGTCGTTGTCCAATGAACTACGCATGACGCCCCTATGGCTGGGAGCCTATAATATATATATATATATATATATATATATATATATATATATACAAGAGAAGGAAAAATGATAAGAAACGGGTCAGAGCCCAAGTGTAAAACAACTTCAAAAATAGTTTAGCAAGTATTTAAACTTCTTATAAGTTGATATGACACACATGTTAGTACGCGACACTCTCTTGATAATTCTCACCTCTCATCTAGTGTCCACGCCTATCGTACTACTAAAATGACTCATAAGTCTAACCCAATTCTCCTCCCATAAGTTCTGATTCACGAAGTCATATGTCTATGATTTATTTAAAATACCATCTTATAAAGGATCATTTAAGTCAATTATGTATTTCTCAATACTGCTGGGAAGTGTCAAGCTCTTACTATAATGAAAAGCACTTATTCAATATTTATCTACTTATGCACACAGTAGAAGAATTTTAGGTTTAAGTATATATATAAATTACTCATACAATATATACACTAATTAGCACCCCGCATAAAATCTATGTTTCTTGCATACTCTGCTATCAAGTTCCTGTATCTATCATACAAAAGGGAAATACTAGTTCGGAATCACTCTCGAACCGTATTAACACAATACACACATAATGGAAGCGAAGCATAGTTCCAAGTCATTAACAGTTCAGCACATACCCTCATGTCTCTTAGGACCATCTGACTATCATTCTCTGATAGCCTGTACCAAGGAATCCTAGGTTCTAGGGTACGAGTCAATATCCCCCATTACGGTCCCATCGAGATAAGACTTCCCCGACGTGGAAACCTCCGTGATAGCAAGTAGCACCGGTATGATTATACACAGATAAATATCATTATATATATACACATGCACTCGGTTATATATATATATATATATATATATATTCCCATTATTCTTTTAGGTAGGTGACCCATGATCCATAATAATATTCATCCATGTGTGGAATAAATCTCCCAAGTGCTACGTATAATTAACCCATTTCTTTTTATTTTCAATTGTCGCCATTTCATAAGTACTTCTCGTCCGTCGAAGTGTTTTATTTTACTAGATGCAAATTCATTAGGTATACCCTCACTAACATACTAGTATAAGTCTTTCTTGAGTCTCCCAGTACCTCAATTAACGTATGCACAATTTCTAATAAATTATTGTAACACCCCGCTTAAAATAATAATGGGTGGCCAACCCTATACTACATTAAATCAGGAGTTTCAGATGGTCCAGTCTCAACATCAACTGTCGGTACTATATAATATAGGACTAACTACCCAATATCATATAAGCGAGATGTTAAAAATAATTTAAAACATGCAACAACTAACCAACCAACACCATAAAACTATTAATAAATAAGAGAAAGATGCAAGAAGAACTATGAGAAATGAAATGAATAACTATGAATGAATATGCCATAAGGAAATAAACCCGAATAAGCTGTCGGGTCACAGCCAATACAATAGCTGAAATGGAATAAATGTAAACATATATAAATATCCCTTGGGTACAAACCCTATATACAATATGAATCCAACCTAGAATTTTAAAGAAGTAGGAAGCAGCTACATGATACATCCCGCAACAGTCCACACCTGTCATGGCTCCCAAGACTCTAGATAGAAGGTCATTCGGCATCCATGGGGTAGGACACCTGTAATAGTATATATATATACAGGCAGGAGAGAAAAGTAAACGGGTCAGAGCCTGAGTTGTGAAAAATATTTAGCAAGTGTGTTAATCGTGCATAATAAATATTGGTGCACATATTTCATAATTAAAGTGGAATCGCACTCTCGTGGAATCCCAACTCACCTCTTATCTAAAGGCGCGCACCTATTCGCGTCCTCAATTTTATTAGTTAAATTACCCCAATTATAAGGACAACCTAACTTGTCATAGGCCTAGCCTACACCGATCTACCTTCCTAACTTAACCCAAGAATCCACCCCTTTTCTAAACACAATTAAGTATTTATTTTCAATCATAAGTGCCTTATTAGGCTTAGTGGATTCCGGTTTATAATTTAACCAATTATAATTTAATAAGTTACCCAATATGCATTTGGGTTGAAACATATGATTTAATTTCTAATTAATAAGCATGCAAAATTATTATTGACACAACTTCCCTCCAATTTCAACGTTGCGCTGCGTTTCGTGCGTGGGGTGTCTCGCAAAGTGAAATCCAAACAAGGAACCATCCCGTTACACTACTCTATGTCAACGTCGATCCTGGAGATCCATTATGCGACACTGAAATATCGACATAACTTCTCTCTATTCTCAACAATGTACTACATTTCGTGCGTGGGGTGTCTCGCAAAGCGAAATCCAAACAAGGAACCACCCCGTTACACTACTCCTTGACAATATCGATCATAGAGATCCATAATTCTGTACATACCATAAGTGGCAGAACTTTTCTCCAATTTCAACACTACACTGCGTTTCATGCGTGGGGTGTCTCGCAAAGCGAAATCCAAACAAGGAACCACCCCGTTACACTACTCCTTGACAATGCCGATCCTAGAGATCCATAATGCCATACATTCCATATAATCCTACCCCTACTATTAAATTTTAGACTACAATATGAAAACAACTAAAAATCTCCAATAATATCCTTGGGATGATGTAACCAAAATGTTCCTTAAATGCGATACATCAATCCCCATCAATCTAGTACACCATAATCATTCAAGATGTACTCCACAACGACACCATATCCTTTTTATCTATAGGATATATAAATATATATATATAAACATTTTATTCTAACCATATATATATATATATACACACCATCATCCAATCCCATGACCATGTATACATACCATATATGATGTACAAAGGCCATGAACAAATAAATACCCGGCTATATATAGTGCCTATAAACTGCATCAATGTTATCATCTTCCCAGTGCCCGGCTCACGTAGCAATACTGGGGCCACCATGGTGGGACTAAACGACACCCATCTCGTGGTAAACTCATGCACACGACGTCCCGGGAAGCGGTCATATCTCCAAACCGGCAATGAGACGAAACATACCCACCACATATCATCCCAAAAATATAAAAATGTAAATCACATAATAACACACGGGACGACTATGACCTGGGGAATATCCACACCCTTCTTTTCTAGCCAGGATGCTCACCCTCTACGCGCGTAACTTCCCAATGATAGCATGAGCGGGGTATGCTTAACCAATTAAGTATATATATCATTCACATGCACAATATATATACATCCATATGATCCAATCATATAATTAAACATTAAACCATCATATACGGTTTAAGTATCCATACCACATATGTCCACAACATAAATATATCCATATTTCATATCTATATAGATATAACACATATTCACATATATTTATATATGTATACAAACTATGTCTCGTTCATATGTATAAGATATCTAAACTCGGCTATAAGTATATATAATCCTCAATATACAAGCCGTCACCACAAATTCATTTAATTTACCTCGATATGTGAATACAATTCCTCACTGGAAACATATTCAATCATTTTTCCTATGATGAATAGTCTCTCAAAATCATATGTATTTATATATACATATATATTCAGCCTTAGGGTTATCACCCAAAATTTTATGTAGGAACCCATCACTACACATTTCATCCATATTCGAAAGTACATAATTACGTTTAGTACTATTTAACCATAGGCACATATATGACTTAATAGTCTAAATCCTCAAATTATTCCAACCTCGTTTCAAGTATTGGAATCCCACCTAAGGTTTAATAGTTCTAATGAACTCTAAATCTTATTACGTTCATAATTTATTCCTTAAGTCTATACTCCTCAAGGATGCACAACATCTTCTCTTGTCGATCCTCAATCATATATAAACTCACTTAGGACCTCGAGTTAAAACTCCCGTCCTCACTGAGATCCCCCACTATAACTAAGGGTATCCATTTTAATACACGTATAGGAAAAAGAGACTATCATTACTCCATTTATAACCATTTAATGATAATTCACCTCTATCATGATAAAAACAATCCGCCATTCACTTAAGTACCATGTTCCTTTCATTATTAAAAGAGGCATTCCATCCTCCTAAATCAATTTAACATAGGCCCGCAAGCCCCTATTTGACCTAGGGCCCTATTCCCTAGATCTAATATCGTAACCCTTCATATTGAGCCCATTAAGAAAGCCCCTAAGAATAAAACTCCAAATGAAAAAGGGGTAAAAGAACTCAAAACTTTGGGCTAAAAATAGGGGACCGGTCGACCGGTCCCTGACCACCGGTCGACCGCGGGTCCAAAATTTTGCCTACGAAGGAATCCAGTAGGCTTTTTCTCTAAGGCGCGGTCGATCGGTACCCTGGGCGCGGTCGACTAGCCATACCAGTTATCTTGGCCGATTTTCCATTTTCAGCAGACCCTAAATCCTCAAACACCCAATATCATCACCAAGCCCCCAAATCTTTAACCCAATAATATTATTAATAAGAAAAACCATCCTACATCTCATGCCAACCATTTATATGTCATTAAACCATATAATAACATTGATTTTAAGATTTAAACCCAAAAATCTAGGTTTTGATATTTATACCCAAAAATCCATTTCTTTAACCCATAAATTATGAAATGAAATAAAAAAATAGCTATTTAGCAAGATTAAACACTTGCCTCAGATTTGTAGAGGTTGGATCGTCCTCGATGTGGCGATTGGGCCGGAAATCTCCAAGCTTTTCTTACACTCTCTCTTCTTTTCTTCTTCTTTCTCTTCTTCTTTCTCCCTCTAGGGATTTTTCTCTCTTTCTCTCAAAATGAGAAATGGCTTCATCCGTAAGCCTCCAAATCCTTTAAAACATAAACCCAATTTAAGTGTTAATACACAATTTAAATGACTCGTTTACACCTATTCGAGACAAACTAACTTAAAATATTCCGGAGCCGAAATAAAACCCAATGACATTCATTTTGACTATCTCGACCCTTCCGGGATCAATGGTACCCTCAAAATCATCATCCAGAATACTTTAAAATATTCTCTATTTTTGGGCCTCAATTCCCAAATTTTAAAATTCTTCAATTCAATTAAATTTTTTTTTCCCAAAATTTAATTTCTCAGTCTCCAAAAATCGTGGGGTGTTACAATTATATGCCCCCCGTTACCCCATGATTACATCACGTATAATGTTACATTAACTGGAACCTACTTAGCGCCTATTGGTCCTCCCCATGACCCATTATGGTCTTTAAATTATATCTAAAGTTCCCTATGCATTTTAATCTAGGTAACATAAAAGGGGAGAAATGTTCAGTTTTTAAGAGGGGTCGATCGATCAATCGATCAAGAAGTTCTTGTCCAGATTCTACAATTCTATGCCTACGAGTTTCTTCCATAAATTTTAACCAAATCGCCATTAGCAAGTCCCAAACTCCCAACCAAACATAAGGAACATTATATAAACAATTATCCATGATTTATAACGCAAAACTTCCATTAATTCATCATGAACCATCATCAAATCAATTGAATTCAAGAAACTGTACTTTAACCCTAGTTTATATTATTACACATGAATTCAATTGATATTCAGATTCCTATCTCTACTAGCATCAATTTCTTGTTCACTAATCTAAATCCAATAAGGGAATCATTCTAACATGATTGCTATTTTGTAATTCTATCATGAGTTTGTAATACCCCAAAATTTCATGGCTTTTAATTATGAGATTTATTAAATGAAATCGCTTTCAATGGTGGGTTTAATTAAATTAATTTGGGATAATTAATCGGAAATTAATTCGGATTTAAATAACTAGTGAGACGAGAGTTAGTATTTAAATATGATGATAATGTTGAATATTACATAGTGATTATGGTAATATGTGATTATTGAATTTATTAAAATTGTCGTGAGTTGAAAATACGGCAGTTTCGGTAATTAAGTTGGGATGCGCATGTCAGTCGTGTCAGGACCCGATTTGATGGATTTATAAGTATTTTATTTTTATGTCATCCGTATGATCATTTTGAGTGCACCAGCGTGTCCATAAGGGTCGAGATAGTCAGAAAACACTAGCTAGGGGTTTAGTTTGGGTCCCGGGGAATTTTTAGGCATCACCGACAACCCGAGAGGGTATTTTAGTCATTCCTATCTTTGGTGAATAGTAACACACAAATTTTAGACTGATAATATCAGCCAACACCTGAGTCCCTTAGGGTTCCACAATTGAAAATCATAAACGGCTATTAGAGAGGAAGATAAGGATGTTTCCAAAAGAGAACCACCACTTAGAGGCCTTTTGCACCACCGTCACCACCACCAGATAGATCGGAAAGCAAAGATCATCCCCATACCGTCACCTTTAGTGGATAAGAATCTTCATTACCAGGAAAGTGATTTAACTTGCAATAAATTAGTGCATATACCATCCATGTTACGTTAGAATTGAAGAATAACCTTGAATAATGATACTTGAATGGACTTAAAGAATTGAAATCGTAATCTGGGTAGGTTTTGCATGTAGATTAACTTCTGGGATTTTAGCAGCCATGAAATTATGATCCATGTATTGAAAATTATGAATTTGTAATGAATTATATAGAATTCTTAAAGAAATAGGAGAACTAGGATTTTAATTTGAAATTTATGTGAATTGATCCAAGAATTTGATGTCCCATTTTAATTTGGTGATTCTAAAACGTTGGCAATTATGCAAACATGTTGGTATGATTATTAGTATATTTGGTTGGGAGTTTGGGACATTATAATGAAGAATTAGAAGTGTAAAAAAGAGGAAACCCGTAACTGTTAAAGAAAATTCTGTGCAAATACCTGTTTGATCGATCGATCGGTCGACTCAAGAATGTCGATCGATCGACTGATCGATCGATCGACCCCTTTTCTTCGATCGATCGACCTCTTCTGATTTTTTATAATTGTTTCCCTTTTAAGTTTAAAGAAAATCCCAAAGCCAATAATGATACATGGGGTGATTAATATGATATTTTGGGACTTAGTTAAGTTCAGTAGGGTCTTAGTTGAAGCCCAAAAAATGGATTACCTTAGGGAATTTAATACTATTGCTTACGAGGGACTACCGAGTGAGGTACGGTTAGAAATCGTTTAAATTGAAACTATAATGGGAAAAAATGCTGAGGTAAGGATAAGAACAGTGATGGGGGGGATTTAAGTACTTAGATAACATTAGAAACTAATAGGAGACCTAGTAACCTGTGGGGTAAGTTTAGGTACTCAAATTGATACGACGAGAGAGTTATCAAACTTAAATATATAATTACGTATGATGTTCGGGATAATCTTACTACGTACGAGACTTACTAGATGGAATGTGAATATCTATATTGAAATATGATTACTAAGGTTGTGTGAATGCCTAGTGTATGGATTTCTTATGTGTATGACATACCTACCACACTTGCTATCAAAGTAGGTCAATTTTTGGAAAAAGGGCCATCTTATCTCTGTGTTCCTTCGGGGGGATTTAGATTGGTACCTTAACGACATAGGACTGTGAATGACTTATTTGTGAGTTGATAAGTCAACTGACCATGGGAGCGTAGGTATGTGCGTGACCCATGGGTATGCGAACTATGTTCGCCTCAATATGTGTGATTTATTTTGAGACGGTTCCTGAGTGATTCGGAACACGTAATACTTACGTACGCGATGTACATGGATTTGATAGCGGAGTATGTGTGCACCGCAGCTTAACCTAGGGGTTCCATATGTTTATATTTGTACTATGAGTGATTTATATATATACTTGTGACTGGTTCACTATTACTTAGTAGATGTGAACAACTAAGATATTTGAATGGGCTAAGAATGTGAGAATTTAATTAACACTTGAGATAAATAATTTAATGATGTGAATATGAGTTATGAATGTAAATTGTTTGGGTGTTACGAGTAGATACCCTATGATAGAGTGTGAAAGCTGGAATGGTACAGACTAGTTAGTTAGCGACATAACTAGGATGGGTTAAGCGAATACGTTGGGCGTGCACATTAGTTGAGAGGTGAGAAACTCATGTGAGAGTACGCAACTAACATGTTTATAATATGTGTTATTTATTTGTAATTTAAACACCTACTAAACTTTTAAACTATTTTCACATTGGGCTCTGACCCGTTTTCTTCCAAATCTATTTTGTTTTATAAAAACATTTTAGGTGCCCAGCCACAGGGATGCCAAGCATAGGAGTTCCATTGCATTAACGTGTTGTAGCTGCTGTGGAAGTTACAGAATCTTGGTATTGGACGCCTTCATATTCTGTACTTGATTATACTCAAGGTTACTCATGTCTTAGGGCATGTCGCCCATTTCCATTTAGAGATAGCATTCTCAAACTTTTAGTTTTATTTCAGATGTTGGTTTATTTATTCAGACTCTTGTATCGGTACTTTATCTTACTCTAATATTATTATTGGAGTGTTTACCCCAGACTCAGTTTATTTCTTTTCGTTGATTATTCATTTGAGATTGTTTATGCGATTAATGGTTATTGACTTAATTACTTGGATTATGTTAACTTAATTAATAAAATTTGGCATCTCTCTTTTTAAATATAGGTGGCTAGTAATAAATTATATGTTTTTGACAGTGATGCTATAGCTGAACCAACTTGATATTCTATATTAATTTCATAAAGGAGTAGCTACCCGATTTTTAATTAGTCGGGGTGTCACAGGTGGTATCAGAGCATCAGGTTCTAGTGTCCTTTAGTATCAGTGCGGCTTATTATGCTTCCAGCGTAGCTTTCTTTGATGTAGAGCGCTATGTTTAGGATTGCTGATTTCTTTGGTGAGGTTTCGTTCTCCTGCTATAATGTATATGATAGTGAATCTTCTTAACATTCGGGAGTGTTCGTGTGCCGAACAATGTAGTATATCGTGCGAGTCGGGCGGACAACAGGAGGCAAAGCTCAGTTGAGGTTATAAGTTATAATCGAGAATGATGACCGTAGTTGAGGTCACCCCTAGTATGGTACAAAAAGGCCATAATGGTAAAGACGGTTAAGGCACAACATATGACTTCCAGGAACCACTATAGTAAAAAGTGGGGTCAAAATAGACTCCCCAAGCAAGGTTGGAATGGGAGAGAGTCAGATGAAACATTGAAGAGAACCAGCAATGAAGATACTAGAAATGCGGAAATGGCATGTGTTAGCCAACGATGGTAAAATATGCAAAGGCTTCGGCATGTGTAGGAGTATGGCTAATCGGGAGTGAAAATTTAGGGTAAAATTTTCTTGGCTCGTACGAGCAGAGTTATAATGGTGAGAGATAACCACCACACTTAGAAGTGGAATGTTTTGTCAAGATAAGGTGCATACGTATGGTTTGACCATAAGTTCCTTCATCAGATGTTCATGATAAGATGCGAACGTTGTTCTGAACTCACACAAGAGGGTCGAACAGAAGTCACCTTATGAAAAGAACAAATTTAATTAATTAGCGAACCTTACACCGAATGAAGTAGGTGCAATGGAGAAGAGGACATTAAAGGGGAAAATTGACATATAAGAAGTATTGCTAGAACTCTTGGGGAATTCTGCTTGGACAGTCAATGCAGATGGTAACAATGACACATTTAGTTAATATGGAGGTAAACGCTTCCTTATGTGGGGAGCTACAAGAATTGAAGAAATTAGTCAGAGAGTAAGACTGGGAGGAAACGATGTTGGTGAATCACCACAAAAGGGAGACCCATCAGGAGACCCATTTAAATGATTTGGATAGAAATTTTTTTTATCGAGCGATGAAGATTTCAATAAGAGTTGTCGAAGCCAGTAGTGTGTTCCTTAGGTCCATCAAAGCAAAGGGGACAATAAAGGTAGTCATCAGAGTCGAGACTACCAACATCCGAGAGAAGGACAACCTTAACATGGTTATTGTGATCGAAGATAAGTGGAGTATGTGTAAAGGTATTTTGTGGGGAGTAAAACCCGTGCGTTAAAATTTTTCCCAAGCAAGTAGAGGAATAAAGGGTATGGTGCCTAGAACGGGCAATATTTATTGAAATTTTTGGTTTTGGTACGGACAGGTGTGTAAAGTCCAGGAACCATTTGAGAAGCAAGGGCGATTGGCAAGGTAGAAGTATGATTTATATCCTCAGATGATGTTGCGTATTGTATGTGTCTGGAACGAGTTACTACATTTTTATTATTGCTATATTTGCACGAGAGACGAGTTTAGTGAGTATCTCGACAATGTTATTGTTTATGTGAATATTTTCCTTGGTATAGTGGGGTTACCTTTAGTGTTATCCGCGGAGGATGAATGGGTGAATCGATAGTGGTATATACTTTATTGAAATTACTCGTTTTAGTGTTGTGTTATACGAGTATGATATTATCCTAATTATGGTTTTAATAATATGCTTAAATCGATAGTGTGCGGATATTGAAAGTCTATTAGGGTTACTACCATGGTGTAGAATGTTTTGTTCTGGTGAGGCCCCATCTGCGAGAGGGTCGGGCTCGCGTTTATATATTTGTATACATGTATATATATGTATTGTTGAGACTTCGAAAAGTATAATGGTCTCGAATAATTGTTCCCGGTATGTGTAGGGACTTTACTGATATAAATTGGAGTGTATTTGGTTTATTGTTCAGCGAACAGATTTAGTTGGTGATTATAATTAACGCTCGGGATGTGGTAATAAGAAGAGTGCATTGTTATATCACCCTTTAGAGACGTGGTAGTTAACACTCATAGTTGTATGTTTGGGGACGGGATTTTGAGAGCCCCGATTATATTTGCATGATCTTTATGTGAATGTGATTACCATCAATGTTAAGAGATAGTGTCTTTCAAAAGGAGTTCCTTGTTTAAGTGTAATTGTGAAAGGAGATGTAACCTTGATGTCAAGAGACGAGAATATAGGGGTACATGTTATGGCCTGAGGGTCTAACGGATTCCAATGACCGATAATGCTAGAAAGTAGTGTATGGGGGGGGGGGTTCCTTATTTGGATTTCTCTTTTGGAGACATTCCACACATGAAACTTAGCGTAAGGTTGGTAGTAAGGAGATGTTTGGCCATTCGTCCATGATGTGGGTACCTCGATCGTTAGGGAAGCATGTAGTTATAATTGGAAGTTAAAGGGGCAAATTACGATATAAGGCTAGTAGAGTCAGTTTTGTGGTGAGGAAGTACTGATAATTTTGTTTTATAATTGGTGGGTTGAAGGATGAAATGATATTTAGGAGGATTTAGAATTTCAAATTCGGGGGTGATTGAGAACACCCAAGTGGTATAGCCACGTTGCAAATGCAGGGACAATAAAGAGTTTGGATTACTTATGAAGCGTATGCGATGTTTAAACCCGTATCCATGGATTAGAAGGGGTGTAGACACCCTAGATTGCTGATGTGATAATTGTCGAAAGAAGAGATATAGAGATGAGTGAGATTTATACTTGTGAGACTGATATTATAAAATAGTAGAGGTAGAATGGATTAAATGTCCTAAGAGAAGGATGATAATCAATATATTCATGTGTGATCGGAGTATCACGTTCGAATTCGATTGAAGGGCAGTGGGAAGCCATTTAAAAAGGGGTATCCCTTGAAAAGACAAATATTTAACTATTATGGACAAATTTGGAGCAGAGTTCCACCTAATCAAATGTTGAGTGTAGATTACGCATAAATAGTGTGAGGATGCTGATAAGGTATAAAGAGTCCAGATATGCACAACGTGGTGAAAAGTGCACGGGTTGAAACTTTTGGTATACGTCGAGGGAACAAAAGAGTAATTAAGTACCACTTAATGGGAGGAGTAATGAGTGGAAGTCGGTGTTGAGAGGGATACAATTAATAGCCCCCACGTACACCACTTATAAATAGAATTTGGTTGGAGTAAGGGTATTAACCAGAAACTTGGTGTCGAGCCGACAATTCCAGTAGAGGAAGAGTCAAGTTGGTAAATTTCTTTGATGTATTGCAATCATAAAGATAAGTAACGAGTTCCTTCGAATGTGTGGAACGGGTAGTCAAGAAGGAAAGAAAATTGTTATGTCCTTGGGTAATTTACAATATTAGATAGTGATTGCGTCGGTATGTGGTCCTACCCAGTAATATTCTAAACTAGGATGAGATATCCGAAATCCACCTTCAATATGAGGTATAAGGAAGTAGTGGGAATAATTTTGTTTTGAGAAATTTGTATCACCTATAGTACGAGGAATATACGCAAGGTGATTGACGACAGGTGGAACTGTATGGAAGAAAATTTTGGACTCATTACAATTATTTAATACTAACAATGGGTATAGATCGTAAGTGATGTATATATGGTAAAAACGAGAGGATGTTGCCTAATAGTAGAGTTGTGTGAAAGCACCCGTACCGATTTATGGTGGATAAGGTGCTTACTGATCTTTAGTGTATATGAACCTTACTATCCTCCCTCTGGATGATTAGAGGTAGGCGAATTATCAGAGTTTTAGGATCAGTCAGAAGATAGGTGACACACCCCAACCCAGTTACTTATAATTAAGTCTGAAAGTCTAAGTGAGTCAAACCATAATTAATCTAACCAAACCATAAACACGAGTTTTAATTTCAGAGTCGTCATTGTAAATCCATATAACTGAAAGCCTTTTTACAACATCAGAGTAGTCATGTCCATAAAAACTTTCTTGAAGGATAAGTTAACTTAATTACATCATTTAAATTTACACAAAATCATTGTTTCTCCCGTTCCTTTCTAACCCAACCCGACTTCCTAGATTTGGCAGTGACATCGCGTTACTTGAAAAATGTGAACATAGGAACTGTGAGCAAAATAGCCCAGTGAATGCATCACTACAATACTACTGCATGAATTTAAATGCAATAAATCATGTTCATATCATTATGTATTAACTTATCTGGTTCATTCATAATGAATGACAAACTTTTTTGAATCATGATTCACATATCGTGTCTAAATAGACAATTCTCCCCCGTTCCTGGTCGAGGAGTAACCCCTTGTCATTAATAGACAAATCTCCTCCATTCCGGGTCAGGGAGTAACCTCCCATTTCGGTAAACCGAAATGAACAATTTCACATTCATAACATTATTATCATATTCGTAATAGTATATAAATACATCATTCCAGTGAGTAGACTCACCTTGGGTTGTCAACTATGTATTTATGTTTCCTTCGGGTGGAGCTGAACTGGGTTGATTAGAACTTACACCTGTCCATCCAACTAAATCAGTACTGAATCTCAATCATAAGTATTATTCTAACATAATTATGTAACTTTCCATGACTATACAACAATAATATAATTCCACTCCAGTCGCATTCCATGAAACATGAGTAAAGACAAAACAATGGTACACATGTTAATAAAGTGATGAACATTCAACTATAGGAAATACCTCATAAGGAATTTATAACCAAAGCCAAGTAAACATGAAAGTATACTTCTCAGTGTATATACACATGAAACATGTACTCAAAATACCCTTTGTAAGGACGAAATACAAACATTCATTCAAGGGGTATCCAGTATGGCCTGGAGTTATTGTACTACATACTTAACCATCCTATATTCCTAAATTGTATAAATACCGGGGTCCAAACTTATCAATATGAAAACATATATGAATATAATTTCTAGTACAAGTGACGGTGTAATTTTTCAAGCTTCCTAGAGCAAGTTATGACCATTTCTTTACAACACAAGCAATCTGCCCTACAAGCTCCTCTATTGTTCCTTCAACTTCCAAGAATTTTCATGATTTTTATCTAGCATAAATTTCCATGATTTTCAACCCATTTTCATTACACATACTGAATCGTTCATAATTAAAGTTTCATAATTGTTTGACTTCATTTGCTATCTCAAAAGCTTGACTAAACTCAAGGCATACCAAAATGAAGTATACAAACAGAAACTATGTACTAACTTGAAATCATCATTACGGCCTAACAAGGAGATAAATTCTAATTTTCAGATATGATATGAATATATGAGTCTAATTTCATATCCAATTGGAATTTCTCAATTCCAGTAAGCACACAAAGAGATATGGAAGTTTTAATACAAGGCAATTTTAAGGGTTTATGCATTCAACTTACCTTAAACTTGCATATATCCATACATATGCACCCAATCATGAAAGGTCAATAAAAAAATCAAGGATTTATATCATATAAGTCATAAATATATGAAAAATAACAAGATTTTCAATTAGGATTACCTTCGGGACTTTTACGTAATTTCTACGGATTTTTCTACACTTTTTCTCCTCACTTTTCTTCCTAAACTTCTACTTTCTCTTTCCTTAATCTTGAATCTCTCAAAACTGAGCCTAGGGTTATATTTTCTGAAGAAATCAGTTAAAGGGAGAAGTTTAAGTCGGCCAAGGCTGCCTACCAAGCCATCCAATCAAATTAAAACATTTGGTTTAATAAAAGACAATTTACCACTTAAAGGGAATGGACAACTTTGCCCTTTGTTTGTAAATTCGGTATAACTCTTTACTCGGGCATCCATTTGATGATCCATTTGTTTTGTTACAACCCTAAATCACATGTCTACAACTATCTAGTTTTTACCTCATGTCATTTATAATGTGATAAGGGTCAAAACTAGTCTCTAACAGGGACATTTCTACCGAAAACAACAAAATTTTGTGTTTGTAAATAATTTGACCTTTCATGATTTATGAAAGTAGGATCATAATAAACATAATAACTTAACATTAGATATACTAATAGCACATTATTCATATCGCATAAGATAAGCATGATTTAAATATAATCTATCATAATTATATTCAGGTTGTCACATTAGAGATCGATGAATATGGATAATCATCAATCGTCTGAAGTGGCTTTCCCTTGTGAAAAATTCACAGCGCCAGGAATAGAGATTCAAAGAATGGGCAAGATTAGTCATATGTTTTATGGTTCCTCCCAGGATGGGATTTTTTTGTTTAAATAAACGCAGATGTGATGCGAAGTGAGGTACAAATTCACAATTATATTGAGATAACGCGGCCAATGATATATAGGCTATTCTTATTCGATTGTTGTTTAGTAAGAGCACAACGTGAGGTTCATTTATTAAGGTGTAACCCTATAACTGATAAAGTGTAGAAAGTGTTCAACAAGCTTGATGTGAAGCGAGGGCTATAGTGATTGAGCCTTTCTTTGTATTTTGTATTGAGTACTGGAGGATACCTAATTTTTCAGGTATCCCTACATTTCTGAATTTCGGGATGAAATTTTGTTATTAGGGGGGGGGGGGGGGAGTATGTAATAGCCCGGAATTTTATGGATTTTAATTATGAGATTAATTAAATGAAATCGCTTTCAATGGTGAGTTTAATTAAATTAATTTGGGATAATTAATTGGAAATTAATTCGAAATTAAATAACTAGCGAGACGAGAGTTAGTATTTAAATATGATGATAATGTTGAATATTACTAAGTGATTATGGTAATATGTGATTATTGAATTTATTAAAATTGTCATGAGTTGAAAATACAGTAGTTTCGGCAATTAAGTTGGGACGCGTGTGTCAGTCGTGTTGGGATCCGATTTAATGAATTTAAGAGTATTTTATTTTTATGTCATTCGTATGATCATTTTGAGCGCGCCAACATGTTCATAAGGGTCGAGATAGTCAAAAAACACTAGCTAGGGGTTTAGTTTGGGTCCGGGGGCATTTTTAGGCATAACCGACAACCCGGGAGGGTATTTTAGTCATTCCTATCTTTGATGAATAGTGGCCCTCGAATTTTAGACTGATAATATCAGCCAACACCTGAGTCCCTTAGGGTTTCGCAACCAAAAATCATAAACGGCCATTAGAGAGGAAGATAAGGAAGTTTCCAAAGGAGAACCACCACTTAGAGGCCTTTTGCACCACCGTCATCACCACCGGATAGATCGAAAAGCAAAGATCATCCCCATACCGTCTGCTTCAGAGGATCAGAATCTTCATTATTAGGTAAGTGATTTAACTTGCAATAAATTAGTGCATATATTATCCATGTTAGGTTAGAATTGAATAATAACCTTGAATAATGATAATTGAATGGACTTAAAGAATTGAAATCGTAATCTGGGTAGGTTTTGCATGTAGATTAACTTCTGAGATTTTAGCAGCCACGAAATCATGATCCATGTGTAGAGAATTATGAATTTGTAATGAATTATATAGCGTTCTTGAAGAAATAAGAGAACTAGGGTTTTTATATGAAATTTATGAGAATTGATCCAAGAGTTTGATGTCCCATTTTGATTTTGATGATTCTAAAACGTTGAAAATTATGCAAACATGTTGGTACGATTATTAGTATACTTGGTTGGGAGTTTAAGACGTTATAATGAATAATTAGAGGTGTGAAAAAGAGGAAACCCGTAACTGTTAAAGAAAATTCTAGGCAAATACCTATTTGATTGATCGATCGAATCAAGAATGTCGATCGATCGATCGATCGACCTCTTTTCTTCGATCGATCGACCTCTTCTGATTTTTAGTAATTGTTTCCCTTTAAGGTTTAAGGAAAATTCCAAAGCCGATAATGATACTTAGGGTGATTAATATGATATTTTGGGACTTAGTTAAGTTCAGTAGGGTCTTAGTTGAATCCTAAAAAAATGGATTACCTTAGGGAATTGAATACTATTGCTTACGAGGGACTACCGAGTGAGGTACGGTTAGAAATCATTCGAATTGAAACTATAATGGGAATAAATGCTGAGGTAAGGATAAGAACAGTAACAGAGGGGCTTTAAGTTACTGAGATAACATTAGAAACTAATAGGAGACCTAGTAACCTTTGGGGTAGGTTTAAGTACTCAAATTGATACGACGAGAGAGTTATCAAGTTAAATATATAATTACGTATGATGTTCGGGATAATCTTACTACGTAGGAGACTTACTAGATGGAATGTGAATATCTATATTGAAATATCACTACTAAGGTTGTGTGAATGCCTAGTGTATGGATTTCTTATGTGTATGACATACCTACCATACTTGCTATCACGGGAGGTCAGTTTTCGAAAAAAGGGCCATCTTATCTTTGTGTGCCTTCAGGGGGGATTTAGATTGGTACCTTAAGGACATAGGACTATGAATGACTTATTTGTGAGTTGATAAGTCAGCTAACCATGGGAGTGTAGGTATGTGTGTGACCCATGGGTATGTGAACTATGTTCGCCTATAATATGTGTGATTTATTTTGAGACAGTTCTTTTGTGATTCGGAACACGTGATCCTTATGTACGTGATGTACATGGATTTGATAGCAGAGTATGTGTGCACCGCAACTTAGCCTAGGGGTTCCATATGTGTATATTTGTTCCATATGTGTAGATGTGAACAACTAAGATATTTGAATGGGCTAAGAATGTGAGAATTTAATTAACACTTGAGATAAATAATTTAATGATGTGAATATGAGTTATGAATGTAACTTGTTTGGGTGTTGCGAGTAGATACCCTATGATAGAGTGCGAAAGCAGGAATGGTACAGACTAGTTAGTTAGCGGCATAACTAGGATGGGTTAAGGGAATACGTTGGGCGTGCACATTAGTTGAGAGGTGAGAAACTCATGTGAGAGTACGCAACTAGCATGTTTATAATATATGTTGTTTATTTGTAATTTAAACAACTTCTAAACTTTTAAAATGTTTTCACCTCGGGCTCTGAACCATTTTCTTCCAAATCTATTTTATTTTGTAAAAGCATTTTAGGTTCCCAGCCACACGGATGCCAAGGATAGGAGTTCCATTACATTAATTTGCTATAGTTGCTGTGGAAGTTACAGGATCTCGGTATTAGACGCCTTCATATTCTGTACTTGATTCTACTCAGGGTTACTCATCTATTAGGGCATGTCGCCCATTTCCATTTAGAGATAGCATTCTAAGACTTTTAGTTTTATTTCAGATGTTGATTTATTTATTCAGAGTCTTGTATCGGTACTTTATTTTACTCTGGTATTATTATTGGAGTGTTTACCCCAGACTCAGCTTATTTATTTTCGTTGATTATTCATTTGAGATTGTTTATGCGATTAATGGTTGTTGACTTAATTACTTGGATTATGTTAACTTAATTAATAAAATTTGGCATCTCTCTTTTTAAATATAGGTGGCTAGTAATAAATTATATATTTTCGACAGTGATGCTACAACTGAACCAAATTGATATTCTGTATTAATTTCACAAAGGAGTAGTTGCTCGGTATTTAATTAGTCAGGGTGTCACAGAGTTTCCCAAACATTAATTATCTTTTATGAAACATAAGTACTTTTCTCCTACCCTAGAATGGATGTGATATCAATCAAATAACAGCAAGTTAGAATACTTGCCTCAGATATGAAGGTCTGGTTCTCAGGTGTTGATGGGTATGGTTTCATCCCTCGTTTCTACGCGTTGGTGGTGAAAGATGGAAAAGGTGGTGTAAGTAAGGTGGTTCTTTCCTTTGAAGTCTTCTCTCATCTCCCTTCTCCCTTCCTTAGCCGCTATGAAACTCTACCATTTCTAATCCTCGAGGACTCTAACTCCCATCAGATATACCCCTTCAATTTTCGTCCATAATTAAGCCTTAAAAGGAAAATTACTAAAATGCCCTCCCTATTTACCGGTTAGGCCTAAAAACATCCCGGGACCCAAACTAAATCCCCGGGTACATTTTTCTGACTATCTCAACCCTTTTGGACATGTTAGTGCACCCGAAATGACCATACAGGAAACTAATAATTCAATTACTTTGTATTCCATTAATTTAGTCCCGACACGACACAACCACGTCCCGACTTAAATTCTATAATTGTCGTGTTATTCAATCGTGACAATTTTAATAAATCTAATTCTATGTATTACTTTACTCATTAAGTAATTTCCACCAAATAATTACTAACTCTCATCACGCTAGTAAATATTTATTTTGAAATCTGGATTAATATTGAATAAATTTCATCCTAATTTAATTTAATAAAATCCCCATAATAAAAGGCATAAAAATACGAGGTATTACATAATTCCCCCCTAATAACGGAATTTCATCTTGAAATTCAGAAAATAAGGCATACCTAGTAAAAAAAAGTCTGGGTATTTTTCATGCATATCTGCGTTGTGCTCCCAAGTGGACTCCTCCACGCTATGATGCTCCCACATGACCCGTACAAGTGGAACTACCTTAGACCTCAATCTCCTCTCGCTATAGTCTATGAAAGCGATAGATTTTCTCAATCAATACTCTGATACCACTTATTGGAACACGAGGCCCCCAAATTTTAGATTTTAACTAAAAGATAATTTCCTTTTAGATGCGGAAGCGAGATGGTTCAATTAAACAAATTAACTAAATTTAATTTCTTTTCCAATTAAAATAAAACAAATTCAAAGTGAAATTAAATTAGACGACAAATGGATTTTTCACTTAAACCAATTTAATACAAGTCCAAGAAATTTGCCTAAATCATATTTGCAATATTAGCAAGTTAGGCCAAACCAATTTTAACAAATTTAATGATGACTTGAATTAAATTAACATTTACCCAGATTATTAGTTAGCACCAAATTAAAGATGAGTAGTGATTTAAACCAATTTTATCTTTTAGCCTTATGCATGCATCTAAGGTGAATTTGTGAAAGATAAAAAAAACAAATAACCACTATGGCGCGATGTACGAGGAAAAATCTACAACGGGAAAAAATCTTGGACGGCCCTAGCCTCAAATCCACTAAGTACAGAATTTATAATTACAAGCAAGATGACTTACAACACTCGACTCGACCCCTTCAAGCCCCGACGCGTCTTCTTGTAACTACCTCTGCCTAGAGAATAACCACGGAACTCCACCGCGATCTCGAAAGCCACCGATCAGACTTTTTCTGGTAACCATCACCCAAACAAGGAGCCTTTCTCCAATTGGGTATGTCACATCAAACAAGCTTATTCTTTGTGGGATGTAGAAGCAAACCCAAACTCTCTTTTACGGTAAAGATGAATCCAGTGCCAAACAAACTCTCCAAGCAAGATATATATATATATATATATATATATATATATATATATATAAACTTGGTTTTGTTCTTTGAATATATCAATTTGGATAACAAACACCAAGGGAACTTTTGATGAAAGAATTAAGCTCTCAAACACTCTCTAGGAGGTGGAAAAAGTTCTTTGAAAAATTTTGTTCCCGAAGTCATTAAATTCTGTGAAAGAATAGCGGGACAAAGTAGTGGGAAAGTACCAAAAAAACTGCCAAAAAATGTTCCCGTCGAAATCTCGTTTGAATGACATTTTCGTTTGAACGAACTATTTAACGAGGTTCCAGTGGCAAGTCGTTGGCAAACCTCGTTCAAACGAAATTCTCATTCGAACGAAAAACTCGTTCGAACGATAATTTCGAACGAAAAAACAGAAAGCTTAAAAATCCATTTTTGGCCCAGAAAATTTATTTTAAAGTTTTAAAGAAACCTTCTGAAAATAAACCTTAGTTTAAAAGAAAATACACCCAATATAAACTTATTCCAAGTCTCCTTATATAGATATAGAAATGCATTCATACCTTTGGAGACGATGGAATATGATGTTGATGACGTAGAAATATAGCACTTTAAACTCGACAATGATGAACCTTTATGAGTCTTAGCCACTACGTCTTCAACTCTAGTATTCATAGGATTGAAGGATGGTCAAGTATTCTATCCTATGACTCAAACGTTTTTGTCTGGAATTGAGCCAAAACAATAAGGGACTCAATTGGAAATTTGTGTCCTTACAAATCTCCCCCTTTGGCTATTTCGGGACAAAGACTAAACAAAAATCCTAAAGGGCCGTCAACCTCACTAGACTCAAAAACATCCCACCCAAAATAAGGAGTACAATGCTTGACTCGAAATACCACTTTAGAATTAAACGATTTGCCACTTTAAAGAGATGTCGCTTTACAATACCTGCACACTTAAGAAACACATTAAACGCATAGGGAATATTAAAATATTAAATGCAAATTAAAGACTTCCCTTTAATTAATTCTCCCCCTTTATCAAATTATCTACTTAGAAAGACGTCTCCCGCTAAGATAGATCTCCCAAACTAAGATACGGTTACAATTACAATAGGGTTAGATACCATTTCTCCCCCTATCATTCTCCCCCTTTTTGTTCAGGAATAGACAAAGGCTAAAGAAATAAAATAACTTATCCCCTCCAATAAAATCATATTCACCCCCTAAACTAAAAAAGGGATAAATAGAATGGGATAATAAGCTAAACATGCAATAGTGCATAAAGTGATGAGAACATTAAAGCACGTGGGCAACTAAAATTCAACTAATCCATATAAAGATAAGAATATCAACTATGATGTGATAACAAAAGATATCAATTGATTGTAGTAATCCAAGCATGTGATATCGAAACAAAATTCGCAACAAGATAGATACCAAAAATAAATTAAAAGCATAAATGAACTAGATAATCATGGAAAAGACTCACAAACAAACAAAATATCAAATGTATGTATACACAAAGGATTCAAACTAAGCATAAGTACACACATATAGGTATAAAAACCAAAATGACACAAAACTAAATAGCATAAGTTTTTCCACACTTTTATAGCATAAATGTGTCATATGGAAACGAAAGTGAAGGGGTGTGAATAAGATACCAATGAATTAAAACCCAATCACTTAAACGTGTTCACGTAGTTTACATTTGATTGCAAAACTTTATTAACTAGAATTTAGCATTTATGTGACAGAATAAAGTGAACTAATGAACAAACAAACACAATGCATACAAGCCTAGCATGTTGATAATTCTACAAACTAATAGAGTTATGACATTCAAAGCGCAACTAGGATAAACGGACATTGTGCAAACCGTTAATATATCATCCAAACTCCCTCAATAAGCACATATATTATTCTTTTCAATAAATAAATCAACTAAACAAATTAGGCCTTGGAAAATTATTTTTCTTTTAATGCCATATTTTCTTTTAGGCCTTTGGACCACGTATTTCTTTTAAGTCCATTCCAAACGGTAGCTTACTTGCAAAGGATAATATTTTTCCTTTCGGAGCCCTTCCCCGTGCACATTTATACATATTATTTTTTATATCTCACAAACCTCGCGTGCAACGGATTTTAACATTCACTAGTACTCCTAGGTCATAGTATGTAGATGACTAGATTGATAGGAGAACACCTCACGAAGATCAATATAACATGTCACGTTAAGGTTCAAAAAGATCGTGCATGTGTGTAAAGTCATATAAAAGTGAATCCATTAAGCAAGTCAAACTTAAGATACTCCATGTAAGCATGATAAAGAACATTTTAAGGATTAAAATTCTAAGCAAAAGTTCTAGTCACATGGAAGCGAAATGAGGATTCAAACACAAACATATGCCACAAAATGTGTTTAAAACCAAAATACACACAAAATAAAATCTTTTAGGTTTTTTCAAATTTTTAACCAAAAATAGAAATATTTACTCAAAATACACAGAAAAATTATTTGTATTTTTCATTAAGCATAAATTATGAAAAGGGTAAAACACAAATGATAAATAAAAATCATTTTGTATTTTTCATTAAATCCAACCTAAAATGAAAAAAATATAATACAAAAGATAAACAAGAATCATAATTCTAGCATGTGATTAATCATGGAGCATAGACTAGAAAATGATTAAAGATGCATACACCTAGCAATTATATATAATATGAAGCACAAAAAGCTAGAGCATGCAAACAAAAACTAACACATTCAACCTTTAAATTTAGCAAGGGAGGTTTCATGTGAAAGCAAATGAGAATCAACAAATCTAATATCTGGCACGTCTAAAAATGATTTCCTAACCCATATAGATGTATATTTAAAATGGTGGGATTTGGGAACTAATGAAATGCTAGACATAGAATTCCTAGGGCTTCTTTTAAGATCAATACAAAATGACCTGAGGTGACCTTTCCTACCACAATGCAAGCATGTGTAAACACGAGGAATGTTACCTAAGGTGTGACCTTTTCTAAAGTCCTTGGATAAAGTTGACCCTCTAAAACAAATAATGGTCTTAGCTTTAGCAACGTAAATATTTGAACCAGATGAGATAGAACCATTACAACTACTACTCGAGTCTTGTAAGTCATTTTTCATTTTTAAAATTTTGGACTCAAGTAATAAATTATAGTCCTCAATTTTACGGGATTCCTTCTTTAAATTTTCTATAACTTCTAGAAGGTTATCACGCTCCCCCTCAATGTGAGCAAACCTATCCCTAAGAGTCTTTTCTCGACAATCACTCTCTTTCTTGGACTTTTCTAAAATATCAAAATTGTAATTTATGTCCATGAGCTTTTCACGAAAAATAACTTTTTGAGATAGCGAGGTTTGTAAAAATTCAACTTTAGCTTTAAAACAAGAATTTTCATTTTCAAGAAATTTAATTTTTTTTGCAAATCTCAAATTTAATTCTCTTAATTTTACATTACACTTATTAAGCCTATTAAATTCCTCTCGGATAGCAAAAACTTAATTATCGTTAGAAAAGAATAAATAATCATTAAGACGTCCCATCAAGAGATACAAAACAAAAAAAAATGAGAGTGAGCAAAAAAATGAACCACCTAAAAATACAAGGAGCACAAAAATTATAAAAGACGAAAAATGAATCTTTGACGCGATAAATTAGCACTCTGGGTCTGATACCAATTTGAAAGAGATATCTTTTCTCAATCTATGCTCTGATACCACTTGTTGGAACACGAGGCCCCCAATTTTTAGATTTTAACAAAAAGATATTTTCCTTTTAGATGTGGAAGAGAGATGCTTCAATTAAACAAATTAACTAAATTTAATTTCTTTTCAAATTAAAATAAAACAAATTCAAAGTGAAATTAAATTAGATGACAAATGGATTTTTCACTTAAACCAATTTAATACAAGTCTTAGAAATTTACCTAATCCATATTTGCAATTTTACCAAGTTAGGCCAAACCAATTTTAACAAATTAAATGATGACTTGAATTAAATTAACATATACCCAATTATTAGTTAGCACCAAATTAAATATGAGTAGTGGTTTAAACCAATTTTATCTTTTATCCTTACGTATGCATCTAAGGTGAATTTGTGAAAGATAAAATAAACAAATAACCACTACGCCGCGACGTACGAGGAAAACCCACAACGAGAAAAACCTCGAACGACCCTAACCTCAAATCCACTAAGTACGGAATTTATAATTACAAGCAAGATGACTTAAAACACTAGACTCGACTCCTTCAATCCCCGACGCATCTTCTTGTAACTACCTCTTCCTAGTGAATGACTACAAAACTCCACCGCGGTCTCGAAATCCACCGATCAGACTTTTTCTCGTCACCGTCATCCAAACAAGGAGCCTTTCTCCAATTGGGTATGTCACAACAAACAAGCTTCTTCTTAATGGAATGTAGAAGCAAACCCAAACTCTCTTTTACGGTAGAGATAAATTCGGTGCCAAACAAACTCTCCAAGCAAGATGTATATATAGATAGATAGAAATTTGGATTAACACAAATAATTAGGTGTAAACTTGGTTTTGTTCTTCGAATATATCAATTTGGATAACAAACACCAAGGAAACTTTTTATGAAAGAATTAAGTCTCAAACACTCTCTAGGACGTGGAAAAATTTCTTTGAAATTTTTTGTTCCTGAAGTCATTAAATTCTGTGAAAGAATAGTGGGACAAAGTACTGGGAAAGTGCCAAAAAACTGCCAAAAACTATTCCCGCCGAAATCTCGTTCAAATGACATTTTTCTCGAATGAACTATCTAACGAGGTTCCAGTGGAAAGTCGTTGGCAAACCTCGTTCGAAGGAAATTCTCATTCGAACGAAAAACTCGTTCGAACGACAATTTCGAATGAAAAAATAGAAAGCTTAAAAAATTCATTTTTGGCCCAGAAAATTTATTTTAAAGTTTTAAAGAAACCTTCTGAAAATAAACCTTAGTTTAAAATAAAATACACCCAATATAATCTTATTCCAAGTCTCCTTATATAGATATAGAAATGCATTCATACCTTTGGAGACAATGGAATATGATGTTGATGACGTAGAAATATAGCACTTGAAACTCGACAATGATGAACCTTTATGAGTCTTGGCCACTACGTCTTCAACTCTAGTATTCATAGGATTAAAGGATCGTCAAGTATTCTATCCTATTACTCAAACGTTTTTGTCTGGAATTGAGCCAAAACAATAAGGGACTCAATTGGAAATTTGTGTCCTTATAGTCTAGGATAGCCATTGGTCTCTCATCATAAGAACTGTGGGACTGTAAGTCAATCTCCTATCTCGCAATGTGAGTGTCCCTAAGATATCGCCTCAATGACGAAATGTGGAACACATCATGAATACGGTGTATGTGCTCCGGTAATCCCAATCTTTATGCCATCGGTCCTACCCTCTCGATAATGGAAAATGGTCCTACATAACTCGGAGCCAATTTCCCTTTCTTTTAGAACCTCATTACTCCCTTCATAGGGGACACTTGTAGCAATACTTGGTCTCCCATGCCAAACTCCCTGAAAGACTGCTTTTCATCGGCATAGATTTTTTGCTTGTCCTTGGCTACCCAAACGCGAATCCTAATTAACTCGATTCTGGTGAATGTGTCCTGAATCACCTCTGGCCGGAGCAACTTGTTGTCCCCCACCTCTAGCCAATAAGCGGGAGAATGATAAGGTCTTCCATAAAAATCCTTAAATGGGTCCATGCCGATCGTAAATTGATAGGAGTTATTATAAGCGAACTCCACCAATGGAGGATATAGCTCCCAACCCCCTCCAAAATCAAGGACACACATGCGTAGCATGTGACATCTGATTAGTACGCTTAGTCTGCCCGTCTGTTTACGGGTGATAAGTTGAACTCAATCTCAACTTTGTACCCATTGCCTCCTAAAAGCTTTCCCATAAGTGTGACACAAAAATCTTGTCTCTATTAGACACAATATCTAGGGGAACCCCTTGAAATCTCACTACCTCGGCCATAAACAATTATGCATACTAGATCGTCGTGTAGCCTGTCTGCATTGACAGAAAGTGAGCTACCTTAGTCAACTATTACCCATATGGAATCATTACCCCGCTGTGACATAGGCAGTCTAGTAATGAAATCCATGGAAATGCTCTCACATTTCCATGTAGGTATCTACAGCGGTTGAAGTAATCTTGGCGGTCTATGGTGGTCCACCTTTACCATCTCACAGGTGGTACATTTGGACACAAACTCTGTAACGTCCTTCTTCATCCCACTCCACCAGTACTGCTGCCTCCTGTTCTGGTACATTTTATCCCCTCCGAGATGTACCGCAAATTTGGACCCATGTGACTACGTTATCACTGCATGACTTAAGTCTTTTCCCTCCGGACCACCAATCTCCCATTAAACCACAAACCTCCATCCGAACTCATTGAATATCATCACTCTTAGCTAGGAGTCGTACAATCTGATCCTAACAAAATGTATCAGGTACTTGGGTCTACATCACCCTCGTAACAATCTTTGGCGTGACCATCATCACAGATACAAAGGATCGGGCCACTGCGTCCTGGTGTCCGAACTCTTTCCACTTCGCCTTCTATACTTCTGCTACCTCACCTACCGGCCTACGGCTAAATGCATCAGCAACCACATTAGCTTCCCCGGATGGTACTGTATCTCGAACTGGTAGTCTTTCACAAACTCCATCCACCTTCACTGACACATGTTCAACTCCCGCTGAGTGAACAAGTATTACAGTGAATTGTGGTCTGTTAATAAGCAAAACTTGTCCCCTAGCAGATGATGCCTCCAAATCCGCAATGCAAACACAATCGTTACTAGCTCTAGGTCGTGGGTGGGGTAATTTCTTTTATGAGGCTTAAGCTTGCGAGAGGCATAAGCTATAGCCTGTTCCTCCCGCTAAAGTACTCCCCCGAGTCCCTATAGAGATGTATCAATGTACACCAGGTACTCCACTCCCGGCCTAGTTAAAGTAATAAATGGCGCCGAAGTTAACTTATCCTTCAGCACATCAAAATCCAATTGACAAGTGCCATCCCATACGTACAGTACCCCCTTGCGAGTCAGATTCATCAACAGACCTTCTATTTTTGATAAGACACAAATGAATCGCTTGTAGTACCCGGCTAACCCCAAGAAACTATGCACTTATGTCGGTGTCGTGGGTTGTCCCCCCTCCCTCACCGTCGATACCTTGCTCGGGTCCACTGATATCTCCAATTTTGACACAACCGTCCCTAAAAACTGTACCTCCTATACCAGAATCCGTAGTTCTTATACTTGGTATACAGCTGATGCTCTCGTAGAGTCTGAAGAACTTGTCTCAAGTGCTCGGCATGATCCTCCTCAATTTGTGAATAAATCAGTATGTCATCAATAAAGACGATGACAAACTGATCTAATAACTCTCTGAACACTCGGTTCATCAAGTTTGTGAATACGACTGGAGCATTTGTCAGCCCGAACGATATGACTCTAAACTCATAGGACCCATATCTCGTCAAGAAAGTAGTCTTTGACACATCTTGATCCCTAATCCATTGATGATGTTATCTCGATCTCAAGTCTATCTTCAAAAGGAGTCATCTCCCCTCAGCTAGTCGAACAAGTCATCAATTTGGGGAAACGGATACTTATTCTTTATCGTGACCTTGTTCAACTCTTGGTAGTCCACACACAATATCAATAAACCATCTATCTGTTTCATAAATAACACCAGAGCACCCCAAGACGAGATGCTCATATGAATGAAGTCCTAGCCTAAAAACTACGCAATCTGATCTCGTAACTCCCTCATCTCGTCGGGAGCCATATGGTATGGTGCAAGGGCTATCGAACGAGTGCCCAACATCAAGTCTATAACAAAATTTATCTCTCCACTAGGGGGTAGGACTGGTACCTCCTGGAACACATCCGAAATTCATAAACAACTGGAATCAAATCTAGGGGAATCATAATCTCCATAGAGGTCTCCTCCTCTATGTAGTATAAATAGGTGGACAATCCTCCCTCAAGGTGGGGCATCGCCACCAAAAACATATCTTGACTAGGAATGGCAAAGATAATACTCCTACCAAAACAATATGTCATGGCCCTATAAGTCGCTAGCCAATCCATGCCAATAATGGCGTCATGCTCATGCATATCTAAAACTATCATGTTCGAGGGCAGAATCAAACTACCAATCTCTATACCTACTCCCCGGTATATAAAGAAAATCAAAGACCCATTCCCCAATGGCAAGTCTACACATGTCACTGTCCCCTCTGCTGTGCCCAATAACCCTGTGGCACGTGCAAAGCTAGTGGTTATCAAACACAGTGATGCTCCAGTATCAAATAAAACCCTCCCATAGTTCCATGGATAGTAAACATACCCTCAATCATGGTTGGCGCCTACGGTGCTTCTGGCTGGTGGACGTTATAGACACATCCATATTACAATTACCCCTACTGAACAGGAGCTGCTAGATAGGCTGGTAGGGCTAGAATCTGAGCTGACACTGGGAGGGAGGCTGGGAAGAGCAACCTCTCTGGCTCATGACGAGCACCCTACTGGTGTGGGGCCCTATCTCCCACTGGGAAATCCTGGCGCCTATGACTGAGAAAGCGGTGTGTGATACCGATTTAAATTAATTTGAAAATTTCTAATTTGGCACACTTATTTAATTAGAGTCTATTTTTAAACCAAATTAACTCAGCCCCTAAACATGCAACTACGTGTCAAACCAAATAAGATATAGCATGCGACACAAAATTAAGGAAAAATCCCGAAGGGCGAAACCTTTTTATTTCTAGAACTTTGACAACTTTACAAGACCATTGACTTACATATAACCTTGATTTTGCCCACAACAGTAACACACGGTATCTTCGTCAAACCTCCAAAGCAACGGCTAGAAATAAATCAGCAATGGTTCACACGCAGCTATACCACCAGGACACGCAGTCTAAAATCTTCATAAGGACTCCATCCATAATAGCACGCAACTTTCAGTTGTAGAGATCTCCTCACAAAGGATGAACAAACAACAAAATATGTTCTTGGGTTCCAAAAGATTCACAAAAAGGATTGGGATTTTTATTGTGAATCAAACAAGAGTTTTGGGACTAAAAAACATGAAGACTTGATGTACTTGGTCTCTCAAAATCGTCTCTCAAAGTCTTGAAGAAATCCATCACGGAAATAACTCTTATAAAGAAATTTGAATAAGTGAATAAAATCTTACAAATATGGGCCTATATCTGAAGAGGCGGTCCGGATCACCCCTGGGAGGCCGGTCGGAATCGGTCCTTAATTTCCAACAGGGATCCTGGGATATGCGGTCCGGATCGGTGCCATTTTTCAAACAGAGAAAATGCCTTTGGTGGTGCGAATCACCCTGGGATACCCGATCCGGATCGCTCACCAAAAACCACCAAAAATGTTGTATACATCCTCTTGTAATTCGAATCCGTCTTTAAGGCGAATATGATCTTGAACATTCCTCGACGGTGTATCGGTATATGACATACTAAATTGTTATGGAAATTTATAAAATTATGTCCTTACAAATCTCACCATATGTCTATGCTGGTACATACATAGAACATCCGAATTATCAAATACTAAATGACCTATACAAATATAATACCCTCCCATGAACCCAAAACTAAAAAGGTACTAATTTACCAATTCTCAAACTTTTCTTCAAAAATTCTTCAACTTCAAATCTCCTTAAATCTACAAGCTTTTCTCATCGGGGTGTGCAACATAGAATCTTCAATCTTCATATGTACACACATGAGATAAAGAAAATACCTTAGTGACATATCGAGAATGAAATGATATAAGCATAGATACCAATTTATGAGAAAATCATAAGTCAAATCTCAAAACTCCCCCATAATATGATAATTCTTTCTCCACCTTTTTATTATGTCCCCAAATAGACATAGAAGAAGAACATGGAGTGTCATGACAAAAGGCATAGAAAATATCGATCAAACTACGCATATAAAACAACTACTTAAAGACATCCACAAACTATTTTTTATTTTTCAAAAAAAGTTTCATACAAAAAAAAATTACAAAAAATCATACCATGAATTTACACTAAAACAATCACATCCTGGAAACGGAATGAATAGGTGTTATCAAATTTGATAGTTAAAGCAACTCAATCAAGCATATGTGCACGATGTGTATGTGTACCCCTAACGCATGAACATAAAAAATAGTCTATAGGTGTAAAGATGTTGAATTTAAATGACATCGACTTAATCATATCAACAAATCAAAGTCTAAATGATTTTCACACCAATTAGGTCCAAACCTATTTAGTGTCGTTTTGAGAAGTTTTCAAAGGACATGCAAACTCATCGATACATAACCATCCAAACTCCCTCACAAATAATAGTCTTTTTATTTTTCTAATGAAGTTTTAAAATTCTCAACTTAGAGAAAAACCTATTGGGCCAAATTATGGCATATATTATTTTTTTATTGCCTTGATTTTTTGTGCGCGCTCCTTTCAAATGGTGGCTTTCATGACATGATTATTATTCACTCGTAGCCCTTTCCCGTGTTCACTTATCATTTTTTTTATTAAACAAATTCCTCACGGGCAATGGATCTTACATGCACTAATTTTATTACTCTCATATTATTGCACTTGGTTTGTTTTAAGGACAAAATTGAGATGAAAACACCTAAACAACATGTGATAGATAAGCATAATAATCAAACAAATCTGTTCACATGTGCAATAAAAGACATAATGACTCAAACATGTAGGAAGTAAAAACTAATTACATCTCAATGACTCCAAACATTATAAAGCACATGCATGACATGACGTATTATCTCAAAACACTATTAAAAAGTCACATGAATATGGAATGATGTTGTGACATGGTCATCCTAAGTGTTTATCCATAAAAGGTGTAAACAAAATACAAAACTCTTTTTGGATTTGTCAAAATTTTATCAAAACAAAATATTTTTGTGTTTTTTCAAAAAAATTCAAAAAATGGAAAGCATACAAACATGGTGCACACTAGCAATAGGTATATGATATCATCATGTAAAACATTCTATGCTAGCCAACAAGTCAAACCTCAATCGTTAGGTGCATGAGGGTTTTCCAAAGGTGGTGACAACTTATGAAAAACCTCCATCAAGTCATGTGAAGTTTTGACTAAAAACTTAACTTGCTCACTAAGATGTGCAAACTCTCTCATGTAGTATCCAGGATCATGTAAAGTATAATGTGTGGGTGCATGTGTGGAAGAAACACATGTAGTAGCAAAACGTGACACATTACCCAACTTAAAGCAAAATTCCCTAAGGTGTCCTCTCCTCTTGAAATGGGCACAAACATAAATAGGCCTAGGAACACCTCTCTCAAAAACTCTAGGATGTTCTCTCCTAATGGGAAAGGGACGCCTGGGTGTGGTGGGGTGAGATACATGTGATTTTAATGCTAAAGGGGGACTGACTTGGGTCCTACTTGGGATGTTGACGCACCGTTATGACTTATTCCTAAACTCTCACCACTACATAAAATGGGATTGAGAACCATATTTCTAGACTTTTTAGATGCGTTCTCTAAAGGTACTTTGATCTCCCGGGCCTGTTCCAGATCTCTCTCGAGTTGGGATACACGTGTCGTTAGACTAGACACCGTGTTGGTCAAATCACACTTTTCCCTACCTAATGCAATCTACAGATCACTTAAACTCACTTTCACTTTCTCAAGTTGACTTGCTTTGGCTTCAAACTCACCCAAAAACTCAGTCTCTCTCTCTCCAAATATCTCACCCTAAGACTTAACTCTTTATTCAATTTTTTAGTCTTTAAGGTCTCAGTATACAAATCTAAAAAAGCAATTTGGAGCTCACTTTCATCTCCACTTTCACACTCCCCTTCATCCTCACACAAATCATCCTCCTCGGGGGTCTCACCAGTACTAGTGCCCTCACCGTCGTGCAAACTAAGTGTGCTAAACTGACTAGATAAAAATGCGGCGCACATCCCATGGGATGATCCATCCCCCGAATCATTCACCTCCTTGTTACTATCACTAAGTGTGGAAGGCATGGCAACTTTATTTCCCTCTCTCCTAAGTCTAGTGGTACACTCAAACACCTTATGACCTTTACCCTCACACTCAAAACACATCAAATTTTCTAAATTTTCCTCACTCTCCTTTTCTTTTTCTCTCTCTTTCCCCTTTTCATCACTTTCTTCGGACTTTTCTTTCCTTTTGTTTTTCTCAAAAGAATTTTTATCGAAAGAATTGTTTTTGTTCATTTTGAGAAACTTTTTAAAAAAATTCACAAACAAGGCCATATCATTAAAATCAAAATCTCCCTCAGAATCAGCGTCACAAACTTTTTCTTTCTTTTTCTTAAAATGAGTCTTTAAAGCAATGCCTTTATCCTTAGCCTTATTGGTTTGGGGAAACATGTCAATCACATAGGTTTGAAGATCTCATATAAGTTCTTCCAACTTAAGTGATTTCAAATTTCCTAAAGAGTTCCAAATAGTGACTTTAGGAATAAAGAATTTTGGGAGAGATCTCACAATCTTTTTAATAATACGCGTGTTATCAATCAGCTCACCCAAATTAAAACTAGTGTTAATAACGTCCAACAAATGAGCATAAAAATCATCAAATCATTCAGACGCTAACATGGTGATAGTCTCAAATTGGGTAGCCAAATTTTTGAATTTTGATTCTTTAACAGCGTTCGTACCCTCATGTGTCAATTGAAGGACATCCCAAGCCTCTTTAGACATGGTGCACATCATAATTCGACGGAACTCGTCGGGAGTGACGGCTCCAGAAATAGCACTAAGTCAACGGGAAATAAAATTAGACGTTTTAAAATCTTCCTCAGTCCAGTCCGACACGGGTTTAAAAGAGATGATATTATTATCAGTGACCGTGAGAGGATTCCACCCAATTTCATAAAGCAACCAAACATGCTCGTTAATGGATTTTAAAGTAAATTTCATGCGAGCTTTTCAATAAGCATAATTTTTCCCATAAAAAATAGGAATTTTATTAAATGAGCGTTCCATTGAGAAAATTGCGATTTTTCATAAAACTGATTTAAAAAAAATAAATATCACACGATTTTGCAGAAAATGGGATAAATTAGCGCAACCTGATCTTATACCAATTTGACGACATGAGAAGTCAAATCGTATCAGAAAAAATAATTCCTTCAAAAATCAGGATCACGCGATAAATTAGTATAACCCGCTCTGATACCAATTTGAGAAAGCGGTGTGTGATACCGATTTAAATTAATTTGCAAATTTCTAATTTGGCACACTTATGTAATTAGAGTTTATTTTTAAACCAAATTAATTCATCCCCCCTAAACATGCAACTATGTGTCAAATAAAATAAGATATGGCATGCGACACAAAATTTAGGAAAAATCCCTGAAGGGAAAAACCTTTTTATTTCTAGAACTTTGACAAGTTTACAAGACCATTGACTTACATACAACCTTACTTTCGCCCACAAGAGTAATGCATGGTATCTTCGTCAAACCTCCAAAGCAACAGCTAGAAATAAATTAATAATGGTTCGCACGCAGCTATACCACCAGGACACGCAGTCCAGAAACGCAGTCTAAAATCTTCACAAGGACTCCCTCCACAATAGCATGCAACTTTCAGTTGTAGATCTCTTCCACAAAGGATGAACAAACAACAAAATATGTTCTTGGGTTCCAAAAGATTCCCAAAAAGAATTGGGATTTTTATTGTGAATCAAACATGAGTTTTGGGACTCAAAAACATGAAGACTTTATGTATTTGGTCTCTCAAGAACGTCTCTCAAGGTCTTGAAGAAATCCATCACCGAAATAACCATTATAAAGTTGAGTCAGTGAATAAAATCTTCCAGATATGGGCCTATCTAAAGAGGCGGTCCAGATCGCCCCTGGGAGGTTGGTCCGGATCGGTCCTTAATTTCCAACAGGGATCCCAGGAGATGCGGTCCGGATCGTTTAAAATAAAAAGGTCCGGATCAATGCCCTTTTTCAAACAAGAAAATGCCTTCGGCAGTCCGGATCGTCCTGGGATACCCGGTCCGGATCGCTCACCAAAAAACACCAGAAACGTTGTATACATCCTCTTGTAATTCGAATCCGTCTTTAAGGTGAATATGAGCTTGAACATTCTTCGACGATGTATCGATATACGATGTACTAAATTGTTACAGACATTTATAAAATTATGTCCTTACAATGGCCATTCTTGCCACATCCAAAGCACGTGAACCTGAAGTTTCCTCCCCTCTGTCCCTGCTGACCTTGGGCCTGATGGTTGTTACCACCCTGCCACTGGCCTTGTTAAAAATGTTGTTGGCCCTGTTGCTGATGATGTTGCCCCTGCTAGCCATGCTGACTGGACTGACACTGTTAGCGCTGTCTAAAAACCCCATATCCTTGCCTAGAGTCACCAGATCAAAATTTCTTAGCAGGGTCCCCTGATGGGAACTCTGCTCACTATGGAGGATCTATCCCTGAGCTACTGGTGCCCCACCGACCCCACTACCTCTAGTCCAACCCTACTGTCTGGACTCCCCTGCTCGTTTTCTTCCCTGCTGATGGAAGCGGTGATCCTGGCAATGCAATAGAGCGGCATTAAGTACATCATTTTAAGTACTCAACGAAAGATTACCTATGAGATGCTGACGAATCTTCAAGGGCAATCCATCCAAGAACAGCAAGATTTTTTTCTTCGTTGGGTGCCTCATTCGTCACTATAGTGAGAAGTCTCGTGAACTCCTCCTCATACTCTGCAACCGTCATACTCTCCTACTTAAGATTTAGTAATCTCCCCTCATCTCAGCCTGCACAACGGATGGAAAATATTTGCGGTCAAACCCTACCCAAAAAGTCTGAATCGACATGCCATCCCTCTCCTTAAAGGTGGTAGTGGACTCCCACCACTGTAAAGCGGCCCCTACTAGTTTGAAAGAAGATAGTAACTGTCTCTAAATGTCAGTTCACTCATACATTCGTAGATGCCTCTGGATGTCTTTCTTCCATTAGTTGGCGATGACAATATCAAAACTACCCTAGAATTCTAAGGGTGTGACTTCTGAAAGGCATCCCTAACCCGTCCCATGCCGTGGGAAGCTATGCTAGCACTAGAAATAAAGCCTGAACTTGGGATGGGGCCTGCTGCACCACTGCATTCAATTCCTGAGCAACTATGGCGGCGACTTCAGTTGCATTCATCATTCCCTGATCCGGAGTTACTGGCTGCTCGGACTGGGAATTCCTATCTCGGGGTGATCGCCTCGGAGGCATCTGAAACGAGAAGGAAGTTTATTAGTCTACATTTTATTATCAATCTCAAATAGCTGAAGACGTAATCGTAAATGCAAGAATACAACAGTCTTAAAATAGGGCTCTACATCAAAGACGCTAAGCTAGAAGCATAATGAGTCGTACAGATCCTAAAGGACACTAGAACCCGATGCTCTGATACCACCTGTGACACCCCTCCTAATCAAATACCGGGTGATCAATCGTTTATTAAATTAATTCAAAGTGCCCGATTGGTTCATTCTTAGCATCACTGTCGTAAAACAATTTCTCCTTATTAGTACCCTAATAACTAATTAATTTAAGTGTCAAAACATTTATTTTTGTTTAATTTAAATTACCTTGTAAATGCCTTATGTGTATAGACTAGTTTATGAATAGTACTAATGATAAAAAAACATTCAAATGAGTTATGCCAACTAGATTACTAAATCCAAATAAATATCCACAATTACCGTCAACGTAATAGATAAAATAATCCCAAATAAAACAGAATACTGAAATAATAGAAAAGTAGGAAATCTCTCTCAAGTCTAAACAGATATCTGGAAATGGGCGACACATGCCCTAACTAAAGAGAACTAAATCAGAAGCTGAGGAGTCAAAGGAAGAATATTCTACTACAAGGACCTGCAACTCCCACATAAGTTGTAACACGTCATTGTCCAATGAACTACGCCTGACGCCCCTATGGCTGGGCACATGTAACATATATATATATATATATATATATATATATATATATATATATATATACAAGAGAAGGAAAAATGATAGGAAACGGGTCAGAGCCCGAGTGTAAAACAACTTTAAAATAGTTTAGCAAGTATTTAAAATGCTTACTAGTTGATATGACACACATGTTAGTACGCGACACTCTCTTGATAATTCTAACCTCTCATCTAGTGTACACGCCTATCGTACTACTAAAATGACTCATAAGTCTAACCCAATTCTCCTCCCATAAATTTTTATTCACAAAATCGTATGTCTATGATTTATTTAAAATACCATCCTCTTAAGGATCATTTAAGTCAATTATGAATTTCTCAATACTTCTGGGAAGTGTCAAGCTCTTACTATAATGAAAAGCATTTATTCAATATTTATCTACTTATGCGCACAGTAGAAGAATTATAGGTATAAGTATATATATATAAATTACTCATACAATATATACACTAATCGGTACCCCAAATAAAATCTATGGTGTTGGGATACTCTGCTATCAAGATCCCGTATCTCTCATACAAAAGGGAAATGCTAGTTCGGAACCACTCTCGAACTGTATTAACATAATACACACATAATGGAGGCGAAGCATAGTTCCAAGTCACTAAGAGGTCAGCACATACCCTCACGTCTCTTAGGACCGTCTGACTATCATTCTCTGATAGCCTGTACCAAGTAAACCTATGTTCTAGGGTACGAGTCAATATCCCCCCATATAGGTCCCATCGAGATAACACTGTCGCGGCGCGGAAACCTCCGTGATAGCAAGTAGCACGGGTATGATTATACACAGATAAATATCATTATATATATACACATGCACTTTGTTATATATATATATATATATTTTGCTTTTCTTTTTCTTTTCCCATTATTATTTTAGGTATGCCCACTACCCATAATAATATTCAATCCATACGTGGCATAAATCACTCAAGTGCTATAATTAACCCATTTATTTTTATTCTCAATTGTCGCCATTTCATAAGTACTTCTCGTCCCTCGAAGTGTTTTGTTTTACTAGATGTAAATTCAGTAGGTATATCCTCACTAACATATTGGTCTAAGTATTTCTTGAGTCTCCCAATACCTCACTTAAGGTACGCACGATATCTAATAAATTGTATGCCCCCCGTTACCCCACGGTTACATCACGTATAAAGTTACATTAATCGGAACCTACTTAGACCCTACTGGTCATCGCCATGACCCATTATGTTCTTTAAATTATATCTAAAGTTCCCTACGCATTTTAATCTAGGTAACACAAAAGGGGAGAAATGTTCACTTTTCAAGAGGGGTCGATCGATCAATAAAAAGGGGCCGATCAAGTAGTTCTTGACCAGATTATGCAATTCTATACCTACGGTTTCTTCCATAAATTTTAACCAAATATCCATTAGCAAGTCCCAAGCTCCCAACCAAACATAAGGAACATTATATAAACAATTATCCATGGTTTCTAACGTAACACTTCCATTAATTCATCAAGAACCATCATCAAATCAATTGAATTCAAGAAACTATCCTTTAACCCTAGTTTATATTATTCCACATGAATTCCATTGACATTCAAATTCTTATCTCTATTGGGCATCAATTTCATGTTCACCAATATAAATGCAATAAGGGAATCATTCTAACATGATTTCTATTCTGCAATTCCAACATGAGTTTCCCAAACATTAATTAACTTTTATGAAACATTAATACTTTTCTCCTCCCCTAGAATGGATGTGATATCAACCAAATAACAACAAGTTAGAATACTTGCCTCATATATGAAGGTCTGATTCCCAGGTGTTGATGGGTATGGTTGTGTCCCTCGTTTTCCGATCTATGCATTGGTGGTGAAAGATGGCAAGGGTGTTATAGATAGGGCGATTATCTCCTTTGAAGTCTTCTCTCTTCTCCCTTACCCCTTCAATTTTCGTCCATAACTAAGTCTTAAAAGGAAAATTACTAAAATGCTCTCCCGGTTTACCGGTTCAGCCTAAAAACATCCTGAGATCCAAACTAAACCCTCGGGTACATTTTTCTGACTATTTTGACCCTTACGGACACGTTGACGTACTCGAAATGACCATACGGGCGACTTATAATTTAATTACTTTATATTCCATTAATTTAGTCCCGGCATGACATAAGCGCATCCCGACATAAATTCTATAATTGTCATGTTATTCACTCGCAATAATTTTAATAAATATAAGAATATGTATTACTTTACTCATTAAGTAATTTCCACCAAATAATTACTAACTCTCATCACCCTAGTAAATATTTATTTTGAAATCCGAATTAATATTAAATAAATTTCATCCCAATTTAATTTAATAAAGTTCCCATATTAAAATGAATAAAAATATGGGGTATTAAAGTTTGGTTATTCATTACTTCATTATAGGTTAACTTATTAATAAAATTTGACATCTCACTTTTAAATATTAGGTGGCTAGTAACTAATCAAATGTTTTTCGACAGTGATGCTAAGACTGAACCAACTTGATATTCTGTATTTATTTAATAAAGGAGTAGCTACCCGATATTTAATTAGACGGGGTGTCACATTGTGAAATATATATTTTCGTCATTATGATAACAAAATTCCTCATTTTATGTCTAAAAACCATACTTCATCATTTTACTTCAATAAAGTACCATTTCTTCATATTTCTTAACAAGAAATATATTTAATTTTATGAAGGACATTTTTACCAAAATGTCCATTTAAGCCTTATGATCATATGTTGTCTTAACATTATTTTCCCTCATGTTATCAAGACTCTCCTTCATATTTAGGTAATGAAATTATCAACTTTCTTATTTCATCTTGAAACTCATTTTATTCTTCATTTATCTTGTTTATATTTCCAATACTAACATACTATAAGATTCTACACATGTGTGGGAAGATTTCAATCTAGAAATCTCTTAAAATGAGTTTAAACATGATATTAATATGAAATCACATTTTATATTCATATTCATTATATTTCAATATTAAAATAGTGCTTATTCCTCAAAAATCCATTCAAGTTTAGTTTTTCTTTAAAACATGCATTTTTCAGAAGAAAACCTTAAATAATCATACTAGAAAATAATGTTGCAAAATTATCTACTTTCTAGCATGCATCCTAACATATAGCTCTGGTTTTAAACTTGAAAACATAGTGACGAAGTCATACCTTGAGTTTTGAAGTGGAAAAACAAATAATGGTGACTTAAAAACTCCAAAATCTCTAAGAAATGCACTAACTCCTCTTGAAAGCCCCAAGAACAATTCTTCAACCCAACATCTTCCTTAAAAAAGGCTAGAAATGGGTTTTACAAGCTTAAAAATGGCTGGAAAATGCTTGGAATGGTGGTATAAATCTTGGGGACGGTGGAAGAAGGTTGGAAATAGATGAAGGGACCTTGAAATGGGGAGAGAGAGAATAAATATCTGATGGGGGAATGTTGGAATAACTCCCCAACACTCTATCTCTCTTATATATACCCCAAAACCATTGGCCTTTATTCCTTAGTGCATCAAAACACATCTACCTCATTTGATATGATCCATTGAGAGGTTGACAAATCAAACCTTCCAAGGGTCCACATCGCGACATCACAAAAATTATGCAGATTTTTTTATTTTCTGTAGTCTCGTTTGAAATAGACTAGACCTCATTCGAACAACATCCCATATCATTAGAATGGGATTATAATGAAAATCTAACGAGGTTATTATTGAGAAAAGATGTTTCTCATTTGTGGGTCGTTAGAAGAAATATTCAAACGACCCAAGCTTTCTCGTTCAAAAAACCAAGCAATTTGTTCGAACGACCCCAAAACTTTTCCTATTTAAATTTTAGGCCATTTAATTCCCATTTTAATGGCACAAGGGCCACAAGAATAGTTCAAAATAAACAACCATCCATTATATTAAGCAATGGCCAAAAGTCATGTAAATTACATGGAAAAGAGGTACAATCTTAAAAACGGTTGTCACACATATGTTGTTACCATCAGCTAATTCAAGAATAAGATCAAACTTTCTTCGCTGTGTAACCTTTGCATGGAAAAATTTCATGTTTATGTCCCTTTCCTTTAGCCAATACTCTTTGTTTCCAAAATAGAAAAAATATTTTTCCCCTTTATTTCCAAAATAGCTCTTCCACCTCCAGTAGCCGATTGCTTTCACTATCCAGAGATTTAATGGTCATTGATCGGTCCACTGAACCACTTTGTGATCTTAACCAAGGATATATTTTCTCTTTTCTAATAATGCTTTGTTAAGACTACCATACTTCTTTTGATACCATATTATTAATTAAACTTCACACTCCTTAAATTTATCTGTAAGACCTTCCTGCTCATCATCACCCACACCTTAGGATTACATCACTTCACTCCTCATCCTTAGCCCACCAAGCCTATAGCTAGTATATATGATTTTTCTTATGCCTCTTCTCCCTACCAGAATCCTAGACCCCAACATATATTCAAATTGGGAGATGGTCATACCCATGTTACTCGACATGCCTAACACAAGAGTTTAGAAAGGCAACTGCTCAATTAAAATTTACAAAGCATATGTCCAGACGTTCCTCAATTTTTCCATTACTCCAAGTAAAATCCTTGCCCATAAAGCCCAAATCCCTAAAACGACATGTGTCCACCACTTCCTTAAAAATTTTAATTTTCCAATTTGGTTAAGCACAACCCCCCTCTTGTCCCCATCAGCAAGAATTTAATTGAAATCACCCAAACACATCCAGGGGAGATGATTTCCCAAACCCAATTTTTTTTGCAAATTACACCCAGACTTTCGATCACTCCCAAAAATCCATAGAATACCATTAACCTCCAAATGGTTGATCCAATAAAATACAAAACCCTGGAGTCGAAATGATTTAGGGAATAGATACTAATGATAATATTTAATTCAACACTCCACAATAAATCCAGACCAAAAACTCTCTCCACGCTATCGTCACACAAAACAATTTCCATCTTCAAAGGAACATGCAGCCATTCCATCTCCCTTGCATTACATTTTGTCTAGCAAAGGAAATGGGTTTTTTCTCTGTGAACCAATTAACACAGAGACAAAATTTCTATAGGATTCCACAACCCATGGGATTTCCATCTTAATACGATCATTGATCTCTGTGGTACCGAGCATGGGTCATCACCTTTTCGCCATCCACATCACTACTCTTGATATGTTGGTGGTTATGATTGTTTTCCTTATCCTCCCAAACACCTCCCACTTTGCCCTTCATCCCCCCACCCCAGTGCACATATCTGTTTTTATCGATGAACCCTTGGTCCATCCCACATTACTTCTTAAAGTTTTTTTATATTTTTGACTGGGTTTAGATTTAGGAACATTGAAATTTTCATTATTCAAATTTTTAGAAGAGAAAGAGAGCATAGGATAATTATTACCAAAAAAATATCATTTTTGTATGTTTCTGACTGGTTATTTAGAAACCCATTTAGGTTAGGAGCGGATGTTAGCATGTGGGGATAATAAATGTGTTTGGGGTAGAAATTTGTTTTTACAGATGTCCGCAAGCTTTGGGGGATACTGGTTGGGTTGCACTGAATCGGTTGGAGGGGAATATTGAAGTTGTCCATTGAGAGAAGTTCATGGACATCTCCATGGGAAGACTTACAATAGAAAATGTGGACCACTCTGGGGGTATGATAATGAAAGGAATAAGACCAAATTGTTGCTATGTGGCCGAACATGTGGCACATCACGTGACAAACACGTGATGGGTGATCAGTCCAAGATAGTCAAGACTCCAAAAGATAAGATCAAATCTCGAAGATCATATCAGCTAAAATAATATAACCAAACGTTTGTTACCAATAGGACTCCTCAGCCTAATCAAGGCAAGTATGATAAGGCCCAAAAATGTAGGATACTTAAGTCTATAAATAGGGGAAACCTATCACAGGTAAATAATGAATTACAAATTCCACATAATAACTTGGACTCTCAGCAAGCAACCATATCACTCCAATTATTACCATAACCCTTATAATAATAACTCTTCCCCCAATATCCCATAAACATAGGCCGACCTAACTGTCGAACCACGTACACAGTCTCTAGTTATTATTTATACTTTCATAATATTCTTGGATCAATTCTACAAATCTAGCATAAATTGTGGTACCCTATATGTGGCGTCGCCTATGGAAAACTCGAAGTTCTCATCACTACTAAACTAGAAAATCCAGAAGTTCATAATAAGTTCATACTAGTCTCACTCCACTCACGCAAGGAGTCTCATTCGGATCTTAAATATGTGTCATAAGGAAGGATCACACTCCTATACGATTTCCATCTCTCCAGCGGCATTCAAGGTCCAAGAGACACTCGTTTGGGGGATTTGGACCAAGTCAGTGATATTGCACACCATCGATCGATCGACCAGAGGGAAGGGTTGTATCCCATATGGCTAGTATCTATGAAGAAAGGCTGGACTACCACGATTAGAAGATCGCCCATTTGAGAAGGCAATTGACCCAACAATCGAAGGATCGCACACTAGATTCTCATACTAAACACCATTACAGAAGGGGAACTCGCTCCCTAAGTAATCAACCTAGTAGGGATTCCCTCTCAAGGATACATTGTACAGTGTGTCACCACTAAAGACGAGATCGTTCTCCTGAAAGGAAATCTTTCAATCGCAGGCACCACCGACCCTAGCCCTTAAAGTCATCGTGTAACCAAACCAAATGAAGAGTGACGAACTGAGAGGACTTATTCAGAGGGAGTTGAAATGAAGGATGAATCTAAACCTTGCTAGTACTCCCAAAGACCTAGCCATAAAATATATGGGGTATGGTTCAGCTTCAACCTTTATCGAACTAATAGAGTCTTTTGAGACCCTAAAGAAGTTCTTCATGCAAAAATTTATGATGCACGGTAGAAGGGGATATCTTTCTCATCATATCAGACACTATCGACAACCCATGTCTCTTTGGAGCTATCACGATGACCTGAAGTGTCATCTATTCCCCTCAACTCTAAGTGAGATCGGCCTGAAGTGATTTGAGAAGTTTCACCTAGATCAATCAACTCTTTTAAGCGGTTCGTATCCCGATTTATCAAAAGCAGCAGAGTAATAAAGGAGGTCGATCCACTGATCTCTCTCAAGAAGAAAGGAAAATCTCTCAGGATGTATGCTCAGAGGTACTGGATCTATATAACAAAATTGACAATTAAAATGATCAAATGGAGATATTTTCTCTAAAGTTTGGATTGGAGCGGTCAGACGATCTCTACCAATCGCTAACAAAGAAGTTATCTTTTTCAATGGATGAACTTATGTTCGGTATTAAAAACTGCGCTCAGGTGGTGGGTGAGTTCGTCAATGAAGTTTACCCATTCGATCAGAAGAAGAACGATCCTAAGATGTACCCCCAAGGGTGGGGGAATCAATCTTCTTCAACCAAGAAGTGTTCCGGAGACAAAGCCTCAAATGGTCTCTGATAATAGGGTAAAACTACGACGCTCGTGCGGATATGCATGTCGTTGTTTTCATCTCTCACCACTATCCAAAAAATATAGACTATGACTACACTCTATATGAGGGTGCATCGTCCAGTCTAGGTATCGTATCCACAGGGAATGTTGCAATATTTTAGTTGATTTATTATTTCAAGAATAAAAGTGTAAAAGGTGAGAAATATAAAAAGAAAGATAAATCTAGGCATGTGTTTAAACTACGACTAACAAAAGGAACAAAATAATAGGTTGAGACTAATATCCCTCACCTAGGAATACTTGGGATAAATGGTCACATGGGAAGACAAGTCTATCAAGATTAAATACCAATTTCATAATTAATTAAATCTAAAGTTGTCACCCCCTAAATTATCATAAAAGCTTAATTGATTTTGGCGTCAATAAATATCTCTGAGATTACATACGCAAGATCGTAAATACGACGCATACATAATATACATCGTTAAATCTCTCATGCATAAAATTAAGAACAACCTAACGCATTTAAACTCATAAAACCCATGTCCAAAGAAAAGTAACCCATTAACCCAAGGTGAGTTTAATTAATCTCAACCTAAATTAGATTAGGTACAAAAAATAATGAGAGACATGTATTTAAATGATAGCAATAAATAAAGTAGGTAAATTTAGGTTAAAAAGCAAGAAAAACAACAATGAAAACTTAAATAAAATGAAGAAGACAATGAATAATGTTACTTATAAACTCAAATGGGCGAAGACATAAGAGAGGGAGAGAAAAGGGAAATCTCTTAAAACCCTAACCTAAAACTAATTTCTAAAATGTAAATATGTTACAAAACAAACCAAAACTAACTTATATAGCAAGTGGTGAAAGAAAAAAAGAAAAAGAACAAAGTGCCAGAATTTTTGAAGGCTCGATCGATCGACAAAATCGATTGATCAATTGATCTGAGAACTTCCATCTGCCTCCATTCGTAATCTTAAATCGATATCCTCATCCATGTATAGTCGATCGGTGATCTATTTTGAGGGGAATTTGGTCCATCATGAGGGGGAAAAGGCCCATCGTGGAAATGGCTATAACTTCCTCATCCGTGTTCGAAATGACATATTGTTTATGTCCATGTGAAGCTAACTCAATGAACTACTCGTTCATGGAAATCCACTGAGCAGGAGATGAAATATGAAATGAATAAAATGCCTTTAACATTATGTCATACGACTGAACTTCTTTTAAATGCAATAAATCCACACGGTAAGCATTCCCATACCTACAAAAGCTCAATTATACCTCATAGAGTATATAAACATACATAATAGAGGTTATCTAGTTAATGAGCATAAATATATGCAATAATTATGAGATATCACACCCCTTAAATTAAACATTGCTACTCCTTAGTGATGAAACAAAACAAAATTAGTCCAACAGATGGCGATACACAATGCATATAAGCATAAATATATACATGCCACTTTTTCACGAGAACGATTGCATTTATCATATGTAACATGCCGTTAAATCCCTAGGTTACCATAGTGGATGAGTGTTGTGTAATACCCCATAATTTTATTGATTTTATTTAATGGGATTAATTCAATTAATGGGATATTTATTTGGAAATTAATCCGGATTTCAATACTAGCGAGACGAGAGTTGGTATTTGATTATGATAATAAGGTCGAATATTACTGAGTGAGTATGGTAATATATGATTATTGAATTGATTAAAATTGTCGCGAGTCATAAATACGACAATTCAGAAATTAAGTTGGAACGCGCGTGTCAGTCGAGTCAGGAATCAATTTAAATGGATTTAAAACTAAATTATATTTGTATCATCTGTATAGTCATTTCGAGTGCTCCAGCGTGTCCAGAAGGGTCGAGATAGTTGAAAAACACTAGTCAGGGGTTTAGTTTGGGTCCCGAGGCATTTTAATCATTTTGATTTTTAGGACGAAATTTAGGCTTTATTTATCAACCAATATTAGGGCAATTAGGGCCATTATATGTCAAAATCAAGTAGTGGGCAATGTGAGAAGAGAGGAGAAGTTCAAAGGAAGTTTTCAAGGCCATAACCACCACACACCACCACTATAGCTGGATTTGTGACCGAAGAGAGGAAGAGAACCAACCCTTATCATCGTCAACGGATCAGAACATTAAAATCCCAGGCAAGTGATTTAATCCATTAAGATTCAACAAATAATTTATCCACGATAGTGTAGGATTTGATGATAGCCATGAACAATGATTGAAACTCATGAAACTTAGAGATGAAACCTTAATTCTGGGTAGGATTTGCATGTAGTTTTATTCTGGAAGTATTCTATTAACAAAATCATAAGCCATGCTTAGTTAAATATGGATTTATAAGGAGGTGTATAGTGATTCTTGAAGAAAATAGAAAAATAGGGTTTTCATGAAAATAGGATAATTTGATCCAAGAGAAGTTTAATTGATGATGTTTTAAGAATTCTGGAATGTTAAGAATCATGTATTTAGGTTGTATGATTATCCTATATGCTTAATTTAGGATTTAACATCTGGTAATGAAGTATTGGGACAAAACTAGGACTGGAAAATGAAGAAACCCGAGACCTACACCTGCTTGATCGATTGATCGACCTATAATGTCGATCAATCGACGGGGCTCGATCGATCGACATTCATAGGTCGATCGATCGATCTCCCCAGAAACTGTGACCTTTTCCCCCTTTTTGGATTTTAGCGATTTCGGCCATCAAAAGTTGTAGGTGGGGATCATGTGAGTACATTAGGACTTTAGAGAGACCAGTAGGGATATAAATGAGTCCCATAATATATTATTATTGGTTTGGAATGTAGTGTTGAACTTATGAGTGTCCGATGAGTAATTTCCTATTTTATGATGCAAGAATATGATTTAAATCCACGGGAGTGATACGTTAGGATTTGGGACAGAAATAAGGATCTCGTAGTACTGAACTATCATGTGGGATATGTAGGAGACTTAGTAACCTTTTTGGGATAGGTTTAAGTACTCAAAATGATACGACGTGACATTTAACGGCAAAACATATTTTTATATAAATTGGAATGATAATGACGTACGAATCAGACTGATGGTATAGGGTTGAAAATATACCTTTAAATAATATAATTACCTAAGTTGTGTGAATGCTTAGTATACGGATTATTGTGTGTATGGCATACCTACCATGCTTGCTATCATGGGATGTCGGCTTTCAGAATAGGACCATCTGATCTTTGTGTGCCTACAGGGGGATTTAGATTGGTACCATAGGACTGTGAATGATATATTTATGAGTTGATAAGTCAGCTGACCATGGGAGCGTAGGTATGTGCATGACCCATGGGTATGTGAACTATGTTCGCCTCCAATATGTGTGATTTTGTTTATTAAAACGGTTCCTGAGCAATTCGTAACACATAGCCTTTATGTACGTGATGTACCGGGATTCGATAGCAGAGTATGCATGCACCACAGCTTAGCTTAGGGGTGCCATATTAGTATATTTATGATGAGAATGATATACTTGTACTTATAACTAACTCATTGATAAATTATGAATACAAATAATTGAGGTATTTGAATGGTAATAATGTGAGAATTCCTATCGTAATTGATATAAATTAACCTGATTAATGTGAAGGTGAATTACACGCAGAATATATTATAATAATACGAATAGACCCTAAATAATAATGTGAAGATAGGAAGTGTTATATACTAGTTAGTTAGCGACACAACTAGGATGGGTTAAAGGTATACATTAGGCGTGCACATTAGTGGAGGGGTAAGTAACTCATGTGAGAGCACGTAACTAACATGTATATAATATTTGTTGTTTAATTGAATTAAATACTTGCTATGTTTTGAACTGTTTTCGCCTCGGGCTCTGACCCGTTTGCTTTCAAATCTATTTTCTTGTAAAACCTTTTTTAGGTGCCCAACCATAGGGACGTCAAGCATAGGAGTTCCATTACATTGACGTGATGTAGCTGCTGTGGAAGTTATTGGATCTCGGTATTAGACGCCTCCACATTCTGCATTTGATTCTATTCAGGGTCGCTCATCTGTTGGGACATGTTGCCTATTTTCATTTAGAGATAGTATTCTCAGACTTTCAGTTTCATTTCAGTTTTGGATTTATTCATTTATTCAGACTTGTGTATTGGGATTTATTCAGTATTTGGATTACTCAAGGGAGTGTTACTCCAGACTCATTTTATTTATTCCATTATTATTTTGTTGTGGTTATGATGTGAATGTGGTATAGTTAGTTTATAATTCAATTGGTTGCATGTTAATTTAATTTAATAAAATTTGGCAACTCACTTTTTAAATATTAGGTTGCTAGTAATTGTTTAAAAATGCTTTCGACAGTGATGCTATGAACTGAACAAACTTGAGATTTTGTATTAATTTGAATAAAGGAGTAGCTACCCAGTATTTAATTAGTCGGGGTGTCACATGTTGTCTCATGAGGATTGTCAGGGATGAAACCCACAAACATCAAAGTTTATTAAAAATATGCCAAACCAATAATACAAGCATTATCTAATAATAACGAAAAATATTTCAAACATGTTGTTAGAAAAGTGAATGAATTAACATAGAAGTCCTTAATCATTTACATTATAGAATGAACTTCGTAGAATTGAAACCTTAAGATGTGGGAGGGAGAGCGAGCACGATAAAAGTATGATTTTAAAAAACTTTTATAATCCGGGTGAGCGTTAAAGCGTGCATATATCAATCCTCACCGATGTATACACTCAACAAATGAAATCACTATGAATGGGAGGTAATACACTGGACATGCAGGCATAAAGAGTAAATGGAAATGGAAACTATGTCGCACACATGTCACTAATGAAGAGTAGAATATATAAAAAAAACTTATAATCTTAATGAAAGATATCGTCATTGTTGATACCAAATTTTGTCAGCCGACGTGGACCAATCATATGAAGACACGTGTCAATCTACGTAGAAAATACAAATACTTTCAACGAACAACATACTTTTACCGAGCTACTCAGGCATTCCAAGTTACTTAAGCGTACCGAGCAACTTAGGCGGTCCGAGCTACTTACCGTGCAGAGCATCCAATCAAGAAAATCAAAAGGCGACTACACATTAAATGCGCATTATTATTGTACAAATGTATATGTCTACTAGATAACAGTGCATTAACTTTTCGAATGTATAGCCTCAAGGCTATAAATACATTGTAACCTCATCATAAGATGGGGACTTTTAGATCTCTGGAAAAAACCCATAATCGAGATTCAAGGCATACAATCATCAATGCAACAATAGTGGACGTAGGCCATTTTCATAGCTGAACCACTTTAAAAATTCATTGTCTTACTTATTTATTCATTTTTTATCTGTGATTGATTAATTAGATAGAATCAAGTGTTTTACATCAACAGATTGGCGCCGTCTGTGGGAAACGATTATACTTAGTTTTTTTCACCAAATAACTCATCATCTATGGCTGAGATTATGAAATCTAGTAATCGAAACACTGGGGTCCCTCCAAACCCCTCTACTCCACAAAATATTTAAGATCTGGCTGGCATAATGGATAATTTAGCCCAAAGGAAAACAACCATAAAAGAAACCATGCGTCAACTTATACAAACTGTTCGAGATGGAGTGCCGGCTCAATCAGGACAACGAAGTGTTCAGAGAAATACCCATCTTCCATCTTCAAGAAGTAGACGAACTCTATTCTCAAAAGTCTCTCAATCTAGACGTACTGGCTCATATCGTACTGAGAGGTCTAATGATCCTTCGTATCAACCTGGCCGTACTTCATCAGTACGAGCTACAGATTCTCAACTAAATGTCACCCTAACTCCAAGACGGACTAGTGCTATGGAAAGATTGAGTAGAGTCTCTCATTTTGATCAATTGGGCCCCAGGAGGAATTAGATTCCCTCCTAGGATCACATCAAGAAACTCTTAACTTCCATCCAATCTAAGAGAAGGCTCTGCCTAGTCACGCCCAACAGGCCGTAATGAAAGGTCCCAAGAGGAAAGCTCAATGCGATCAGTTGCTCGAACAAATAGGCCCGAGGCGGGAAACGATGCATGGAAAGGATCTATTCAAAGGTTAGAATACAGGTTAGGGGAAATGGCTAAGACTAAGAATCCTTTACAAATAACTTTTATCCAAGGGACACCATTTGTGTAGGCAATTATGGATTTTCCCACACCATCAAAATTCAAAGCTTCTATGGTGACACCTAAATATGATGGAAAAACTGGTCATGTCCTCCATATAGAGTAATACCAAGCTGCTGCCGATATCTATGCAGTTCCAGATGAGATGAGATGCAGGGCATTTTCAGGAACTCTCACGGGGTCAGCTCAGATATGGTACAATAACCTTCATAGGGGGAAGATTGCAACTTTCTATCAATAAGCAGAGCTTTTCATAGGGAATTTCTATTTTGGAGCAAAACCAGTTAAAAGAGTAGCACACTTACTGATCGTTAGACAAAAGACAGAAGAAAGTACCAGGGACTATATTACTCGTTTCAATAACGAGAAACTTGAGGTAATTGACTATGAGGAGAAGACATCAATTACTGCTCTGATGAGTGGACTGTTACCAAATACGTTATACTATACTATGGACAAAGATCCACCTAGGACCATGGCAGAACTAATGACAAAGGTAGCCAAGAGTATGAATGATGAGGAAGACATGGCTGCGAAGAAGAATACAAATACTATGGAGACCAAGGTTGAGGCTAGTAAAACTGAGAAGAAGGATCAGAAGAATAATGGTGGCAGCAAGCAGTCAAAAGGCAAACAAATGCTGGAGCAGATGAGGAAATATAGAAATTATACTCCCTTGAAGGTAGATATAAATCACATTCTAGAGGATATCAAGAACAGCGAGGAGCTAACTTTTTCTAGAGAAAATAAAGGCAGATCCTGACAAAAGGGAGAAGCCCAAATATTACGAATTCCACAAAGACCATAGTCACACGACCAAACATTGCATAACTCTCCAGAACGAAATCAAAACACTCATCAAGCGAGGAAAACTGACTAAGTATATTGATCGCCAGAGTGGTAAAAAAACCAACGACAGAGGAAGGCAAATATCTAAATCTCCTCGACGAGCAAAAGATGACAAGAAGAGAGATCACGAAGATGATCCAGAAGATGATTCTGATCTTCCCAAAAGGCCAAGGCAGCCAGAGCGCCAGGTATTTTCAATCCATTTTGCATCATTTGAATGTAATGTCATTATAGGTGAAGATGCGGGAGGTGGAGATCTTACCGCAGAGAGAAAATCTTACCTTAATGAGGCCCAAGCTTGCTCTTACATACAACGCATAAACTTGGTTGAAGATGAGCGCCTGAGGAAGGTGAATAGGGACAAACTGGTCATCGGCTTTTCTAAGAATAACCTGGCAGGTGTACTATATCCTCATGACAATCCATTGGTGATCAAGATGAGAATGAAGGAGGTGGTGATTTCACAGGTACTGGTGGATAATGGTAGCTCTGCACATATCATGTTCTACCCATGCTTTGACAATTTGAATTTGAAGTTAGCCCAGTTGGAGCCATATCATAGGCCCCTCCTCGGTTTTACTGGCAAAAAGGTTTTTCCACTTGGGACGCGCAAGTTGGACATGCTTATTAGTACATGGCCTGCTTGCCGAACAGAAAGAGTACACTTTTTCATAATGGATAAAAATGTCCAATCATCCTACAACATCATCATGGGGAGGGTAGGTCTGAAGATATTTGAGGCAGTACCATCTATTATACATCAATGCTTAAATTTCCCAACCAATTTCAGAGTGGGAGTTGTGAAAGGCGACCAGAAAGTAGCTCGGGAATGCTACTATTCATTTACTGAACAAGAAGAACGAGAACAATCCAGGAAGAAGACTACTACATATCAAGTGGATGAAACAGAAGATGCAGAGATTGAAACATTAGACCCTAGAGACGAGTCTTAGCTTGTGAAGGGCCAGGTCATGGAAGCTACTAAAAATATCATTCTGGATGATGAAAACCCAGAACGAATAACCCAAATTGGTGCGTCATTGGATGTATAGATAAAACATGAACTGTTAGCATTTCTAAGGTGCAGAAAATAGACTTTTGCATGGAGTCATGAAGACATGCCAGGGATAAACCCAAGTTTCCTGTGCCACGAGCTCAACGTTAATAAGGAAGTCAAGCCAGTGAAGAAGCGAAGAAGGGTGTTCAGCCCTGAAAAGAACCAATCCATACAGGAAAAAGTAGATAAACTACAAAAAACCTTTTTGATTGAGGATGTCAAGTATCCTGATTGGCTAGCAAATGTGGTGATGGTAAAGAAAAAAAATACTAAGTGGAGGATGTGTGTGAACTTCACTGATCTTAATAAAGCCTTCCCAAAGGATCATTTTTCTTTGCCCCGAATCGATCAGCTGGTGGATGCTACATCGGGGCATGAATTGTTAAGTTTCATGGATGCTTACTCTGGTTACAACCAGATTAAAATGAAACCGGAGGACAGGGAAAGTACCTCTTTTTATCACCCCAAGGGAGGAATTATTGCTATAATTTTATTCCTTTCGGACTTAAAAATACAGGTGCAATATATCAGCGGCTGATGAATAAGTGTTTGCAGAGAAAATCAGTCATAACATGTTGACGATATGCCGACGAAAAGAAAGAAAGCTGTTGATCATTTAGTTGACCTAGGTCAGACTTTTGATCAACTAGAGAAATATCAAATGAAGTTGAATCCCACCATATGCATATTCAGCGTACGAGAAGGTATGTTTCTTGGATATATTATTAACCAACGAGGTATCGAGGCGAACCCTGAAAAGATCAAGGCCCTACTGGAGCTACGATCTCCAGCTACGAAAAAGGAGGTACAAAGTCTAACAGGGCGAGTTGCAGCACTTAATAGATTGGTGTCACGAGCAACAGACAGATGCCTCCCATTCTTTAAAACACTTCGAAAAACTTTTGAGTGGAATGATGAATGCGAGGAGGCCTTTCAAGAGTTGAAGAAATATATGGGGACACCTCCACTGTTATCTATACCAGTAATGGGAGAAAGGCTATAGTTGTATTTGTCGATTTCAGATAACGCGGTTAACTCAGCATTGATAAGAGTGGAGGACGGAGTGTAGAAACTAATCTATTACACCAACAAGGCCTTTCGAGGAGCAGAGATCAGATATCCAAGATTGGAGAAGTTAGCACTAGCACTAATCGAAGCAAGCAGAAAGATGAGGCCATACTTTTAAGCCCATACTATAGTAGTGTATACTGATATTTCGTTAGGACAAGCTCTGCATAAACCGAAGAAATTGGGAAGATTGATGTACTGGGTAGTAGAACTTGGTGAATATGAAATAGTTTATGAGCCTAGGTCGTCACTTAAGGGGCAGGCAGTAGCGGATTTTATCGCAGAGTTTACTCACTCTGATGCAACCGAAGAGCAGGAGTTTAATACAGACCAACCCGTGGATGTTACAGGATCATCGAAGATAACACCCGACCAACTTCCATCCGTGGATAAGCAAGAGAAGATAATCAATGAGTAGAGAGAAGTGTCAAGGGAAGACAAAAGGAAGTATCAAATATTCCACCGAGGAACTCTATCTGACCAAGAGTTTGATAATGAATTACCTGTATGGAATCTATATGTGGATGGCTCTTCGTGTGCCACATGCAGTGGAGCAGGAATAGTTTTAAACAGTACTGATGGAATTGATATGGAGTATGCTCTTTATTTTCAATTTAAGGCTTCCAATAATGAAGCAGAATATGAAGCTATGATCGTGGGTCTAAGTTTGGCCAAAACCATAAAGGCAGAGCAAGTCATTGTATTCAGTGATTCACAATTAATCGTAAATTAAATTCTCGGGTTGTATGAAGCGAAGGGAGAACTAATGGTCAAGTATCATGAAAAATCTATGGAGGTTGTCTCGAATTTTTCCACAGTTCAGTTGATCAGAATACCGAGATTGGAGAATGCAAGAGCCAATGCCCTAGCTCAGCTGGCATCAGCAACACGCACCGAGTTACGAAGAACAATCCCAATTGAATTCCTGGTAGATCAGAGCATAGATAAATATTTGATGATGAACTTCACTGCCCTCGACTTGGGACCATCCTGGATGGATCCCATCAGCGCCTATATCGAAGAGGGGACTGTGTCAACTGATAAACTCGCAGCCAAGAAACTGAAGTTTAAAGTTGCTCATTACGTATTGACCAGTGGCATTTTGTATAAAAAAGGCATTATAGAAGGACTACAGAGATATTTTCATCCCTTCGAAGTTAAATATTTGATTGAAGAGGTTCACAAAGGGTCTTGCGGAGCCCATGTAGCAGGTCGGACGCTTTTGCAGAGAATAACAACACAGGGGTATTACTAGCCAATGATGAGAGCCGACTGCGCATCTTATGCTAAGAAGTGCGATAAATGCCAACGTTTCTCTTCCATCCGAAGAACTCCTCAAGCATTGTTAACACCCATTACGTCCCCTTGGCCATTCGCTATGCGCGGGATGGACTTGGTCGGGCCACTTCCAATGACCAAAGGGAGATTCAAATACCTCGTAGTTACTATGGATTATTTTACCAAATGGGTGGAAGCTGAACCTCTCATTGATACGAAGTATGACAAGGTTTATTAGTTTTTTGGAAGAGTATTATTTGCAGATATGGTCTCCCACACGCATTTGTTACTGACCATGGAACCTAATTTGACAACGAGGAATTCACTGCATATTGTCACCAATCTAATGTACAGAAGATCCACTCTGCGCCAGGCCATCCCCAGAGCAACGGGCAAACTGAAGTGACAAACAGAACCCTAATGAATGGTCTAAAAAATGATTGGATGACACAAAGGGAAACTGAATTAACGAGCTACACTCTGTGTTGTGGGCTTATCGCACTACACCGTGAACAGCAACTGGGTATTCTCCGTACATGTTGACATTCGGGAGTGAGGCTGTCATACCTGCTGAATTGGGTCTACCCACACATAGGGTGCTTAATTTCAATTCTCCTGTAAGAGAATTAATGAGACGTTTAGATCTAGATATGCTCGAAGAAGTTAGGGAGGAAGCAGCAATCAGGAATGTAGCATACCAACAACGAACAACCTTATTCTACAACAAAAGGGTGAAGAAGTGCGATTTGAAAGAGGGGGATTATGTGCTAAAGAAGGTGATCCAAAAGCATAACAAATTGGAGGCCAACTATCATGGACCTTACAGAGTAACTGAAGTTGTTGATGATGCTAAGATTTAGCACCACCGGATAAGTGATAGTAAGTTCAAACAGTAGCAGCCATGGCAGCCATAGAGATGTATAAGTGTATAAGTATGTAGAAGGGGATGAGTATAAGAGGTGATAAGACAATGATGTATAGTGGTTCAGCCAATTTGGCCTACATCCACTGTGAGTGTGTGATCCACTAAGTATGGGAACTAATGGCCTTGGATACAATGCACATAACCCTCTCTCTCTCTACTGTGTGTACAAGCAGAGTTTTAGCTAGGGCTACAGTTAATTGATCGATCCCCTATAGGGTTGTAGGTGACAAGTATATATAGGTCTTAGGGGGTGTAGTGTACCCCCCAAGTATGCATGGTGCATGTGAATGATGATCTAGCCAATCCCCTGTTGACACCTGTAGATGCCAAATGATGACATAATATTCCCTCACGTGAGGGTGTGATTTGGTTATAACGGTCTTCTATATGCCATGTGAGCCTCACGCGCACTGTTCCACGTGTCTCCCAAACCATGCGCTGTCATGATGTCACCCTCGGCCTATGAGCCGAGGCCGAGGGCAAAGTTTCTTCCAGTAGTGAGCCTGGCCCAATTTTGGCCTCGTACTGTCGTACCCTCGTAGGGTCATTTGGAGCCTGGTGAAGGGTCGGCCCCTCGTAGGGTCGTCTGTAACCTTGTGAAGGGTTGGCCCCTCGTAGGGTCATCTGGATCCTGGTGATGGGTCGGCCCCTCTGAGGGGTCATATGGAGCCTGTAGGAGGGGTCGGCCCCTCATAGGGTCGTCCGTTTGGAGGTTATCATCAGCCAGGCCGAGGATATAAACGGGTATATCAATCACCCCCCAGCCCTTAGCCATAGGTGCTGTTGAGATGGCTGAGGGATAGTGTTTTCAATGAGATGCATGTATGATCAGTTAGGTGAGTGACACCTGGGCAGATACTCATTATTGTTCCAGTTTCCAAGCCATGGCGGTTGCACACTGTGCTTGGGGCCTTGTACCCTAATGATGCCTTCCTCGTGGGCTGTGTCCTGCCTTGGTCAATGGGCCCACTCATTGCTAAGGTATTTAAGAAATTTTCAAACTCTCTCTCCTTCTTCTTCGCGCCCAAGCCTTCTCTCTCTAAAATTTTATCAGTTTATCGCCATTTTCTGCAGCCTTCAACCCTTCAAGCCTAGCAACGTTCTTGCTCTCTTTATCAGGTAATCTCTTTCATCCAGCGCTCTCTTTTGCCTTCATTTCTATTTGCTTTTTAGGGTTGTGGGGTTGCGTTTTCTTTGGGTTATCCCATAGCTTTTTCCGGTGTCTTCTCCGGCAACTGTTTCTTGGATGTTCTTGGGTGTTATTGAGTGAAAATCATCAATTCCCTTTTTAATCCAAAAGTCTAATTCGGTCAACTAATAACTTGTTTGTAGTTAAGTTCCCCAAATTCCTTAAGTGTAGGGTCTTCCCTTTTAATGCTTAGGAAGCTTTACAGTTTAGCGTCTGAATTCCCATCCTTGAGAGAAAAGCTCTTTGCAGAGATCAGACGAGTAGAAGAAGAGGAAGAGAGGAGACGAGGGGCCGACCCTAATTAGGTACGACCCATCTTGCCTATTCCTCTTACCACCATAAAACCGTTTGAACCGTCTGAGTCCTGTGGGTCGTCCCATCGTCCAGCCGATTGTCATTCAAGCGAGATGGATGAGAGAGCGTCCTCGCCAACTGGCACTGGACCTTCTGGTAGACGTGAGACATCTGACCTAAGCCCAGGCCGAGAGGCCGAAGGAATGTTCCCCTCTGAGGCAGTCCCTGTAACAACCCTTTCTCCCCATGCCTTCCAAGTGGCTTTCCCCCAGGGTCCTCCGTCCAATGACGGGGATGAGGACGAGGAGGATGATACAGATGACGAAGTTGATACTTCCCATGCCTCATCCTTTATCTCCTCTATTAGGTATCGTGACCTCCTGATATGGAGGCATGCCTATGGAGTGCCCCCCAGCGTGACTATGAGGATTCCCTCTGAGGATGAGAGGGTTTTTGATTGTGGCGAGGGAGAGGTTGCAGTTTATGAACAGATGTTCAAAGTTGGAGTCAGATTCCCTTTGCATACTACCATCGTAGATATCCTATCTGCCCTGGGTGTTGCTCCCTCTCAACTTCCTCCCAACTCTTGGAGGACGATCCTGGGCTATATTTCCTTGTGGAAGAATGCCTTCACCGACGAGCCCTCGGCTGACCTATTTTTGGGCTGTTATAACATCACCTCCTCGTCCAAACAGCCTGGTTATTACCACCTGGGGGTAAGGAGGTCTGAGAAGAAACTCCTCCATGTGGCACAAACTTCCAACCATGATTGGAAAAAGAGGTTTTTCTTTATCTCTGGGGAGTGGGAGCCTGTCGCCGATGGTTCGAGGGTCCCCGGGAAATGGTCTAACCCCTCCATGAAGGCCAGATCAGACCCTGGACTTAGCCTGGAGGAGAAGGACATTGTTGATTACCTGAGAGGACGAGGGAGAGAGGGTGAACTTACAAAATTCGAAGACCTGATGACCCCTCGGTTCCTCAAAGAAGCTGATCTGAGGGTCGGCCCTCTGACAGAACTATGTGAGTTATACTAAACATTTTCCATTCTTCACCTGTTTTTGAAGTGTTATCTCTTTAGATATGCATTTTTCTAACGTGTCGTCCTTTTATCATATCGTCCTGCAGGTACGTCAGACTATCTTTGAGAAATGACTGCTCCGAGCTTATTATCTGGACTGGCCAACAAGAAAGGGAAGGAGCCTCAGTAGGCTCCGAGGAAGACAAGGGCCGTCGGGCCGATGGTGGGGGAGCCGACCACTGATAATAATAAAAGAAAGGAGCCTGAGGCCCTAGTTGACCCTCGGCCTGATTCTCGGACGAGGGCCAGAGTCGAAGCCTCTGAGGGGACGGCCTCTTCATCCAGCATGGGGGCCTTCTGGTCTCAAAACCTGGCACATCTGAGGGCCGAGCCCTCGTCACTCATCGCAAACTTGAGGGCAGCCAAGGCCTCAATGTTCTCTACACCCTCGACTGCTGACTACGACTTCTTGTCAAAGATGCCCCCTGCCAAAGTGTATGACTACGGTCTGCATGCCCTTGCACAGGTATTGGTTCTGGCCCATATCTTTAAGTTCATTCTTTCACTAACTATTCCCTCGACCCCTCTTGACATCTGTTTATTTTTCGTGTAGTTTGTTTGTGCCTTCACCTCAGCCACCAAGTGGATGGCTGAGAACCAACAGAAGTTTCATGAAGCTGAGAGGGCCATTCAGCATGAGTCTGACTTGCAGACAGAGCTCGAGACTGCGAGGGATGAACTGGAGAGTGCTAGGACTGATCATGCCAGGGTCCTAGATGAGCTGATAAGGCAGCATGATGCAGACCAGCAGGCCAAGGACTTGCTGATAAAGGAGAAGGACGAGGCTTTACTCAACATGGAAGCCAAGTACAAGGCTGATCTCGTAGAAGCTGTCAGAAAAGCCGAGGCCAATGCTGTTGAGGCTTATAAGGTTTCTGACGAGTTTCAGGGATTTGGACTTGAATATCTGGAGAGGGGGATCAGGACGGCCTGTCGATGGGTCGTCCTCAGATTTGGCGACGTCGTCTCCTCGGTCCGCACTTCAATTGAGGCAGTCGGATTGGACGACCCTTTGATCGCCGAGGCTCTGTCCCAAGTAGAATCCCAAGTGCAGGTTGAGGGGGTCGGCACGTCTGAGGATCGGCCAGTTATGGTTGTTGAAGAGACCCCCTTGGTGGATGTTGAGGCTCTTCCCTCTGACATTGTCCCTTAGGGTGGCTGCCTGTAGCCCATACCCTCACAATGTATCTATTATTTTTGTAAAACACTTGGATATCTTGTACCTCACTTTCATTAATATCATATCGTCTCCTTTACTGTCTTCTATATCAGTTTATTGCATGATTTGCTATTTTTTGTTAGCCACTAACCTTTCCCTTGTCTTTTTTGAGGACAGTGGTGGGGTCGTCCCCTCCACTAGGCCTCATTAAATCCGAGGGATTAAATTACCCAACATGATTTTAACAAAGTCTACCCTCGTCTTTCTTGAGGCCAGTGGTGGGGTCGTCCCCTCCACTAGCCCTCATTATAGCCGAGGGATTAACTTACCAAATTAATGGTTTTTACAAAGTCTACCCTCGTCTTTCTTGAGGACAGTGGTGGGGTCGTCCCCTCTGTTGGCCCTCATTATAGCCGAGGGTTCAACTTACCAAATTAATGGTTTTTAACAATGTCTACCCTCGTCTTTCTTGAGGACAGTGGTGGGGTCGTCCCCTCCACTGGACCTCATTATAGCCGAGGGTTCAACTTACCAAATTAATGGTTTTTAACAATGTCTACTCTCGTCTTTCTTGAGGACAGTGGTGGGGTTGTCCCCTCTACTGGCCCTCATTATAGCCGAGGGTTCAACTTACCAAATTAATGGTTTTTAACAATGTCTACCCTCGTCTTTCTTGAGGACAGTGGTGGGGTCGTCCCCTCCGCTGGCCCTCATTATAGCCTAGGGTTTAACTTGCCAAATTAATGGTTTTTAACAATGTCTACCCTCATCTTTCTTGAGGACAGTGGTGGGGTCGTCCCCTTCGCTGGCCCTCATTATAGCCGAGGGTTCAACTTACCAAATTAATGGTTTTTAACAATGTCTACCCTCGTCTTTCTTAAGGACAGTGGTGGGGTCGTCCCCTTCACTGGCCCTCATTATAGCCGAGGGTTCAACTTACCAAATTAATAGTTTTTAACAATGTCTACCCTCGTCTTTCTTGAGGACAGTGGTGGGGTCGTCCCCTCCACTGGCCCTCATTATGGCCGAGGGTTCAACTTACCAAATTAATGGTTTTTAACAATGTCTACCCTCGTCTTTCTTGAGGACAGTGGTGGGGTCGTCCCCTCCACTGACCCTCATTATAGCCGAGGGTGGTTCTCTGTAGATGTTTCCATGCGTGCTAGAACTGACAACCACAGGATGAGGGAAACACTGATATTTCTCATTAATTTTCCAAAGTGTTCTATTGGAGCAACTCTCATTACAATTATGGTCTATCAAGACCTTACAACACTAATGATAGTATTTCTTCAAATGATCTGCATTCTAGGGGTTGGAAAAAGGTTCCCCTTCTAGGTTTTCTAGTCTATAGGTCCCAGGGACAACTTCATCAATGACCCTATATGGGCCATGCCAATTAGGATGGAGCTTGTTGGGCTTTTGCCAAGTCTTCTTGAGGACCAAGTCCCCCACTGCGATAGTCCTCTGTTTCACCCTCTGATTGTAAAACCTTGCGGTCCTCTGCTGGTAGGAAGCCTGCCTTATCTCAGCGTCCTCCCTCGTTTCCTCAATCAGGTCTAAGTCGAGTCTCCTCTCTTCCGCATTTCCCTGGGGGTCGTACATTTGGACCCTATGAGTAGGAAACTCAATTTCGATGGGGATGACGGCTTCTGAGCCATAAGCTAGCATGAATGGGGTTTCTCCGGTAGAGGTCCTCACTGTCGTCCTGTATGCCCATAGTACGGCATATAATTCCTCGACCCATCTTCGTTTTTCCTCCTCAAGCCTCTTCTTGATTCCATCTAGATTGTCCTGTTCGTAACTTCGATTTTCCCATTGGCCTGAGGTCGGCCTAGGGTGGAGAAGAATTGTTTGATACTTACCCTCTCACAATACTTCTGTAGAGAGGCATTCTTGAACTGGGTCCCGTTATCCGAGATGAGGGTGTTGGGTAGGCCATATCTGCATATCACATTTTTCCAGATGAACTGGAAGGTCTTCTTCTCTGTAATCGTGACCATCGGTTCGGCCTCCACCCACTTTGAGAAGTAGTCAATCGCTACAATGAGGAACCGATAGTTGTTGACATCTCTCGGTAAGGGTCCTACCAGGTCAATCCCCCACACTGCAAACGGCCACGGAGATGTAATGGAGGTAAGAGGCTGATGGGGTTGATGAGGGATGGTAGCAAATCTTTGGCATTTATCACACTTTTTTACATATGCTGCGGCGTCTTTCCCCAAGGTCAGCCACCAGTAGCCTTGGGTGATCACCCTCTTCGCTAGGGATCTACCCCCAATGTGGCTTGAGCACGACCCTTTATGCACATTTTGCAAAATGGAAGGGACTTCTGAGGGATGCACACACCTAAGTAGGGGGAGCAAAAACCCCTTTTTGTACAAGGTGTCTCCGATGACAGTGAATTTTGCAGCCCTGTACCTCAACTTTTTCCTTTCTTGCCTTGCTTCTGGCATCTTACCCTCTTTAATGTATCTAATCAGGGGGTCCATCCATGAAGCTTCTTGAGAAACATTTAGGCAATTGCTAAGTGTTCCCTGAGAGTCCTCAATAGTTGGTCGAAGCAAAATTTCTACTGGGACCGTCCTCCTGATGTCTGTTCTTATTGCCGAGGCCAACCTAGCAAGGGCATCAGCATGGCCATTGTCGAGCCTAGGTATCCTCCTTAATTTCACTTCTCTGAAGCCCTTCAGTAATGACCTCACCTTCTCAAGGTAGCTAGCCATCCTCTTGTCCTTAGCCTCGTAGGCTCCTCGTATCTGATTCACTACTAGCCTTGAATCACTATGGACCAAAATCTGGCCGACACTAAGAGACTTGGCCAAGGAGAGGCCTGCTACTAAGGCCTCATATTCAGCCTCATTGTTGGAAGCTTTGAAGTTGAACCTCAGGGCGTACTCGACGTCTGTGCCATCGGGTGCTGATAGTATCAGTCCAGCTCCACTTTCGCTGTCATAGGAGGACCCGTCAACGAAGAGGCTCCACAGAGTCTTTCCCTCTGAAAAATTTCCCTCAGAGAGGGACCCTTGTCTAAAGATGTATCTTCCCTCTTCGTTTTCAGTCGCTTTCCTTCTAGCAGTGTTTGTCCCAGCCCTATCTGTGAGTGTGCTAGCGGGTCTGTCTTCTGTATCCGTCTTCCCGAGGGTCTCACCCTCGGCCTCATCATCTTCCCAAGTGAACTCAGCCACGAAGTCTGCCAATTCCTGCCCCTTAATGGTCATCCTAGGCTGATACACAATGTCAAAATCCCCCAGCTCAATAGCCCAGGCCATCAACCTACCTAATTTTTTTGGCTTGTGTAGGACCTGCCTAAGAGGAGAGTGGGTGAGGATGACCATTATATGGGACTGGAAGTACGACTTCATCTTCCTCGAGGCATGGATCAAGGCGTAGGCCAACTTCTCCATCCTCGGGTATCTTTGCTCTGCCCCCTGGAGTGCCTTGCTATTAAAATACACAGGCTTTTGTATTCCGTCTTCGTCTCTTACAATGGATGCACTGATGGCCGACTCTAAGACGGTGAGGTACACATAAAGTCGTTCACCCTTCACGGGTCATGATAGAAGCAAGGGAGACCCTAAGTACGACTTTAGGTCCCTGAAAGCCTCATCACACTCTTCTCTCCATTCGAAGGCCTTCCTAAGGGTCTTGAAGAATGGCAAGCACTTGTCTGTGGCCCTAGACACGAACCTGTTCAAGGAAGCAACTCTCCTTGTGAGCCTCTGAACGTCTTTAATGGACTTGGGGGTCTTCATTTCAACAAGGGCCTTTATCTTTTCAGGATTAGCCTCGATGCCTCTTTGATTGACAATGAACCCCAAGAACTTCCCTTCTCCGACCCCAAAGGCACACTTGGCCGGATTAAGCTTCATCTTGTATTTGTCCATCATATTAAATGTCCTCTCCAGGTCTGCCACATGATCCTCTGCCTTCAGACTCTTAGTCAGCATGTCGTCTACGTAGACCTCCATAGACTTCCCAATTTTGTCTTCAAACATTTTGTTTACGAGGCGCTGGTACGTTGCCCCCGCATTTTTTAAGCCAAAGGGCATGACCCTGTAACAGTATATCCCCTTGTAAGTGATGAAGGCGGTCCTCTTCGATTCTTCAGGGTTCATGAAGATCTGGTTGTACCCTGAATAGGCATCCATAAAACTCATGAGCTCATGGCCTGCGGTAGCGTCTACCATCTGGTCAATGCGGGGAAGAGGGAAGCTGTCTTTGGGACAGTGCTTGTTGAGGTCTGTGAAGTCCACGCACATTTTCCACTTGCCGTTGGCTTTTGGGACAATGACTGCATTGGACAGCCATTCAGGGTATATGACCTCTCTGATAAATTCAGCGTCTTCTAACTTTTTGACCTCGTCCCTGATGACCTCATATTTTTCCCTGGAGTAAATTCTCCTCTTCTGCTTCACTGGTTTCACTCCTTCTACCACATTGAGCTTGTGGCACATGATTTCAGGGTCAATCCCTAGCATATCTACATGACTCCAGGCAAAGATGCTTCGCCTTCTCCTCAACAGTTTAATGAGGTCTTCCTTGATGTTGGGCTTCAGAGACTTGCCAACTTGGATGGTTTTTTCCGTGTCATCCTCATCGAGGATGATGGATTCTACCTCTTTCGCAGCCTCTCCTTTCTTCAGCTTTGTTTCATCTCTGGGGTCTAGGGTATCAATATTATAAGTGGTTGTAAACCTCTTGTGTGCCTCCCTTTCTTCAGCGGAGTTGTAGTAACATTCTCTCGCTGTCGTCTGGTCTCCCTGAACTTCCCCCACCCCGTAAGGGGTTGGAAATTTGATCATCTAATGGACCGTAGACGGCATGGCTTCAAACCCCTTGAGGGTCACACGCCCCAGTATGATGTTGTAGGTCGAAAACACCTTATCATCCATCACAAAGAAACTGACCTTCTTGGTGAGCTATCTCGGCCACTCGTCCCCCATCCTCACATCGGCCTCATATACCCCAAGGGGGTGAACCTTTTCCCCACTGAACCCAATCAATGGATGATGGTAGGGGACGAGTCTAGCACGGCTGAGACCCAAGGCTTTGAATCATGTCCAAAACATCACATCTGCAGAACTACCCCCGTCTACCAAGATCCTCGGCACCTCGCATCCGTGCACCCTGGTAGTGATGACGAGAGGGTCATCATGTGGGGCTAAGAGGCCTTTGAAGTCCATTCTTGAAAACCCCACTATCAGTGTGTCCATATCAACCTTCTTCCTCTTTTCTGACTTGACCTCCAGGGAGGTTGCGTGTACCGTCTTTGCCACTGCCTTGGCCTCAGCCACATGGGCCTTCCTGTCGGCGACCTCAGACCCTCCTCCTGCGAGACCCCCGGAGATCATTCCCACTCCGAGCGAGATCATATTAAGCCTCTTGAAAGGGCCATGGTCGTCTCTCGGCGGGAGGTCAGGGTCGTCCTCATCATCAGAAGGGTCGTCCCCTCTTTTTTGAGGACCTTCTTTGCATGCATCGCCTCGCTTCTTTCTGGGGTCTTCCCCTCGGCCCCTCTTGAAGGCACCTTTGTCGACGTACTTTCTGAGCTTCCCTTCCTTCAGCATCTTCTCAATCTCGTCTTTCAGAGCAAAGCATTTGTCCGTTACGTGGTCGTGGTCTTGGTGAAATTCACACCACAGGTTCTTATTCCTCTTGCCGGGGGCTACCCTCAGCTTCTCAGGCCACTTCAGGGACCGGTCACTCTTAATCTCATTGAGAACCTGTTCACAGCTGAACGTCAGAGTGGTGTACCCAGCGAACTTGTCATCCGTGGACCTCTTCTTCCCCTCTTTGTTCTTCTTAGGGTATTTACTCCCACTAGCACCTCCTCTTTAGTCTTCATATTTTGCAGCCATCGCCTCTTCGGCGTTCATCACATTTCCTGCTGTTGACAACAGTTCAGCCATCGTCCTCGGAGGGTCTTCAGCAAGCTTCCATAGCAGCTTCCCCTTTTGGAGTCCTCCAATCAGGGCTGTCATAGCTATGCTCTCCTCATAGTCTTCCACCTCCAGCTTCTCCTTATTGAATCTGGCTATATAGTCCCTCAGACTCTCACTCTTCCCCTGCTTAACATAGAGCAGGTAGATGGTCTTCTTCTGTGGCCTCACCCCAAAGCACCAGTTATGGATGAACAGGTCTGCCAACTGCTTGAAGTTTTCAATGGAATTTTTCGAAAGAGACGTGTACCAGACATGCGCAGCCCCTGTCAAGGTACCAGAGAAGGCACAACACCTCTTCTCATCTGAGATAGAGTATATGTCTGCTGCTGACTGATACATCTCCACATGGTGGACGGGGTTGGTGCTCCCGTCATACCTTGGGGTGACCACGGGTGGCTTGAATTTTGACAGCGTGGGGAAGTTGACTATCCTTGCCACAAAGGGTGAGCCTATGGTGTACCCCCTCTGAAGAGGGTCTCGGCTCTTCAATATATCACCGATCTTATCCTTTAACCGCTAGATTGAGTCATTTCAGGGCCTCACAGGGTCGTCCTGGACGATGTTATCTCCTGCTGCCTCTCCGAGGTGGACAGAGGGTTCTGCTGCAGCAGGCCTGTATCGGCTGTTCACTTCCCTTTGGCCATCATCTCGTCCTCGGGGTCGGCCATCTGCTGCCTCCTTCCTGGATCTCGCGGTGCTTCTTGGCCTGGACAACTGTTCCCGCAGGTCATTTGCTGGGCCTAGCCTCTCAAAGGCAGACCCCCTGCTCAAGCGATCAAAAGCAGAGCCTCTGGGGCGATCATCAGGGTTTGGTCTCCCACACTTTCCCCTACTGTCCTGCAGGGGTCGCATAGTATTGTTGGAGACCTCGTAAGGTTCCCAGCACTCTATAGGAGCCTCCTCTCCCTCTAGATCTCCATACCTATCCTCAGGGCAAGGGTTTTCTTGCCTCCCCAGGCGTAGAAATCGGGGGTCAGCAACATCCCTACGCCGCTGAGGGGGTGGCAGGTCTTTGCGTGGTGCCTGGGGTGGTCCCCTGGCCTCATGCTGCCCTGGAGCTGCTGCCGGAGTAATCATCTTAGGTGAAACCCCTGGTGCTCTTAGTATGTTCTGGCTTAGAGCTGTGAACTGCTCTTGCATCATCCACTGGCTTGCTGCCAGAGACTTTAGGGCTGCCGCCACATTAGCCATCTCAGACTGAGGCGACGGCTGACTAGAACTGGGTCTTCCCCCCTCATCCGGCGGGGGAAGTGGTGGTGGTGGAATCTCAGGTTCCATGTGCTTGAGGTATGAAAAGTTGAACTGAAGAAAATACTGGTGAGCTTTGGAACCTTAGTGGGTCTCTTTCAATGGTGAAACACCTCCTCTCAGGGGGAGTGTTGGTTCACCACCAGAGTGCCCAGTGAGGTCAAGCTGTACAAAGGAAGAGATGTCTTCTCGTTCCCACAGACGGCGCCAAACTAATGATGCTAAGATTTAGCACCACCGGATAAGTGATAGTAAGTTCAAACAGTAGCAGCCATGTCAGCCATAGAGATGTATAAGTGTATAAGTATGTAGAAGGGGATGAGTATAAGATGTGATAAGACAATGATGTATAGTGGTTCAGCCAATTTGGCCTACATCCACTGTGAGTGTGTGATCCACTAAGTATGGGCACTAATGGCCTTGGATACAATGCACATAATACTCTCTCTCTCTCTACTGTGTGTACAAGCAGAGTTTTAGCTAGGGCTACAGTTAATTGATCGATCCCCTGTAGGGTTGTAGGTGACAAGTATATATAGGTCTTGGGGGGTGTAGTGTACCCCCCAAGTATGCATGGTGCATGTGAATGATGATCTAACCAATCCCCCGTTGACACCTATAGATGCCAAATGATGACATAATATTCCCTCACGTGAGGGTGTGATTTGGTTATAACGGTCTTCCACGTGCCATGTGAGCCTCACGCGCACTGTTCCACGCGTCTCCCAAACCACGCGCTGTCATGATGTCACCCTCGGCCTATGAGCCGAGGCCGAGGGCAAAGTTTCTTCCAGTAGCGAGCCTGGCCCAATTCTGGCCTCGTACTGTCGTACCCTCGTAGGGTCGTCTGGAGCCTGGTGAAGGGTCGGCCCCTCGTAGGGTCGTCTGGAACCTGGTGAAGGGTCGGCCCCTCGTAGGTTCGTCGGGAGCCTGGTGATGGGTCGGCCCCTCTGAGGGGTCGTATGGAGCCTGTAGGAGGGGTCAGCCCCTCGTAGGGTCGTCCGTTGGGAGGTTATCATCAGCCAGGCCGAGGATATAAATGGGTATATCAGTTGTTCATCCTGGGACATACAGAATTGAAATTTTGGAGGGAGAAGAATTTAAGAACGCATGGAATGCAGAGCATCTGCACAAGTATTATCAGTAATTAAAATCCACATGTAATACATTTCTCTCAATATGAATAAAGTGATGTTTTGCCCATATTTTCTCCTTTGTTGAATTTTCTTCGAAATATTAGTGCTACACACTACACAAACACAAATTCAGATCAGCAACCACCAACTCCAGTTGGTCAAAAATTCAGTAACCAACAACTCCGATTGGTCAGCAATATAACAACCACCAACTTCGGTTGGTCAGAAATTTAATAACCATCAACACCGGTTGGTTGGTAAATAAAAATCATACAGTGCGAAAGCCTGTTTGGTCAGGGGTGATCTCAAGGGACACCCCAAACTAGGCAAGAAGATGGGTGACCTCCCGAGGCATCCACTGTCTAGGCAACAAGGTAATCCTGGCAAGATTACTACAACTAAACAGGAACATGGGATGGAAATCATTCCATTGCTTAGGCCCAAAGAGTGACAAGTCACTATAATCAGACAACAAATGGGACAGGTTCCATTGTCTAAAAATGAAACAGACATTTCGTCCTTCTACATATATATATATATATATATATATATATATATATATATTCACCAACGAATAACAAAGACATTCTATAAAATATTTTCGAGGAACGAAATTGTAAAAGAAACTAAATCTTTCTTTATTAAAACCAAGCAGATTACATACGATATGAAATTTGATTCATTACATACAAATGTCCTATTCTATGGGTTCCTTTCCCTCTTCTTTTGAAATAGGTTCCACCCCAGCTGGAGGATTATCTAATGCATAAGGAGAGTTTATAAAGTTCATATCTCGCAGCATTCTGTCATTAATTATGGATGGTAGATCTAGAAAGTGCTCTGGATGAGATATCTCAAAATTTGAATGAAGACTATAATCACCGAGATACTTGGAGATCAAAATCCGAGGAATGGCACGGGCTGGAATCCAGCTAAGGTCAAGTTTGAGGGGAGGCAAGGTTAAATCAAGAACTCCAGGTTCATAATAATCCCATAAGAAATGACCTTGCTCCAGTTTTAGAACACATAAGGCATTCAACCATCTCTGCTTATATCCTTCGTTGCTCGACTGCTGCAAACGAGCATCAAGATGATACAGAGCTTCATTATACCCAGCCATCCAAAACTCCCTGGGCTACATGTGAAATTGATAGGTCAATCTATCAAGCTTCTCGTGGAGTTTTTTTTACCAAAAGATCCTTATTTTCCAATACTGAATTTTGGTTGGAGAGTTGGTCGTTGAGAACTTGCATTTTCTGAGACATTTTGACCAAGGCTTGAGTTTTATCTTTTATCTGAGTGGCTTGATTTACTAAAGTCTGGTCAGTTCTCGTCTCTTCAACACTTTTTTGAATAGCTCTACCTCTACCCCTTGAGGAGGATGTCGGCTTAACTCCTTTCAAAGTCTCCAGCTCTTCTCTCAAGGCAGCATTTTCAACCTCTAAAAACGAATAACCCTCATCATTGACCGGAACCAAGGTTCCCGAGGAAGAAGAGGCAATAATTTTAAGTCGTTTTAGCTCCTCCTGTAACATAACATTTTGTTCTTCCAGTAGCTTGGTAATGTGCCTATGTTCTTCGACCTCGTGACTTAAAACATTTTCTCTTCTCTTATGAGCAGAGAGATACTTATCATAACCCCGATCAGCACTCCGTTGTTGGCACTTTTTCTCGTAACCCTCATGTAGGAGTTTGCTGGATTATTTGTAATGTTGTTGAAGTTCCTCGATCGTTCCTTGAAGATCTTCAATCATTTCATGATAAGCCATATTATTGGCTACAACACAATCAAGTAGTCACTTCAAGTACTGGTAAGCATCAATTGCTCGTTCAGAGGAATCTGATCCGAGGATGTCAATTATTTGGGCCTCAGTAAAGTCTGCATGACCAGCTTTGAAATAATCATGGCATTTCCTCATCAACTCTGTATTATTAGCTGATAAGAGTTCCATCCTGACCACAAACTAGCAAAGAGAAAATAAAAAACAAAATCAACAATGATGCGAACAGAGCAAGTAAGAGAAAAATTCAATACGAACAACAAAAGTTCATTTTTTATTAATCACGACAAAGGAAAATACATTTCAGGGTTACATCCAAGAAACAACGCAATAAAAGACCCGAACAACTGTACACCTTCTCCTTATTTCCTACAACTTCTTCGAACGGTTTGGATGAAGGGGTTGGTTGCTCGGAGAGCTATGGCAGTTGCTCGACATATGTGCTAGCTTATTGGACTTGCTCGGAGGGTTAAATAACAATAATAACAGGGACTTGCTCTCCTATCATCATAGAAGACTCATTTTATGCAATAACTTCTTCTTCTTCTCCAGGAGAGGGAGGAGGGCCATGAGTATGCTCCTGGAAAACTAAGAATTTTTAGCAACCTTTAATTTCTTCAAAGCTTCTATCCATCCATCCCTAAAATACTTAACACTGGCATACTCCACCTGAGAAGACATAATAGCCAGGCCCTTATTCCAACCCTTGTCCCAACTAACACTAAAAGATTTCTTAACAGTAACTTTCATTTTTTCTCTCTCCGAGGAAGTCTTTTTCCTAAGAAGCTCTTCGACAGATTTGAGTTTTTCTTCTACCTCTTCCTTATGTCGTTCATCATCTTGAAGCTTGGCGACATCTTCCTCGACAGATTTAAGCTTAACCTCAAGCTCCTTTTTACGTTGTTCAGCATCCTTTAATTTCTTCTCCAACTCTTTGGAGGCAGTCACAGCTTGATCTCGAATTATTTCAACAGACTGGAATTGTTTCTCCCATGCATTTTTGTCTTCCTCGTACTTCTGACGAGATTCCTTCAAAGATTGAGTTAATCCAACAAAATCTTCTTCTATTCCACCCGAGGAAGTGGAAGCCCTGATAGCTTCATCTTTCTTCAAAATACTATTGAAACACATCACGAGCTAAAAAAAGAAAGAAGTTTAATTCAATATATGAATATAGTACTAGAGGATAAAGGACTCAGGCTAATGATACATACTGACGTATTGTGTTGAGAAGCCAAAGTGGTAATTATCTCACGATAAAAGGTGTCTTCAATACCTTGGAATTCTGGGACAGTCCAAGATCTGATCAAGCCCATAGCAGAGCTCGGAGGAATAAGAGCTAGACATTACCCTCAGCATTTAAAGGTTGAGAAACAGAGTCAATAGGTCTCTCAGTAGGACCTCTTTTCAATTTCCTTAGAGGAGCATTTTCAATTAAAGGTGTTGTCTCTCCTTGTGAAATGGCATCAGTTTCAATCGGAGGTGCTGCCTCTTTTAGAGGCACGGGTGCTTCTTTCCAGTTTGCTTAGCCGCAGTAGATGAGGGTACATATACATTCTTTATCCCCTCATCTGGGGCATCCTGTTTGTTCTTCTTTGCCCCTTCAGTGGCAAAGGCAGACTTGTCAAAAAATATGGGAGCTTTCCTCTTCTTCATCAGATCAGTAATAGGAGTACTTAAATCAGAAGAAGTTCCTTCCATACTGGTTTCAAAAGTTAGTATCCGATCAAGATCAACCACCACAGGACGAGCAATGAAAGATGAAGTGGAGCTTCTGTATCTCAATAAATATGAAGCAGACCTCATGTGCTCTCCATTGATCGACTGATGCAAACTCTAGATAAGTTTCAAGTCATTTCAATTAATTTCATTTTCTCTTGGAGATTTCCTTTTACTCTCAACTGTAACAAATAAAATTAATGTTAGTGAGACATTTCATCGAATACAAAGAAAACAAGATTTCAAAAATAAAAACAACATATCCTATTGCCATAAAGAGGACATCTGGGACCTTGGTACACATCATTTCCATTTAATGGGGGGTGTTGCCAATTTTTCATCATAACCCCCATGATCAAAGTAGTCCCTATTGGCGTCGGGAAGATTGACAACTAAATCTCTATTCAAAAACCTAGTTTTTAAATAGAAAGTAGTGTCACTGGTAACCCATCTATAACAATACAAAATTTTTGGAATTCCCAAATGAGTTCCATGAAGTTGATTCAACCTATATACGCCATTAACTACCCTCCATGTATTTGAAGCTACTCTTGCAGGTACAATATCGAAATATTGGCAAAACTCCAAACACAGGGGATTTGGTAGGAAAGAAAAGCCACACTCAGCTATAAAAAGAGTTGGGAACCAGTGTCCCTCCGCCAAAGAAAATAAATCAGAAGGACAAGGAGGTTCTTCCAAAATAATCCACGAAGGGATTAAAAAATCAGACCGAAATTTATCCAACGATTCAACAAGATAAACCATGGTGAATAAAGTAAATAAAGAAGAAGGAAGAAAATCTTACAGAAGAAAGAGAGATCGATTGGCAATGAGTGATGTAAAGAACGAAGGCAAAAGATAGAGAGAAAATGAAGAGTTCAGAAATACAAATTTGAAAAGTAGAAGATGATAGGATTTTTGTCTCACTTAAATACTTTACCTCGGTAATAGAGAAAAACAATGATTACAAGGGAAGACGTTTGCATTTTCGGTGGCTAAAAGAGGGAAAAGGAACAAATATCGAAGTGATCGTGAAAAATTCAAAATATTTACAAAGTTTGATATTATGCACTCAAAAGGAATTAAAAACAATGAAAATTTTCCTAATCTCTGAAGACTAGTAATCCGAGCAACTTTCAAGAAAAATGCTCCACACTCTTATTCAACATCAACTGTGAAACATTAGGGGCTTCTGTTGATACCAAATTTAGTCAGCCGACGTGGACCAATCATATGAAGACACGTGTCAATCTACGTAGCAAATACAAATACTTTCAATGAACAACATACTTTCACCGAGCTACTCAGGCGTTCCGAGCTACTTAAGCGTACCGAGCAACTTAGGCGGTCCGAGATACTTAGCGTGCAGAGCATCCAATCAAGAAAACCAAAAGGTGACTACGCATTAAATGCGCATTATTATTGTACAGATGTATATGTCTACTAGATAACAGCGCATTAACTTTTCGAATGTATAGCCTCAAGGCTATAAATAAATTGTAACCTCGTCATAAGAGGAGGACTTTTGGATCTCTGAAAAAACCCATAATCGAGATTCAAGGCATACAATCAGCAATACAAAAACAGTGGACGTATGCCATTTTGATAGCCAAACCACTTTAAAAATTCATTGTCTTATTTATTTATTCAGTTTTTATCTGTGATTGATTAATTAGATAGAATCTAGTTTTTTACATCAACAGTCATTAAAGGGGTGAAATGCTTTTTCATAAATTATCGCAATTATTATAAAATTTGAATCACGCTCACTTTAGAATCACATAGGACTTGTATAGGGTTGTAATTGCAACCATGTAACATGAACATCATTCAATCTTAAGTATCATTGCAAGAAAAGGTGTGGAAGGGGATATATATGGTGTATAACTCCAATGTAGAGTTGGTTATGGGACTTTTTATACTATGAAATGAAAGGCTTTATTAAGTCTCAAAGAGGTTGATGAGGAGAAACATTTAACGTGAGGTCAAGATCAATATGGGTGACATAACAAAGAGGGCCTACGATCCTTACCTAAAGTTTACGCAATTATTGAGTCAGAACAACTTTGAAAATCTTGATCAAGTAACACATTTCAAAATATAAACTCAATTAATGAACGGTCAATGAAAGAGTAATGCAACAACAAATTACCGAGTAATGCAACAACAAATAGTGAGATTACCAACGAATGTAACATTTTCATAGAGGAAAGAGTAATGTATAAACACTCACACACAAATAAAAGCGCAAAGATAACTAGGTGTAAGTATATACAATGCAACAACAAATTACCGAGTTATAAATGCCTTAAATCAAATCATTAAAACAAGGAAAACGCGTATGTTCATGGGTTTAAAGTTTAATTCATGAAGTTTTTAATATTATCAATAATTGAGGATTAAATTCTAATAACGTCTAAATTTAAGAACATGTATCATTGAATTGTCCTTTGGAATGGGAATTTATTAAAATTTATCATTGAAAACAAAGGCAAAATGCCCAACAAAAGGGGAAAAAGAAAGAAAATCTTTTTGAAAATTTTAATTTTTTACAACAAAATCGTATTTGGGAAGAACATATAATCAAATCACTAAGAAAAACAATAAATAGAATTTCCCACACCCCTAACTAAAAAGCATGCATTGTCCTCAATGTAAATTAAAAACCAAGTTAAAGAGAGAGAAATAACGATATTACCCCAAATGGAGCTATCTATGGAAAGTATGATTCCATGATTCTACAAAACATGTTAGCACCAATCATAAAAAAATAAGAAATTTAACTATTTACAGTAAGAAAAAAGTAAAAAGAAGAAAAACAACATCAGTGTACAACCTACAATTTTAACTTCTAACTAACTATACACTAGAAGTTCAAATTTTTTAAGGTTCACCCAAAATACAATTTGACTTTGACAAAAAATCGGTGTACCCTCAATTTCATACGTACCTTCCAAAAATTAGAAATTCTATTTAAACAATGGAAGGTATATATAAGGCGAAAGAAATGAACCATCACCAATTAAAATTTTTGGGGGGATGAAGGGTGATTTGGACCGGGTGACGAATACACATGGGATTAAAAAATAATATTTTCTCCCAACGATTTTGCAATTAGAATGGGAGGTGGTGTATACTGAGGAAAAATTGTCTTCATGGAAAGAAACTCGAGCAAGTAATCCTCTTCACTAAAAGGTTTGAACAATTTAAAGTTTTGAACCGATTAATGGGATACTTGTAATAGTTTGACAATATGGAATAGATATGGTGAGAAAATAATGTCAAACTAAAGACATGACTCATCATCGCGAGAAGATTTAATTTTGAAGGAAATAGGACCATTTTCAATGAAACATTCATCTTTGGAAACCAAAGAAGAAATAGTTTCACTGCAAATGGATACCATGTCAATTTCTTCCTCATTTTCATTATGTACTATCTCATGGGAAAATGGAAAAATGGTTTGTTCCAAAGTAAGCAAAAATTCCTCATTTGGTTCAAAACATTCCTCAACTTTAAGAGTCACAAAAAAAAATCAGCGTTGGATTCGAGTAATGCATTAAACTCTTGCTCCCAACAACGATTTTATTCCTGATAACGGTTTTTAAATTTTTTATTTTCAAGAATGTGCAAGCCCTCATGCAATGTCATCAGTGGAGGTGCGGATTCTTGAAAATAATAAGTTTGGAAACTATCCTTGGAACTACTATCAAAATTATTATTGTAAGAATTTTGAAAGCTATTGCAAATCGTTTCAAAATTCTTATTATAAGGAGTTTGAGGCCCACTATCAGAATGACCATTCTTGAAATTCCCATAACAACAACTTGAATTTCGTAAAACTCACCCAAAGTCATGGGTTTAGGGGGATTTTGAGAATTGTCATTACGATTAACGAAAAAATTAGAATAAGACATGCTTACCCCAAAATTAGCTCAAGGTGGAAAATTCCACAAAGTAAGTGCTTCCGGAAAATTCAAGCGTTTCTTGTCAAATGTAGAAGTTCTCCAAAAATAGTTAACAAAGAATAAAAATAGAAAGAAAAATATTACGAAATACAAAAATAATTAATTTCTAAAACAAATATTCTCGGGCAATGGAGCCATTTTGATAATAGGGAAAAAACCATTGTGCTAGTGAAACACATGCCTATCATTGTTTTCGGATCCTATCACTATGAAAAAAACTTAGACTATGAGTACACTCTATTTGTACAATGGCCAGTCGGGGTTTCGAATCCACAGGACATGTTGCTAGACTTTAATTGATTTATTATATTAAGAATTAGAGTGTAAAAGGTGATAAATAAAACAAAAGATAATTCCAGGCATGTGTTTAAACTATGATTAACAAAAGAAATAACACCATAGGTTGAGACTAATACCCCTCACCTCGGATTCATTTCTATAAATGGTCACATGGGGAGACAAGTCTATTAAGATTAAATCTCATTTTCACAATTAATTAAATCTAGAGTTGTCACCCCTGAAATTGTCATAAAAGCTTAAATAACTTTGGCATCAACAAATATCCCTGAGATTACACACGCAAGGTCATAAATATGGCACATACATGATATACACCGTTAAATCTCCTAGGCATAAATTCAAGAACAACCTAACCCATTTAAACTCACAAATCCCATCACCAAATCAAAGTAACCAATTAACCCAAGGTGAATTCAATCAATCTTAACCTAAACTAAATTAGCTACAAAGCATAATGAAAGACATGTATTTAAATGAAAACAATAAATAAATCAAGTAAATCTAGGTTACAAAGCAAGAAAAAGAACAATGGGAACTTAAATCAAATAAAGAAGATAATGAATAGTGTTATTTAAACTAATTTCTAAAATGTATGCATCTTACAAAGAAAGCCAACGTCCACTTATACAGTAAGTGGTGAAAGAAAAAAAAATGGAACAGAGGGATGGAATTTTTGAAGGTTTGATCGATTGATCGATCGATCTGAGAACTCCCCTCTGCCTTCCTTCATAGGCTTAAATCGATATCCTGGTCTACCGAGTTCTCAATGTCGGTCGACTTGTTATTTATTTTTAGGGGAATTTGGCCCATCATGAGGCGAAAAAGGTCCATCATGAAAATGGCTATAAATTCCTCATCCGGACTCGAAATGGTGTGACGTTTGTTGCGATATGAAGCTACTAACTCAGCAAAATATTCTTCCATGGAAATCAACTGAGCAGGAGATCAAGTATGAAATGAATAAAATGCCCTTAAAGTTATGACAGATGACTGAACTTCCTCGAAATGCAACCAATTCACATGCTAAGCACTCCCATACTTGCAAAAGCTCAATTATACCTTGTAAAGAATATAAACATAAATAATATAGATTGTCTGGTTGACGAGCATAAATATAGGCATTAAGGAACACAAAAGTGCTAGAATGCATGATGATAACGAGTGTTAATATGAATATTCGTGACATATTAGTCACTCCAGATCTTAGGCTAGTGAGAGTAGCTATAATGCACCATAGATAGTCTTTAAGGATCCAATTTTTAGGCTTAACCATCATATAAAAGGTAAGACCTTTTTCAAAAGTCCTCCCAAGATTGTCAGTGACCCATGTTATAAGGTCGTAAGTATCATATGTAGATATCACCAAGACCACAACACCTCATAGAGGAATGAAAAATGTTCAAAAAGCAATTAGAGGAACTCATCTGTGAGGTGCACTTTAAGGAATACATTAGTGAAGTAAATTGAAAGTAATGATGAAGATCAAGACAGTCGAGAAAGAAGAGGAGGATCTTCCTCCAGCATGATTGTTCACCTCCATCTATGCCTACATCGATCTGGCTTAACATACAGGTAAGAAGATCATAGAGCAGGTGATGATAGTGGCTAACAACCAATAAGCATTCCAGGTGGACCTATCAAATCCAGTCCTAGCCAAGAGGGAAAAGAGAGACATGGATACCGATCATGTCATTGTGTTCAACAATAAAGATCTAGTCGGCATGAGTTTGGCCCATGAGGATGTATTGGTTCTCACCTTACGGGTTATGAATTTTGATGTGAGAAGATTATTGATAGACTGAGGAAGCTCTTCCAAAATCATGTACCTGAGAGTTATCTACAAGCTTGGCTATCGCTTTAAGGAACTGGACACCAACGTCGGCCTATTGATCGACTTCAATAGAGATCAAGAAACCCTCTAGGGAAAATCATATTTCCAGTTAAGATCGTTTAGGATAAAAAAAAGTAGAATTCCATGTGATCCAATTGTAGTCGCCCTATAACACTATAGTAGGCAGAGGATGGTTGCATGATATGAGATGGGTATCCCTTCTTCACTTCATCAAAAGATCAAATTTATGACAAATGAGTGAGTGATTAAAATCAATTGAGATCAAGTAGCAGTACAAAGTTATTTTATTATAGACATCAAGGTAAAGTGGTCCCGATGTAAAAGTACACAAGATGAGGATAATTTGGAGGACAATCAACCTAATTAAAAATCAACATACGTCTAACCGGTAGTCAGGGAAATTCGGATGGTTACTTCCACATGTGCATTAGAGGAACTTATTTATATTTCTTTGGATACATCACATCCATAAAATACATTCCTCATCAGATCAACGCTACCAGAGATAAAGTAAAACAACTTTGGCACTTCCTCATGTCAAACTTAAATGTTCTCTCTAGGTAGCCCTATGATCTCTAGAGAACCCGTAGATTATCTTCCATCGATTTCACATGGAACCAAGCATCAAGCTGAGTAAAAAAAAACTAAAGAAGTGATTACCAAAGAAGAAAAGGGTATTGGAAGTCAAAGTTACTAACCTACTCCAAGTCGGCTTCATCAGAGAAGTTTAATTCCTAAATTGGATCTCTAACACTATTATCGTAAAAAAAGAGTGACAAATAGAGGGTTTGTGTGTACTTCACCAACATCAAGAAGAACTTCCCTAAGGACTATTTCTCACTACCCTAAATAGATCAGTTATGGATTCCACAATATGGCATCAAAGCATTAGTTTCCTGGATGCATACTCTGACAACTTCACCAAATGGGTTAAGACTGGGCCATTCACCCACATTAAAGATCCAGACGCCAGGAGATTCATCTGGAAGAATATTATCATAAGGTTTTCTATCCCAAGAGACAATGGGACTCAGTTTAATTTTGCACCAAACATGGAGTCAAGATCAACTATGCATAAGTAGTCTCACCCCAGTGCAATATGCAAGAAGAGATCACTAATAAAAATCATATATCGAGAATCAAGAGGATATTAAAAAATGCTAAATGATGATGGGTAAATGAGGCTCCATCCATTCTATGGTCATACAAGATTACTCCTGGATAATTGATGAAAGAAACTCCATACTCCCTTGCCTACGACATGAAGGTAGTGATCCCACAGAGATTAGACCGCCAATTCTTAGATTAGATAATTCCAGGCCGGCGACTTAGTCCATGGAAACTTTTTTCCCACTAGGAAGATGCCATCAAATGGAAAATTGGCATGGAACTAGAAGGAACCTTACCACATAGTTTCAAACAGGGTGGGGGTCATATCACTTAAAAGACGTAGATGGGAAAGTAATCCTAAGGTCATGGAGTGCCATGAACCTTAGTGTTAATACCAAAAACAATCCACGTACGTGGACCAATAAAAAATGAACATTTATCCTCTTAAGTGTCCAAAATTCTAATTTAGTAGATTAGTTGCTCGAAAGGCATGCCGGCCAACATAAAGAATGCCAACCATCAATACCAATGAAGCATCACCATACCAAGGGCCTTACCACACGTGGTTCATACAACCAATCTACACATTCATTATGTGTGGGTGTAAATCCTTAAATGTATAAAGGCATTCCATCCCCTAATATTACAAACCTTAATTTTTGGGTCATTATAAATACATTGTATCCCCTACATCAAAGGAAAGGTATAACGGATTCTAGAATATTCTTATTGACAACAATACCTAGCTGTTTATAACCTCTAAAATCAATACTATAACACTGGACATAGGCTTTCTTACATAGTTGAACCACTATAAAAAACTAATGTCTCTCTTTTATTCAGCATTGCAATTATATATTTTTATCTGTGTTTATAAAATTAGATCAAGTCTAGATTTTTACATCAATAGATTAGCGCCGCCTATGGGAACGTGTGTCTAATTTTCGTTCTCAATCTTATTCAAGGAAAAATAAATGATCCAGAGCCCACTGCGAGAAACAAAGGCAACCCGCCTGATCCATCTTCTTCGATTATAGTAGCCGACCTAAATGGGATCCTAACTAGTATTGCCATAGGTTAAAATTCAATGCAGGAAACAATGAGACAATTGTCTCAGTCATTATAATCAATATCTCCATCCCTATCCAAACAATGAGCAGTTCCATCACCACGGAGAGAAATGTCGCCTCCACCTCCTTGGCATAGCCAACACACCTATTCCAGATCATCTCAGGATATGAATTATCACCCAGGAATCAGTTTCTCAATCATATCCTTAGAGCCTTATAATAACTATTCTTTCTTTATTGAAAGTCCAAACGTCTTGTAGAGATTAAGCCGACCTTCACCTTTTGATCGATTGGGACCTTGAGAAAACAAAAACCCTCCTAGAGTAGTATCTTGGGACACTCAACATCCAGTCGACCTATGGTAAGCCACAATCAGATCAAGATCAAGCATTCGACAATCTGTATGCGTCGAGTAGACTTCTCAGGAAGAGAGTTTAGGGCATACACATAGTCAGGGCAGTCGAGATGTTTCACATAAATCTGATGTGGGGAATCCTTTGTGGAAATGATTAATTCAGCAAATGGAAGATAGGTTGGGAGAGATGGAGAAAGAAAATAATCCTTTACAGCAACGTTTTGTTAAAAGATCATGTTTTATTCAAGCAATTGTGTATTTTCCTACTCCATCTAAGTTTAAAACGCCTATGGTCACCCCCAAATATGGTTGGAAAATTGATCCAGTTCTACACATTCAACGATATCAAGTTGCCGCTGACATTTATTCGTTGCCCGATGAGATGAGATGTAGAGCGTTCTCAAGCATCATTATAGGTTCTGCTTAGATATGGTATAATAACTTGCCCCGATGACAAATTACCATCTTCAACTAGTTTGGAGAGCTATTTATTAGCAAATGATGTTTCGAGGCGAAGCTAGTAAAGAGAGTAGCCCATCTCTTGAGTGTAAGGCAATATGTAGGGGAAACAACTGTGACACCTTGTCTAATTAAATATCGGTAGCTACTCCTTTATTAAATTAATACAAAATATCAAGTTGGTTCAGTCTTAGCATCACTGTTCAAAAACATTGAATTAGTTACTAACCACCTAATATTTAAAAGTGAGATGCTAAATTTTATTAATTAAATTAACTTACAACTAAGTAATGAATAACCAGCCATTCAAAATTCACATAAAAACTCTCATATGAATAACAATGTAATGAAATAAACTGAGTCTGGAGTAAACACTCTAATAATAGTCACAAAGAAAAATATAATATCATTACAAAAGTCTGAATAAATAAAATCAACATCTGAAATAAATGAAGGTCTGAAACTGCTATCTCTAAATAAGAATGGGCAACATACCCTAACTAATATGAATGACTATGAAGGAACAAAGATAGATGTGGAGGCGTCTAATACCGATATCATGTAACGTCCATAACAGCTATAACACGTCAACGTAATGGAACTCTTATGCTTGGCATCCCTGTGGCTAGGTACCTAAAAGGTTTTTACAAAAATAAAATAGATTTGGAAGGAAACGGTTCAGAGCCCGAGGTGAAAATATTTTAAAAATATTAAGTGTTTAATTGCATTAAACACTAAATATTATATACATGTCAGTCACGTGCTCTCACATGAGTTTCTCACCCCTCAACTGAAGTTCACGCTTAACGCATACCCTTAACCCATACTAGTTAAGCTACTACCTAACTAGTATGTATACCTTCCTCCCCTAAAATATCACCCATAGTGCCCCCACATTTTTCCCATGATATGCCTTGTTGAATGTTTTCCGTTTATTATTTCGAAAAGGAGTTCTCACAATTTAAAGTTAAGTATTCCCATACTAGCATTATTTTAGGTTTCATTATTTTTCTCATCTACTAAGTTCACACAGTGGAATACATCACAAGTACATATATTTATCACTATTGTAAGATGTGGGTTCTTCAAATACAGTTAGTATTAAGTGAGGCGTAACCCCATATCAAGGACGGGATTAACACCGTTAAGTATTAAATGTTGGCAATGGCCACGGGTGAATCCGAGATAAGAGAATTCAATATTCGGACTTATATTAAATGTCATACTGGCACAAAAGATTCATGATAAGCACAATAAATATATGGGACCAGGGGGTAGCATAGTTGGAGGGAGAAAGAACAAGCACTTTAGGCATAATGGAGGTAAGGTAGGAACTTTAAGTTTAGTTAATTCACAATGATGAGTATATTAAATGGGTGTGAAGTATTAATGTTCTCGCCGTGGTTCTCGATTGTGGAGGGATTTGGGCAGATATTCTAGGTTCAGAATGCTCTCCTCCCTAACTTGTTCATTTGGTGTATATATATGGGGGCAAGGCTGCTCGAGTGAGCTTGCGTGTGATCGTTCTGATTGGGTTCATTAAATGTACAAGATATTGCATTAAATGCATGGGATCTCATGGTTTTGGCATGAAGCCATTCCATTGGCTGGAAGTATTGTGGGAATTAATGAGGGACATGACATGCCAGTTTAAGGCTTACTTGACGATGGATAAATGATCAGGTTTGGTGAACTAGGCCTGCCATCCTAAGGATAAACCCACTTAGGTGCTACATTTTTTAGTCCCTAAATACCAAACGTTATGACGTTAAAAAGATGTTTAAACAGTGACTCTACCATGTATCTAGTCACATCAATCAGGAAAGTCGGTACCTGCTACTAGGCTGCTCAACTAATAGGTGGCTCGAGTCTCCTGGCATCTATTTACTGGTCAAGAGTTATTTTGGGACCAAGGTGCAAAACAGAGGTACCTCGAGGAGGTTCCTTCGAACAGGTAAGACTTAAGGGGCTCGATTGTTGTGGCTCGAGTGACCATTTATTCTGGATGAAGTGTTTGCCTAAGTGTGCTAGAGGGTTAGTAACCGTATTCCCAATGTTGCCTTGTTCACAATCCTCCGAACCATGTCCCTACGAGGTTTCGAAGAGGAGGGTACTCGATAAAGCATGTTAGCTCTCCCATGCCCTGCCAGGCACGGCCCCTCATTGGTATCAAACATCCTCACTCAACATACATTTATAAGATAAAGTAAATGACACAGCATTCTATTATAACCTTTGATTTTCTGCAGTCGCGCGTGCTTTAAGGCCACACAAGCTAAACCATTCATTATTACATTTTTCAAGCATCACTTTTGCTGCCTTTTGTGGTTCGTGTTTCCACTATAAAAGGGATATTCTCATTTCAAACAATCACCTTTGGGTTTCTATTCTCTTGTATTGAGATTTTGTGAGAGTTTGCCATCTTCGTAACTATCACTCCTTCAACTTGACCTTTCATCCCCATCTCTCTTAAATTTATGGCACCTATCGTGAACCCACTCCTCCAGGAGTGCTTCTCTTGAGACTCAAGCAACCAACACCAGTGGGCGCGCTACCACCGTGCTTTATACTTTAGCGAGAATTATCGCTTCTAGAAAATGGCAGAGAGATTCCCCGATGAACTAGTGCCAATTGAGGACCCTAACCGGCTAATGGAGGAGGGTGACGACGCTGAAGACTTTTCTTATATCCCCACCGCTACTGTTACTCATTTTTGTATTGAACACGATGATTTCCCCAATTCTAAGGTAGAGTTTGAAGCTTCTTCTGGTACTTTCGAGGGGTTGGGCCCTTTGACTGAGTATATTAATTTTAAGTATTATGTTCAGTTAGCTCTTGTTGGTATGTCTTTCTCTCTCTATCTGGGTGATCTTACCCTTGCCAAAAATAACGCCACCCTCCAGTTGCTGATTTCCCATTGGATCCATAAGTCACACACTTTTGTGGTCTCCTAGGATGAGTTCACCATCACTCTGGAAGACGATTGTGAGCTTCTGGGGTTAGAAGCTGCCAGTTTTGATACCTTCTTTGAAGAGGCCATATCCAGTGATGAAAAAACTTTAAAAGATGAACTAGAGGCAGTGGTAAAGGATTTCATGGTCACTTGCAACAAGTTCACCTATTCTGAAGTGATTTAACACTTTTACTTCATTAAAGAGAAGCTTTTATTAGGGCCTGCGAGGCGGCCAAGGACAACCCCCGAGGGAAGCATGTGTTTGAATAGCCCTTAGAAGGGAAAGGGATTTGATTCTAAAATCAAGTTGGTAGGATATATTTGGGTGATGTTATCGAAAGTCTACCTTCCGGGCAAGCCCTATGACTGCCCCTGAAAGGACTTAATCAACATAGATGTTCGGATGGCGAGCGGCGTGAAGAACCCCCTTGCTGCCATCGTTCTTGGCTCTTTGTACCCCTGATTGGACCGTGTGGAGATCGATTCTATGTGGAGCATCGACAGGTTTGATGTCTCCAATTATCCAATAATGTCCTTTTAATAGCTTTCCTTTATGCCCATTTTCCCGATTATGCTCCTATTTGCAACTACCTCGGTTCTCGGTCCATAAGGATCCCCCGTATTTTTTATTGGAAGAATAAAAGTGTTAAGAAGCCCCTTGTTGCCCTGATTAATTGAGCAGAGATGTTCTTACCTCTCCCCTATGTTGGGGTGGGTTAATTTTTTACTATTGACTTTTTTGCTAAGGAGTAGCGCCCTATTACCTTTATTGATGAAGCTCTTGTTAGGAATTTTCCTGAGAATAGCATCCCATTTTTGTTAATCCGTTCTTACTTGACCTTATATACAGAGTGGTCTTCTTTCCATTCTGTTTACATCCCTGACCGTGTAGCCATTTAATTTTGCTATGATCAAGGAGCCCCTTTATTGAGCCATTTCACCCGTGAAAAACCCACAAACTTTTCTTTTTACCTGCGTGAACTATCTGACTTCAACTATCGTAAGTCTATGTGCCAGTTATCCAGCCAATCCTATGGTCCCACTCAAAGAGGATCAAGGGAAGAAATTAACTATGTACATGAATGTGTTCTGGCAAACCTAACTGGTCTATTTTCAAACTAACATTTTGAAGGAATCGCGGTACCCTGCAGTTGAGAGATTCACACCTATGGAGTTAGGTTTAAGAAATGGCCCCACCTCCTCATCTATTTCCCCTCTTAGTACTGCTAACACCAATGTTCCCTCTAAGTTCCCCCCCAGTAGGACCTGTGGACCAGAAACTTGTGAAAAAGAAGAAAGCCATTCAGACCTCCCTTCCAGCCGAGGTTCTTGCCATTACCCCTAGTCCCTTAAGACCAGTTGAGAGAACTGAATCCCCATGCATTGCTTCGTCTGGGGAAGCGGTTAGGGCCACCCGAAAGGCACCTTTCAAAAAACTCAAAACTATCCAAAAGCCTCCAATTGACCATACCCCTGATCCTAAAGTCACCCAAGAGGTTAGCTCAATGTTTGATCAGCTTATCCAAACATGGGAGAATTTTAGTGAAGAGGACAAAATATTTATATCGGACCAGATGGATTCTCAAGGCTTTTCATATGCTCCTTGCACTGCTGGTAGTGGTAAGAAAAGAAAGACGATCAGTCCTCTTAAGCTCGTGATGGAGGAATCGTCTAAATCCAGCGAGGAAGAACTACCCGAGGAGCATGCTACTGTTGATACTGGTAGTGATGATAATAATGAAGATGAGGAGAGAGAGAAGGTAGTGGATGAAGGAGAAGAAGAAGAAGAAGAAGAAGAGGAAACTTCATTGGTTCGAAGACGTAAGTTGAGGATGATGGTTTATTCTTCCAAACCCGCCTCGACTACCCAAGATTATGAGGTTCTAGAAGATGTGTTGGATAAAGAAGTAATCCCCTCGATCCCTCTTGCTCTGAATGTTTTCTTCCTTCTTTTCTTTTCATGCTAGTAACTCCATTCTGTTGTAACCTGCCTTATCTCTTTTTTAGGTTGATGTGCGAGGTGATACGCACGATGATGTTGGAAAGGATAATCCCTTCGAGAGAGCTTCCCCTACTACTTCTCATGTAATCTCTTATTTCCCCTGGGGGCAGTTATATCTTATTCTTCGTCTGAGTCTAGTAGCGACTATTTCCCTGATCCCACTTTTTTTCACAAGCAGGCTAGCCTTAAGAAGGATGTTTCTAATGTGAGAGTTGTTGAGGATATACCCAAGTCCCCCATGCCTGTTCCTTCATTGCATGTGGTAAGTTTATTGTGCTTACTTGTTTAAGCTATTGTTGCTCCTTTGAATTATTATTCTAACTTGTCTCTTTCTTTTTTATTTTCTTCGTCCTTCGCAGGCTCCTGTACCCGTTCAAACTACTTCATCACTTCCCCCTCCTTCAAATGACCAAATACTTGTCACTCTATTTTGGCCTTCCATCCTAAACTAGTAAGGTGTCGATCTTGTTAGAGCTGGTGAGGGGGAGGGTGGATAGGGGGATGGTGGACAAGAATAGGTTGCTAAAATAAGGGGGGATGTGATTGCCCCCCAAAGTCAACATCCTTTGGTGGATCCTGGTCCAGTTGAGGAGGAGGACATAATACAAATGGCTACTCGTGAGTTTGCCAATGAGAGACTTCCAGAGGTACTTTTTTATTCTTCCATCGATCTCCTACATATAAATTTGTTAATTTAGCCCAGTAATATTGGGCTTTAGAAATATCCCATAACCCAGGGTCGGGCGGGCCAAGTCTTATTGGCATAATCTCCCATAACCGAGGGTCGGGTGGGCCAAGTATTATTAGCATAATCTCCCATAACCAAGGGTCAGGCGAGCCAAGTCTTATTGGCATAATCTACTATTACTTAGGTTCCGGCGGGCCAAGTCCTATTAGCATAATCTCCCATACTTGAAAGATACTTTGTGTTTGCTTTCCTCCTTTTATTTCTTACTTAAAATATTTTTTATATTTCAAGTGGAGGTCTACCAGCCTGTGGCCTGTAGACCAAAAGTTGAACCTACTGCTTAGGAAATGGTTCAAGCGAGGACTTTAGCTGAAGTTACTTATTTGGGTGGGGCCCCTACTATGCGGGCCCAAGAGGTGGCCTTTAGGGTTCATGATGTGCCTGAAGTGGTTGGTGGTTGAAGCAAGTGATAGCGCTTTGCATACCCAACGTCCTTTTGCAAGTGATAGTGTTTTAGCGTATATCCTCCTGAGGCATCCCACGATCTGGTTGTGAGGAAAACTTTGGCTAATTTCCCTTATATTTTGACGGAGGGTCCTCGTTTACTAATCGAGTAGTTCATCCATTTTTCTTCAACATTTACCATCCGCTGCCTTCAACCTATTCCTGTAATGATGGCATATCGATTGCTTGGGCTCACCATGGTCTTAGAGGAAATCCTCAATACTCCCCTCAAATCTCTTAGCCCTAATATAATCAAGACTTTACTGGGAAGAGTTAATGTGCTCACAAATGATGGATTTTCCATGTTCTGGTTAGTGGATCTGCTTCATGGATTTAACAAATCTAACATTCCCTCCCTCTATCATCAGCTCCAAAGTTCACATCGCTCGTAGGTGGCCATTTTAGAAGAACTTGTAAGCCTGGAGACCAAGTTAGTTGTATCTAAACAAGAGGTGCGGGATTGCTCGTGCAGAGGCCGAGCTAATCAAGAAGGAGCAGGTTTTGGAGTCCATTCATCAGACAATGGAACTTCGCCAGAAAGATTTGGATGATCTCATTTTAGACCAAAGCAACCTTATACAGATTCTTCCCCAACATCATCATAGGCTGCTTGGATCAGCGAACCTTCATTTTATCATGGACAACCCCTATCTTCTTTATTTAAAGTTTCTATTGTTGATGTTTGTCATTTTAGGATTTTGGATCTCCTTGCTTGCGTGTAACCACATATATATCTTTAATTTAAATAAAGAAACATTGGTGACTTTGGTGTCTTCTTCCATTCCCTTTGTTTTGTTTTGTTTTGTTTTGTTTTGACACTATCTAAATTTATTACATCAAATGCAAATCACATTATGCTTGATAAGGGAAATAATAGTCATCATATAAAAAGAAAGTAGTTTCCTAACATTTTTCACATGAACATTGCTCTAAGCTATATTAAACATATGGACCCAATTATTTTAAAACGTACATCCCTCTTTTCTTTCAACAAAAATTGACAAGGTACATCAAAATGAACAAAAGCGTTGGCAAAACATACATTAAAACGTAGTAAATCTTAATCCATTTGTTGTTCAATTTGAAAGCAACATTGCCTTCTAGGTTAGATATCTAGCAGTAGCCCAAATAGTGGTCTACTTGAACGACGAAGGCCCTTCCTAGTAGGCCTCGAACTTGGGTAATGACAAACCCCTAATATGCCTCATTCATGCTTTTAGAACTAAGTCCCCCTCTGTAAACTTCCTCGGCCTTACCAGGTGGTCATTAGATCTGGACAACTGCTTTTTATATATCTTGAAGCGCCTCGCGGCATTATCCCTATGATCTTCTAGGGCTTTGAGTTGTACATGATGGCTGTGGGGGAGCATAGCACTTTGTAAGTTAGAGAGAGCGGAAGGTACCTCGAGTTCAACCGGTAACACAGCTTATGCCCAAATACTAAGGGAAAAGGTGTGTATCCTATTGGTTTCCTTTTTCATCGTTCGATAATCCCATAGAACTTTGGGGATCTTTTCATCCCATGTGCTCGAAAAGTCCTCTAACATTTTTGCCAAAATGTTTACTAAAGTTTTGTTAATAGCCTATGCCTGCCCATCACACTTTGGGTATGCTACTATTGACTCGTGATGGATGATGGAGTATTTTTTTGTTAGCAGGCACACCTCACTTGTAAGGACATAATTTTATAAATGTCCGGGTAGAATCTAGGAATTTTCTGTTTTCCTATATCACAGTTTGTATGTTTGATACCGCTACATTCGGCACGTCTCTACACGATGTCATATGATGGCCTCTATCCGAATTCTGAAAAACCAGCATTCAACATATCCATCATGTGTCCCACATCTGCCTCATCGACTTCACGTTCCATGAGTTTAGGCACTTTATGCAAGCAGTACGCAAGAGAAGTCAAAACAGTGAAAGACTGCACGATATGAAAGTTCAAGGGCATTTAGGTAATTTTTACATCCACCGTCCTAAGGACCGATCAACTAGAATGTTGAAGATATCGACGCCAGAAAGATACTGGAAAAATGACACCTCAATCCGAGCTACGGTGAAGAAGTTATGGCCCTTTGAAAATAGAGAAGATTCCTAGAAAAAAAGTGACGCAAATCTCTTTATGTTCCTTTATACTCAATTGTATCAAAGAATTTTTTTTGCTCCAACCACCCTAAAAACGGCCCTCTTTTTAGACTTCATCATTTTAAGGCTTTATGCCTCTTTAAATGCACACTTTCACTCCCATTTACATGTGCAGATGTTTAAACCTTCAAGGAATTATTCTTACTCATTTTGGAGTATTTTGTGGAGAAGTTAGTCTCTTCTTCATTGCTGCCCATCTAGAATTCTTGTGGGAGATTCTAGCCGACGACATCGGAACTGACACTTGCGGGTATTTCGTATGTCACACTTATTTTCATTATAATCCGTATAACCGTTCTTTACAAATTATACTGAAAATAATATGGTTTTGCCCTGCGGGGATTTTTCTTGATATTTTGTGTCACATGCTTTATTTTATTTGATAAATCATCTAGATGCATGTTTTTAGGATTTAATTGAAAAACTGTGTTTAATTAAATAACTTCTTTTTTTGGACACACAGGTGCATGTTTAGGGGCTGTATTTAATCTGTTTAAAAATAGACTCTAATTGAAAATGGTTTACTTGGAAACTTGCGAATAATTTTTATTTCAATATCACACACTGTTTTTATTTAATTGCGGCACTTTTCAAATTGGTATCAGTGTGGGTTGCGCTAATTAATCGCATATTCGTATTTTCCGCAAAATCGTGTGATATTGATTTTTTTAAAAAATCATTTTTGTGTTTATTCGCAATTTTTCCAATGGAACGCCCATCTAACGAAGATCCTATTTTTGAAAAAGTTCACGACGGTGATAAAAATTTAAAACTTTTGAACTTGAATCTTTGCAAAAGAATTAAAGTTTTGGAAAAAGAAATTCTCGTTTTAAATCCGTAATGGATCTTTTGCAAACGGTTCAAAATCAAAGAGATTTTTATCGTGAAAAAATTGTTTCCATGGACTGTGACTTTAATGATTTAAAATTGTCCAAGAAGGAGAGTGTTGATAAAGTCCTATTTTTAGAAAAGGAAGTGGAGGACTTAAAAAAATCTAGGGTTCACGTTTTTACTGTCGAGGATAAAAAATTAATCGATGATTTTACGGCACGTGAAAAGACTATTAGGGATAAGTTTGTTTTAATTGAGGGAGAGAGAGACACACTTTTAGGAATTGTTGAAAATTTAAAAAATGTGTCCCTTAATTTGGAAGAGTCTAATTCGTTGCTTGAATAAAAAAATTTGAAGTTAAAAAATAATTTAGGTAATGGCTCATTTTGTTCTCATGCTTTGAGTGTAAAACCCAAAGCTATAGTTTGTTTTAGATGGTCAATTAATCCCATGGATGTTAGAAAAGATCATACTTTAGGTAACATTCCTCCCGTTTACACATGTTCACATTGTGGTAGGAAAGGTCACCTTAGGAGATTTTATTTTGATCTTGGAAGATGTTATAGGAAGTCAAAGTCTAGTGTTTTGTTGGTTTCCAAAAAACCCACACGTCATGTCACATCCGTTTGGGTTAGGAAATCACTTTCGGATACGTTAGATTTTAGAAAAGTTGATTCTCGTTTGCTTGCACATGATTCTTCTCTTGCAATATCATATAGACGATTGTGTTCGCATGTTTGTCATACGCTAGTTTTTGCTTCATGATATTTGTGTTTGCTAGCGTTGTGACATATAAGTTTTGTATAAATTTTTGTTTCTAAAAATTTTTGAAAAATACAAAAAGATTTTATTTTGATAAAAAAAAATTAAAAACACAAAAAGATTTTTATTTTGTTTTCACCGTTTATGGATAAACACTTAGGATGACGAAGTCAGAACATCATTCCATTTTTTATGTGACTATTGATAGTGTTTTGAGACAATATATCATGTCATCTTTGTGCTTTATAATGTTTGGAGTCATTAAGATGTAATTAAGTGTTATTTCCTACATGTTTGACTCATAATTTCCTGCATGGATTTATTTCATTAATGTACTTGTCTTATCACATGTTGGTTGTGTGCTTTCACTTCAATCGTGTCCTTAAAATGAACCAAGCGTGATAAAACTTGATAAGAAAGGTGTGTTTGTAAAAACCGTTTGGTGAGATTGTGTGGTGTTTTAAAAACGGGGAAGGCTACGAAAGGTAATTATCTATCCTTTGCGCTAAAGCCATCGTTAAAACGGACCTAAAAAATTGAGGAATTTTATTATTCGGGGTCCAAAGAGGTTAAAAGAGCCCGAAAAAATTTAAAGGCAATAAAAAGAAATTCATGCCAATTATGGGTCAAATAGGTTTTTGCACAAATTCTCCAAAAATTGAGAATTTAGTTTAACACCTCTAAAAGAAAATTTGAGGGTGTTTGGTTAGAGAATTTAAACGGGTTTGCACGCCCTTGAAAATCTTGAAAATATTCTAAATAGTTTTGGACGCTAATGGTGTGAAAATCACTTTGACATTGATTTGTATAAGACGATGTCATCTAAATTCAACAATATTTTACACTTAAGGATACTTTTGATGTTCATTCGTTAGGAGTTCACACATTCATCGTACACATATGATTGATTGAGTTTATTTTCCTATCGAATGTGGTCACACCCATACATTCCATCTTCATGTCTGGATTATTTGAGTTTATATCCATGGTGTGATTTTTAGTATCTTATTTTTTGTGTAAAAATTTTTTGAAAAATTCAAATATAAAAGATTTTTTTTTACATTTACCATAGTCTTTGTTGTATATTTTGGGTTAAAAAAAATCAATTAAATTTTTTTTTTACAAAAATTCAAAAAAAATAGAAGATTCTTTTTGTGACATTTTCCAAATTTATGCTTCTCATATCTTTCTATTTGGGGACATCATAAAAAAGTGGAGAATGAATTACGGGGGAGAAATATCTGTTGATTTATCTATGATTTGCTTAAGCTTAATTGATCTTTGATTTTTGCATATCATTATATTTCAAACTGTTGTGTGTCACGGATATTTGCTTTATCTCATGTGTGTATGTACAAAGTTGATATCTATTGGATTGCACATCCTGATGAGAAAAGATTTGGGAGTTCCTGAAATGATTGAAGATTTGAAGATGTTGAAGTTTGATTGAAGACATATCATTTAGTATTCTGAGTTTAAGGGTTTAATGGGGATATTATCTTATATGTCATTTGTTTTTTGGGAGATTGCATAATTTGGATTTTTATGTATGTACCGGCATAGACATAGGGGGAGATTTGTAAGGACATAATTTTATAATGTCCGGATAGAATCTAGGAATTTTCTGTTTTCCTAGATCACAGTTTGTATGTCTGATACCTCTACACTCGGCACGTATCTACACGATCTCATATGACGGCCTCTATCCAAATTTTGGGAATCAAGCATTCAACATCTCCATCATGTGTCCCACATCTGCCTCATCGACTTCATGTTCCATGATTTTAGGCACTTTATGCAAGCGGTACACAAGAGAAGTCAAAACAGTGAAATAAGGAACGATATGAAAGTTCAAGGGCATTTTGATAATTTTTATAGCCACCTTCCGGAGGACCGATGAACTGGAAAGTTGAATATATCGACACCACGAAGATACTGGAAGAAACGAAACCTCAATCCAAGCTACGGTGAAGAAGTTATGGCCGTTTGAAAATGGAGAAGATTCCTACGAAAAAAAAGTGATGCAAATCTCTTTATGTCCTTTTCTACTCAATTGTTTCAAAGAATTTTTTTTGCTCCAACCACCCTAAAAACGGCCCTCTTTTTAGACATCATCATTTTAAGGCTTTAGATTTCATCATTTTAAGGCTTTATGCCTCTTTAAATGCACACTTGCACTCCCATTTACTTGTGCCGATGTTTAAACCTTCAAGGAATTATTCTTACTCATTTTGGAGTATTTTATGGAGAAGTGAGTCTCTTCTTCATTGCTGCCCATCTGGAATTCTTGCGGGAGATTCCAGCGGACGACATCGAAACCGACACGTGAGGGTATTTCGTATGTCACTTATTTTCATTATAACCCGTGTAATCGTTTTTTATAAATTATACCGAAAATAATATGGTTTTGCCCTGCGGGGATTTTTCCTGATATTTTGTGTCACGTGCTTTATTTTATTTGATAAATCATCTAGATGCATGTTTTTAGGATTTAATTGAAAAAATGTGTTTAATTAAATAACTTCTTAATTTGGACACACAGGTGCATATTTAGGGGCTGTATTTAATTTGTTTAAAAATAGACTCTAATTAAAAATGGTTTACTTGGAAACTTACAAATAATTTTTATTCGATATCACACACCGCAATTATTTACGGCACTTTTCATCACTGTTCATGAAGGGGGTACCATTATCCGATAATGTTCTCCTTCATGAATCGAGCTACTACCCCCGTTGTGGCTTTCTTGAGTAGTATGGCTTATGCCCACTTCGTGAAACATTCTGTGGCTACTAAAATCCAGATATTTCCTCGTAATATAGGGTTTATAGCCCTTACCAAATCAAACGCCCAAGTATAAAATGGATACGATGTAGAGAGGGAGTGAAAGTCTACTAAAGGAGTATGAATCATATTCCCATGTAGCTTACAAGCCTTGCACTTTCGAACGAACTCCGCCGAATCTTTCTCCATCGAAAGCCAGTAATAACCTAAGGTCATTAGTTAATCGTAAAGTTTAGCTCATTCGATATGCCCCGGTTCGTGATCTTGCTTCAATACTTCTTCAGCCTCTTCTCCTCTTATGCACCTTAGGGGCCTGTCATGATACCCTAGTCGGTACAGCTTCCCATCTTGTACGAAGTACCTGGGTGCTCGCCTTTTTATCTTGGTAGCATCACCTTTTTTTGTCGGCATCACTCCATCTATTAATAAATCCATATAGGGTTATCTCCAATCTTGCGATTGGCCAATGAAATTGCATTCTGCTGCCTGATAGAATAGGCATCACTTCGAACACTCTCTTTGCACTGCGAAAACTTCATGTCTCATCGAAGGCCAGAAGTACCCTGCCCGTTGTATCCTCCTATACAAAGGGATCTCAGTGGTTTCACAACTATCTTCGTGTACCTCGATCAATCTTCTTTTGGCTTCTTCGGGATCTACACACTTGTACAACCAACCTCCTTTATTCTTGTAATACTGGTTGCCTCTGGTGATAAAGAACTCCTCCAAATCGGCTAAGATGAGTGGAACTTCACGCCTCTCTAGCTGCTTTCTGATCTCATCCCTCCAATGATCTTTGTCCTCTAAGGGTAGCATTTCATACACCGTCGAGGGGGCCATTCTCTTCGTGATTCGGACAATAGTAGATTCCCTATCAAAGGTAATATTTGGTGTGATGGTCGCATAGGCGTCCGCATGTCTATTCATCGTTCGAGGTTCCCTCTTGATCTTTACCACCTCAAACTATCCAAGGAGTCGCTAGATGATCATTCGGTAAGGCACCAAACTCATGTGCTTCAAAGCGAATTCCCCCATCGCCTGTTTTACCACAAAGTTAGAATCCCCTTTTATTTTTAGGACTTAGATACCTATTCTCGGTGCTTTGAGCAATCCCAAGACTAGTGCCTCGTATTCGGCCTCATTATTCGAGCATTCAAACTCCATCTTGAAAGATAAACGGATTTCTTCGCCATCTCTTCGCAGGATGACTCTAGCTCCCCCTTTTTTTGACTGAAGAGCTGTCGAACTCCATACTCTACTCATCGAAGCTCGATGCAATGAAATTGTCCTGGAGATCATCACTCGGGATCTATTCAATCGGTAGCTCGAATGTCCCTCATGGGAATATAGCCAACAAATTTGCATATGCCTGGCTTTTAATGCTTGCGGGACCACACACTTGAGATCATACTCTGAGAGGATTAAAAACCATTGATAACTAGGATCACACCTAGTTATAATATGAACCACAAATTATAACAAGTAATGCCTATAACTTTTATGCTACAAATACAACGGCTAAACAATATCTCTTAATGCTAGTATATCTGGCCTCAGGCGCGTGTATGATCCTACTCAAATAATAAATAGGTTTTTCAATGCCTTCAATCTCTTAGGCCAACAAATCCCTAGTAGATCATTTGGTTGATGCAAAATATAAACGTAAAGGGATACCTGCCTTCGGGGGGTCATTCTTCAAGGAGAAGTGAGGAGTGCCTTTAGCTTGTCTATGGCATCTTGGTGCATTATTTCCCACAGCTCCATGAAGAGGTGTGTCACCTCGGCTATCCCCGGGACAAACCACCTCAGGTAGGAGACTTTGACAAGAAAACTTTTTAACTCTTTCACTGATTTTGGACTCGGCACGTCAAGGATGGATCGTCGCTTGTCCAAGTCTATTTTTACCCCCTGGTGATTTACCACAAACCCCAAGAATTTCTCACTTTTACCCCGAATGCAAATTTGAGAGGGTTCATCTTCAACTTATACTTCCTGCACCAAGTGAACACCCTCCTCAAATCATCCAGGTGGGACCCCTTTTTCTTGGATTTAATTACCAAATCATCAACATAAAACTGCACAGTCTTGTGAAAAAGTTCATGGAAGATTGCCATCATCGTCCTCTGGTAAGTAGCATTTGTGTTCTTCAATCCAAAAGGCATGACTGTGTACATAAAATTGCCCAAAGGCATTCGGAAGGCAGTCTTCCATGCGTCGACTGGATCCATTTTTATTTGATTATATCCCACATAGACATTGATGAAAGTGTACATCCCATGGCCTACTATTGGAATGATCAAGCTACCAATGGAAGGCAACGGTAACTCATCCTTTCGGCATGCCCGATTTAGGTCTCTTAAGTCTACGCATATTCTGATTTGACTATTGTCCTTCTTTCCCATAAGTACAATGCTAGAGAGCCAGATCGCATGTTGGATCGGGACTATGAAACTAACCATGAGCAACCTCTGAACTTCTTACTTGATCTTTAGATCTAACCCTACCTTGTATGCTCAAGTGACCTATTTCATCGAAATGGCTGAGGGAAAAACATTCAACCTATGGAAACTCCCTTGTCTAGTGCAGGCATCTCGGTGTACTTCCATTCAAAGACATCTTTGAACTCCAACATTAACTTGATTAGTTCCTCTCAGGGAGCTCCCTCCAAGTCCTTCGAAATAAAAATAAGGTTTGGATCCTCACCCTCTCTAGCTAAGTCGACCTTATCCAACTCTTGGGTCTGTGGTTGAGGGCTATCCCTCATGCATCCTGGTTCTTCTTTTGGATCTTCAACAAACTCTTATACCCTGAGTTATCAATTACCAAGCATTGCCCCTAGTTATCCACTAAGAAGCATTCATAAACCGGTTCAGATTCATCGTCCATATTCTCGGTTGCTTGCTCACACCTTTAAAGTTTATAGATGATTCTACCATTAGTCAAAACCACTCGTTTGCATTTTCGGTCCACTTCCTTCTGAAAAGTCCTATTCCTATGATTCTCATCCACCTATCTTACTGTTCGTCTTCTAAGAACACTCTGTGTTTGGACTCGGTGCTCAATAGGGTCAATGTGCGAGGTTATTTGATCACGGAGATGCCTTGATAGACTAGGGGGCCTCAACGCTCCTAGTTCGTTCTCTTATTCATAAGTTACGACCATTCAAGTGGGTGACCGCACCCTTTTTTGAGTTAACAGAATCCTTATCCCCCCAATATACCTTGTTACCGTGGTATCGTCTTCGTCTATATCAGTATAAAAAGTGGCATCCACCATCTGAGCTTCCTCCTTTATAAAAGCTTTCTTAGTAGCTCGAATCACCACCTCCTTAACCTTTATGTTAGCCTTATCACATTGATGATAAGTGGAGGGTACCAAATCGTGGTCGTGCATCCATACCCTGCCCACCAATAGTTGGTCTAACGGCTCGCAATTCATGATGTGGAATTTATGTGGGAAGTGATGTTTCCCATCGTGATGCCCACGTTAACATAGCCCATCGATTTGGAAGACTGATTATCATACCCTGATATTGCTAATGAATGGAGCAATATCCTTATTTTTGATAACTCGGTAGCATAAAGGGATCCAATGGGCATTGTATTGATGGATGCCCCTCCATTCAACAAGACTCGTGAGAAAACACAATCATTTACTGACGCAGTAACATACAAGGGTCTATTGGGGGATACTTGATCAGCCTATTAGCGTATGAGAATGTGACTTCTGAGAGATACCTCCTCACAAGTTTATCCATAGGTCCCTTCCACTTTAGGTGCAGCAATATATTTTTCTTTGCGATCTCAAAGATGGCTCGCGTGACCTCCAACCGAGAGTCTTCTAGAAGGCCAACCTGGTCGAAGAACCACTCGAACCTTGGCGAGTGAGAAACAGCTACACATTCGATCCATGGATCATCCTAGTCATGTTTTAACTCATAAAATTCCTCCATGTCTATTTATGCATCCTCATCGTACGCTATCACCGCGTTTACTTCCTTCAGAGAAAAGGCTCCTAACTGCCTACCGAGTCCCTCAATGAGGTTATATGTTTTTTCTCTTGGTCCTCTATCTCTTCAATATCGTCACCCAAATGGAGCTGAAACAACTCAAAGGTGCACTACTCTATAGACTCTTCAAAGTCATCCTCAAGAGATTCTTCGGAGTCACTTCCTTCGAACCACGATTCCATCATCAATCGCTCAGTCTCCTCATTAAAAGCGCTAGCCATATGGGCTCCGTGAGATGGTAGAGGGTTATCGTTTACATTAGTTTGTGGAAAATTAATGTCTCTGTTCTTCACATGACGGTCAGTCATCCTCCTTAATGAAAAACACACTTTGGTAGAATGGTTTACCCTGTTATGGAGCACTCAATAACGAGGCTTCTCCCTATCCTCCCGCGAGAGTTATGCAGTGTTGACATTAACCGACTTGCACACTCTGTCGCGGACCATAAGATCATAAAGGTTCAAGGCTTGTTCCATCATGCAAGGTAGTTCAGGGGGATCCTCTTCGTATTTAAACCTTCTCTTGTTGTTTCTACCCCTTCTACCTCCTCGGCTGCCACTATTATCCTCTTTGGCCCTATCGTCCTCATAGTTGACCCTCGAGGGTATTCCCCTCCCCGAGGTAACCGTTGGACTGATTAGTAAACTTAGCAAAGTAGGTGGGAGTACAACGGGTTTTACAACTAAAGCAATATTCCTTACTGCTTTTAAGAATGTTGCAAACGTACCTTCTCGCGTTTTGTTAATCAGATGACATATATATTCGCATAGAAAGCCCTCTACACACACTTGTAAAAGTTTGTCTTCTCGAGTCTCCTCTCTCACATCCACAGAGCGTTCATGAAACCTCCTGATATAAGCCACAATATCCTCCCCCGGATTTGTTTCTCACGTGTTAGCTGGGTGAGTGTAAACTCATCCTCATCTAAAAAGAACTTTTGCACGAACAAAAGTGCAATTCTTCCCAAGAGCTTACACTACCTGAGGCCAAGTAGGAATACCACGTGTAGGATTTATCCGTTAGCGATTTTGAAAACTCCCTCAGACTCAGCTTTTTATCGTTGCAATGTCCCCCAAGACTTTCGATAAACCTCTTCACATGTTCCTTGGGGTTAGCACCTTTCCCCGTGTACTTCTCAAAACTTGGTGGAATATACCCTACTGGGTAGGGTTTATTATTGTATGGCTCTGGGTAGGGGGTACATAAGTCATCGTACACCAAAGAACTATCTCCATTAGATATAGTTATAAACTTTAGCAACTCTTTATTCACTTCCTCCAAGTTGGACAACGAAGGGCTAGCTGACTGCGGCGTTGTTATCACCGGGATCATTGAGGCTAGTATTCTTACTCCTTGGCCGGCTGTTGCGGCTGGAGCCACTGAAGTTGCTCCCCCCACTTTGCAGCATTGGCCCCATTATCGTGGGTGGGACCATGGTAGGGGTCACTCTTCCAAAGGGTGGTGAAGTGGTGGGGAAGACGTTATTAGAAACCGGTGCCTCCACGCCTCGTGTAACTGCGGGGGATGATATAACCATAGTTGGTGTAGTGAAAGAGCTCACTCCCATGAGAACTCTGAACATCGTCTGGGCTGCTGGCGTTTTAATGAACTCTGTGAACAAACTCATCAGTCCCTTCATTTTCATCGGGCCTATCCCTTCTTGTGTGACCATCATTTTCGTAATACCAGCGCTGGGCGCGCCTGACTCCTTTCTTGCCACTCTCTCTCCATTAGGGAGCAAAGAGTTGTTTGCCTCTTCTTCACGCTGGATGGCGTCGAAGTCAATGACTCTAGAGGTGCTATCCTATGGAATCTTTCAAAAGAGAATACCCCCAAGCAGAGTCACCAAATGTAAGATATGGGTTCTTCAAATACAGTCAGTATTAAGTGAGGCGTAACCCCTTATCAAGACCGGGATTAACACTGTTAAGTATTAAATGTTGGCAACGGCCATAGGTAAATTCGAGATAAGATAATTCAATATTGGAACTTATATTAAATGTCACACTGGCACAAAATATGCATGACAAACATAATAAATAGATGGAACTAGGGGGTAGCGTTGTTAGAGGGAGAAAGAACAAGCACTCTAGGCACAATGGAGGCAAGGCAGGAACTTCAAGTTCAGTTAATGCACAATGATGAGTATATTAAATGGTTGTGGGGTATTAATGGTCTCGCGATGGTTCTCGATTGTGGAGGGATTTGGGTAGAAATTTCTAGGCTCAGAATGCTCTCCTACCTAACTTATTCATTTTGTGTATATATATGGGGGCAAGGCTGATCGAGTGAGCTTGCGTGCGATTGGTCTTATTGGGTGCATTAAATGTACAAGATATTGCATTAAATGTATGGGATCTCATGGTTTTGGCGTGAATCCATTCTATTGGCTGGAAGTATTGTGGGACTTAATGAGGGACATGACATGTTAGCTTGAGGCTTACTTAAGGATGGCTAAATGGTCAGGTATGGTGAACTAGGCCTGCCATCCTAAAGATTAACCCACTTAAGTGCTATATTTTTTAGTCCCTAAATGCCAGACGTTATGATGTCAAAAAGGTGTTTAAATAGTGACTCTACCAGGTATCTAGTTAATCAATCAGGCAAGTCGGTACCTGCTACTAGGTTGCTCAGTTGATAGGTGGCTGGAGTCTCCTGGCATCTATTTGTTGGTCAAGAGATATTTTAGTACCAAGAAGCAAAACAGAGGTACCTTGAGGAGGTTCCTTCAAACAGGTAAGACTTAAGGGGCTCAGTTGTTGTGGCTCGAGTGACCATCTGTTGTGGATAAAGTGTTTGTCTAAGTGTCATAGAGGGTTAGTAATCGTATTCCCAATGTTGCCTTGTTCACAATCCTCCGAACCATGTCCCTACGAGGTTTCGAAAAGGAGGGTGCTCAATAGATCATGTTAGCACTCCCATGCCCTGCCAGGCACGGCCCCTCATTGGTATCAAATAGCCTCACTCAACATACATTTATAAGATAAATTAAATGACACAGCATTCCATTACTTATTACAAAGTATTGTCATCCGGGTGACTTTGATCTATGAATTGGATCCTTCGATCTAGGTTCGTTGGAGAATCTTTGATGTAGGTCTTTCAAGCCACTTCTGTGAAGGATCTTCGAGGTGGGTCCTTCGAGCCACTTTTGTGAAGAATCTTTGAGGTGGGTCTGTAGGGAAGCGTTCCTTCTCTTTCTTTGTGAATCAATCAATCTCCTTGACTAAGTTAGCCACCCTTTGTTGGTGACACCCCCTACAACTATATATACATACTAATACCTCACTCCGAGGCTAAGCTGTGGTGCAAACATACTCTGTTATCAAATCTCGATACATCACGTACGTAAGGATTACGAGTTTCGAATCACTCAAGAATCGTATTAATACAAATAACACATATTGGAGGCGAACATAGTTCACATACCCATGGGTCACGCACATACCTATGCTCCCACGGTCAACTGACTTATCAACTCATAAATAAGTCTTCACAATCCTATGTTCTTGAGGTACCAAATCTAAATCCCCCCGAAGGCACATAAGACTAGACTGTCCTCTTCTTACAACCTCCCGCGATAGCAAGTATTGTAGGTATGTCATACACATAATAATTGTAATACCCCATATTTTTATGATTTAAATAATTAAAGGATTAATTATTATTGATTTTTATGATTTAAATAATTAAGGGATTAATTATTATTGTGGGATTAATTGAATTAAAATGTGAGAATTTAATTATTGATTAATCTGGATTTAAAATAAATATTAACTAACGTGCCAGGGTTAATACTTATTGATTTAATATTACTGTGTGATATGTAATATAGAACTATACACTTCGGTAAATTGTCAAGAGTAAGAAATACGACAGTTTAGTAAATTAAGTCAGACGCGCGTGTGAGTCGTGTCGGGGCTAATTTAATGGAATAAATATATTAATTACTTTTAGTAACTCTTATGGTCATTTTGAGTGCGCCGTTGATTCCGAAAGAGTCGAGATAGTCAAAATAGTATACCCGGGTGTTTAGTTTGGGTCCCGGGGCAATTTTAGGCCTAACCGGCACCCCGGGAGGGCATCTTGGTAAATTGAATTTTTGGGCCTAATTAATGGACGAAAATTAAGAGTTATTTATCAGCCAAGAGAAGTCCAATTAGGGTTAAAAAGTGTTAGGAAGTTAAGAACAGCCATAAAAGGTATGAGGGAGAGATATTTTGAAGAGAAAAGGGCCAGGATAACACCACCTTGCACAACCACCACCACCACCGTGTAGATCGGGACAAGGGGAACACAACTATACCAACAACATCAAGAAATCAGATGATAAATTCAAGGCAAGTTTTTATAACTTGTTGTACCTTAGCAATTATCATACTCATGTTAGTGTAGGGATGTTATAATCATGTTTTAGTGCATAAAGTGATGAAAATTAAGGAATTAGGATACGTAGATTGAATCTGAGAATTATTAAATTGAAACCCTTCATGTATGTAGACTAGAAATCACGTTTGGATGAGCTCATGGGTAGAACGGATCTGAAAATTTTGTGTTATTGAATATGAATTTGAAGAACTAGGGTTTTGGTAACTTAATTTGGGGATTCCATGTTTTATTGATGATTCGTAATGAATTAATAATTCTAGGATGTTAGAATCTAGATATAATTGACAGGATTCAAAGTGGAACTAGTTATTTGGAGATTGGGATGTTGATTTAGAGGTTTTAGGGTTAAAAATGGAAGAAAAACACAGAAATTATGGGTAGAAGACGAATAGTGCAGTCTCGCGCGATCTCGCGCGAAGTCGTTCAAACGAGATTGTATCTCGCACGAAGTCGTTCAAGTGAGATTACATCTCGCTCAAAGTCGCTCGAGCGACATGTTGCAGTCGTTCGAACGACATGCCATCTGGTTCGAGCGACAGGGTGAGTTTTCGGGAAATTTCTTAGGGGTAGTTTAGGAATTTTCCAGTCTTTACGAGTGAGAGAAATTTATCAGTTAATAGATTTAAAACGAGGTAAGTCTACGAGGAAGTATGTGAGTTTATACTTTAATTAATCCGAAAAGAAGATTTACTCTGAAAATTACTAAGGAATGGTAATAATTTAGTAATACTTTAATATATGTAATAATGAGAACGAAATACATATGGAACATATATAATAAGGTTGGGAGAATACCTATAAATATTAATAGGATGTGTGAATACCTATTACATGCTAGTATTATGTGTATGACATACCTAGTTGCTTGCTATCACGGGAGGTGGTGTAGAGACAGTCTCATCCTGAGGGGATTATTGACTTGTATCTTAGAACATAGGACTGTGAAGGCTTATTGGTGAGTTGATAAGCTAGCTGACTATGGGAGCGTAGGTATGTGCATGACCCATAGATATGTGAACTATGTTCCCCTCCCTTATGTGTGTTTTGTTTAAATGGTTTGTGGGAAACTTCCGAATCAATAGTCCTTATTAGAGTACGAGATGTACCAGGACATGATAGCAGAGTATGCAATGCACTAATGGTTTAGCCTTGGAGTGTTGTATTAGTATATGTATATTATAGTGGTGAATATATGTATATATATACTTATGTTATTCCTACTGAGAGATAATTGTAGGATATTGGGTCAGTAAAATCTTAAGTGATGTAAGTTGTAAATACTTAACTTAGTGTGATAACACTTAACCGATTTTATTAATAAATGCTGATATTAATAATGTGGGAAATTGGGAATTTCAAAATGCTACTAAGAGCTATAACCAGAAGTGTAAGTGTTTATCTAGTTAGAAGTGTTACAAATGGCTAGGTGGGGGATAGATGTATGTTAGGCGTGCACAATAGACAAGAGATGAGAATCTCATGTGAGAGTTCGAGCTAACATGCAATTGATACTTGCTTTATTGTAAATTTTAAATACTTGCTAAAATAAATATTTTTACACATCGGGCTCTGACCCATTTCTTGCATCTCTTCTCTCTCTTGCTATATATATGTATTATATCATGTGCTCAGTCACAGGGAGACCAGGCTTAGAGATTGGATTACTTGGCGTGCTGCAGTTGTTGTGGAAGCTGTAGGTCTTCACATTAGATGCCTCCATCATTTCATTTCCATTCCTTATAGACTTTCTATTTAGGGCATGTGTCGCCCATTCCTTAGACAGTTTTTCAGATATTATGTTTAGTTTACTTTCCGTTCATTTTCATTTGTATTTATGGTTACTATGGTTTTTGGTTTGGAGTTTTGAACTGGAATGTTTTATCCAGTCTTAGTTATTTCAGCATGTGATTCTGATTCAGTATTGTATTAATTAATTATGCATGGATGGTTTATATTAAATTTCTTGGATTGGTATTTAAATGCTTTTAATTAAAATGGAAAAATATTTTGACACTTAGCTTAATTATATTAGGTGATTAAATGAGTTGTTATGTTTTCGACAGTGATGCTAAGAATGAACCAACCAAAATTTTTATAAAGCATTGATCACCTGATATTTAATTAGGCAGGGTGTCACAATAATCCATATACTAGGTAATAACACAACTTAAGTAATCATCATTTCAATATAGTTATACTCATGTCATCTATTACAAGTCTCATACGTAGTATAGTTTCATCCCGATTATTCTACGTAATATATTTAGCTCGAAAACACTCGTCCTATAAATCCGAGTACTTAAACCTATCCTAAAAGGTTACTAAGTCTCCCACTTGTCTCTAAGGTTATTTCAGTAATCTAAAGTCCCTCTACTACTGTTCCTAACCTTAAGTTATCATTCATCCAATTTTAGTCCCAATTTATATAATTTCTAACCGTACCTCACTTGGCAAGCATTCGTAAGTATACCATTTAATCTCATAAGGTATAAAATTTTCTAGGCATTAATTGCGACAAAACTCACCTTAACTAAGTCCTACAATATTCTATTAATCGTACTAAAAGTTCTTATAAGCTTGGGATTTCGTCAAACCTTAAAGGAAAACCATTAACAAAATTCAGGAGGATTCAATCGATCGAAGGAAATGGTCGATCGATTGATCTAGTCGATCGATTGATATTCTTGGGTCGATCGATCGATCCATCAGATATTGGCCTACGATTTCTGCATATTTGCCTACGGGTTTCACTAGTTTTAACCCTCAAATCCCCCAAACTCCAAATATTTATACCTATCGCTATACCAACATAAACACATAAATTCTAACGCCTTAGAATCATTAAATCATTATGGGTTATCATTTTCATGGATCTAATCATGTATATTTCATAAAAACCCTATTTCTTCTATTTTCTTCAAGAACATCATATAACTCAACATAAATTTGTAATTATCTACACATGGATCATGATTTTAAATCTCTAAGATTAAGATTTTAAATCTCCAAAACCATTAGTTCATCATTTTTCAAGGTTTTTCTCCAATTCTAAACTATCATGGATAATATATATAGTGAATTATTGAAAGTTAAATCACTTGCCTGGAAATGGAAGTTCTGATCCTTTGGATAAGATGATATAGCAGCGATTCTCTCATCTCGATCTATCTGATGGTGGTGACGGTGATGCAAAAAGCTTAAGAATGGTGGTTCTCCTTTAGGAACTTCCTCCACTTCTCCTCTAATGGTCGTCTGCGAGTTTTGGTGGTGAAAACCTAAAGGGATCTAACCTAGCAGCTAATAAAGCTTTCTAAATTTCGTGGATTTAATTACCCCAAAATTTAAAATTCCCAAAATACCTTCTTGGGTTGCCGATTTGGCCTAAAACTGCCCCGAGTATAAACTAAACCCCCGGGTAGACTTTTCTGACTATCTCGATAATTATGGGCACGTTGGCGCACTGAAAATGACCATTAGGATGACATAAAAATAAAATACATTATAATCCAATAAATTGGTCCCAACACAACTAACATGCGCGTCCCAACTTAATTTCCAAAACTGCCGTATTTTCCACTCGTAAAAATTTCAATAAGTTCATAATCATATATTACAATACTCACTCACGTATATTCAATATAAGATGGTATCAAAGATTAGGTATACTAAAACTCCCGGGTCTTGGGTTATGGTCTATTACGTTAATCTGTTGTATTTTAGTTGGGGAGCTTAGGTATACGACAGCCCTCATGTCTTGGGTTTTGGGTCTAACATGTTTTCTTATTTGGGACATGTTTTCTTTGGAGATAGAAAATTTAGATAACGTGTTAGGCATCGTGGCGAGGATATTTAGAATGAATCGAGGAATTTAGTGTTGTGATTTTGGGGAAATAGAATCAAGAAGCATTGTGTTTCGAGCATTGGGTTTCTTCGAATTTCGAGGACAAAATTCCTTGTTAGTGGGGAAGTATGTAACAACCAGGATTTTTAAATGAGTATTTTTAAATTATTTTGGAAAATTTGAGGAAAATAAATTTTTGGATTTTATTATTTTTAATAATTAAATATGTTGAGTTTTATTTTTGAAAAGTGGGATTTCAATCGGATTTGAATTTGGATTTAAAATGAAGTTTTAAAAGAGTTTTTAACATTTAGGCCTTTCATTTTAAACGTTGTCGTTTTTCCTGGGGGGTCGATCGATTGACCCAGGGACTCGATTGATCAACTATGCCCAGATTTCGAATCGACATATCTTTTTTAAAGAGTTTAAGGCTTTACAAATTCCTTTTCTCTTATACAAACAAAGGTCGTGGGTAACCATTTGTGAACCAACTTTTATCATCTCAAAAATGTAGTAGCCCTTTATATTTCCTCTCCCTCTTTATACAAACCCTAGCCCCTATTTTATTCAATGTTCAACCTTAGATTGGGAGGACTGTTTGGGGTTATCGCATGTTGGGGCTAGAACGTGACTTGACTATTTTTGCGAGAGGAACGTGATGGTGATATAAGATTTAGAGGCTGAAATTATGTGATGATTCATGTGATTATTTTGAGGTAAGGGAATTACACAATATGCTCTTAAATTCTCCCGAGAGTATTCTGTTGGATTTTTGTGTTAATTTCACTCATGTTGAATTGTGATATTCATTTGAAATTTGAAAATTGTTGGAATATTATATTGATTCATTGTGATATATATTATAATGTGATTTGAGTATCTTGTCATGAGATTTTAATATGCCACGAAGAATGAGCACCCGCCAATAGTCCCACAAACTGGTATATGGCTTTGCAATTTCTAGGGGAGGTGAGGTGAGGCCTAGTGACCCATTGGTGTGTTGTCGAGAAATTAAATTGATATAATGCTTGAGTATTGTATTTGATTTGTATATGCGATTCGTATTGTTCATCGTGCTAATTATTTTTTGAGCATATATTCATGTCATATTGTGTACTTTCCCGTATTTTGTTTTAGTGGCATGTTAGTGTGGATTTGGGATGCTATGGATTATTTTGGAGAATTATTTAGAGCATGGATTGGAAGATTTATTTTGTTATTAAATTCGTGGTGAAATTTTAGTTGGAGAATTTTGTATTTGAGAGACATTATTATAATCATTATTGTGGAAATAGAAGAATTGTGGATTTGTTATATTTAAATTGTGGAAATTTAGATGATCTATACTCATTATTGATAGTTTTATTTTAGTTTTTATCCTGTCGCGTGTCCCTCCGGGTGCGTGGGATGTTACAAAAACTAGGGAGTATATCACTCATTTTAATAACGAGAAATTGGAAGTGGTAGATTAAAAGGAGAAAACAACCATCATTGCTCTCATGAGTAGGTTGCATCCCAATAAACTGTACTATACTCTGTCCAAAGATCCTCCTACAACCATGACCGAGCTCATGGATAAAGTGGGAAAATTAATGAATGCCGAGGAAGCAATGGATGCAAAGAAGAATCTAGCCATAAAGATTAGAAGGAGCGGAAGGAGCCAAAGTACAAAATTGAGGATAAGCTCAAAAAATATGGAACCTACACTCATTGAGTGTTAGAATTCACCATATCCTTGAGGAGATTAACAATAAGGATCTACGATGGCCTGAAAGGTTGAAAGCACCTCCTGATAAGGGGGACAAATCTAAATATTATGAATTCCATAAGGATCATGTCCATACAATAGATAACTGCATCGCTTTGCAAAATGAGATATAATCTCTCATTCGCCGAGAAAAACTCAATAAATTTGTTCATCGACATGAAAGTAGAGAAGCTAGAAGAAGATCAAATTCTCCATGCACGCCCAGAGATGACAAGAAGAGAAACCATGCAGATGATTATGAGGATGATCCCGATCTGTCGAAGAAGCCCAGCAGTCAGAATGTGTGGTAGTGATGATCAGTATTAGTTCATTTGATTTTCATGTCATTACAGGGGGCGATGCAGGAGGAGGAAATCACACTGCTGAAAGAAAAAGCTTACTTGAATGAAGCCCGTGCTTGCTCTTATATCCATAGAATTAACCTATACGAAGTTGATCAGCCTAGGAAGGTCAACAAAGACAAATTAGTGATCGTCTTTTCAAAAAATGATCTTTTTGGGGTACTTTATCCCCATGATGACCGATTGGTTGTCAAATTCAGGATCTAGGATACTGTCATGGCTAGAATTTTGATTGATAATGGAAGCTCGATAGATATTATGTTTTACCCTTACTTTCAGAGTTTGGATTTGAATCTCAGCCAACTGGAACCCTACCATAGGCCATTAATAGGATTTTCTAGTGAAAACGTATACCCCCTTGTGATAGTTAAGCTAGAAGTGTTGTTCAGCAATTGGTCGACACATTGAATGGAGAAAATATGCTTATTCATGATGGATAAAAACGTTCAATCTTCTTATAACGTGATCCTCGGTCGAGCAAGATTGAAGAAGTTTAAAGTTTTACCATCAACAGTTCATCAATGCTTGAAGTTTACAACTCACTTTGGTGTAGGTGTCGTAAAAGGCCATCAAAAGGTGGCTAGAGAATGTTACTACTTCTAAGTCGAGTAAGAGGATTTGATCGAATTAAAAAAGAAAAATACAACCTATCAGGTGGATACTACTGAGCCAACCGGTGAATCTGAAGTCGAAACTTTAGATCCACAAGATGCGACAGAATTAGTCAAGGGAAAAATTATGGAAGCTACTGAAGGTTTTATCCTGGACGATGACAAACTAAAAAGAACTACGCAAATCGGTTCAACACTAGATCCAATCCTTAAACATGAGTTGATTATGTTTCTGAGGCAACGGAGAAATGTATTTGCATGGAACCATGGGGATATGCCTGGGATTGATCCAAACTTCCTTTATCATGAGCTCAATATCAATAAGGATGCCAAGTCGATCAAGTAGAGGCGGAGGGTTTTCAGTCCCAAGAAGAATCAATCAATCCAAAAAAGAGGTCGAGAAAATTTAAAAAGCTCATTTTATTGAAGATGTGAAGTATCTAGGCTGGTTGTCCAATGTTGTAATGGTCAAGAAGAAGAATGATAAAAGGAGGATGTGCATGGATTTCACTGATTTAAATAAATCTTGCCCAAAAGACCATTTTTTCTTGCCTAGAATTAATTAATTGGTGGATGCTACATCGGGACACGAGCTTTTAAGCTTCATAGATGCCTATTCTGAGTATAACCAGATAAAAATGAAACTTAAAGACAGGTAAAGTACAACCTTCATCACCAATCAAGGAACGTATTATTGCAATGTAATGCTTTTTGGGCTAAAAAATGCAGGAGCAGCGTATAAAAGTTTAGTGAATAAGGTCTTTGAAGAGTAGATAGGTAAGAACATGTAGGTTTATATGGATGATATGTTAAACAGAAGTAAGAAAGCCTCAGATCATATCAACGATCTCAGTCAAACGTTTGATCAGTTGGAAAAACATCAGATAAAGCTGAATCTGACCAAGTGTGTGTTTGGAGTACAGGAAGGAATGTTCCTCGGATTTATAATTAATCAAAGCAAAATTGAATCAAATCCAACAAAGATAAAATATTTAATTGAAATGCAATTGCCAACTTGCAAGAAGGATGTGCAAAGGCTCACCGATAGAGTGGCAACTATAAACATAATTATTTCCCTTGCAACAGATAGGCGCTTACCATTTTTTAAGGTGTTGGGAAAGACTTTTGAGTGGAAATATTGGGAGAGAAATTATACTTGTACCTAGATATTTCTAAATCTATGGTTAGCTAGACTTTAGTTAGATTGGACAATGGGATTCAAAGACCAGTTTATTACACCAGCAAAGCATTCAGGGGGGCGATATTAGGTATCCACGCTTGGAAAAATTAGATTTAGAACTTATTGAGGCTCCTAGGTGTATGAAACCTTATTTCCAAGAACATACTATAGTTATGTATGTTGATCTGCCTCTTTGGAAAGCACTCCACAAGCCTGAGAAGTCGGGAAGATTAATGTATTGGGCAGTGGAGCTGGGAGAATATGGCCTTATCTATGAACCACGGTCTTAATTAAAAATCCAATCTTTGATAAATTTTATCGCCGAATTAACTTATTCATAGGTTCTCGGCTAGTAAAACTTGCATACCAAGCAGACTTCTAAAGAAGATAGTGCAGTTGAAAATCAAGATGAAATCATTATCGATCAACTTGAGTCATCCAGAGCTCAGGAATCGGTCCAGAAATATGTAGAGGAGAGCAAGAAAATATTCCATCATGGAATTATGTCTAAAGAAATCTTCAAGGATGATATCCCGTTGTGGAATTTATACGTCGATGGTTCTTCATGTGCAACTAGAAGCGGAGCAGGTATATTACTCAATACTCCTGATGATATTAATGTTGAAGATGCACTTAGATTTCGATTAAAAGCCTCAAACAATGAGGAAAAATATGAAGCTTCAATAGTTGGACTAGATTTGGCCCATTCATTAGGCGTCAAGCAAGTAATGGCGTACAGTGATTCACAGTTAGTGGTCAACCAAGTGCTTCAGCTATATGAAGTTAGGGGCAGTTGATGACTAGATACTTTGCCAAAACTATGGAAGTTATTTACAAGCTCTCAATCGTGAAAATGCACATGATTCCTAGGATAGCCAACGCCCGAGAAAATGCACTTGCTCGGCTGGCTTCAGCAACCAGAATTGAACTCAGGTGCACCATACAAGGAATTGATGGTTAATTTTATTGTCGTAGATTTGGGACCTTCCTAGATGGACCCAATTATATCCTATATTAAGGATGGAATTCTTCCACCTAATCCCAAAGAAGCCAAGAATCTCCAATATAAAGCAGCAAGATATATGTTAGATAAAGGAATTTTTTACATAAGTGGATTGACGATCTCCTTGTTGCTCTCTTTTCATCCAACGGGGGGAGGAAGATTTGATCAAAGAAGTGTATAAAGGTTCCTGTGGTACTCATTCCACTGGTCGATCATTGCTCTAATGAATCAACACTCAGGGATACTACTGGACAATTAAGAGGGCAGATTGTACATCCTTTGCAAGAAGGTGTGAAAAATGCCAGAAGTTCTCTACAATCCATAAAATGTCCAATGCCTCTCTCACACCCATAACTTCACCTTGGTCATTCGCTATTTTGGGAATTGACTTGATCGACCCACTTCTGACCACCAAGGGCACGTTCAAATATTTTGTCATTGTTGTTAATTACTTCACAAAATGGGTGGAGACTGAACCAATGGTAAACATGCGTTATGAGAAGGTGCATTAGTTCATTTGGAATAATATCATATGTAGATATGGGCTACAACATGCCTTCATTACGAATCATGGAACTCAATTCGATAACGATGAATTTGAAGCGTATTGTGTTCAGTCCAAGATCCTGAAGCTTCTTTATGCACCAGATCATCCTCAAAGTAATGGACAAACAGAAGTAACAAATGGATGTTTGCTCAATGGGTTGAAAAAAAGACTTAACACTACAAAGGGCAATTAGAATAACGAGTTACATTCTGTTCTTTGGGCTTACAGAATGACGTCGAGAATGTAACTGGAGAGACACCTTACATGCTTCCGTTTGGGACTGAAGCCGTGGTACCAGCCGGGATAGGCCTACCAACCCATAGGGTTATTAACTTTGATTCTCCAACTAGTGAATTAATGTGCTGACTAAATCTCAACATGTTGGAGGAAGTCCGAGAAGATGCTTCTATAAGACACGTTGCATACTAACATGGAATTTCTCGCTTCTATAATAAAAGGGTTATGTCGATCAGCCTTAAAGAGGATGATTATGGTCTTAAGAAGGTGATACATAAGAACAACAAGTTTAGGGATAATTGGCATCTCCCGTATTGCATTTTCGTTGTTATCCGACTTGGAACCTATCGAATTGAGACTTTGGAAGGGGAAGAATTTAAAAATCCCTGGAATGTCGAACATCTCCGAAAGTGTTATCAATGATCCAAGGGATTGTTACTATTGTATTTATTTTGATTTTATGAGTCAAGTTTTAATAAAATATTGATTTAAGTCCCTTCAATTTTTCAATTTTTTTCGGAGTATGGCGTTATAACATCACACAAAAATAAACAAAAACAACAAGTCAGAATGTCTCTTGCCGATCAATAGTACGTAAAGGCTTAATCTTAACGAATTCATCAACGCACAATTATAGCTCTCTCAAATGCAACCTTCATGTATGACTTCATATAAACAAGTCACAAACAAGAAGTAAATGTTACTACACATATGGCTTTGTATAAACAAGTCACGAATAAGAAGTCTTATCCGACTAAGTTAAAGGAACACAATCCTAAAATGCTTAGTCGACAAGAACAATTTACTTAATGACTTAATAAAAACGAATCATGAATAAAAAGTTATTCACTTTATCTATGATTTCGTATAAACAAGTGAAGAACAAGAAATGTAAAACTTTGTATACAACTAAAAAAAAGTTACAAACAAGTTTTACTTGACTAAGTGAAATGCTGGAAGGCATTTAAATATTCCTAAAATACTTGGATACAAACATATATTCCTCATACACTTGGTCATCACTCATAACTAATGCTAAATTTGGATTAATATATCTAAGTGCATTAGTATAATCAATGGCATTACAATCACAAGTTGACTGACTGATTAAAAATAATCATAAGTTATCAACACAAGCATATGGATTTTCATTCATAAAAATTGTATTACAATAAAATGAATAATAGAATACATAAGAATTATTCTATAGGACATTTTCCTTCAGCTTTGGAGGTCAGCTGAGATGGTTGTAGTCTTTCCATTCTAGCAGGAGGATCATTCAAAGTATAGGGAGAATTAATGAAGTTAAAGTCCCTTAACATTCTTCTGTTGCTGCTGCTCGGCACATTAATCAGGTGGGGAGGATGAACAATCTCATGAACATTATATAAACCATTATCTCCTAAGTATTTAATTATCAAACATCAGGGAATAACATCAACAGGGATCCATGAAGTGTCCAACTTAAAAGGGGGATTAGCATAGTCTAAAAGACCAGGTTTATTCCAATACCACAGTTGGCTATTACGATCATGCTTTAACAAAGTCAGACAATTAGTCCAACCCCATTTATAGCCTCCACGATGGGATTGAGAAAGGTGATCATCTACATGACCTAAAGCTTAATTGTAGCCTTCCATCCACACCTCTCTGGGTTGTTCATGAAATTGAAAGGTCAACCTTTCAACTTGCTGCTGAAGTTTCTTCAAAACACTATCCTCCACCTTCAACTGTGTGGACTAGTCGGCAAGGTCTTTATCCTTAGATTCCAGTTTTGTAGAGAAGTTGACAATAGCCTAATTTTTTGCTTTAATTTGGGAATCCTGATCATCTAAGATTTTCTTGCTCCTAGCTTACTTAATAGTTGGTCGACTCGTTCTTGATCTAGAAGATTACATAGGTTTGGATTTCTTCACAACATCAAGTTCTTCCATTAACCTGACATTCTCATTCTCTAAAAAGGAGGCACATTCATCGTCACCGCTAACAAAAGACTGTTTCAAAGTTTCCAACTCATTTCGGAGTTTATTATTCTCCTCCTCCAAGATCTTGGCGATCCCTTTAGATTCATGAAGTTCACGATTTAACAAGAACTTATTTTTCCTGTATGCAGAGGCATATTTTTCCAGTTTCTTCTTAAAACCCCAACTTTCACTCAATGCCTTGTACTTGGCTTCATAGTCGGCATATAGTAAATCCTTGGTTCGTTATGGTCTGCCTGTAAATCTTCAATCATATCAGAGTATGCAATATTATTGGCCACAACGTAATCAAGAAGTAATTTGAGATAAGTGTATGCATACCTTGCTTGATCAGAAGCATCTCCACCGGGCAAGTCTATTAATTCTTCATTTGTCAAGTCTAAGTAATCGGCTTTAAATAGATTGTTGCAGCGTTTGAGTAGGCCAAAACTATTGGAAGAAATTTGTTTCATCTTGGCAATGAACTAGAAAGATAAAGTAACAATTGATCAACAGTAAAATGAGACAGAGTAACAGCTAAGCATAAAAAAGTGATAAGTTAATTGAAAAAAACAGTTCTTTCATTGATAAATGGTGATATTATAAAAAGGTACATTAGAACAAAACAAAAATAAGACATAAGAAAGGTGAAAAATACAAAAAACAAAGGCCCAAAAAATCTACACCTTCCTCTTATCCTTCTCCACCTCGGGCTTTATCTCTTGATTGGTAGAAGGGGCAGCTAAGTTAACAGGAGCTTTGTCTTGATCCGGTGGAGGAACAATTAATTCAATGGCCATAGAGGATTCCCCCAAACCTGTATCATCATCAATTTCATCATCAAGGTTTATAGGGGAGACTAGATCTTGCCTCAAAAATAACTCTGAGTCTTCAGCAGTACCAACTTTCCTCCAAGCTTTCTACCAACCTTCCTTGAAAAATTTGTTCTTAGCATACGCTATTTGAGCAAAAGTAGCAGAGATGGATTTATCCCAGCCCCTGATGAAGTAATCCTCTTTGATTTTATTTCGTTTGGTCTTCTTAGTAAAAAGGTCAATAAACAGCTTGACTATCTTCTCTTCAGCAGTCTTTTCCCAATGCTCAGCTTGAGCATAAGCCAAGGTAGCCACAGATAGAGCATCATCAGCTTTCTCTCGTGCTTCTTCGAAAGCTTTGATCTTTTCCTATCAAGACTATTACTGTGTCTACAAATCATGTATGGACTCCTCCAGGGATTTCCTAAGACCCTTAAAGGTCGCCTCTACTTCTCGTAAAGAAAAACGTAATTTGTCTTCTTTCTCTAACATTTGGTTATAATCAACCAAGAACTGAAAGAAAAGAACCAATCCATTATAAATCAAGGAAGACATGAACAATATCCGACCAACTTTAAAATATGAAAACTTACCAAAGATAAACATTTAGTAGCCCTCTTCGATAGTTTTGATAGGGATATGGAGCCAATAGTAGCTTTATTATCTCGGAGGGTCCCAACCTTGACCAACTTCCTATCTAATCTAGGACTAAAGGCTACTAACAAGCCAAAAGCAAATGGGACCTTACCAACCAATCCAAGTTGATTAGCATCAACAACCTTCTCAACCTGCTTATCAGCAGGACCTTTTCTTAGTCTTTTAAGATGATACACATCACCTTTATTAGCTGGGGACTTCTTGCCAGCCTTAACCTTCTTCTTTTTGGCATTAGTATTAACTGGTTTCTTGGCACCAGTAGTACATTCCTAATCTAAGAGATTGGTAATTTTCCTTTTTTTTCATGATAATAGATAAGTGAAGATCGAAGTTAAAAAAAAAGAAGAAGTACCACCAGTAAAAACTTCAGCACCAACGCCAACAGATTCAGTAGCCAATGAAGTAGACACTGGATCCCTCTCCAAATCTATTACAATTGAAGGCATAATAGTTGTTGGTTGTGCTACAAAAGAGGTTATGTAACTTTTATACTCTAGCAATACAGAAGTTGATCATGGAAGATCCTCTCCTGTCCTTTGGTTAAGACCATATAAGAATTTGAGTTCTTCCAAACGTACTTCACCTGGTTTAAGGCACTTCCTCTTACATTCTTCTTTAATAAAGCAATAAGCAGTAACGGTTAGCATACATCAGAAAAGAAATCAATAAAAATAAAAAGGGAAGAACTGAAATAATAACCTATCTCATTCCTTGACTGAGGGCATCTGGGACCATGATAGGTCACTTCATTCTCAAGTGGAACATGTTACCAATTATTTACTATTAAAGCATGATTCCAATAATCCTTATTGGAATGAGGTAAATTCAACACTAAAGCCCTATTGGCTTGTATGGTTTTCAGATAATAGGTGTTCTTCCCTGCAATAGCCCATTTATAATAGAACATAGTCTCTAGAATCCCAATATGGGTTCCATAGACTTCATTTAGTCTATTTACACCATTAACGATCCACCCTCCAGGTGTTAAGGGCTACTCTCCCTGGAACGACATTGAAATATTGGCAAAAATGAAGAAGAAAAGGACTTGGTGGAATTTGAAACCACACTCAACTATAAACAAAGTTGGGATCCAATGACCCTCAACCAAAAAAAATACATCTAAAAAGCCATGGGGTATTTATAGATCAACCCAAGAGGGGTTTTTCTTTTTTAACCTAAATTCCTATAGAAAATCATCGTCAACTATGTGAAACACGGTTCAGAAAGAAAGAAAATGAAGAAAAACTAAGAGAAAGAAAGAATTATTATAGAAGATTAAGGATTCAGCAACAAATATGGAAGGAAAAGACAAATGATGAGCTCAGAAATAACTTCTATAGTTCGAAGATTTGAGGAAAGGTAAAATCTGAAAAAGCCTCCTGTCGTTTATAGCTTGTCTCGAAAATAGCGAAATTAATGATTAAACGTATAAAAAATTAACATTCCTACGGCATCGCGATACAGAAGGTGTAAAATACCCATTTACCCTTTGGTCGTTCGCTAAATCTCAAATTATTCATAAAAATGCCATTTTTAAATAGGACTGGTAAAATTTTACAAGTTTGGGAGGTCGGCCACTGACCCGGCACCGTGAAAATACTCCAATATACTTCCAGAATTGATTACTCTAGACTTTGACACAAGCATCAAGCATAGAGCATTAGGGGATCTTGTTGATACCAAAAATTATCCACCTACATGGATCAATCAGAAATGAACATTTGTCCTCTTAAGGGGCCAGAATTCTAAATCAGTAGATTAGTAGCTCGGCAGGCATGCCCGCCAACATAAATAATGCCGACCATCAATACCAATGAAGTGTCACCATACCAAGGGTCTTACCACCCGTGGTTCATACAACCAATCGTGACATTCATTAGGTATGGAAGTAAATGCTTAAATGTATAAAGGCATTCCATCCCTTAATATTCCAACCTTTAATCTTTGGGTCATTATAAATACATTGTGTCCGCTTCATCAAGGGCAAGGTAGAACGGATTCTACTATATTCTTATTGACAAGACTACCTAGCTTTCTGTAACCTCTGAAATTAATACTATAATAGTGGACATAGGATTTCTTACATAGATGAACCACTTTAAAAACCTTGTGCCTCTCTTTTATTCAGCATTACAATTATATATTTTATCCGTGATTATAAAATTGGATCAAGTCCAGTTTTTAACATCAACACTTAGGAAGTTTTATCACTAGATAACAAGGCAGATAAATTTTTCTTTTCATAATGAATAATAAAACGATCTATGATTAGTAACCTAGAATTGTGTAAAATACTTTTTAATTTATTAGTTATAAAAACCGACTTCCATAAGTGGTACAATATGAGGTAAATCGATGAAAACCCACTCATGGAGTGGTATGATATAAAATAGATTCACTTAGAGAGGCATAAAACCCAGTTGCATAAGTGGTATGATATGAGGAAGATTGATGAAAACTCACTCAAGGAGTGGTATGATCTAAAGTAGATCGGCTTAGAGAGGCATAAAACCCACTTTCATAAGTGGTAGTATCTGAGATAGATCGAAAAAACTCACTCATGGAGTGGTATGATCTAAATTAGATCGGACTAAAGAGGAATAAAACCCACTTACATAAGTGGTACGATCTGAGGCACATCGGTGAAAACCCACATGGGGTGGTATAATTTAAAGTATATTGTCCTAGAGAGGCAAAAAACCCACTTGTATAAGTAGTACGATCTGAGGCAGATAGGTGAAAACCTAATCGTGGAATGGTATGATCTAAAGTATATCGGCCTAGAGAGGCATAAAACTCACTTTCATAAGTGTTAAGATCTGAGAAGATGAGTGAAAACCAACCCATGAAGTGGTATGATAAAAATTAGATCGTCTTAGAGTGACATAAAACCCATTTGCATAAGTGGTAGGAACTGAGGCAGATCGATAAAAACCCACTCATGGAGTGGTATGATCTAAAGTAGATCGACCAAAGAGGCTTAAAACCCACTTGCATAAGTGATATGATCTGGGACAGATCGATGAAGACCCACATAGAATGGTATGATCTAAAGTAGATCGTCCTAGAGAGGAGTAAAACCCACTTGTATAAGTGGCATGATATGAGGCAGATCGGTGAAAACCCACACAGAGTGGTATGATTTGTAGTATATTATCATAGAGAGGCATAAAACCCACTTGTATAAGTGGTACGATCTCAGGAAGATCGGTGAAAAGCCAATCATGGAGTGGTATGATTTAAATTATATCGGCCTACAGAGGCATAAAACTCACTTTCATAAGCGGTACGATCTGAGGCACATAAGTGAAAACCCACTCATGAAGTGGTATTATAAAAAGCCAATCGGCCTAGAGAGGCATAAAACCCATTTTCATAAGTGGTAGGAACTGAGGCAGATCGATAAAAACCCACTGATGGAGTGGTATGATCTAAAGTAAATCAACCAAAGAGGTATAAAACCCACTTGCATAAGTGGTACGATCTGGGGTAGATAGGTGAAGACCCACATAGAATGGTATGATATAAAGTAGATCGTCCTAGAGAGGCATAAAACCCACTTGAATAAGTGTCATGATATGAGGCAGATCGGTAAAACCCAACTTATGGGGTGGAACGATCTAAAGTAGATTGACCTAAAGAGACATAAACCCACTTGCATAAGTGGTACGATCGAAGGCAGATTGGTAAAAACCCACTCATGGAGTGGTATGTTCTAAAGCAGATCAGCTTAGAGAGGCATAAAACCACTTGATTATAAGGTACGATCTGAGGCAGATCGATAAAAACCCACTCATGGAGTGGTACGATCTAAAGTAAATCAACCTAGAGAGGTACTAAACCCACTTACATAGGCAATATGAACCATAGACTGGTTAAAAACTTGTATAAATTATTGCAGCAATAGTTGATTTCTCAGTTTTCTTAAGACTTTGGAAATGGTGAAAATAACAAATATCACGCAAACAAATAATATTTAATAATGATATAACAAGACAGGAAGACGGTGAAAGGGATGAAATGGAAACTTCTTTATAAAAATAAAATAATGGCTTAGGGCCTACAAAAAGACCACTAAGGGTCAATAAAGAGAAAAATACAATGAAAGTTTATAAAGATTGGTTGGCCGCCGCATTAGTTGACTCGGGAGCAAGCCCACCAAGAACATAAGGAGGATAGATGGAGGTTGGGGACAACATGTGTCTATGAAGATCTGCAAAAGGATTAACTATTGATGGATGTTTAGCGTACGGAAGGTCTATTTTGCTGACATTTCCCCTTTGTACAAATGCCATCGATACTTTATTGAAAGAAATGGATTCATAATAGTCCAACTGGATGGAGAGCTCCTAGATAGTCGCTTCCTAAACATCATCAAATGATTTTTGCAGATCATCTTCCTGGGTTTCTCTATCTGCTTCCTCACCCATTGAAGGATGATCTTCTCCAAAACGGTACACTGGTGAGAAGTCTTTAGCTTAGACAACTCAATTTCCACTAGGTTAAACTCATTTTGAGTTCACTCAGCCTCTTCCTCCACCTTCGTTTTGGTGGCGACCTCACTCTTCATCTTCTTGCCCAGATCCTAAATCTCCCTGCATTGGTTCCTAACCTTGGGTTTAAGGGTGGAATTTTCCTTGGAAAAAGTATCCAACACCTTCCAATAGCAGGAAGCTCGGCTGGAGAGCTCTTGTTGAACTTGTATGCTCTGCATTAAAGAAGATAAAAGTTAAAAATTTCTTACAAAAAATGACCCAGAAAAAAGCGTATGCCCTTACCAACACATTGTGATGTAGGCACACTTTATGGATCCTTTCTAGGGTAAAGGCCCTCAAGTTTGTCATATCAGATGGTACCATCGTCGTCTAGGAAATTGAGAAGTCCGCCTCCAGATTCCTATGGGCCAAATCAGCCTCCATCATTAGCTTCTTCCCCTTGCAAAAGGAGATCTCTTACTACCTATTGTGACTTGTTTGAGGGGTTGGGGTATTTGATTGAAGCCTTTGCTTCTGATCGGGATCATTAATTATAACTGGTTGGTTGGACTAAGCATGTGTTTTTGTGCCACCATCGACTAATGTCTTTTTAGTTTTTTTCTTCTTGGCCTATTCAACCTCTGGTCATTGGCATTCCACCTCTCGAGATTCTTTATCCCTAAGAGAGACTGGCTTCCTCTTTCGTTGATCATCATCAAAAGGAAGTTGGTTGGACTGCATTGATTATTTCTTCAATTTATCCCTAGAAGCTGTCAGGTTAACTAGTTTCCTTGATCGGCTACTCATTTTGTCAAGATCTAATGGGATTAGGGGGAACGATAAACCCCAAAAGTAAAAGTCCTCTTCATCCCTACCTCTTATCAAGGACGACCAGATATAGTGGTTTCGTAAGAGAAGAGTGGATCAAGGTCATCTAAGAATGTGTCAAGATCTTCCTCTTCCCTTTCTTCCTCTCCCTCTTCTCACCGATCGGAGTCAGAGACTACAGAGATCACGTGTGGGGCAACTGGAATGAAGCTATCACCAATCACGACACAGTCGGCGACTTGGATGTTTAGGATGGCTATAAAGTTTATGAGTGAGATTGTAACCAAGAAAAATGTGGGCCGATCTATAGTGGGGATGAACCCCGAGGGGGTCGGTCTCCTCCAAACTTTTTCCATGTCCTTAAGGTTAACTTATTAGTCTGACGATTTAGTGTTAAGTTTAAGATCTACAATGGAAAATTAGATTAATTAGTAATAATCAAAACTCAAATATTAAACAAAATTGTTTTAGGCAACCTACCAAACACCCCCTTGTTGCAATAACCCTAATTCCATCATAAACTTTACCATATATATCACCAGAAGCCAGAAGGACATTTTTGTCAATATTCTTTTAGGATATGGGCAAATTGGTGACCAAATTCTGAGCCTTGTCCATAGCTTGGAAACAGTGACTTATTGTAATTTTTGGCATCACAGTCCGGTAGAAACTACCATTTACTTAAGCATGGAGTATTTTGTAGTAATGTAGCACCGTTACTAACAATGGGTGAAGGGAAAAAGGAACTCCCCCCTTTAATATGGCTACCATCAAATAGTGAATTCCCTAGAGGGGAGTTTGAGAATGTCTTCCTCCTCTGTGGAAACCCATAGGTTGACACTTTTAGGAACTCCGTATTGATTACGGATCTCCTGAACATTATTAGCTGCTGAGATATCATACTTCCTTGTATGTTTAGACATGGTAGAAAAAAATAAGGAAGATGAATATGAACAAAAGTAAACCCACTAAAATCTAGAGAGAGAGGAGTGAAAATACCTTAGTAATTAAAGAGTATTAAAGTATAAGACATAGAAAAGACTTATACCTTTTGCTAATCCCATCAAATCAACCTCCACTATAATGCTTGGGAAAAGATACTATGTGCCCATGCACCATTAATACTATGGGTGATGACGCTAGACTGGCTCTAGGATGGGAGAACATTCAAAGTCACTAAAGAGGTGATGGTTATTATTCCCCGTGTGTTCCTAAGAATAGGCGCGTGTAAAATATAATGCTAAATGAGCACGTGGAAATGAATAGAGGAAGTCAGTGGACGACCAACCTAAGTGGCCAATCACACGTCCTAAACCACTAGGTATGGCCGCTTAACTTGGATTTTATCGATCACACTCACCTTTGGGGGAAAATTAATAGAAGAAGATCGAATTTTTGCTATGTGACTGAACACTTGGCACATAACGTGAGAAACACTCGATGTGCTAGTAGCCCAAGATAGTCAAGACTCTAAAGGATAAGATCAAATCTTGGAGATCATATCAACTAAGATAATCTAACCGAACGTACCTTATCAATAGGACTCCTGAGCCTAATCAAGGTAAGTATAAAGAGGCCCAAAAATGTAGGATACTTAAGTCTATAAATAGGGGAGACCTAGGTCAGGTAAATAATCGCTTGTAAATTTCACGTAATAATTTGGACTCTTAGCTATCAAACCTAGCACTCTAGTTATTACCATCACCCTTCTAATAAATATTCTCCCCCCTTTCTCTTATGGACGTAGGCCGACCTAACGGACGAACCACGTGCAATGTCTCTTGTTAATAGTTTTTGATTCATAATATTCTTGGGGAAATTCTGCAAATTTAGCATAAATTATGGGAAAATACCTTACACACAGTTGTCGGACTCAAACTCTGGCAAAATAGTTAAGACAAAGGTGATCATTTTGGCCACTCAGTTCAAGGAGCATCTGAGATCCTCTTAGAAAAAAATTGTTGGGGACGGACGAACGCTGCTAGATGAAGGCAGGAGCTTAGTTTGGTGAGTTCTTCCCTCTTGGGTATGATAGTAGTGGATTTGGTTTGAGGAAGGATAGTTTTTAGGGGATTTCAATATTGAAATTGATTTTTGATGAGGTGTAGTTTAAACCTTGAGATATGTTGCCAATGGTGGTAAAGGAATCATATAAGAATTTTTTTTATTTGTGGAATAACTTTTGGTATCGCGCAATTTTACAATGGGATGTAGTTCCCTCTTTTGACAGGGTATTTATTGGAATATTATCTTTATTTTCTCTTCATTCGAGGGAATAATTAGGGTTGCCAGACCAAAATCCTCAATCGGGGTAGTGGTATTGAAAAGGATAGTGGGATAGAAAGCAAATCAAAATAAATTGGTTGTGTGGTTTATCTGTCAGGCGAGTTAAAGCTAGAAAAGGGATCTTTTATTTGTATATGCTTGTCTCCCATTACTATATTATTTACTACGTCCACCTCCAAATCTATGATTCTATCCGAGTTTATCGTTGGTACCTATCGATGTTTTATCATGGGGAAATTCTATGTTTTATTCTAGGTTCCCCAACTTGTCCTCCATCTTCCACTTGTTTGTCTTGATTTCTGCCTCCCCTTTCCCACTTATTTTGATTTGATTTTTGTATTCCCCCCTTTTCCACTATAGCATCTGATCGACCAACTCTGATCAGACTTACACCACCTTAGGTTTCTTCTTTCTTGTTGCCACTCTCATTATTGTGAATAGATTTTTTTCGGTTCTGCAATAATCTTAACCAGACTCCATATCTCTAGAGTATAGTAAAATCTTCAACCACTGCAAGTATTTTTTTATAGTCTTTGTCGATCTGGACAATACACCCATAAAATAACAAAAATTATGGATATGCTCATACTAAAAGTATACTTGAGCATACTCTCTCCCTTTAATGTTAATCCTTATACTATGCAGGATTGGTTTCTCAACATCTAAACACACACGAATCTGTAAAAATTGACCTAACTAGTCTCATCTAGTGGTGCATCTATGTGTTCAAATTTTCCAAGTTTATTTCCTATTCTTATTCCTTTTTTCTCCTCCATTCTGATGAAAGGGAGATTAAAGACCTGAATCCATATCGGAGTCCATCGAAATTCCATCTCCGCATGTACTAAATCTCAATCCAGTTCTTGCACGAGGACAAGATTTTTATCAAAGGACCAAGATCTTCAACTGAACACTCATCATTTATCAACTGTGGTTGAACTAGAAAAAAATAGATTATCACTTGTTTTCCTCATGTACATACCTTTCCTTGGTCTCCATTCCAGTTGAATATGTTTGCGAAGGGATTCAAAATTGGATAATCTTGTTTCCATTACCCTGCCTATTAGACATAAGTGACACTTCATCTCTAATTTTTCTTCAGTTGTTTCCTCCATTTCTATCCCTTATGACTCTTCCTTTGTTAAGTTGGTTTTCTTCCATAACTCTTCTAGATCGTTTGACATTCAATCATAAAAAAGCTAAAATCTAGTCCGAACCGCCCTAGAAAAAACCCTTGGGGAATCACAGCCTTTTGCAGGGCAAGGACCACAACCTCCTATGAGAGAAAACACTCCCAAGGGAAATGTACTATAAAAGTATCAAACTTTTATACATCTTCTTAGAGGGACCATTAGTAATAATTTCCTTAGAAAACATAGCGAAAGTTCTCTCACACACACACGCGCGCGTGAGGGTTTGCATATAGGTATACATAGATTAAATCCATTAAATTTAATGGTTAATTTAACAGAAGGTCCAACCGAGTAAACTTAGCATTATTTAAGGATTAAATATTACAAAAATATAAAAAGTAAGTATAGAGGAACCTCTTGTAACTCATGTGACTCATAGATAAATCCACTAACATATTTGGATCTCCTTCGCTAACTTAAGAATATGAATTTTTTCACATTTCATCTTCCTTTTCTTAAAGGGGTTTTTTTCTTCTTCTTCTTTTACCTGTTTTTTCCTACTTAATATTATGAAGCCCAAAGACTTATATCCTTTGTAATTGTATCTTAGAAAAAAAGGAGGCTTAAAATTTAGTCCCTAATCAATAAGATTTTTCTACTTTTTTCCAAGACATAATTTTTGACATTAAAGTTCATGACATATGATATATTTTATAGTATACACAAATCTAGTCATTACAAAAATTCACTTGTACATAAAATAAAAAGAATTGCATATATATCATGATACTGGTGGGATGGCATTGAAATACAACATAATATCACTTACTTTGTTGTAATACCCGCATAGTGTTGAAACCCTATAACGGTCAAACTATGATCCGTTAAATATATATATTGCCCTATATCACCCATTAGCTTAGTCAAATTTTAAAAACACCATAACAAAGTTGAAACTACTCATGAAATCCAACAATTTTGCTTAATTGCATAAGTACTCCCTAAGGACATGAAATGACCAAAATACCTATACAAATGTTTGAAGAAGCATAACTTTACCTATACTTCACACTAAGACCCAAAATTTATATCAAATTGAACCCTTAGACCTCAACTAATTTTATTTTTAACCATAACCTTTGAAATTTTATAAAACTATACAAATACCCCTTAAATATGTAAATCAATTAAATAAAATACCATATAAATACTAAACATCTTCTTTAAGGATCAAACTCAAAACTAACATTATTATACTTTCCCCCTACCAACAAAGCATCCAAATCAGCATAAAATAACAAAATTCACATGGGTAATTCCATCAACACATGTGAAAACCTTTTGCTTCATTTCAATCTTCTTAAAATAAGGAAGAATCCAACTCCCTTGTACACCAATCAATTGCCCCTGGCCTATACTATAAAAATCCCACAAATTCCAGCCTTGAAACTCATCAGCTCAACAGAACAAAACTTGCTTTTTTTACTCAAACTGGTCATCTATGAGTTTATTCACCACTTTCTATTTTAATTATTCAAAATATTTTCTGCACTATCACAAAGTACAACCCAATCAAAGAACCCAAACTTCTACATGTAATATGGCATGTATAGGCAAAAGCAACCAAAACCTCCATTAAAGCTTGAGCTTTATTGGTGAAACTCTATTTCTTGACTTTGAACCTATTTCAAAATGAGGAATGAGTTTTTTATGAGCCCAGGAGCTCAAATGAAATGTCCATTTTAAAAAACACATAAGGTTTGAACCCCAATGTCTCAAAGGTATTTTTGAAGTTCAAAAACTTCAAATTGAAAATTCTCTTCAACCATGATACCTTAACAACCTTTCAAACCAAATCCAAACGATTCCCTAAAATAGCATAAACCCAGCCATAAGCTTAAAATCCCTTGCCATATTCTGTAAATCCATGAATGTTTGGTCAAAATTTCTGAAAAACACACAGTAGTTAAGAAACCAATGATTTTTATCCTCAATCCATGAAAACTATATTTTTGGATTCCTCACGAAAAATTAGGTCGGACTGGTTCAGGAATCTATTAAATGGTTTAGGAAATCAGGAGATACTCGAGGTCAAAGTTTTTTCAAAACCTAAGTCAACTATCGAGAGGTTGAAGATGAACTTTTCAACCAGAAGCATAGACCAACCGTGCTAGGACACGTGGCCAATCAATATTTTCTCATTTTTTCCAAAACTTTTGTTAAATTTTTCTAATCAAAATGGTATAAGGTAAAGTAGTGTTTGGTCAAACCTAGATCAAATTGTAGAAAACCAAGGTTTTGGTTTAAAAGTATTATTACAAAATTATAAACTGACCCTTCCTAAATATTTTATGTTTTGAATTTCTATCCTAACTTTTTTTCACATATTCATTGATAAATTTTAAGCCAAAAAGTCGCATATTTTCCAAATATGATCCTACATTTAAACCTCAAAAATAGTTACAAATAAACCCTTAAACATAAAGAGATACATTTTTTTCTTTCGAACTAAATATTATCCCAACAGTATTCACTTAAAACTATGCTGATTGGCAGATAATCAAGCACCAAATCCCCGATCCTGACTCGAGCCAATTTTAAACACGTTCTATATAGTCGACAAGTAGGTTTTGCCCTTTTGATATTAACTTCAGCGTAACTGATATAGCTTCTATTGATATCACACTGTGATAGCCATGAATTATACTTAATATGTGCATGTTATATAATATTGCCATACTATATATGTTGTTAAATATGACTGATATCTAAATATGGATCATTTGGGTCAATTTAAATTCGTTTATCTAATAATCGATTACATGAGGTTATTGCAAATGATTGAATTAATTCACCCAAGGATTTATGTGCTAAATGTCTTTGTTACAAGCATCCATATAAATTAAGGAGTAGACTTCCGTGTTATTCTACAAAAAAATTATACTTTGCCTATAGGTCTCAAGACGTTTTGACAACCTAGTTACGCTACATATATATGAATGTCGTTTCTGCAAAACGTGGAGCTTGGTTATTTAAATTCCAAAGGTTTGTGATTAAGCATAAATTCTTCGTGATTATCCACATAATTTAAAGGTTTTTATCACCTCGTAATGTAAATCGAGTTGATTTATCTCATATCCTTGCTAGTGACACTTTCTATATAGTGCATCGAGTTTCATGTATTTCTCTTACATTTGGCAGGTATTTATACAAGTAAAGAGAAGAGAGAACTCAAAACTAATAAAGAAAGAAAAAAACTAAAGTAAAGGGCAAAATAGTAATTTTGCACCCAGAATTCGGACACGGAACCTGGAAGAAGATGAAGATCATGAGCTAATAAGAAAATAGGAAGAAATAGCATCTAAATTTGAAGCCAGGTTGAAAAGTTACGAAGCTTCAAAGTTGATAAGAAATCAGGGAAAAACAAGAAAAGAGAGAAAATTTCCAGGTTCACACTTGATGCCAGTTTAACGTCGCTTCTGGATTTCCGAATGGTTCACCCCAATGAACAAGAAATATCAGAACCAGTTTGGCATGATGCAATCATAATTTTTTTTATGTTAAAATAAGATTTGTGCATAAGTCAAACACTTAACAAAATGTGGGAGTTTTATTGTAGAGTAAGATCGGTTATTAGAAGAACTTTTTTTTACACAGTTTGGAGAGGATCTTGAAGGTAAAAACCCTAGGATTAATCTTCTTTAATAATCCTTCATCTTTTACATTAATTTCAAGGGTTTTTCATCAATCCAAGTGTTGATAGCAAATTTAGTCTGCTGACATGGACCATTCACTTAAAGACACATGTCAATCTACATGGCATTTACAAACACTTTCAACGAAAAGGATACTGTCACCGAGCGGCTTAGGCGCCCCAAGGAGCTTAAGGCTCCGAGCAACTTAAGCGTACCGAGCAACTCAGGCAGTCCGAGCAACTCATCGTACAGAGCATCCAAATCAGGAGAATAAAAAAGATAGCTTCACATTAAATGCTCATTATTATCGTACAAATGTATATGTCTGCTGGATAACAGCGCATTGCCCTTTCACATGTACATACTCAAGGACATAAATACATTGTAACCTCCTCATTATAAGGGGACTCTGGATTTCTTGGTAAACTCACTTATCAAGAACTCTAGGCAAACAGTCAGCAATACAAAAACAGTGGACGTAGGCCATTCTCATAAGGCTGAACCACTTTAAAAATCTATTGTCTTATATTTATTTCTCTATTTTATCTGTGATTAAATAATTAGATCAAATCTAGTTTTTTATATCAACAGATTGGCGTCGTCTGTGGGAAACGACTGTACTTATCGTTTTTCACCAAAATAATTCATCATTAATGGCTGATAATCTAGAATCCAGTAATCAAAATGTTGGGTTCCCTCCAAATCCGTCTATTTCCCCAAATATTTTAGATTTGTCTAGCATAATGGTTAATTTAGCCCAAGGCCAAATGACCATGCAAGAAACCATGCATCAACTTATACAAACTATTAAAGGTGGACTGCCAGCCCAATCAGGACAACGAAGTGTTCAGAGAAATACTCGTTTACCCTCTTCGCGAACTAGGCGAATGCTATTTCCAGAGGAATAGCGATCTAGACGCACCGAATCATATCTTACTGAGAGATCTAATGATCCCTCTTATCAACCTAGTAAGACTTCCTCGGTACCAGCCACAGATTCTCAACGAAACGTCACTCTATCTCCTGATAGAACTAGTGCTCTAGAAAGGTTAAGTAGAGTCTCTCCTTTTGATCATTTGGGACCTGGGAGGAATAGAAGTCCTCCTAGGATTGCATCGAGTAACTCTCAACGACCATCTGATCTAAGAGAAGGCTCTGCCCAATCACGACCAACAGCCCGTAATGAAAGATCCCAAGAGGAAAACTCAGCGCGATCAGTTGCTCGAACAAATAGGCCCGAGGTGGGAAACGATGCATGGAAAGGCTCTATTAAAAAGTTGGAGGAAAGATTAGGGGAAATAGTTAAAGCCAAGAACCCTCTACAAAGAACTTTTATCCAAGGAACACCATTCGTACAGGCAATTGTGGATTTTTCCACACCATCAAAATTCAAAGCTCCTGTGGTGACGTCTAAGTATGATGAAAAAACTGACCCTGTCCTTCATATAGAACAGTACCAAGCTGCTGCCGACATCTATGCAGTTCCAGACGAGATGTGATGCAGAGCATTTTCATGTACTCTTATCGAATCGGCTTAGATATGGTACAACAACCTTCCTCGGGGGAAGATTGCGACTTTCCTTCAATTGGCAGAGCTCTTTATAGGGAACTTCTATTTTGGAGTCAAACGAGTAATGCACTTACAGAGTGTTAGACAGAAGGAAGGTGAAAGCAGCAAGGACTATATTACTCGTTTCAATAATGAGAAACTTGAAGTTATTGATTACGAGGAGAAAACAGCAATTACTGCCCTGATGAGTGGACTGTTGCCAGACAAGTTGTACTATACTCTAGCCAAAGATCCACCTAGGACCATGGCAAAATTAATGGCAAAGGCAGCCAAGATTATGAACGCCGAGGAAGCTATGGCTGCAAAAAAGAATACAGACACAAAGGAAACCAAGGTCGAGGCTGACAAGACTGAGAAGAAGGATCAGAAGAATAATGGTGGCAATAGGCAGTCGAAAGCAAAGCAAGAACTGGAATAGTTGAAGAAATTTGGAAATTATACCCCTCTGAAGGTAGAGATAAACCACATTCTGGAAGAGATCAAGAACAACGAGGAGCTAAAATGGCCAGAAAAAATAAAGGCAGATCCTGATAAGAGGAATAAGTCCAAATATTGTGAGTTCCATAAATACCATGGACACACGATGAAAAATTGCATAGCTCTCCAAAATAAAATTGAAGCACTCATCAGACGAGGAAAACTGGCTAAGTATGTTGATCGCCAAAATGGTGGAAAGACCAGCAACCGAGGAAGGCAAAGATCTAAATCTCCTCGTCGAGCAAAAGAAGACCAGAAGAGAGATCACGAAGATGACCCCGACCTCCCCAAAAGACCAAGAGAGCCAGAACGTGAGGTATTTTTAATCCATTTTGGATCATTTGAATGTAATGTTATTACAGGTGGAGATACAGGAGGCGGAGATCTGGCTGCGGAGAGAAAATCTTACCTCAATGAGGCTCAAGCTTACTCGTACATTCATCGAATAAATCTGGCTGAAGATGATCGACCGAGGAAGGTGAATGAAGACAAATTGGTCATCGATTTCTCTAAAAACGATCTGGAAGGTGTAATATATCCTCATAATGACCCATTGGTGATCAAGATGAGAATGAAGGAAGTGGTGATCTCACGAGTACTGGTGGATAATGGTAGCTCGGCAGATATCATGTTCTATCCATGCTTTGACAGTTTGAATCTGAAGCTAGCTCAGTTGGAGCCATATCATAGGCCCCTCCTTGTCTTTACTGGCGAGAAGGTTCTTCCACTTGGGACGATCAAGTTGGATATGCTTATTAGTACATGGCCTGCTTGTCGAACAGAAAGAGTACGCTTTTTCGTAATGGATCAAAATTTCCAATCAACTTACAATATCATCATGGGAAGGGTAGGTATGAAGAAGTTCAAAACGGTACCATCTACTGTACATCAATGTTTAAAATTCCCAATTAACTTTGGAGTAGGAGTGGTGAAAGGCGACCAGAAAGTAGCTCGGGAGTGCTATTATTCATCTACCGAACAAGAGGAACGCGAAGAATCCAGAAATAAGACTACTACTTACCAAGTGGATGAAATAGAAGATGTAGAGATTGAAACATTAGATCATAGAGACGAGTCTCAGCTCGTAAAGGGCCAGGTCATAGAGGCTACCGAAAATATCATTCTGGACAACGAGCATCCAGAACGAACAACTCAAATTGGTGCATCACTGAATGTATCCATAAAACATGAATTGATAGCATTTCTAAGGCACAGAAAATAGACTTTTTCATGGAGTCATGAAGACATGCTAGGGATAGACCCAAGTTTCCTATGTCACGAGCTTAATGTGAATAAGGAAATCAAGCCAGTGAAGCAGCGAAGAAGAGTGTTCAGTCCTGAGAAGAACCAAGCCATACAAGAAGTAGAGAAGCTACAAAAAGCCTTTTTTATTAAGGATGTTAAATATCCTAATTGGTTAGCAAATGTGGTGATGGTGAAGAAGAAAAATAACAAGTGGATGATGTGTGTAGACTTCACTGATATTAATAAGACATGCCCAAAGGATCATTTTCCTTTCCCCCGAATCGATCAACTAGTGGATGCTACCTCGGGGCATGAATTGTTGAGTTTCATGGATGCTTATTCTTGTTACAACCAGATTAAAATGAAGCCGGAGGACAGGGAGAGTGCCTCTTTTATCACCCCAAGGGGAACTTATTGCTATAATGTTATGCCTTTTGGACTTAAGAATGCAGGTGCGACATATCAGCGGCTGATGAATAAGGTGTTTGCAGAGAAAATCAGTCATAACATGGAAGTTTATGTTGACGATATACTGACGAAAAGCAAGAAAGCTGCTGATCATCTAGTTGACCTAGGTCAAACCTTTGATCAACTAGAGAAATATCAAATGAAGTTGAATCTCACCAAATGCATATTCGGAGTATGAGAAGGCCTGTTTCTCGGATACATTGTTAACCAACGAGGAATTGAAGCGAACCCAGAAAAGATTAAGGCTCTATTGGAGCTACGATCTCCAACTACAAAGAAGGAAGTGCAAAGTCTCACAGGGCGAGTTGCAGCACTTAATAGGTTTGTGTCACGAGCAACTGACAGATGCCTCCCATTCTTCAAAACACTCCGAAAAACTTTTGAGTGGAATGATGAATGTGAGGAGGCCTTTCAAGAATTAAAAAAATATATGGGGACACCCCCATTGTTATCTAGACCAGTGATGGGAGAAAAACTATACTTGTACTTGGCAGTTTCAGAAAATGCAATAAGCTCGGCGTTGATAAGAGTGGAGGATGGAGTACAAAAACCAGTCTATTACACCAGCAAGGCTTTCCGAGGAGCAGAAATAAAATATCCAAGGTTGAAGAAGTTGGCACTAGCACCGATTGACTCAAGCAGAAGGATGAGTCCATACTTACAAGCCCATACTATAGTGGTGTACACCGATATGACATTAAGACAGACTTTGCATAAATCGAAGAAATCGGGAAGATTGATGTACTGGGCAGTAGAACTTGGTGAATATGATATAATTTATGAGCCTAGATCTTCGTTCAAGGGGCAGGCAGTAGCGGATTTCATCGCAGATTTTACTCAGGAAAGTGCCTCCGAAGAACATGAGTTGAATACAGACCAACCTGTGGATGTTACAGGATCATCAAATTTTAACCCCGACCAACTCACGTCGGTAGGCGAGCAAGAGAAGATGATCAACGAGCAGCGAGAAGTGCTGGAGGAGGAAAAAAGGAAGCACTAAATATTCCACCGAGGAACTCTGTCTGATCAAGAGTTTGATAATAAAGTACCTATATGGAATTTGTATGTGGATGGCTCTTAGTGCACTACAGGTAGTGGAGCAGGGATTTTTTTAAACAGTCCGGATGAGATTGATATGGAGTATGCTCCGCGCTTTCAATTTAAAGATTCTAATAATGAGGCCGAATATGAAGCTATGATCTTGGGCTTAAATCTGGCTAAAACCATGAAGGCAGAGCAGGTCATTGTATTCAGTGATTCCAGGTTAATCGGAAATCAAAATCTGGGGGTGCATGTAGCAAAAGGAGAATTAATGGTCAAGTATCATGCAAAAGCAATGGAGGTGGTCTCAAATTTTACTGCAGTTCAGTTGTTTAGAATACCCAGATTGGAGAATGCAAGAGCAGACGCCCTAGCTTAATTAGCATCATCCACTCGCACCGAGCTACGAAGAACAATCCCAATAGAAATCCGAGCTGGTCGGAGCATAGACGAAGATCTGATGATGAAATTCATTGCCCTTGACTTGGGACCATCTTGGATGGATCCCATCAGGGCCTATATTAAAGAGGGGGCTTTACCAACTGATAAACTCGCAGCAAAAAAACTAAAGTTTAAAGTTGCTCGGTATGTATTGACCAATGGAATTTTATATAGACGAGGAGTTATAGCAGGACTGCAAAGATGTGTCCATCCCTCCGAAGTTAAGGATTTGATCAAAGAGGTTAATGAGGGATCTTGTGGAGCCCATATAGCAGATCGGACACTTTTGCAACGAATAACAATGCAGGGATATTACTGGCCGACGATGAGAGAGGATTGTGTAGCTTATGCCAAGAAGTGCGATAAATGTCAACGCTTCTCTTCTATCCGAAGAACTCCCCAAGCATTGTTAACACCCATTGCGTCTCCTTGGCCATTCGCCATATGGGGAATAGACTTGGTCGGGCCACTTCCAATAACCAGGGGAAGATTTAAATACCTCGTGGTTGTCGTGGATTACTTTACCAAATGGGTGGAAGCTAAGCGTCTCATTGATATGACATACGATAAAGTCTATGAATTTATTTGGAAGAATATTATCTGTAGATATGGTCTCCCTCATGCATTCATTACTGATCATGGAACCCAGTTTGATAATGAGGAATTTACTGAGTATTGTCATCAATCCAATATACTGAAGACCCATTCTGCACCAGGACATCCCCAAAGCAATGGGCAAACTGAGGTGACAAACAGAAAGTTGTTGAATGGTTTGAAGAAACGACTAGATGATGCAAAAGGAAATTGGATTAATGAGCTACATTATGTGCTGTGGGCTTATCGTACCATACCACAAACAGCAACAGGAGAGTCTCCATACATGCTGGCATTTGGGAGTGAGGCTGTCATACCTGCTGAATTGGTTCTACCCACGCATAGGGTGCTTAATTTCCATTCTCCTATCAGTGACTTGATGAGAAGATTAGACCTGGATATGCTTGAGGAAGTTAGGGAAGAAGCAGCAATCAGGAATGCAGCATATTAACAACAAACATCTTTATTCTATAACAAAAGAGTGAAGAAGTGTGATTTGAAGGAAGGGGATTATGTGCTGAAGAACGTGATACAAAAGAATAACAAACTGGAAGCCAAATGGCATGGACCCTACAGAGTAACAGAAGTTGTTCGTCTAGGGACATACAGGATTGAAACATTGTAAGGAGAAGAATTCAAGAATGCAGAGCATCTGCACAAGTATTATCAGTAATTGAAATTCCTATGTAATGAAATTTCTTCAGTATGAATAAAGTGATGTTTCACCCAGTTTCTTTCTTTGTTGAATTTTTTTTTTTGAGTATTAGTGCAACACATTACACAAACCACAAACCCAAATTCAGAGCAACATAGCAAATCAATTACCACCAACTGCAGTTGGTCGGGAATCAATTACCACCAACTCCGGTTGGTCAGGAACTAATTACCACCAACTTCGGTTGGTCGGAAATTAATTACCACCAACTCCGGTTGGTCGGGAACTAATTACCACCGACTCCGGTTGGTCGAAAATTAATTACCACCAATTCCGGTTGGTTAGGAATCAATTACCACCAACTCCGATTGGTCGGGAATCAATTACCACCAACTCCGGTTGATCGGAAATCAATTACGACCAACTACGGTTGGTCGGTAAACCTATTACAATCAACTCCGGTTGGTTAATACCAAACTAGGCAAGAAGCTGGACGACCTCCTGGGGCATCCACTGTTTAGGCAACAAGGTAGCCCATACGAGATTACTACAACTAAGAAGGAACATGGGATGCAAATCATTCCATTGCTTAGGCCCAAAGAGTGACAAGTCACTATAATCAAACAACAAAGGGGATAAGTATAGTATACATATTTACCAACCAACAAGCAAGGACATTCTACAAATTATTTAGAAGAAAATAAAATGACAAAAGACTAAAAATTTCTTCATTCAAATCAAGTAGAATTACATATGATGTGAAAAATGTACTTCATTACATAAAAAATCTTATTATATTAGTTTTTTCCCTTCTGCCTTTGAAACAGGTTCTACCCCAGCAGGAGGATCATCTAATCCATAAGGGGAATTTATAAAATTTATATCTCGCAGCATTCGAACATTCATCAGAGAGGGCCGATCAAGCAAGTGTTCCAGGCGAGATATCTCAAAGTTTGCATGAAGACAGTAATCTCCGAGATACTTGGAGATAAAACATTGAGTAATTGCCCGAGCAGGAATCCAACTGATGACAAGCTTAAAAGGAGGCACTAGTAAATCGAGCACTCCAGGGTCATAATAATCCCATAAGTAGTGGCCCTGATCCAATTTTAGCACATACAGTGCATTCAACCACCCTTGCTTGTACCCCTCGTTATTTGATTACTGGATCCGAGCATTAAGATGATAAAGGGCTTCATTATACCCAGCCATCCAAAACTCTCTGGGTTGTTTATGGAACTGATAAGTTAACCTCTCCAGTTGCTCGTGGAGACTCTTCGCTAGAATTTCCTTATTTTCCAAAGCAGAACTCTAGGAAGAGAGTTGGTCAGTAAAATTCAGAATCTTCTTGGACATTTCTGCCAAAGCTTGATTCTTCGCCATCAACTGAAATGTCTGATTATCCAAGGCCGATTGAGTTCTCACTTGTTCAATAGAAATTCGACCAGCCCTTGCTCGTCCACGAGAAGAAGGTATTGCTCGTCCACGAGTAGATGTGGAAGGTCCATCTCTTTTCAAAGTTTTCAACTCATCTCGTAAGTTGGCATTTTCTACCTCCAAGAAAGAAAAACCTTCATCATTAATAGGGACCAAGGCTCCCGAAGAAGATGCAGCAAATTTGAGTTATTTTATCTCTTCTTGCAAAGCAACATTCTCCTACTCCAACAACTTAGCGATATGCCTGTGCTCTTCAACTTCAAGCTTCAGAACATTCTCTTTCTTCTCATGAGCAGAGATGAATTTGTCATAACCTTTGTTAGCACTCAATTGCTGATATTTCTTCTCGTATCCTTGATGAAAAAGTATAGAGGACTCTTTGTACTGCTGCTAAAGTTCCTCGATCGTTCCTTGGAGATCTTTAATCATCTCATAGTAGGCCACATTATTGGTAACAACACGATCGAGCAAGCACTTTAAGTATTGATAAGCTTCAACTACTCGTTTAGAAGCATCTGAACCAAGGATATCAATGCTTTGAGCCTCATTAAGATCTGCATGACCAAATTTAAAATAGTCATTGCATTTCTTCATCAATTCTGTGTTATGAGCTGATAAGAGCTCCATCCTGGCCACAAACTAACAAAGATAATAAATAAAAAGAATCAATAATGATGCAGACAGAGCAAGTAAAAGAGAAAGTCAAGACGAACAACCAAAGTTTGAATTTTTATTCATCGTAAGAGGAGATACATAGTCCAAGGTTACATTCAAGAAAGCAACAAAAAAAGCCCAAACAACTTTACACCTTCTCCTTGTTTCCTATGACTTCCTCAGAAGGTTTGGAGGAAGGGACTGGTTGCTCGGAGGACAAGGGTAGCTGCTCGACAAAAGTTTTGGTTAGTTGGAGGTGCTTAGAAGGTTGAACAGTAGGAACAGCATGTACCTGATCTCCAATCATCATAGAAGATTCATTTGAAGCAGCTTCATCCTCTTCTTCTTCTCCAGGAGAGGGAGGAGGGCCATGAGTGTGCTGCTGGAATAACTCATAATTCTTAGCAACTTTCAGCTCCTGCAAGGCTGTAACCCATCTATCCCTAAAATATTTGAGGCTATCATACTCCATTTGAGAAGACATGGAAGCCAGGCACTTGTTCCATCATTTGTCCCAACCATCATTGAATGATTTTTTAACTGCATTTGTCCTTTTTGCCTTCTCCGAGGAGGTCCTTTCCCTAAGGAGCTCCTCGGAAGCCTTCAACTTCTATTCCACCTTCATTTTCTATCGCTCGACATCTTAAAGTTTAACAACCTCCTCTTCAGCAGACTTGAGCTTAGTCTCAAGCTCCTTGTTGCTCTGTTCAAAATCCTTGTTGCTCTTTTCAAACTCCTTTAACTTTTTCTCCAATTCCTTAGAGGCATTCACAGCCTCATATCTATCTAGCTCAACGGATTGAAATTGCTTCTCCCAATCAACTATATCTTCCTCGTACTTTTGATGAGAATATTTCAAAGATTGGGTCAGCCCAATAAAAGCTTCCTCTATTCCACCCGAGGAGCTTGAAGCCCTTATAGCTTCATCTTTCTTCAAAATGCTGTTGAAACGTGTCACCGGCTGAAAAAAGAAATAACTTTGAGTCAATAGATGAACATAATATTAGAAAGTAAAAGAATCAGGATAACAATAATTACTGAGGCAATGTGTTGAGCAGCCAGGGTAGTGATTCTCTCACGAGAAAGAGTACCTTCAATGCCTTGGACTTATGGGATAGTCCAGGATTTCACCAAGCCCATAGCGAAGCTCGGAGGAACAAAAGTTGGAACACTACCTTCAACATTTAAACATTGATAGATAGGTTTAGCAGGTCTCTTAGAAGAGCTTTTCTTTAACCTCCTCAGAGGAGCAGGAGCATTTTCAACTAAAGACGTTGTCTTTATTGGTGATATGACAATAACCTCGCTCGGAGGAGAGATAGCAACAGTCTTACTTGGAGCCACAAGGGGCTTCTCGCCAGCCTTCTTGGCAGCAGCAAGAGGGGGTACATCAATGGTTTTTGTCCCTTCTTCTAGGACATCTTGTTTACTTTTCTTTGCCTCCACAGTGGCAGAGGCAGATTTGTCAAAAAAGGAAGGAGCTCTTCTCTTCTTCATCAGATCACAAATGGGAATACTCGACTCAGAGGAAGAACCTTCCACACTAGTCTTAGAGGCTGGTACTTGGTCAAGATTAACTACCACTGGACGAGGACGAGCAGTGAAAGATGAAGTGTAGCTTTTGTACTGCAACAAGTAAGAAGCATATCTAATATGCTCCTCAACAACAGATTGATGCAAATCCCAGATAAGTTTCAAAGGCTTTAAATTAACATCAGCCACTTTTGGAGGTTTTCTTTTACTGTCAACTATAACAAACAAAAACAAATGTCAGTGATGCATTTTATCGAACACAAAGAAAATAAGATTTCAAAAAATAAAAACAACATATTCCTGCCATAAGGTAGACACCTGGGACCTTGATATACATCATCTCCATTTAATGGAGGGTGTTACTAATTTTTCATAACAACCCCATGATCAAAATAATCCCTATTAGCATCAGAAAGATTGACAACTAAAGCTCTATTTAAAAACCTAGTTTTTAAATAGAATGTGTTATCACTAATAACCCATCTATAGCAGTACATAATCTCTGAAATCCCTAATCGAGTTCCATAAAGTTGATTAAACCTATGTACACCATTAACTATCCTCCATGTATTTGGAGCTATTCTTGCAGGTACAACATCAAAATATGGGCAGAACTCCAAACACAGGGGATTTGGCAGGAAAGAAAAGCCACATTCGGCCACAAAAAGACTTGGGAACCAATGTCCCTCAGCCAAAGAAAAATAATCAGAAGGTTCACAAAGTTTTTCCAAAATAAACCACGAAGGGATTGAAAATTCAAACTGAAAATTGTCCAGCGACTCAACAAGATAAACCATGATGAACAAAGTAAATAAAAGAAAGGGAAGAAAATCTTACAGAAAAAGAGAGATCAGTTGACAATGAACAATGGAAAGAACGAAGGCACAAGATAGAGAGGAAATGAAGAGTTCAAAGATAAAAGATTTGAAAAGTGAAAGATGATAGGATTTCTGTCGCGCTTAAATACTTTATCTCAGGGAATAGAGAAAGGCAATGATTACAAGGGAAGACTTTTGCATTACCGTCGACTAAAAGAATAAAAGGACATAAATATCGAAATGATCGTGGAAATTTAAAATATTTATGAAGCTTGATATTGTGCGCTCAAAAAAGGAATTTTCGGCAAGGAAATTTTTCCTAAAATCCATGAAGACCAATAATCCAACCAGTTTTCAAACAAAATTTTCCACACTCTCCTTCAACCTCAACTGTGAAACATTGGGGGCTTCTGTTGATACCAAATTTAGTCTGGTGACATGGACCATTCACTTGAAGACACGTGTCAACCTACGTAGCATTTACAAACACTTTTAGCGAACAAGATACTGTCACCGAGCAGCTTAGGCGCCTCAAGGAGCTTAAGGCTCCGAGCAACTTAAGCATACCGAGCAACTTAGGCGGTCCGAGCAACTCAACGTACAGAGCATCCAAATCAGGAGAATAAAAAAGACGGCTTCGCATTAAATGCTCATTATTATCGTACAGATGTATATGTCTGCTAGATAACAACGCATTGTCCTTTCACATGTACAACCTCAAGGCTATAAATACATTGTAACCTCCTCATTAGAAGGGGACTCTGGATTTCTTGGTAAACTCACTTATCAAGAATTCTAGGCAAATAGTCAGTAATAAAAAAATAGTGGACGTAGGCCATTCTCATAAGGCTAAACCACTTTAAAAATCTATTGTCTTATATTTATTTATCTATTTTATCTGTGATTAAATAATTAGATCAAATCTAGTTTTTTACATCAACACCAAGTATAGTTTCATTACCGCTTTCAATATCTCTCTTCTTTTTGGTTTATAATTCATTATTTCCCTCCTAGAAGTCTTTTCCATATGTTTGATTACACTTTTCACGTAAGAATGATTTCATGCAACGTAGATATCATGTTTAGTCGTAGTTACACCATGTTACGCTAGATTTTTAAAGGGTTGGTGTAGGTAATCAGTTAGGTATAAAAGTGAATAAAACTATGGATATAATTTGAAGGTTTGGTATTTTGTCGGAACATGTATTGTAGATATCTTAAACTCGTTTGCCCTAGGTAATAATGGTATTTACGAGTATAATATGGGTGTCGGCAATCTAATCATTCACGTTAAATTTATCATTGATTAATTATCGTGCGGAGTTAAATCCTCATATAGTTAATGCTTTGAGAATATTTAATGTTTTTGTCAAATTATTAATATAACATTTGAACCTTTTATATCCAACGACTTTACTAAGGGTGCCGGGGAGTGTATCCTAACTCTATTTTCTCACATATATTTAAATTTTAATTTAGTTCTTCTTGCATACATTGCTTAGTTATTAATTTAACTCAAATTGCATTAGTTGGCGGATAAAGTCACAATTCATGATCTATTTCTTCTTCCTCTGAGTCATTAGTAGGCCTAATTGGTTATCATATTCGTTTTCACGAGTATTTGTCCTGTTCCCTTAGTTCGACACCCAGTTTATCGAATTTATACTTGAGAGACTGACTTACACTTAGTCAATAGAAGCACGCACTAGAAACACTTTTAAAGTCACGTCAAGTTTTTAGCGTCGTTGCCGAGGAATTAGGTAGACTTATAGGTTAGGTCGATTTAATCTAAAATTTGACTCTAATTTTTAAAAGCCAAAAAAATAGAACCCCCCAAAAAAATTCAAAAAAGAAAAAAGAAAAAAATATAACATCTCTTAGGTCCTTTCATACAAAATCCACAACAAACTCCTCAAGCCACTCCAACCTGCATTCATGAAAATCCGATATATAGTCCGCACACTCTTAACACTCCACAATTTTGGGTTCCACCTCCTACATGACCCAACTCTATCACGAGTCACACTTCTAGGGTGTTGAGCGAGGTATTCGAGTCATTTGAAGAGAGATCCATGTTGGAGCACGCTAGTTATGGTACGGGTGAGGGAGAGATACCGTATCTTCCCATGAGAGAGATCTTATATCCCGAGCAGACTGTCACTCCAGGATGCATTCTACTTCCGTACAATGCGAGACAATTTCAGTTCTGAAATGGGATGATCTAGATTCTTCCCACTTTTCATGGTATGGATTCGGAAAAGCCTTACCTCCACATTCGTGAGTTCGAGGAGGCATGCGATACATTTAGCGATCAAGCTTGCACTCTAGATGTCGTTCACCTCAAACTTTTCCCTTTCTCTTTGAAGAATAAATCAAAGACCAGGCAGTGGTCTTTAGCACCGAACTCAATTGGATCATGGAGGGACATGGAAACCAAATTTATCTTAAAGTTCATCTCCCAACATCGAATAATTTCCATTAAAGCTCAAATTCAAACATTCCGACAATAAGAAAATGAGCCATTTGATCGATGTTACGAGCGTTTCAACGAGATAGTTAATACATGCCCACATCATGGTTTTAAGAAGTATCGTCTCATATCTTGATTCCACCAAGGGCAAGTATATCTTCTAAACAACTAGTTGAGACAATGTGCGAGGGACCATTTTGGGCATTAGATTAAAATGATGCAGAGCCCATCTTAAGTTTGTCATCGAGACCACTCAAGCGTGGGACACATTCGATCCTAGCGCCCAAACCCAGATTCAACAAAATTCCACCGTTCCTTACGCGTACGGAATCTATTATTTGGACAAAGAAGCTGAGTTGTAACTTCAAATAAACCGACTTGCTGAACAATTGAAAGACGTAGTCGAATCAAGGGTAAGAGAAACACCCATATCCAATCAATCAAGATAGAAAGTGTGAACAATTTGTGAGGTGGTCCATTCAACGAAGGAATGTCCGACAATACCCGTATGCAAATTTTTTCTTCAAGAGTAAGTAGGAGCAATAGAAAATATTAAGGATAATTTTAATGCCCCTCATGGGAATTCTCATAACCCTTCATGAAGTAACCATCCTGGGTTTAGTTACGGGCAACCAAACACCATGTTGAATCCTAATTCACATGTTTCCCCTCCTCCACCACCACTTTCGCACTTTCAATAAGCTCCACACTTGCAAACACTACCTCCTATGCCATATATCACCTTATAGAGGCGAACTTTCAAGGATAACGTCAATTAATTCACGCAAGAACAATAAGTAACCAATATGAAAAACACCTGGATGTTTGTCGACATAAATGAGAACATTTCGAAGTTGCAAGCATCGTTAAGTATCCAAGAGAAGGGTAAGTTTCCGGCCCAAGGCCAAAGACCTCCCCAAGGTCAATATAGTGTTAGTTCTACACCCAATGACCATCAAGAGAAATGTAGTGTAATTACCACTTTACATAGTGGGATAGTAGTTCACTTATCACCTCCTCCACGCGATGAGCAAGATAATAAGGAGATTTTTCTCGAAATTAAAGAGGCCAAAGATGTCCCCTTAGGAAGGAGTGGTACTAATGACACAGTTAGGCCTGAGGTAGTTGTGAAACCTCCCATTGCTGCTCCATACCCTCAACGGTTATTACCCCACTCCAAGGATACCACTCATGATGATGTTCCAGACGTTCTTAAGCAAGTAAAGATTAACTTACCTTTTCTCGATGCTATAAAGAAAACTCCCGCCTATGCTAAAGTCCTTAAGGACTTACTCATGGTGAAACGTAGGCTAAAGGTAAAGAAAAATGTGTTTTTAACACAGAACATCAGTTTCGTACTGCTAAATGATCTTCCACCAAAATTTAAATATCCGTGTGCACCGACCATTTCGTGCATCATGGGGAAGAATAAAATTGAGAGAGCGTAAATAGACTTAGGGGCGAGCATTAAAATTCTCCCCTATTCCATCTATAAGCAATTAGAATTGGGGGACCTTAAGCCTATAATGATGACTCTTTAACTCGCAGATCGTTCAATGAAGATGCCTCGAGGGGTTGTTGAAGACGTGATTATTCAAGTTGACACTTTCTACTTCCTAGTAGATTTTGTCATTCGGGACGAGGAGTCCTCAACTTTATCGAGTAATCAGGCTCCCATCATCCTTGACTGCCCATTCTTAGCTATGGTTAATGCATTAATCGACACTCAAAATGGGCAAATGAAACTCACGTTCAGGAGCATGACTCTCGAAACAAATATCTTCAACATCACCAAGCCCGAGAGTGATGAGGGTGGATCGCAAGAGATGAATATTATTGAAGAGACAATACAAGAGCATGAGAGGACTCATATGAGAGAGCCGTTAGGGTTAGGTCATGTTACATTGGGTGAGAATGATAATTATAATAATGAGCTAGGGGTAGATAAGACGTGTTATGTGACTGAAGTTGAGAGCGAGAGAGAAGATTTGGAGATGGAGCAAGTGAGAGAGGATTTAGAAGGCGAGCGCGAGAGAGAGAGTTAGGAGATATGAGCCTAAGGACCGTGGGAAAGAATTCAGACCGGTGGATAAGAGCCTCACTGTTGAAGTCCAATCACTATTAGACTCATGTGGTCACGTCGAAGAGAGTGAAAGGAAAAATAAGATAAATGAGGTTCTTCTTCGTGACTATCCACCTATGCCATTTGAGTCCTCGAATATGATAGAGGAGAAGACTCGAGTCTCGTCTGATTTAGAGCTTGACCGATGCATTCCCTTCAGTTTTGACTAGGATGTCCCCTCCAAGTCGGGACAAGTATGTTGTAATTTGATTGGGCCCTACAAGGATCCCATTCACCTCAGTCATCACGAGCCTCAAGGTGTCTCTCTTATCTATGGGACTGGTTCCAATTTGTTTCGACTATTTATATACGATGTGAGGACGGGCGAGACGAGGAGAGTATCAAACCCCGAATAGGGGGTCGGATAAGTCTTAGGGGAGAGAGTGAGGTCGATGCACCCCCGACCTATAGGGGGTGATTTTTTTATATTTTTTAGTCGTGTGCTGGAGTTATATAGTGCCTTACTACATTTTAATATTTGTTCATTTTATTTTCGCACTTATTCTTTTTCTTCTTTAGATTTTAACCCTTTTGATTAAGGACAATGCAAAAGTCTAAGTTGGGGGGGGGGGGGGGGGTGACAAGTGCGTCTTTAAAAAACTTCAAAAAAAATTAAAATTTGAAAAGCCGAAAATATTTTTCTTCAAAATAAATAAAAATTGGAATTTAAAAGCTTCGAAAATGTCACAAAATTTTGTTTGAAGTCTCAAATTGTAAAAATCGAATGCACTAAGAAATTGACCAAAGATGGAAATTGAGAGAAAATTGACGACTTAACGAATAAGTGTGGAGATTACATAACCCGATGAGATTTCAAGCCTTTCACTTTTTTTGAGTAATTAAATCAATCCGAGTTAATGGTTAACTTAGAGTTCGAATTCAGTGTGTAAAAAATTCGCTGATGATCTCTAATTTATTATTTTGATAGATTATGGGAAACGTGTGAGATATCATCATGAAAAATTCGCTAAAATATCTCTAAACTAAATTCATCTTGAGACGCATATGGTAAAATTAATAGTAATTCAATAAATGAAGTTAGGCCATCATTTGTGTACCCAAAAATATTAGTCAAAAAAATTTGTTAAATTTTTTCTCTTTGCAACCCAATTTGAGCCTAATAAATTTTTTTCTTTTCTTTTGTAACTCGAAAAACCAATTGACCCGAAATTGTGAAACTTGAACATTCATCAATCATGTAAAAAAAAGTGCATAAAAAGGGGCAAGAAAAAAATAAAAGAAAAATGCTCAATAAAAATAGTAAGAAGACAAAAATGAGCAAAACTTGAGAAAGCACTAACGAACATCATAAGGGAATTTTCCAATTACGAATATACCCCATGCACCTTATAACTCAGGAAAGTCCTAACCAAGTCTGAATTTCGAAATTAATTACTATGTGGAGAGCCTAACACACGAAAAGATAATAAGAGAGATTAATTGGTGTGAATAAAAGGCGATGTTTCCCGTTTTTCAATGATCGTGTTCCGATGAAGAGATCTTTTCACCCTAAAAAAATTCGTGTTTCAAATTTGTGTGCGTGAATTAGTGTTCATGTTCATTTACTCTTATAACTCACGCATACCGAGAGAAATAGCCACATTTCTGAGTGATTCGTATGTGAGTGCATCTTTGAGAATTGAATCAAAATGAATTTTCAAAAAGTAACGTAATGATCAATCTGTGAAAGTTAGCAATTTAATTTTCGGCTTCGCACACACACACACTATAAATTGAGACTCTTGAATATAAATTTAAGGTGACTATTTTTGGGGAGTTTAAATTGTGAAATTTTTAGACATTTTGATTTTTCTTAGAATCGAAAAATGAATTTTGTGGGTATATTCACGGCGAACCCTCACGAGACACCACTCGTCCTAATAGGGTAACCTAGGGGTTTAAAGTCTTGTTGCATAAGCTAAATGATTTTTTTTTGTCAACGAAAGAGGGATTTTATCCCAATAATATATTTTGTAAGTGTCGTGATCGTGTTTTGATTCTTTTACATTGCTCGAAATGATCAAAGTTATAAGTTAGGGGGGTTTGATTAGGCATAAATTCTTCATAATTATCTCCGTAATTTATAGGCTTTATCACCTCGTACGATGTAAATTGAGTTGATTTATCTCATATCCTTGATACTGACACTTTTTATATAGTGCATCGAGTTTCGTGTATTTTTCTTACATTTTGCAGGTATTTTATACAAGTGAAGAAAAGAGAAAACTCAAAACTAAGAAAGAAAGACGAGGATTAAAGTAAAGGGCAAAAGAGTAATTTTGCGCCCAGAATTCAAACACAGAACCTCGTAAGAAGTTGAATATCGTGAACCAATAAGAACATAGGAAGAAAAGACATCCTAATCCGAAGCCAGAGTGAAAAGTTATGAAAGCTTCAAAGTTGAGAAGAAATCATGGAAAAAATAGAAAAATAGATAGAAAATTTTCATGTTCACAGTTGATGCCAGTTTTTGCATCGCTACTAGATTTCTGAACCGGTTCTCCCAGATGAAGAAGAAAAATTCGGCATGACGTAATCATGATTTTTTTATGTTAAAATAAGAGTTGTGCATAAGTCAAACACTTAACAAAACATGGGAGTTTTATTGTAGAGTAGGATCAGTCATTAGAAAAACTTTTTTTTGCATAGTTTGGAGAGGATCTTGAAGGTAAGAAGCCTAGGATTAATCTTCTTCAACAATTATTCATCTTTTACATTTATTTCAAGGTTTTTTCATCAATCCAAGTATACTTTCATTACCTCTTTCAATTTCTCTCTTCTTTTGGTTTGTAATTCATTATTTCCCTGCTATAAGTCTTTTTCACATGTTTGATTACACTTTTCACGTAAGAATGATTTCATGCAACGTAGATGTCATGTTTAGTCATAGTTACACCATGTTAGGCTAGATTTCTAAAGGGTTAGTGTACATGAACCCAACCTAGGTAATGAGTTGGGTATAAGAGTGAATAAAATTATGGAGATAGTTTAAAGGTTTGGTATTTTGCTGCAACACGTATTGTATATATCTTAACCTCGTTTGCCCTAGGTAACCATGGTATTTGAGAGTATAATATGGGTGTCAGAAATCTAATCATTCACATTAAATTTATCATTGATAAATTATCGTGCGGGGTTAAATCCTCATATAGTTAATGCTTTGAGAATATTTAATGTTTTCTTCGAATTATTAATATAATTTTTGAACCTTTTATATCCAACGACTTTACCAACGATGCGGGGGAGTGTATCCTAACTCTATTTTTTCACATATATTTAAAGTTTAATTTAGTTCTTCTTGCATACATAGTTTAGTTATTAATTTAAATCAAATTGCATTAGTTGATAGATAAAGTCACAATTCATCATATTTTTCTTCTTTCTCTGATTCATTAGTAGGACTAATCGATTATCCTATTCGTTGTCATGCGCATTCGTCCTATTCCCTGATTTCGACACCCGGTTTACCAGATTTATACTTAAGCGACCGACTTACACTTAAGTCGATAGAAGCACGCACTAGAAACACTTTTAAAGTCGTGTCAGTTTGGATTATTATTTGGTTATATTGATATGCTTGATTCTTCTATACATGCTAGAAAACTAATAATTATGGTATTATCTATTTAAAAATCCTTGAATTTCTTCTCTACTTATAAGAATTATCACCACTGCTTATTTCGTAATGTTTCTTCAATATATAGTTAAATACAACACGCCTCAAACCTCTATATAAATATATTTGTTATGGAATTGGTTGAAATCTACTTATTATACTTGTGTTAATTCCTTTTTACCTCCAGATGTTTCAGGATAAGGAAGTAGTACCTCCCCTCCCTTTTCATGATACACAGAGATCATTTGTATGATCTTATAACTATATGGAAGGAAGTTAAGGAACATTGAAGCAAAGAATGACTCTTCTCAATTACCTACTTCATTTTTCATTTATGGGATAAAATGTAACACTTATTATTCACCTCGGTGTTTGGTGATACAATATATGTAATATGATGTTAGTTATCGCTATAATGAATAAAATTATGTTTTTCGTCTTAACTTTAGTTTCATTGATTTGTTATTATCTTGTACATTCATACTAAAAACAGGGTGTGACAAGTTGGTATCAGAGCGCGATTCTAAAATGTGTTGATTTTAACTCCTATACGAGAATAATATAGGATATCAGTTATTTTATATTTTCCTAACTTATTTACTCTCTTCGTATACTAAATCTATTTTGCAATACGAATATCTGGGATTCTCAACTCTTTAATTTTGACGTAGCTCCAAATAATCTATGGGACGATACTATAAAGGAATAGACATTTTTCAAACTCAACCCCATGGTTAGAGTAGATGATGATTGTAGAAACTCCAGTTCCTCCATAAAACTTATCGTATTAACCAACCGAATATCTAGAGAAGAACAAGTTATGAAAAAAATGAGAGAATATGTTGATCACCCGATTATCATCAAGAAAGTTATTAATCTTTCTTGGAACGATAACTATTCTCTGCCCCTGCTCCAAAATAAAGCCACCTTTAATGGTGAAATTTTCATTGAAGTTTCCTCTGACTCCTGCAGTAGCTCAACCGATTATGATCCACTTGAATCCCATCACTTTGACTTTGTCTCTGACTTGGATCCATCCAAAACCGATGTTGTTGTTCACGGGTGAAGGAAAAATGATATTCCTCCTCCTATTAGTACTAATAAGTAGTATGTAGATATTGTGGCATTGCTATAAATAAATTTGGAGTTTTAAGTTAATAGTGTGTTGTATAAAAGTAAGTGTGCCTAATGTGTATTTATGCTTAGGATGATAGTGTGATAGTATAATAATGTAACATAAATTGCTAGTTGTAACAACTTTCCCTGTATAATATAACCCAGTTAAAATTTTCTTTTATATGATTTCTCCCTAGAACCCTACTCTTATGCATCATATTTATTTAAATGTTATAATTTATTATGCTTTAGGATGGTTAACACGTGAACTCCTTCCAACGAATCCCGAACTGAGCAGACTCATACTGAAAGAATTATGAAATGCCTTCAAGAATTAACATCTCTCTCTTAGCATCACTAAGCACAGACTCAACGCCTGATTCAAGAAGTCAATGAAAAAACATAGTGAATGAATGCTCTTAAGGAATTTCTGAGGCAACGACCCCCTTCTTTTCTTGGAAAGCCTAAAGCAAGTGAAGCTAAGAAATGGATACGCAAAATCACGAGGATATTCAATGGGGGTAAGAATTACTTCCAATCTTTGAGTAGTTTTGGCATCCTACATGTTTGAAAGTGAAGTCAATTTCTGGTGGCAAGCTGTAGCCTAAGGTCGTAATCTAGCCACTCTAATCTAGGAACAGTTTGAAGAAGTCTTTTTCAAAAACTACTTTTCTGAGACCAAAAGATACCAGTTGGCCATGGATTTTATGATATTACAACAAAATAGTATGTTTATAGCCCAGTATGGAGCTAGGTTTACCGAGTTGTCCTATTATACATCCGAGTATGTGAATACCGAAGCTAAGAAATGTAAGCATTTTGAGAGAGGATTACACCAAATGATTAAGACCTTCATCATACCTTAAAAAATCAGAGACTTTTCCCATCTTATTGAAGTCACCTCAATCACTAAACGTAACCCCACATCAGGTGGCTATGTATGCCCATCTAATCCCATCAATAGGAATAATTATGTTGCTAGATACTTACCCAGATCCCGATTCTAACCTTATCCTAGACCTAGTTGACAAATTTATTCCCAAATTTTCCATAGCACTACCAATCTAGTGATTCGATGTCATAAATGTCAAGAAGTAGGATACATCCATCAACAGTGTCCTAAGTTGTACCCATCAGTGATGAGAAATAGACACGTTACTTTCGTGAGACCCAGGGGGACAACTCCTTCCTACAATCAATGAATACCTTATAACACTAGTAGAAAGCCTAAGTCAGTCCCCAACCATGGGAAGGATTTTGTTATATTACATGTATGGAATTTGCACAACGTGATGGAAGGTAAAGTACTCTTTTATAACTATCTCGTTCATATCTTATTTGACTTTGGATCAACTCACTCATTCATTAGTCTTAAACTAGATGAAACTCTAAAAAATTTACCAAAATCATTGGATACCCCTTTAGAGATAGAATAACCTACCGGTGAAATTAGCAAACCTACTCAAAGTGATGAAAAATGTAAAATTCAGCTAGGTATAAGTACATTGTTTGTAAATTTGATAGTCTTAGATATACACATATTCGATTTCATTATCGAAATGGATGTGTTACCAATAAACCATTATTATATTGATTGATATCTATACTTTTGCAACCAAGAGAACCACCCCTTTATGTTCCAAGGAACTGGTTAGTCCGAACCTTCGACATCTCAAATCCAAAGTACCAGTTCCCCTTTACTTTCTAGAATCATAGAATAGTTTGATGATGTTTTCCATAAGAATTTCATATCATTGCATCCTCCCAAGAAATTGAGTTTATAATCAATATTTTCCCAAATACTTCCCCTATCTTGATACCTCCGTATCAAATGGCCCCCTTAGAACTTCATGAATTTCATACCCAACTAGATGATCTACTTGAAAATAAAATTATTCACCTTAGTTCATATCCTTGGGGAGCACCCGTGTTATTTGTAAATATAAGTGATGGAAGTTTTAGATTGTGTATGGACTACCGTAGATTGAATTCTGTAATAGTTAAGAATAAGTATCCCTTACCCATAATTGGAGATTTATTCAATCCACTAAGGGATGAAAGGATCTTTTCAAAGATATACTTGCAATTTGGTTACCATCATCTACGAGTTAGAGAAGACGATATTACAAATACTGCATTTCAAACTCATTATGGACATTTAAAATATATCGTAATGTATTTTGGATTAACCAATGCCCCTGCATCCTTTATGGACTTAATGCATCAGATATTCTGATATTTTCTCGATTAGTTTGTAATCATATTCATTTATGACATCCTCCTTTACTCCCATGATCTTGAAGAACATGCCTAACATCTAGAGATAGTGTTAGGTACACTAAGGAACTACTGTTTGCATTCTCAATGAAGAGTAAATTTTTTAGGACATGTGATTTCTAAAAATGGAATCCAAGTCGACCCAGCAAAGATCCCATCCATTTTAGGATGGAAAAAACCGACGAGTGTCATCGAGATTAAAACTTTTCTTTGACTAGCTAGCCATTATCGCCGTTTTGTGGAAGGATTTTCTAGAATTTCTCTTCCATTGATGAAGTTAACTAAAAAATAAATACCATTTATATGGACTTCTAAGTGTGAGCAGACATTCCAAACTTAAAATGATAAGTTGACCACCTCTCTCGTCCTAATCATTTTTTTTAAAAACATAATCTATTATGTATACACCGATGCCTCATTATAGGATTTAGGTTGTGTACTGATGTAAAAAGGATAGGTAGTTGAGTATGGATCTAGACAAATCAAAACTCGTGAGTGTAATTATTATGTGCATGATCTTGATTTAGCAGCCGTAGTTTTTTCTTTAAAAATATGGCGCTGTTTTTGTACGGTGAAGAATTTTAAATATTTTTAGACCATAAAAGTTTGAAATATATCTTTACACAAAAAGACTTGAATTTGAGACAGAGAGATTAGAGATTCAACTTAGACTACTATCCTGGAAAAAGAAACGTTGTAACCGATGCCTTAAGTTGTAACCCCATTGGAAGATTTAACAATTTAATTTCCTATGATGTTGCTGCAACCATAGAGAAATATTATCTTCAACCGACCCACCCTTTTTTAAAATTCTCCAATATCATTTCTAGCCCCACGCCTAATGAAGAATATTTTAGAACAAAAATTTAAAGACCCCTTTATTATTAAACAAAAACCAGAAGGAAGACCAAAGAGTTGTCATACGAGAAGGAGTCGTGTATATGAATTGGAAATAGATTGTATGTACCCGATGATTCGTCTTTACGAGAAGAAGTGTTACAAGAATCTCATTGTTCTAATTTTATGATACATCCTGGATGCTCAAAAATGTATTATGAACTGAGGAAACAATTTTATCGGCCGAACATGAGGAACGATATTGAGAACTTTGTTAAGATATGTCTCACCTGTCAGCAAGTAAATATTGAACACCGATGCCTAGTGTAATCCTTCGACCCTAACTGAAAATAGGACCACATCTTAATGGACTTTTTCAGTTGATTACCTCGTACATCCCAAGGATAAAATTCTAGTAGACCGACTCACCATGTTTGCCTATTTTCTCCGAGTAAAGACTGTTGATTCTTTCCAAAAACTTACCAAACTTTACATTCGAGAAATTTTGATTACATGGAACTCCTTTATCCATAATATCATATCGAGATTCTCGTTTCATAGGTAGATTTTAGCAAGCACTCCAAATGCAATGGGTACTAAACTTCATTTCAATACCACATTCCATCCCCATGCTGATGGACAATCTGAACGCACTATCCAATTATTGGAAGATATATTAAGAGCATTTGCTTTAGATATCCCAATAACTGGAGAGAGCATTTTTCATTAAACGAGTTTTCATATAACAACAGTTACCAATCAAATATCAAATCCACCCCATTTGAAGAATTGTATGGAAAACCATGTCGATCACCACTATGCTGGACCGAATTAGGAAGTAACAAGCAATTTGCTCCTAAAATAATTTAAGAAACAATTGAGAATATACTAAAAATCAGAGATAAACTAAAGATAGCCCAAGATCTAAAGCTTAGTTATGCTGATCATCACAGGAAGCCCTTAGAGTTCCAAATTTCCAATTAAGTTTTCCTGAAAGTTTCGCCTTGAAAAGGATTTTTACGATTTGGAAGGAAAGGGAAGTTAGCACCAAGATATAATGGACCCTTTAGCATCATCAAATGTGTTGGCTCTATGGCCTATGAATTAGAATTACCTATAGAATTATCGAGTATTCATAATGTATTCCATGTGTCCTAGTTACGTCAATATATTTCAGTTCTGACACATGTGATTACGTGGCACAAAATCTCTGTTCGATCCAATCATGAACTTGAAGAGCGTCCGATTAAAATCCTGGACCATCAGGTAAATGTTCTTAAACAGAAAAAAAAATCCTTTAGTAAATGTACTATGGGAACACCAAAATCAGCAAGAAGTTACATGGGAACCAGAAGAAGCTATGAAAAAACAATATCCCGAGCTTTCTGCAAGTAAATTCAAGGACGGATTTTTTATTAGGTATGTAGAATGTAATACCCGGGTAATATCAAAACCTTAGAACGATCAAACTACGATCTGTTAACTATATATATATTACCCTACATCCCCCTTATAACTTAGTCAAATTCAAACACACCCTAACAAAGTTAAAACTACTCATGAAACCCTATAAATTTGCTTAATTACATAAGTACCCCTAAGGTTATGAAATGACCAATATACCACTATAAATATTTATAGAAGCGTATCTTTACCTATATTTCTCTGCAAGACCTAAACCTTATATCAAATTGAACTTTAGACCTTAGATAATTGAATTTTACAACCCCAACCCTTTAACTTTCATAAAATTATACACATGACTTTTAAATATGGAAAGTAATAAAATAAAATACCATATAAATACTAAACATCTTCTTTAAGGACCAAATTCAAAGCCAACATAATTATACTTTCCTCCATCAACAAAGTATCGAAAACAGTAAAAAATGAAAAAATTCACATGGGTAATACCCTTCACACATGTGAAAACCTTGTGCTTCATTTCTATCTTCTTAAAACAAGGAAGAATCTACCACCCTCGTACACCAATCAATTGCTCTTGACTATACTGTAAGTACCCCAAAAATTTCATCCTTGAAACACACCAGTTAGCAGAACAAAACTTGTCTTTTTTTACTCCAAATTCATAACCTATGATTTTATGCACTATTCTTTGTTTTTATTATCCAAAATGTTTTTTACAACATCACAACGCACAACCCAATCAAATAACCCAAGCTTTTACGTGTAATATAATTTGTATGGGCAGAAACACCCAAAACCTCCATTAAAACTTGAGCTTTAGTGGTGCAACTCCATTTCTTACCTTTAAACTTGTTTCAAAGTGAGGAATGAGTTCCTTATGAGCCCAGGAGCTCAAGTGCAATAGTTATTTTAAAAAACAAATAAGTTTTGAACCCTAATTTCTCAAAGGTGTTTTCGAAGTTCAAAAACATCATATACAAAATTCTCTTCAACTACGATACCTCAACCCTTCAAACCAAAGTTAAACGCTTCACTAGGATAGCAGAACCTCAACCATAAGCTTAAAATTTATTGTCATATTATTTAACTCCACGAACGCTTGGTCAAATTTTCTGAAAAGACTGTAAAAATTAAAACTCGACCTCAGTCCATGAAACCTATATATTTGGGTTCCTCATGAAAAATTATGTTGGATTTGTTCAGGAATCATCTTAAATAGTTTAGGAAAGAAGGAGATAGTTGAGGTAAAAGTTTTGTCATAATCAAAGTCAACTGTCGAGAGGTTGAAGTTGAACTTTTCAATAAAAAAACATTGACTAGCATGGCCAATCAAATATTTTTTATTTTTTTCCAAAATTTCTATTAAATTTTTCTTATCAAAGTGGTATAAAGTATGGCAGTGTTTGGTTAAACCTATATCAAATTACAAAAAAAATAAGGTTTTAGTTTGAAAGTATTTTTACAAAATTACAAACTGACCCCTCCTATTTTTTTAGATTTTGAAATTTTACCCCAAATTTTTTCCACGTATTCTTTGATAAATTTTAAGCCAAGAAGTCTCGAATGCCATTTTCCAAATATGACCTTAAGACCTAGATTTTAAACTCTCAAAATAATTACAAAAGCCCCTAAACTTTAGGAAATATAATTTCTTCATTTCAGAACATCCACAGTCGATAAGTAGGTTTTGCCCTTTCGATATTAATTTCAACGTATTTGATATAAGTGCTATTGATATCACATTGTGATAGCCATAAATTACTCTTAATATTTACATGTTATGATATTGGCGTACTATATATATATTATTAAATATCATTGATATCTGAATATAGATCATTTGGATCAATTTAAATCCTTCTCTCTAATAACTAATATTATGAGGTTACTGCAAATGATTGAATTAGTTGACCCAAGCATTTATGTACTAAATGCCTTTGTTACAAGTATCCGTATAACTTAGGGAGTAGACTGTCGTGTGGTCCCACAGAATCTACTTTTCTTATAGGTCTCAAGATGTTTTGGGAGCCTAGTTATGCTACATATATATGAATGTCGTTCCTGCAAAACGTGTATAGCTTGGTTATTTAAAATCCAATGGTTTGGATTATTATTTAGTTATATTGATATTCTTGATTCTTCTATACATGTTAGTAAATTGATAGTTATGGAATTATCTGTTTACAAATCCTTGACTTTCTTCTCTATCTATAAGAATTATCGCTTATACTTTATTTGTAACGTTTTCTAGTAAACGGTTAAATGCATACACACCTCAAACCTACCTCTCTCTCTCTCTCTCTCTCTCTCTCTCTATATATATATATATATATATATATATATATATATATATATATATATATTCGTTATAGAATTGGTTTAAAACTACTTAGCATAACTGTGTTAATTCCCTTTTACCTCCAGATGTTCCAGGATAAGGAAGCCGTACGTTCCCCCCCCCCCCCCCCCCCCCCCCCCTTTTATGATACGTGTAAATCACTTGTATGCTTTTATAACTATATGGAAGGAGGTTAAGGAAGTTAAGGAAGATGGAAGTAAAGAATGGCATTTCTCGATATCCTACGTGAGTATATTGACAAATCACTTGTATTGCTACTTATTATATTAATAGATTAACATCATTATATGTATTTTTAAATTAAGATGTAAGTATGTTGACATATATAATTAATTGAATATGCTTATAAGCATAACTATGTTGGTCGTGTCGCCTTTTATTGTGTCCTTGTTAGTGTTAGGCAAAAAAAAGATTGTTTGGTGTGTTGTGTTATGTTGCATTTTAATCAAGTAGTTTAGTATCGTGTTTTTCGTCATGTTCGTGTTAGGTTAAGTTGTATCGTGTCGCATTTTAATTAGATAGTGTTCATATTTGGTTAAAAAAAGAAGATTTGATGCCGTACCTATTTTATTTGGGTAGCATTTGTGTTAGGTAAAAAAATAAGGTTTTGTATTGTGCCTTATCTAGTTACATTTTAATTAGGTCGTGTTCATGTTTGACAAAAAAATTGTGTCATGTCATTTTATTTCAATAGTATTCGTGTCATGGAAAAAAATAAGATTTCGTATTGTAATATGTTGTTTCGCATATTAATTAGACTGTATTCATGTTTGGTAAAGAATAATATTTCGTGATGTGTCACTTTTATTTATCTTGTTTGTGTTAGAAGAAAATTAAATTTTCATATCGTCTCGTATTTTAATTGAAATGTATTCATGTTTGATAAAAAAAATACAATTTTGGGTCTGTGTTTTATTGATTTGTTTTAAAATTTTATTTTAGAGTTTATAAAAATGTTGACCAATAAGTCATGTTTGCATAAGATATTTCTCATTTCTCCTGTTATATCAAAATAATTGTTTATCCATATTAATTTTTTTTAAATAGTAAACAAATAATTTTTTATTTGAGTTTTTTTTGCGTGGTATCTAAATATTTTAAGGGGTCCATATAAAAAAATCAGTTCAAAATAAATATTTTTGCTATTTTAAAAAAATTGGTCAAACTTTCGCACCTTTTGAAGCACTTTAAAAACTGCGAAAGTTTGACTAATTTTTTTAAAATTAAAAAAAAAAGGTTATTTTGAGCTAATTTTTTTAATATGGATCCCTTGAAATGTTTATATACTATACAAAAATATTCAACTCAAAAATAACTTTTTTATATTTTACAAAAATAGATTTACGCCAGCAAGTATGTATACTCGATATGTATGAGAATCACTCTCTCTCCCTCTCTCTCTCTCTACCGATTTTTTTAAAATAGTAAAAAAAGTATTTTTGAGTTGAATTTTTTATGTGATATTTAAACATTTCAAAGGACTCGTACAAAAACATCAGTTCAAAATAAATTTTTTTGCTATTATTCAAAAATCAGTTAAACTTTCAGAGTTTCTAATAAAAAAATTCAACTAAAAATATTTTTATAATATTTTATCAAAATAGGTTTGCGCCAGTAAGTATGTACATTTGGTATGTTTGAGAGTCTCTCTCTCTCTCTCTCTCTCTCTCTCTCTCTCTACATATATATATACATTCCTGCTCTTGTACGGACTAATTCACATTTTAAGAATGCGGACCGGACATGTGTCACCTGGATAATTTCTAGGCGCACCGTTAGGTGACACATGTCCGGTCCGCATTCTTAAAATGCGGACTAGTTCGCACAAAAGCAGGACTGTATTATATATATATAGGGATAGGTTCAAATGAGGTCCTTATGTGAGGTCCATAATAAGACAAAAGTAAGACCTTTAGTAATATTCTATTTTAGCCCCCAATACCTTTAGATTACATTTTTGCAATTTAAGCTTTAAAGACTGTAAAAATAAGAACTCACCAAATTCCGACCAAACTCCAATTCTGGTATCAAATCCATAAGACGTTCCTTTTAGACTTATAGTAAAAAGACTTTAATGCCCTTGAGATTTATCCCCCGCATCTACCAAGATATTTTTTGAACCAACCCAGACTACCAACCTATACCTATAACTGATTTAGACTTAGTAGGTTGTTTAACCTCTCACATAGACAGTTGTTCACACATTGAACACATCCCAACTAAACACGCAGACAGTAGACAAGTCACTGCTAGTGCTATTAATAGCATAATAGACCAAAATAAGTGTATACTCCTAATATTAAGACAATTAATAAAAGACACTCAAACCCTAGAAACAGAGATAAAAAATATCTCTAAAAGATTATTAGACATAGATAATCAAATCCCAATAGACTTAGTACACGTTTTACAAGAAATAAATATTAAGACTAATCATATAGAAGTCCTTAACAAAGACCTTTTAGAAATTAAAACATTAATTAAAAATCAAGACAGTGAGTTAATTAAACTTACCAAAGAACAAGTTAAGCTTATCCCTAGACTAGATAGTTATCTTCTTAATGGAGATAGTTAGATCGAACTGGAATGAGGTACCAAGAGACCTCTCCATTCAGACTTTATCTAAATTTTATCAAAGAATTTTATAAAAGATAAATGATGATAGATTTTATTATAAAATAAATGAAAATGAGATTGCCAACGCGGCTAAAGCAACTAGACTTATATTAGAAAGATTAAATTTAATTTCTACATCCATAGCATTTACCCAAGACTATAACTGCAGCTTTGTTAAAGACTTGCATTTAGACGTAAAGGCTAAGATAGAAGGATTAACCACCTTTTATATAGACTTTGTTAAATTTCAACAAAATTTAGCAAATTACCTTAATAATAGGGAAAGCCATAAGCTATCCAAAATGGATAGTATTACTAATGAACTTAGACTAGACATGGCCCATGTAGAAGAAAAATATGAAGAAATTATAAATGGAATCAAGGTCGTATATAATAAACCTTCCCAAGTAGAAATAGACTCTCCTTTTATTCTAACTCGTTTAGATAAAATTGAGAAAACTGCAGAATCCATAGAAGTTAGAACTATGCAACAACAAGAAAAAGATAATGAAATAAAAGACTATATTACTAACGTTGGTAAAACCATAGTTAATTCTCTAGCTAGACATAGTGAAGAAAATTCTGAGAAGACTAGAAAAGAGAACAAGAATTTTAAAGAAGAAATCCTTAACCAGATAAAAAGACAAAAGGATATTCAGACTTCTTAGAAAGAATTGAAAAAAGACTTGAACAAAAACAGGTAACCACCTGTAAATTTAGAGAATCCCCTCCTATAGAAACTAGAGAAAGGAATACCATAAGTAGACGAGTCATAAATGACGAATTAGATAAGACTAGTAAGATAGTTAGCTCTATCCCAAATATTGGACAGAGTAATCATATGCTTCAAAGACTTAAGGATTCATCCTCCAATGTTAGGACGTGGTGGAAAGAAAGAAATTTCACCAATCCCCTCCAATGGAAAGAATGGGGTGAAGTTGACTAGAAGATTGTTGAAGATTCCATTCATAATGGACAACTTCCAGCCGTTAGATACATAGACTTGTTTAAAGAAGGTGCCACTCCTAAGACTCCTAATTATAACATGACCTACCATTGTAGAAATCATGTGTTAGACAAATCCTATATTGAGCTTTAAGTATTTGACTCAGAATGGCTTAGATCTAGAGGAACTGATAGAAAGTTCCAATTCCTAACCTTTGGACTCTTTCAAGCGAGAATTCAAGAATTACATAGACCTCAAAATAATATTAACATATTATGTTGCTTAGTAGACAAAAGATGGAAAGATTTTGAGAAAGGCCTTATTGGGATAGCCCAACTAGAAATGCCAGACAACATAGGGTACTTTAATGTCATTCCGGCATTTACAGTAACTGTAGACACAGCCAAACATTTTAAGTTAATCTTATATGCTAGTGTCTATGAAGACTATGTTATCACAGACGCTAATATAAATATAGAATTCCAAAGCTTTGTGAAGCTCTCCTAATTTCCTTATGAAGGAATGTAGTCGGGAATTCCTAGCGATAGACTTAATGAAAAAAACTTAGTTAGAACTAATGTGTCAAACTATAATCATACTTACAGTATTAGGAATACTTGACCTATGAGAGAAAAAGCTAAGACTCTCTTGCAATTTCCAGAATTTCAAGAAACTAAGACTATAAAAAATAAATCTTTGTTTATTAATCAGGACGACGTCACTATAAATGTTACCATCCAGTTTGGTCCTCCTAAGATTGTCAATAAGAATATTCAAACCGAAGAAATTAGATTTAGAAATATGGGAGAAGCCATAATCAATGATCCTTCAGAAGGAGAATGCAGTAGTAAGACTAGTCCTAGTTTACTAAGACAAGCCCCAATAGTTAGACCTAGAAGATCATTTGAACAAAAAGACTTAATTAAAGAAAAAGCTAGAATCCAAAACTTTGGACATGAACCCTCAAAATTGGATATGAAGACATTTAAAGATAACCTTAAGAAAAGTCATTCTGTTAGGTTTCAAGAAAGAGAAAGATTTAATATTATAGCCCAAGACCTCATATTAAAATTAAAAAAATCTAAGAATACAAAGGAACTTCTAGAAACTTAAGACTAATAGAATAAGGAGAACAAAGATTAATGCCAGCTACACAAGTAGAACCTAGTAAACAAGAGATGGGAAGTAGTAGTAGGCTAGAAAATGCTCCTAGACTTTTTAGTAAACCAATACGAATAAATATTCCTATATACTCAAGCACCGTAGTAAAGACTAAACCCGATTATATAAATGACTTCCCAACTAGTGATAAGAGTTTCACTCCTATTAAGACTATGGCAAGCCAAGCCATAAATCCAGTAGGTATATACCTTAACCTAGACAATGTGCAAGATAGGAAGAAGGCCTTAGACAAATGGCGTAATCAAATGAACATGTATTTTGCATCTAATGAACAATGGGATGGAAGTTCATGTAAGCAGTACGCTGAGCAATCTATTAGAGGTATTGCAAAAGATTACTTAGATAGTTTAAGAAAGGCTACAGATGAAGACTCCTTAGCTAAAGTTGAGAAGATGAAGGAAAACCTAGAAGAAAGATCAATTGAAGAATATATTCAATTATTCACATCAGAATTCATTGGAGCTAGACATTTAGCTCAAACCAATGAACAAGACCTAGCAAAAACTAAGTTAGCCCTCCTTAGCATTTGCAAATTAGATAAGATAAATGAATATAGCAATAATTATGAGCAGCTATATTACCAAATTAAAGAATTTAGAGAGACCCTAAAAGACGAATATTTTAGGAAGATACCAGCCATTGGACAAATCCTAATTAACAGGAGTAGCTAGAGTTAAGAATAACTCCCTTGGTGAAAGGATCAATTTCGTCAAAGACTATATCACATCTAAGAGACGTGATATAACCCAAGGAAAGTTGATAGAAGAAACTTTCAAGCAAACCCCTCCAATCAAAGACGAAAGAGACACAGCTCCAATCTAATGGGGATGTGAAAATGAATCTAAGAAATTCAAAAATAAAGTAGAATGGAAACATAGGAAGTTTAAGACTAGGCCTTTAGGATTTCCAAAGAAGAATTAAATTTAGACAATCTACTACCTTTAGGGGAAAGAATCCTAAGACTAAGAAAAATAAATTTAACCAAAGAAGATATTTTAAGAAGAATACTAGTAAGTATAAGAAGGTCCTAATTATAGGAAAGAAAGAGACGTAGCTCAATCTAAGACTGCCACCAAAGAATGTTGGACTTGCAGCAAAGAAGGACACTTTGCTAAAGATTGCCCCAATAAGAAAGATAAAGAAAGTAATAAGATCATTAATACAATCTTAGACTATGCAGATCAAGAAGAATTAGATATCCTATATGCTATAGAAACATCAGATATAGAAGATGATAATACTAGTATCTATAGTGTATACACAAACAGTGATTCAGAAGACTATAATGATACTGATGAGTATGAAGACTCTCAGGATACTCTAGACTTATATATGATGCAAACTAATCAAGACGATTTAGATAATGAATATATAGACTTTAAAGAATCTTGGTATAAGTGCATATTAAACCCATTTTTGAAGAAAAGATGGACAGTTAGTAATCCTGAGTTACTAACCTATATACCTAGATGCTACTTTGATGAAAGACATTATTGCACATTTGAAATGAAATGTTGAAAAAAAGGCTTTATATGCGTAGAATGCTTTGAGACTATACAAACATAATTATTTATGATTTGTATTGTTTGTCAATTACACTACCATGAAGACTGTTGGAGAATTAGATTTAGAGCAATATATACTAGCCAATATGACGCTCAAATAGACTTAGACATTAAAACATATTATCAAGACATTGATAGAAATATAGCCAAAAGATTGCAAGAAAATGAAGACTTCAAAGGAAAGGGTATTTCCTATGATTTAGAAGAATGCCATTCTGATAATAGTTCAGAAGATCAAATACCTTTAGATTTTGTAGATAAACCTAAAAAAGGAATATCTATTTTAGAAAAGAACAATTTAGGAATTTCTATTAAACCACATGCTTGTTTTTAGAATTATTTGTTCAACATAAAGACTATCCTAAAAGACTTTCAACTTTTATAGATACAGGGTGCTTTCAGAGTATTTGCAAGGCTAATGCCTTCCCTGAAGACTATTTTCTAGAAAGTACTCAAGAAATCTATAGTAAAGTGGCTAATGGAGATCCATTTACCTTATATTTCCAGACTATTCCTATTTATTTTAAATTAGGAAATCAGACCAACAAAACCGTTAATCATCGGTTTTGGATAATGGACCCTCGTCCTAGTTTCACAGGAAACATCATTTTAGGACAAGACTTTATTAGTAAGTATCATCCTTATACTCAGTATAATGATAAGATATTAATTAGTGATCAAGAGGAATTTAATATTAAAGCTCCTTTAATCGATCATAAGGCTGCCTTTGACCTTATGCAGGTCAAACCCAATTATAGACCCATAAAACATCAGAGTTCTTCAGCTGAGCATGGTGGACCTAGACCTACGACCCAACAAGAAGCCTTAGAAATTACTAAACCCTTACAAAAAGAGTGTAAGTGTCCAGACCAAAAGTGTTATAAGCAAATAGCGCTTATACAACAAGACATTTTAGATCAAGCCCATCAAACCTTATTACAGGTTAAAACTATATCCAAACAGAAGAAAATGGATATAGAAGTAGAAAAGGAAAAGATTAGGCAACTAGCTGAGCCTACTTTGGGTGAAAATCCCATCTCTAAGTGGGATAAAGACTAAAGCTATTGTGAAATCATCCCCATTAACCCAGACGCCACTATTAATGGTGGAACCTATAAGAAAAGATACTCACAAGAAGATATGGAAGAATTCAAGAAAGACATAGATGAAATTATTAAGTTAGGCATTATTAGAGAAAGTAAAAGTAAACATAATAGCTTAGCCTTCTATGTTCAAAATGAATCTAAACATAAAAGAGGAAAAATACGAATGGTTATAGATTATAGACAATTAAATAAGAATTGTGAATTCTATTCTTATAAGATACCAGAAAAGAATAATTTAATAAATTTGATTGAAGATAGAATTATATTCAGTAAGTTTGATTGCAAATTAAGCTTCTGAAAAATTAAGATGCATCCAGACAGTATTACTTGGATAACCTTTAGTGTGCCCCAAGGAAAATACGAATGGCTAGTAATGCCATTTGGTTACTTGAATGCTCCTCAAGTTTTTCAAAGAAGAATGGATAATATATTTAGACCTTATTCAGAATTTTGTCTTGTTTACATAGATGATATTCTTGTAGCCAGTAAGACTGGGATAGAGCATGTAGACCATCTTAAAAAGATTATTTTAGAATTAGACAAACATGGTATTATTATTTCCGAAAGGAAAATGCAATTATTTCAGACTGAAATAGACTTTGTGGGAATGCATATTGATAAAGGAAAATTATCCTTAGCAGAACACATAACTAAAAAGATTCTTGAGTTTCCAGATCAACTCAAAGATAGAAAAGAATTACAATCTTTTTTAGGATTGCTTAATTGTGCTGTAGACTTTATCAAAGACCTTGCTTCAAAAAGACAAAGCTTAACATCCAAATTAAAAGGAACAGACAAAACCAATCCCTTTTATTGTACTAAAGATGATTTTGAAGTCATAAGACAAATTAAAGATGCAGTCAAGAATATTCCACTACTTGAACTGCCTAATGCAGAAGACTAGTTTATAGTAGAAACAGATGCCTCTGATAAACAATGGGGAGCAGTATACTTTACCATTGATCATCAGACAAAAAAGAAGAAACTGTGTAGACATAGCTCTGGAACTTTTACAGACCCAGAAACAAGATACACTGTCCATGAAAAAGAAGTTTTAGCCATAGTAAGGGCAATAGAAAAATATATGTTGTTTCTTAGACCTAAACATTTTACTGTTTATACTGACTCTTCTTATGCAGTAAAATTCAGAGATTTAGACTTGTCCAAATCAAGGACTAATAGACTAATTAGATGGCAACAATTGCTTAATAATTATGACTTCTCTGTTATACATATTAAGGGAAGTAAAAATACCATTCCAGACATTATATCAAGAGAGCCAATGTTTGCTAACACTAATATGATTTCATATTTTATGTTGCAAACAGAAAACCTAGAAGACATGAGTTCCTCTGGAACGTATAGACTAAACAGAGAAGACGTTGCAGACTATCTTAGACGCGTAAGACCAAATGTTTGTGTAACGGGAAGACCGACTCATATTCAAGACTCTCAAGAAAGACCAATCCTAGAGAACTTTGATGATATCTTAGTTCCTCTTGAAAAATCTAGACAAGAGATTATTTCTCAAAATAGACTCATTGGGAAGATATATTTTCCCCAATATAAACCCGATCAAAGATACCCAGACTTGATCAAATTTAGACGAGAATTATCAGAAGACGAAAATACTCTTATAGATGCCATATGGTGGAATGTAAAGAATAGACTTTGGATCGAGTTCAAATAAAATTTGGTAGCCATTGCCAGATTCATGAGGACTCAGAGACTTACAGTTACCCATCTTTGTGGTACTGCTGTGCCTAAACCTCAGACTCAAACTTATGCTCAGACTCTTGGAGAAACCTCCAAAACTAAACCTACTGATTTCTGTTATCAGAAAAAAGACTTTTAAGACTAAGATTGTTATATCATTTGGTCATAATAATCTCCCATTAACATAAGACTTTAAAAAAGAATCTAATAACTTTATTTATCATTTTAATATGTTATTATCATAAATAAATGGAGATGCCTTAATCATTAAGGGTTTCTTCAAAGACGTTCCAAAAATATATCTTTTTGAAAATCAGAAATGGCTCATATAACTCTTGCAGATCACGGGTTCATTGGACTCGTCCAGATAAAAGATATTGAAGACTCTGTTGCTCTTGGAAAAATAGTCCATGAGTATGTTAAGAAGGTAGAAGACTTCCTTCCTCTTTTTGCTAGAATCTACCAGATTGCTCCAAGTTCCTGTAGAGGAATGAGAGTCGAAGGATTTAGACTTATTAGATTTTCCAGTTATATATTCGAAGACGTTGAGATTCTATCAGAAGACGAGACTAAAGAATTAATTATTGATAAATCCAAGCTCCAGATTGCTCAGGCCATGGAGACCATAGAAATCATGGAATTATTAACAGGATAAGACATGTGGTACACTGCCTACCACAAAGAAGACCTGATAATCCAAACTGATGAGCCATTCAACGGAAGGCTCAAGAAAGAATCCAAAGAAATGGTAGAGATAGCTTTTCCAGCTAGCCTTAGAACTGTAGGCCTCATTGATGAATTTTTCAACAATGCCCTACCAAACCAAGACAAGGAAGAAGAAGACACGGATGTAACAAAGACGGGCTTCTCGTTAGCTGAAGAATTATTGAAGACAGAAGATAGCATGTGCTAAGACTTATGCAAGACGACAAGACTATAATTAGATTCCCCTGCAGCCTGCAGCTCAGACATTCCCCACACGGGCCCCCGGATTGCTTCTTTTCATAAAGAAGAAAAAGACCCTTGCAAAGGCGTTAGGTTAGAATTATTGCTAGACGACAGATTTACTTTATGTAAAGCAAATAGTATAAGACTTTTATAATTTGTATCTCTTTAAATCGAATCTCTTTTGGTAGCCGATTTCCAGTCGATCGTAGTGTCCTTGTGCTATAAAAGGGAGCGTCCAACTAAGTTCTAGATATCAAGAGTTAAAGAGTGAGAGATAACTAGACTTCCAGTATTAGAGAGAGTATGCTTGTAGAGAGTAATATGTATATGAGTGAGTAAACCCCTCATAGTTAGGGGAGAGGGGAGAGTTGTAACTACTTATGCTATGCAATAAAAGTATTTTCTTTTCCAGAAATCTCTTATGTTGAGTTGTTATTATCGTCCAAATTGTCTCCAACTTTCTATTCATAGAGGACTATTGTGTGGAACCTCTGGTGTAGCACACAAGGTGTTATACTGGTGAACCGCCGTGAGGTGCCGATTAGCCGTGAGCCGTGAGCCGTTAGCCAGGTGGGCGTTAGGCGTGAAGGCGTCCAGGCAGGAAACGGGTCAACCGCCAAAATAGTGGATTGAGGTGAAACACATAAAGAGAGAGTTGTAGGAGGCCGAGACCGAAGAAGAATAGTAACAAGGCTGAAGAGACAAAGGGAAGAAGATAAAGATATTGCAGACCAGAAGGAAGGTATAACTCGAACCAAACCCTTAACTATTTTTACATATTATTTCTTTAAAGATAATCTTATATGAGCTTACAAAACACTAATGACTTTTTAGAACTTTTTAATCAAACAAGTTTAGACGTAACTAGAGAAATTCAAGACTGGACTCTTACAGACACTAAAGATAAAGAACTAATAGAATCTGCTTTAGTATTCGCAGGTGGTACTTTTAAATATATAGACCAGATTATTGAGTGGTTAGGAAGAGAAGTACCTAGAATAGAAATAATTAGAACAGGGATCCATGATCTCTTTAGACAAAAATTAAGAACTGAAGATTTTGCAGAAGAACTATCAAGATCTAAAAAATATCAAGAATACACTAGGATACTTGAAGACAGCATAGACGTACTAAAATTTATTAGACAAAAAAGGTCAGCTGAAACAAAGGCTACTTTAATTAGAGTCGGAGGAATCCGCCCTCTCCTTAAAAACGTAGAGACAACTGCCCCTAGAACATATCGTAGATTTTTGTCATCTTATGGTGATAATAATTTAGACGAATTTATAGATAAAGATATAATTAATATTATTAATCAAATATATAAAGAAACTAGACAGATAAACCCACGATACCATATAAGATATATAAGACTAGAATATTTTTCATCAAAATCTCTTTCAAATTCTAGATTTCCTGAAGAAATTAATTATATAGATAATCCCCGCTATTCAGAACTCCAGTACGATAGTGATGGAGGAAGCTTAAGAAGTAGCAGTAGCCCTGAAACTTTTATAATTAGACTTCCAGATTAATTAAGTTTTAAAATAAACTTAAAAGATTTTATAAATCATTGGGGTAGAAAATTCTAGTCCCTAAAACTTTAGAAAAAGACGAAAACATATAAAGACAATAGTGATCCATAGGTAAGTTTTGGACTGTAGCTAGTCCGCATACTTAGTTCGCAAACAAGGTCCGCACTAGATCCTATTGAACCTATTGAAGCAAAAAAAAAAATTCATTATATCTGTTGGAATAAAAAAGTAGAACATATTTGATTACATATTTAATAAATGAAATTATTCGATAAACAACTATTTTATACATCTTATATGATTTTAATTTATTTATAGACAAACTAATTGCTTTTAGTCCGGCATGTAACTGTTTTCATTTGTTATGGCTACTATTTGGAAATAAAGACAAATTATATAGGAAGTTGAAAGGGATTCTACATACTAAGGGGAAAAGGCTGCCGGGGGAAAAGTGAGCCGCCGGCTACCAACCCTTTGAAAATCTTGTGTCCATTTTATTTTGTCCTTTTGTGAATATCTACGTCATTCAATCCGACCTTGAGTCAAAATTTTGGGTAGAATTGAATTTGTCTATTTTATTTTTAAATTTTTCATGATGTCCTAAAACCAGAGAAAAATGCAACTTGTCATTCGGTAAACTGCTCAGAAGATGTGAATATCCACTGGGGCCAACAATCTATTCTTTTGTATTAATAAAATTAAATTAACTTAAAAAGGAACTTGCATTGTGATTGGTCTTTTGAATAAAATGTAAATTATTCAGTAAACGGTACTTATTACCTGACTGAATTGAGAGTTATTTTGTACATAGTTATGCTTTCCAGCACATTTCAGTATTTTTTACCACTGCATTTCAAATTTCACCTATAAATACACAAAGTTATATGCCTGCATTTCTAAACCAAATCTCTCTCTCTCTCTCTCTCAAACAGGTACAAACATGAAGGTTATTTTAAAGAGTTCGTGCATGGTTAAGCCAGCTGTCCAAACCTTTAGAGGTGTAAGGACATTTTTCTCATGTCCAACATGTTACATTTATGTATGTCGTACGCCGCTACATTTGGCACGTCACCTCAAGATGTCACTCGACGGCCTCAATCCAAATTTCGGGAATCAAGCATTCAACATCTCCATTAATATGTCCCACATCTGCCTCAATGACTTCACGGTCCAAGATTTTAGGGACTTAATGCAAGTGGTACGCAAGGGAAGTCAAAACAGTGAAAAAAGGCACGATAGGAAAGTTCAAGGGCATTTTCGTAATTTCACATTCATAGTTCGGAGGTCTGGTCAACTGGAAAGTTGAAGAGCTCACCGCAAAGAAGATACTGGAAGAAACGGCACCTCAATCCGAGCTACGATGAAGAAGTTATGACCTTTTGAAGTTGGAGAAAATTCCTTGAAGAATGCTGTTTTTAACTCCATACCAGAATGGTACATCCAAACCGGTTCGGTGTACCCCAGATGGGGTTCGGTGTACCTGTACGCTGATAAGTTTTTAAGAGTTTTAACAAAGCGGGACTCTTCATATTTTTTCCTATAAATACCAACTTCGGGGGAGTTGTTTTGCAAGACTTTAGAAGACGTTTTTTAGAGTCCAAATACCTCTAGTCTTCATATTTTTTGAGTCCCAAGACTCATGTTTTGATTCACACAATTGCCAAACCTTTGTGAATCTTTTTGGTAACCCAAGAACACATCTTGTGAATTTGTTTAGCCTCAGTGGAGAAGGTATCTCCATACTTTGATCGGTGGATACCGAGCGTAGTCATTCTATGTGTGGACGAACCGACACCTGGAGGGTACTTTCGCTGTCTCTCGTATCTTTGAAGGTTTTCTGAAGGCACCGTGCAGTATAATCTTGTGGGCCTTGTGGAGAAGCCGTTCTCTTCTTCATTGCTGCCCTCATGGAAAGGGAAAATTCCAGCCGCCAACATAGGAACCGACACCTGCGGGTATTTCTGTGTCACACTGTTTCTAGCCGTTGCTTTGAAGGTTTACCAAAGACACCGTGCGTTACACTTGTGGGCGATTATCAGGCTGTATGTAAGTCAATGGTCTTGTAAATTCTTTAAAGTTCTAGAAATAAAAGGTTTTGCCCTTCGGGGATTTTTCCTTAACTTTGTGTCGCATGCTTTATTTATTTATGGTTTGACACACGCACACACATAGATGCATGTTTAAGGGTTGATTTTATTTGGTTTAAAAATAGACGCTAATTAAATAAGGGTTACTTGGAATCTTGCGAAATTTAATTTAAATCGATATCACACGTTTTCTCAAATTGGTATCAGAGCGGGTTACTCTAAATTATCGAGTGATCTTGATTTTTAAAGTTTTTTTTCCTGATACAATTTGACTTCTCACATCGTCAAATTGGTATCAGAGCAGGTTACGCTAATTTATTGCGTATTCCTTTTTTCCGCAAAATCGTGTGATAGTGATTTTTTTGAAAAATCTGTTTTGTGAAAAATCGCAATTTTTCAATGTCTGCCCATTTAATGAGGAGCCTATTTTTGAAAAATTTCACGACCGTACTGAAAAATTAAAAAGTTTGAATTTGAAACTTTGCAAAAGAATTAAATTTTTGGAAAAAGAAAATTCTCTCTTTAAAAGTAAGATTGAATATTTGCAAGAGTTTCAAACTCAAAGTGATATTTGTCGTGAGCACTTTGGTAATTTGTGTACTGATTTTGATTCTTTAAAAATTGCCAAAAAGAAGAGTGATGAGAGAGTCCTAATTTTAGAGAAGGAATTGGAGGACTTAAAAAATTCTAGGGTTCCCGTTTGTGCCGTCAAGGATAAAAAATTAATCAATGATTTTACGGCACGCGAAAAGACTCTTAGGAATAAGTTTGTTTTAATTGAGGGGGAGCGTGATAAACTGTTAAGTTTAATTGATAATTTGAAGAAGGCGTCCCTTAATTTGGAAGAGTCTAATTCTTTGCTTGAGTCAAAAATTTTGAAGTTAAAAAATGATTTGACAGATTCAAGTAGGTTTGATAGTGATGGTAATGGCTCATCGTGTTCTCATGCTTCTAATGCTAAAGCCAAAACCATTACTTGTTTTAGAGGGTCAACTAATTCCAAGGACGCTAGAAAAGATCACACTTTCGGTGTCATCCCACCCGTTTACACATGCTCATATTGTGGTAGGAATGGTCACCTTAGGCGATTTTGTTTTGATCTTAGAAGAGGTACTAGGAATTCGAAGTCTAGTATTTTGTTGGTTCCCAAAACCCCTTGTCGACGTGTTTCATCCATTTGGGTTAGGAAATCACTTTTTGAGGAACTAGATTTTAGACAAGTTGATTCCCGTTTGCTTGCACATGATTCTTCTCTTGCCATATCATATAGATGATTGTGTTTGCATTTTTGTCATACGCTAGTTATGCTTTTTGATATATTTTTGCTAGCGTTGTGACATGTACTTTTTGTATATATTTTTTTGAAAAATTTTGAAAAATACAAAAAGTTTTTTTTATTGCACCGGTTATGGATGAACACTTTGGATGACCAAGTCACAACATCATTCCATTTTCATGTGACTATTTGATAGTGTTTTGAGACAATAGGTCAATTCATCCATGTGCTTTATAATGTTTGGAGTCATTAAGATATAATTAAGTGTTACTTCCTACATGTTTGACTCATATTTCCTTTATTGCACACATGCACGGATTTGTTTGATTATTGTGCTTGTCTTATCACATGTTGGTTGGGTGTTTTCACTCCAATCCTGTCTTTAAAACGAACCAAGCGCGATAATTTTTATAAGGAAATTGTGCATATAAAAACCGTTTTGTGAGTTTGTGTGCTTTGTTTGAAAACGGGGAAGCGCTGCGAAAGGTTCATTTTGACCTTTGCGAATACTAAGCCACCGTTAAAAAGGACCTAAAAATGGAGGAATTTTATTATCCGGGGTCCAAAGAGGTTAAAAGAGCCCGAAAAAATTTAAAGGCAATAAAAAGAAATCCATGCCAAATTATGGGCCATTTAGGTTTTTGCATCAATTCTCCAAAGTTTGAGAATTTTGATTACCTCTAAAAGAAAATATATATGAGGGAGTTTGGTTGGAGAATTTAAAACGGGTTTGCACGTCCTTGAAATACTTGAAAATGCGCTACATAGTTTTGGACGTTATTGGTGTGGAAATCATTTGACTTTGATTTGTTGATTTTCATAAGACGATGTCATCTAAATTCAACAAACTTTTACACCTAAGGATACCTTTGATGTTCATTCGTTAGGAGTACACGTATGCATCGTGAACATATGATTGATTGAGTTGATTTTCCTATCGAATGTGCTCACACCCATTCATTCCATTTCCATGACTTGGTTGTTTGAGTCTAAATCAATGGTGTGTTTTTTTTGTATCATATTTGTTCATATTGGTATCCTATCTTTGTATGAAAATTTTAAAAAATTCAAAAATAGTTTGAGAAGATTTGTTTGAGCATCTCCTTGCAAGAGCATGTTTACCATATTGTTTGATGCCCTGTTTTGTATACCGTGACACCCCGATTTTGCTTATTTGATTCATTCTTCTCATTTGTCTATTTGGGGACATCATAAAAAGGGGGAGAAAGAATTATCTTATTCTGGGGGAGTTTGAATTTTGGGGGAGTTCTGAGATTTGACTTATGCTTATCATATATTGGTATCTATGTTTATCTCATTTCAAACTCAATACGTCACTTGGTATTTTTTTTCTTTATCTCATGTGTGTAGGTACTACAATGATGATCTCTGAATTGCACACCCTGATGAGAAAAGATTTGAGATTCCTGAAGATTTGTAGAACAAACGATGAAGACTATTCATTTGTACCTTTTCCAGTTTTGGGTTCATGGGAGGGTAGATTTGTATAGGCAATTTCATTTTTGATAATTCGGATTTTTTATGAATGTACCGGCATAGACATAGGGGGAGATTTGTAAGGACATTTTTCTTATGTCCAACATGTTACATTTATGTATGTCGTACGCCGCTACATTTGGCACGTCACCTCAAGATGTCACTCGACGGCCTCAATCCATATTCCGGGAATCAAGCATTCAACATCTCCATTAATATGTCCCACATCTGCCTCAATGACTTCACGGTCCAAGATTTTAGGGACTTAATGCAAGTGGTACGCAAGGGAAGTCAAAACAGTGAAAAAAGGCACGATAGTAAAGTTCAAGGGCATTTTCGTAATTTCACATCCATAGTTCGGAGGTCTGGTCAACTGGAAAGTTGAAGACCTCGCCGCAATGAAGATACTGGAAGAAACGGCACATCAGTCCGAGCTACGATGAAGAAGTTATGACCTTTTGAAGTTGGAGAAAATTCCTTGAAGAATGATGTTTTTAACTCCATACCAGAATGGTACATCCAAACCGGTTCGGTGTACCCCAGATGGGGTTCGGTGTACCTGTACGCTGATAAGTTTTTAAGAGTTTTAACAAAGCGGGACTCTTCATATTTTTTCCTATAAATATCAACTTCGGGGGAGTTTTGCAAGACTTTAGAAGACGTTTTTGAGAGTCCAAATACCTCTAGTCTTCATATTTTTTGAGTCCCAAGACTCATGTTTTGATTCACACAATTGCCAAACCTTTGTGAATCTTTTTGGTAACCCAAGAACACATCTTGTGTATTTGTTTAGCCTCAGTGGAGAAGGTATCTCCATACTTTGATCGGTGGATACCGAGCGTAGTCATTCTACGTGTGGACGAGACAAAGACGACGAACCGACACCTGGAGGGTACTTTCGCTGTCTCTCGTATCTTTGAAGGTTTTCTGAAGGCACCGTGTAGTATAGTCTTGTGGGCCTTGTGGAGAAGCCGTTCTCTTCTTCATTGCTGCCCTCCTGGAAAGGGAAAATTTCAGTCGCCAACATAGGAACCGACACCTGCGGGTATTTCTGTGTCACACTGTTTCTAGCCGTTGCTTTGAAGGTTTACCGAAGACACCATGCGTTACACTTGTGGGCGATTATCAGGCTATATGTAAGTCAATGGTCTTGTAAATTCTTTAAAGTTCTAGAAATAAAAGGTTTTGCCCTTCGGGGATTTTTCCTTAACTTTGTGTCGCATGCTTTATTTATTTATGGTTTGACACACGCACACACATAGATGCATGTTTAAGGGTTGATTTTATTTGGTTTAAAAATAGACGCTAATTAAATAAGGGTTACTTGGAATCTTGCGAAATTTTATTTAAATCGATATCACATGTTTTCTCAAGAGGTAGTCTCTCTTTAACAGCATTTGATCAAATATGTCAAATAACTCATGTGCCAATTGTTCACTTCTATGGGCCTCCCAAACGCTGGCTTACACCGCCTGATACCATTATCAAAATCCTAAAAAAATCTCTAAGTCAAGCACTGTTTCATTGTTACCCCTTAGCCGGCCGGCTACGTTGGATCGGTGGCGGACGCCTGGAACTCAACTGCAACGCGATGGGTGTGGAGTTCATCGAAGCCGAATCGGATGCAAAACTTGACCAACTCAGAGATTTCTCACCGTCCCCAATGTTCATGTCCCTTGTACCGCCCGTAGACTATGTGCGGACCCCATTTGAACGACAGCCTTTGTTGCTCATCCAACTCACCGAGTTTAGTTGTGGGGCGATTAGCCTCGGAATTGCAGTATCACACACCGTTGTGGATGGGCTAAGCTTGGCTTTCTTTTTGAATGAGTGGGCTAAACTGGCTAGAAGCGAGCTGATTGCCAGTGAACCTTTCCTGGATAGGAAAGTACTCATAAATACTGAAAGGTGCACTGCACTAAATGCCGAGTGCACTTTTCAGTATCCTGGACTGCCACTGCCCGCTTGGTCCCAAATTGAGCGTAAAATGGAAACTACGTTGTCTAAGTTGAAATTAACAAAAGACCAAGTAGAGACGCTAAAGAAGAAAGCTAATGAAGATTGTACCCATAGACCTTACACGCGATATGAGGCCATAACTGCTCACATATGGAGAACCGCTTGGAAAGTGCGTGGGCACAAAAGTGAGCAGCCAACCGCATTAGCGCTTTGCGTAAATATACGCAATTGGATTGAACCTCCATTGCTGATAAATTACTTTGGGAATGCAACTATTGATGTGAGAGCAATTGGGCTCGCAGGGGACTTGGTGTCCAAGCCGCTCGGCTATAGTGCAAGTAAAATAAGAGAAGCAATTGAGAAGGTAACAAATAATTATATTCATTCAGCTCTTGATTTTTACAATAATCAAAAGGACCTATCCCAATTCCAAGATCTTCATGCCCTTTTGAATGACCAAGGGCCTTTTTATGGAAATCCAAATTTTTGGGTTACAAGTTGGCTGAATTTACCACTTCATGGGTTGGATTTCGGATGGGGGAAAGAGGTTCATATGTGTCCAGCATCACATGATTCCGATGGCGACTCTATGATTTTTCCATCAAATGATGGGGATGGATCAGTTTTTGTCTCTCTCCGTCTTCAAGTGGCCCACATTGAAGCTTTTAAGAATATCTTCTATGAAGACATCAATAAAAAACTTCAGTCAAAAGTTTGAATAAGGTTTGATTAAGAAATAATGAGAAAAAATGAGGTTAGGTGGCTTGTTCATTTATTTTTTTGGCCATTAAACACCTAACAGATAACAAGCAACACAAATATTGATGCCTAGTATTATAACAAGCAACACAAATATTGCTGCCTAGTATTATATCATGTCTTAAAGTGTATCATGTTACAGACCTGGCTCAAGACAAAGTGAAGCTCTAGGCATATTTTAAATTGTGGCCCTTAATATTTTTACTATATTATTATAGAGTTTTTTATGAGGATTTTTTAACATGTTTGAGTATCATTAATTTCATTTTTGTTAGTGTTTTTTCTAACTTTTTCATTTGTTTACATTAAATGGATCATTGAAATGTTCATATATTAAAACATTTACAATATCATTTTGCAAGAAAACTAAAACATAATAAAATATTAACTACACTATTAAAAACACAAATAAAACTATTAAAAAATAAAGAATGATGGAAACTGATAGTTGTTCACCCAACACGAACTCCACTTCATTTTTTCTACAAAAATCAACTTTTAGATTAAATGAAAAACCTTCACATTTAGAAGAAAAAATGTAATAAACAAAAATTATTACAAAGGAAAACAAAAATAAAATAACAAGATAAAAATTAGTAGAGAGATGAAAGAAGCATGCTCAGGTGTTGGTGGATCATCAATGGATTTGTGGGAATTTTTCAACTATGTGAATAGATAGAGAAATAAACGTTTTCTGACTGAAATGTTTTGGTGGAAAAATTAGCATTTTATTGAGAGAGAAAAGGGGTTGGCCAAGAAATAAGGATAGAGTTGGAAAAGTGGGCATCTACTCTTCTAGACCACAAAAAACAAATCTTAAAAGTGCGAACCAAGGCTTGCATCTCCAAGGATAGTTTTGTGATTGCATTTCCACCAAATGACTTGCACCTCCAAGGATAGCATTTTTAAGTGGTCTACTCCGAGAAGCAAAATTAAATTTCTCAACTCTCACATACATATTGAAATGGGGGGCCCTCCAATTGTGAGGCCCTAGGCCATTGCCTAAGTTGTCACATGGTTGAACCGGCATTGTCGTGTAAGAAAAATAGGTGTTTAGGATGGCTAAAAAGCGTTGTAAAAAATTGTATACAATGTTTTGAGAGGTTGTGCTTTCTTCCTAACTACAAAAGAGTATATGTAACAACATAAATTTGGGTCATGCATACATGTGAACTGTTTTACTTTTTTCAAAATGACACGAGAATATATTATGAGTGGAAAAATGGTAGAAGCATATTTGAATTTTTTGCAGAAAGGATAAACTAACAAGGATAGAAACAGAAGGGAAATTGACTTGGTGCATGCACAAAAACATGCTAAGGAGTGTATAATTTGTAAGGAAATAAATTAAATTCAACTATCTAAGTCCCTACATAACTTGAACATCAATATTTAGCCCTTTAATTTCATATAAATTATAAAATAACCATAGGTGTGCCTAACCACAGGTACACCAGTGGAAAAACAAAAGTCATGCCATCGGCATGGTTATGTTATAGTGTGTGTATATAATAGATAAAACATATATGTATATATATGAATAAAACATATATGCATACATTTAATATATATTTATACATATACATGTATATACAACTTTTTATATACATAAACACGCACTTGTATTTATAATGTCATAAATACAAAAGAAGCAGTGCATCAATTCAGTTCCATAATTTCACGCGTAATTACAGAAATGAAGAATTTTAGATACCAATCTACTCTTAAAAGGAAATTCGTCCCTTGGCCACTAAAATCTGAAATGTTTTTATGCAAAAAAAAATAGATATTTCCAGTAATGAAACAGAAGATTTACTATATATATGAGCCATATACCCAGTTTCAACCCATTACAAATGACGTTCTTTTGCATACAAACTTGAATGCATTTATTACTAAGCCTTAAACAAGATAAGATATTTCTAATGGAGAATGTAGATCAGTTACATACCAAACATCAAAAGGTGGATCGAACGACGTTCCATAGATGTTGTAGAAAGAAACCCGTAGGGGTAGTCCTACATTATTGAGAATTTGGCAAGTGCAACAGCCCATTTGAGAATTGAAAAGTTGAAAGGTAGAGCTACTGTTGGAAACAGGTGTATAAGACAGCTGTTAGTTTTAAAGTTGCAAAACTAAAGTTTCAAGTTTGCTTTGCTTCGTTCTCTCCGTGTCCCACATCGGTGGGAGATATAAAATGGGATGTGTTAATATACAATTTTTTGGGAACAAAGGTTCAGTCCTGGGCTTGGGCTTGGGCTTGGGCTCGGGCTCATTAAGAATTAATTTTTTGGACAAATAAATTAACGTTTTTGGGCTTTAAAAATTATTTTTTAACGGTAATTAATTCCGAAAAATTAAAACGTGGTTTATTCCGTGTTGATTTCTTCAACCGAGTTGCCCACTTCTTCCAGTTTTTTCTCCACGTTGTTTACCAACGTCTCTTTTCTTTTTGCCCCATAAAAGAGCTGGTTGCCTCCGGTTTTGGCACACAGTTATCTGCTTTCAACACAGATTTTTTCTCTCTACAGTTCTGAAAAAAAATTTCTTTCTCCCAGAATACTTTTTCCAGAATAATTAATCTCATTCGTGTACAGATTAATTATAGAATCGAGCAATTAATACAGAATGGGTGTATACAGACCGGATTGATTCTTGTGCTGTCAATCCGTAATTTAATCTTGGAGGCTGTTTTATCCTGGGGGTGACGGGGCTGCACACTGTCGGCACAATTGGAGGCAGAGCCGCGAAACACCTTAAAGAGAGCGACCTAGTCCGCGACTCAGCCGTGTTCTTCGCTGTCCAGTTTCCGGAATTCTTATATAATTTTTCTGCCCCAGAATTATTTGCTCCAATTGGGTAATTTCGTTCCTGAATTTAATTCTGCTTTTAATTGTTTAATTGCTGCTACAACAATTTTAAGGTGTTTCTTAATTCTGCCATGGACGAAATTAATTCCAGTAACCTAAATAAGCCTTTCAAATATGAAGGCACTCATTTTAAACGTTGGAGCAAAAAATTGCTATTTTATTTAACTACGAAAAAGGTCGCATCATGTGTTCAATTTGACAAACCCGTAGTTAATAATCCACCTACTATTGAGGAAAGCAAAACAATTAGAACTTGGGAGGAAAATGATTTTTTGTGCAAGAACTATATTCTGAATGCTCTAAGTGACGAACTTTATGACTATTATGCCAATTATAAAACTGCGAAAGATGTTTGGGACGCACTTTTTAAAAAATATGACACGGAGGAGGCGGGTGCTAAAAAATATGCCGTCAGCCGTTATTTGAAATTTCAAATGACGGATGACAAATCTGTTGTTGCTCAAACCCATGATTTGCAAATGATTGCCCATGAAATTATTTCCGAGGGCATGGCTTTAGATGAGCAATTTCAGGTGGCTGTAATTATTGATAAATTGCCTCCACTGTTCAAAGAATTTAAAAATATTTTGAGGCATAAGTCTAAAGAATTCTCACAAGAGTCATTAATTACTAAATTGAGAATTGAGGAGGTATCCCGAAAACAGGACTATAAAGATGAAATTCTTGTTGTGTCTAACAACAAAAATCAGAAAAAGAACCACACCCCAGTTGTTTTAAAGGCAAACGGGAAAAATATGAAAAATCAGAAAAAGAGCCACAACCAGAATTTTAAAAATCAGACTCAGACTCAGAATAAGTATAAGAACCCTGGAAATGGACAGTCTAGCAACTCGGGACAGTTTCTCTGTTTCAAGTGTGGCAAGCCTGGCCATATGGCTCGCAAATGTCGCAATGTGCCACAAGCACAAGCGAATTTGACCGAAGAGGACCTATGTGCTATGATTTCAGAAATCAACATGGTTAGCGGTGCCGAAGGGTGGTGGTTGGATACTGGCGCTTCCCGCCATATCTGTTATGACCGTAGTCTGTTTAAGACTTATTCTGAGACTGCAGATAAGAAGGTGTTGTTGGGTGATTCTCACTCCACTGAGGTTGCTGGTACTGGAAATGTGGAATTGAAGTTCACTTCGGGAAAGACTATTATCCTCAAAGATGTTCTTCACACTCCCGAGATAAGGAAAAATTTGGTTTCGGGCTATCTTCTCAACAAAGCTGGCTTTACTCAAACTATTGGTGCTGATTTATTTACTTTGACCAAAAATGGAATTTTTGTAGGCAAGGGTTATGCCACTGATGGGATGTTTAAATTGAATGTTGATGCAATGAATAAAATTTCTCCTTCTGCTTATATTGCTTGTTCATTTAATATTTGGCATGCTAGGCTTTGTCATGTTAATAAACGACTTGTTAAAAATATGAGCACTTTAGGATTAATTCCTGAATTATCATTAAATGATTTTGAAAAATGTGAATGGTGTAGTCAAGCAAAAATCACTAAGACACCACATAAATCTGTTTTTAGAGAATCTGAACCACTTGATTTAATTCATTCGGATATTTGTGAATTGGATGGTATCACAACTAGAAATGGCAAACGTTATTTTATTACTTTTATTGATGATTGTTCCGATTATTCATTTGTGTATTTAATGAAAAATAAAAGTGAAGCGTTTGACATGTTTAAAATTTTCCTAAATGAAATTGAAAATCAATTTAATCGGAAAATAAAAAGGTTACGTAGTGATAGAGGCACCGAATATGATTCTGGACCATTTATTGAATTTTATAAAACCCACGGTATTATTCACGAAAAAACTGCCCCTTATTCTCCCGAAATGAACGGTAAAGCCGAAAGAAAAAATAGGACATTAACTGAATTAGTTGTGGCTATTTTATTAAATTCCGGGGCTGCCTCACATTGGTGGGGTGAAATTATTTTGACTGTGTGTCACGTGCTTAATAGAATTCCTAAGACTAAGATGAAAATATCTCCTTATGAAATTTGGAAAAATATTAAGCCGAACGTGTCATACTTTAGAACGTGGGGGTGCTTAGCCTATGTACGTATACCCGACCCTAAAAGGTCTAAATTGGCAAGTAGAGCATATGAGTGCATTTTTATAGGCTATGCTATTAATAGCAAAGCATACCGATTTTATGAATTGAAAAATCAAGTAATTATTGAATCAAATGACGCCGATTTTTATGAAGATAAATTTCCTTTTAAATTGAGGAATAGTGGGGGCGAGTCATCCACTAATATTTCTTTAAATAAAAATAAAGAAAATAATGAATCCATTTTAGAAATTCGAAAAAGTAAAAGGGCTCGTGTAGAAAAAGATTTTGGTCCCGACTTTTATGCTTACACCTTAGAGGAGGATCCTAACACTATTCAAGAAGCCTTATCTTCTTTAGATGCCGATTTATGGCAAGAGGCTATTAATAATTAAATGGATTCTTTGGAAACAAATAAAACTTGGCATTTAGTGAACCTTCCTCCTGGATGTAAAACAATTGGGTGTAAATGGATTCTTAAAAAGAAATTAAAACCTGATGGCACTGTTGAAAAATATAAGGCACGTCTTGTTGCTAAAGGTTTTAGACAAAGAGAAAATGTAGACTTTTTTGACACATTTTCACCCGTGACTACAATAACGTCTATACGTGTACTATTTGCTATAGCTGCCTTAAATGATTTAATTGTACACCAAATGGATGTTAAAACTGCTTTTTTAAATGGAGAATTAGAAGAAGAGATTTATATGGATCAACCTGAAGGTTTTATTGTACACGGTCAAGAAAATAAAGTATGTAAATTAGATAAATCTCTTTATGGACTCAAACAGGCACCTAAACAATGGCATGATAAATTTGATAGCCTAGTCATCACTAATGGATTTAAAATTAATGAAAGTGACAAATGCATTTATTATAAATATGTTGAGAACATTTGCACTATCATATGTCTTTATGTTGATGACTTGCTTATATTTGGTTCTAATATTCATGCCGTAGAAAATGTTAAATCATTATTATGTGCCAACTTTGATATGAAGGATTTGGGTGAAGCTAGTGTAATATTAGGAATTAATATTACAAGGTCAGAAAAGGGACTTTCCTTGGATCAATCTCATTAAATTGAGAAAGTTCTAAAGAAATATAATTACTTTGACTGTAAACCTGCTAGTACTCCATTTGACCCTAGTGTAAAGTTATTTAAGAACACTGGCAACAGTGTAAACCAAAATGCTTATGCAAGCATTATTGGTAGCTTACGTTATGCTACAGATTGCACTAGACCTGACATAGCTTATGCTGTGGGAGTACTATGTAGATTTACTAGTAGACCTAGTATGGAGCATTGGCATGCTATTGAGAGGGTTATGCGGTACCTTAAAAGGATGATGAACCTCGAATTACACTATAATAAGCATCCCGCTGTCCTTGAAGGATTTAGTGATGCAGATTGGAACACCCTATCTGATGATTCTAAGGCTACTAGTGGATATATATTTAGCATCGCTGGTGGTGCAGTTTCTTGGAAATCTAAGAAACAAACTATTTTGGCTCAATCCACTATGGAGTCTGAGATGATAGCGCTAGCTGCTGCTAGTGAAGAGGCAGGTTGGTTAAGAAACCTCCTGTCAGATATCCCATTATGGGAAAGACCGATTCCAGCCGTTTTGATTCATTGTGATAGTACCGCGGCTATTGCAAAAGTTGAGAACCGTTATTATAACGGTAAGAAACGACAAATACGTCGTAAGCACAGTATTGTTAGAGAATTTATCTCTACGGGTGCTGTGAGGGTGGATCATATACGGTCTGAACAAAACTTAGCTGATCCTTTGACGAAAGGACTAGCTAGGGAAAAGGTGTGGAACACCACGAAAGGGATGGGACTAAAGCCCTTGGATAAATGAGTCATTTGTGATGGTAACCCAACATATAGACTGGAGATCCCAAGAAATATGTTCAAAGGGTAATAACAAGTCACAAGTGATATGGGTTGAATCATGCGATTATTAATTAAAATAGAACGGGGTTTTACTCCGAGTCCATCCCTAAGGAGCATGATATCCTGAAGCGAGTTAAGGATGAGTTATGATAACTCTTAATGAGATCTATAGCTTTATTTTGAGTGGGGTACTTAGCTACAGGAGTATTCTTGATAGACTCACCTATGTGAATGTGGAAGTGTGGCCGCTTCCTATGGATATTTTGGGCTAATTCCTAAAGCGTTCACTATACTGGGATAGAAGCACATGGCCGTAACGTGCTAGCTATTAGACTTACACCCAAGTAGGGTTGTGTGTGGAATGTTGTTAGAGATAGAGTTCAAAACTACGGTTACTCTAGTATATTCTGAATCATCTTTACTACATAAAGGTTCAAGTCGAAAGACACCTTTGCTTAAGCACAATTCTATAGATTAATGCTCGATAAAATGTTTTCAAGTTTTGCAAGTGGGGGATTGTTGGAAACAGCTGTATAAGACAGCTGTTAGTTTTAAAGTTGCAAAACTAAAGTTTCAAGTTTGCTTTGCTTCGTTCTCTCCGTGTCCCACATCGGTGGGAGACATAAAATGGGGTGTGTTAATATACAATTTTTTGGGAACAAAGGTTCAGCCCTTTGGGCATTCAAGTTTTTGTGGGTATGTGGGGCAGACCCAATGGGCCAAGTCACACACGCGCGCCGCCGCCGCCGTCCGGCCCGGCCCGTGCCCGTGTCCGGGTCCGGGTCCTGGGTCTTGGGCTTGGGCTCATTAAGAATTAATTTTTTGGACAAATAAATTAACGTTTTTGGGCTTTAAAAATTATTTTTTAACGGTAATTAATTCCGAAAAATTAAAACGTGGTTTATTCCGTGTTGATTTCTTCAACCGAGTTGCCCACTTCTTCCAGTTTTTTCTCCACGTTGTTTACCAACGTCTCTTTTCTTTTTGCCCCATAAAAGAGCTGGTTGCCTCCGGTTTTGGCACACAGTTATCTACTTTCAACACAGATTTTTTCTCTCTACAGTTCTGAAAAAAAAATTCTTTCTCCCAGAATACTTTTTCCAGAATAATTAATCTCATTCGTGTACAGATTAATTATAGAATCGAGCAATTAATACAGAATGGGTGTATACAGACCGGATTGATTCTTGTGCTGTCAATCCGTAATTTAATCTTGGAGGCTGTTTTATCCTGGGGGTGACGGGGATGCACACTGTCGGCACAATTGGAGGCAGAGCCGCGAAACACCTTAAAGAGAGCGACCTAGTCCGCGACTCAGCCGTGTTCTTCGCTGTCCAGTTTCCGGAATTCTTATATAATTTTTCTGCCCCAGAATTATTTGCTCCAATTTGGTAATTTCGTTCCTGAATTTAATTCTGCTTTTAATTGTTTAATTGCTGCTACAACAGCTACCATTTACCCATCATAATTCAGCTGCAACAATTGACGTCAAATATGTGATAACACATAATATTAGATGAAATGCTTGCAGAAGTGTACAAATCAGACAACAAGGCTACAAATGATAACATCTTGAGACAAAATATTGATATTTACTTAACAATCCCTCACAATTAGAATATTTACATTAGGGCATCAAGTATGGAATTTGGATTGCAGTAATTCCTCCGCAAAGCGCATTTATAACCTACCTAATGAAAATAATAGAGTTATGGCCTATTTTGTTCATTTTTCTTCTTACATATGCTGTAATGAACCTTTTAGTCATAGCGTGTTTTATTGTTTAGATAGAGATAGGAAATATTCCCATTAGTATGTCCTCTTTAGTGCTATTTCCGTTATAGGGGCAACTTAGCTAGCAAGTCCCTGTTTCTTTCAATTGATGCATTGCCTCATTTTGGGACATATTAAATATTATTGAGTTGTGTTGCCATTATTTGGTGTTGTCCACTGCTTGAATCCAATTGTTATCAAAGCAGGGTTATGCGTCTTTGTATAAACAACCATGGCCTTCATGAAATCACAAAGTTTATCTGATTTGGAAAACCAAATATCTGAAATGGAAGAAATGATGGAACTGAAGAATATAGCTGGAGAAATCAAAAACTCATCTCAATTGATAAACCCCTCATTGAAAATGACTACCCCCGCTTCTAAATCACCCTTTGCAGCTTGAGTTGGAACCCCAAAATTGAGTTGATCTCCAAATGAATATGACCCTCGCCGAGTCATGACCATTGCTCTTCAAGACAAATAATTCACTACTGCACCATCAGGAAATTAGGCAGGGCAGCTCAATTTGAATCAAGCTGCTGAGATAATATTAAGTTACCACCCTAAAAGGTTCCAACTGATGTTCTTTCGATTCACGACTTCGAACTCTGACGACGAGACCCTGGTTATTGTACGAAGAATTGGAAGCAACCCACATCACCTAAGCCACTTGTCTATGCCAGTTTTCGAAGATGGTTTACTATGAGGAATTGAATCTGCTGCTACCGGGGTGCCCATTTCCTGACAGGCCAACAATGATGGTTTTGCTATGGTGACAGGAGAGGAATATTATTATGTTATTATCTCACAACAAAGGTATTAATCTCCTTTGTTCCATTTGATCATCATTTCTGTTTTCTTTGTCATGAGAAGGGACATATGCTGGATGATTTCCTTTATTGGAACTGAGGAAGGAAAACCACTAGGTACCAGTCCAATTGACCGCTGCTTTGCTCGCATGGACATATCCTGAGAACAGCGACAATGCACTTTTTGTGGAATTGGTGTTTCTTTTGATGACGAGGACTAGGAGCACAACCATTTAACTCAGGTGTTGAGGCTTTTGGAGAGAAGTCTACATGATAAAGTTTTGGGTTGATTGTTGGTGATTTTTAAAATAAGTGAGTAAGAGTTTTGGGTGTAAGAGCTTTAAAAGCTTGTCCCATATTGGAAGTGTGTGGAAGAGGTGGGAAGCTAACCCAAATATAAAAGTGGATAGCGTTCCACATTGGAAAATGTACAAAGCTAAGTGTCACCACTAAGCTATAAAAGGAGTGGGCAACCTTTGAGTCCCACATTGGAAAAATATTAAGAATTTGTACACTTAATAAGTACAAATGGAAGATGAAGAGTTAATTCATCTAGCATTTAAGAGGCTATTCAAGAGACCTCAATACGGTGCGAAGCACCGTAAGCACACGCGCGCGCGCGCATGCGGGTGCTGGACAGTGGGCTGTAGAGGCGCTAGTGGCGCACAGTCATACCATTTCGGAAATGACTTAAGACTGTTAATCCAACAGTCATGACTCTTGAAGACAAAGCCTTTCATTATCTATAAATAAAGGCTCCCTAAAACGAATTTGCACATATAACAGATATTACCCAGTTCCGAAATTTCTAACCCTTGCTATTACTCTCTTACAATTTTCAGGAGATATAAATTATATTATTCTGTTTTGTGCACATAAACAGAATAAGAACTTGATTGACTGTTCTTCGCTGCTGCATCCAAAGGCTGTCTTCAAATATACAAGTTGCAGGCAGTGCAAGTTGCTTCATTGTATCTTGAGTAAGGATTTGCGGATTCCCGTTTGTATACCGAAATTATTCGTGTGGGGAAAATACTGTATTTAGGAAAGTGACATCACGCCTTGAAGCTTTCTAGTATCTATTACGAAGTGACATTTTTGTATTGAAGTTGACATTATTGTGATATATAAAGAGTTCCATTTCTGTATTTGCATTCATATTATCCAACAATCTAAATACAGTATTTTTGGAAATGGCCGACGCTTCCAAATCACTTCGACAAATAACAGAAGGTTTTGTCAAATTGGACCGTTTTGATGGTGGTAATTTTCTGCGTTGGCAGAAAAAGGTTCATTTTCTTCTAACAACATTGAAGATTGTATATGTCTTGTCACAACCGAAACCAAATGAAGATGAAGATGAAACCGTGGAACAGACTAGGCAACGCACAAAATGGGAGACCGATGATTACTTGTGTCGTGGTCACATTCTCAATGCACTTGCTGACAATTTGTTCGACTTGTACCAAAATGTTGGGACTGCAAAAACTTTGTGGGAAACATTGGAGACCAAATATCTTACAGAAGACGCTACAAGTAAGAAGTTCCTAATCGGTCACCTTTTAAGCTTTAAAATGCATGATAATAGGCCTGTGCTAGAACAATTTCATGACATCCAACGCATCATAAATCATTGCAAACTGAAAAAATTAAATATGGATGATAATGTAATTGTTGCTGCCATAATTGAAAAACTTCCTCCTTCTTGGAAAGATTATAAGAAAGAACTCAAACACAAAAAGGAGGATCTTTCACTTGAAGAATTAGAGACTCATTTAAGAATTGAACAAGAGTCTCGAATTCTAGATGGTAAAGAGGAACAAGAAAATTATGTTTCTAAGGTCCATGTGGTGGAGGAAGGAAAGGAGCAAAAATATGGCAATCACGGAAAAAATAACAAGCGGAAGAATTTTTCAAATAATTCTAAAGCAAACAAAAAGAAGAAAGGAAATTGTTTTCATTGCAACAAACCAGGTCACTTCAAGAAGGATTGTCGTGAGTTCAAGAAACTAAAGGAAAAAGGAGGGACATCGGACACAAAGCAAAAATTTGCTGCTATGATATCTGAGGCTAATATGCTTGGAGAAGACAACTCTTGGTGGGTTGATTCTGGTGCCACAAGGCATGTTTGTAAGGACAAGAACTTGTTCTCTGCCTATGAAACAGTGGAAGGAGATGTTCTCTACATGGGAAATTCATCTACTGCTACGGTTAAAGGCAAAGGGACAGTGGATCTTGAATTCACTTCCGGGAAAATCCTTAGCCTCACCAATGTTTTTCATGTTCCTGATGTTAGGAAAAATTTAGTTTCTGGAAGTCTTCTTAACAAATTTGGCTTTAAGCTTGTATTTGAGTCAGACAAATTTATTCTGACTAAGAATGGTACCTTTGTAGGCAAAGGATATTTGTATGAGGGCATGTTTAAGCTCAATATCAATAAAAAATATTTTCTTCTTATATCGTTGATTGTCTTTCATTATGGCATAGTCGTTTAGGACATGTTAATACAAAGAAAATGCATTTCATGGTTAATTTAAATTTAATTCCTAAATATGGGAATGATATGAATGAAAAGTGTAAAATATGCATGCAAACAAAAATAACAAGATTGCCTTTTCCAAAAATAGAAAAAACTACATCTTTGTTGCAATTAGTACATAGTGATGTTTGTGATTTGCATGGAACACCTACTAGAGGTGGTAGCAAATATTTTGCTACATTTATCGATGACTTTTCAAAATATTGTTATGTATATCTTTTAAACTCTAAGGATGATGTGCTTAATAGATTTAAGACATACAAAAATGAAGTTGAAAATCAATGTGATACTAAAATAAAATGTCTTAGATCTGATAGAGGTGGTGAATATCACTTTCCTCAATTTTGTGAAGATATGAATTATACATGAAGTTACTGCACCTTATACACCACAACAAAATGGAGTAGCAGAAAGAAAAAATAGAACACTAACTGAAATGGTTAACGCTATGCTTTCTTATTCTGGTTTAAGTAAATGGTTTTGGGGAGAAGCACTTTTAACTGCATGTCATATTCTGAATAGAATACCTATTAAAGATAATAAGAAAACTCCTTACGAATTATGGAAGAATAGAAAACCTAATTTAGGCTATCTTAAAGTTTGGGGTTGTAGAGCTATTGTAAGACTACCTGAAACTAAGAGAAAGAAATTAGGAAGTAAAGGTGTTGAGTGTATTTTCATAGGTTATGCACAACATAGTAAAACCTATAGATTTTTGGTTAGTGAACCTAATGATTCTGTTGAGGTAAATACAATAATTGAATCGAGAGATGATATTTTTTATGAACAAAGGTTTTCTTCTATTCCTAGAATTATTAATGAAAAAGAAGTAAGCACTCCTTCACAGTTACCTGAAACTCCACCAGTAGAACAAGAAGAGATTAGAAAAAGTAAAAGACCTAGGAAAGAAAAAAGCTTTGGTCCCGACTTTGTAGTTTATCTTGTTGAAGGAACTAGAGACACATCTTGTAATCAATATGCTTTGACTCTTAGCGTTGAAACAGACCCACAAACTTATAGTGAGGCAATTAAGTCTGTAGATTCAGCATTTTGGAAAGAAGCTATAAATGATGAAATGGATTCAATCTTGGGAAATAAAACTTGGAAGTTAGTAGATTTACCTCCTGGGTCTAAACCCATTAAGTGTAGATGGATTTTTAAAAAGAAAATGAAAATAGATGGAACAATTGATAAATTCAAGGCTAGATTGATTGCTAAAGGTTTTACACAAAAAGAAGGAATTGATTATTTTGATACCTATGTACCTGTTGCTAGAATCGCCACTATTAGAATTTTAATTGCATTAGCATCTATATATAATTTTGAGATTCATCAAATGGATGTGAAAACTGTCTTTTTAAATGGTGACTTAGAAGAAGAAATTTACATGGAACAACCTGAAGGGTTTGTTATGCCTGGACAAGAAAATAAAGTATGTAAGCTTATTAAGTCCTTATATGGCCTAAAACAAGCACCTAAACAATGGCATGAAAAATTTGATAAAGTCATTATTTCTTATGGTTTTAAAATTCATGAATCTGATAAGTGTGTTTATAGTAAATTTGCTAATGGTAAAGGTGTGATCATTTATTTATATGTAGATGACATGTTAATTCTTGGTACTGATTTAGAAAGCATTAATAATACAAAGAATTTTCTGTCTTCTAAATTTGATATGAAAGATATGGGTGTAGCTGATGTCATATTAGGAATGAGAATAATAAGGAAATATAAAAATATAATTCTCACTCAATCTCATTATGTTGAGAAAATTTTAAAGAAATGTAATCAGTTTGATTGCGCACCTGTTAGTACACCTTTTGAACCACAGCTAAAGATGATCCCTAATAATGGCAGAGCTATTTCACAATTGGAATATGCACGAGTAATTGGTAGTTTAATGTATGCCATGACATGTACTCGACCTGATATTGCTTATGTTGTTGGTAAATTAAGTAGATATACTAGTAAATTAAGTAGATACACAGTTTTAGCTGATCCTTTTACAAAAGGTCTTGCAAGAGGACTGGTGTCTAAGACATCAATAGGGATGGGACTAAAGCCCATTAATAATAATCACTCTTGATGGAAACTCAACTTGAAACTTGATACATTCATGTCTCAAGTTCAATAGTTAAAGTACATCATACGACGTGATTGTAAGCACTATAAAATTTAACATCCCAAGGATAAGTGCTTAGACCATGTAATGAATAATGAAAGAGGATGAGTTTAACCTTAATAGATTTATGGTGTTTTAAGTTACATGGACACCTATGATAATCTACCTATATGAGTGTGGAAGGGGTGCCGCTTCCTATGAGAATTGGGCTTGACTCTAAAGCACTCATGAAATCAAGGTACAGACACAAGGCCTAATACATGTGTCGGCTTATATGGATAATCAGTGACTAAAAGATTTGTGTGTGAAGACAAATCCGGATAATCAATATAGATTGATAGTTCAAAGACAAGTCTACTATACTTTCATGGTTAACCTTGACGAACCTTCACAGGGTATTGGTTCAAGTCGTGAGACACCAATGCTTATACACAGTCTTACAGAAAATCAAAGATTTACAAAACTTATTTTGAAAATGGTGGAGGAATGTTGGTGATTTTTAAAATAAGTGAGTAAGAGTTTTGGGTGTAAGAGCTTTAAAAGCTTGTCCCACATTGGAAGTGTGTGGAAGAGGTGGGAAGCTAACCTAAATATAAAAGGGGATAGCGTCCCACATTGGAAAATGAACAAAGCTAAGTGTCACCACTAAGCTATAAAAGGAGTGGGCAACCTTTGAGTCCCACATTGGAAAAATATTAAGAATTTGTACACTTAATAAGTATAAATGGAAGATGAAGAGTTAATTCATCTAGCATTTAAGAGGCTATTTAAGAGACCTCAATACGGCGCAAAGCACCGTACGCACACGCACACGCTCGCGTACGCGCGCGCGGGCGCGGGTGCGGGGCAGTGGGCTGTAGAGGCGCTAGTGGCGCACTTTGCACTTCGCACTTTGCGTGTCCGCAGTGGTAGCGGGTTGCCGGGTTTCTTCGGGGTCGGATCGCGGTAGCTCGGGCGCGATCACTTTTTGGTTGACCCGTGCAAAACCGATTCGGTATTAATTGTACCTGTTCGGAAATGACTTAAGACTGTTGGTAATTAATAGTCATACCATTTCAGAAATGACTTAAGACTGTTAATCCAACAGTCATGACTCTTGAAGATAAAGACTTTCATTATCTATAAATAAAGGCTGCCTAAAACGAATTTGCACATATAACAGATATTACCCAGTTTCGAAATTTCCAACCCTTGCTATTACTCTCTTACAATTTTCAGGAGATATAAATTATCTTATTCTGTTTTGTGCACATAAACAGAATAAGAACTTGATTGACTGTTCATCGCTGCTACATCCAAAGGCTGTCTTCAAATATACAAGTTGCAGGCAGTGCAAGTTGCTTCATTATATCTTGAGTACGGATTTGCGGATTCCCGTTTGTATACCGAAATTATTCGTGTGGGGCAAATACTGTATTTAGGGACATCACACCTTGAAGCTTTCTAGTATCTATTCCGAAGTGACATTTTTGTATTGAAGTTGACATTATTGTGATATATAAAGAGTTCCATTTCTGTATTTGCATTCATATTATCCAACATTGATACCCTAATGTTTAATAGGCGTAGGGAAGCAACAAGTTTATTGATTGGTTGGACTCAATTGAGTATAATCTTTGATAGAAAGAGATTCTTTGGGGTAAATCATGTTTGTTCGATGGTAACCACACCTCAGGGATATGCTAGCTCATTGGAAGGAATCGAACATGGAGATGGAAATTTAGAGAAAATAATAAATTCAGATGTGAGGAGAGATGGATAATTTGAGGCTCCGATTAATTTTGTAGAACAAGAGTACCTTGTTTGCCCAAGAGCTTTGTAAGTGCATGTTTTTATACCCTTTGGATGTCTACATTTTATGAAGGAAAAAACACATCGAGCGATTGAGCACTTCTTCGGTCGCTGTGAAAGATGATCAAGATCCCAAGCCGGACTTCATCCTCATGATGAAAGGTAATTTTGGCTTAGTGACACAGTTTAATCCTGTGGTTTAAGCTTGATTAAAACTAAAAAATATTTTTCTATAAATTTCAATGGTTTATAGTTTTGTGCATCTACAACATATGCCATATAGTTTTCATATCCAAAAATGTATTTTTCTTAGTTTGGAAAAGCATATGCGAAAGAACCTGTGCACCTTTTTACCTTGCGAAAGAATTTGCGAACAAGTTCGCACGTGCGAGGTTTCTCTTCGCAACCTATGAAGGCCTTTCAACCATTCTTGTCAAAAGAGAGTTTGCACCTCTTGACCACAGCTTCCAGGCTACCTGTGAAAGTTTCGCACCTTGCAGACTTAAAGCTTGCATTTACGAAGTGAGTTAGTGCACTGCATCCTGCGAAAAAAAAATTTCACCTAGGAGATTCCTACAAGTTTGTTGCAGGCCCTGATGTAATCATCTTCCCAAAATCTAGGGATAACTTGAAATGAGAGAGATAAAATAGAGAGAAATGTCTCTTCTATTAATATTTCTTAGAATCAATTATCAAAAGTTTAGTTACAAATGAGGATAGAAGCCTATTTATAGCTCCTATTATAACTAAGTACTTGGTACACCCAAGTAAGAACAAAGTACCACTAAAATAAAATACATATGAACTTTTAAAATGACATAACAAACAACATTATCATAACAGGCTGCTCCTACTGACTTCGAAAATATACTTCTTCTTATTCCTCTTTTCTTCAACTTCTTTTCCTTTTGTCACTGTTGTTGTCATCATTTCATCAAATACTTTCAATCACATGCATTGTTAATTGGATCTCTTCTTTCATAGGAATAATCTCAACAACTTCAATTGGTCCATGTACAACACCATCATCAACTTGAATGTCAATCACAAAATCTGAAACTTGGTTATGTGGCAAACTTTTCCCTATAGCCCCTGCCTCCATGTCAACCACTTGTTTAGGAAAAACCGAAAACTTTCCTAGATGATTTAACAACACATCTTGCTGTATCCTTGAACCAAAGTCGTCAAAAAAAAATTAAGCTCATAGTCTTCATCTTGAAATACAAGTTCCACATATCAATCATCTTCATCAATTTCAGATTCACCAATTGTGGGAGAGATTGATATTCATGACAATGCATTACAGAGACATTAAATAATCGAGTTGGTTCAGCTTCTTCCTCATTTTTTTCAAACTCAAATGATTCTTCATTAAAAGAGGGAAAAGCATTATTTTCAAATGATTCTTAAACTTGTAAAATGGGAAGTTCATATTCTGTATTAACATCAAATCCAAGTGTGCAAAATTTAGTGGATTCCATCCATCGTTCAAATCGTGGTTTTTCGATTTTCCATATTTGATTTCTTGGTTTATTGAGAACTCTGCCATGACAGATATCAACAACAGAAATTTTTGAGGAATGATAATTGCAGGGTTGGATTTAAATGCTGGGCCCGTTCAATCAAGGCTTGAATTAGGATCCTGAATTGTTCTACCACTTTGCGACTATGAGGGGGTGGATTCACACAATGATCTTTGTGTTTTACTGCAGAACTAACACGCCCTCTACCATGATGGTTTCTCCCATAAATTATATTTATAATGGGTTATGGAATTTTTTTTGTTTTACAAACACTTTATGTGCAGGACTGCTGATCACAAAACTTTCTGCAATGCACAGCTACGAACAATCACTAAATTGAATCATCATTTAAAGGTTATTTGCACAACTAATTTATAGTTATAATGACTTTACCCAACCAAAAGCTACATCAAATACATTATAAAGGCAAACGGATAAAATTTGCAATGAAGGAGATTTTCTAATTTCGGAGCAATCTTTCTAAACTTAGAAAGCATAAAAGGCAAATCTAGGAGCAATTAGAAACCTAACAACCTCTATGTAATAATTGGGGAATTTTAAACTTAGGTACTGCATTAAGGCCTTAATTAGTTTTAGGTACTTGATTTAATTTGATTATTTTGTAGTCAATTACTTTTCTGTCCAAGAGCCGTGAAAGTCAACAATGACACGAGTTTGCATCACTACTAGAGTCATTTCAATGACGAAACAAGAAACTAAATCACTAAATGTGACGAAATATTGTGTCACTGCTAAAAAAGGATGGAAAAGTACACAAGTCTAATAGAATTTAAAACATGTTCCTGCGTCTAATTGAGGGTGTTAACAAGGTAACTCGATTCTAAATCTAAAAATAAAAATAGAGCATAAACATAAGAAGGAAGAAGTGAACCTCATTATTCCTCAAGGCCTCGTAAAAAAGAGTGGCACTTTCCATTGCACCATACGATTCCATTTTCACTGAAGTTTCCCCATCTTCCCCATCTGTTGACTTCTTTCACCAGACCTAAATTTCAGGCCACTTTTTCCACTGTAATGCGGGATTTTCCAGCATCTCATAAATTGGTGGGCATTCAACTAACTACACATAGAAAGAATTTGAGTCATTCTGAATGACATACATAAAGTGAATGACATTGATTTTCTCATATTGGGTTATGACAAGACTCCACCATTTGTTAGAGTATATTTGTTTATGACAAAGCTCTCCACCATTTGGTGGAGTATATTTGTTTATGACAAAGCTCTCACCCATTTGGTGGTGGAGTCTTCTTCTCCACAAGAAGTGCTCTAAGTGGACACCCAATTAAGCCATTTTATATGGCCTTAATTCCCCTTGCCCACCTATAAATAAGCTCTATGTATTAAGAGAAAAAAATACCAGCAAATAGGAGAGAAACAAAGCATATAGAGAGTCTTGCTTGAGAGAGAATCAAGAGAGCAAGAATGTTTGTAATTCTCCTCTTCTGATAATACAATTCCGCTGCCCCCGTGGACGTAGGCAAAATTGCCGAACCACGTAAATCTCTTGTAATTATGTGTGATTGAGTGTGAGTTTAATTTCTGGATTGTTACTGGGCACAACAATTGGTATCAGAGCCAGAAACAGTCGTTATTGGCGCTTTGTTTGTTTTTTTAGCCAGAAATCAAAATCTTCAAATCTCAAATCTGAACACACCAGGAGGAGCGTATCATCGATACGAGTCCAACGAAACAAACTGAATGCCAAACAGAGCTCCGAAGCTCCCAAATTTTCCAATTGAAGAGGAAAAAAAATTCCAGCCAAGCCACCAAGCTGTTTGACCAAGCCACAAAGCTACTTGACCAAGCCACAAAAACCAAGCCGTTGACCGTTTGGCCAAGCTGTTGACCGTTTGACTGAGCCGCTGATGTCACCAAACAAAAAAGGAATATTCTGTTAACTTTAATGGAATATTCCTCTTGAGTCAACTTGGTCCAAAATAATATATTTATTTTTCTAAACAGCTTAGGAACGATTTAACACACAAATGAAACAAAGCTCGACCCATATTCACTCGGGAGAGTCCAATAGCATAACCTGCCTTTCTTTTATATGTATAAAAAACATCTCCAGATCATTTTATTAGTTGACCCAATGACTGTGTGTCGACTAGACAGATCGGAAATCACACCAAAAAAATCCGATTCTTTCAATTCTAATTTTTACAGAACTCATAAGTTTTTTAAAATTTCAGCAAATTAGTGAAAAATCAGGGGACAAACAAGAAATTCTGAAAAAATAAGGAAAAAAGTTCGGAATGATGCCGAAAAAAAATCAGAAAATTGCTAATCAACATTTATTTAGAAAAAATCGAAATAGTATCATATCGGAAAAAAAATTGTATATTTTTCTGAAAATTCAGGTCAGCATACTTTTGGAAAAAGCAGATGAAAATCAGAAATTCAGAACTGATTTTAATTGCGATCTGATTTTTTGGAAAAATTAGCAATAAAAAATTGGAAGTTAAAAATATTCCAGCCTCAGAAAATATAGGATCGAAATGCCTACGATGTTATTGTATACCCATTGAATGATCAGTAGCAACACCATTTTGCAGAAACTAAAACACCATAGATATCTAAGCACCCAATGCAGCGCAAACAAATTTGAAGCATCATCATCGTGTTAAAAATCAAGAATAACCATAGTAATGCACAACTATAAGGCAATGTCCTTACATACAAACGAAGATCCCGAATTTAGTATAACAATTATCAATCAAAGTTATCCATTTAAAAAAATTACATTTGTAGAAATCTCATACGGGAGTTGTGTAATTTAAGCAGTATTAAAAAAAATAAAAAAATAAAAATCAAACAGTTCAAATCCGGAAAGAAAGTATTAAAAATAAATTAAGACCAAAGTTAAGCACTAAAAGAGAATGACAGACATTAATTACCTGTAAGACGGTGTGGGCGGTGCCCTTGGTTGTGCCTAGTGAAAAATCAAACTAGCCTTGAAGAAAATTAACAAACTAAGGATTACCCAACCCTAACAAAATGAAAAAGAAAAAAAATAGAAGCGAGTAATAAATCAGCAGCATTGGAGAGATTTAACACGTAAATTAGGAATGGTTTTATAAATGATTAATTTAAAAAAAAAAAAGGCATCCTGTAATAAGCGGACTTCAGTCTACATAAATTTCAGCCTGTAGCATAAGATTTTAGCATCAAATTGCCTTTTCGCATACATTTTTCTATGCACCACTATATGAATGAGAAGACTGAATTTGAATTGTGATTTTAAAACCCATATCAGGAATTGAAATTGAGAAAAAATGAAAACTAAAACATAAATACCTTAAGAACAGAGTCACCATAGCCTCCTCCGTTGAGAACAATTCTCTTATGAAACTTGGTATTCAGTTTAAAACCCATAATTATGTAATTTTATGGAAACTGTATATAAACAATAATTACCTCATTATTCCAACCTTAGATTTAAAATGTCCAATATGTTACAATTAAATAGACATAGAGAGAAGAATATAGAGAGAAGAAGTATTCTCATTGATTGGTGTGTTCATAATGAGGAGGGTAACTCCCTATTTATAATACAAGGTAAGCTCATAAAGAGCGTCACTCTTCCGATGTGGGATGTGGGATAAGTGAGCATCCACTTTACAATACATATTTTATAACACTCCCCCTTGGATGTACACTATATCCACTATTCAATGATTGTTGCCTCATTAAAACCTTACTAAGGAAAAACCCAGTGGGAAAAAACCAAAGTGAAGGAAAAAGAGTACAACTTTTGTGATCATCAAATCGGTGTTGGACGCACTTAGCGTTGCCTCGTTAAAACCTTTAACTGGAAAACCCAATGGGAAAAAACCTAGTTAAAGGAAAAAGAGTACAACGTGCATATGTCCAAAACATCGTGTTCTTTGATTCTCCCCCTGATAAAATGCTCCCCTGATTGGATACTCCCCCTGATTATGATATTTGTTTGATGGCTGAGTCGATCCATATTAGTCTCATATAAAATCTTCTGAAATGTTGCTTTAACATGGTGAATAGATTTGATCCGCTGTTACTTCATGTTTCTTCATAAGATCGACTTCCATAAGACATGGGTGAAGAGGGATGAACATGTCACTAATAGCATAAGTCTTCTGGAGTTTGTGTGTTGCATAACTCTTCTTCATAAGAAGTAGTAGGAACATATGTTGTTCGAGGAAAGTCATAAGTTCTTTGACTATTCCTTGTGAGGATACTAGAGATAACCTGCATCTATATAACTAACTGAACGTAGATGGTTAGATAAAAATATCATATGATATGATTGATATTAGTCCCATGCTATGAAAGACAATGATAATTATTTCTTACCAAGATATTGATTGTAATTACAATATCTAATATCATGCACGGTATTATATATATATCAATATACCAATAACGTACAAGTATGGTACTTCTGGACCAAATAGTATAATAAAATGCACATATGGTACCAAATATATTTTTGTCATCCTGTTTAGGATGATATGAATAATATAATATCCAAATACCAGAGACCATGGGTATACTAAAATTGTATGCTTAAAGCATTTGCAGGACTTTTCAATCCATTTAACTAATGGATATGAGTTTAACATAAAATGTGCTCGATCTGCAGGCCGAGACAAAGACTTGTTACCCCAAGGTCATTCATTTTGAATTTATTATTTGGATATTTTGCATTTTAATTGAGCTCTTCGAGAGCATATCCATTTAAGGATTTCATTTCAATTGATCTCTTCAGGAGCATATCCATTTAAGGATTTCATTTCAATTGAGCTCTTCAGGAGCATATCCATTTAAGGATTTCATACTCTTATTTAGACAAATATTTACTAAGACGGTTGTACCTATATCCATTTGGATTGCCTGTTCTACAATGAACGTCTTACTGCATTGAGTACGTACTCCTTATCTTTGCTTCAGGCAAAGAAAATCCTTCTAGGATTTTTATATGTATTCTTTGTCTAAGTCCCGTATATATAAGCAGTTATAATATTCACGAGTCTCACATAATATTAAAAAACTGCTAAGATTGTCAGATATCTGAAAGTACTTACGGCCGAAACGGGATGGTATGTTCTTATATAATCAAACTTATTCCTTCAGGAAACCTTGTGCCGTAAATTATGCACTTTTGGTGAGTTTTAACACTTCACACTCTTATAAACACCCATTCGTAACCTTCAGGGTTAACATATTTTGGGGTTTCTACTATAGGTCTAAATATACCACGTATATCAAGAGACTCGAATTATGCAATCATGGCATTTTCACAATTAGGCCAATAAACTATTTGTCGACATTCATTTATAGTACGTGGATTTTTTGTATTATTGCCGTTTGATTTTTGTGTAGCTACAATATATATAATTATATCATCGATGATCATCTTTGTTTATCCCACTTTTCTCCTGTATATCTATAAAAGATAGAGATCTCATTTAATATTAGGTACCTTTGCCAACTTCAAGGGCTTTATAGTCACTTCAGGGACTTGTGTCTTTTTATAGATAATAACCTCTTCTTGAGTTTTTGAGAAAGTAGATACTTTGTTCATAACCTCTTCTGGAGCGTTATGTATAACCTCTTCTGGAGCGTTATGTATAACCTCTTCTAGAGCGTTATTTGGGCATGTTTTTCTCCACTTCCATGGAGTCAAATAGTTGGGACCTATAGGTTTGCCACGCTTTTGGCGTGCAATGAATTTATTTGCTGCGATAATTTATTTTATCCTTTCGGGATAATGATTTTGGTAGCACATTTGCAACTAGTCTATGTGACATTTGATGTTGCAATATCATTTTTCACTTCATGCTCACATTGAGTAGTACGGGGGTCTAGAAGAGACAAATTGGAAGTGTTCCATGTTAATTCTCGTCGTTCTTCAGGAACGGACTGTACTTCTGGTACGTTCTTTCCTCCCCCTAACGGCGGGAAGAGTGTCTCATCAAAATGACAATCCGTAAATTTAGCGGTAAATCTATCACCTGTCAATGGCTCAATATAACGACGAATCATAACCAATATATATTCCCAAATGACATTGGGGACCCATATGAGTTATTTATGATTCGAAACAACATGTTTGATCCAGGGTGACTCAATCGGTCATGCCACAACATTAAATTAAAAGGATCATTGAGCTTTCGGTTCATGACAGTATGTGATTCTACAACATTAATAGTTATATGGTATAACCCCATAGATAAAGCTGGCAATTTCTCTAGTGTGAGCTTCTGGCTTCCAACACTATAAGTAATGCAAAGGAACTCTTTATTACCTTCATTACATGTTTCAATATGATAGCCGTTCACTTTTATGTCCTTAAAACTCAATAAATTTCTTCTAAAATTTCTTGAGTATATAGCTTTATTTATAAATAAGTGGGTACCATTAGGTAACACCACGTGTGCTCTTTCAGAGCCTTCAATAATCTTAACAGGACCAGCTATATTGGAGACATTCATTTTATTGTAAACCAAGTCTGAGAAAAACTTCTACTTTTCAAACTGGTGTGGGTTGTTCCACTGTCTACCAGACAAGTATCATCGCTTGCGTTCAATTTGATTTACAAAGGCTCAACATTGACGGGTCTCAAATATTTGATAAGTATAAGGATTTTCTCTACCATTTTGTAATAAAACTTCAGGTTTGACTACAGAATAAAAATGTTAGAGAATCTTCCAAACAAGTGACAAATATTTTAATTAACTCCGACTAATAATAATCCAACCTCTTTATTAAAAAAAATAGAGATTTAATTTTTTTTTTTTTACATTCTCTATACATTTCCAAGGCCGAAATGTATGTTAATAATTAGAATGTGAGATAGGAGATAAAATTAAATATCATTAAAAGTAAATTAACACTTAAATGGAGCCAAAAAGGTCAATAGACAGAAATTTTAATGGTGAAACCATTAATGTGATAGTTAAAGGGACACTTAATTGATTTTGAAACTAATCCCAATAAAAATAATATATTTCGCGCATACCCGATGACTAATCAAAACTTCGAGTTTTAATTTATCGCGCATTTTAGTTGGATCTGCAAGTCCAAACAACCATAAATAGCATGCGAGTGACCAATTTAATATTTTATATCCCCCCCCCCAAAAAAAAAAAAATTGTGAACTTCTGGTCACAATATTGAATATGAATCTTCATATCACAAATCAATGATAATTGAGAGAATCTTGGTCTATAACCTTTCAATTTGACAATCAAAACTTCAGGTTTGATTGTGCTCAATGTCCCAAAATTTGAACGGAGAAATTCAATTTCCATATTTGAATAATTATTCGAGAACTTCAGGCCCGGATTATAAATAATGACAACTTCATACCATAACATTAAATATTTAGAAACATTTAACAACCGCCCAACTATATTCAAACTTCAAGTTTGATAAGGGATAAAATTGTTTGGAACTTCAGGTCCAAAAATATAAATAATCCTTATGGAACATGTAAGATCCTTACCCTTATTATATAAGTAATCAAAACTTCATGTTTGATTACAAAATTATTGGATCTTCGGGTCCAAATTATAAATAATTGTGTTTGGACTTTTAGTATTCCTTGCCCTGTTAGAAAAATAATCAAAACTTCAAATTTGATTTTACGGCATATTTCATTGTCGTGTTCAATGATTTGAACAATAATTAAGGACTTTTAGTCCCAATATAAAATAATTTGGAAACTTCAGGTTCCAAATGAAAGAAATTGACATGGGAACTTCAGGTCCCAAATTAAACAGCAATTCGAAGCTTTAGGTCCGAAATTAAAATGTAAATTAGAAACTTCGGGCGCTAATTTTTAATTAATTGCTGGGAAGCATATTGTATCCAGAACTTCAACTTCAAAAATTTAAATAATTTGAACTTCAGGTCATCGTTATTTATTTGTGAGAACTTCAGGTTCTACACATAAAATTATTAAACTTCGGGATCAATTTTATTAATATCTTGGAATTTTTAAAATCCTCGCCCCATTGTGTCAAAGCTTCAGGTTTGATCAAAAATATATATTTGGAGCTTCAGGTCCAAATTAAATTATTTGAGTATGTCTAATGTCCCAAATTAAAATAACTATTTGGTAACTTCATGTCCCAAATGTAAATAGCCATCAAAAGCTTTAAGTCCCAAAAAATACTAACTAGGTGTTTGACACCCCAAATTTCAAATTATATTGGGAACTTCAGGTCCCAAAATTTTTAAATCAAAACTTCAGGTTTGATTAAAGAAAAATTTGTTGGAACTGCGGGTCCAAAAAAAAAATAAAAATTTCGGGTTTGATTTTTCGCCGCATTCAATTATTGTGTCCAAAATCTTGAACATCAATTGCCCACTGTTGGCGGCAAAAATTTAAATAAGAATTGGGAACTTCAGGCCCAAATTATTGAGATCTTCAGGTCCTCAAAATCAAAACTTCTAGTTTGATTTTACGAGATATTTTATCATGTTCAAAAATTGAACATCAATTGCGAACTTCATGCCGTAAAAATTTAAATGAGGATTGGAAACTTCAGGCCAAATTATTGAGATCTCCAGGTCCTCAAAATCAAAACTTCTATAGTTTGATTTATGAGACATTTTATCATGTTCAAAAATTGAACATCAATTACTTCTGGTTCAAAATTGAATATCATGTAGGAACTTCAGGTACTAATTACTGGGAACTTCTGGTCCCAAAAATCAAAACTTCAGGTTTGATTTTATGGTACATGTTATTATCATGTCCAAAAAGATAAATTATCCAAATGTTAAATCCAAGATTAGTCCAATATTTTGAATGGAGCTGATCCGAGTTAACACACTGAGTTGAGTCCGCGTTAAGTTAGTGAGTTAAGGCCAAGTGAATAATTCACAAAAAAAAAAAAAAATATGCACTCACTTAAATAGAATAAATACAATAAATATTTTTAGTCCAACAATTTTAGTCCAAGATTAAATATAGAGAATAGGTCTAAACAACAAAGTATAGCCAAAAGCTTTAACAGTTTTTCTTAAGTAAAAGCAAACTTAAATAAAAATGAACTAAAACAGTTGCTACCCACTTATAGAAAACAACCAGATTTGTGCTTGTTTAGAACAAATATCATATATATATATATATATATATATATATATATATATATATATATGCATGTAGAGAGAGAGTGTAGGAACTGTTACCAAAAATGGACCACCAAAAAAAAAGAACAAGGTCGCCGGAAACTAGATCACCGGACCAACATGAAAAATCCCCGGAGAATGGTCACCGGAAAGTAAGGCCGGAAACCCGATCTTAAACCGGAACCCCTCACCGGAAAAAAAAAAAACACTCCTCCGATCGGAAAACTCCGCTGGAACCAAACAGCCACGAAAAAAAAAAAAAACTCCGGAAAACGAAACCGAGGTCGCCGGAAAAATAAAGGCCGGGCAGGAACAATGTCGGGCCACCGTCACCGAAACCTCGGAAAAATTAGAGCGACAGATGAGTCGGACCAACACCTGCCGGACCAACACGCCGGACTCACCACTGATGGCCGGAGAAAGCTGCTACGCTGGGCCAACACCGAAAAACCCAAACTCGGGGATCTCCAAGAGGAAATGATGTGAAAAACAAATAGAGGGAGATAGAGAGCTGTTCGGCGTGTAAGAAAAATGAAAGAAAAAAACTGTAGGCAAGCCTTTTGTCTCTTGAGAGAGAGAGAGCCAAAGTGAAAAATATAAACAAAAGAACCGTGTAGAATAAGACCCTATCGTGCTGATAACGTGTTACAATTAAATAGACATAGAGAGAAGAATATAGAGAGAAGAAGTATTCTCATTGATTGGTGTGTTCATAATGAGGAGGGTAACTCCCTATTTACAATACAAGGTAAGCTCATAAAGAGCGTCACTCTTCCGATGTGGGATGTGGGATAAGTGAGCATCCACTTTACAATACATATTTTATAACACAATACTCTTAATTTTAAAATCCAGATATTTAAACAATTTCCTTCTTGTAATCATCTGGTCAAAGAGTTTCTTTGAGTTTTTCCTCATTTTGTCAATCTTGTGAAAGTAAATCTAGAAAGTTTAAGAGAAAGAGAGAGCAAGAAGGATAAATGAGAGAAATAATAATCATTCATATAGGTTAAGCTGGATGCATGTAATTGCATTCCCATATATACGTTGATTTTATCCCCATGTTCTCCATCATTCAGTCATATTATTTACCCGATATAGCAGGCATATAAAAGCAATTGGAAAAAAAATAATAATAAATTAAAGGGAGTGATAGCAAACTGAGAAAAGAAAAAAACATCAAAATAATAACTAATGAAAATCATAAGATATGACAATATATTGATATTACTACAGGAGATCAGTTAAAAACATACATAAAGCAACATTATGTTGGAGATTTTTAAAATAAGAGAGTAAGAGTTTTTTGGGTGTAAAAGCCTTAAGAGCTTGTCCCACATTGGAAGTGTGAGGAAGAGGTGGGAAGCTAACCCAAATATAAAAGGGGATAGTGTCCCACATTGAAAAATGTACAAAGCTAAGTGTCACCACTAAGCTATAAAAGGGGTGGGCAACCTTTGAGTCCCACATTGGAAAAATGTTAAGAATTTGTACACTTAATAAGTACAAATGGAAGACGAAGAGTTAATTCATCTAGCATTCAAGAGGCTATTCAAGAGACCTCAATACGGTGCGAAGCACCGTATGCACACGCGCGCACGCGCGCCCGCGTGCGGGGCAGTGGGCTGTAGAGGCGCTAGTGGCGCACTTTGCACTTTGCACTTTGCACTTTGCACTTCGCACGCCGCGTACCTGTTCGGAAAGGACTTAAGACTGTTGGTAATTAACAGTCATACCTGTTCGGAACTGACTTAATTCAACAGTCATGACTCTTGAAGACAAAGCCTTTCATTTCTATAAATAAAGGCTGCCTAAAAACGGAATTACATTGATAACAAAAACCAGTTTCAGATTTCCATACCCTGCTATTACTCTCTTACAATTTTCAGGAGATACAAATTCTCTTATTCTGTTTTGTGCACATAAACAGAATAAGAACTTGATTGACTGTTCTTCGCTGCTACATCCAAGGGCTGTCTTCAAATATACAAGTTGCAGACAGTGCAATTGCTTCATTGTATCTTGAGTACGGATTTGCTGATTCCCGTTTGTATACCGAAATTCTTCGTGTGGGGCAAACACTGTATTTAGGAAAGTGACATCACGCCTTGAAGTTTTATAGTGACTATTCAGGAATTACATTGTTGTATTGAAGTTGACATTTTTGAGATATATAAAGAGTTCCATTTCTGTATTTGCATTCATAATATCCAACACATTATCTTCTGTACAATGCAAGAAAGTTTATAAAGGAACCATAATGGCTTTATTTAGACACCACTGTTAATCCTAAAATCAAAAGTAAGTGAATAATTTGACATAACAAAAAGGATCAAATCAAAAATTTGATTCAATCAATGTCCGCGAGCAACATAAGCAACCGCAGCTGTAGCCAAAAATTTTGTTGCAGAGGAAAATAATATCCAAAAGCTTTTCTTCGTGTTTCTGCCAGTGGCATCATTATACCGAATAACAAAAAAAAACTTGCTATATTCATGTCGAACCAAACTTGGCTTTAAAGCCCAAATCCCATTGATAGGGATGTTTATACCGAACCAACATAGAATGCATTTGGTTCTGCATAATGTAAGGACATAAATTTTCAATTGAGTCCCTGTATTGTTTTGACTTAATTCCGTGAACAAAACTGTGTTTGTAATATGTCATAGGGAGATTTTATTTTTGTCACGATCCAACTTAGTCTATGACGTATTGAAGAAATTGAAGACGTTGCGGCAAAGCTTCAAAGAATTAATCATGTCGAAGTTTAATTGGTGCAAGTTTATTCGTCTCCAAGTTTATTGCATTCCAAGATCACACAGGTATGAATGCATATAATTAATGGAGCACGGAATAATTTTTATAAAAGGACAAGGATGAATTTTTATAAGGAAAATGTTTTAAAGAGTGTTTTAAATGTTTAAACTACGTTTTATTCTGATAAGTTCGAAATAGAGTTTGACTTAATTGGATCTCTTTTGGAAGAAATGTTTCAAAGAAAAAGTCAAACTGACACGCGCGTCGTTCAAACGATATCTCTGCTCATTCGAGCGAGATAGCTATGTTGCGCGAACGACTGGTCAATCTCGTTCGAGCGACACATGTTTCGAGGCGGCGAAGTTTGTCTATTTAAAGCGTGGTTTCGTCAGAATTAACGTGGAGTGCAATCTGGAAAACAGTTTTCAATTCAGTACGAGTTTTGCATATGTTTTTCTAAGGTTTCAAAGCTTAAACACATCCTTAGAGTTTGCAAATATCTGAGTTATCATTACTATATGTTTATGTGATCTTGCTGCACCAAGAAGGTTTGTCCTATACTTGCACATCTGGGTTTTGCGGTGAAGGAACGAGAAGGACTTCTTGTTCGACATCATGGACGTATCAAAGCCATTTAGTGGACATCGAGACATACGTGGACACGTGTGTTGTGGACAGGTATCATGAAAGAATGACTTTTTTCTTGGGCACTGTGAGAGGAGTGGTTGAAGATCAGAAAAGCATCAAGACCCATGGAGATCGAGTTGTTGAGTAAGTCTTTTGTCTGTTCGTTGTAATTTCACATCCATAGTGATTGTCTGACTTGTGTCGTCCGAGGTTTTTTTCCATCTTGGGTTTTCCTCGTACATCCAGCATTGTGAGTATTCTTTACTTTACTTTACTTATTTTAATCACTAGATGCATGTATATGATTAATCAAGATAAAATTGGTTTAAAGTAAGAATTGTTTTTTCACAACTTGGTTTGGTGCTAATTAAAAGTTGGATAATTTTTTGTGAAATTGGTTTGATTTGAAACACACTTGTGTTGGACCACTCTTTTAAATTGGTACCAGAGCTAGAAAACATAATTTATTTGTTTAGTAATCCCGTGTGTTTTCAAAGAAGAATTTTGGAAATAACGAACTATTTCGAACTCCTATTTTTTATGGCACTAATTACACCTATTGGAAGATGAGAATGAAAAGTGCATTAAAATCTATTGATGATCATGTGTGGCTAGAAGTTGAGAAAGTTTGAACACCCCCTGTCACTATTTTAGGTTAGGTCACTAATTTAAAGCCTGTCGAGTCATGGACCGAAACTAAACATAGAGTTTCACAATATAATTCTAAGGGTGTGCACGTTATTTCTTCACATGTAACACCGGAAGAATATAATAGAATTATGACTTGTGAAACATCAAAAGAGGCTTGGGATATTTTGGCACTCACTCACGAGGGCACTAGCACGGTTAGGGCGTCGAAACTTCAAAATATTACTACATAGTTTGAGACCATTAGGATGTTAGAGAGTGAGACTTTTGATGAGTTTTATGCTAGGTTGTCCAATATTGTCAACTCGTCATTTAACCTAAGTGAGAAAATTCCTGACAACCGTGTTATTAAGAAAATCCTTAGGTCATTGCTTGGTAGGTTTGATGCGAAAGTGACTATTTAAAATTCCTTGGGTAAGTTAGAGTCGACCAGACTAGAAGAGATTATAGGTGACTTACAAACCTATGAAATTGACACGATTGTTTTGAAAACCCGAAAGGAAGAAATTAAAGTTTTGATTTTCGATTCTGATTCCGATTTTGAGGATGTTGCTTTGTTGGCAAAGAAATTTAAAAAACTTATTAAGTTGCAAAAGCAATCGAAAGGTGCCAAGAAATTTGAAAAATTCAAGAACAATAAAGTTGATCCCACCTCTAAGAATAAGTTTGAGAAGCCTAAGAGAGATGAGTCGGATAAGTGTTTTGGATGTGAGGGGTACGGTCACAAAGTTAAGGAGTTTCCCACTAGACTTAAGAAAGAGGGCAAGCAACCCATTGTATATAGTGCTACCTTAAGTGGTAGTGATCCGGAAGAGGGAGAGAGTTCCCCCATTGATCGTAACTTTGTTGCTTTTATGGCATGTCATGTGAACGACGACAATTCTCATGTGAATGATGACACTTTCGAGGAGGTTTTAAGTAAATCTCATGTTAGTGAGGGTGAAGAGAGTGAAGAAGAGGAGATAGATGTGAAATAATTACAAGTTGCATTTAATGAGTTGTATGCCGAGACGGTTAAGGTGAAAAAGGCAAATGCAAAATTGCAAGCAAAGTTGAATCAGCATGCCATAGAAAATAATGATAGTTTGATTGAGGATCTTAGGGCACGGGAGAAGACTCTTAGGGAGAAATTAGAGTATGTCAAGGGTGAGAGAGATAATCTTCGTGGTTTGATGGAGTCTTTGAAAAAGGAGATTTCAGAGTTTAAGGAGTCTAGGCGTTTGCTCGAGTCTAAGATTCATGAGTTGGGGGAGATGTTGAGAGACTCATATAGAATTAAGTTTGATTTGGAGGCCAGGTCGGAGAAGTTAGATAAGATCTTAGGCACTGTCCAAATTAAGGGAGATAGGGGAGGTATAGGTTTTGATGAGAAAATTGTTTCCATTCCCCCCGCACGTGTGAGAAACACTAGGATTATTAGAAAAGGTCCACGTATAGGTAATCATTCCCACCGTCGCTATACTTGCACGTTTTGTGGTAGGAAAGGTCACCTTAGGCGTTATTGTTATGACCTTAGACAAGCTCCGAAGAAGTTTAGGAATAAAGTTGCCCCGGTTCCCCAAACCCCCATGCGTCGTTTTACATCTACTTGGGTTAGAAAATCGGATTTAGTGGCTTTAGGAATAAAACTTCATGATTCTCGTTTGGGTGCACTTGATTCTTCCCATGCTAAATCTAAAGGATGATAGTGTTTCCATGTTTGTCATATGCTATTTTGCTTCATGATATATTCATTGCTAGTATAAAGACTTGTGTATCATTTTGTATTATAGTTTTCATTTGTCTTAGTCCTATTGAAAAAATACAAAAAGAGTTTGTTTTTGAGAAAACTTTTGAAAATCCAAAAAGATTTTTCTTTTATTTGAGTCAAAATATGTTTGAAAAGCCAAAAAGATTTGTGTTTGAGTTTACACGTTTGATGTGGCATATTGGTGTGTTTGACCCCCCATCGTTTCATTATCCATGTGGCTAGGACATTTGGTCATTATTATCGATGCTTAGAATGATCTTAACCATTGTTTATATGGGGTTGTTTCGAAGTTGATATGCATTTTGATTCAACTTTGTATATATGCTAACATTTCACACATGCACGAGTTTCTATTGATGTTTGACTTCTCTTGCATATGAATTTGGTGAGGCGTTCTTATCTCAACCTTGTCATCTATGCATACGTAGACTTAAGGAGAAGTGTGCATGTAAGAATCATTTACCGTGAGTATTTGAATTGGTACCTAATTGAAAAAATGATGAGTGATTCACGAGAAAGGGTTGTGAGAGTTCAAAATTAACTCGACGTGAAAGCCACCGTTTAAAAGAACCCAAAAGAAAGGCAATATGCTAAGAAAAAGGGCCAATAAGATTTTCTCTAAGTTGAGAATGCTAGAAACCTCAAAATTTAAACGGGTTTGCACAACTAATCCTAATATTGAAACATTGCAATTTGATGCTATTGTTTGTATAATCGTCAAAATTTTGGATTTGTGTGCATGTAGTATGTTTAGTTCATTAAGCTCACACTTTAATTGTCATACGGCTATGATAAAGTTTGGTGATTTATCGTTATCAATTAGAGCTTCTTGATCTATTCGATGTGTTGGAATTGTGACTTATTTGTTGTAGTTTCACGCCCAGACATTCCATGTCCATGTTTGAGCACATCGGTACTATGTTTGCATGTAACTCGCATGTAATACCCCGTATTTTTATGGATTTTAAATTTAGGAATTTATTAAATTTAATTGAGATAGATTAATTTAATATTAATTCGAAAATCTGTTTTAAATATTTACTAGCATGATGAAAGTTAGTTTTTATTGGAAAATTATTGATCTGTTAAATATTACTTATTGAGTAGAGTAATATGCAGAATTGAATTTATTAAAATTGTCACGAGGGAATAATATGACAATTATGAAAATTAAGTCAGGACGCGCCTGTGTCGTGTCGGGATTAAATTATTATTAGGAAAAGTGAATAAATTATAAGTTGCATATATGGCCTTTTCGAGTGCGCCGATGTGTCCGGAAGGGTCGAGATAGTCAAAATAATATACCTAGGGGTTTAGTTCGAGTCTCGGGGCATTTTTAAGCCTAATTGGAATCCCGTGAGGGTATTATAGACGTTTTACATTTTTGGGCAATTAAACCCACAAATTTCCTAAGGATATATCAACCTTTAGGAGTTGTCTTATAGGGTTAACAAATACATGTAAGGACATTTTTGTCCATTAACAATTTATTATGTCGCACTCCGTTACACCGTTGAAGAGATTCAAGATTCATACATTCATCAACGGATCCGAATATCAAAAGAAGAAGAGGAATCAAAGTCTGACTTACCGGATCGGTCCGCCTGCAATAAAAGAACCGATCCGACTAATCGAACCGGTCCGCCTCAGACCCGGACCGATCCGTTTGCTGAAGGCCAGTATACCCTGGACCGCAAGCGAACCGATGAAGCCTGGAATAAAAGAACCGATCCGGTCAACCGGACCGATCCGCCCCCAAGACGGACCGGTCCGCCTGGGATAAATTCTGCCAGATCTGCAGAGATTTTTTAGGCTCAAAGTTTTCCTATTTAAGCCAACTTCGGGGAGTTATTTTCCAAGACTTTTCAAGACGATTTTCAGAGTCCTAAATACTCTAAGTCTTCACCTATTCAGTCCAAGACTCTAGGTTTTTGATTCACACAAATTTCCAAACATTTGTGAATCACTTTGTAACCCAGGAACTCACTTTTGCTGTTCACACCCTTGTGGAGAAGCCGTCTTTCTTCTTCATTGCTGCCCTCCTGGAAAGGGAAAATTCCAGCCGACAAACTTGTGTAGAAGTCGTTTCTCTTCTTCATTGCAGCCCTCCTGGAAAGGGATATTTCCAGCCGCCGACTACAGATCCGACACCTGAGGGTAATTCTGTGTCACTGTATTTTCATTGTAATCCGAAATTGTATGTTACAATATTATAATGAAAATAAAAGGTTTTGCCCCTTTGGGGGATTTTTCCTGAAATTGTTTGTTTTTATCCTGCATGCTATATTTTATTTGATAAATCATCTAGATGCATGTCTTAGGGTTTAACTAAAATTTGGGATTAATTAAAATTGGTTTTTATTTGAGAAGTCGTAATATTTCCGCTGTAGCTTCTCTCTCAAATTGGTATCAGAGTGGGTTACGCTAATTTATCGCGTGATCTTGATTTTTCAAGGATTTATTTTCTGATACAATTTTTCTACTCATGTTTTCAAATTGGTATCAGAGCCTGTTGCACTAAGTTATTGTGTTTTGATCCTGATTTTGCACAAAAATGGCTTTTGATGGTTTTAACGATCTTCGATGTCAAATTTTTGAAAAAATTAATTGGAAAATTCACACGAACTCTTGTTTTAAATCTTCTGTTGAAAACGAATCTGAGAGGTGTCCTTGTTGTGAGGGTGTTGGTCACACGTTACATGAGTGTACCACAAATTTAAAGAAGAAATTGAATAAACCGATTTCTCATGTTTCTACGCTTAGTGATTGTGATTCGGAAGAAGAAGTTTTTTTTGCTTCTAGGCGAGAGTTTCCCATCCATGTGATTAGTGATGATAGTGAAGGTGATGGGAGTGTGGATGAAAGTGAGGAGGAAAGTGTAGATGAGCGTGACTTGCAAACTGCTTTCAATGAACTTTATGCTGAAACATTTAAAACAAAGAAAGAAAATTTGAAATTGAAAGCTCAATTGCAAGAGTGTGCCATAAAAAATAATGATTTTTTAGTTGAAGAACTTAGGGCACATGAGAAAATTTTAAAAGAGAAGCTTGAGTACGTCGAGGGTGAGAGAGATAGTCTTAGAGGGTTGATGGAGACTATGAAAAAGGAGCTTTTAGAGTTTGAGGATTCTAAACGAGTACTTGAATCTAGGATAGGTGAACTTGAGGTGAAATTGAAAGATTCAAGTAAAGTGAAATTTGATTTGGAGTCTAGGTCTGAAAAACTTGATAAGATTTTAGGCACAGTCGAGATCAAAACAGATAGGGGTGGGATTGGTCTTGAAAAATATGTTGCACCCATTCCCACACGTGTGAGAGAGCCTCTTAGGATTGTTAAGAAAGAAGCACCTAAGTTTGTTAAGAAAGCGCCCCATAGGAACATCGTGAGAGAACCTCCTAGGATCATTAGGAGAGACCCACCTAGGAAAATTCGGAGAGAGCAACCGATAAATTTGAGGAGAGGGCCACCTTTAGATAACACAAACCACCCGATTTACTCTTGCACACATTGCGGTAGGCAAGGTCATCTTAGGCACTTTTGTTATAAGCTTTTAAATGGACCTAGGAAGGTTAATGAAAGAATAAATTCGATTCCCAAAACCCCCACACTTCGTTACACATCAATTTGGGTTAGAAAATCGGATTTAGAGGCTTATGGTTTATTTGTCCACGATTCCCGATTGCTTGCACGTGATTCACCCCATGTGAAATCTTTTGGTTGATTGTGATTGCATGTTTGTCATACACTAGTTTTGGTTTCATGATATATTTTTACTAGTGTGATGACTTGTACTTTTTATATATATATTTTTTTGAAAAATACAAAAAGATTTTTTTTGTTTGCACCGTTTATGGATGAACACTTTGGATGAAAAAGTCACAACATCATTCCATTATTTTCATGTGACTATTTAATAGTGTTTTGAGGCAATAGGTCAATTCATCCTTGTGCTTTATAATGTTTGGAGTCATTAAGATGTAATTAAGTGTTACTTCCTACATGTTTGACTCATGTTTCCTTTATTGAACACATGCACAGATTTGTTTGATTATTGTGTTTGTCTTATCACATGTTGGTTGGGTGTTTTCACTTCAATCCTGTCCTTAAAACGAACCAAGCGCGATAAATTTTGATAAGGAAATAATGCATGTAACAACCGTTTTGGTGAGACTGTGTGTTTTTGTATAACGGGGAGGGGCTGAGAAAGGTAATCATCTATCCTTTGCGCAAAATCCACCATTAAAAAGGACCTAAAAAAGGAGGAATTTTAATATCCGAGGTCCAAAGAGGTTAAAAGAGCCCGAAAAAATTTAAAGGCAATAAAAAGCACTTCATGCCAAATATGGGCCACTTAGGTTTCATTATCAATTCTCCAAAGTTTGAGAATTTAGAATGCCTCTATTCAAAATTATATCTGAGGGAGTTTGGTTGGAGAATTTAAAACGGATTTGCACGTCCTTGTAATACTAGAAAATGCGCTATATAGTTTTGGACGTTATTGGTGTGGAAATCATTTGACTTTGATTTGTTGATTTGCATAAGACGATGTCATCTAAATTCAACAAACTTTTACACCTAAGGATACCTTTGATGTTCATTCGTTAGGAGTACATGTATGCATCGTGCATATATGATTGATTGAGTTGATTTACCTATCAAATGTGTTCACACCCATTCATTCCATTTCCATGACTTGGTTGTTTGAGTCTAAATCCATGGTGTGATTTTTGTATCATATTTGTTCAAATTGGCATCTTATTTTTGTACAAAATATTTGAAAAATTCAAAAATAGTTTGTGTATTTTTTGTATACCGTGACACCCCGATTTTGCTTGTTTGATTCATTCTTCGTATTTGTCTATTTGGAGACATCATAAAAAGGGGGAGAAAGAATTATCTTATTATGGGGGAGATTTGAAAGTTTGAGTTTGCTCATAAATTGGTATATATGTTTATCTCATTTCAAACTCGATATGTCACTTGGTATTTTGCTTTGTCTTATGTGTGTAGGTACTACATGGATTTTCATTAGATTGCACACCCTGATGAGAAAAGCGTTGAGATTCCTGAAGAATTGAAAAGCAAACATTGTAGTCTTATTCAATTGTATCTTTCCAGTTTTGGGTTCATGGAAGGGTAGATTTGTATAGGCATTTTTAGTTGTTTTGATAATTTGGATGTTTTGTTTTTATGTATGTACCGACATAGACTTAGGGGGAGATTTTTAAGGACATTTTTGTCCATTAACAACCGTTGAAGAGATTCAAGATTCATACATTCATCAATGGATCCGAATATCAAAAGAAGAAGAGGAATCAAAGTCTGGCTTACCGGACCGGTTTGCCTGCAATAAAAGAACCGATCCGACTAACCGGACCGGTCCGCCTCAGACCCGGATCGATCCGTTTGCTGAAGGCCAGTATATCCCGGACCGCAAGCGAACCGATGAAGCCTGGAATAAAAGAACCGATCCGGTCAACCAGATCGATCCGCCCCCAAGACGGACCGCTCCGCCTGGGATAAATTCTGCCAGATCTGCAGAGATTTTTTAGGCTCAAAGTTTTCCTATTTAAGCCAACTTCGGGAAGTTGTTTTCCAAGACTTTTCAAGACGATTTTCAGAGTCCTAAATACTCTAAGTCTTCACCTATTGAGTCCAAGACTCTAGGTTTTTGATTCACACAAATTTCCAAACATTTGTGAATCACTTTGTAACCCAAGAACGCACTTTTGCTGTTCACACCATTGTGGAGAAGCCGTCTTTCTTCTTCATTGCTGCCCTCTTGGAAAGGGAAAATTCCAGCCGACAAACTTGTGGAGAAGACATTTCTCTTCTTCATTACAGCCCTCCTAGAAAGGGATATTTCCAGCCGCCGACTACAGATCCGACACCTGAGGGTAATTCTGTGTCACTGTATTTTCATTATAATCCGAAATTGTATGTTACAATATTATACTGAAAATAAAAGGTTTTGCTCCTTTGGGGGATTTTTCCTGAAATAGTTTATTTTTATCCTGCATGCTATATTTTATTTGATAAATCATCTAGATGCATGTCTTAGGGTTTAACTAAAATTTGGGATTAATTAAAATTGGTTTTTATTTGAGAAGTCGCAATATTTCCGTTGTAGCTACTCTCTCAATACAAAACCCAAGAACGGCCATTATAGAAGGAGTTGGAGAGCTTTCCAAGCAACTCAAGACCAAAGACTCACCCGTTTGTACCGCCACCACCACCAAAGCGTAGATCGCATGATGAGGAGCGCAACCATACCTATTTCGTCCACAAATCAGAAACTCAAATCCCAGGCAAGTATCTATCTTACTTTTCTTTTAGTTATTGTTTCATCCATGTTAGATTATGATTGTTATACACATGTTCCATAGAAGAATTTGAAGAATTTGAGGAATTTGAGGATTCAATCTCATGTTTTGTTGGAAATAATTATCTTCTGGACATCCCAATCATACGTAGAGGATATCCCACGAATTGATATGAGATTAGAAGCAAGAAATCTGTAAAATAAATTAAGAGAATGGAAGTTTTATGAAAATTAGGGTTCTTGATAGTAAATACAAATTGGCCCTTTAATTCAATTCCATTGAAGAAATTATACATGTCTTACGTAGAAATTCATGCATATATGTATATAGAACCAGTAGTAACCTTATTTGGGAGTTTGGGAATTTTAAATGGCGTTTTGGAGAAGATTATTGGTTGAAACCTGTAGGTTGAAATTGCAGTTTCTGGGCATGAACTGCTTCAATCGATCGATCGACCCAAGAACATCGATCGATCGCCCCATTCCCTCGATCAATCGACCCCTTCTAAAAACTTCATATTTCTCCCCTTTTTCTTTAATCCGATTTAATTACGTTGGAACCCTTGCTTATTATTTATAGAATATGAGGAGTCGTGAGGAAAACCAATAGGATCTAAATAAACCCCGTTGAATGAAATTTAATATGGGACAAAATAGTGGGTTAACGGGGAATTTCGGTACACATTAGAGATTGTAAGTAGATTCGTTAATGAATCGAGGGACTCGTGAAAGACTTAGGCCAGAAGGTTAAAGATGGTATACCTACTGAAATTATACTTAGTGAGATAGAATACTTCGAGAGGTGAGAAGTAAGTATGAAATAAATTATATATGAGAATAAAAAGAGACAAATCCGTTATGTGATATAATTGAGTAAATTGTGCTAAGAACGGATAATTTTAATTATGGGTCGTGGGCGCACCTAATTTAGAAAATGTGAATATTTATATATATGACTGTGTGACTGTGCATATATTATCTATTTGTGTAAAAAAAATCATACCCGGGCTACTTCCTATCACGGAGGTTTCAGCGTCGGGACAGTCTTATCTCGATTGGACCTTTACGGGGGATATTGACTCGTACCCTAGAAGATAGTATCCTCGATACAAGATATCTGAAAATGATAGTCAGATGTTGTGACACGACTCAGAATGTGTCTCTAAAGTGTGTGCTCTCTAGGCTCAAGTGCAAGCCTGTCGCTCAAGTAATAATCCGACAAGTCGGGTATCGATCCTCAGGGAAAAAGGACAACGGAGTTGTGACGGAGGAATCCTAACTTCGACTCTAAGAAGAAAAGGAAAAATTGATTTGGTTTTTGGGATTGATTAAGCTAAATGCAATTATGAAATTATGATGAAATATGCAACTAACTAAATTACCTGAATTATGAGTGGAAAATTGAATCAAAGTTTTTTAAACTTAAATGATGAAAAAAAACAGGATGGGAGTGAAATCCCCCAACCCTAGTGTAGTGCAGTGACAACTTCAATCATAAATTTATCCGATTAATCCGACCCGAAATTTAGGACTCCCAAGCATTATGTATACGAGGTTCAAGCCCGCGTCATACCTAATCTGAGGATGAGTAAATCGGTATCGCGGTAATTGCATTCAAATTGTACTCTAAATCATCACGAGTACCCAAAGGTAAACGAGATATAAAGATCCACAATTATTATGTAATTACGCAATACGATCAAAATTTATCGTTAAATTCATCGGATTAACGTTATACACATGCACTAACACATCAGGTTGGGTTCATGCATCCCAACCTTTTAAACCTAGCCGGACATGTTAAATGGACTAAAGCATGAAATAATAATGTTGCATGTGTATGAATTCATGATGAAACTAGATTGAAACATGTAAATATGTATTATGAACGCAACAGTAAGTTGAATCGAATACGGAAACTAAGCATACAAGAACAATGACAAGAATCTTGAATCTTAAATAAAAACTTGAAAAACAAACCCGTAATAATTAAATATTGAAGCAATTAATTCCCTTGATGTTCCTAGATGTTCCTCCCTTTTTCTCTCTATCAAAAACTGACTAAAACTATCCCTAATGGCTGCTCCCAGGTTGTTGCCTACGTTCCCCACAATTTTTTAGAGTTTTAACCTAATTGGAGTCTTGGGAACCAATCAGAATAAAGGAGCAAGTTCGCGCATCAGGGACCCCGAACCGGTTCGGCCTGTACCCCAAACTGATTCACCCCCAAACCAGTTCGGCCTGGGGTTCGCGAATGTATGCTGGCTTGGAGTGCTACACTTAGAATTTTTCTGGCTTTTCTTTTCTTCCTTTCTTGGATTTTTCTTCAAATTCAACTGGGCATAAATCATCAACTGTAGCTCGGATTTGGGTGCCGTTTCTTCCAGTGTTCTCGTTGTTCCGAGATCTTCAACTTTCCAGTTGACTTCTCCTTCCGGATCGGGCTGGAAAATTACCGAATTTCCCTTGAACTTGCCTTCTTAGCTTTTCTTGCATCGTCTTGCTTCCTCTTTTGTATTGCTTGCATAATTAACCTGTAAAACCAATAAGAGAAGCACGAAACACGAAATACTCGCCAACGAAGGTTAGTAGCATAAATGTGAATCAAATACATATATGTTACATCACTCGGGTTCACAAATGTACTGAAATTAGGGGAATAAATATACAATATTTATGCCCAATCAAACCCCCCTAACTTAGAACTTTGCTCGTCCCGAGCAATGTAAAAGTATGAGAGTATGAGTTAAGGACCCTTCAAGGAGTTTATTGGGATAGAACACCTCTTTCGCGGGCAAGCGATTTCATTTAGCACATGCAACAAGCCTTTAAACCTCTAGGTTACCCTAGTAGGACGAGTTGTGTCTCGTGAGGGTTTGCAGTGAATATACCCACAAAATTCGACTCAAAGAAAATTCAAAATATGCAAAAATTATGTACTTCAAACTTTCCAAAAAATAGTCATCATCAAGTCATATTTACGAGTCTCAAACCGTAGTGTGTGTGTGTGCGAAGTCGAAAATATAACCGCCAATTTTAACTGATTGATCATTACGTTACTTATCCGAAAATTCGTTTTGATTTCAATTTCTCACGGAACGCTCTCACAAACGAATCTCTCGGATTATGGCATTTCTCTCGGCATGCGTGATATAAAGAGTAAATGTAATGGAAATAAATTCACGCATGCAAGTAGAAAGACGGAAACTTTATGGCGAAAGGATCTCATCAACGGATTACGATTTTAAAAACGGGAACATTGCCTTTATTTCGCGCACTTAGCCTCTTATATTATCTTTTGGTGTCTTAGCTCTCCACGCGGTAATCAATTTTCGCAATTTGGACTCGGTTAGGACTTTTTCGGGTTGAAGGTTGCATTAGGTAAAATGAAGGAGGTATGGAAGGTTGGAATTGGAAACGTCATTAATGATGTTCAATTGTGCTTTTTTCGAGTTTTTGCTCATTTTTTTCTTCTCTTTCTATTTTTTTTTTGTTGTTTTTGCAGAGCATGTTATTTTGTTTCTTGCCCCTTTATATGCACTTTTTGGACTTGAAATCTGAAATTTTCATTTTTCACAATTCCGGTTATTTTGGGTTTTTCGGGTTGTCAAACGAAAGGGAAAATTATTCGGCTCAATTTGGGTTGCAAAGGGTGATTTTTGGCTACTTTTTCTGGCCAATATTTTTGGGGTGACAAACGAGGGCCTACTTCATTGTCCAAAATGCCAATTGTGTTACCATATGCGTTTCGAGGTGAATTTAAGTTTAGAGACTAATTTGACACGTTTTTAAAGGCAATATTGCACACATTTTTCAAAACGATCAAAATGAAAGGATTGAGATCCTTGACAACTTATTAGGCGCTAAAAATAACTTTGAGTTAACAATTAACTCGGATTGATTTAAAAAGTCGCAAAACGCGATGGGCTCGAATCTCACCGGGTTTGTTAATCTTCACTTTTATTCGTTAAGTCGTCAATTTTCGCTTAATTTCCATCTTTGGTCAATTTCGGTTTTGTGTATGTCGGATGTTTACAATTTGAGACTCCAATTTGACTTTTAATGATATTTTTGAAAAAATTGAATTCCAATTTTTATTTATTTTGAACAAAAAATATTTTTGGATTTTTCAAAATTTTATGATTTTTTTGGAAATTTTGGGCATTTTGAAGATTTGTGAAGTTTTAGAAATACGCACTTGTGACCCCCCCTAACTTAGACTTTTGCATTGTCCTCAAGAAAAAAGGACGAAAATCTAACTCAAAGTGAATAATAAGTGCGGAAAAATAAAACAAACAAATATGAAAAATGCAACAAGACACTATATGACACTCATGCATGACTCAAAAATACAACAATAATCACCCCATACGCGTCGGGGGTGCGACGAACTCTCATCTCTCCATAACTTCACCCGACCCCACTCACGAGGTTGGATGTTCTCCTTGTCTCTCCCGTCCTAGGATTATAAGCTAACAATTGGAACAAGTTGGGACCTCGCCCATAGATAAAGGATAGACCGGGAGACTCGTCGTGACTAATTGGAAAGGGATCCTCGTGATGCTGGCTCAAAGTGTGATCTGCGTGCATTGACTCGGAGGGAACACCTAGGTTTCGTTCAATTTTTAAGATGCATGGGTCGAGCTCTAAGTCAGATGAACCACGCATTTTCTCCTCACTTGCCTTCGGGGCCTCTAGTGTTGTGGGTGGATTGTCATAACGAAGGAATTCATCAATTTTTGCTTTCAATTCACTTTCGTCTAAGTGACTACATGAATCCAATAGGGATTGGCCTTCAATAGTAATACTTTCATCCACCTGCCCGAATTCTCTTTCAAAAACTTGACACGACTCAGAATGTGTCTCTAAAGTGTGTACTCTCTAGGCTCAAGTAATAATCCGACAAGTCGGGTATCGATCCTCAGGGAAAAAGGACAACGGAGTTGTGACGATGGGACAAGACGGAGGAATCCTAACTTCGACTCTAAGAAGAAAAGGAAAAATTGATTTGGTTTTTGGGATTGATTAAGCTAAATGAAATTATGAAATTATGATGAAATATGCAACTAACTAAATTACCTGAATTATGAGTGGAAAATTGAATCAAAATTTTGTAAACTTAAATGATGAAAAAAAACAGGATGGGAGTGCAATCCCCCAACCTTAGTGTAGTGCAGTGACAACGTCAATCATAAATTTATCTGATTAATCCGACCCAAAATTTAGGACTCCTAAGCATTATGTATACGAGGTTCAAGCCCGCGTCATACCTAATTTGAGGATGAGTAAATCGGTATCGCGGTAATTGCATTCAAATTTTACTCTAAATCATCACGAGTACCCAAAGGTAAACGAGATATGAAGATCCACAATTATTATGTAATTACGCAATACGATCAAAATTTATCGTTAAATTCATCGGATTAACGTTATACACATGCACTAACACATCAGGTTGGGTTCATGCATCCCAACCTTTTAAACCTAGCCGGACATGTTAAATGGACTAAAGCATGAAATAATAACGTTGCATGTGTATGAATTCATTATGAAACTAGATTGAAACATGTAAATATGTATTATGAACGCAACAGTAAGTTGAATCAAATACGAAAACTAAGCATGCAAGAACAATGACAAGAATCTTGAATCTTGAATAAAAACTTGAAAAACAAACCCGTAACAATTAAATCTTGAAGCAATTAATTCCCTTGATGTTCCTAGATGTTCCTCCCTTTTTCTCTCTATCAAAAACTGACAAAAACTATCCCTAATGGCTGCTCCCAGGTTGTTGCCTACGTTCCCCATAATTTTTTAGAGTTTTAACCTAATAGGAGTCTTTGGAACCAATTAGAATAAAGGAGAAAATTCGCGCATCAGGGACCCCGAACCGGTTCGGCCTGTACCTCGAACTGGTTTGTCCCCCAAACCGGTTCGGCCTGGGGTTTGCGAATGTATGCTGGCTTGGAGTGCTACACTTAGAATTTTTCTGGCTTTTCTTTTCTTCCTTTCTTGGATTTTTCTTCAACTTCAACTGGGCATAAATCATCAACCGTAGCTCGGATTTGGGTACCGTTTCTTCCAGTGTTCTCGTTGTTACGACATCTTCAACTTTCTAGTTGACTTCTCCTTCCGGATCGGGCTGAAAAATTATCGAATTGCCCTTGAACTTGCCTTCTTAGCTTTTCTTGCATCGTCTTGCTTCCTCTTTTGCATTGCTTGCATAATTAACCTGTAAACCCAATAAGAGAAGCACGAAACACGAAATACTCGCCAACGAAGGTTAGTAGCATAAATGTGAATCAAATCCATATATGTTACATCACTCGGGTTCACAAATGTACTGAAATTAGGGGAATAAATATACAATATTTATGCCCAATCATGTTGTAAGAGACGTGAGGGTATGTGATGACCTCTTAGGACCTCGAACTATGCTTCGCCTCCATTTGTTTGTGTATTGTGTTAATACAGTTGGAGAGTGATTCCGAACTTGTATTTCCCTTAGTTTGAGTGATACGAGGACTTGATAACAGAGTATGCGAAAACCATAGATTTTAAGTGGGGTGCCGTTAATATATGTATTATATGTGTGACTAATATATATTCGTATATCTATATGGGAACTTTCTACTGTGATTATAAGTAGATAAGTAATGAATAAATGCTTCAACTTTCTTATAATTTCACGGGCACTTTATAACGGTAATGAGTTTTCCTAAATAACGTAAGAAATCTTGAAGGGAATGATTTTCCTAAAGTAAATATCAGAACCTTACTTTTCCTATGATAAAACCTTATGGAGAATAAGTTAGAGAAATCTATGAGATTTATTAGTACGATAGGCATGCACACTAGATGAGAGGTGATAATTCTCAAGAGAGTGCCGCACACTAACATGGTTGTTGCATTAGCCGGTAAGCATTTTAAATACTTGCTAAACTATTTTTAAACTATTTTACACTCGGGCTCTGACCCATTTCTTGTTATTTCTTTTCTCTTGTATATATATATATATATATATATATATATATATATATATATATATATTACAAGTGCCCAGCCACAGGGGCGTCATGCTTAGATTCCTTGGAACGGACGTGCTGCAACTTATGTGGGAGTTGTAGGCCATTGCTTAGATGACCTCGTTGCTGACTCTACTCTTATTTTAGTTCTGATTAGTTAGGCCATGTATCGCCCATTTTCCTATTCAGTTGGATTTGTCAGAGATTTACGCTCATTTATATTTCCAGTATTCGTTACTCTTTGGGATTTAATTATTGTCAAAATGGTTTCATTTATAGTTTTAAACTGGTTTGGTTTATTTAGACGTTTTAAATTCTTGTGTGCTATTATCCCTCCTTAGTATGGGTGAATTCTTAAATTGTTAATTACTAAAAAGGTTTTCATATCTGGATTTAAATAGAATGGAACTGAGGTTTTAAATTATTTTGACACTTAGCTTAATTATTTAGGGTGCTTAAATTGGAAATTTATTTTGCGACAGTGATGCTAAGAATGAACCAACCGTTCACCTTGATTTTTAATTTAATAAAGGACTGATCACCCGGTATTTAATTAGGCGGGGTGTCACATCGCATTGTTAGTTTTTATGCGTTTTTACGTTTTGGGTAAAAAGTTTACTGTTTTAGCACTGTTTTGCTGCTGTTAGGCCCTTCCAGTGTGATTTTTCTGGAAATTTTTTAACTGAGCAAAAATATATGATATTTCTGGATAATCTGAGAAAATTTGCCCTGTCGTGAGAAGTCATTCAAACGACATATCTCTATCACGAAAAGCGTCGTTCGAGCGACGTCCTCACCTCGTTTGAGCGACGACTCTGGCTCATTCGAATAACCGTCTGGAATTTTTACTTCTTTTTGTTTGTAGTCCACTAGTTTATTTTGTGATATTTTTGGTACTACTGGAAGCTTTCTGGACTAACTGGTTTATATGCAGGTTTTACTGTCTCATATTGGAATTTTGCATATAATCTGTTTATCACACCTGATTAGCTTGATATATTCTTTGTGTGATTCATCTGGTTTACTAGCTACAGATTAGTCATCTATTGATCATATTTAGCTGGCTATTTCATGATTATCTAGATATTTTTATTTGGTATATCTTCATGCTATATACTTGTTGATTCGTTTATCTTTTCACTGGATTGTCTATTCGAGAAAAAAAGGGGGAGATATGTATGTGATGTAGGGGAAGACGTTGAGCATGTTTTTTTATTACATATTTTACAAATTCGTATTAAAAATTGGTAGTACACATTGGTATCATTTTGTTGCTCAATTTTTTAACAAATGATTTTTCAAAGTTTATTCATATTGGTATCTATTGTAAAATTGGTATCATTTGTATATATATATTGGTTTCATTTATTCCACCATACTTCATTGGGTGTGTAGGTATGCTTCAGAGATTCAAGATTTCAAGTCTACATCACATTCAGACAGTTCATGCTTGCCGGTGCTTCATATACTAGTCCGTATCCTGTATTTTTTATTTTGGGTTTATGGGATGGGATTTAGGCGTCATATGGCTTGACAGCCTGACTTAGGCATTTCACTGGTTTAGTTTTGTCCCGGAATAGTCAAAGGGGGAGATTTATAAGGATATAAATTTCCAATTGAGTCCCGATATTGTTTTGACTTAATTCCATGAACAAAACTGTGTTTGTAATATGTCATAGGAAGATTTTATTTTTGTCACGATCCCGCTTCGTCTATGACGTATTGAAGAAATCAAAGACGTTGCGGCAAAGCTTAAAAGAATTAATCATGCCGAAGTTTAATTGGTGAAAGTTTATTCGTCTTCAAGTTTAATGCATTCCGAGATTACACAGGTATGAATGCATATAATTAATGAAGCTCGGAATAATTTTTATAAAAGGATAAGGATGAATTTTTATAAGGAAAATGTTTTAAAGAGTGTTTTAAATATTTTAAACTACGTTTTATTATGATAAGATCGAAATAGATTTTGACTTAATTGGATCTCTTTTGGAAGAAACATTTTAAAGAAAAGTCAAACTGTCACCCGCGTCGTTCAAACGACATCTTTGCTCATTCGAGCGTGTAAAGACATATTTTTATAAATATCCGTCGTAATTACTTATGTCGTATACCATTACAACCGTCGAAGAAGTTAAAGAGAAATCTACATCAATATCGATCCGAATATATCAAGGTTCTGCATCAAAAAGCTTCCGCAAAGTTTACTTTGGTAAGGTTTTGATTTAAATACTTTAACTTTGCACTTAGAGCTTTGGGATATTTTTTCAAATATTTTCTAAGTGTTGGAGCGGACCTTTTTCGTCAAAATTTGAGAATGAGTAATTTTTCGAAGTCCTGTAGCGTTCCTCAATTTTGACGCTCAGGTTATTCAAGTGAGATCCCATCTAGTTCGAACGATATTAGATGTCGTGCGATGTCGTTCAAACGACACATGTCCTTCGTTCGAGCGAGATCTCTTTTTCGTTCAAACGACCGAGGCAGAGTGATTTTCTATAAATACTCATTAAATGGTTTCGTTTTCATTAAGAAGTCCCAGCGTTTTGAAAGACAGAAAACTGCGAATCTGTAGAATTCTTTTTGACTTCTTCTTTTAGGGTTTTCATCCCTTTTTTTTCAATTAACAAAAATCCCATATGCTTTGGTGAATTATTTTTGGTGTTCAAAAACACACTTTACTTTTGTTCATTCTTTGTGGGGAGAACTCTACAACCGGAGAGATGCATGCTATTGTGGAGGGAGTCGTTGTGAATATTTTAGACTACGTGTCCTTGTGGTATAGTTGCGTGTGATCCACTGCTGATTTCTAGCCCTTGCTTTGAAGGTTTGACGAAGACACTGTGGCGAAATTAAGATGGTATGTAAGTCAATGGTCTTGTAAACTTGTTAAAGTTCTAGAAATAAAAGGTTTTTCCCTTCGGGGATTTTTCCTGAAATTTGTGTCGCATGCTTTATTTATTTATGGGTTGACACACGTACACACGTAGTTGCATGTTTTGGGGCTGAATTAATTTCGTTTAAAAATAGACTCTAATTAAATAAGTGTGCCAAATTAGAAATTTGTGAATTTAATCAATTATCACACCGTCATATTTTACAAATTAGTATGAGAGCAGGTTACACTATTTTATTGTGTATTCCTATTTTCCGCAAAATTTGTGTGATATTGATTTTTTTTAAAATCACTTTCGCGAAAAATCGCAATTTTTGCGATGGAGCACTCATATAATATGATGCCAATTTTTGACGGGTCTAATTATGCCTATTGGAAAGCTCGTATGAAATCAAAATTAAAGGCTATTGATGAACGCGTTTGGTTGTTGTGTGAAAGAGGGTGGACTCCTCCCACTGTCACCGTTAAAAATATCACCTCTTTAAAACCCGTGTCAGCTTGGACTGAAGATGATTTTAAAATGTCTAATTTTAATTCACGTGGTTTGAGTGCTATTTCTAGAGTCATCACTCCCGATGAGTTCCGCCGAATTATGACGTGCACCACGTCTAAAGAGGCACGGGATGTACTCCAATTGACACATGAGGGTACGAACGCGGTTAAAGAATCAAAATTGCAAAATCTTGCCACCCAATTTGAGACTATTACTATGTTAAAGTCCGAAACTTTTGATGAATTTTATGCACGTTTGTCAGACATTGTCAACACTAGTTTTAATTTGGGTGAGGTGATTTATAACACGCGTGTCATTGAAAAGATTTTGAGATCTCTCCCAAAACGCTTTATTCCTAAAGTCACTGTTTTAAACTCTTTGGGAAATTTGAAATCTCTTAAGTTGGTAGAACTTGTAGGAGATCTTCAAACCTATGAGATTGACATGTTTTCCCAAACGATTAAGGCTAAGGATAAAGGCGTTGCTTTAAAGACTCATTTTAAGAAAAAGAAAGAAAAAGTTTACGAGTCCGATTCTGAGGGAGATTTTGATTTTAATGATATGGCCTTATTTGCAAAAAAGTCTAAAAAATTTCTCAAAATTTCTAAAGAAAATTCTTCCAATAAAAAGAGATTTTTTGAGAAAAATAAAAAGAAAGGAAAAGCCAAAGAAAGCAGTGAGAGGGAAAAAAAGAATGACTTATATGAGGAGTGTGAGGAGGATTTTGAGAATGTGACTTGTTTTGAATGTGGGGGTAAGGGGCATAAGTCGTTTGAGTTAGGGGTGTTCAAAAAACCGACTGGACCGACGGACCGAACCGAATCGACCCTTTTTTTCGGTCTTTTTTCTTAATCGGTCCAGTCTCGGTTTATTTTTTTGGTGGACCGACCTAGTCGGTCCGGTCCACGGTTTACAGTTTCAAAAACCCTGTTAGGACCGACCCGAATCGACTGTATATAAAATAATATATTTTTACATATATATGTATATATATAAGATAAATAAATAGTAAAAATATATATTTCAATATTTGATTAGTTTAAATTATAGTTTAATCCAATAGTAGCTTTGTTTTAATCGCAAATTTTGATATTTTTTAGTTTTTAATGTTTGAAAAAAATAGACACGGGTATATTTGTACTATTATAAATGATTTAATTCATTAATGTGAGGACCGACGGGTTAGACCGGACCGACCCTATAAAAAACCGAACCGACTAGGGTCGGTTAACCGACATTATCGGTCCGGTCTCGGTCCATTTTTTTAGAGGACCCACCAAGTTAGTTTGATAAAAAAAAACCTTAAAACTGAACCGGACCGGACCGTGAACACCCCTAGTTTGAGTGTCCTACGTGGCTTAGAAAGAAAGGGAAGAAAGTAGCCATGCCTGCCACACTTAGTGATAGTAGTGAAGGTGAGGGTGATGTGACTAGTGGTGAGAAATTTGTTGCTTTTTTAACTAGTCGTGTGAGCACACCCACTTTGTCCCATAATAGTGCACACGAATGTGATGGTGATGATTTGAGCGCTTCGAGTGAGGGAGAAAGTGAGAGTGAAAGTGGAGATGAAAGTGAGCTCCAAAAAGCATTTAGAGATTTGTACACTGAGACCTTAAAGACAAAAAAGTATAATAGGGATTTAGGTCGTCGAGTGTTAGATTTGGAGAGAGAGAATGAGGTTTTAAGAAAGGAAAAATGTGATTTGACCGACACAGTGTCAAGTGTGACAACACGTGTATCCCAACTCGAGAGTGATCTCGAACGTGCCAGGGAGGTCAAAGTCAATTTTGAGAATGCACCTAATAAGGTTGAAATGGTGGTTCTTAATCCCGATAAACTCGTTAATTGTGGGTAGGAAAAGAGGAAAATTCATATGGAATTCACCTCCGAAAATTTGGTTTGTTTATCCATGATTGGAAAAATCAAATATCGATTAGGTCCATTGAAATGAAATGCATTTTGCATTAAGTTTTATGTTTTTCTTTAAATGATTCCCATGAGTGAGCTTAGTGGAATGATTTTCTTTTGATGAACCAACCGGTCAGTGACAAATAACAAACAATAATGAGGAAATGCAAATTATAAAATTGGGTAGAGTTGACGTGCTAGGAAAAGGTCATGACGGTGCTTCCGCTTCTTTTGTCACACCCGAGTCAATTTCCACTTTAGTGACAAATTCACATGGCCCGAAAATTAACCCACCTAGGCGTCCGTTTCCCATTAGGAGAGCACGTCCTAGAGTTTTTGAGAGAGGTGTTCCTAGGCCTATTGCAAAACGAGAGGACAACTTAGGGAATTTTGTTTTAAGTTAGCTTATGTGTCACGTTTTACTTTTACACATGTTTTTGCCACACATGCACCCACACATGATACTTTACATGCTCCTGGAGACTACATGAGAGAGTTTGCACATTTAGGTGAGCAAGTTAAGTTTTTGGTCAAAACATCACAAAATTTGTTGGAGATTTTTCATAAGTTGGTACCACCTTTGGAAAATCCCTTCGCAGCTAACGATTGAGGTTTGACTTGTTTACTAGCATAGGTTGTTTTCCAAATATGAAATTATTTGCCTATTGCTAGTATGTATCATTTTTGTATGTTTTCCATTTTTTGAAAAAAATTTGAAAAATACAAAAAGATTTTGTTTTGATAAAATTTGTGAGAAAATCAAAAAAGATTTTTGTATTTTGTTTACACCATTTATGGATGGACACTTAGGATGACCGAGTCACAACATCATTCCATTTTTCACGTGACTATTTGATAGTGTTTTGAGACAATATACCATGTCATCTTTGTGCTTTGTAATGTTTGGAGTCATTGAGATGTAATTAAGTGTTACTTCCTACATGTTTGACTCATGATTTCCTTTATTGCACACATGCACATATTTGTTTGATTATTGTGCTTGTCTTATCACATGTTGGTTGGGTGTTTTTACTTCAGTACTATCTTTAAAAACTAACCAAATGCGATAAAACTTGATAAAAAGTTATGCATGTAAGAGTCGTTTACGAGTTTGTGTGCTTTATTTGAAAACGGGGAGGGGTTGTGAAAGGTTCACATTTGACCTTTGCGAATACTAAGCCACTGTTATATCGGGCCTAAAAAATTGAGGAATGTTATTATTCGGGGTCCAAAGAGGTTTAAAAGAGCCCGAAAGATTTAAAGGCAATAAAAAGAAATTTATGCCATAAAGGGGCCGTTAGGTTTTTGCACCAATTCTCTAATGTTTGAGAATTTAGATTACCTCTAAAAGAAAATATGCATGAGGGATTTTGGATGGAGAATTAAAACGATTTTTCACGTCCTTGATAGTCTTGAAAAAGCGCTACATAGTTTTGGACGTTATTAGTGTGGAAATCACTTTGACTTTGATTTGTTGATTTGTATAATACGATGTCATCTAAATTTAATAATTTTTACACTTAAGGATATTTTTTATGTTCATTCATTAGGAGTACACGTATGCATCGTGCACATATGATTGATTGAGTTGATTTTCCTATCAAATGTGTTCACACCCATTCATTTCGTTTCCATGATTTAGTTGTTTAAGCATAAATCCATGGTGTGTGATTTTCGGTATCTTATTTTTGTACGAAAAAAAATTGAAAAATAAAAAATGGTTTGTGAAATCTTTTGAGATACTCCTTTTTATGCGTGTAGTTTGATTCATGTTTGCTATGCATTTTGTCGTGACACTCCATGTTTAGATTGTTTCTTCTTATCTGTCTATTTGGGGACATCATAAAATGGGGGGGGGGGGGGGGGGGGAAGAATTATCATGTTATGGGGGAGTTGATTATGGGGGAGATTTGATTTATTAATGATTTATTCTTATATCAAACTCGATACGTCACGAAGGTTTTTGCTTTATCTCATGTGTGTAGCTACAAAGATCGAAGATCATTATGTTCCACATCCTGATGAGAAAAGCTTTGTGATTTGATGAAGATTTTGAAGAAAAATTTGAGAACTTGCAAATTTGTACCTTTTCAGTTTTGGGATTTATGGGAGGGTAGATTTTTATAGGTCATTTGGTATTTGATAATTCATATGTTTTTATGTATGTACTGGCATAGACATAGGGGGAGATTTGTAAGGACATATTTTTATAAATGTCCGTCACAATTAATTAATTTGTATACCGTTACAACCGTCGAAGAAGTTCAAGATCAATCTACATCAAGATGGATTTGAATATATTAAGGTTCTTCATCAAAAAGCTTCCGTAAAGTTTACTTTGGTATGGTTATGATTTAAATACCTTAACTTTGCACTTAGAGCTTTGAGATATTTTTTCAAAATATTTTCTAAGTGTTGGAGCGGACTTTTTTCGTCAAAATTTGAGAATGGGTAATTTTTCTAAGTCCTGTAGCGTTCCTCGATTTTGACACTCAGGTCGTTCAAGAGAGATCCCATCTCATTCGAACGACATTAGATGTCGCGCGATGTCGTTCAAACGACACGTGCCCTTCGTTCAAGCGAGATCCCTTTTTCGTTCAAACGACCTAGGCGACACGATTTTATATAAATACTCATTAAATGGTTTCGTTTTCATTAAGAAGTCCTAGCATTTTGAAAGACAGAAAACTACGAATCTGCGAAATTATTATTGACTTCTTCTTTTAGGGTTTTTATCCCTTTTGTTTTCAATTCACAAAAATCCCATATGCTTTGGTGTATTGTTTTTGGTGCTCAAGAACACATTTTGCTTTTGTTCATTCTTTGTGGGGAGAACTCTACAACCGGAGAGCTGCGTGCTATTATGGAGGGAGTCATTGTCAAGATTTTAGACTGCGTGTCTGAACCGCATGTCCTTGTGGTATAGCTGCATGTGAACCACTGCTGATTTCTAGCCGTTGCTTTGAAGGTTTGACGAAGACACCATACGTTACTCTTGTGGGTGAAGTCAAGATGGTATGTAAGTACATGGTCTTGTAAACTTGTCAAAGTTCTAGAAATAAAATGTTTTTCCCTTCAGGGATTTTTTCTAAAATTTGTGTCGCATGCTTTATTTATTTATGGGTTGGCTCACGCACACACGTAGTTGCATGTTTAGGGACTGAATTAATTTGGTTTAAAAATAGACTATAATTAAATAAGTGTGCCAAATTAGAAATTTGCGAATTTAATCAATAATCATACCTTCATATTTTACAGAGCGAGATAGCCATGTCGTGCAAACGACTAGCCAATCTCGTTCGAGAGGCCCATGACTACGCGGTCAGTTCGTACAAGTTACATTGGTCTCGTGTGAGTGTTCGTGCCTCTTAAGGGGCCGTTTAAGGGCTGGTTTTGGTTTTCACCCTCAAACGGCTTATTTTCAAGCCTAATCTACATATTTTGAAATTATCATCTTATTTTCAAACCAGGAGACCCCTGACTATGCGATCAGTTCATACAAGTTACATTGGTCCCGTGCGCGGTGTTCGTGCCTCTTATGGGGCCGTTTGGGGGCTGGTTCGGGTTTTCAACCTCAAATGACTTATTTTCAACCCTAATCTATATATTTTGAAATTGTCATCTTATTCTCAAACCCGAAGACCCGCCACTACGCGTTAAATTCGTACAGGTTACATTGGTCCCGTGCGAGGTGTTCTTGCCTCTCACGGGGCCGTTTAGGGGCTGGTTTGGGTTTTTACCCTCAAACGACTTGTTTTTAAGCCTAATCTACATATTTTGAAATTATCATCATATTCTCAAATCGGGAGACCCGTGACTATGCAGTCAATTTGTACAAGTTACATTGGTTCCGTGCGAGCTGTCCGTGCCTCTTCCGGGTTCGTTTTTAGGTTGGTTTTGGTATACACCCTCAAACAGCTTGTTTTCAAGCCTAATCTATATCTTTTGAATTTAGCGTCATAATCTTAAATCTAGAGACCCACTACTAGCGGTCAATTCGTACAAGTTATATTGTCCCGTGCGTGGTGTTTGGGCCTCTTACGGGGCCGTTTAGAGGCTGGTTCGAGTTTTCACCCTCAAACCGCTTGTCTTCAAGCCTAATCTAAATATTTTGAAATAATCATCATATTCTCAACTCGGGAGCCCCATGACTACGGTGTCAGTTCGTACACATTCCATTGGTCCCGTGTGAGGTGTTCGTGCCTCTTAGGAAGTCATTTGGGGGATGGTTTGGGTTTTCACCCGTAAACGGCTTATTTTTAATCCCAATCTATGTATTTTGAAATTATCATCATATTCTCAAATGAGGATAACCGTGACTACGCTGTCAATTCATATAAGTTACATTGGTCCCGTACGAGGTGTTCGTGCCTCTTACGGGGACGTTTGGGGGCTGGTTTTGGTTTTCATCGTCAAACGGCTTATTTTTTAGCCTAATCTACCTATTTTGAAATTATCAACATATTTTAAAATCGGGAGACCCGCGACTACGCGATTAGTTTGTACAAGTTACATTGGTCCCGCGCGAAGTGCGTGTGCCTCTTACGGGGCCGTTTGGGGGCTGGTTTGGGTTTTCACCTTTCAAGGGCTTGTTTTTAAGCTTAATCGATATATTTTCAAATTATCATCATATTCTGCAAAGAGAGGTCCGTGACTACGCTGTGAGTTCGTACAAGTTACATTGGTCCCGCTCGAGGTGTTAGTGCCTCTTAATGGGTCGTTTGGAGGCTTATTTGGGTTTTCAGTCTCAAACGACTTGTTTTTAAGCCTAATCTACATATTTTGAAATTATAGTCATATTCTCCAATCGGGGGACCCGTGACTACGCGGTCAATTCGTACAAGTTACATTGGTCTCGTGCGAGGTGTTCGTGGCTCTTAAGGGGCCATTTAGGGGCTGGTTTGGGCTTTCACCCTCAAACGACTTATTTTCAAACCTAATCTATATATTTTCATATTATCGTCATATTCTCAAACCGAGAGACCCACGACTACGCGGCCAGTTCATACAAGTTACATTGATCCTGTGGGAGGTGTTCATGCCTCTTAGGGGGGCCATTTGGGGGTTGGTTTGGGTTTTCACCCTCAAACGACTTATTTTTAAGCATAATCTACATATTTAGAAATTATCATCATATTCTAAAACCGAGAGACCCGCGACTACGTGGTCAGTTTGTACAAGTTACATTTGTCCCGTGCGAGGTGTTTGTGCCTCTTACGGGGCCGTTTGGCCGCTGGTTTGGGTTTTCACCCTCAAACGGCTTGTTTTCAACCCTAATATACATATTTTTAAATTATCATCGTATTGTCAAACCAGAAGACCCGCCACTACGTGGCCAAGTTGTACAAGTTACATTGGTCCCGTACGAGGTGTTCTTGCCTCCTACAGGGCTGATTTGGGTTTTCACCCTCAAACGGCTTGTTTTCAAGCCTAATCTACATATTTTGAAATTATCGTCATATTCTCAAACTGGGAGACCCATGACTACGCAGTCATTTCGTATAAGTTACATTGGTCACGTGCGAGGTGTTCGTGCCTCTTATGGGGCCATTTGGTGGCTTTCTTGGGTTTTCACCCTCAAACGGCTTGTTTTCAAGCCTAATCTACATATTTTGAAATTATCATCATATTCTCAAATCGGAAGACCCATGACTACGCAGTCAGTTCGTATAAGTTACATTGGTCCCGTGCGAGGTGTTCGTGCCCTCTAATGGGGCCATTTGGGGGCTGGTTCGGGTTTTCACCCTCAAACGGCTTGCTTTTGAGACTAATCTACATATCCTAAAATTATCGTCATATTCTAAAACCGGGAGTCCCGTGACTACGCGATCAGTTCGCACAAGTTACATTGGTCCCGTGCGAGATGTTCGTGCCTCTTGCGGGGCCGTTTGGGGGCTAGTTTTGGTTTTCACCCTTTAAGGGCTTATTTTTAAGCTTAATCGATATATTTTCAAATTATCGTTACACCAAGAGGCCCATGACAACGCTGTTAGTTCGTATAAGTAACATTGGTCCCGTGCGAGGAGTTTGTGCCTCTGACGAGGTCGTTTGGGTGATGGTTTAGGTTTTCACACTCAAACGACTTCTTTTTAAGGTTAATCGACGTATTTTGAAATGATCATCATATTCTCAAATCGAGAGGGCCGTGACTACGCTGGTAGTTCCTACAGGTTACATTGGTCCGGTGAGAGGTGGTCGTGCCTCTTGCGGGACTTTTTGGGGGCTAGTTTGGGTTTTCACCCTCAAACGACTTATTTTCTACCCTAATCTACATATTTTGAAATTATCGTCGTATTCTCAAACTAGGAGACCCGCCACTATGTGGCCAAGTCGTACAAGTTACATTGGTCCCGTGCGAGGTGTTTTTGCCTTTTACGGGGCCGTTGAGGGACTGATTTGGATTTTCACCCTCAAACGACTTGTTTTCAAGCCTAATCTACATATTTTGAATTTATCGTCATATTCTCAAACTGGGAGACCCATGACTACGCTGTCATTTCGTATAAGTTACATTGGTCACGTGCGAGGTATTCGTGCCTCTTATGGGGCCGTTTGGGGGCTGGTTTGGGTTTCACCCTCAAACGGCTTATTTTCAAGCCTAATCTACATATTTTGAACTTATCATCATATTCTTAAATCGGGAGACCCATTACTACGCAGTCAGTTCGTATAAGTTACATTGATCCCGTCCCGTTCGAGGTGTTTGTGCCTCTTATGGGGCCATTTGGGGGTTGGTTCGGGTTTTCAGCCTCAAACGGCTTATTTTTTAGCCTAATCTACATATTCTGAAATTATCATCATATTCTCAAATCGGGAGCACCGTGACTACGCGATTAGTTCGTACAAGTTGCATTGGTCCCGTGCGAGGTGTTCGTGCCTCTTACGGGGCCGTTTGGGGGCTAGTTTTTGTTTTCACCCTTTAAGGGATTATTTTTAAGCTTAATCGATATATTTTCAAATTATCGTTAAACCGAGAGGCCCGTGACTACACTGTCAGTTAGTACAAGTTACATTGGTCCCGTGCGAGGTGCTCGTGCCTCTTACGGGGCCGTTTGGGGGCTAGTTTTGGTTTTCACCCTTTAAGGGCTTATTTTTAAGTTTAATCGATATATTTTCAAATTATCATTAAACCGAGAGGCCCGTGACTACGCTGTCAGTTTGTACAAGTTATATTGATCCCCTGCGAGGTGATCGTGCCTCTGACCTGTTCGTTTGGGTGCTGGTTTGGGTTTTCGCACTCAAACGGCTTCTTTTTCAGCTTAATCGACGTATTGTGAAATTATCATAATATTCTCAAACCGGGAGGACCATGACTACGCTGGTAGTTCCTACAGGTTACATTGGTCCCGTGCGAGGTTGTCGTGCCTTTTACGGGGCCGTTTGGGGGCTGGTTTGGGTTTTCATCCTCAAACGGCTTGTTTTCAAGCCTAATCTACATATTTTCAAATTATCATCATATTTTCAAATCGGGAGGACCGCGACTTCACGGTGAGTTCGTATAAGTTACATTGGTACCGTGCGAGGTGTTCGTGCCTCTTACGGGGCCATTTGGAGACTGGTTTGGGTTTTCACAATTAACGCTTTTTTTAAGCTTAATAAATATATTTTCAAATCATTGACATATTCTCAAACTAGGAGACCCGTGACTACGCGGTCAGTTCGTACAAGTTACATTGGTCTCGTTCGAGCGGTTCGTGCCTCTTAAGGGGCCATTTAGGGGTTGGTTTGCGTTTTCACCCTCAAACGGCTTGTTTTCAAGTGTAATCTACATATTTTGAAGTTATCGTTATATTCTCAATTCGAAAGACCCGCGACTACGTGGTCAGTTCATACAAGTTACATTGGTCCGGTGTGAGGTGTTCGAACCTCTTACGGGGCCGTTTGGGGGCTGGTTTGGGTTTTCACCCTCAAACAACTTATTTTTAAGCCTAATCTATATATTTTGAAATTATCGTCATATTTTCAAACTGAGAGACCCGTGACTACGCAGTCAATTCATACAAGTTACATTGGTCCCGTGCGAGTTGTTCGTTCCTCTTTCGGGCCCGTTTTGGGGTTGGTTTTGGTATTCACCCTCAAACGGCTTGTTTTCAAGCCTAATCTACATATTTTGAAAATATCGTCATATTCTTAAATCGGGAGACCCGACTAGCAGTCAATTCGTACAAGTTACATTGTCCCGTGCGTGGTGTTTGTGCCTCTTACTGGGTCGTTTAGGGACTGGTTTGGGTTTTCACCCTCAAACGGCTTGTCTTCAAGCCTAATCTATATATTTTGAAATTATCATCATATTCTCAACCCGAGAGACCCTTGACTGCGGTGTTAGTTCGTACACATGACATTGGTCCCGTGCGAGGTGTTCGTGCCTCTTAGGAAGCCATTTGGGGGATGGTTTGGGTTTTCACCCTTAAACGTCTTATTTTTAATCCTAATCTATGTATTTTGAAATTGTCATCATATTCTCAAACTGGGAGACCCGTGACTACGTTCTCAATTTGTACAAGTTACATTGGTCCCGTACGAGATGTTCGTGCCTCTTACGGGGACGTTTGGGGGCTGGTTTGGGTTTTCACCGTCAAATGGCTTATTTTTAAGCCTAATCTACCTATTTTGAAATTATCAACATATTCTAAAATTAGGAGACTCGCAACTACGCAGTTAGTTTGTACAAGCTACATTGGTCCCGTGCGAAGTGTTTGTGCCTCTTACGGGGTCGTTTGTGGGCTAGTTTGGGTTTTCACCTTATAAGGGATTGTTTTTAAGCTTAATCGATATATTTTCAAATTATCATCATATTCTACAAAGAGAGGTCAGTGACTACGCTGTCAGTTCGTACAAGTTACATTGGTCCCGCTCGAGGCGTTCGTGCCTCTTAATGGATCGTTTGGGGGCTTGTTTGGGTTTTCAGTCTCAAACGGCTTGTTTTTAAGCCTAATCTACATATTTTGAAATTATAGTCATATTCTCAAATCGGGAGACCCGTGACTACGCGGTCAATTCGTACAAGTTACATTGGTCTCATGCGAGGTGTTCGTGCCTCTTAAGGTGCCATTTAGGGGTTTATTTGGGCTTTCACCTTCAAACGGCTTGTTTTCAAGCCTAATATACATATTTTGAAATTATCATCATATTCCTAAACCGGGAGACCCATGACTACGCAGTCAGTTCATATAAGTTACATTGGTCCCGTGCCGTGCGAGGTGTTCGTGCCTCTTATGGGGACATTTGGGGGCTGGTTCGGGTTTTCACCCTCGAATGACTTATTTTTTAGCCTAATCTACATATTCTGAAATTATCATCATATTCTCAAATCGGGAGACCCGTGGCTATGCGATTAGTTCGTACAAGTTACATTAGTCCCGTGCGAGGTGTCCATGTCTCTTACGGGGCCGTTTTGGGGGCTGGTTTGGGTTTTCAACCTCAAACGACTTGTTTTCAACCCTAATCTACATATTTTTAAATTATCGTCGTATTCTCAAACCAGGGGACCCGCCACTACGTGGCCAAGTCGTACAAGTTACATTGGTCCCATGCGAGGTATTCTTGCCTCTTATAGGGCCGTTTAGGGGCTGATTTGGGTTTTCACCCTCAAACGGCTTGTTTTCAAGCCTAATCTACATATTCTGAAATTATCGTCATATTCTCAAACTGGGAGACCCATGACTAGGCAGTCATTTGGTATAAGTTACATTGGTCACCGGCCGTTTGGTGGCTGTTTTGGGTTTTCAACCTCAAACGGCTTGTTTTCAAGCCTAATCTACATATTTTGAAATTATCATCATATTCTCAAATCGAAAGACCCATGACTACGCAGTCAGTTCGTATACGTTACATTGGTCCCGTACGAGGTGTTCGTGCCTCTAATGGGGCCGTTTGGGGGCTGGTTTGGGTTTTCACCCTCAAACGGCTTGTCTTCAAGCCTAATCTACATATTTTGAAATTATCATCATATTTCAACTCGGGAGACTCGTGACTACAGTGTCAGTTCTTACACATTCCATTGGTCCCGTGCGAGGTTTTCGTGCCTCTTAGGAAGTCGTTTGGGGGATGGTTTGGGTTTTAACCCTTAAACGGCTTATTTTAAATCCTTATCTATGTATTTTGAAATTGTCATCATATTCTCAAACTGGGAGACCCGTGACTATGCTGTCAATTCGTACAAGTTACATTGGTCCTGTACGAGGTGTTCATGCCTCTTACGGGGCCGTTTGGGAGCTAGTTTGGGTTTTCACCGTCAAACGGCTTATTTTTTAACCTAATCTACATATTTATTAATTATCAACATATTCTAAAATCGAGAGACCCGCGACTATGCGGTTAGTTTGTAAGAGTTACATTGGTCCCGTGCGAAGTGTTTGTGCCACTTACGGGGTCGTTTGGGGGCTGGTTCGGGTTTTCACCTTTTAAGGGCTTATTTTTAAGCTTAATCGATATATTTTCAAATTATCATCATATTCTGCAAAGGGAGGTCCGTGACTACGCTGTGAGTTCGTACAAGTTACATTGGTCCCGCTCGAGGTGTTCGTGCCTCTTAATGGGTCGTTTGGGGGCTTGTTTGGGTTTTCAGTCTCAAACGGCTTGTTTTTAAGCCTAATCTACATATTTTGAAATTATAGTCATATTCTCAAATCGGGAGTCCCGTGACTACGCGGTCAATTCGTACAAGTTACATTGGTCTCGTGCGAGGTGTTCGTGCCTCTTAAGGGGCCATTTAGGGGTTTGTTTGGGCTTTCACCCTAAAATGACTTATTTTCAAACCTAATCTATATATTTTCATATTATCGTCATACTCTCAAACCGGTAGACCCACGACAACGCGGCCAGTTCATACAAGTTACATTGATCCTATGGGAGGTGTTCATGCTTCTTAGGGGGTCATTTGGGGGCTGGTTTGGGTTTTCACCCTCAAACGACTTATTTTTAAGCCTAATCTACATATTTTGAAATTATCGTCATATTCTAAAATTGGGAGACCCGCGACTACGCGGTCAGTTTGTACAAGTTATATTTTTCCCGTGCGAGGTGTTGGTGCCTCTTACAGGGCCGTTTGGCGGTTAGTTTGGGTTTTCACCCTCAAACGGCTTGTTTTCAACCCTAATCTACATATTTCTAAATTATCGTTGTATTCTCAAACCAGGAGACCCACCACTATGTGGCCAAGTCGTACAAGTTACATTGGTCCCGTGCGAGAGGTTCTTGTCTCTTACAGGGCCGTTTAGGGCCTGATTTAGGTTTTCACCCTCAAACGGCTTGTTTTCAAGCCTAATATACATATTTTGAAATTATCGTCATATTCTCAAACTGGGAGACGCATGACTACGCAGTCATTTCGTATAAGTTACGTTGGTCACGTGCGAGGTGTTCGTGCCTCCTATGGGGCCGTTTGGTGGATTTCTTGGGTTTTCACCCTCAAACGGCTTATTTTCAAGCCTAATCTACATATTTTAAAATTATCATCATATTCTCAAATGGAAGATCCATGACTACGCAGTCAGTTCGTATAAGTTACATTGGTCCCGTGCGAGATGTCCGTGCTTCTAATGGGGCCGTTTGGGCGTTGGTTCGGGTTTTCACCCTCAAACGGCTTACTTTTTAGCCTAATCTACATATTCTAAAATTATCGTCATATTCTAAAACCGGGATTCCTGTGACTACGCGATCAGTTCGTACAAGTTACATTGGTCCCGTGCGAGATGTTCGTGCCTCTTACGGGGCCGTTTGGGGGCTAGTTTTGGTTTTCACCCTTGAAGGGCTTATTTTTAAGCTTAATCGATATATTTTCAAATTATTGTTAAATCAAGAGGCCCATGACTACGCTGTTAGTTCGTATAAGTTACATTGGTCCCGTGCGAGGAGTTCGTGCCTCTGACGGGGTCGTTTGTGTGATGGTTTAGGTTTTCACACTCAAACGACTTCTTTTTAAGGTTAATCGACGTATTTTGAATTTATCGCCATATTCTCAAATCGAGAGGGTGGTGACTACGCTGGTGGTTCCTACAGGTTACATTGGTCCCGTGAGAGGTGGTCGTCCCTCTTACGGGGCTATTTGGGGGCTAGTTTGGGTTTTCACCCTCAAACGGCTTATTTTCAACCCTAATCTACATATTTTGAAATTATAGTTGTATTCTCAAACCAGGAGACCCGCCACTATGTGGGCAATTCGTACAAGTTACATTGGTCCCGTGCGAGGTGTTCTTGCCTTTGACGGGGCCGTTTAGGGGCTGATTTGGATTTTCACCCTCAAACGGCTTATTTTCAAGCCTAATCTACATATTTTGAATTTATCGTCATATTCTCAAACTGGGAGACCCATGACTACGCATTAATTTCGTATAAGTGACATTGGTCACGTGCGAGGTGTTCGTGCCTCTTATGGGGCCGTTTGGGTTTTACTCTCAAACGGCTTGTTTTGAAGCCTAATCTACATATTTTGAAATTATTATCATATTCTTAAATCGGGAGACCCGTGGCTATGCGATTAGTTCGTACAAGTTACATTGGTCCCGTGCGAGGTGTCCATGTCTCTTACGGGGCCATTTTGGGGGCTGGTTTGGGTTTTCAACCTCAAACGACTTGTTTTCAACCCTAATCTACATATTTTTAAATTATCGTCGTATTCTCAAACCAGGGGACCCGCCACTACGTGGCCAAGTCGTACAAGTTACATTGGTCCCGTGCGAGGTATTCTTGCCTCTTATAGGGCCGTTTAGGGGCTGATTTGGGTTTTCACCCTCAAACGGCTTGTTTTCAAGCCTAATCTACATATTCTGAAATTATCGTCATATTCTCAAACTGGGAGACCCATGACTAGGCAGTCATTTGGTATAAGTTACATTGGTCACCGGCCGTTTGGTGGCTGTTTTGGGTTTTCAACCTCAAACGGCTTGTTTTCAAGCCTAATCTACATATTTTGAAATTATCATCATATTCTCAAATCGAAAGACCCGTGACTACGCAGTCAGTTCGTATACGTTACATTGGTCCCGTACGAGGTGTTCGTGCCTCTAATGGGGCCGTTTGGGGGCTGGTTTGGGTTTTCACCCTCAAACGGCTTGTCTTCAAGCCTAATCTACATATTTTGAAATTATCATCATATTTCAACTCGGGAGACTCGTGACTACAGTGTCAGTTCTTACACATTCCATTGGTCCCGTGCGAGGTTTTCGTGCCTCTTAGGAAGTCGTTTGGGAGATGGTTTGGGTTTTAACCCTTAAACGGCTTATTTTAAATCCTTATCTATGTATTTTGAAATTGTCATCATATTCTCAAACTGGGAGACCCGTGACTATGCTGTCAATTCGTACAAGTTACATTGGTCCTGTACGAGGTGTTCATGCCTCTTACGGGGCCGTTTGGGAGCTAGTTTGGGTTTTCACCGTCAAACGGCTTATTTTTTAACCTAATCTAGCTATTTATTAATTATCAACATATTCTAAAATCGAGAGACCCGCGACTATGCGGTTAGTTTGTAAGAGTTACATTGGTCCCGTGCGAAGTGTTTGTGCCACTTACGGGGTCGTTTGGGGGCTGGTTCGGGTTTTCACCTTTTAAGGGCTTGTTTTTAAGCTTAATCGATATATTTTCAAATTATCATCATATTCTGCAAAGGGAGGTCCGTGACTACGCTGTGAGTTCGTACAAGTTACATTGGTCCCGCTCGAGGTGTTCGTGCCTCTTAATGGGTCGTTTGGGAGCTTGTTTGGGTTTTCAGTCTCAAACGGCTTGTTTTTAAGCCTAATCTACATATTTTGAAATTATAGTCATATTCTCAAATCGGGAGTCCCGTGACTACGCGGTCAATTCGTACAAGTTACATTGGTCTCGTGCGAGGTGTTCGTGCCTCTTAAGGGGCCATTTAGGGGTTTGTTTGGGCTTTCACCCTAAAATGACTTATTTTCAAACCTAATCTATATATTTTCATATTACTGTCATACTCTCAAACCGGTAGACCCACGACTATGCGGCCAGTTCATACAAGTTACATTGATCCCGTGGGAGGTGTTCATGCTTCTTAGGGGGTCATTTGGGGGCTGGTTTGGGTTTTCACCCTCAAACGACTTATTTTTAAGCCTAATCTACATATTTTAAAATTATCGTCATATTCTAAAATCGGGAGACCCGCGACGACGCGGTCAGTTTGTACAAGTTATATTTTTCCCGTGCGAGGTGTTGGTGCCTCTTACGGGGCCGTTTGGCGGTTGGTTTGGGTTTTCACCCTCAAATGGCTTGTTTTCAACCCTAATCTACATATTTCTAAATTATCGTTGTATTCTCAAACCAGGAGACCCACCACTATGTGGCCAAGTCGTACAAGTTACATTGGTCCCGTGCGAGAGGTTCTTGTCTCTTACAGGGCCGTTTAGGGCCTGATTTAGGTTTTCACCCTCAAACGGCTTGTTTTCAAGCCTAATATACATATTTTGAAATTATCATCATATTCTCAAACTGGGAGACCCATGACTACGCAGTCATTTCGTATAAGTTACGTTGGTCACGTGCGAGGTGTTCGTGCCTCCTATGGGGCCGTTTGGTGGATTTCTTGGATTTTCACCCTCAAACGACTTATTTTCAAGCCTAATCTACATATTTTAAAATTATCATCATATTCTCAAATGGAAGATCCATGACTACGCAGTCAGTTCGTATAAGTTACATTGGTCCCGTGTGAGATGTCCGTGCCTCTAATGGGGCCGTTTGGGCGCTGGTTCGGGTTTTCATCCTCAAACGGCTTACTTTTTAGCCTAATCTACATATTCTAAAATTATCGTCATATTCTAAAACCGGGATTCCTGTGACTACGCGATCAGTTCGTACAAGTTACATTGGTCCCGTGCGAGATGTTCGTGCCTCTTACGGGGCCGTTTGGGGGCTAGTTTTGGTTTTCACCCTTGAAGGGCTTATTTTTAAGCTTAATCGATATATTTTCAAATTATTGTTAAATCAAGAGGCCCATGACTACGCTGTTAGTTCGTATAAGTTACATTGGTCCCGTACGAGGAGTTCGTGCCTCTGACGGGGTCGTTTGTGTGATGGTTTAGGTTTTCACACTCAAACGACTTATTTTTAAGGTTAATCGACGTATTTTGAAATTATCGCCATATTCTCAAATCGAGAGGGTGGTGACTACGCTGGTGGTTCCTACAGGTTACATTGGTCCCGTGAGAGGTGGTCGTGCCTCTTACGGGGCTGTTTGGGGGCTAGTTTGGGTTTTCACCCTCAAACGGCTTATTTTCAACCCTAATCTACATATTTTGAAATTATAGTTGTATTCTCAAACCAGGAGACCCGCCACTATGTGGGCAATTCGTACAAGTTACATTGGTCCCGTGCGAGGTGTTCTTGCCTTTGACGGGGCCGTTTAGGGGCTGATTTGGATTTTCACCCTCAAACGGCTTATTTTCAAGCCTAATCTACATATTTTGAATTTATCGTCATATTCTCAAACTGGGAGACCCATGACTACGCATTCATTTCGTATAAGTGACATTGGTCACGTGCGAGGTGTTCGTGCCTCTTATGGGGCCGTTTGGGTTTTACTCTCAAACGGCTTGTTTTGAAGCCTAATCTACATATTTTGAAATTATTATCATATTCTTAAATCGGGAGACCCATGACTACGCAGTCAGTTCGTATAAGTTACATTGGTCCCGTCCCGTGCGAGGTGTTCGTGCCTCTTATGGGGTCATTTTGGGGCTAGTTCGGGTTTTCACCCTCGAACGACTTATTTTTTAGCCTAATCTACATATTCTGAAATTATCATCATATTCTCAAATCGGGAGACCGGTGACTACGCGATTAGTTCGTACAAGTTGCATTGGTCCCGTGCGAGGTGTTCGTGCCTCTTACGGGGCCGTTTGGGGGCTAGTTTTTGTTTTCACCCTTTAAAGGCTTATTTTTAAGCTTAATCGATATATTTTCAAATTATCGTTAAACCGAGAGGCCCGTGACTACGCTGTCAGTTCGTACAAGTGACATTGGTCCAATGCGAGGTGCTCGTGCCTCTTACGGGGCCGTTTGGGGGCTAGTTTTCGTTTTCAGTCTTTAAGGGCTTATTTTTAAGTTTAATCGATATATTTTCAAATTGTCGTTAAACCGAGAGGACCGTGACTACGCTGTCAGTTCGTACAAGTTATATTGATCCCGTGCGAGGTGATCGTGCCTCTGACGGGGTCGTTTGGGTGCTCGCACTCAAACGGCTTCTTTTTCAGCTTAATCGACGTATTGTGAAATTATCATCATATTATCAAACCAGGATGCCCATGACTATGCTAGTAGTTCCTATAGGTTACATTGGTCCGTGCGAGGTGGTCGTGCCTCTTACGGTGCCGTTTGGGGGCTGGTTTGGGTTTTCACCTTCAAACGGCTTATTTTCAAGCCTAATCTACATATTTTGAAATTATCATCATATTCTCAAATTGGGAGATCCGTGACTACGCGGTGAGTTCGTACAAGTTACATTGGTACCGTGCGAGGTGTTCGTGCCTCTTACGGGGCCATTTGGGGACTGGTTTGGGTTTTCACAATTAACGCTTTTTTTAAGCTTAGTCAATATATTTTCAAATCATTGACATATTCTCAAACCGAGAGACCCGTGACTACGCGGTCAGTTCGTACAAGTTACATTGGTCTCGTGCGAGGTGTTTGTACCTCTTAAGGGGCCGTTTAGGGGTTGGTTTGCGTTTTCACCCTCAAACGGCTTGTTTTCAAGCGTAATCTACATATTTTGAAATTATCGTTATATTCTCAATTCGGAAGACCCACGACTACGTGGTCAGTTCATACACGTTACATGTAACATCCCACATTTTCATGCATTAAATATTTAATTAATTCGGGAATTGAAAATTACTTGTGGGTCGTAATTTAATTGAATTAATTAGAAATTTTTTATTTAAATATTAATCGAGGAGTAAAGGGTTAATATTTACGGGAAGTTATTTACTAAGTGAATAGTAATTATTTATTTAAGTCATTTCGAGTATTAATGACAGGGTATGCACTTATCTCAACCGGGAGTCGGTATAGACTAAAGGGGTGAGGGGATAAACATTTTTATAAATTAATTTGGATGCCAATTCTGAGTGTACGGTTGAGTCCGAATGGGCCGAGATAGTCAGAAAAGTGTACCCGGGGGTTGTAAACGGGTCACGAGGCATTTTTAGACATAGCCGAGCCCACACGGGGGCATTTGGGTCACTTGGGCTTTGGCCATTAGGCAAAAAATGGGATTTAGGTAAATTAAGGAATTAGAAGGAATAAGAAAATGGCTGATAGAGTTTTAGAAAAAGGCTAAGTGGATTAAGGAACCCTAATAGCAGTTAAAGGCAATTTTGGGATCACTAGAGAGACAACCAGGATCATCTCCAACCTTGGAATTCATCTCGGAATCAGACACTACGAAACCTAAGGCAAGTGGATAACTTGCAATAATATTAAATCTGTTTTGAAATTCATATTCATGTGATGTGTTTGATCAAAAATTCATTTTGGGTGTTCATGGCATAAACATGAGGTTTTGAAAAGTAATAATCTGATTTACGAATTTGAATGAGAATTCTGGTAGAAATCTGTTATTATAAACTGATGCATATCTAGTAGGATGATATCTGGATAATTAGAAACGAATTTGGTGAAGGGATTTGGGATGTAAATGGGTTAAGGGTTAAAGATGAATTTTTCCCCAAATTCAGAAATTGTAGTTAATGGATGAATTAATGATGTTGGTGGACATTCTAGAGGTCCCTAATAAGGTTTCTAACATGCATTAATGCTAAGAGGACTTGAGGTTACTGGTAGAAGGAATTAGGGTTTGAGAATTTTTGTCCATGGCTGATTCTGCCTTCGCAAAGAAGACGAAGACATGTTCGATTGTTCGATCGAAGGTCTGGGGTCGATCGATCGAAGGCCGGCAAATTTTGGCAATTCTGCCCAGTTATGTATATAAAAGAAAATTTATATAATAAATCCTTATGAAATTAATTATGGGGAAATTAATACATGTGTTTAAACCTAATTAATCATGAGTAAAGATAATTAGGATTTGAGGAATTTTTGGTGTCACGTAATGATAAGAAAAGTTTCGGGAGTCGGGAATTTAGACTCGAGTGAGGTTATTCGGACTACGAGAGTAAGTCTAATTTTACGGGGGGAGCGACACCAAAGGTGACTTAATTAATTAATGTGCGAATTAATTAATAACTAGGGTTGGGCCATAAACTCTTAATAAATTAAATAGGCTTGTGTCACAGATTTAGTACATGGTGTAGCCAGGACATTTTATATTTATATATATATATACGGTGTGTGATAGTATATATATATATAGTGTGTGCATTAATATCATTGATTGAATATTACTATTATATACTCTAGTGCTATAGGGGGAGGTTGCGCATAGTGGGTGAATCCCCTAGCTTGAGGAGTAGGGCGAGTATAATCCCAAGTCACAGTGTCCGTTATATGGGTGAGGGACATCTCACTTTCAGGGAAGGAATATGTACGCCTCCAATTCGTATGTTAAACTAAGTTAGTGAGTGAATCTAACTTGGATAACTAGGTTACGTGAATATACCTAGTGGGATAGCACTTGGGAAAATTTATATTTCGTGAGTATTCTTACTAGGTCGAGAGTTTGTATTAAATTTTATTCTAGTATGTTTGTGAATAAGGTAATATGATTAATTATATAATTAGGTAAATAATTATATATGGGATAATCAACGCATAGTGAAAAAAACTGTATTATGTGCATAATAGGTGTGAATGTTATATGAAATTTAAAAGGAGTAATGATTCAATTAAGTTGACGTTTATAATAACTTAAAAATCATGAATTAAGGCATACTCGGTTAGAGTAGGTAACATTCAAGGGTTAAAAATAAGCATTGGGTCAGGAGCGTAGGACCTAGTAAATTAAATGGAAGCGTTAGTAGTGCACATTAGAAAAGGGGTGAGGAAGTCCTCAAGAGATTGCGGCACTAACTAAAATATGAAGAGCATGCATATTTATTTATTACTGCAAGTTAATCATTTGTTAAATGTTTTCAAATGTTTTTGGGTACTAACCCTTGCTATAAATTTTTTTAAAACCTTTTAGGTGTCCAACCACAAGGGCGCCAAGCTTGACTCTATTCTAGGTATCCTTTGCTACGGCACATGTGGATGTTGCGGGGTTTTGATAGACGCCTCCTTCTTCCATTCTTGTAGAGACTCTCTAGTAGTTATCTGAGCTTGTCGCTCACAGTTCATTTATCAGTAGTAGACTTGTTGAGATGTTTTTCTGATATTTACTTATATTGGGTATTTGAACCGATGGTTTATTCGGTTAGGAGTTTTATTGTGGATGGTTATTTTAATTAACTGTGATTGTGTATTGTTGTATGTTCCGCATGAGTTTTATTTAATTAGTTGAAAGAAAAATTGGCACCAGTCTACTTTTCTCACTTAGGTGGTTAGTATAAAAAAAAAGACGACAGTGATGCTAAGAATGGACCAACTGAGAAACCTTTTCTAACTTGATTTAGGACTGATCACCCGGAATTAATTAGGCGGGGTGTCACAGATGGTATAAGAGCATGATGTTATAGTGTCCTTAGGATCTGTGCGGCTTTCTACGTTTCAGTGTAACACTCGTTGTTATAGAGCCCTATTATTAGGACTGTTGATTCATTTTCCGCTTGTGAGATATCGTACTTCTGCTGTGTATATTTTTGTGTAAATTGTGTACTTATACAATTCAATCTATTTCAGATGCCACCGAGGAGACTGAGAGCTGAGAGGGCTTAGTCTATAGTGATGAAATCAGGGAGGCTCATCAGGAGCCACAGGTACCGCTACCACCACCCCCACCCGAGTTGATTTCCACTACTCAGGTGGCAGTGATAGTCGCCCAGGCGGTCAAAACAGCAATGAGAGCTATGGGAGCTCACTTTCCACAGCCTCAGGCACCGCCTCCAGTGGCACCAGCAGTTCAGGGTCCAGTGGGGCCACCGTCTTGGCAGAGAGTTAGGGAGACCTTTCAGAAGGGTCACCCACCTGAGTTCCGGGGTAGTACAGATGTGATAGAGGCTTGTGACTGGAAGAAAAACATTCAGCGCCATCTGTGCATGCTAGAGTGTACCGAGGTACAGAAGCAGATGCTTGCTACCTTTCGTCTATCAGGGACTGCCTTACAGTGGTGGGAGTCAGTTACCACCTCCGGGGAGCGAGACTTGATGCCGATAGCAGAGTTTTGGGTGCGGTTCGCCCGCAAATACTTTCCACCACCAGTAGAGACTGAGATGAGGAAGAAATTCAGTGATTTAGTTCAGGGTGACCGATCAGTGGCAGACTACGAGGAAGAGTTCACCCGTTTGGCAAAATTTGTGCCAAATGAGGTGAGCGATGAGGAACGGAAGAAATTGAGGTTTATGGACGGTTTAGCCTAGAGGATCAGGCAACACTTGATTGGGAATTCGGTGTTAGTGACGTATACAGACGTCATTAATGCCGCACTTGTACACTGCCAGGACCATCGCTTCCCTGCGAAGGGGAGAAAGCGAATAGGGGAGCCGAGCCAACAGGGCAAGGCTGTTATTAGTAGTGACACTAGTGGTGATCAGCAACAGGTGAGTAGTCAGCAAGGGAATCAGGCTAAGAAGTTTAAGCCTGGTGGTTTCCGACAGGGAGGACAAGGGTTCAGGCAGGGGCAGCCGGGCCCAAATCAGTAGCAGCAGGTTCCTCAGGGCCAAGGGAACAATGGGGGAGGCCAACAGGGCCAGGGCCAGCCGCGTCAGGGCCAACGACAGGGGGATGGTCAGAGACGCTGCTTTGTGTGTGGCTAGCCAGGACACTTCAAGAGGGAATGCCCACAGAGGGGCAGAGGTCAACAGCAGGAGGCCCAACAGGGGCAACGGGGGCAATTACCACCAGCAGCACCAGCCCCACCCGCCCCACCTCAGCAGGGGCAGATGCACTACGGACGTGTATATAACATCCGAGATGTTCCTAATCCCCCGGCGCAGCAAGCACCGCCAGTAGTTGAGGGTATGTTTCTCATTCATGGTTATGAGGGTAGTATTCTCTTTGATACGAGAGCATCACATTCATTCATTAAAATAAATTTTGCTAAATGGGCCGGACTACTAGAGACCGCGGGAGGTCTTCGGATGTGTGTAGAGTCGCTAGTTGGCAGCGGGGCCACGATTCACTCAATTTGTCGGGGTGTGGACATTTTGATTGGGAGACTTAGTTTAGCAGCGGACCTACTAGTGTTAGATATGGAGGGGTACGATGTCATCTTGGGTATGGATTGGTTGGCAGGTTATCGGGCGACGGTGGATTGCTACGAAAGGACTATCGTGTTCTCCATTCCAGGGCAGGAGATGTTCTTAATAGCAATGCCACTACCCGAGGGAGGGTCATGCACACACTTGTATTACATTGAGGAGGAAACCTCACAGGAGGTGGCTATTTCGTTGGATTCAATCCCAGTGGTGAGAGATTTTGAGGATGTGTTTAAGGAGATACCAGGGTCACCACCTAGCAGGGAAATCGAATTTGTGATCGATTTAGCACCGGGGACGAGGCCAATTTCTCGGGCCCCATACCATATGGCCCCTTTAGAGATGCGTGAGCTGAGGGAGCAGATTCAACAGATTCTGGGTCAGGGTTTCATACGACGGAGTACATCGCCGTGGGGTGCACCAGTGTTATTTGTGAAAAAGCGAGATGGCTCACTACGGTTATACGTGGACTATAGAGAGCTGAATAAGGACACGATACGGAAAAAGGTATCCGTTGCCTAGGATTGACGACCTATTTGACCAGTTGAGAGGGGCGTCTTATTTCTCTAAGGTCGACTTAAGGTCAGGATATCATGAATTATGTATCCAGGAGGAATATGTTCCGAAGACCTCTTTCCTGTCGCGGTATGGGTCTTACGAGTTTAGGGTGATGCCATTCAGACTCACCAATGCACCAGCAGTGTTCATGGACCTCATGAACAGAGTATTCAGGGAGTTTCTCGATCAGTTTGTTATCGTATTCATTGATGACATCCTGATCTACTCGCGTACCAAGGAGGATCACACAGAGCACCTACATATAGTGTTACAGACATTACAGGATCACCAACTCTATGCCAAATTCGGTAAGTGTGGATTTTAGCTACGGGAGGTCCAGTTCCTTGGCCACGTGGTGTCAGGCCGGGGTATTGCGGTGGATCCAAGTAAAGTATCGGTAGTGAGGGAGTGGGGACAGCCCATGACACCGACGGAAGTGCGCAGTTTTCTAGGGTTGACCGGTTATTACAGACGGTTCATCAAAGGATTCTCAAAGATTGCGGGCCCTTTGACGAATCTTACCCGGAAAGGGGTACCTTTCACTTGGGATGATCACTGTCAATTAGCCTTCGATGAGTTAAAGGACAAGTTGACATCTGCACCCGTACTTGCATTGCCGAAAGGAGGATTAGAGTATTGGGTCTACACTGATGCATCCTTACAGGGACTTGGGGGTGTGCTTCAGCAGGAGGAAAGGGCTATAGCTTATGCGTCCAGGATGCTAAAGACCCACGAGAAGAATTACCCCACTCACGACCTGGAGTTAGCAGCAGTCATTTTTGCTTTGAGGATATGGAGACATTATCTCCTGGGGGAGCAGTTCACGCTATTCACGGATCATAAATCTCTTCAGTATCTCTTCACTCAGAAGGATTTGAATATGAGATAGAGGCGATGGCTAGAATTCATGAAAGACTATCAGTTTGATATTCAGTATCATCCTGGTAAGGCTAATGTGGTGGCAGATACATTGAGTCAGAGACCGACTGGGGAAATATCAGAAGTCTGGAAAGCGAAGTGGAGAGAACTTCGATACGAGGATGATGTAGCCAGGACTTGCATGTTAGCATTATCCATCACACCCGAGATCATTATGCGGGTTGTGGGGGCTCAGGCAGAGGATCAGAACTGCTGGGATAGGGTGAGCCAGTTGCTAGCTGAGGGAGAAGAGGGGTACTCGATCAGCTCGGAGGGAGGCTTACGCCATAATGGGAGGTTGATTGTGCCAGAGGATACGGAGTTGAGGCATGCTGTCATAAGGGAGTCTCATGGGTCGAGATTCGCAGTACATCCCGGTGGGGATAAGATGTATCAAGATATGAGGAGGCCGTATTGGTGGGCAGGGATGAAACAGGACATAGCCGAATTTGTTTCGAAATGTGCCACGTGTCAGCTTGTGAAAGTTGACCATCAGAGACCATCAGGGATGTTACAGCCACTTCAGATTCCTGTGTGGAAGTGGGAGAGAATCTATATGGACTTCATTACAGGATTACCGACATCACAGAAGGGTCACGATTCCATATGGGTAATTATGGATCGGTTGACCAAAGTGGCCCACTTCCTACCGGTTCGCACAGACTTTGAGATGATGCGTTATGCAAAGCTATTCATAGCGAAGATTGTTAAACTGCACGGTGTACCGATTAATATTATGTCGGATAGGGACAAAATCTTTGTGGCCCATTTTTGGCAGAGTTTTCAGGAGGCCCTGGGCACGGAGTTACGTTTGAGTACAGCCTATCACCCATAGACTGACGGGCAGACCGAGAAAGTCAATCAGATGTTGGAAGATATGCTCAAAATGTGTATACTAGACTTTGGGGGAGGTTGGGAGAAATATCTTCCTCTGGTAGAGTTTGCGTATAATAACTCCTACCAATTCACGATCGGCATGGCACCATTCGAGGCATTATACGGGAGACCTTGTCGTTCACCCGCTTATTGGTTAGAGGTGGGGGACAACAAACTGTTGGGGCCAGAGATTATTCAGGAGACATCTTTCAAGATAGAGCTGATCCGAGGGAGGATTCGGATAGCCCAGGATAGGCAGAAAAGTTACACAGATGCCTCACGGAGACACGTGGAGTTAAAGGTTGGGGATCAGGTATTGGTCAGGGTGTCCCCCATGAAAGGGGTGATGAGGTTCGGTAAGAAGGGTAAGCTAGCCCCGAGGTACGTGGGACCTTTCCCTATTATCGAGAGGGTTGGTCCTGTAGCCTACAGTCTAGGATTACCGGAGCATCTTCAGGGGATACACGATGTGTTCCATGTAGCATTGCTAAAGAAATATCGCAGGAGTGAGAGGGCCTTCTGGCACATTCCACTCGAAGAAATTTATTTACAGCCAGACATCTCATATGAGGAGAGGCCAGTGGCTATCCTAGATCGTAGCGAGCGAAAATTACGATCCAAGGTTGTTCCACTAGTTAGAGTACAGTGGGGTCATCACAACATTGATGAGTCTACCTGGGAGCGGGAGGAGGATATGCGGGAGCAATATCCAGAGCTTTTTATCACAGGTATGACCTAATTTCGGGGACGAAATTCCTTCGTGGGGGGGGGGGGGGGGAGTATGTAACACCCCGCATTTTCATGCATTAAATATTTAATTAATTCGGGAATTAAAAATTACTTGTGAGTCGTAATTTAATTGAATTAATTAGAAAAATTTTATTTAAATATTAATCGATGAGTAAAGGGTTAATATTTATGGGAAGTTATTTACTAAGTGAATAGTAATTATTTATTTAAGTCATTTCGAGTATTAATGACAGGGTATGCACTTATCTCAACCGGGAGTCGGTATAGACTAAAGGGGTGAGGGGATAAACATTTTTATAAATTAATTTGGATGCCAATTATGAGTGTACGGTTGAGTCCGAATGGGCCGAGATAGTCAGAAAAGTGTACCCGGGGGTTGTAAACGGGTCACGAGGCATTTTTAGACATAGCCGAGCCCACACGGGGGCATTTGGGTCACTTGGGCTTGGGCCATTAGGCAAAAAACGGGATTTAGGTAAATTAAGGAATTAGAAGGAATAATAAAATGGCTGATAGAGTTTTAGAAAAAGGCTAAGTTGATTAAGGAACCCTAATAGCAGTTAAAGGCAATTTTGGGATCACTAGAGAGCCAACGAGGATCATCTCCAACCTTGGAATTCATCTCCGAATCAGACACTACGAAACCTAAGGCAAGTGGATAACTTGCAATAGTGTTAAATCTGTTTTGAAATTCATATTCATGTGATGTGTTTGATCAAAAATTTGTTTTGGGTGTTCATGGAATAAACATGAGGTTTTGAAAAGTAATAATCTGATTTACGAATTTGAATGAGAATTCTAGTAGAAATCTGATATTATAAACTGATACATATCTGGTAGGATGATATCTGGATAATTAGAAACGAATTTTGTGAAGGGATTTGGGATGTAAATGGGTTAAGGGTTAAAGATGAATTTTTCCCCAAATTCAGAAATTGTAGTTAATGGACGAATTAATGATGTTGGTGGACATTCTGGAGGTCCCTAATAAGATTTCTAACATGTATTAATGCTAAGAGGCCTTGAGGTTACTGGTAGAAGGAATTAGGGGTTGAGAATTTTTGTCCATGGCTGATTCTGTCTTCGCAAAGAAGACGAAGACCTGTTCGATCGATCGATTGAAGGTCTGGGGTCGATCCATCGAAGGTCGGCAGATTTCAGCAATTCTTCCCAGTTATGTATATAAAAGAAAATTTATATAATAAATCCTTATGTAATTAATTATGGGATAATTAATACATGGGTTTAAACCTAATTAATCATGAGTAAAAATAATTAGGATTTGAGGAATTTTTGGTGTCACGTAATGATAAGAAAAGTTTCGGGAGTCGGGAATTTAGACTCGGGTGAGGTTATTCGGACTACAAGAGTAAGACTAATTTTACGGCGGGAGAGACACCAAAGGTGACTTCATTAATTAATGTGCGAATTAATTAATAACTAGGGTTGGGCCATAAACTCTTAATAAATTAAATAGGCTTGTGTCACGAATTTAGTACATGGTGTAGCCGGGACATTTTATATTTTTATATATATATATATATATATATATATATATATATATATATATATATATATACGGTGTGTGATAGTATATATATATATATAGTGTGTGCATTAATATCAGAGATTGAATATTACTATTATATACTCTAGTGCTATAGGGGGAGGTTGCGCATAGTGGGTGAATCCCCTAACTCGAGGAGTAGGGCGAGTATAATCCCAGGTCATAGCGTCGGTTATATGGGTGAGGGACATCTCACTTTCAGGGAAGGAATATGACTGCCTCCAATTCGTATGTTAAACTAAGTTAGTGAGCGAATCTAACTTGGATAACTAGGTTACGTGAATACACCTAGTGGGATAACACTTGGGAAAATTTATATTTCGTGAGTATTCTTACTCGGTCGAGAGTTTGTATTAAATTTTATTCCAGTATGTTTGTGAATAAGGTAATATGATTAATTATATAATTAGGTAAATAATTATATATGGGATAATCAATGCATAGTAAAAAATAATGTATTATGTGCATAACAGGGGTGAATGTTATATGAAATTTAAAAGGAGTAATGATTCAATTAAGTTGACATTTATAATAACTTAAAAATCATGAATTAAGGCATACTCGGTTAGAGTAGGTAACATTCAAGGGTTAAAAATAAGCATTGGGTCAGGAGCGTAGGCCCTAGTAAATTAAATGGAAGCGTTCGTAGTGCACATTAGAAAAGGGGTGAGGAAGTCCTCAAGAGAGTGTGGCACTAACTAAAATATGAAGAGCATGCATATTTATTTATTACTGCAAGTTAATCATTTGTTAAATGTTTTCAAATGTTTTTGGGTACTAACCCTTGCTATAAATATTTTTAAAACCTTTTAGGTGTCCAACCAGAAGGGCGCCAAGCTTGACTCTATTCCAGGTATCCTTTGCTGCAACACATGTGGATGTTGCGGGGTTTTGATAGACGCCTCCTTCTTCCATTATTGTAGACACTCTCTAGTAGTTATCTGAGCTTGTCGCTCATAGTTCATTTATCAGTAGTAGACTTGTTGAGATGTTTTTCTGATATTTACTTGTATTGGGTATTTGAACCGATGGTTTATTCGGCTAGGAGTTTTATTGTGGATGGTTATTTTAATTAATTGTGATTGTGTATTGTTGTATGTTCCGCATGAGTTTTATTTAATTAATTGAAAGAAAAATTGGCACCAGTCTACTTTTCTCACTTAGGTGGTTAGTATTAAAAAAAAAAGACGACAGTGATGCTAAGAATGGAACAACTGAGAAACCTTTTCTAACTTGATTTAGGACTGATCACCCGGGATTAATTAGGCGGGGTGTCACATTACATTGGTCCCGTGTGAGGTGTTCGAACCTCTTACGGGGCCGTTTGGGGACTGGTTTTGGTTTTCACCCTCAAACGACTTATTTTTAAGCCTAATCTATATATTTTGAATTTATCGTCATATTTTCAAATCGGGAGACCCGTGACTATGCAGTCAATTCGTACAAGTTACATTGGTCCCGTACGAGCTGTTCGTTCCTCTTTCGGGCCCGTTTTGGGGTTCGTTATGGTATTCACCCTCAAATGACTTGTTTTCAAGCCTAATCTACATATTTTGAAAATATCGTAATATTCTTAAATCGAGAGACCCGACTAGCAGTCAATTCGTACAAGTTACATTGTCCCGTGCGTGGTGTTTGTGCCTCTTACTGGGTCGTTTAGGGACTGGTCTGGGTTTTCACCATCAAACGGCTTGTCTTCAAGCCTAATCTATATATTTTGAACTTATCATCATATTCTCAACCCGAGAGACCCGTTACTATTGTGTCAGTTTGTACACGTTACATTGGTCCCGTGCAAGGAGTTCGTGCCTCTTAGGAAGCCATTTGGGGGATGGTTTGGGTTTTCACCCTTAAACGGCTTATTTTTAATCCTAATCTTTTTATTTTGAAAATGTCATCATATTCTCAAACTGGGAGACCCGTGACTACGCTCTCAATTCGTACAAGTTAAATTGGTCCCGTACGAGGTGTTCGTGCCTCTTACGGGGCCGTTTGGTGGCTGGTTTGGGTTTTCACCGTCAAATGGCTTATTTTTAAGCCTAATCTACCTATTTTGAAATTATCAACATATTCTAAATTCGGGAGACTCGTGACTACGCGGTTAGTTTGTACAAGTTACATTGGTCCCGTGCGAAGTGTTTGTGCCTCTTACGGGGCCGTTTATGGGCTGGTTTGGGTTTTCACCTTTTAAGGGCTTCTTTTTATGCTTAATCGATACATTTTCAAATTATTGTCATATTCTAAAAAGAGCCATGACTACGCTGTCAGTTCGTACAAGTTACATTGGTCCCATTCGAGGTGTTCGTGCCTCTTAATGGGTTGTTTGGGTTTTCAGTCTCAAACGGCTTGTTTTTAAGCCTAATATACATATTTTGAAATTATAGTCATATTCTCAAATTGGGAGACCCGTGACTATGCGGTCAATTTGTACAAGTTTCATTGGTCTTGTGCGAGGTGTTCGTGGCTCTTAAGGGGCCATTTAGGGGTTGGTTTGGGCTTTCACCCTCAAACGACTCTTTTTTAAGTCTAATCTATATATTTTCATATTATCGTCATATTCTCAAATCCAGAGACCCACAACTATGCAGTCAGTTCATATAAGTTATATTGGTCCCGTGGGAGGTGTTCATGCGTCTTACGGGGCCATTTGGGGGCCGGTTTAAGTTTTCACCCTCAAACGGCTTATTTTTAAGCCTAATCTAGATATTTTGAAATTATTGTCATATTCTCAGATTGGGAGACCCGCGACTAAGCGGTCAGTTTCTACAAGTTACATTAGTCCTGTGTGAGGTGTTCGTGCCTCTTACGGGGCCGTTTGGGGGCTAGTTTGGGTTTTCTCCCTCCAACGGCTTATTTTCAACCCTGATCTACATATTTTGAAATTATCATCGTATTCAAAAACCAGGAGACCGACCACTATGCGGCCAATTCGTAGAGATTACATTGGTCCCGTGCGAGGTGTTCTTGCCTCTTACGGGGCCGTTTAGGGGTTGATTTGGGTTTTCACCCTCAAACGGCTTGTTTTAAAGCCTACTCTACATATTTTGAAGTTATCGTCATATTCTCAAACTAGGAGACCCGTGACTATGCAGTCATTTCGTATAAGTTACATTGGTCCCGTGCGAGGTGTTCGTTCCTCTTATGGGGCCGTTTGGGGGCTGGTTTGGGTTTTCACCCTCAAATGGCTTATTTTCAAGCCTATTCTACATATTTTAAAATTATCCTCATATTCTCAAACCGGGAGACCCATGACTACGCAGTCAATTCGTATAAGTTACATTGGTCCCGTGCGCGGTGTTCGTGCCTCTTATGGGGCCGTTTGGGGGCTGGTTTGGGTTTTCACCCTCAAACGGCTTGTCTTCAAGCCTAATCTATGTATTTTGAAATTATCAGCATATTCTCAACTCGGGAGACCCGTTACTACAGTGTCAGTTCTTACACATTCCATTGGTCCCATGCGAGGTTTTCGTGCCTCTTAGGAAGTCGTTTGGGGGATGGTTTGGGTTTTAACCCTTAAACGGCTTATTTTCAAGCCTAATCTACATATTCTGAAATTATCGTCATATTCTCAAATCGGGAGACCTGTGATTACGCTATCAGTTCGTACAAGTTACATTGGTCCCGTGCGAGGTGTTCGTGCCTCTTACGGGGCCGTTTGGTGGACTAGATTTGGTTTTTACCCTTTAAGGGCTTATTTTTAAGCTTAATAGATATATTTTAAAATTATCGTTAAACCGAGAGGCCTGTGACTACGCGATCAGTTTGTACAAGTTACATTGGTCCCGTGCGGGGTGTTCGTTCCTCTTACAGGGCCGTTTAGGGGCCAATTTTTGTTTTCACCCTTTAAGGGCTTATTTTTAAGCTTAATCGATATATTTTCAAATTATCGTTAAACCGAGAGGCCCGTGACTACGCTGTCTGTTCGTACAAGTTACATTGATCTTGTGCGAGGTGTTCGTGCCTCTAACGGGGTTGTTTTGGTGATGGTTTGGGTTTTCACACTCAAACGGCTTCTTTTTTAGCATAATCGACATATTTTGAAATTATTGTCATATTCTCAAATCGGGAGGCCCGTGACTATTCTAGTAGTTCCTACATGTTACATTGGTCCTGTGCGAGGTGGTCGTGCCTCTTACGGGGCCTTTTGGGGGCTGGTTTGGGTTTTCACCCTCAAACGGTTTATTTTCAAGCCTAATCTACATATTTTGAAATTATCACCATATTCTCAAATCGGGAGATCCGCGGCTATGCGGTGAGTTCGTATAAGTTACATTGGTACCGTGCGAGGTGTTCGTGCCTCTTATGGGCCATTTGGGGACTGGTTTGGGTTTTCATCATTTAAGGCTCTTTTTTAATCTTAATCATTATATTTTCAAATCATCGACATATTATCAAACCGGGAGACCCGTGACTACGCGGTCAGTTCGTACAAGTTTCATTGGTCTCGTGCGAGGTGTTCATGCCTCTTAAGGGGCCGTTTAGGGGTTGTTTTGCGTTTTTACCCTCAAACGGCTTATTTTCAAGCGTAATCTACATATTTTGAAATTAACGTTATATTCTCAATTCGAAAGTCCCGCGACTACGTGGTCAGTTCATACTAGTTACATTGGTCCCGTGCGAGGTGTTCAAATCTCTTTCGGGGCCGTTTGGGAGATGGTTTGGGTTTTCACCCTCAAATGATTTTTTTAATCCTAATCTATATATTTTTAAATTATCATCATATTTTCAAATCGGGAGACCCATGACCACGCAGTCAATTCGTACAAGTTACATTGGTCCTGTGCGAGCTGTTCGTTCCTCTTTTGGGCCCGTTTTGGGGTTGGTTTTGGTATTCAGCCTCAAACGGCATGTTTTCAAGCCTAATCTACATATTTTGAAAATATCATCATATTCTTAAATCGGGAGACCCGTGAGTAGCTGTCAATTCTTACAAGTTACATTGTCCCGTGTGAGGTGTTTGTGCCACTTACAGGGTCGTTTAGGGGCTAGTTCGGGTTTTCACCCTCAAATGGCTTGTCTTCAAGCCTAATCTATATATTTTGAAATTATCATCATATTCTCAACCCGAGAGACCCGTGACTACGATGTCACTTCGTACACATTACACTGAGCCCGTGCAAGGTGTTCGTGCCTCTTAGGAAGCCATTTGGGGGATGGTTTTGGTTTTTCACCCTTAAACGGCTTATATTTAATCCTAATCTATGTATTTTGAAATTGTCGTCATATTCTCAAACTGGGAGACCCATGACTACGCTCTCAATTCGTACAAGTTACATTGGTCCCGTACGAGGTGTTCGTGCCTCCTACGGGGCCGTTTGGGGATGGTTTAGGTTTTCACCGTCAAAAGGCTTATTTTTAAGCCTAGTCTACCTATTTTGAAATTATTAACATATTCTAAAATCGGGAGACCCGCGACTACGCGGTTAGTTTGTACAAGTTACATTGGTCCCGTGCTAAGTGTTTGTGTCTCTTACGGGGCCGTTTGTGGGCTGGTTTGGGTTTTAACCTTTTAAGGGATTGTTTTTAAGCTTAATCGATATATTTTCAAATTAGCGTCATATTCTGCAAAGAGAGGTCCATGACTATGCTGTCAGTTCGTACAAGTTACATTGGTCCCACTCGAGGTGTTCGTGCCTCTTAATGGGTCGTTTGGGTTTTCAGTCTCAAACGGCTTATTTTTAAGCCTAATCTACATAATTTGAAATTATAGTCATATTCTCAAACCGGGAGACCCGTGACTGCGCGGTCAATTTGTACAAGTTACAATAGTCTCGTGCGAGGTGTTCGTGCCTCTTAAGGGGCCATTTAGGGGTTGGTTTGGGTTTTCACCCTCAAACGACTTGTTTTTAAGCCTAATCTATATATTTTCATATTATCGTCATATTCTCAAACCGAGAGACCCACAACTACGCGGTCAGTCAATACAAGTTACATTGGTCCCATGGGAGGTGTTCATGCCTCTTACGAGGCCATTTGGGGGCTGGTTTGGGGTTTCACCCTCAAATGGCTTATTTTTAAGCCTAATCTACATATTTTGAAATTATCACCATATTCTCAAATTATGAGACCTGCGACTACGCGGTCAATTTGTACAAGTTACATTAGTCCCGTGCGAGGTGTTCGTGCCTCTTAGGAACCGTGGGGGCTAGTTTGGGTTTTCTCCCTCAAACGGCTTATTTTCAACCCTGATCTATATATTTTGAAATTATCATCGTATTCAAAAACCAGGAGACCGGCCACTATGCAGCCGATTCGTAGAGATTACATTGGTCCCGTGCGAGGTGTTCTTGCCTCTTACGGGGCCGTTTAGGGGCTGATTTGGGTTTTCACCCTCAAACGGCTTGTTTTAAAGCCTACTCTACATATTTTGAAGTTATCGTCATATTCTCAAACTAGGAGACCCGTGACTATGCAGTCATTTCGTATTAGTTATATTGGTCCCGTGCGAGGTGTTCGTTCCTCTTATAGGGTTGTTTGGGGGCTGCTTTGGGTTTTCACCCTCAAACGGCTTGTTTTCAAGCCTATTCTACATATTTTAAAATTATCATCATATTCTCAAACCGGGAGACCCATGACTATGCAGTCAGTTCGTATAAGTAACATTGGTCCCATGCGCGGTGTTCGTGCCTCTTATGGGGCCGTTTGGGGGCTGGTTTGGGTTTTCACCCTCAAACGGCTTATTTTTAAGCCTAATCTAGATATTTTGAAATTATTGTCATATTCTCAGATTGGGAGACCCGCGACTACGCGGTCAGTTTCTACAAGTTACATTAGTCCCGTGTGAGGTGTTCGTGCCTCTTACGGGGCCGTTTGGGGGCTAGTTTGGGTTTTCTCCCTCCAACGGCTTGTTTTCAACCCTGATCTACATATTTTGAAATTTTCATCGTATTCAAAAACCAGGAGACCGGCCACTATGCGGCCAATTCGTAGAGATTACATTGGTCCCGTGCGAGGTGTTCTTGCCTCTTACGGGGCCGTTTAGGGGCTGATTTGGGTTTTCACCCTCAAACGGCTTGTTTTAAAGCCTACTCTACATATTTTGAAGTTATCGTCATATTCTCAAACTAGGAGACCCGTGACTATGCAGTCATTTCGTATAAGTTACATTGGTCCCGTGCGAGGTGTTCGTTCCTCTTATGGGGCCGTTTGGGGGCTGGTTTGGGTTTTCACCCTCAAATGGCTTGTTTTCAAGCCTATTCTACATATTTTAAAATTATCCTCATATTCTCAAACCGGGAGACCCATGACTACGCAGTCAATTCGTATAAGTTACATTGGTCCCGTGCGCGGTGTTCATGCCTCTTATGGGGACGTTTGGGGGCTGGTTTGGGTTTTCACCCTCAAACGGCTTGTCTTCAAGCCTAATCTATGTATTTTGAAATTATCATCATATTCTCAACCCGAGAGACCCGTTACTATTGTGTCAGTTCGTACACGTTACATTGGTCCCGTGCAAGGAGTTCGTGCCTCTTAGGAAGCCATTTGGGGGATAGTTTGGGTTTTCACCCTTAAACGGCTTATTTTTAATCCTAATCTTTTTATTTTGAAAATGTCATCATATTCTCAAACTGGGAGACCCGTGACTACGCTCTCAATTCGTACAAGTTAAATTGGTCCCGTACGAGGTGTTCGTGCCTCTTACGGGGCCGTTTGGTGGCTGGTTTGGGTTTTCACCGTCAAATGGCTTATTTTTAAGCCTAATCTACCTATTTTGAAATTATCAACATATTCTAAATTCGGGAGACTCGTGACTACGCGGTTAGTTTGTACAAGTTACATTGGTCCCGTGCGAAGTGTTTGTGCCTCTTACGGGGCCGTTTATGGGCTGGTTTGGGTTTTCACCTTTTAAGGGCTTCTTTTTATGCTTAATCGATACATTTTCAAATTATTGTCATATTCTAAAAAGAGCCATGACTACGCTGTCAGTTCGTACAAGTTACATTGGTCCCATTCGAGGTGTTCGTGCCTCTTAATGGGTTGTTTGGATTTTCAGTCTCAAACGGCTTGTTTTTAAGCCTAATATACATATTTTGAAATTATAGTCATATTCTCAAACTGGGAGACCCGTGACTATGCGGTCAATTTATATAAGTTTCATTGGTCTTGTGCGAGGTGTTCGTGGCTCTTAAGGGGCCATTTAGGGGTTGGTTTGGGCTTTCACCCTCAAACGACTCTTTTTTAAGTCTAATCTATATATTTTCATATTATCGTCATATTCTCAAATCCGGAGACCCACAACTATGCAGTCAGTTCATATAAGTTATATTGGTCCCGTGGGAGGTGTTCATGCGTCTTACGGGGCCATTTGGGGGCCGGTTTAAGTTTTCACCCTCAAACGTCTTATTTTTAAGCCTAATCTAGATATTTTGAAATTATTGTCATATTCTCAGATTGGGAGACCCGCGACTACGCGGTCAGTTTATACAAGTTACATTAGTCCCGTGTGAGGTGTCCGTGCCTCTTACGGGGCCGTTTGGTTGCTAGTTTGGGTTTTCTCCCTCCAACGGCTTGTTTTCAACCCTGATCTACATATTTTGAAATTATCATCGTATTCAAAAACCAGGAGACGGGCCACTATGCGGCCAATTCGTAGAGATTACATTGGTCCCGTGCGAGGTGTTCTTGCCTCTTACGGGGCCGTTTAGGGGCTGATTTGGGTTTTCACCCTCAAACGGCTTGTTTTAAAGCCTACTCTACATATTTTGAAGTTATCGTCATATTCTCAAACTAGGAGACCCGTGACTATGCAGTCATTTCGTATAAGTTACATTGGTCCCGTGCGAGGTGCTCGTTCCTCTTATGGGGCCGTTTGGGGGCTGGTTTGGGTTTTCACCCTCAAATGGCTTGTTTTCAAGCCTATTCTACATATTTTAAAATTATCCTCATATTCTCAAACCGGGAGACCCATGACTACGCAGTCAATTCGTATAAGTTACATTGATCCCGTGCGCGGTGTTCGTGCCTCTTATGGGGCCGTTTGGGGGCTGGTTTGGGTTTTCACCCTCAAATGGCTTGTCTTCAAGCCTAATCTATGTATTTTGAAATTATCAGCATATTCTCAACTCGGGAGACCCGTGACTACAGTGTCAGTTCTTACACATTCCATTGGTCCCATGCGAGGTTTTTGTGCCTCTTAGGAAGTCGTTTGGGGGATGGTTTGGGTTTTAACCCTTAAACGGCTTATTTTCAAGCCTAATCTACATATTCTGAAATTATCGTCATATTCTCAAATCGGGAGACCTGTGATTACGCTATCAGTTCGTACAAGTTACATTGGTCCCGTGCGAGGTGTTCGTGCCTCTTACGGGGCCGTTTGGTGGACTAGATTTGGTTTTTACCCTTTAAGGGCTTATTTTTAAGCTTAATAGATATATTTTAAAATTATCGTTAAACCGAGAGGCCCGTGACTACGCGATCAGTTTGTACAAGTTACATTGGTCCCGTGCGGGGTGTTCGTTCCTCTTACAGGGCCGTTTAGGGGCCAATTTTTGTTTTCACCCTTTAAGGGCTTATTTTTAAGCTTAATCGATATATTTTCAAATTATCGTTAAACCGAGAGGCCCGTGACTACGCTGTCTGTTCGTACAAGTTACATTGATCTTGTGCGAGGTGTTCGTGCCTCTAACGGGGTCGTTTTGGTGCTGGTTTGGGTTTTCACACTCAAACGGCTTCTTTTTTAGCATAATCGACATATTTTGAAATTATTGTCATATTCTCAAATCGGGAGGCCCGTGACTATTCTGGTAGTTCCTACATGTTACATTGGTCCTGTGCGAGGTGGTCGTGCCTCTTACGGGGCCTTTTGGGGGCTGGTTTGGGTTTTCACCCTCAAACGGTTTATTTTCAAGCCTAATCTACATATTTTGAAATTATCACCATATTCTCAAATCGGGAGATCCGCGGCTATGCGGTGAGTTCGTATAAGTTACATTGGTACCGTGCGAGGTGTTCGTGCCTCTTACGGGCCATTTGGGGACTGGTTTGGGTTTTCATCATTTAAGGCTCTTTTTTAAGCTTAATCATTATATTTTCAAATCATCGACATATTATCAAACCGGGAGACCCGTGACTACGCGGTCAGTTCGTACAAGTTTCATTGGTCTCGTGCGAGGTGTTCATGCCTCTTAAGGGGCCGTTTAGGGGTTGTTTTGCGTTTTTACCCTCAAACGGCTTATTTTCAAGCGTAATCTACATATTTTGAAATTATAATTATATTCTCAATTCGAAAGTCCCGCGACTACGTGGTCAGTTCATACTAGTTACATTGGTCCCGTGCGAGGTGTTCAAATCTCTTTCGGGGCCGTTTGGGAGATGGTTTGGGTTTTCACCCTCAAATGATTTTTTTAATCCTAATCTATATATTTTTAAATTATCATCATATTTTCAAATCGGGAGACCCATGACCACGCAGTCAATTCGTACAAGTTACATGGGTCCTGTGCGAGCTGTTCGTTCCTCTTTTGGGCCCGTTTTGGGGTTGGTTTTGGTATTCAGCCTCAAACGGCATGTTTTCAAGCCTAATCTACATATTTTGAAAATATCATCATATTCTTAAATCGGGAGACCCGTGAGTAGCTGTCAATTCTTACAAGTTACATTGTCCCGTGTGAGGTGTTTGTGCCACTTACAGGGTCGTTTAGGGGCTAGTTCGGGTTTTCACCCTCAAATGGCTTGTCTTCAAGCCTAATCTATATATTTTGAAATTATCATCATATTCTCAACCCGAGAGACCCGTGACTACGATGTCACTTCGTACACATTACACTGAGCCCGTGCAAGGTGTTCGTGCCTCTTAGGAAGCCATTTGGGGGATGGTTTTGGTTTTTCACCCTTAAACGGCTTATATTTAATCCTAATCTATGTATTTTGAAATTGTCGTCATATTCTCAAATTGGGAGACCCATGACTACGCTCTCAATTCGTACAAGTTACATTGGTCCCGTACGAGGTGTTCGTGCCTCCTACGGGGCCGTTTGGGGATGGTTTAGGTTTTCACCGTCAAAAGGCTTATTTTTAAGCCTAGTCTACCTATTTTGAAATTATTAACATATTCTAAAATCGGGAGACCCGCGACTACGCGGTTAGTTTGTACAAGTTACATTGGTCCCGTGCTAAGTGTTTGTGTCTCTTACGGGGCCGTTTGTGGGCTGGTTTGGGTTTTAACCTTTTAAGGGATTGTTTTTAAGCTTAATCGATATATTTTCAAATTAGTGTCATATTCTGCAAAGAGAGGTCCATGACTATGCTGTCAGTTCGTACAAGTTACATTGGTCCCACTCGAGGTGTTCGTGCCTCTTAATGGGTCGTTTGGGTTTTCAGTCTCAAACGGCTTATTTTTAAGCCTAATCTACATAATTTGAAATTATAGTCATATTCTCAAACCGGGAGACCCGTGACTGCACGGTCAATTTGTACAAGTTACATTAGTCTCGTGCGAGGTGTTCGTGCCTCTTAAGGGGCCATTTAGGGGTTGGTTTGGGTTTTCACCCTCAAACGACTTGTTTTTAAGCCTAATCTATATATTTTCATATTATCGTCATATTCTCAAACCGAGAGACCCACAACTACACGGTCAGTCAATACAAGTTACATTGGTCCCGTGGGAGGTGTTCATGCCTCTTACGAGGCCATTTGGGGGCTGGTTTGGGGTTTCACCCTCAAATGGCTTATTTTTAAGCCTAATCTACATATTTTGAAATTATCACCATATTCTCAAATTATGAGACCTGCGACTACGCGGTCAATTTGTACAAGTTACATTAGTCCCGTGCGAGGTGTTCGTGCCTCTTAGGAACCGTTTGGGGGCTAGTTTGGGTTTTCTACCTCAAACGACTTATTTTCAACCCTGATCTATATATTTTGAAATTATCATCGTATTCAAAAACCAGGAGACCGGCCACTATGCGGCCAATTCGTAGAGATTACATTGGTCCCGTGCGAGGTGTTCTTGCCTCTTACGGGGCCGTTTAGGGGCTGATTTGGGTTTTCACCCTCAAACGGCTTGTTTTAAAGCCTACTCTACATATTTTGAAGTTATCGTCATATTCTCAAACTAGGAGACCCGTGACTATGCAGTCATTTCGTATTAGTTATATTGGTCCCGTGCGAGGTGTTCGTTCCTCTTATAGGGTTGTTTGGGGGCTGCTTTGGGTTTTCACCCTCAAACGGCTTGTTTTCAAGCCTATTCTACATATTTTAAAATTATCATCATATTCTCAAACCGGGAGACCCATGACTATGCAGTCAGTTCGTATAAGTAACATTGGTCCCATGCGCGGTGTTCGTGCCTCTTATGGGGCCGTTTGGGGGCTGGTTAGGGTTTTCACGCTCAAACGGCTTATTTTCAAGCCTAATCTACATATTGTAAAATTATCGTAATATTCTCAAAGAGGGAGACCAGTGATTACGCGATCAGTTCGTACAAGTTACATTGGTCCCGTGCGAGGTGTTCGTGCCTCTTACGGGGGCGTTTGGGAGCTAGATTTGGTTTTTACCCTTTAAGGGCTTATTTTTAAGCTTAATAGATATATTTTCAAATTATCATTAAACTGAGAGGCCCGTGACTACGCTGTCAGTTCGTACAAGTACATTGGTTCTGTGCGAGGTATTCCTGCGTCATACGGGGCCGTTTGGTGGCTAGTTTTGGTTTTCACCCTTTATTGGCTTATTTTTCAGCTTAATCGATATATTTTCAAATTATCGTTAAACCGAGAGGCCCAGGACAACGCTGTCAGTTAATACAAGTTACATTGATCCCGTACGAGGTGATCGTGCCTCTGACGGGGTCGTTTGGGTGTTGGTTTGGGTGTTCACACTCAAATGGCTTCTTTTTCAGCTTAATCGACGTATTTTGAAATTCTCGTCATATTCTCAAACCGGGAGGCCCGTGACTACGCTGGTAGTTCCTACAGGTTACATTGGTCCCATACGAGGTGGACCTGCCTTTTACGGGGCTGTTTGGGGGCTGGTTTGGGTTTTCACCCTCAAACGAATTATTTTCAAGTCTAATCTACATATTTTGAAATTATCATCATATTTTCAAATCGGGAGACCCGCGACTTCGCGGTGAGTTCGTATAAGTTACATTGATACCGTGCGAGGTGTTTGTGCCTCTTACGGGGCCATTTGGGGACTGGTTTGGGTTTTCACCATTTAGGCTTTTTTAACGCTCAATCAATATATTTTCAAATCATCGACATATTCTCAAACCGGGAGACCTGTGACTAAGCGGTCAGTTCGTACAAGTTACATTGGTCTCGTGCGAGGTGTTCGTGCATCTTAAGGTGCCGTTTAGGGCTTGGTTTGCATTTTCACCCTCAAACAACTTATTTTCAAGCGTAATCGACATATTTTGAAATTATCATTATATTCTCAATTCGGAAGACCCGCGACTACGTGGTCAGTTCATACAAGTTACATTGATCCAGTGCGAGGTGTTCGAACCTCTTACGGGGCCGTTTGGGGGCTGGTTTGGGGTTTCACCTCAAACGACTTGTTTTTAAGCCTAATCTATATATATATATATTTTAAAATTATCGTCATATTTTCAAATCGGGAGACCCGTAACTATGCAGTCAATTCGTAGAAGTTACATTGGTCCCGTGCGAGCTGTTCGTTCCTCTTTCGGGCCCGTTTTGGGGTTAGTTTTGGTATTCACTTAAGTCGAATCTACATATTTTGAAAATATCTTCATATTCTTAAATCGGGAGACCCATGACTCGCCGTCAATTCGTACAAGTTACATTATCCCGTGCGAGGTGTTTGTGACTCTTACAGGGTCGTTTAGGGGCTGGATCGGGTTTTCACCCTCAAACGACTTGTCTTCAATCCTAATCTATATATTTTGAAATTATCATCACATTCTCAACCCGAGAGACCCGTGACTACGGTGTTAGTTCGTACACGTTACATTGGTCCCGTGCGAGGTATTCATGCCTCTTAGGAAGCCATTTGGGGGATGGTTTGGGTTTTCACCCTTAAACGACTTATTTTTAATCCTAATCTTTGTATTTTGAAATATTCATCATATTCTCAAGCTGGGTGATCCGTGACTACGCTCTCAATTCGTACAAGTTACATTAGTCCCGTACGAGGTGTTCGTGCCTCTTGTAGGGCTATTTGGGGGCTGGTTTGGGTTTTCACTGTCAAATGGCTTATTTTTAAGCCGAATCTACCTATTTTGAAATTATCAACATATTCTAAGATTGGGAGACCCGCGACAACGCGGTTAGTTTGTACAAGTTACATTGGTCCCGTGCGAAGTGTTTGTGCCTCTTACGGGGCAGTTTGTGGGCTGGTTTGGGTTTTCACCTTTTAAGGGCTTTTTTTTAAGCTTAATCGATATATTTTCAAATTATCGTCATATTCTTCAAAGAGAGGTCCATGTCTACGTTGTCAGTTTGTACAAGTTACATTGGTCCCGCTCGAGGTGTTCGTGCCTCTTAATGGGTCGTTTGGGTTTTCAGTCTCAAACGGCTTGTTTTTAAGCCTAATCTACATATTTTGAAATTATAGTCATATTATCAAACCGGGAGACCCGTGACTACGCGGTCAATTTGTACAAGTTACATTGGTCTTATGCGAGGTGTTCGTGCCTCTTAAGGGGCCATTTAGGGATTGGTTTGGGCTTTCACCCTCAAACGACTTGTTTTTAAGCCTAATCTATATATTTTAATATTATCATTATATTCTCAAATCGGGAGACCCACAACTACGCGGTCAGTTCATACAAGTTACATTAGTCCCGTGGGAGGCGTTCATACCTCTTATGGGGCCATTTGGGGGCTGGTTTGGGTTTTCACCCTGAACCGTCTTATTTTTAAGCCTAATATACATATTTTGAAATTATCATCATATTCTCAAATTTTGAGACCCGTGACTACGCGGTCAGTTTGTGCAAGTTACATTAGTCCTGTACGAGGTGTTCGTGCCTCTTACGGGGCCGTTTGGGGGTTGGTTTGGGTTTTCACCCTCAAACGGCTTGTTTTTAACCCTAATCTACATATTTTGAAATTATTGTCGTATTCTCAAATCAGGAGACCCGCCATTACGTGGCCAATTCTTACAAGTTACATTGGTCCCGTGCGGGGTGCTCTTTCCTCTTACAGGACCGTTTAGCGGCTGATTTGAGTTTTCACCCTCAAACGGCTTGTTTTCAAGCCTAATCTACATATTTTGAAATTATTGTCATATTCTCAAACTAGGAGACCCATGACTACGCAGTCATTTCGTATAAGTTACATTGGTCCCGTGCGAGGTGTTCGTTCCTCTTATGGGACCGTTTGGAGGCTGGTTTGGGTTTTCACCCTAAAACGACTTGTTTTCAAGGCAATTCTACATATTATAAAATTATCATCATATTCTCAAACGGGGAGACCCATGACTACGCAGTCAGTTTGTATAAGTTACATTGGTCACGTGCGTGGTGTTCGTGCCTCTTATGGGGCCGTCTGGGGCTGGTTCGGGTTTTCACCCTCAAACGGCTTATTTTCAAGCCTAATCTACGTATTATGAATTTATCGTCATATTCTCAAATCGGGAGACCTGTGATTACATGATCAGTTCGTACAAGTTACATTGGTCCCGTGCGAGGTGTTCGTGCCTCTTACGGGGTCGTTTAGGGGCCAATTTTTATTTTCACCCTTCAAGGGCTTATTTTTAATTTTAATCGATATATTTTAATATTATCGTTAAATTGAGGCCCGCGACTACGTTGTCAGTTCGTACAAGTTACATTGATCCCGTACGAGGTGTTCATGCCTGTGACGGGGTCGTTTGGGTGCTAGTTTGGGTTTTCACACTCAAACGACATCTTTTTTAGCTTAATCGATGTATTTTGGAATTATCGTCACATTCCTAACCGGGAGGCCCGTGACTGCGCTGGTAGTTCTTACAGGTTACATTGATCCCGTGCAAGGTGGTCGTGCCTCTTACGGGGCCGTTTGGGGGATGGTTTGGGTTTTCACCGTCAAACGACTTATTTTCAAGCCTAATCTACATATTTTGAAATTATCATCATATTCTAAAATCGGGAGACCCGCGACTACGCGGTGAGTTCGTTATAACTTACATTGGTACTGTGCGAGGTGTTCGTGCCTATTACGGGGCCATTTGGGGACTGGTTTGGGTTTTCACCATTTAAGGTTTTTTTAAGCTTAATTCATATATTTTCAAATCATCGACAAATTCTCAAATCGGGATACCCGTGACTACGCGGTCAGTTCATACAAGTTACATTGGTCTCGTGCGAGGTGTTCGTGCCTCTTAAGAGGCCGTTTAGGAGTTGGATTGCGTTTTCACCCTCAAACGACTTTTATTCTAGCGTAATCTACATATTTTGAAACTATCGTTATATTCTCAATTCGGAAGACCCGCGACTACGTGGTCAGTTCATACAAGTTATACTGGTCCCGTGTGAGGTTTTCGAACCTCTTACGGGGCCGTTTGGGGGCTGGTTTGGGTTTTCACCCTGAAATGACTTGTTTTTAAGCCTAATCTATATATTTTGAAATTATCATCATATTTTCAAATCGGGAGACCCGTGACTACGCAATCAATTCCTACAAGTTACATTGGTCCCGTGCGAGCTGTTCGTTCCTCTTTCGGGCCTGTGTTGGAGTTGGTTTTGGTATTCAACCTCAAACGGCTTGTTTTCAAGCCTAATCTACATATTTTAAAAATATCATCATATTCTTAAATCGGGAGACCCGTGACTAGAAGTCAATTCATACAAGTTACATTGTCCCATGCGAGGTGTTTGTGCCTCTTACAGGGTCGTTTAGGGGCTAGTTCGGGTTTTCACCCTCAAACGGCTTGTCTTCAAGCCTAATCTATATATTTTCAAATTATCATCACATTCTCAACCCGAGAGACCCGTGACTACAGTGTTAGTTCGTGCACGTTACATTGGTCCCGTGCGATGTGTTCGTGCCTCTTAGGAAGCCATTTGGGGGATGGTTTTGGTTTTCACCCTTAAACGGCTTATTTATAATCCTAATATATGTATTTTGAAATTGTCATCATATTCTCAAATTGAGAGACCCGTGACTACACTCTCAATTCGTACAAGTTACATTGGTCCCATACGAGGTGTTCGTGCCTCGTATGGGGCCGTTTGGGGGCTGGTTTAGGTTTTCACCATCAAAAGGCTTATTTTTAAGCCTAATCTACCGATTTTGAAATTATCAACATATTCTAAAATCGGGAGACCCGCGACTACGCGGTTAGTTTGTACAAGTTACATTGGTCCCGTGCTAAGTGTTTGTGCCTCTTACGGGGCCGTTTGTGGGCTGGTTTAGGTTTTAACCTTTTAAGGGCTTGTTTTTAATCTTAATCGATATATTTTCAAATTATAGTCATATTCTACAAAGAGAGGTCCATGACTACGCTGTCAGTTCGTACAAGTTAGATTGGTCCCGCTCGAGGTGTTCGTTCCTCTTAATGGGTTGTTTGGGTTTTCAGTCTCAAACGACTTGTTTTTAAGCCTAATCTACATAATTTGAAATTATAGTCATATTCTCAAACCGGGAGACAAGTGACTACGCGGTCAATTTGTACAAGTTACATTGGTCTCGTGCGAGGTGTTCGTGCCTCTTAAGGGGCCATTTAGGGGTTGGTTTGGGCTTTCACAATCAAACGAATTGATTTTAAGCCTAATCTATATATTTTCATATTATCGTCATATTCTCAAATCGAGAGACCCACAACTCCGTGGTCATTCAATGCAAGTTACATTGGTCCCGTGGGAGGTGTTCATGCCTCTTACGAGGCCATTTGGGGGCTAGTTTGGGTTTTCACCCTCAAATGGCATATTTTTAAGCCTAATCTACATATTTTGAAATTATTGTCATATTCTCAAATTATGAGACCCGCGACTACACGGACAATTTGTACAGATTACATTGGTCCCGTGTGAGGTGTTCTTGCCTCTTATGGGGCCGTTTAGGGGCTGATTTGGGTTTTCACCCTCATCAAGCCTACTGTACATATTTTGAAATTATCGTCATATTCCCAAACTAGGAGACCCGTGACTACGCAGTCATTTCGTATAAGTTACATTGGTCCCGTGCGAGGTGTTCGTTCTTCTTATGGGGCTGTTTGGGGGTTGCTTTGGGTTTTCACCCTCAAACGGCTTGTTTTCAAGCCTATTCTACATATTTTAAAATTATCATCATATTCTCAAACCAGGTGACCCATGACTACACAGTAAGTTCGTATAAGTAACATTGGTCCCGTGCGCGGTGTTCGTGCCTCTTATGGGGCTGTTTGGGGGCTGGTTAGGGTTTTCACCCTCAAACGGCTTATTTTCAAGCCTAATCTACATATTCTAAAATTATCGTCATATTCTTAAACCCGAAGACCAGTGATTACGCGATCAGTTCGTACAATTTACATTGGTCCCGTGCGAGGTGTTCGTGCCTCTTACGGGGCCGTTTGGGAGCTAGATTTGGTTTTTACCCTTTAAGGGATTATTTTTAAGCTTAATAGATATATTTTCAAATTATCGTTAAACCGAGAGGCCCGTGACTACGCTGTCAGTTCATACAAGTTACATTGGTCCCGTGCGAGGTGTTCGTGCGTCTTACGGGGCCGTTTGGGGGCTAGATTTGGTTTTCACCCTTTAAGGGCTTATTTTTAAGCTTAATCGATATATTTTCGAATTATCGTTAAACCGAGAGGCATATGGCTATGCTGTCAGTTAATACAAGTTACATTGATCCCGTGCGAGGTGTTCGTGCCTCTGACGGGGTCGTTTGGGTGTTGGTTTGGGTTTTCACACTCAAAAGGCTTCTTTTTTCAGCTTAATCGACGTATTTTGAAATTATCCTCATATTCTCAAACCGGGAGGCCCGTGACTACGCTGGTAGTTCCTGCAGGTTACATTGGTCCCGTGTGAGGTGGTCGTGCCTCTTACGGGGCTGTTTGGGGGTTGGTTTGGGTTTTCACCCTAAAATGGCTTGTTTTTAAGTCTAATCTACATATTTTGAAATTATCATCATATTTTCAAATCGGGAGACCCGCGACTTCGTGGAGAGTTCGTATAAGTTACATTGGTACCGTGCGAGGTGTTCGTGCCTCTTACGGGGCCATTTGGGGACTTGTTTGGGTTTTCACCATTTAAGGCTTTTTTAAGCTTAATCAATATATTTTCAAATCATCGACATATTCTCAAACCGGGAGACCCGTGACTACGCGGTCAGTTCGTACAAGTTACATTGGTCTCGTGCGAGGTGTTCGTGCATCTTAAGGGGCCGTTTAGGGGTTGGTTTGCATTTTCACCCTCAAACGACTTGTTTTCAAGCGTAATTGACATATTTTGAAATTATCATTATATTCTCAATTCGGAAGACCCGCGATTACGTGGTCAGTTCATACAAGTTACATTGGTCCAGTGCGAGGTGTTCGAACCTCTTACGGGGCCGTTTGGGGGATGGTTTGGGTTTTCACCCTCAAACAACTTGTTTTTAAGCCTAATCTATATATATTTTAAAAATTATCGTCATATTTTCAAACCAAGAGACCCGTGACTATGCAGTCAATTCGTAGAAGTTACGTTGGTCCCGTGCGAGCTGTTCGTTCCTCTTTCGGGCGCGTTTTGGGGTTGGTATTGGTATTCACCCTCAAACGACTTATTTTCAAGCCTAAGCTACATATTTTGAAAATATCGTCATATTCTTAAATCGGGAGACCCGTGACTAGCCGTCAATTCATACAAGTTACATTGTCCCGTGCGAAGTGTTTATGACTCTTACAGGGTCGTTTAGGGGCTGGTTCGGGTTTTCACCCTCAAACGGCTTGTCTTCAAGCCTAATCTATATATTTTGAAATTATCATCACATTTTTAACCCGAGAGACATGTGACTACGGTGTTAGTTCGTACACGTTACATTGGTCCCGTGCGAGGTGTTCGTTCCTCTTAGGAAGCCATTTGGGGGATGGTTTGGGTTTTCACACTTAAACAACTTACTTTTAATCCTAATCTATGTATTTTGAAATATTCGTCATATTTTCAAACTGGGTGACCCGTGACTACGCTGTAAATTCGTACAAGTTACATTGGTCCCGTACGAGGTGTCCGTGCCTCTTACGGGGCTATTTGGGGGCTGGTTTGGGTTTTCACCGTCAAATGGCTTATTTTTAAGCCTAATCTACCTATTTTGAAATTATCAACATATTCTAAGATCGGGAGACCCGCGAGAGAAACTGAGGGGTCAGCAAATGATCGAACTTAACAAACAAGTCGTATGCCCCTTGGTCTTGCAAGGCCTTCACCTTTTGCATATTTTGAAGACTCAGACCAGGATCGGCCCTTGCAGACATGGTGACCTTACCCCATCTAAGGGGTATCCTCGGCCCAACATGGGAAGAGAGAACAGATGAGCCAAATTCCCATGATCCAGAAGCGAAAAAATATCGAGGCTTCCAATTGTGATTTGAGGTCTGAGTCACCTGGAGCATCTTCTTCTCAGGCCTCCAAGCCACGAAGTGATTGTAGCTCGGATGATTTTTGGCCGAGGTGGGGACATAGCAACCAGCAAAGACCTGAATTGGTAGGTCAGAGTGGTGGACTGCCCTCCACAAGATGATGGCCCCTATAATGACTCTCCAAGAATTAGGAGAGAGCTGCGAGGGAGCCAAGTTGATGAAAGAAAGAATGGATCTGATGATGGGATGAATGGGTAGGCGAAACCCTAACTTAAACATCTGCTCGTACAAGCAGATTTCTCAATCTCGGCCATGATAGGCCCTCTCTTCCCTCAGAGGTCTCCTTAACTTGATGGAAGGGCTAATGGAGTATAAGTACCTAAAGCACAGAAGATCCACATCGGTGACTGTGCTCTCGAACTCGGATGCTTCAAAGATGTCAACATCACTTTCAGCACCCTCATCATCGTCAAGCTCAATGTCGGCTGGAGCAGACGTAGATGAGTGACCGAGGAACCTCTGAGCGAACTCTGCCCCTGTAACGGCCGACAGAGGGATGGCATCAAGAATGGGCGGCACAGCCACACTCGACTCAACAAGTTCAACCTATGAAGAAGAATCTGAGGTACTAGAGCCATTTTGGGATAAAGCTCGGCTGGATACCTCAGCCTGATCAGAGTCCTGATCAAGCTGAGGTGTAAAATCCATGGCTTCTTGGAAAGAGTCCATGGACATGGGGTCTGAGGTAGAAGACTCAGACTCAGACATTGGTAAACGGTTGGCAGAGACGTCTGTCTGATAAAAGTTTTCAGGAGGACCAGGATATACCACCTTGAGAGGTGGGGGAAAGATAGGTCTGGCAGGAAACTCTTGTGACCTACGAGCTTCCTCTTGAGCTCTCTCTATTTGCCTAATCTTTTCTAAGGTCTTCTCTCTAAGAGAGGGGAAATCCTCAAGGAGTTGGTATAAAGGTCTGAGCATCAGAGGACGACCCTAAACTTCAGAAAACTCCTAAAACTACAAGCACGATTGACTTATAAAATAGAGGAGTTTAAAGATCAAAACTTAAAAGTTTATAGAAAACACAGTTCGCCGGAGTTAATGGAGCTCACCGGAAAACTCAAAGACTCGCCGGAAAACTTAGAATTTCGTCGAAAAATACAAACTAAATACCAGAAACAAAGGAAATAGAAAGAAAGAAGTACCTGGAGAATGAATCGATGAGTGAAATGAAGGAAACTCGCAAGAAAATCGACGAAATCCTCTGCAGAAGAACGATTGAGTGGAAGAGCTTAGAGAGAGAAAATTCGCCAGAATAGTGTGCGCGGGAACAAAATGAAGAAGAAGAAAGATAAAGGAGTGGTTTAAACCCTTAAGTACTTGGGCACACTTCCCAAGGCCCATCATTGCCTTGGGAAACCCAAGGGATAACTGACAGCACACGCCAGCCAAATTTGCATGCTCTAGTTTGTGACAGATGTCATACAGGTATTAACTTGGGACGGACAAGCCTCGGAGGTGAAGAAATCCCCTAGCCACTTGCTCTCGCATATGACTAAGGGCTGGGGGGTGATTGATATGCCCAAGTGTACCCTCGGCCCAGAAACATCAACCTCGGCCGAGAAAATGGCCGAGACATTGATCGACCCTATGTAGGCCATGGGCCCATGGTATCATCCCTCGACCAGACCAGGGTCGGCCCAGGCCGACACTACCATATACACTTCGATGGACCCTGCGCGCATCGCAGGCATCAACAACATCCTCATGTACCTGGGTATAGCAACCTCAGCCAATAGTAGGCCGAGGTGACAAGGAGCCCTGATAACCTTCAACATGGAACCAGTCCTACCTCGGCTTGGGCCAAGGTGACAAGAAGCATTAGTAATAATCAACATGCTATATGTACAACCTCGGCTCGGGTCGACCCCAGTATATGTCTCGGATAAGATCAGGCCGAGACTCCTTATGACACATCTCAGATTGAACGGACATCAAGCCTTTACAGCTCGGCCTCTCCCAGGCCGAGGTCATTCACCAATATGACTGCCGAGCATCTGTTAACATTTGGATAAGGACACCTGGGCACAAATCAGTTGTAACAAGATTATTCTCCACATGTGGGATAATATTTCATCATCATTACTTACATGTGATAGTGACAGATGGCACTCCCATATTGGTGAGGATACCACACACATGCTCATTGCATGCATGGGGGGTACATTACACCCCCTTTGTGCTATATATAGGGGTCATCCCCTACCATGCAAAGGGATCCAACTATTCAACCCTAGCCAAAACTCTGTCTAAATATACAGTAGAGAGAGAAAGCTTGAGAGAATTGTATCCATGGCTATTAGTGCCTTCATTCAGTGATATCACTCACACACTCACAGTGGACGTAGGCCAGAGTGGCTGAACCACTTATATTCCGGTGTTGATTCATCATATCCTCATCTCCTTCTCTTATCTCTTTATATAGATGTGCTACCATTGTTATTCATATATTGAGCTTGGAAACACCTTATCTGGTGGTGCTGGTTTTCAGCATCATTAAGTCCCGTACGAGATGTTCGTGCCTCTTACGGGGACGTTTGGGGGCTAGATTTTATTTTCACCCTTTAAGGGCTTATTTTTAAGCTTAATAGATATATTTTCAAATTATCATTAAACCGAGAGGCCCGTGACTATGCTGCCAGTTCGTACAAGTTACATTGGTCCCGTGCGAGGTGTTCGTGCCTCTGACGGGGTCGTTTGTGTGCTGGTTTGGATTTTCATACTCAAATGGCTTCTTTTTAAGCTTAATCAATGTATTTTGAAATTATTGTCGTATTCTCAAATCGGGAGTCCTATGACTACGTTGGTAGTTCCTACAGGTTAGATTGGTCCCGTTCGAGATCGTCGGGTCTCTTACGGGGCCGTTTAGAAGATGGTTTTGATTTTCACCCTCAAACGGCTTGTTTTCATGCCTAATCTACATATTCTGAAATTATCATCATATTCTCAAATCGGGAGACCCACGACTACGCGGTGAGTTCGTATAAGTTACATTGGTGTCGTGCGAGGTGTTCGTGCCTCTTACAGGGCCGTTTGGGGGCTGGTTTGTGTTTTCACCATTTAAGGTTTTTTTTAAGATCAATCGATATATTTTCAAATTATCATCATATTCTCAAACCGAGAGACCTGTAACTACACAGTCAGTTCCTATAAGTTACATTGGTCCCGTGCGAGCTGTTTGTGCCTCTTAGGGGTCGGTTGGGGGCTGGTTTGGGTTTTCAGTTCTTAAGGGTTTATTTTTAAGCTTAATCGATATATTTTCAAATTATCGTTATATTTTCAAATCGGGAGACCCGTGACTACATAGTCAGTTCCTAAAAACTACATTGGTCCCGTGCGAGGTCTTCGTGCCTCTTGCGGGGCCGGTTGGGGGCTGGTTTGGGTTTTCACCCATTAAGGTATTTTTTCAAGATTAATCAATATATTTTCAAATTATCGTCATATTCCCAAACGGGGAGACCCGTGAGGACACAGTCAGTTCCTACAAGTTACATTGGTCCCGTGTGAGGTGTTCGTGCCTCCTACGGGGCTATTTGGGGGATGGTTTGGGTTTTCACCCTTTAAGGGCTGGATTTTAAGCCTAATCTACATATTTTGAAATTGTCGTCATACTCTCAAATGGGGAGACCCGTGACTACAGTGTCAATTTGTACAAGTTACTTTGGTCCCGTGCGAGGTGTTCGTGCCTCTTAAGGGGCCTCTTAGGGGTTAGTTTGGGTTTTCACCCTCAAATGACATATTTGTAAGCCTAATCTACGTATTTTTAAATTGTCATCATATTCTCAAACTCGGAGACCCTTGACTACGCTGTCAGTTCGTAAAAGTTATAGTGGTCCCGTACGAGGTGTTCGTACATTTTATGGGGGCGTTTAGGGGATGGTATAGGTTTTCACCCTCAAACCGCTTATTTTTATGCCTAATCTACATATTTTGGATTTATCATCATATTCTCAAGCTGGGAGACCCTCGACTACGCGGTCAGTTCGTACAAGTTACATTGGTCCCGTGTGAGGTGTTCGTACCTCTTACGGGGCCATTTGGGGGCTGGTTTGGGTTTTCACCCTCAAACGGCTTGTTTTTAAGCCTAATCTACATATTCTGAAATTATAGTCATATTATCAAACCGGGAGACCCGTGACTACGCGGTCAGTTCGTACAAGTTACATTGGTCTCGTGCGAGGTGTTCGTGCCTCTTAAGGGGCCGCTTAGGGGTTGGTTTGGGTTTTCACCATCAAACGGCTTATTTTCAAGCGTAGTCTACATATTTTGAAATTATCATTATATTCTCAATCCGGAAGACCCGCGACAACGTGCTCAATTCATACAAGTTACATTAGTCCCATGCGAGTTGTTCGTACCTTTTATGGGGCCGTCTGGGGGCTTGTTTGGGTTTTCACCCTCAAATGACTTGTTTTTAAGCCTAATCTACATATTTTGAAATTATCATCATATTCTCAAATCGGGAGACCCGTGACTATGCAGTCAATTCGTACAAGTTACATTGGTCCCATTCGAGCTGTTCGTGCCTCTTCCGGGACCGTTTTGAGGTTAGTTTTGGTATTCATCCTTAAACGGCTTATTTTCAATCCTAATCTATATATTTTGAATCTATCGTCATATTATTAAATCGGGAGACCCGTTACTAGTTGTCAATTCGTACAAGTTACATTGTCCCGTGCGAGGTGTTTGTGCCTCTTACAGGGTCGTTTAGGGCCTGGTTCTGGTTTTCACCCTCAAACGGCTTTTCTTCAAGCCTAATCTATATATTTTAAAATAGTCATCATATTCTCAACCCGGGAGACCCGTGACTACGATGTCAGTTCGTACACATTCCATTAGTCCCGTGCAAGGTTTTTGTGGCTCTTAGGAAGTCGTTTGGGGGATGGTTTGGGTTTTCACCCTTAAACGGATTATTTTTAATTCTAATCTATGTATTTTGAAATTTTCATCATATTCTCAAACTGGGAGACCCGTGACTACGCTCTCAATTCGTACTAGTTACATTGGTCCCGTACGAGGTGTTCGTGCCTCTTACGGGGCCGTTAGGGGGCTAGTTTGGGTTTTCACCGTCAAATGGATTATGTTTAAGCCTAATCTACCTAATTTAAAATTATCAACATATTCTAAAATAGGGAGACCCGCGACTACGCGGTTAGTTTGTGCAAGTTAGATTTGTCCCGTGCATAGTGTTTGTGCCTCTTACGGGGCCGTTTGTGGGATGGTTTGGGTTTTCACCTTTTAAGGGCTTGTTTTTAAGCTTAATCGATATATTTTTAAATTATCGTCATATTCTGCAAACAGAGGTCCATGACTACGCCGTCAGTTTGTAAAAGTTACATTGGTCCCGCTCGAGGTGTTCGTGCTTCTTAATGGGTCGTTTGGGTTTTCAGTCTGAAATAGCTTATTTTTAAGCCTAATATAAATATTTTGAAATTATAGTCATATTCTCAAACTGGGAGACCCGTGATTACGCAATCAATTCGTACAAGTTACATTGGTCTCGTGCGAGGTGTTCGTGCCTCTTAAAGGGCCATTTAGGGGTTGGTTTGGGCTTTCACCCTCAAACGACTTGTTTTCAAGCCTAATCTATATATTTCCATATTACCGTCTTATTCTCAAACCGGAAGACCCACAACTACGCGGTCAGTTCATACAAGTTACATTGGTCCCGTGGGAGATGTTAATGCCTCTTACGGGGCCATTTGGGGGCTGGTTTGGGTTTTCACCCTCAACCCGCTTATTTTTAAGCCTAATCTAAATATTTTGAAATTATCGTCATATTCTCAAATTGGGAGACCTGCGACTATGCAGTCAGTTTATACAAGTTACATTTGTCCCGTGCGAGGTGTTCGTGCCTCTTACGGGGCCGTTTGGGGGCTAGATTTGGTTTTCACCCTTTAAGGGGTTATTTTTAAGCTTAATAGATATATTTTCAAATTATTGTTAAATCGAGAGGCCCGTGACTACGCTGTCAGCTCGTACAAGTTACGTTGGTCCCGTGTGAGGTGTTCGTGCCTTTGACTTGGTCGTTTGGGTGCTGGTTTGGATTTTCAAACTCAAATGGCTTCTTTTTAAGCTTAATCGATGTATTTTGAAATTATAATCATATTCTCAAATCGGGAGGCCCGTGACTACGCTGGTAGTTCCTACATGTTAGATTGGTCCCGTGCGAGGTGGTCGTGCCTCTTACGGGGCCGTTTGGGGGCTGGTTTGGGTTTTCACCCTCACACGGCTTGTTTTCAAGCCTAATCTACATATTTTCAAATTACCATCATATTCTCAAACTGGGAGACCTGTAACTACACAGTCAGTTCCTATAAGTTACATTGGTCCCGTGCGAGGTGTTCGTGACTCTTACGGGGTCGGTTGGGGGCTGGTTTGGGTTTTCACCTTTTAAGGGTTTGTTTTTAAGCTTAATCGATATATTTTCAAACTATCGTTATATTTTCAAACCGGGAGACCCGTGACTACACAGTCAGTTCCTAATAACTACATTGGTCCCGTGTGAGGTCTTCGTGCCTCTTACGGGGCCGGTTGGGGGCTGGTTTGGGTTTTCCCCCATTAATGTCTTTTTCCAAGCTTAATCGATATATTTTGAAATTATCGTCATATTCTCAAATTGGGAGACCCGTGACAACACAGTCAGTTCCTACAACTTACATTGGTCCCGTGCGAGGTGTTCGTGCCTCCTACGGGGCTGTTTGGGGGATGGTTTGGGTTTTCACCCTTTAAGGCTTGGGTTTTAAGCCTAATCTACATAGTTTGAAATTATCGTCATACTCTCAAATTGGGAAACCGGTGACTACAGTGTCAATTTGTACAAGTTACATTGGTCCCGTGCGAGGTGTTCGTGCCTCTTAAAGGGCCGCTTCGGGATTGGTTTGGGTTTTCACCCTCAAATGACATATTTTTAAGCCTAATCTAGATATTTTTAAATTGTCGTCATATTCTCAAACTCGAAGACCGTACAAGTTACATTGTCCCGTGCGAAGTGTTTGTGCCTCTAACTAGGACGTTTAAGGGTTGGTTCGGGTTTTCACCCTCAAACGGCTTGTCTTCAAGCCTAATCTATATATTTTGAAATTTTCATCATATTCTCAACCCAAAAGACCCGTGACTACGGTGTTAGTTCATACACGTTACATTGGTCCCGTGCGAGGTGTTCGTGCCTATTAGGAATCCATTTGGGGGATTGTTTGGGTTTTCACCCTTAAACAGCTTACTTTTAATGCTAATCTATGTATTTTGAAATTTTCATCATATTCTCAAACTGGGAGACCCGTGACTACGCTCTCAATTCGTACTAGTTACATTGGTCCCGTACGAGGTGTTTGTGCCTCTTATGGGGCCGTTAGGGGGATAGTTTGGGTTTTCACCGTCAAATGGCTTATGTTTAAGCCTAATCTACCTATTTTGAAATTATCAACATATTCTAAAATAGGGAGACCCGCGACTACGCGGTTAGTTTGTACAAGTTACATTGGTCTTGTGCATAGTGTTTGTGCCTCTTACGGGGTCGTTTGGGGGCTGGTTCGGGTTTTCACCTTTTAAGGGCTTGTTTTTAAGTTTAATTGATATATTTTCAAATTATCGCCATATTCAGCAAAGAGAGGTCGGTGACTACGCTGTCAGTTCGTACAAGTAACATTGGTCCCGCTCGAGGTGTTCGTGCCTCTTAATGGGTCGTTTGGGGGCTTGTTTGGGTTTTCAGTCTCAAACGGCTTTTTTTTAAGCCTAATCTACATATTTTAAAATTATAGTCATATTCTCAAACCGAGAGACCCGTGACTACGCGATCAATTCATACAAGTTACATTTGTCTCGTGCGAGGTGTTTGTGCCTCTTAATGGGCCAATTAGGGGTTGGTTTGGGCTTTCACCCTCAAACGACTAATTTTCAAGCCTAATACATATATTTTCATATTATCGTCATATTCTCAAATCGGAAGACCGACGACTACGCGATCAGTTCATACAAGTTACATTGGTCCCGTGGGCGATGTTCATGCCTCTTAGGGGGCCATTTGGGGGCTAGTTTGGATTTTTAACCCTCAAACGGCGTATTTTTAAGCCTAATCTACATATTTTGAAATTATCGTCATATTCTGAAACTGGTAGACCCGCGACTACGCGGTCAGATTGTACAAAATACATTAGTCTCGTACGAGGTCTTCGTGCCTCTTACGGGGTCGTTTGGGGGCTCGTTTGGGTTTTCACCCTCAAATGGCTTGTTTTCAACCCTAATCTACATATTTTGAAATTATCGTCGTATTCTCAAATCAGGAGACCCGCCACTACGTGGCCAAGTCGTACAAGTTACATTGGTCCCGTGCGAGGTGTTCTTGCCTATTACCGGGTGTTTAGGGGATGATTTGGGTTTTTACCCTCAAACGGCTTATTTTCAAGCCTAATCTACATATTTTGAAATTGTCATCATATTCTCAAACTTGGAGACCCATGACTACGTAGTCATTTCGTATAAGTTACTTCGATCACGTGCGAGGTGTTCGTGCCTCTTATGGGGCCGTTTGGGGGCTGGTTTGGGTTTTCACCCTCAATAGACTTGTTTTCAAGCCTAATCTTCATCTTTTAAAATTATCATCATATTCTCAAACCGAGAGACCCATGACTACGCAGTCAGTTCATGTAAGTTACGTTGGTATCGTGCGAGGTGTTCGTGCCTATTATGGGGCCGTTTGGGGGCTGGTTCGAGTTTTCACCCTCAAACGGCTTATTTTCGAGCCTAATCTACATATTGTGAAATTATCGTCATATTCTCAAACCGTGAGACCCGTGACAACGCGATCAATTCGTATAAGTTACATTGGTCCTGTGCGAGGTGTTCGTGCCTCTTACGGGGCCGTTTTGGGGCTAGTTTTGGTTTTCACCCTTTAAGGGCTTATTTTTAAGCTTAATCGATATATTTTCAAATTATTGTTAAACCGAGAGGCGCATGACTACGCTGTCAGTTCGTACAAGTTACATTGGTCCTGTGCGAGGTGTTCGTGCCTCTGACGGGGTCGTTTGGGTGCTGGTTTGGGTTTTCACACTCAAACGGCTTCTTTTTAAGCTTAATCGATGCATTTTGAAATTATCGTCATATTCTCAAACCGGGAGGCCCGTGACTACGCTAGTAGTTCCTACAGGCTACATTGGTCCCGTGCGAGGTGGTTGTGCCTCTTGCAGGGCCGTTTGGTGGCTGGTTTGGGTTTTCATCCTCAAACGGCTTGTTTTCAACCCGAATCTACATATTTTGAAATTATCGTTGTATTCTCAAACCAGGAGACCCGCCACTATGTGGCCAAGTCATACAAGTTACATTGGTCCCGTGTGAGGTGTTCTTGCCTCTTACGGGGCCGTTTAGGGGCTGATTTAGGTTTTCACCCTCAAACGGCTTGTTTTCAAGTCTAATCTATATATTTTGAAATTATCATCATTTTCTCAAACTGGGAGACCCATGACTACGCAGTCATTCCGTATAAGTTACATTGGTCACGTGCAAGGTGTCTGTGCCTCTTATGGGGCGGTTTGGGGACTGGTTTTGGTTTTCACCCTCAAACGGCTTGTTTTCATGCCTAAACTATATATTTTGAAATTATCATAATATTCTCATACCGAGAAACCCGTGACAACGCGATCAATTCGTACAAGTTACATTGGTCCCGTGTGAGGTGTTTGTGCCTCTTACGGGGCCGTTTGGGGCTGGTTTGGGTTTTCACCCTCAAACGGCTTGTCCTCAAGCCTAATCTACATATTTTGAAATAATCATCATATTCTCAACCCGAGAGTCCCGTGACTACGATGTGAGTTCGTACACATTCCATTGGTACCGTGCGAGGTTTTTGTGCCTCTTAGGAAGTCGTTTGGGGGATGGTTTGGGTTTTCACCCTTAAACGACTTATTTTTAATACTAATCTATGTATTTTGAAATTATCATCATATTCTCAAACTGGGAGACCCGTGACTACGCTATAAATTCGTACAAGTTACATTGGTCCCGTACCTCTCACGGAGCCGTTTGGGTGATAATTTGAGTTTTCACTGTCAAACGGCTTATTTTTTAGCCTAATCTACCTATTTTGAAATTATCAACATATTTAAAAATCGAGAGACCCGCGACTACGCGGTTAGTTTGTGCAAGTTACATTGGTCCCGTGCGAAGTGTTTGTGCCTCTTACGGGGCCGTTTGTGGGCTGGTTTGGGTTTTCACCTTTTAAGGGCTTGTTTTTAAGCTTAATCGATATATTTTCAAATTATCATCATATTCTGCAAAGAGAGGTCGGTGACTACGCTGTCAGTTCGTACAAGTAACATTGGTCCCGCTCGAGGTGTTCGTGCCTCTTAATGGGTCGTTTGGGGGCTTATTTGGGTTTTTAGTCTCAAACAACTTATTTTTAAGCCTAATCTACATATTTTAAAATTATAGTCATATTCTCAAACCGGGAGACCCGTGAGTACGCGGTCAATTCATAAAAGTTACATTGGTCTCGTGCGAGGTGTTCGTGCCTCTTAATGGGCCATTTAGGGGTTGGTTTGGGCTTTCACCCTCAAATGACTTATTTTCAAGCCTAATATATATATTTTTAGATTATCGTCATATTCTCAAACCGGAAGACCCACGACTATGCGGTCAGTTCATACAAGTTACATCGGTCCTGTGGGAGGTGTTCATGCCTCTTACGAGGCCATTTGGGGGCTGGTTTGGGTTTTCACCCTCAAACGGATTATTTTTAAGCATAATCTACATATTTTGAAATTATCATCATATTCTCAAATTGGGAGACCTACGACTACACAGTCAGTTTGTACAAGTTACATTAGTCCCGTGCGAGGTGTTCGTGCCTCTTACGGGGTCGTTTGGGGGCTGGTTTGGGTTTCACCCTCAAACGGCTTATTTTCAACCCTAATCTACATATTTTGAAATTATCGTCATATTCTCAAACCAGGAGACCCGCCACTACGCGATCAATTCGTACAAGTCACATTGGTCCCTGCGTGGTGTTCTTGCCTCTTACGGGGCCGTTTAGGGACTGATTTAGGTTTTCACCCTCAAATGGCTGGTTTTCAAGCCTAATCTACATATTTTGAAATTATCATCATATTCTCAAACTTGTAGACCCATGACTAGGCAGTCATTTCGTATAAGTTACATTGGTCCCGTGCGAGGTGTTCGTTCCTCTTATGGGGCCGTTTGGGGGCTGGTTTGGGTTTTCACCATCAAATGGCTTATTTTTAAGCCTAATCTACCTATTTTGAAATTATCAACATATTCTAAAATTAGGATCCCCGCGACTACGCGGTTAGTTTGTAAAAGTTACATTTGTCCAGTGCGAGGTGTTTGTGCCTCTTATAGGGTCGTTTAGGGGATGGTTCGGGTTTTCACCCTCAAACGGCTTGTCTTCAAGCCTAATCTATATATTTTGAAATTATCATCATATTCTCAACCCGAGAGACCCATGACTATGATGTTAGTTCGTACACGTTACATTGGTCCCGTGCGAGGTGTTCGTGCCTCTTAGGAAGCCATTTGGGGGATGGTTTGGGTTTTCACCCTTTAACAGCTTATTTTTAATCCTAATCTATGTATTTTGAAATTGTCGTCATATTCTCAAACTGGGAGACCCGTGACTACACTCTCAATTCGTACTAGTTACTTTGGTCCCGTATGAGGTGTTCGTGCCTCTTACGGGGCCGTTTGGGGGCTAGTTTGGGTTTTCACCATCAAATGGCTTATGTTTAAGCCTAATCTACCTATTTTGAAATTATCAACATATTCTAAAATTGGGAGACCCGTGACTACGCGGTTAGTTTTTACAAGTTACATTGGTCCCGTGCGTAGTGTTTGTGCCTCTTACGGGGCCGTTTGTGGGCTGGTTTGGGTTTCACCTTTTAAGGGGTTGTTTTTAGGCTTAATCGATATATTTTTAAATTATCATCATATTTTGCAAAGAGAGGTCCATGACTACGCTATCAGTCGTACAAGTTACATTGGTCCCGCTCGAGGTGTTCGTGCCTCTTAATGGGTCGTTTGGGTTTTCAGTCTGAAACAGCTTGTTTTTGTGCCTAATATACATATTTTGAAATTATAGTCATATTCTCAAATCGGGAGACCCGTGACTACGCGATCAATTCGTACAAGTTACATTGGTCTCGTGCGAGGTGTTGGTGACTCTTAAAGGGCCATTTAGGGGTTGGTTTGGGCTTTCACCCTCAAACGACTTGTTTTCAAGCCTAATTCTTATATTTTCATATTATTGTATTATTCTCAAACCAGGAGACCCACAACTACGCGTCAGTTCATACAAGTTACATTGGTCCCGTGGGAGGTGTTCATGCTTCTTACGGGGCCATTTGGGGGCAGGTTTGGGTTTTCACCCTCAAACGGCTTATTTTTAAGCGTAATCTAAATATTTTGAAATTATCATCATATTCTCAAATTGGGAGACCCGCGACTATGCAGTCAGTTTATACAAGTTACATTAGTCCCGTACGAGGTATTCGTTCCTCTTACGAGGCCGTTTAGGGGTTGGTTCGGGTTTTCACCCTCAAATGGCTTGTTTTGAACCCTAATCTACATATTTTGAAATTATCATCGTATTCTCAAACCAGGAGACCCGCCATGACGCGGTCAATTCGTACAGGTTACATTGGTCCCGTGCGTGGTATTCTTACCTCTTACGGGGTCGTTTAGGAGCTGATTTGGGTTTTCACCCTCAAATGGCTTGTTTTCAAGCTTAATCTACATATTTTGAAATTATCGTCATATTCTCAAACTAGGAGAGCCATGACTACACAGTCATTTCGTATAAGTTACATTGGTCCCGTACGAGGTGTTCGTTCCTCTTATGGGGCCGTTTGGGGACTGGTTTCGGTTTTCACCCTCAAACGGTTTGTTTTCAAGCCTAATCTACATATTTTAAAATTATCATCATATTCTGAAATCGGGAGACCCATGACTACGCAGTCAGTTTGTATAAGTTACATTGGTCCTGTGCGAGGTGTTCGTGCTTCTTATGGGGCCGTTTGGGGGCTGGTTCGAGTTTTCACCCTCAAATGGCTTATTTTCAAGCCTAATCTACATTTTCGGAAATTATCGTCATATTCTACAACCGGGAGACCTATGACTACACGATCAGTTCGTACAAGTTACATTGGTCCCGTGCGAGATGTTCATGCCTCTTACGGGGCCGTTTGGTGGCTAGATTTGGTTTTCACCCTTTAAGGGATTATTTTTAAGCTTAATATATATATTTTAAAATTATCGTTAAATCGAGAGGCCCGTGACTACATTGTCAGTTCGTACAAGTTACATTGGTCCCGTGCGAGGTGTTCGTGCCTTTGACGGGGTCGTTTGGGTGCTAGTTTGGATTTTCACACTCAAATGGCTTCTTTTTAAGCTTAATCGATGTATTTTGAAATTATTGTCATATTCTCAAATTGGGAGGCCCGTGATACGCTGGTAGTTCCTACATGTTAGATTGGTCCGGTGCGAGGTGGCCGTGCCTCTTACAGGGCCATTTGGGGGCTGGTTTGGGTTTTCACCCTCAAATGGCTTGTTTTCAAGCCTAATCTACATATTTTGAAATTATCATCATATTCTCAAATCGGGAGACCCGCAACTACGCGGCGAGTTCGTATAAGTTACATTGGTGCCGTGCGAGGTGATCGTGCCTCTTACGGGGTCGTTTGGGGGCTGGTTTGAGTTTTCACCATTTAAGGTTTTTTTAAGATGAATCGATATATTTTCAAATTATCATCATATTCCCAAATCGAGAGACCTGTAACTACACAGTCAGTTCCTATAAGTTACATTGGTCCCGTGCGAGGTGTTCGTGACTCTTACGGGGTCGGTTGGGGGCTGGTTTGGGTTTTCACCCTTTAAGGGTTTATTTTTAAGCTTAATCGATATATTTTCAAACTATTGTTACCCGTGACTACACAGTCAGTTCCTAAAAACTACATTGGTCCCGTGCGAGGTCATCGTTCCTCTTACAGGGCCGATTGGGGGCTGGTTTGGGGTTTCCCCCATTAAGGTCTTTTTCCAAGCTTAATCGATATATTTTCAAATTATCGTCATATTCTCAAGCTGGGAGACCCGTGACGACATAGTTAGTTCTTACAACTTACATTGGTCCTGTGCGAGATGTTCGTGCCTCCTATGGGACTGTTTGGGGGATGGTTTGGGTTTTCACCCTTTAAGGGTTGGGTTTTAAGACTAATCTACATATTTTGAAATTATCGTCATACTCTCAAATTGGGAAACCGGTGACTACAGTGTCAATTTGTACAAGTTACATTGGTCCCGTGCGAGGTGTTCGTGCCTCTTAAAGGGCCGCTTAGGGTTTGGTTTGGGTTTTCACCCTCAAATGACATATTTTTAAGCCTAATCTAGGTATTTTTAAATTGTCGTCATATTCTCAAACTCGAAGACCGTACAAGTTACATTGTCCCGTGCGAAGTGTTTGTGCCTCTTACTAGGCCGTTTAGGGGCTGGTTCGGGTTTTCACCCTCAAACGGCTTGTCTTCAAGCCTAATTTATATATTTTGAAATAATCATCATATTCTCAACTCGGGAGACCCGTGACTACAGTGTCAGTTCTTACACATTCCATTGGTCCTGTGCGAGGTTTTCTTGCCTCTTAGGAAGTCGTTTGGGGGATGGTTTGTGTTTTAAACCTCAAACGGCTTATTTTTAATCCTTTTCTATGTATTTTGAAATTGTCGTCATATTCTCAAACTGGGAGACCCGTGACTATGCTGTCAATTTGTACAAGTTACATTGGTCCCGTACGAGGTGTTCTTGGCTCTTACGGAGCTGTTTGGGGGCTAGTTTGGGTTTTCACCGTCAAATGACTTATTTTTTAGCCTAATCTACCTATTTTGAAATTATCAACATATTCTAAAATTGGGAGACCCGCGACTACGCTGTTAGTTTGTAAGAGTTACATTGGTCCCGTGCGAAGTGATTGTACCTCTTACGGGGTCGTTTGGGGGCTGGTTCGGGTTCTCACCTTTTAAGGGCTTGTTTTTAAGCTTAATCGATATATTTTCAAATTATTGTCATATTCTGCAAAGAGAGGTTTGTGAGTACGCTGTCAGTTCGTACAAGTTACATTTGTCCCCCTCGAGGTGTTCGTGCCTCTTAATGGGTCGTTTGGGGGTTTGTTTGGATTTTCAGTCTCAAACGGCTTATTTTTAAGCCTAATATATATATTTTGAAATTATATTCATATTCTTAAACCAGTAGACCCGTTACTACGCGGTCAATTCGTACAAGTTACATTGGTCTCGTGCGAGGTGTTCGTGCCTCTTAAGGGGCCATTTAGGGGTTAGTTTGGGCTTTCACCCTCAAACAACTTATTTTCAAGCCTAATATACATATTTTCATACTATCGTCATATTCTCAAACCGAGAGACCCACGACTACGCAATCATTTCATACAAGTTACATTGGTCCCGTGGGCGATGTTCATGCCTCTTATGGGGCCATTTGGGGGCTAGTTTGGATTTTCACCCTCAAACGGCTTATTTTTAAGCGTAATCTAAATATTTTGAAGTTATCGTCATATTCTCAAACTGGGAGACCCGTGACTACGCGGTCAGTTTGTACAAGTTGCATTAGTCCCGTGCGAGGTGTTCGTTCCTCTTACGGGGTCGTTTGGGGGCTCGTTTGGGTTTTCACCCTCAAATGGCTTGTTTTCAACCCTAATCTACATATTTTGAAATTATCGTCATATTCTCAAACCAGGAGACCCGCCACTACGTGGCCAAGTCGTACAAGTTACATTGGTCCCGTACGAGGTGTTCTTGACTCTTACGGGGCGTTTAGGGGCTGATTTGGGTTTTCACTCTCAAATGGCTTGTTTTCAGCCTAATCTACATATTTTGAAATTTTCGTCATATTCTCAAACTGGGAGACCCATGACTAAGTAGTCATTTCGTATAAATTACATTGGTCACGTGCGAGGTGTTCGTGCCTCTTATGGGGCCGTTTGGGGGCTGGTTTGGGTTTTCACCCTCAAACGGCTTGTTTTCAAGCCTAATCTTCATCTTTTGAAATTATCATCATATTCTCAAATCGAGAGACCCATGACTACGCAGTCAGTTCGGGTAAGTTACATTGGTATCATGCGAGGTTTTCGTGCCTCTTATGGGGCCGTTTGGGGGCTGGTTCGAGTTTTCACCCTCAAACGTCTTATTTTCGACCCTAATATACATATTGTGAAATTATCGTCATATTCTCAAACCGTGAGACCCGTGACAAACTCGATCAATTCGTACAAGTTACATTGGTCCCGTGCGAGGTGTTCGTGCCTCTTACGGGGCCGTTTGGGGGCTAGTTTTGGTTTTCACCCTTTAAGGGCTTATTTTTAAGCTTAATCGATATATTTTAAAATTATTGTTAAATCGAGAGGTCCGCGACTACGCTATCAGTTCGTACAAGTTACATTGGTCCCGTGCGAGGTGTTTGTGCCTCTGACGGGGTCGTTTGGGTGTTGGTTTGGGTTTTCACACTCAAACGGCTTCTTTTTAAGCTTAGTCGACGTATTTTGAAATTATCGTCAAATTCTCAAATCGGGAGGCCCATGACTACGTTGGTAGTTCCTACATGTTACATTGGTCTCGTGCGAGGTGGTCGTGCCTCTTACGGGGCCGTTTGGGGGGCTGGTTTGGGTTTTCACCCTTAAACGGCTTATTTTCAACCCTAATCTATATATTTTTAATTTATCATCATATTCTCAAACCAGGAGACCCTCCACTATGTGGCCAATTCGTACAAGTTACATTGGTCCCATGCGAGGTGTTCTTGCCTCTTACGGGGCCGTTTAGGGGCTGATTTGGGTTTTCACCCTCAAGCGGCTTATTTTCAAGCCTAATCTATATATTTTGAAATTATCATCATATTCTCAAACTGGGAGACCCATGACTACGTAGTCATTCCGCATAAGTTACATTGGTCAGGTGCGAGGTGTTCGTGCCTCTTATGGGGCCGTTTGGGGGCTGGTTTTGGTTTTCACCCTCAAACGGCTTGTTTTCATGCCTAATCTATATATTTTGAAATTATCATAATATTCTCAAACCGAGATACCCATGACTACACTGTTAGTTCGTATAAGTTACATTGGTCCCGTGCGAGGTCTTCGTGCCTCTTATGGGGCCGTTTGGGGGCTGGTTCAGGTTTTCACCCTCAAACGGCTTATTTTCGAGCCTAATCAACATATTCTAAAATTATCGTCATATTCTCAAACTGGGAGACCCGTGACTACGCGATCAGTTCGTACAAGTTACATTGGTCCCGTGTGAGGTGTTCGTGCCTCTTACGGGGCTGTTTGGGGGCTAGTTTTGGTTTTCACCCTTTAAGAGCTTATTTTTAAGCTTAATCGATATATTTTGAAATTATCGTTAAACCGAGAGGCCCGTGACTACGCTGTCAGTTCGTACAAGTTACATTGGTACCTTGCGAGGTGTTCGTGCCTCTGATGGGGTCGTTTGGGTGTTGGTTTGGTTTTCACACTCAAACGACTTCTTTTTAGGCTAAATCCTTAATAACTTTCACTTGTTATCAATCTCATATATGTATACATACTATAGTATACACATATAGTATATCTATACTTATATATCACACACTATATAAGTATAACAACTATCCCTCAGAGCTATAACTCAAAGGATGCAGTCTCTCAGTGCTATCATCTTCCAGGGCATACTCACACATCATCCTGGGTACCAGCGGTAGGACTCTCACACCGACTTGGTAAACAATAAATCATAGCGTAGGGGAAGTGGCCATAGTTCCTCACTAGAAATAAGATGATTCATACCCAAGACATCTTACCCCTGAACCTCACACACGGTTAATACTGGACGACTATAACCTGGGGACTATACTCTCCTTGCTCCTCAAGCCAGGGGGATTCACCCACATCGCACGACTTCCCATGATAGCCCTAGAGGGGTATGTTTCACATAATTATATCATTAACACACGGATATACTTATAATCATATCATATATATATATTATCTCTATACCCGTATATATATATATATATATATATATTAAGTTTGATAAATTTGGTCTTTATCAATTGGTGGCTTAGATTCCTTCAAACATCTTTGAATGATCTGTGTATTTTACATAAATTTTCGATCCTTCCAAAACCTTTGATACAGAGGTTTTTCCATTAGTGTCTGAAGTAGAGTGGCTGAAAGTACCGTCCCTATGAAAACCTAAGATATGGGTCATGTCTCACTTTTATACTCTTAATTCATACACTAACTTCTGCACAAACTGAACTGATAAAACCATACACTCAAACCAAAGCTCACTTACAAAACTCCACATATAAAAAAATACACGTAAAATTATCCCATTCATGCTTCATAAAAAACTGCACGCACAGGTTTCTTCTAAAAAAATTGCACGCACCGCATTATCAAGTTCCTCACTTCGGTTTCACTACTCCAAAATTGGTAAAGACCCTCTCTCCTATTTCACTGCTCCAAAGAAGAACAGGGGGATCCAAAGCAGATCTTCTCTCCAAGGTCCCGATGTTCGTTTTCACCTCCATGAAGTTCGCCTGTTGTCGCCGCCGCTGTAAGTCTCTCTCAATGGTTTTGTCCCTCTACTTTTCCATAGTGAGATGTATATTTGATTTAGGTATTGTTTTTCTACGAACGTAGGGCTGTGGTCAAAAAAAGAAATGCTGGAGATTATCAAAAGTTTATCAGAGATGGACATCGGGCAGAGAAAGTGTTGGGGTAACCTATTGGGTTTTCTCAACTTTATTGGGATCAAACTCACTCCCTTTATTTTCATTTTCTTCTCATTACACACTCGATCTCTCTCTACAACAACCTTCCATAAAAAGCAAGCGGGCGAGGGTGAAGGTGGTGACGGTATTCAGATACTCGCATGGTATACATTGGAAATAATTTTTGTGATTTAGAAATAATTTTTGGTGGGTATCACTCTAAACAGGGTCAGTAATCAGATATTCGAACGACCTAAGGCATTAGTAGAAATGACGATTCAGGTGAGCCCTTTACCGGTGAGGTTGTCATTGCAGGGAATGCCGTAGCAAGCGCTGGGGAGTTAAAGTCCGCGGAGTCGCACATAGTTACCTGTATACGAGTGTTCATGTTAGGTTGGTATTATATTTTTCTCGGTAGTTCTACTAAATCCGGTGGGTATCAATATAAACTGGCGGGCATCAACGTTTTTATTTTTTTGGGTGGTTCATATGGGATATCTTCCATATAAGGTGTTCTTGCTTTGATTTTTGTTTTTATATATTATGATTTTTTGTCTTATTTTGGTTTAGAGTCAAGTTTTCCGAGATATGGTGGAGATTTTTCAACGGTTGAGATCATATTTTCTGAGATATGGTGGAGCTTTTTCGATAGGTATATTCTCACCAAGAACGCACCCAGATCTGAAATATTTTTATTCTGTGGCAGTCCCGTTTTGCTTTTTATTTTTATTTTTTTGGTTTAGATCATATATTAATTTTCTTCGTTTACAAATGTGATTTGATTTCAATGGTTACAATTTATTACATTTTTTATCTCACAGATGCACAGTAGTTATATTTATTTTTTGTTGTAGCTTTGAAAGAATGAGAAGAAATAACCCAATTATGTGCCTAGATCCCTTGGATTTATCCCCCAAGAGCTTTATTAGTAAAAAGTTTTGTGGTATATAAATAGATTTTGATTTTTATGTTTGGTTAATCTATTTCCATGGATGAAACAGAAATAAGCCTTCAATATGCGGTTGGCTTCAATTTCACTTCAGAAGGAAGAGTCCAAGCTTATTTGAAGTTGAATCTACTCTATATATTGGATTGGATTTTTTGGAGACATTTTCAACGACATTTTTTTCCTGCTTGATATCAGGAGGGAACGATCTTAGCAACTACACCAGAAATATGTTATCTCTTCAAGTTCACTTTTGGGAAGAATATATTTATATATTTTTTTTATTTTCTTCTTTGTATTGTAAATTTATTTGTAATCAGATTTTACCAATTCTTCTTCTTTTTAAATTATTAGAATGTGAATATTATAAAATTTAGTTGTAATCGCATTATGCGTCGTTAGGTACAAACCATATTATACACAAGGATACTCCAAAATGCATCTCACAAACCCAAACCCAGAGAAAAGAAAGTTGGTCACCCAGAATGAAATGATTTTACACGGACCCCTAATGACACTGTTAATTCGTCGAGTTTTTATTAAAAAAATGATGTCCAATTTTTGTTGAATATAAGTAATGTTAATTTTTTTTGGATAAAAATAATCTCCATTTTTTAAAATAAACAACGATTTTTTTTTATTAAGGTCCATTTTAATAAAAAAATTAATATAACATAATTTTTTAAGCTTAATAGAGATTGACCCCATTTGTAAGTTTGTATTTATGTTTGGGTAATTGAGTAGTGTTTAGTGGATTGCTCCATGTTCTTCATTATTTTTAAAATATTTAATTTTTGTACCTCCTTGGCATGTATAATAATCACTAATTTTGATCTATTTAAAATACTAACCCTTTTACATCACTAACACAAGTCAAAATTTTGAAATGAACATACCATGTTCATGAAAGTAAATCCCGACATATTTTCTAATCAATGTGTTGATTTTAACTTTCGTGTGTAAAATTATGAACTATATTATAACGATTAAAACTACTAAATTTGAGAAATAATAAATTAATAATATATTTTCACCGCTCAAAATTTTTAAAATATTAGATTTAGCATTAATAATAGTATAATTAGAACTATAGGAATTGTGAAGTAAGGAAAACTATTATTATGATCCAAGAGCTGGAAGAAGCGAGGTGGGGTATGATGCAATAGAGTTAAATTATTTTTATGTTGAATTTTTATTTCACCGTTCCGTCGGCATGGGTACACATTTATCATGTGAATAAGTTTATCATCGTATAATCAACACGGGTACAAAGTATTACGAGAACAAATTTATCGTCGTGCCATCGGCACGGGTACATCCTAGTGTATATATATATCATCAAATCAGTCTATTTCTGCCTATCTCTCTTGGCATTAGCCCATAATCCCTAATATATTAATTTGTATAGATTAATAAGTATACACACAACTTATTTTAATCCCATAAGTATTCACTCACTTATGATATAACTCTCACATAATCTTATTTTTGAATAGTAGCGTATCATGGCTATCTAGTATTCTTATATCATCCTATTCGTACCTTAAGATATTACTTATACATATTTCTATTCGGCGCACATATATATATAATCGGCATATATATTCTACATGCATAAATATATATGTACGAACCCGCCAAATAACTCCTCGAATGTCGTTCGTCCCAGACATTCCTAAATTTAACCCCTGAATCTTTCCCACTAACCTGAGACCTATATGTCCCCCACTTACTCTTTTAGAGGTCCTCACACTCTCTTTAGGAACCCCTAACATTTATCTCCAAAAGGAATTCGTCTCTAATCCTTTTTAGGCTACGAAAACCCTTTTTGATTTTCTGTTAAAACCGGACCGATCCGATTCCAAACAAAGCGAATCGAACCGGTGCTCCAAAAATGAACCGATTTGATTATAAAAAACAACGATACGGTCATAAATGAATCGATCCACTCCCTCCCAAAAATGAACCAGTCTGGTCCTTACAGTTTCGAAAGTTCATCTGCTCCAACTATAAAATTCATTCTAAAACTCCTCCAACTCAATTTCTAGGGTTTCTAACACGACCCATCATCAATATATATATATATATATATATATATATATATATATATACATGCACACACACACACACACACACTATGATTTACCCAACATACCAATTAATTCATGGGATTCCTCAATTTCTAAGAATTTAAGCCCCAATTCTTCTTTATGCAACCCTTCCATTTCTTACCATAATTTATACCATTTACATGGGTTTTAACTCAGATTTCATGTAATATTATTATCACATCAAAATCATATGAAATCATTTTCGAAAAACCCATTTTTGATTCAAAAATCTCAAACCCAAAATCTTATAGTTTTTCATCACCAACTATAATATGAAAAATAAACACACTTCAATCATTAAAGTAAGTTAAACACTTTCCTGGTTGGATAAATCCAATGATCTCATGCCGAAATCTGCCGGAGCTGGGCCATAATCTTCTCTTTTCTCCCTTTTCTTCCTTCTTTCTCTTATTTTCTCTTTCTCTCTTGGCTTATAAGAGAGAAATGAGAGTGTATCCCTTATTAAACCCAATATTGACTCGTATGCACTATTGCGAGTCCCTACTAGTCCAAAAAGTTTATGGAACCCAAACACTACCTCGGTTACTCTATCTTGACTATCTCGGGCCTTTTGAAACAAATCGTTCATTTGAAATTTCCATTTGATTCACTTATCAAAAATTCACCTTTTAAGTCCAATACAACCTCAAGTGTATTTTCCGAACTAAAATATTATTTTTCAAACTAGTAAATTACCCCATCTATGTAATTTAAATATCCATAAAAGTACTGGGTATTACATACTCCCCCCTCCCCTCCCCCTCCCCCCACACAAAGGAATTTCGTCCTCAAAATTTGGATACAACCGCTACTTATACCAAGGATCTTACAACATCGCATCCTCCAGTACTCAAAACCAACTTCAAAGTAAGGCTCAATCACTATGGCCCGAGCTTTATAGTAAGCTTGTACCATCTCTAGATACTGATATTATGCATCACTCTAGTTCTAACCATTACTATAAAGCCATACCCAGGATAATATCATACTTGTATAACACATCGCTAAAATGATTAATCGTAATAAAAATATATATCACTATCAATACACCCGGTTGCCCTCTATACCAGGGAAAAAATACACATAATAATAATGTTATCTATAGATGCACTAAACTCGTCTCAAACGTGAATCTAGCGATAATCAAAGTATCATGACTCATTCATGTCACACAAAACATGCCTCATAATTCTGAGGTTAAAACTCATATTTCCACCTTTCTATTCACCCTAGCTTCTCAAATGGTTCCCGGACATAACATGCTTGTTCGGATCAAACCGAAAACTCCTTTAATCATTTCCCTTGCTAGGCACCATACTCTTGTCCCTTTTCTCGCTTCGGGTAAAACTAATACATGTGGTCCTACTCTCCACAAAAATACTTCTATATATAATCCACTTATCTCTGTCCATACTATTCATATTAGGGTTGTCCTTCTCTCGGACTGTGGTAGTCTCAACTATGATGGCTACTCCCATTACCCCCTTAATTTCACTGGACCTAAGGAGCACACTACTGGCCTCGATAGCCCTAGATGAATTCACTATCACTTGGTAAGAATTCGGCTATCCAAATCATTTAAACGGGTCTACTGCTGGGTCTCCCCCTCCCTTGTGGTGCTTCACTAACGCTGTTTCACCCAGTCTTACTCTCCGACTAAATCTTTCGATTCTTTTAGATCCCCACTAAAGAAGCGTTAACATATCTACTGGCAGAATGTGACCTTGTTACTATCCGCGTTGACCATCCAAGTAGAATTTCCCTTGAGTGTTGGCAACTTCTCTCACGAGTCAATTTCCCACTTAAAAATCTTCCTTTCCATTGTACCTATCTCATCTGGAACAAAACTCACTAGATAATATAGTTCATTTTCACAAATGGACCTTTATCTGGGCCTACTGTGAGGAGTTCAGAACAATATTCACATCTCCTCCTGAACTTCTGATGAAGGAACTTGCGGTCTAACCATACCTAAGATCCTTCCATTTACACAACATCTCACTTTTAAAGGCGGTGGTTGACTACCACCATTTTAGCTTTGCTCCTACAAACCAAGAAAATTTACCCCAAATTTTCACTTCCGGGTATACCACATTTCACCATATGCCAAAACCTCTGGATAGTTAACTTCCATTGGCTAACTCACACCCATTCCGCACTTTCTAAAATTCCCACTGATGGTCCTCTTCAAATACCAGTTTGACTCTCTCCCATTTTAATCACGTTGGGTGAGTCTAACATGGCACCACTTACTACTATAGAGATACCCATAAATCATAAGCTACACCCTAGCAGTCCATATAGCCCCAACTCTTTGAGCAATGATAGGTGTGACCTCGACTACGGCCATTGTCCCCAAAATATTTACAACTCTAAGTGAACCCCGTCTCTTGCTGTCCTCCCAAAGGCCCTCACCCGTAATCCTTCATTGTTCGACATACGTAAGACACGCGAACGCAAATAAGATTCACTAATATATGTATATACATTATAGCAGGAAAAGGAAATCTCACCATAGAAGTAAACAATCCTAAACTTAGGGCTCTATACCAAATAGAAAGCGTAGTACATCCGCACAGATTCTTAAGGACTCTAGAACCTAATGCTCTAATACCACATGTGGCACCCCTCCTAATAAAATACCAGGTGGCCAGTCCCATATCAAATTAAACATGAATATCAAATGGTTTCATTCTCAGCATCACTGTCGAAAAACCAATTAATTACTAATAACTTATTAGTCCTGACATCAAATTTTAAACTTTCTAATCTTTTTAAACTCAATGCAAAATTAAAACCATTCACGCGGGAATACAAACAGCAAGTGAATTGAATAAATAAATAACCGATAACTCTCGATAAAATATTTATACAACCATATCGATTGTGCGAGAAATAAAATTGCTGTAAATAAAATATATGACATCAGATGGGTAACATGCCCGATTATTACAAAAGTACCTCCTATCTAGATCACAAGGATAAAAGCGTCTAAAATAATTTTTTGTCAACATCCACTGCTGCGGCAGCACGTCTGACTCGAAAGGATAATCATCCAGGAGTCCCTGTGTCTGGACACCTAAAAAGTATACAAAAGGGAAGAAAAATAAAAATAGATAGGGGTCAGAGCCCGAGTTTTTGAATTTTTTTTAGCTAGTGCGTAATTTAATTTAATATATAAAATATGATATTCTTCATATCTAAATTGGCACCGCACTCAGATGAGATACCCCTCACCTCTCATCTAACAGTACGCTCCTATCGTATGTATTTTAAGACACCCTAGTTAAGATACCCCGCCTAACTAATACATCACCCAACTTTTGACTCACCATATGCTATCGCAACAATTCGTATATATACTATCCTAAGCTTTCGCCCGCTTATACATTATATTTCCCGCTGATAATATAACCTTCCATAATAAATGCTCACTACTTTTGACATTTTCTACTTTCCTGCATGGGACATCTCGCAAAGAGAAATCCAAACAAGGAACCCTCCTGGTACACTACTACACAACTCTATTGATTATAACTATGTACCTGAAAAGCAACCAAGGTACCCAACCATTGTACTAATGACCAAACATCTTCCCAACCTCCAAAGTTACATCAAGCATTATGCGTGGGGCATCTCGCAAAGCGAAATCCAAATAAGGAACCCCTCGATACACCACTACTTAGCATTGCTGGTCGTTGAGGTTCGTTTGGCCTTTTGTCCATAGCATGTACCCCTAATTTCTCGTCTCTTAAATAACTCATGCAAAACCCAACTCTTGCCAACCAATTCATCCATTTAATTATACTAAGAACAATAATCTAAAATTTTCTAGGGACCAACATCTCTTATCTCCCGACGTTTGCTACTTTCATGCATGGGACGTCTCGCAAAGAGAAATCCAAAAAAGGAATCCTCCTGATACACTACTATGTAACTTTATCGATTATTGAGATCTGTCGGTCCAGGGTCTAATTCTATTAATATCTAATCGTTCATCATTCATAACTTTCACTAGTTATCAATCTCATATATGTATACATACTATACTATACACATCTAGTATATCTATACTTATATATCACACAATATATAGGTATAACAACCATCCCTCAGATCTATAACTCAAAGGATACAGTCTCTTTGTGCTATCATCTTCGAGAGCATACTCACACATTATCCCGGGTACCAACGGTCGGACTCTAGATGAAGTGTTATTCTTCATTATAGCACCTACGTGTTCTTCCTGGATGGTTAGTAATGACTCTATTGAGGGAAATCATTAGGTCTGAGCGATGTTTGAAAATTGAGGTGCCATTAGAATGATTATGATTTAGGATCATGTGGGTTGTACTTAGGGTGGTAGTAATGACTCATGTTTGAAACTATGTCGCACCATATTTCACTTGATGGGGGTAATCTCGAAGACAGAGGTTAGCTACCGTGTATTGATTTTAGAGGCCTAACTGTAATAGGTCAAAAACTAATAAAAAGTGTTAAGAGGAGTAAGTTAGTCTTGATTTAGGATAGTTGTGCTTACCAGTGATGAATATGTAACATTATTCCTAAGGAGGAAAGCCTAGCGTTTTAGCTTTCTGAAGAAATTGGTGTTGTATTCCATCTATTCGTCACGAAAGGCTGATTATCGAGTAGAATCCTTCATGGTTTGGAGGCCAAACCAGAGTACGTGGTAAGGCTAAGGTGATTAGAAGGTATGTTATTGGAGTTATAGAGTATACATTTTGGGTTCGTACTTCGTGTGGGTCGACTCATTGTCAGAAATTGATTGTTTCCTTTCAGTGTGGAAGTCGCCCGATTTGTAGCATCCTTATGTCTTCTTAGTCCCGGTAAGGTGAGGTTTTCAATCAATTTTGATTCTGGTGTGGTGCTGCATAAGCTCAATAGTGATGCAGGTTAGGCCGGCTGTGGCTGATGCATCACCGTATGTGAGTGCGCTTTCTTCGGATGCACCCTTATTCTACACTAATTGATATGTACATATGGACTCGCATTCTTGCAAATAGCTAGCGTACGTTGGTTGATTCCCTTAAGTTGACACGTTTGTTAGTTAATCAATATAACTAGTTGTGACTTAATCGCGTGTCCCAAGGTTATGACTCAAGGATATTAAGAACATTAGAATCAAATGAAACATTAGATGATATTATGTCACGCTCTATTAAGGATTGTACGGATTAGGAATGTGATCACTCATGTGTATTGGTGTTATGATGCCTTGAGTGACTCTAGGTTAGCATAATGATCTCATAAGAGATATCGTCCAGGTGGACCTATGCGGTAAGGTGTTTGTCTTAGGAATCATTGTTATGTGTAATGTGAAGTGTCGAGTTTGTATCAGCCTCGACTAGGCATGGTCCAATATTGTTTGAGGAAACGTAGGTTGTGAATCCTAATGTTGTAGTGATCCATGTTAAGGAACTCATTGTAGTGGTAATGATATTTGATGATTATCTATCATCTCGAGGTTTTGTTAGGGTAGACATATTAGGAATGCTCAAGATTTTGCAATAAGTCCTTAAGGTTACCATGACCGGATTTATAATGGTAATCGATTAAAGTGAAATCCTTGGGTTTGGATCGTAGTGTTGAGGATACTTAGAATGAAAAATTGGTCATGAGTAGTTGGAGTATAAATTGTGATAAACTGAAAATTTTGAGGACGAAATTCCCGAAGGAGGGAAGTTTGTAATACCCCGCCTCGATAAATTAATTAAATTATATATAGATTTCATATGAGGAGGAACTAATGGTAATTGTAGGAAAATGGGGATAATAAAATGGATTAAAGTAGGGGAATTATTTAATTATGGAAGGATCATGGAAATTTTTAGGTTATAAATCACACATATATATCTTATTAAATTTCAAAACTGTTGGGGAAAATGTGCTGATCGAGAAGATAGAAAAAATATAAGAAAAATATGGAAATCTCTATTTGGTCGCTCACACGACCATAAAGGTGGTTTGAGCGAGAGGAGAATCTTTCTTGAACGATGAGAATATCGCTCGAACGATGGCCGGACGATGTCAATCCTATTGTTTTGGAATGATGTCAACCTTATAACCCTCCGATTATTGTCTAGTCGATTGGAGGATTAACCCATACCTGATATGGAAACCATTTTGGAGATAACTTTTCCTTATTCAGTAAACATATCAATCGTTGGACTACAAGAGAGGGGGGGTGTGGGAGGTAAACACGGTAAAAATCGTGAGAAGCTCTTGTCATCTCCGTTTCTCCATTTTACCATCCCCAGCATTGTTAGTCACAGAACTGCAATTCCACCACAAAATAGATTGTTGCCCCACTAATAGAATAGAGCGACGAAATATAGAAGCTGGTTGTTGGTGTTTTGAGATGTATTTGAAGAGGATATAGTTTTGGAAGAATATGTCTATATCGTTGAAGGTTTTGTAGAGAGTGATAATGGTGTTTTTCTTGAAGACAAACCTGGTGCTTATTGGGCACTTGAAGATGGATTTTGAAGAGAATCATTCAAGCTTTCATGGAGCCAACTTTGAAGGGTCTTTTAGAGACCCCCTTGAGGCCACCTTTGGAGGTGGGGGGGTACTCCATCTTCTACACCATTTCCTCCATTGTTTGAGCTCATTAAGATGGAAAAAAACAATTTTGATCCAAGTTTAATGTGTAGTATATTTTCAGCATGTTGTTTACATGTATTAGGTTAAATACATGTGTGTAGGATATTGGCATGCATCTTAGTGTTGATTATTGACTCTCTTGGCATTTGTATAGAATGGGTAAAAAAAAGATGAATTAAAATGGGTCTTGAAAATAAAATAAAATCTCAGAATAATAAACAGACATTTTGTTGTGGAATAAAAATATTACAAAAATATTGTTGTGATGGGTTTTCTTAAAAATCTGAAAATGGACATTTTTAGGGAATAAAAATGTAAGAAATATTATTTTGATGTATTTATAGTAAAAATAATTAATAAACATTTTTATGGAATAAAAATTGTAAGAAAATGCTATTTTAGTAAATTTCTAGTAAAAAGAAATAATAAACATTTTTATGGAATAAAAATGTAAGAAAATGCTATTTTAGTTTATTTATAGTAAAAAGACATAATCAACATTTTTATGGAATAAAAATATAAGAAAGGTTGTTTTGGTGTATTTATAATGGAAAAAAATAATAATCATTTTTATGGAATAAAAATATAAGGAAATATTATTTTAGTGAACTTATAGCCAGAAGAAATAATGGGCATTGTTATGAAATAAAAATGTGGAGTAATGTGAATGTTATCAAAATATTTATGAAATAAATATTTTTAAGTGTCTTGCAAAATGGAAGGAATTGAAATGTCTTTATTACTTGAAATGTGTGTTTAATCTACTTGGTAGGATTTTAGTATTTAAAGTCCACTTTCTATATATATAATCTTGTAGTATTTAGATAATAAATATTTGAGAAAGTTTAAAGAAAGTCTTGTTGGCTTTAAGCATGAAATAAGACAAACGAAAATTTGGGAGCTTAAATGTAAATGGACTATTTATGTGTTAGAGGGTTAAAGTGACGAGTGTGAAAGTTAACAAAAGCGTGATATTAAACAAGTGTTAAATGACTAAAGTGTTTAATGTGTTAAGTTGGAAACTTAATGTCCATTTTGAGAAATGACACTCGTTAAGGGACAAATTTGCAAGTTTGGCAAAACAAAGGATAAATTGACAATTTACTTAAAGTGGAACATTTTTATGAAATAAAAATATTAAAGAATGTCTTTACACTAATGTGTGCGAAAATGAATTAAGTCCTAACGTGTGAATGATTTTAGTATAAATCATGTGTGTGCGAGTAAGGGACTTAAAGAAGAAAATAAATAATTTTCCAATTTTTAATGGAAAAACGGACGGTTAAGTCCGGGTTTTGGCTTCAGCCGGGTACAAGTAAGGACGTGGAATAATGTAGACATTGGTAAAATGTTAAAACATAGAGAAAAAACTCGGATGACACTGGAATAAAGCAAGAAGGAGTTACCCCCTATTAATTTTTATATTAACTTTGTTCCCAAATAACCCCCCATATAAACTTTGTTCCCAAATAACCCCCTATTAAAAAGAACTCGGATGACACCGGAACAAAATTAATTTAATAGGGGGTAACACCGAAACAAATTTAATATCAAAAAATTTATCAAACCCTCTCCTGTAACTCCTTAACTCTGTCTAAGTCAACATATATACAAACACAATTCCTAACTTTCCTCTCCCCTCACTCACCATATATATGTATATATATAAGAGGGGTTCTGAGGGTACTTTAAAAATCATTCTCAAATACCACAACTCTAATTTTATTTCAAAATATTAACATAATTTAATTTTTAGTTCAAAATAGGTCACCCCATTTTTAAAGCGTAAAAAATCATGCTACTCACTTTCCCTCCTCCTCTCTTTCCATTCCATTGAAACCCTAACTTTTTGACTTCTCAAGCTTTCAATTTCACAGCTTCAAAGATTTTCAGCTTCAACTTCAAATTAAATTCATTCAAGTTGGTACCGATATTAATGTGTGTAATGGTATAAATTGAATCTAACCAATAGTAAAATTAACCAACTTCGATGGAACCAAATTAACTGAACCAACAAATTTATGTACTGAACCAAGCCAACAGCCAAACCAAATTAATCAGTCCAACTTTCGACCAAGATATATATATTCTTTGATTTGCGATCGAACTCATGTACCGATTACCCTCGTTTTTGTTCAATTGAGTACCCAAATCAGTTCAACTATTGGTTTGCAATCGAACCAAGCTATATACGATTGTTTTCGACTGGAGATATTGACATAATGTATGCCATCCTTCTAGGTTCTAAAAGGCACGAGGCGTGGTCAAGGCGTAGAGGTCAAGCCTCAATCCTTAAGCACGCCGTGGTTTTCCTTCCTTTTTTTTATTATTTTAATTATTCTAAGGCTAATAATATAATAAAATAATACATACCTTGAATTTTTAAATTATATCCGTATGTTTGCTAGCCATCTTTCTCATATTCATACTCCATAATCAATATATAAAATGTATTTTTATTGTTTTGGACGAGATATTGGTCCGATTTGTAAAAAAATGTCTTTAAATTGCAATATCATTTCACTAAGGCATCTTTGTTTTAAAAAAAAATGTGCCCTAAGCCTTTTACCAAGAATAAGGCGTAGGCAATGCGTTTCTCTCAAACCTCAAGCCTAGGCGCGCCTTTTAGAACATAGTTATCTTTTGAATTGATTTGCTTGACCTGGTTTAATTGGATTTTTAAATGAACTAGTTGAACTAATTTTGAACGACCTAGGGTTTCGTTCAGTATCAATCAGATGAAAGAAAAGCCCTAATTCGCCATATTTCTGACAAATTAGGTTGTCATTTGAAATTCGCATCGTTCGTGTGTTTTACCTCGAATCTTAATCCCATTCTTATCACATTTATGACAAATCAAACTTGGGATACTGATATACATTCATTCGGGTAAACCTTCACGAAATGTAAAACCTTTTTCATCACATTTATGCCGAAATAACATGGTATTATGAAATACATTCATTTGGGGAAAACTTCTCAAGATGTTACAAATTTATTCCAAATCAGTAGTTTTATTTCTCTGATGTTGCATCGAAAGAATGAAAGTTCATAATTTGTATATTATTTTATTCACTAATACATATTGTCATGTATAAGAGTTTATAAATATGCTCCATGTCATCTACATCTTATTTTTTACATGTGATATATGTTTTTAAATATAGCCAATTATCATGTGTTGTATATAATATATTTGTTTGTAATTTAATGCAGGTCATCTATGGATAAAGTTATATGATACTCCCGTTCTAAAAGGAAGTTGATTACTGCTTCTAAAAGGAAGCTCCGGTAAGAGGTTCATGCGTTATTTATTGTTGGGGCTACTTCAGTGGGGGATGTCGAGGCTCCCTCAGAGGGTTATTCTGAGGCTCCAATTGAGGGGTATTTTGAGGAGGCTCCATTAGAGGGAGTGATGATAATGCTCTTGATGTGGGCAATGAGGAGGATGTCAGCAATAAAGAGGATGAGCGCCATAATAATGCTCTTGTTGAGGGTAATGTTAAGGCTCCTGGGCCACCAGTTAACCCATCACACATTCTACATAAGACGGCAACCCAATATAGTAAAAAGAAGGTTTTGGAAGTTGGATCATCGTCCACGGCTTATAGGGGCCCTAATGATCTAATACCTTTAAAGCATTTCAATGACCATGTTACTTATGGTATATGGAACGGTTCAATGGTAATCACATTTCCCGATCTAACTAATCCAAACATTTGTTTTTGAATCTTATGATTAGTATTGATATACTTTCTATTTCTATTGTAGGTTGAGCGAGTGTCGTTGCTATGTATCAATCACTGGACAAAGATATATGAATGAGGCTTTGATGATCTTAGCGAGTGGGTTTAGAGGAGGGTAGCAAGGGAAAATTTAAACGGTTTGATCAAATTTGGCCATAGGTACATTGACTACACTCTGGTTTCGACTTTAATCAAGCGGTGGCATCCTTAGACCAACATCTTTCACATGCCATTTGGAGAGATGACCATCACTATCGATGACATAGAAAGTCCTTTTAGTTGGTAACCCTTCATTTAGACCGCATATCGTTGTTCAGAAGGACGAGGAGGTTGAAGTCCCGAATGCGATTGACTTAGTAGTTGAGGGTCTGGGCATTAGTAAGGACGATGCGCAGCTAGAGTGCAGTGAGTCTTGTTCTGTTCGGTTGAACTGAATCACCGTAAATTTTAAGAAATGAGCCAAGGACGTGAATGCCCCTTGTGATGTTAAATACCATTGTGCCTCTATAGGCAGCTCGGGCTTGCATCTCGACCCGGTATTAAGAAGATTAGCGAGTGCCACTCACCACTGCAGGTAACTACTAAATACATTTTCTAATTTCATGTCTTTCACAAATTTCATTTTCGATGGTTTTCAATCGTGGATTTATGAGAACTTTTCTGGGTTGTGGGTTTGCCTCAATATGGAGTTCAATGACATAATGGCCCATCCCGGATTGCGCATTGGGCATTGTAATTCGCTTCTCACAAGAACACATTTCAAAATCTCATAAAGTACCGAGAGCAGCTTGATGATATATCGGGAAGGAATGCAAGTGCATTACATTTTTTTACACTGAAATATTCTTTACACTTAACTTGTGAATTACATTTTCTTTGGTTTGTGTGTAGGTATTTTGGGATCCTTATAAAGATGTTAGGGATGCATATCTCCTCGATGTTGCTTTTTATAGTTGAATCATCATATGCTTTAATGTTGTCGAGCTGTACTACCCGAAAAGATGTTTGAGACAATTCATCTGACTTCAAATCATTCCCTGCGATCCAAGGACACCGTCACTACACCAAAAACAAAAATTTGGCACACCTTGATATTAAAAATTTGGCACTGTGTTAAACTGTGCCAAATTCTGACACGGTTTAATGACAATTTGGCACACTTTAAAACAGTGCCAAATTTTGGCACTGTTTTAAAGTGTGCCAAAATTAAGACACTTGACTACAATATAAAATACCTTAAAATTTTGGTACACTTTAGTTTCACTCTTCTCTCTCCTCCCTCATCTTCTCCCCCTCTCCCCCACCCTCTCTCTCTCGGCCAAAAACCCAAGCCCTACCCCTCTCATTCTCTCTGCCGCTGTCGTCGTCCCTTATTCCTCTTCGCGTCACCTCTCTGTCGTACTCCCCTCCTTTTCCATAGCCTCTCAAATGTACACCCCTACTTCTTCGCAACCTCTCCTCCGTACTCCCCTCCTTTGCCGCAGGAAGTTTGGGGTTAGCACTGAGGTTGTCAAGGACAAGGTTAGTACATCAGATAGGGGAATTAACTATTTGTATTATCTGTTATATCTCTTCCTCTAAGATACACTACAATATTTGTTTTCTATAATTCCTAATATTTATTTAAAAAATGGAACAACCTCTAAAGGTTGAGTAAACAAATTCTTGAGGTGATGTTTAGATTGATGGGTTTTAAGTTAGAGCATTTGGGTTTTTTTTGTTTTTGATAGTTTTCTTTATCTCATAAGAAACTGATTGGTAAATGATTGATATATATTTTTATTGATTTTTTGGATAGGTTTAGTTAATTCCTCATTCAATACAGTTTCATTTTGTTCTTTTTTCATTGGTCCTAAACGTTTTATTTTTTCTATTATCTATTTTTTCAAATTGTTTCCTTGAAAAAGTATCCCGAAAAATATGTTATTATGTTTTGGAGGAGGTATGGTATTAATTATTTGAACCCATTTAAAAAATAATTTTAGTTGAAAACATTACCCACTGATATTAACATAAACCTAAAATTTAACCTATCAATTAAAATATCACATTACTAAGTTGAATAATATAATCCAGTATGCAACCACAATTGTTATAAAAGGTTTCTTAAATTAATTTACCCTCCTATAAAATGAGGTAGGAGGTTTGGGGTTAAAACCTAAGGGTGTTAACGTGCAAGAAATTCCACTCAGGGCACACTCCCTCCAAGGCTGTTGCCGCCCCTCTGAGGTATTTCTCATATTAATTTTTGGAATGGGTTTTTTGTTTTGTGCTTAACAATGGAGGGTATTTCTCTCACCTCTTATATAAATCTCTATATTATTTATCTTCCCATTTTGTATATTTATATTCTCTCTATATATACACACACACACACACACGCAGGACTTGTGTTGCAATAGCAGGTGCAGATTATTGTGTAATTGCATCCAGCACCCGAATGTCCACTAGATACAGTATTCTCCCGAGGATTACTCCAAAATCTACAAACTGTAAGATAAATTAAATATTCTCTTCTTATTTGTAGTTTAAATTATTTACTTGTTGGTATAAATTAGTGGATTGTTGGGTCTCTAGGTTAGTCATTAGTCAGTGTGTCAACTTCTTCATTTGGTATTTCATATAATGGTTTTCACATGATCTGACCTAATTTAAGTGTTTAAATGTTGATTGTGCCTATTCATGTTTGTGACATTGTTAATGTGCACATAAAGGGGTAAATCTTGGATAGTCCAATTGTTAGCTGTGGCATGTTTCTCACTAGCAACAAAAATGGAGGAGATTGAAGTGCCTCCCATTGTTGATTTACAGGTGAGAGAAAAATCAATGTGAATATTTATTTATTTCATTATATATTGAACCATTTGCCTTTGTGATATGTTCTTATATGTAATGGACATATGGATTTTTGTAAGTAGGTAGGAGATCCCAAGTTTTTATTTGAAGGCAAAACCATACAAAGAATGGAGCTTCTTGTTTGGAGCACCTTGAAGTGGAGGATGCAAGCTTGCACTCCTTGTTCTTTTATAAACTACTTTCTTAAAAAGATTAACCATGATCATCTTCCATCACAATATTTGATCTCTAGATCAATTCAATTCATCTTAAGCACAATCAAAGGTAGATTATTCGCTATATGCACAAATGTGTTCATTTATATCGATACATATCCATATTATAAAGTACAATATAACGCGTGTCCTAATGGCACGTAATGATACCCAATTATACTCATAAAAGGGACATGTTATTAATTTCACACACGTCTGTGTATAATCATACATGGGTACTGAAATATTAAAGAGTTTGATCCTATGCTGGGTGGGAATTGAATGCAGGTATTAGGGAGGTTTGGAGATCAAAAGGCCAGCATAGGCTGCCAGTGATTTGTTTGGTTTTGTTTTACAAAGGTTCAACTCAGGCTAGTTCCATCCAATCTTAATCAAGTTACTACAGGTAACTATTATTTAGTACCCATTTATTAACCTTTTAAAATGCAATGAATTATTTCTTCTCAGCATTTATAGTTTGTCTTTTTCATTCTATATCTGATCATTCCTTTTAAACATTGAAAATCACTTCATGGAAACAATAATTAATAGTATTTATGTTAAATGTATCTCTTCTTTTCTTCTTCTGGTGCTACAAGGTTCTACTCAAGAAGCATTGAAATTGGTAAGGTAACATGTGTGTTAGGTTTTCTTTGGGATGTAGGAGGACCGACTATTAGGGGTGGGGGTTGCATTGTGTGTATATTTAGGTGATGTGCGTGTGTATATATATATGTATGTAGTATCATGTTCATATCAACATATTTAGGTAATGCGTGTGTATATATATCTATAACGTCTTTTAGGTTAGGTGGAACCTAAAACACTTTCACTAAATTAACCTGTAGGAAATGATTATACCTGCTCCCTAACCCGCTAACAACCATCGGTATCTAATTAACTTGTAGGAACGGACCGTGTAGTCATGGGCCTTCCGGTTTGAGAATATGACGATAATTAGAAAATATATTAATTAAACTTAAAAATATGGCCTTAGAGGGTGAAAACCCAAACCAACCCCCAAACGGCCTCGTAAGAGGCACGAGCACTTGCACAGGACCAATATAACTTATACGAACTGACCGCGTAGTCACAGGTCTTCTGGTTTTAGTATATGACGATAATTTGAAAATATATCGATTAATCTTAAAAAAAGCCCTTAAAGGGTGAAAACCCAAACCAACCCCCAAATGGCCCTGTAAGAGGCACGAACACCTCGCACGGGACCAATGTAACTAGTACGAACTGACCGCGTAGTCGCGGGTCTTCGAGTTTGAGAATATGATGATAATTTTAAAATATGTATATTAGGCTTAAAAATAAGTCATTTGAGGGTGAAAAACCAAACCAGGCCCCAAACGGACCCGTAAGAGGCACCAACTCCTCGCACGGGACCCATGCAACCTGTACGAACTGACCGTGTAGTCACATGTCTCCCGATTTGGGAATATGATGAAAATTTCAAAATATATAGATTAGGCTTCAAAACAAGTTGTTTGAGGGTAAAAACCCAAACTAGCCCCCAAATGGCCCCGTAAGAGGCATGAACACCTCGCACGGGACCAATGTAACTTGTACAAAATGACAGCATAGTCATGGGCCTCTCGGTTTGAGAATATAACCACAATTTCAAAATACATAGATTAGGCTTAAAAACAAGCCGTTTGAGGGTGAAAACCCAAACCAACCCCCAAACGGCCTCCTAAAAGACACGAACACCTCGCATGGGACTAATGTAACTTGTATGAACTGATCGCGTAGTAAGGGGTCTCTTGGTTTGAGAATAAGATGATAATTTCAAAATATGTAGATTAAGCTTGAAAATAAGCCGTTTGAGGGTGAAAACTAAAACCAGCCCCTAAACGGCCCCTTAAGAGGCACGAACACTCGCACGGGACCAATGTAACTTGTACGAACTGACCGCGTAGTCATGGGCCTCCCAGTTTGAGAATATGACTATAATTTCAAAATATGTAGATTAGGCTTAAAAACAAGCTGTTTGAGGGTGAAAACCCAAACCAGCCCCCAAACAGCCCCGTAAGAGGTACGAACAACTCGTACGAGGCCAATGTAACCTGTACGAATTGAAAGCATAGTCACGGGCCTCTCGGTTTGAGAATATGACGATAATTTGAAAATATATTGATTAAGCTTAAAAACAAGCCCTTAAAAGGTGAAAACCCAAACCAACCCCCAAGCGGCCCCGTAAGAGGCATGAACACCTCGCACGGGACCAATGTAACTTGTACGAACTGACCGCATAGATGCGGGTCTCTTGATTTGAGAATATGAAAATTATTTCAAAATATGTATATTAGGCTTAAAAACAAGTCGTTTGAGGGTGAAAACTCAAACTAGCCCCTAAACGGCCCCATAAGAGGCACGAACACCTCGTACGGGACCAATGTAACTTGTACGAACTGACAGCGTAGTCACGGGTCTCCCAGTTTGAGAATATGACAACAATTTCAAAATACGTAGAATAGGCTTGAAAATAATCCGTTTGAGGGTGAAAATCCAAACCAGCCCCCAAACGGCCTCCTAAGAGGCACGAACACCTCGCACGGGACCAATGTAACTTGTACAAAATGACACTGTAGTCGCGGGTCTCCTAGTTTGAGAATATGATGATAATTTTAAAATACATAGATTAGGCTTAAAAATAAGCCGTTTGAGGGTGAAAACCCAAACTAACCGCCAAACGACCTCGTAAGAGGTACGAACACATCGCCCCGTAAGAGACTGCATCCTTTGAGTTATAGCTATGAGGGATGGTTGTTATACTTATATAGTGTGTGATATATACGTATAGATATACTATATGTGTATAGTATAGTATGTATACATATATGAGATTGATAACTAGTGAAAGTTATTAACGATGAAGGGTTAAATATTAATAAACTTGGACCGAGAAATCTCAATATCCAAAAAAGCTACATAGTAGTGTTTCGGGAGGGTTCCTTGTTTGGATTTTGCTTTGCGAGACATCCCACACATGAAAGTAGCAAACAAGGGGAGCTGAGAGATGTTAGTCCCTAGGACATTTTAGATTATTGTTCTAAGTATAATTAAATGGATGAATTGGTTGGGAAGATTTGGTTTTGCATAAATATGTCAAGAGACGGGAAATCAGGGGTGGATGTTATGGATAGAGGGCCAAATGAACGTCAACGACTGATCTTGTTAAGTAGTAGTGTATTGGGGGAGTTGTTAGTTTGGGTTTCGCTTTGCGAGACGCCCCATGCATGAATCTTGACATAACGTTTGAGGTTGAGGAGATGTTTGGTCTTTAATACAATGGTTAGGTACATCGGTTGTTATTGAGGTACGTAGTTATAACTGATAGAGTTGCGTAGTAGTGTATAGAGAGGGTTCCTTGTTTGAATTTATCTTTGCAAGATGTCCCACGCACGGAAGTAGAAAATTTTGAAAGTAGTGAGCGTTAATTATGGACTGTTAAATTATCAACTAGAAATATAATGTATAAGTGGGCGAAAGCTTAAGATAGTACGCGAGTTGTTGCGATATCATATGATGACTCGAAAGTTTGATGAGGTATTAGTTAGGCGGAGTAGTTTAAGTAGGGTGTCTTAAAATAGATGGAGCGCACTGTTAGATGAGAGGTTGGCGGTATCTCATGTGAGTGCGACACCAACATAAATATGATGAGTGTCATATTTTATATATTAAAGTAAGTTAAGCACTTGCTAAAATATTTTTCAAAAATTTGGGATCTGACCCGTATTTATTTTTCTTTTTCTTCCCTTTTGTATAATTTTTAGGTGTCCAGATACAGGACGCCTGGATAATTATCCTTTCGAGTTAGACCTGCTGCCACGGCTGTGGATGTTGGAAGGAAATTATTTTAGACCCTTCTATCCTTGTAATCTAGATAGGAGAAATTGTTGTAATAATCGGGCATGTTGCCCATCTGATCTCATTTATTTTATTTACAATAATTTTATTCTTGCGCATTCGATATGTTTGTTTAAAATATTTATTAGTTATTTATTTATTTATTTTAGTTATTGTTTATATTCCTCCGCGAATGGTTTAATTGTGCATTAAGTTTAAAAAGATTAGAAAATTTAAAATTTGACACCGAGCCCAATAGGTTATTAGTAATTAATTGGTTTTTCGATAATGATGTTGAGAATGAAACCATTTTAGATTCCTGTTTAATTTGATATAGGACTGATCACCCGGTATTTTATTAAGCAGGGTGCCACAGTATGTAAATGCTTTTTTCAAGTCAAGCAAAGGATGAAAGCACATTTGGGAATATTATTCATATTCCAAACAATCTTATACCAGTTTATGACAGGAAAAATGGGGGAGAGTTCTTTATAAGTTTAGCCAATAGAGAAGCCAAGATTTGAGGGAGTCCAAACAATATCATATTTATTTCCCTGTCTAATTTTAGGTAGGTCATCATCTCTAATCTCCATGAGTTCCCAAGTATTAGTAGATGGACATCTCCAATTTTTACCATGAATATAGTTAGACACCAGAGCTTTGTGTGGTTACTTATATCATCGTAAATAACTCTATCACCATAGATATCAAGTAAAGGACCATCGGGATGCCAATTATCATACCATAAGATGGTATCACAGCCATTTCCAATCTTAGGCTTAATGAAAGGTCTGCCCAACTGCCTAATTTTCATAATCTTCCTCCAACTCCAAGTGGAATCATTTGGAATTGAGATGGCCCATACACATGTTCTTTTTAACATGTAGGTATTGCACCACCTCACCCAAAGGCAATCTTTTTCCTATAAATGTTCAATAAAAGCTTCATTGTAGCAGCAACATTCAAATTCTCCAGACATTTGATGCCTAATCCCCTGCTTTAGTGCTATTACAAAGATCTTTCCAAGCCACCTTAGCACCAGTGTGCCTATGATCAATCTCAGTCCACAAGAAGTCCTTCATTAACTGTTCAATTTTAGTAATAACCCCTTAGGCATAATGAAGAGTCTAGACTAATAAACTTTTTATCCTAAAGATCACAGACTTGATAAGTTGGGCTACCTGCATAGATGAGGTACTTATTTGCCCACCCTTTGATTCGAGTAGTAACCCTATCAATCAGCCTACTGCAGTCCTCATATTTGAGCCTAAAAGTTATGAGGGGCACCCCAAGGAACATGAATGGGGGATTGTTGTGACATAAACTAAGGAGATCCTCCATTTCAGTAATGGTTTCATCATCAATACCAGAGGAAAAGAAATTGATTTTCCTAGCATTAGTCTTAAGACTTGTGATACTACATAAATCTTCCATTACTTTCTTAGCAAGGTTGTAAGAGGTAATGTCCCATCTACAAAGAATGATAAGGTCATCAACAAAGCTCAAGTGATTCAGCCGATGGTAAGTAAAGCTAGGGTCTCTGCTTGTTCTATCCATGATGTAAGAAAATATTTCCATGACTAAAAGGAAAAGGTAATGTGATAGGGGGTCACCTTGACTCATTCCTTGCTTGCCTTCAATTAAGCCATGAAGCTGGCCATTTAAACAAATAGATAATCTGTTAGTGGTAAAATATTCATGGATCCATCCAATAAATTTAGAAGGCAAACCTATGTGCATAAGGAGTTTGAAGAGGAAGTCCTAACTTATAGTGTCATAGGCCTTCAATAGATCAATTTTTAGAGTGCATCTAGGAGGGTTGAGTACCCTATTATAGTTTCTCATTACTTCTTGAAGTAAAAGGATGTTATCAGAGATAGATCTCCCCTCCAAAAAAGCATCCTGGCTAAGTTTGATAATATTGGGAAGAACAAGCTTCATTCTCTTGGAAATAATCTTGGAAATGCATTTGTAAATGGTGTTACAATAAGAAATTAGTCTAAAATCATGCATACCAATATGGGTAGGGACTTTAGGTATGAGGACCAAGGCAGTACAGTTCCACTGTCTAGGAAGTTATCTGCAATTGAAGAAGAACTAGATAGCCTCAATCACATCCCTTCCAACCACATCCCAATTTTTCATAAAAAAATTAAGCATTGAATCCATGAGGTCTAGGGGCCTTTTCAGACCCAATGAGGAATTTCACCTAAAAAAAGGTACTGCCACAAATTGATGTGATCTAACCGTGCTACCATCATCAGTGGTTTACCACCAATTATGTAACCTTCAATACAAAAATGTTTCCCAAACCCTCATGGGCAACGCCATCAAACTCGATTCTTCCTTTAAACAACTTACACATATATTACAAGAAACCTAACTTATACTACACAGCCTGAGATTCACTATTAGTAGGGAATGACCACCACTCGCGTTAACATCTCATTAGACAAACCCTAGTATATATCTCCAAGAAGATTCTCAATTTGATTTCATAAGCCTACATCCTTTTAATCTTTTATGGGAATTCAACCGTTATAATTTGATTACCTTATTATATAAATCTTATACTACGTGCCAATTTACTAATTACTACAACTGTATTAATGTTGGTAGGGTACGGGACGTCGAGTATTGCCTACGAACACTGAGGCCCATGCCTACGAACGCCACAAAGGATCCTATCTCTCAATGCCAAATTATGATCAACAATCTCTTAAATTAATATTATGCATGTTTTACTAGGATGAGGGGCGTTGGGTATTTCCCAAGAGGAGGTCCACCCCAAGAAGGTGGCAAGACGTCCTATTCTAAAACATTACAGTTCATTTACTTAATACTAAGTCACCACGATTTTCTAGGTTCACTCCTAGGTTACCTCAATCATCGAGATTAGCTAAATCCATATAATAGTAAAGGCACATGAATCGGGGCATACTAAACTCAAGCCCACCACCAAGGGACCTAATACTTTCTCTCCACGGAGTTAACATGTGTAAGTACATTCACCGACCAATAACCACTAAGGTGTTTACCCATAAGGATAACATCCTAACAACTAAGACTCACTTATCCTCTAGCATTGACCTACATCAATTTATATGCTCATTGAATTACCCATCAATCATGGTATTACCCCAAGGATCAAAATTATATAATCATCTCACCTCGCACATGCGTCACACTTAAGGCTACATTGATTTAAAATCACGATCTCACTTTACACAATTATGACACTCTAGCTATCAATCTTTACCATTGATTATTCATAATTTGGTGCAACTTGCCCAACGGGCGATATTTCATTGTATTAACATCTCTAAAGGATCTATGTCTATATGGATGGAACACAAATCACCTCACACTAAGAACCACGATGTCACCACTTACTGGCTTACATAGACATTCAAAAATTATTAACATACTTAATCAGAAATGTGGAAGAGATTTATACAACTAACCCACTTAGAACTAACTTACCTTTTATGCTAACCTCTTTGACCTTACCGTCGCGGACATGAACTACAACGGTCATAAAACTTAGGGTGACTGACCCAAACCAACATCGACGTCGAAAAATACACTACCAACCTCACCACATCACACCCTAAAGTAACCTTGAACCTAGAGCTCTGATACCATTTGTAACAGCCTGACCTAGATTTAAGGGTTACCCGTGATTCAATTCAGTCCGGCCCGAGTGTTAGGTGTGAAGTGCAATGAAACAACCTATATAATGTTTTTAGTCCAGTTTTATTTTTTTTTAACATTTCACTTGTTTAGCATGCGATTCCAGTTTCAAGATAAGTTGCGTGTGGGTCCTATGGGGAGCACCTCGAGTCCAAGTAAACAAAGCTACTAACGTAAAATAAATAAAGTACACTTACCTATACAACACCCTCAAAATACGAAGGCACACCCAACCTGCCATAACAAAGCGAGGGTGTGAGCCTATGCCCAGTGGGAATATACAAGCAGTATAGAAACGAACGGCAGAAGAGAATACTCATAGGTTGCAATCACATGCATGCGCAAATATATATGTATCTACATATATATAAATATACCTTTGAAAAATAAATATTCAAATGCCTTAACCGTTTGACTTTCGAAAACCTTACTCATCTAAATTAATTGACCTTAATTTTAAAAAGACTTCCTTTATTCATACTTAGCATTTCTCACTTTATTTAACACACCAGTTTAACACTTAAACCTCTATATATGATTTATCCCAACCCATTCATTTACCGGAATCAACCCCTTTTTCATTTAGAATATACTTTAGTATTTTCATTGAGAAGTATCATTTCAACACACGCATTCACCATCTTAGAAAATACTTGTTTATAATTTGAAAACCTTTTCAATTCATACTTATGAAAATTATGGGTTTAACAACTTATGTTACACACCCACCCATTTACCCACTTACTTTACCCTTTTTACCTCAACTTACGGACATTTACAGATTTACACTTTTACTTTCCCATTTAATCTTTTACCGGAACATTTATTTCATTCATTAAAATTAGATTGTATTAATATGTTTTAGCACACAATCCATTTCTTGACATGTTTCTTATTCCTTTTATCTTTTCTCAGAATCTTCCTTGACGGCTATACGCACCATATGCTCTGGCCAGTGATTTAGGACTTTTCACCCAAAGGCTCCAGGACCTTCTTGCTTTATTCCGGTGTCATCCGAGTTATTTTTCTTTGTTTTAACATTTTACCAATGTCCACATTATTCCACTTCCTTACTTTTACCCGGTTGAAGCCAAAATCCGACCTTAACCGTCCGTTTTTCCATTGAAAATTGGAAAATTATTTATTTTCCTCTTTAAGTCCCTTACTCGCACACCCATGATTTATGATAAAATAATTCACACTTTAGGACTTAATTCATTTTCGTACACATTAGTGTAAAGACATTCTTTAATATTTTTATTTCATAAAAATGTTCCACTTTAAGTAAATTGCCAATTTATCCTTCGTTTGCCAAACTTGCAAATTTGTCCCTTAACGAGTGTCATTTCTAAAAATGGACATTAAGTTTCCAACTTAACACATTAAACACTTTAGTCATTTAACACTTGTTTAATATCACGCTTTTGTTAACTTTCACACTTGTCACTTTAACCCTCTAACACGTAAATAGCCCATTTACATTTAAGCTCCCAAATTTTCGTTTGTCTTATTTCATGCTTAAATCCAACAAGACTTTCTTTAAACTTGCTCACATATTTGTTATCAAAATACTACAAGATTATATAGATAGAAAATGGACTTTAAATGCTAAAATCCTACCAAGTAGATTAAACACGCATTTCAAGTAATAAAGACATTTCAGTTCCTTCCATTTTGCAAGAAACTTAAAAATATTTATTTCATAAATATTTTGAAAATATTCACATTACCCCCACATTCTTATTTCATAAGAATGTCCATTATTTGTTCTGGCTAATAGTACACTAAAATAATATATCCTTACATTTTTATTCCATAAAAATGATTATTCTATCTTTTCCACTAGAAATACACCAAATGACCTTTCTTACATTTTTATTCTATAAAAATGTTTGTTATTTCTTTTTTTTAGAAATACACTAAAATATCATTTCTTACTTTTTTTATTCCATAAAAATGTTTATTATTTCTTTTTACTAGAAATCCACCAATATAGTATTTTCTTACATTTTTATTCCATAAAGATATTTATTATTTCTTTTTACTAGAAATAAAATAAAATAGCATTTTCTTACATTGTTATTCCATAAAAATGTTTATTATTTCTTTTAAGAGAAATACAGCAAAATAATATTTCTTACACTTTTATTCCATAAAAATATTTATTATTATTTTTTTACTAGAAATACACCAAAATGGTATTTCTTACATTTTTATTCCATAAAAATGTCCATTTTAAGATTTCTAAGAAAATCCATCACAACAATATTTTTCTAACATTTTTATTCCACAAAAAAATGTCGATTTATTATTCTGAGATTTTATTATATTTTCATGACCCATTTTAATTCATCTTTTTGTTACCCATTCCATACCATTTCCAAGAGAGTCAATAATCAACACTAAGATTTAAGCCAATATTCTATATACATATATTTAACCTAATATATGTAAATAACATGCTGAGAATATACTACACATTAAACTTAGATCAAAGTTGTTTTTTCCCACCATAATGAGCTCTAAAAATGGATGAAATGGTGTAGAACATGGAGGACTCCCCACCTCCAAAGGTGGCCTCAAAGGGGTCTCTAAAAGCCCCTTCAAAGTTGACTCCATGAAAACTTGAATGATTCTCTTTAAACTCCATCTTCAAGCGCCTAATAATCTATAATACCCTGTATTTTTGAAAGATTTTATTTTAATTATGGGATTAATTAATTTAAAAGAGAAACTTTATAATTAATCCAGATTTAATTAAATAATTACTAGCGTGATGAGAGTTAGTGTTTATGGGTGAGAATTATGTTGAAGATTACATAGAGAACAAAGTAATATATAATGAGAATATTGTATAATTTTCGTGTGTGAAAAATATGACAATTATAGTACACTTGGTTGGGATGCGCGTGTGTGTCGTGTTGGAACTTAAATAAGGAATTAAAATGTAATTTTATTTTAGTTATTCGAATGGCTATTTTGAGTATGCCATTGTTCCCGGGAGGGTCGAGATAGTCCGAAGAGTCTACTCGGGGGTTTAGTTTGGAGTCCAGGGCAACTTTCGACCAACTCGACACCTCAGAGGGGTATTTTTATCCTTTAAAAAATTAGGATTAATTAATGGACAAAAATTGGAGAAATATATTTGCACGTACGTGGGACAGTTAGAGTAAATAACTGCTAAACCTAAGAGAGAGAGTCCTAGTGGAAGAAGGAGAAGAGGTTCCTAGGAGTTCCAAGGCCAAACCGAGTCACCTTTCACCAAAAACATCATCAACATGTAGATCGGGAAGAGAAGTACGCATTTATACCAATTTCAAGCAACGAATCAGCCCTTGGTGAAAAAGGCAAGTGTTTATATTTCTTCATTTAGAACATATAATGTCCATGTTAGATTAGTTGATGATTTATTCATGATATTATGAAATTTGGGACTGAAATTGGGTATTAATCCATGATTGTGGTATAGGTTTTGCATGTAGTTGAATAACCATTTATTGGGGATAAAAAATCTGGGATTTATATGCTGAAATCATGAATTTAAATCTGGGTTTCATTGTGATTATATGAATTTAGGGCTTTTTGAAAATTTGAGGAATTAATCTAAATTCATGTTATAACTTTAATGGATTTGATGTTAAAAATGTGTGTGAAAGCATTCTATTACTAGGGAGTATAGTTTAGAACGGTTGGATTTGAGTTAGGATAAGTTTTAGGTGATGAAAAAGTTAGAAAATGTCAGTTTTTAGAGGACATGGACGAACCGGGGTATTCTCGTTCAAACGAGAATTCCAACGACCCATCTAATGAGAATTCAAAGAGTAGTCCGTTCGAATTTTTGTTCGAATGAGGTCGTTCGAACGAGATTCCAAGGAAAATTCAGTCCTTAATTTGTTCGAATGAGATTTCCCCCAGCTTCTAACGAGATTTCAGAAATTCAAATTTTTTCTAGGACAAGTTAAAACCTTATAAAGTTGATTCAATTGAGAGAGAATGACCTACATTATCCTTGAGTAACTTCATTACATAGTCTAGTGATGATATGATTGTGTAACTGCTAAGGGAATATATTCGAATAAGAGGTTCTTGTAGAATATATACGATAGAGAGATTAATTGTATGGATAGAGTAAAGTGAGTGTTAGAGATAATAATACTACGTATAAATTCGGGGACTTGGGTTGTGTGAATACCTAATGATTACTATAGGTAATGTATCTACCTATTGATTGAATTATTGTGTGTGTAACATACCTACGCTGCTTGCTATTAGGTGGAGATTGCGCATTATGGATGACCATATCTTGAAGAGCCTTCGGGGGGATTTTGATTCGTATCACTAGAACATAGAACCTAGTTATGGGCTATCAGTGAGAATGATAGTGTTGAAGATCATATAGGTGCATAGGTATGTGCGTAACCCATGGGCTTGTAACTATTTTCTCTTCCAATATGTGTGTTTATTTCGATGGTTCGCGAGAGATTGAACCTATAGTTCTTCATTCAATAAGCGTTGCATTGGGACATGATAGATGAGTATGCATTCCACCAATGGGGCCTTAACCCAGGGGTGCTAAAATAGTATATATTGAGAGAGATAAATATATGTATACATGTTGCTTATTCTAATGTGAATGTTTAGTAGATATGGAATTAATGATATTTAAAATTATTCTTAGTGAGAAAAAGGAATAACTATGAGGATAACAGTTGTGTATATGAATAAATATCGTTGAACATATGGTAATAGGGGATACGGATGATATGGGTAAAAGCATGAGATTATTGGTGTGATAATAGTCATCTCCGGGCAAGTTAGGCGGTGTAGCATGACTAGGATGGGTTAAATATACGCCTTAGATGTGCACATTAGATGAGAGGTGTGCATCTCAAGTGAGAGTACGAAAATCTAACATGTATAAAATACGTGTTATTTTTTTTATTTAAGCACTTGCTGATTTTTTAAACTGTCTTCAACTCGGGATCTGACCCGTTTATTGCAAATCTATTTTCTTTTGTCAAATTATTTTAGGCGCCTAGCCATAAGGACACCAAGTATAGGAGTTCCATCCATTTGACGATTTGTAGCTGTTGTGGAAGTTACAGGACTTGGTAGTAGACACCTCCATGATTTTCACTTCTTCATCTTGAGTTATTTACTTCAGTTAGGGCATGTCGCCCCTTTTATTTATTTGCATAGTCAGAGATTGTGGATTTATTTATTTACTCTTGTCAGTTGTTGGTTTATTTTGTTGGATTATTGTATTCAGTATTTAGGCTGGAAATGTTTACTCTAGTCATATTTATTATTTCAGTCATTTTATTTCTTATGAGATTAGTTGGATGGTGAATGTTTAATAATTGGTTAATTTGATTTTATTTTAATTAAAGATAAAATTTTGACCTCAAACTTTTTATAAATTATGTGGTTAGTGTTAATAATAAGTTTTCGATAGTGATGCATATTTTCAACCAACTGGATATTTTGATTTAATTTAATAAAGGACTGATCACTCGATATTTAATTAGGCGAGGTGTCACATAATCACCAGGTTTGTCTCCAAGAAAAACACCATTACAACCCTCTACAAAACCTTCAGCACTATATACATCTTCTTCCAAAAATATACCCCCTTCAAATACATCTCAGAACAGCAACAACCAACTTCTATATTTCGTGGCGCTTTTCTATTAGTGGGGAAACTATCTATTTTGTGGTGTAAATGCGGTTTTTTGACTAACAACGGTGGTATGGTTTAATGAAGAAAGAGGGAAGGCTGGATCTTCTCACGATTTTTACCAAGTTCTCCTCTCACACCTCCTCTCTCTTATAGTCCAACGATTGATATGTTTACTGAATAAGGAAACTGTATCTCTAAAATTGTTCCCATATCAGGTATAAACTAATCCTCCAATCGACAACACAACAATTGGAGGGTTATAAGGTTGACATCATTCCAGAACATAAGACGAAGCAACAGGGGCGCCATCGTTTGAGCGACATTCTCGTAATTTAAGCGAGATTCTCCTCTCGCTCAAACCACCTCCATGGTCGTTTGATCGATCAGATTTTTCTTATATTTTTCCTATCTTCTGAATCGGCACATATGCCCCAACAGTTTCAAAATTTAAGAAGGTATATATATATATATATATATATATATATATATATATATATATATATATATATATATATATATATATATATATATGATTTATAACCTAAAAAATTTCATGATCGTTATATGATACCTAATTAAATAATTCCCCTAGTTTAATCCATTTTGTTACTTGTAACTTCCTACAATTATCATTAGTTCCTCCTCATATGAAATCTATATATAATTTAATTAATCTATCGGGGAGGGGTATTACATTTGGCCCCCAAAATGACTTTTAATGATGAAAAAGTTTCGCAAAAATTTTTATCAAATTCTATTTGCAATATTACCTTGTCCCAAATAGAAATTTCTTTTCGCGAAAGAATTAGGGTGCTCAACGGGATTAATTTTAGCGATAGATGCAAACTAAATTATAACGCAATTGAAAATTTAGCACACATTTAATTGAAAACCCTTTTTTTGATCATTTACAAATTTTAAAAACGCGATCGACTTTCAACCCACTTGCATCAATTATAATGAAAAATAATTAATTGGAATAATTTTGAGGACTTAAAAATCATTAGACATTGTTATGACTATGGGAGTCATAAACTTGTTTTAATCCATGAAAGCCCTAACAAGCCAAAGAAAGACACTCTTAAAAGGATGTCCATGATTTATATAAGTGGAATTTATTTTAAAGTTACTAAAATATAATGATGGTTGATGACTCCCCAATAAGGGATTATATTCTTAAGACGGTTTTCATCTTTGGTGGATGAAGCAACCCTTGAATTATAAATTAATGAGGAAATTCGGCTCAATTTTTTTTATCGAGACACTACTTGAATCTTTCAAATATTAGGCCTGAATTATACTATTTGTAGTTGGACTAATTTGGTGACAGAGAGGATTGCTTCTAACACTCACAATAACCTCTGGAAAAGAACCAATCAGACCCTTGTTGGAGGATAAGTCGAGTACTTTCAAGTTGGGTGGAATATTGAAATTATTATGTAGTAATTTCCCATGTTGTCCAGTAGATGATATATCAAGAAACTTAAGATAAGTAGATAAATTTATGGGTAAAACAAAAGAGATGGTGATAGACCTAAGAGAGAGTACTCTAATCCGGGTTACGTTTTGAATTAGCAATTTAAAATTCTGACTTTCAAATAATGCTCAAAGAGATCAAGTGAAACCAGTTTGGAGAGATGGGATATTTTTTACGAAACTTTGCCTATCAAACAAGACTTGGAGAGGTTTGGATGCATCAAAGACGGAGCAAGTTTAACAAATTCATGTGAAATTAGAGATCCATTGAAATAATTTATGAGCAAGGTTGAGGTTCTTAAGGTGAAAGAGCTGAAAGAGGGTGCTGCTGGCACCTAGGCATGTGGGCCCTTTTTCTATCATCAAGAGGATTGGGCCCGTTACATATAGGCTCGCCTTGCCAAATCATTCATAGCATTCACGACGAGTATGGTCGTTGAACAAGTATCTCAAGGGTGACATGGCTTACTAGTACATACCATTAGAGGAGATTAACTTGCAGTCATATATCTCATATGAGGAGAGACATGTTGCCATTTTAGATCATAGCAAGCGTAAACCGTTAGCGCCTGTGTATAGTGGGGACACCACAATATTGTCGAGTCGACATGGGAGCATGAGGATGACATGCGGGAAATGTATCTAGAGCTCTTCATGAGAGGTACATTCGAATTTCGAGGATAAAATTTGGTTATTAGGGATAAATGTAATACTCCGTAATTTTAATATCAATTAATTGTTTTATTAAATTAATTGGGAGAGAATTAAATTTGAATTTAGTAAATATTAATTAGCAAGATAAAGGATTAATATTTATTATAATTATTATTTACTTGTGCGGGAAAAGTAAATAGTTATATGATTTATTATATGTCGCGTGTGAGTGATAGCGACGGTTTAATTTGTGATAAATCAATAGGGTGTTACATTGACGGATCAATGTAATTTATGGACGATGCATAAGGTATACACGTATCGGGCCCGGTTAATGAAAACTTATTATATTTGGAGTTGGGTGACTTGGATGACCTTTCGAGTTCACCGGTGATCTCGAAAGGGTGGAAATTGTAAAAAATAGGTACTCGAGTGCTGTGTTTGGGTTTCAGAGGCCTTTTAGACATAAAAGGACCCGTATAATAGGAATATTATTTTGTACCTAGAATTAAGAGGAAAAACGGTATTAGGTTTTTAGGAGGACATTTAAGGGTTGGAAAGGTGGATGATAGCCCACGTTTCACATTCTACATAAAAGGTTGAGAGAAAAGAACCTTAGAGAAGAGAAAGAGAAGCAAAGAAGAGAGATCTTGAAGAGGAGAAGAAGAGGATTCAACTCGACATAGAAGACTTTGGATTTGTAATCCAACGAGGCAAGAAAATACTTTCTTTATATCTCAATTCCCCTATATTTAATTACTTTCTTGGTTTAAAATAGAAATTGGGGATTTGTATGAAAGATTGAAATTTAATGATTTGGTGAAGAAACCCAATGATAAAATATGAATGATCTTGAATTAATGATGAATTGGGATTGCTTATGCTTGTAGTTAGAAATAAAATTATGGGTTATAATGGAAGATGATGTAGAACTTAGATAAAAGGTGAAATCTTTAATAATCAACTTGATAAAAGAATTGTAATCTCTTGCATTTATGGGGATTTCCATGTAAGAGTCAAATATATAGTGATGGGATCATGATTTCTGGATGATATATGGGTTATAGTAATTAAAATTTTGGTTAAAGAAACTTAGAAACAAAGTTGGGTTTTGGGGATGAATCTCGCCTACAAAACCTGATTTAGGTATAGTCTCGTTTGAACCTCGTTCAAACAAGATGTTGTTTTCGTTCGAATGAGATGGGTTTTCGTTCGAATGACCCATGGGTTTTGGTCGAGTTTGGATCGTGGAAATGTTTCGAGAAATTTTATGAACTCAAGCGAGCATGTGGGAGGTTATCAAAGTGAGTGGATATTTAATTAAAAATAGTTTTGTACTGGTATTTATTAGTTGGGAATCTAATAATTAACTAGGGTGCTAGAGTAAGGGACTAGTTAAATAATTAATTAGGAAGTTGGGTAGAATTTTGGGATTTGGGTGAACCATGCGCGGTGGAATATGTGTACGAGTCCGGTGCTTATTATATATATACATATTATACTGACGTTCAAACAAGATGTTGTTTTCGTTCGAATGACCCATGGGTTTTGGTCGAGTTTGGATCGTGGAAATGTTCCGAGAAATTTTATGAACTCAAGCGAGCATGTGGGAGGTTATCAAAGTGAGTGGATATTTAATTAAAAATAGTTTTGTACTGGTATTTATTAGTTGGGAATCTAATAATTAACTAGGTTGCCAGAGTAAGGGACTAGTTAAATAATTAATTAGGAAGTTGGGTAGAATTTTGGGATTTGGGTGAACCATGCGCGGTGAAATATGTGTACGAGTTCGATGCTTATTATATATATACATATTAGACTGACGTGTATATATATATATATATATATATATATATATACATATATATATATATATATATATATGTGTGTGTGTGTGTGTGTGTGTGTGTGTGTGTGTGTGTGTGTGTGTGTGTGTGTGTGTGTGTACTCCTTGTTTTATTTAAACATACCTACTCGAGAGTGCTATCGTAAGAGGTTGTGCATAGTGGGCAGTCCACCCTGACGTTGACCAATAGGTGTTGGGCTGATTCCCTAGGTTAGTGTATTGTTGCAAGACCACTATCAGTGTGTGAGGATAAATGTTGGTTTCAAGTTCGGTTGGGCAAGATATGGTATGGTTAAGACCCACGGATATATGTTAATCACCGCCTCCAGTATACGTGTATTCATTTGGGATCAGTGGTGAGATTTTGATCTGGTGGCTCGGTGTGGGGCATGATGCTTGGAGCCAAATAGCACACGAGGAATGCATCTTCAAGGTCCTAGCTCTGGGGATATGGTTATACATATATAGTGAGTGATATAAATGTATGCTTATATGATATAGTGTGTACATCTATTTATAGCACGAGTGTAGCTATGTTATATTTACAATATGAATAATTATTTACAGCAAGTGTGTCACTACAATATGGTTTATGAACGAGTACCTAGTGGAGGTAGTTATACTTAGCTAATAGAGAGTATTAGTGGGATTGAGCTTAAATAACAGTTATGTGTCCTAGTTAGACCAAGTAGTTTAATTAGGATAAATAAAATAAACATGTTAAGTGTTGACTGTAGTTGAGACGTGAGGTTTATCTCAAGTGAGTGTGATCGGTTAATCTTGAAAGTAATACGCTACCGTTTTCAACGATTTAGAACAAATATTTACTTGCAAAATATTTTTTACTCTTTGGACTTTGACCTGAAGGTTTTTTCTTTCCTTGTTTTTCTTTTTACACCCCAGGTGTGTAGTAGCAGCAGCCGGGACAATAGGCATAGATTTGTTCTTGCTGAACAATAGTTGTGGTTACCACATCCTTGCTTAGACACCTCAGTCGATTCTCATCTAGATAGGATCATTTATTTCAGTTTACAGTTGGCCGTGTTGCCTGTAGATTATAGGATTTTATCTTAGTGCCAGACTTTTATACTATTATCAGACATTTGCATTTTCGTACTCAGTTATCATTCGGTTTTTATATTGTGGATGTTTATTTGGTGACCGATGGTTTATTCTATTTACACTTATCAATTATTTATGCATGGTGATTATTTCATTCATTGGGATTGTATGGATTGTTCTTATTACTTATGTTATATTATTATTGTGACAGTGATGTTGAGAATGATCCATACTGAAATTCTTGTTATATTTTAGTAGAAGATTGGCTACTCAATACTAAAATAGGAGGGTTGTCACATATTCAAATTTTCATGATATAAAAAAAATACATACAAGGACTAAGATTTTAAGAACAACAACATTTTCGGTCTGTCCTATATGACTTTATTAGGGTGAGATGAGCTAACTGTGATTTGAATCCAAATGGAAATATTGTTAGTGACTATGGTTTTTATACTCATAGAAAAGTGTGATTTGAAGATACAAATGTTGTGTAATGCTAGTCTTTTCTTCTCCGTGAGTTTCTTGGTTAGGGACAACATGTCATTTGGTGCTTCCATTGGAGTAATCATTGTTTAGTTTGAGGAAATTTAAGGAGACATTAACTTTAGGGAGATTTTTTATCCCACTTTGATGAGTAATTTTACAATAGATCTTCATTTAAAAAAAATTACAAGATACTTCTACCTTGTAGCTTTTCATCCAAACTATTAATCAACAATGGTTCCACTCTTGAATCTTTTGAGTACTATTCACCCAAACTATTCAAAACCATCTACGGGGACATCACAAATTTGACTATATTTTCCTCATATTTTCTCAATTTTATATAAAAAGTTATGATTTTTAAAAGAATACAACTAATAATTAAATGGTAAAATGCATCAGTTTTGAAGCATCTACAATGCACATACTGCTTTCAGTAAAAAAAATTAGGTTTTGTGTGCCACTTTTGAACCTTTAGATATTGAATTGATAATCTAACCAAACTTCGGGTGACTAAATTACAAATAACCCGATATTTCATTTTAAAGTTTTCCCATAAAACACAAAATAGAGATCAAGGGCGAATATATTCAGTAAAAAATAGTTTGCGCTTCTCGCTAAAAGAGTTTGTTCTTCATGTTTTGCACGAGGTGTTTTTCACTCAATGCCACTTACTCAATTTATGTATCGTGGTTCATTTTCCACTAAATCTGTGGATTCAACCTGGATCAATGACGTTTCATTTAATTTAAAATGACTATTTGGTGGTAAATACTCGTGTCTTATATGGTGCAGGTTTTGACCCAAAACTTTGAACCTAAATTTATTACAGGATATAAGCCTCTTTAGTGTGAGCTGGTCCAAAGGGATTCAAATGACTTTGGCTTTGATTGGTGCAAACTCAATGTTTGGGCCTTTAGTTTGTGATAAATTATAGTTGGACTGCTGCTAGGCCTGTAAATCGGGTTAAGTGAGTCGGGCTACGGGTTGCTTAGGCTTGACTGAATTGAATTATGTCTTCCTAAACCCGAGCTCGACCTAAAATAGAATTACGACTTATGGCTCAGGTTTGGCTCACAATCTATTACGAGCTTCGGGCCCTAGTTCGGGAAGTCCCAAACTTAATATCAAAGAACATATTTTTTAAATATTATTTCACTTAAGGACTAAATAATCATAAATTAAAATATAATAAAGAAAAATAACAAAATGAAAATATCTACCACACTTAAATAAACATTACAAATTCTAAAAGTTTTAGTATGACGAATAAAACACAAAAACCCATTGTCGAAATCTCTTTAAATTTGTTGTTTAATCCATAATATATATATATATATATATATATATATATATGTATGTATGTATGTCATGGATGTAACACATGTAGCTTAAGCTCGACATGAATAAAGTTAGGGCTTGAAATTTTGGTTCAAGCTTAGCTGGGCTCAAACTCACTTAAAGCTCAGCCCCAATTTAGCAGGCCGAACGGGCAGGCTTCGGGCTTGCTCGACTCAATTTACAGGCCTAATATTGATGTTGTGGCTTTCATTTAAAAGGTGTTGAGTTGATTTTTTTAGGAGCAAAACATGAAAAAATTGGTTTCCTTGGGCTTGAAGAGATTGCCCCACCCCTAATATTTAAAGAATTTGAAAATATTGCATATGGCTCCCAAATTTGAAGAAATTAATTTTGGCCCCTTAAAAAGGAATAAAAAGAAATACTCTACATATAGTTTTAGTTGCCATTAATTGTGATTTTATTTCTTTATTATTAGTAGAATAAATGAATATTTCTTTGAAATATTTTTTATTAAATTAATAGGAATGGTGGTGTGACTATTGGGACTAGTAGGGTTAGGACTTCTCACCCATGACCTCATACTTAGCTTTCCCACCAAGCATTTGAGGCTTGTAAATTCCCCGTTTAACCCCTCATTTGCATAAACTAGTTATTATGAATGAATGAGAAGGCTTGAGTGTCATCTTTATTATTTCTACCTTTTGTGTGTATAAAAAATTCCATTGTGTTTACATGTGAATATAACTTTTACAAGTCCATAAATGCAGGAGGTAGTTGGATTGTTAAATGGTGCTCAATCTCAGTTTCGTAAGTGATTTGTAGATTGAGATCGAAACCAAACTCATAAACTTTTATGCAAGAAACGAACCAATTCCAGGCTACAATGTTTTTCCAAATTAAAGTTATTGTTAATTTAAAGTTAAATTTAATCTAATATTGCTAGATGGATTTCAAAAAATTATTAATTTTTTTTTTGGATCGATTCGTTAATTATTTAATTGAAAAGAGAGTAAATATGCCATCAATAGAAGCATTTTTCGTCATGTATTTCAACGGCACTTTGGCCATGGATTTAATTGCAATAGATTTCAAAATTTAAGTTTAGTGTATGGCGATATGGTTTGGAGGTGATCGAATGTGGATTTTGGGTATTGTAGACAAGAAGCAAAGACAGTTTGGTTGAAGCCTGCAAATTATATTTAGTTGGTGTTACTACCAGATCCAAGTGATAGTCGTAGGTTTTCCATAATTTTGGAAATAGCATCTTGTTGAGAGTGGGTGCAATGATGTAGGGATTAAAGTGTATATGATTTATATGGCTTGTTAAAGTCGCTATCTATTTTTTATTCCTACAATTTGTGGGATAGTGGGATTTTGTGTCACCTGGATTAGGAGTTGGCTTATGTTGGAATATAATGGTTCAGTTTGGGTTAGGGTGTTGGAGAGTACGCAAACAAATCACCCGATGAGGATAAATGGTTACGTGTACCTACTGTTTCGCAAGTTGAGGTGTAAATTAATATCATATAATTTTGGATACACAACTCAATGTGCGTAGCTATTTCTACACCAAAACTCGAAGGAAGTAACAGTATTTTACCGTTACAAACAAAAAATTATAACAGTAACTTTCTGTTAAAAAAAAGCATGGGGAAAGAATTATTAATAGTTATGTACCTTTAGAAATACTGAACTTACCAAATGACTTTTGCCGTTACTAGTTCCTACTTACGAACAAACTTTTTTGTTAATATTTCTGCCTTACTAACAGATTTGTACTTATACTAATTTTTTTTGTAACAGATTATTGTTCTATTAGAACACAAATTTTGTAGCAGTTTTGTTTGATTTTCTAACAATGAAGGACGGTTAGTAATATTAATACATATTTTTAAAAAAATGTCAAAGATCCGACATCCTTCTTTAAGTGATAAACCTGAATATTTATTTTATCCTAGTCTTGATATAATAAATACATACAACACAAGCCCATAATGTATACAAATTCAACTATGCTTGTCACATAATTATTCAAAACCCAATAACATAACCTAAAAATAGTCCACATAAATGAGGTCATGATACACTTTAATAACACTAATCATTACAATACAAATAAAACCAACTTCGCTCATAAAGCATTTACTTATAAACAAAATTAAACAAATAATGATAGATTAATCATTTTGTAACCTTCCAATATACTAACTTTTTTATGTTGCTTCTCAAAACTTAGGTTATCGTGAAACTTCCAAGGGATTTCCGGCAACACAAAAACTTAAATTGAGAAAAGTATTGAAAGTATGTTCAATACAAATTTTAAATTCTTCATGAGCAATAAATTAAAGGTAATTACTACACTAACAAAGTTTTTAGCTATTTCTTCACAAAAATTGTAGTATGGACTCAAAAGCTGAGTAGAATGTCATGAGCTACAAGTATAACATGAACAAACACATATGCAACCAATGCAAAAGTAAAGCATCAACAAATACACACTCAACCTGTGACGTGGGTATATACACAATATGTGATGCACACAAAATGTGTTTACGCTGCAATCAAAATTAAAAAATTGATTCAATCGGGGAAGTACAGGAATGCCGAAAAATAATTGTATTAAACAACAAATAAAGTGTGTTTGTCGAAAAACAATTGTATCAAACTACACAATAGACATCACAAACTAAAACATCATCATAGGTAATTTTATTTCGGAGAGAAATGTAGTCCTATAAAATAGTTTCTCTTAAGAATTCCATTTAACACTATAAAAAAACATAATGTGATTACCCTATTTTTTTATTATTGATGTCTCTAGACATCTCCTTCAATGAATAAATATTCATCATTATATGGTGCACAATCCTATCAACTGGCAACAAGTTTAAACATAAAAAGAAAAGCATAAAAAGTAAAAACAATTCGTGGATTTACATTAAAATTCTGATACTTACTCTGTTTCGTTCATAACTTCACAGTGTTTGTGGTTTCATTTTATCATTGTAGACTTTCCACCTAAATACCTGGCATGATTAAAGAAATTGGATTCATTGGAGAGAGAGAGAGAGACGTGGGTGTTCCATAACAAAGGAATCCTTCCTTTTAAGAATATACAACTGAATTTCAGGCATGCATTATCACAAACTGTTTTGAAAGTATATGATCATACTGCCCTAAAAATACAGGGCCCAATAAAACCAAACCAGTTTATATTAAACACAATTTATATTATTAGTTTACCCCCAAATGTATTCAATTTCCATCATAATAACACCTCCACGTGACAAAGCCTAACAAAACTATATCGATAACCAAAAGAATTACAACCACAGTACTGTAATACCCCTTATTTATGAGTAATTATTTTTATATTAAATTTCCTTGTGGATTAATTATATAAAATAAAGGAAGTTGAAGTAAAAATTACTTTAAGCGATTTAAGAGATAATATTTAATAAGTCTTGCATATTTACTGTTAAGCGAATGTAAATAGTATAACATTATGTTTTATTACATCATTGTGCTTTAAGTGACGGTTATGATTTATATCCCAATCGGGTTATTATTAAAGAATTAATATGACGTTGGAATGTGAAATAATTAACGATATCCCAGATGTAAGTTTAGAGGGCATGGTTAGTCCAGGAACAGTCGAGATAGTCAAAATAAGTGTCAGTTGTGTTTTTGGGTTTCGGGGTACTTTTGACTAGTTATAACTTAATTATGATGTAACGAGTCATTTTAAGTATATAGTAGCATTTAATGTTGGACTTAATGTATTTTGGATGCTTTGGGTATTTTAGTCTTGCAAGAGCATTTAAGCTCATTTGTGTTTAACTTAGAAAGAATAAGTTAGAGAGAGAGAGAGCTTGGGAGAAAGAAGAAAAAAGAGAGAGTTTGGTGATTTGGGCTTCGAATCGTTGGAACGAGAAGATAATACGAGGCTACGATCTTGAGGCAAGTTTCTAGCTTGTATATATATATATATATATATATATATATATATATATATATATATATATATATATGATGGAGTGTGAATAGTTTGTATATATAGTTGTGTTCTTGATATTAAACCATTTATGGATTTTGATGATTTGGTTGTTTAAATCTAAAGGTTTTGGATCTAGACTTGATTGAATGGATTGTAGTGGTTAAACGTCTTGTGTTAGGGTCTGTAGATGATGTGGATTAATGGTATTGGGTATTAGTGGAAGAAAATAGATTTTCGTAGTTTAGGTTTTATATCAACCCGTAGCCATAACTGGGCATCTCGAACAGGGCGAATTGATTCGCCCTCCTCAAAGAATCGATTCGCTAAAAATGGTGGCTACAAGTCTGAGGAATCGAACAAATTCGGGTTAAGGCCGAATCGATTCGGGCTGAGACAGAAGGTTGGTTTTCTCAGCTAAATTGATTCTCTTTTAGAGAGAATCGATTCACTTTCAGGGGTGAATCGATTCGGTTTCTAGTCCTTTTCTTTTAGGGTTGAGGCTTAGGAATCTTCTCATATGAAGTAATAAAGATCATTAGGGTCTTACATAAGGGGAATAAATACCCTAGTTAGTAAGGGGGTATTCAGGCTTATCTCGGGGACTATTTAGTAGAACTTAATGTCTCATTTCATCAAGTAAGCGAGTCTAGGACTAGGAAAGAGAGTTGGGTAATATCGTTTTAGACTATCGGGGGCTAGTATGAGGGTAATTATACTTTGTAACCTATATTGTTAAGCACATATGGTTTCATAATTAAAAAGTGGATGTACATTAAATTGGTATATCTTATGATTATGGCATGCATATACATGCCTCTCTAAATGCTATCATAAGGGAAGTTACGTGAATGAGGTAAATCCCCTGGCTAGTGATGTAGGCAGAATATAGTCCTCGGGACATACACCAATGGTTACATTGTATGATTGTTCTATTCAAAGTGAGCTAATTTCGGGTATGGTTATGACTCACTGTTAAAGGTATATGGTCTCTTCCCACGCGACGCGATTTAGGGTACCCAGGTGGTCTTGATTATAGGCCTTGGAAGATGATAGCATTTAGGGGCGCATCCAGTGGGGTGACTCCCGGAAGGATGGTCTTAGAACCATTATATTATGATTGTAATTGTTCTCATGGATTTGGCATTTCACATGAATGAGTTAATGAATCTATGAATTAACTTATGATATATGACCCCCAATGATAAATGGACTTGTGAAGATATTTTTTATGAATTTGCAAATTAAGCATGTTAAATGTAATTAGGCTATTCCTCTTAATTAGATGGGTAGTTTAACTTATAATGAAATAGTATGGCTCTAGGATGTGCACTTAGATGAGAGGTGAGGATGATTCTTATAATGAAGAGCGAACTTATCCTGTTTATGATGTTAGTATTCATAACGGTTGTGCATTTTATTCACACGTATATCATATCAAATCGAGCCCTGACCCGTTTATATTTTCCGTCTTGCGTGGTTCTTAATTATGTTGAGGTGCTCCCCGCAAGGGCGCCTGCTTTGATCTTTCCTTCCCAGTGTCACAAAGTTATAGCATTTTGCGGATGTTATAGGACTTTTGTAGTAGACGCATCATTTTCTTTTGATGCTCTAGCTGTGATCCATCTGTATATTCAGGCTTGTTGCCCCAGTTTTTATTAATAATTATTGTAATGTTTGATGTAACCTTTTGTATTAGTCTGTTAACCGATAGCTTATTCGTTTATGTTTTGTAGAATTGTTATTAAACTGTTACATGTCTTTATATATATACACCTTATGTTATAATTGGATTATCAAATTTTTTTTTATTAAACTTGCAAAATTATTTGGCATCCGCTTTCAAAAATATTTGGTGGTTGTTTCATAATATTTTTATGTGACAGTGATGCTAAGAATGGACCGTTTATGATTCCTATTTTTATTAGAAAAGCGGGCTTGCCGCCTCTTATTTTAATAAGCGGGGTGTCACAAGTACTCCGACTTTTCTTTTCTGTTACCCTTTCTTCCAAGTCTCAACAACCAAACAGGAAAATTGACAACAAGGGTTTTGTCACAAAAAATTAAAATACAGTTTATATTACTACTAGGAGAAACTAAAAAAACTCATTATCAAAAGTAAAAACCAAAATGAACAATGTTCAATGAATTTACAACTGATGAATGATAGAAAGGGATTATTTACAGTAATTTCTTTCGAAATGTTTCAAATATTTACAACACAACCAAAGGATCAGAACACCGTGTTGAGCCTCCCCCCCCCCCCCCCCCCTTCAAACTGTCAAGACAAGCCTCACTATGGTAACCCAAAGAAACATAATAAGCATGAAAACTAGCACTTTTTTCTTTTGAAATGTTTTCCTCAAAAATTATTTCAATTAGTAGAGTATATCCCACAATATTAACACGGTTCTTCAAACGGATCACACTATTGTTAGTAATCCAAAACTTAGTATGTTACTAAAAGCGCGTTTGGATGGAGTACCAGATCCTTACATAAGGCATGAGAGCCAACGTCGTTATTGGGACTCCGTTTTAGACTGAGGCGGGGGTGTTGACCCTCCACTAGGATACGTTCAAAGTAAGGATAGTTTGTGTCCCAAAGGAGTCTCACATTGGTTAGTCAAGGAGGTATGTGGGTTTATATGTTAATTGGTTCACTCCATCAAATAGGTTAATATTTTGGGTTAGATACCGTATCCTTACATGCTGGTCCACTAACTTTGATTTACTATTACTTCCTCTCAAATACAATTATTCTCCTTCTGATTTAAAAAAAATTACATATTATCATTATGTGGCTAGAAATTGAGTAATTATGTCTTATGATTCTGCTACATAAGAACACTAAAACAACAAACATTTTATCTTCATCAAAAGATAACGAGAACATCATTTTGTTACAAGGATGTAAGGTGAAAATAAAACATTTGGGATTCAACTACTGAATTATTGCCTTGATCGGATAGGGACCAGACATGATTGAGAAAGGTCTTCTCATAAAAAATACATATCATAAAAAACTACAACAATAAGTTAAAAAAAATCTCGAGAGCTAGAAATATGTAGAACATTCGAGGAAGAAGTAGAACTAGCACACCAATGAAATTTTTATTTTCAATACTAAGTTTCTCAAAAGATAGTAGGTTTAAACATAATTAAACACTAGCAAAGGTCTGAATGTACCTTCTTCTAGGAAAAGGTGCAGATGTGGATGTTATGCCAAGCTTTGAAGTTGGTACCCTGAAACTTTGTTTCCAATTCAGGATTGTACTACGGTGTTGGGACCTAAGTATTTATAGCTTAACTGGTCATCACTAAGCTTATGTATCATTGGTCCTATTCATGGCATAAAGAGTCGGTTTTTGTGCAAGCCATCCATGCGCATGTGATATTCAATAGAGGAGCACATCGAGGTGCGACAAATGACTGCCGTACTTACGGTCGCTCGATTTTTATATCCATTATCCTTTTCTTAATACCTTATCAAAAGAAAAAACATCCCTTTTCATATTTGCATATTGTATTTTTTTGTTAATTAATTAATCATCTCTGTTTTTGCCATATTATGCGCGTAGTTAGGTTTTTTCTTTGCGATTGTGAGCATTTAGTTAATTAATTAATCGTCTCTGTTTTTGCCATAATATACGTGAAGTTAGTTTTTTTCTTTGCGATTGTGAGCTCAATTTTCTACTTAATCAAAACTTTGTTTACTAAGATTTTAATATTTGTTTCTTCCTTATTTGATAAAAATTTGGGGCTGTTTTTTCGATTTTTCTTTTTCTACTTTTAGTTCATTAATTAATTTAGGCCTTTGCCATATTATATGTGAATTAAGAGTTGTTACTTAAAATTTTGAGGTTAATCCTCTTCTTTATCCTTTTTTTAAATAAATTTTCCATCGAGCTTTTAATTTTCCAAATAAGCACTATTTTGCACTATTAGATGTACATTTACGGTTATCTAAATCGAGGTTTTAGGTCATCAATTAATCTATGTTATAGCCATATTATATGTAAATATAGGTTTGTTATATTATATGTTAATTTACCTTTGTTCTTTGCGATGATTGAGGTTAAATAAGCCCTATTTTGCTATATCAAATATGAAGAGAGAGAGAGAGAGAGAGAGAGAGAGAGAGAGAGAGAGAGAGAGAGAGAGAGAATTAGACCATATCATGACATTTAAACATTCAGGAAAATCTCAACTCGCAAAAGTATTAAATTCAACAACGAAGATTTTTTGGCTATTAAGAAGACTTCAATACATGAAATTGATATGCGCAAGGTATTTACTCAACATTGTTGTGCATACGTTGGACCACCATTTCTATGAAACATTAGTGAGATTTCGTTGTCAAAATCACCATCCAAGTGTAATACCCCATATTTTTATGGATTTTAATTATGAGGATAATTAAATGGAATTACTTTTAATTATGGGATCTATTAAATTAATTTGGGATAATTAATTGGAAAATTATTTCGGATTCATATGCTAGCGGTACGAGAGTTAGTATTTGGTTATTATTATGTTGTTGAATATTACTGAGTGATTATAGTAATATGTGATCATTGATTTTATTAAAATCATCGTGAGTTAAAAATACGGCAGTTTCGATAATTTAGTTGGGACGCGCATGTCAGTCGCGTCAAGACCCAATTTAATGGATTTAAAAGTTTTATTTTTATCAACCATATGATCATTTTGAGTGCACCAACGTGTCCGGAAGGGTCGAGATAGTCAGAAAACACTAGCCGTGGGTTTAGTTTGGGTCCCGGGGCATTTTTAGGCCAAACCGGCAACCCAGAAGGGTATTTTGGTAATTTTAAAAATTGAGGAGTTAAGACCCACGAATTTTTATGGTTATTTATTAATAATTAGTGAGGCCACTAAGGCCATTATCAGCCAAAATCAATAGAAGTGGGCTACGGGAGTTAGAGAAGAGTTACCATAGGGTTCCAAACCAAAACCAACCACCACCACCATTTTTGGAAGGAATTGTGACTGGAAAAGAAGAGAGAATCAACCCTTAGGCACCAACAATGAATAAGAAGAGCAAACTTAAGGCAAGTGATTTGGTTTCATTACTTACATTGAATATTTCCTCCATGTTTAGTGTAGAAATTAACTTATGTCTTGAAAGATTGATGAGAACCCAATGGAATTGTTAGGGATTGCATGTAGAATTGTTATGGATGAACTTAGTATTCAAAATATAGCATTTGATGATGTAGAAAATAATTTTAAAAGAAGTTTTCATGTTCAACTAAATTTTGGGTCCATGTTGTTAGAGTTTGTGGCAAAATTTGGGGATTTATGGATTTTACTTGTTGATTTGAAGGAATTGACGCAAAAATTATGTTAGGAAGTGATCTAGGGTGGTTTAGAATAATTTAGGAACCTTAAAATCTGATTAGTATGAATTTAGGATGATTTTGGAGAAGAGAAAAGTTGAGAAAAACGAAGTGGGTGAATTCTGGGCATTCTCGGAATTTTCGTTAGAAGACCAACCTAGGTCGTTCGAACGACCTCATTCGAATGAGCTTCTAACGAGATTCCAGTAGCCCTTCTAACGAGTCGATGGTTCGTTCGAACACTTTTTTTCGAACGACACTCGTTCGAACGAGATTTTAGTGCCTTCTAACGAGATTTCAGAATGTCTTTTTAAGTTTGATTTTCGTTTTGGACTTCACGTAGGTTTATCTATATGAGTGTTAGCCTTTCCTTTGTTGAATTTTTAATGATTCCAAAACTAGGGAATTAATGTTGGAAGTTTGTGAACATTTTTAGACTCGAGGAAGACCGGTAGGTATGTTTGTGAGACTGGAGTTTAACTAGGATTAAATTTTGGGGAAATTATATATAAAACTTGGTAACCTTTACGATTTAGGTTGTAAACACTTGAAATTACGACGAGAGGTGTGTCGACAGTCTATATTATATATTATCCGAAAACATAAAAATGTACAAACTTGGACAATGGTATAAGGATGTAGGATATACCTCTATTTAATACTATAAGATATCTAAGATGTGTGAATGCTTAGTATATGAATGTATATGTGTATAACATACCTACCATACTTGCTATCACGGGATGTTGGCTTTCGATCAGGGCCATCTAATCTTTGTGTGCCTACGGTGGGATTTAGATTTTTAACTCAAGGACATAGGTCAAAGAATGACTTATTGGTGAGTTACTAAGTCAGCTGACCATGGGGGCGTAGGTATGTGCGTGACCCATGGGTATTTGAACTATATTCGCCTCCATTATGTGTGATTGTTGCTTATTGAAACGGTTCCTGAGCGATTCGGAACATGTGGTCCTTATGTACGGGATGTATCGGGATCCGATAGCAGAGTATGTGTGCACCGCAGCTTAGCCTAGGGGTGCCCTTATTGTATATTTATGATGAGATTAATATACCGGTAATTGAAATGGACTTTTAGTAAAGTATGAATATGAATACTTGTAACATTGTTAGTAGAGTTAAAAATGTGTAAATCGCATAATAACTATTATAAGTAAATCGGAGAAATAAAATGGGAGACTCACAATTTAGTTGGAAATGTCTGGCATTAACCCTTATATTATAAAGTAAGGTCAGGTTGTGGATTGGGCTAGTTAGATAGTGATATAACTAGAATAGCTATGGGTACCTTAGGAGTTCACAATAAGATAAGGCGTGAGGAACTCATGTGAGTTCACACACTATCATGTATTTTATATTCATTGTTTAATTTTAATAAACACTTGCTATATTTTAAACTGTTTTCACAATCGGGCTCTGACCCGTTTGCTTTCAAATCTATTTTCTTGTGAAAACCTTTTAGGTGCCCAGCCACAGGGACGCCAAGCTTAGGAGTTTCGTTCCAGTGACGTGTTGTAGCTGCTGTGGAAGTTACAGGACCTCGATAGTAGATGCCTGCACTTTCTACTTTGACTCCATTTCAGATTTATTCATCTGTAGGGCATGTCGCCCCTTTTTTTTTAGAGACATCTTAAATACTCAGTTTTAATTGAGTTTTGGATTTAATTAATTGGTGATTCAGACTTTGTATTTGTTTTATCCAGTATTCGAATTATTCTGAGGAGTGTTCCTCCAGATTTATTTATTCAATTATTATTTTATTGTGATTGTGATGTGGTTGTGGTATCATTATTTCATAATTTAAATTGGTTGTATGTTAATCTAATTTATTTAAAATTGACAACTAACTCTTTAAATATTAGGTGGCTAGTAATGGTTTTCAAACATTTTCGACAGTGATGCTACGAACTGAACCAACTTGACATTTTGTATTAATTTGAATAAAGGAGTAGCTACCCGGTATTTAATTAGACGGGGTGTCACAGGTGGTATCAGAGCATCAGGTTCTAGTGTCCTTTAGGATCTGTGCGGCTTATTATGCTTCCAAGCGTAGCTTTCTTTGATATAGAGCCCTATGTTTAGGATTGTTGATTTCTTTCGTGAGATTTCGTTCTCCTGCTATGTTATATACGATAGTGAATCTTATTTACATTCGGGTGTGTTCAGATGCCGAACAATGCAGTACGTCAGGCGAAAACTGTTGGGAGGACAACAGGAGGAAATATTAGTTGAGGTTTTTTAAACTTATTAAAGAAGGATGATCGTAGTCCAAGTTACCCATATTATGGCACGGAAGTCCAGGACAGTATAGATGGCTGAGGAGCGATTTGCGACTTCCAGGTACAACTATAGCAGGAGTGGGGTCAAATGAGAGAACCAGCAGTGGAAATACTCGAAATACAGAGATGACAGGTGCTAGCCAAACTAATAATATATTCAAAGGCTTGGAGATATGTCGGGGTATGGCCAATCGGGAGTGAAAATCTGGGGTAAATTTTTCTTGGCTCGTAAGAACGGAATTTCAATGGTGAGAGGCAATCACCACACTAAGAAGTGGAATGTGACGTCGAGAGAAGGCATACACGTATGGTTTGACCATAAGTTCTTTCACCAGATATTCAGGGTGAAAGGCGAATGTTGTTCTGAACTCACACAAGAGGGTCGGATAGAGGTCACTTTGTGAGAAGAAATTTAATTATTTAGCGAACCTTACACCGGGTGAAGTAGATGTAAAGGAGAAGAGGATATTAAGGGAGAAATTACATACAAAAAGAATTGTTAAATCTTCTGGGGAATTCTGGTTGGACGGACAAAGTAGATGGTAATAATGTCACGTAGTATTAATTTGGAGGTAAACGTTTCTTTGGGTGGGGGAGATGCAAGAATCGAGGATCTTTATAGAGTAAGACTGGGAAAATGGTGTTGGAGAAGCACCACAAGGGGAGGACTCAACGGGGAACCCATTAAAATGATTTGAATAGATGAATTATTACTGAGAGATGGTGATTTCAGTAAGAGGTGTGGAAACTAGTAGCGTGTTCCCTAGGTTCGTTAAGCTAAGGGAACAATGGAGGTAGTCAATAGAGCCGAGACTACCAACATCCGAGAGAAGGACCACCTTAACATGGTCAGTGTGACCGAAGTAGAGGTATTTTGTGGGAAGTGAAACCCGTGCATTATAAATGTTTTTCGATGCAAGTGAAAGGATAAAGTTATTGTGCCTAGCAAGGGCATCAGTTATTGAAATATTCAGTTTGGTACGGACAGGTGTGTTAAGTCCAGGAACCATTTGAACAGTCAGGATGATTGTCAGGATAGAAGTATGAGTTATATCCTCAGATGATGTTGCAATTTGGTTGTGGCATGAACGAGTTGCTAAATTTGTTATTATGGTTATTTTTTCTTGAGAGTCGAGTTTAGTGAGTATCGACAAAATTTTCATTATTTATGCGAATATTTTCCTAGATAGTGTGGGGTTATATTTATTGTCATCCGCGAAGGACGAATGGGTATATTGATAGTGGTATATATTATAAAGGAACTACTCGTTTTAGTGTTGCGATATACGAGTATGATATTATTCTAATTATGGTTTTATAATATGCTCATACCGATAGTGTGCTGGTATTGCAAGTTTATCGGGGTTACTACCTTGGGGTAGGATGTTTTGATCTGGCGAGTCCCCATCTGTGAGAGGGCCGGCCTCGTAATTGTATATATATATATAATAATGCTCCTGTGCGGACTAGTTCGCATTTTAAGAATGCGGACCGGACATGTGTCATCTAACGGTGCGCCTAGAAACTATCGCCTAAATTATAGGCACACTCTCTCTCTTTTATGGGCTCACCGCCAGGTGACACATGTTTGGTCCGCATTCTTAAAATGCGGGCTGGTCCGCACAAGAGAAGGACTGTATATATATATATATATATTGTTGTGATTTCCAAAAGTATAATGGTCTCAGATATTTAATCCCAGTCTGCGTAGGGATTTATTTGGTATGATTCGTATGAGATTGGTTTACTAGTCAGTAAAAAATTTACCTGGTTATTATAATTAACGCTCAGGATGTAGTAATAAGAAGAGTGCATTGTTTTATCACCCTTTAGAGAGTTGGGAGCTTATGCTCATAGTTGTGTGTCTGGGGACGGATTTTGGGAGCCCCGATTATATTTGCATGTTGTATATGGAATGTGATTACCATCAATGTCAAGAGAAAATGTCTTTCAGAAAGAGTTGCTTGTTTAAGTGTAATTGAGGAAGGAGATGTAACTTTGTTGTTAAGAGATGGGAATATAGGGGTACATGTTATGGACTGAGGGCTTAACGGATCCCGATGACCGACAATGTTAAGTAGTAGTGTATCGGGGGGGTTCCTTATTTGGATTTCTCTTTGTGAGACATCCCATGCATGAAACTTAGCGTAAGGTTGGTAGTTGGGAGATGTTTGACCATTCGTCCATAAATTGGATACCTCAATCGTTATGTAGGTACATAGTTGTAACGGGAAGTTAACATGGTAAATTACGATGTAAGGCCAGTCGAGCTAGTTGTTAGTAGAGAAGTACTGATAATGTTGGGTATATGGATGTATATGTGTATAACATACCTACCATACTTGCTATCACGGGAGGTTGGCTTTCAATCAGGGCCATCTAATCTTTGTGTGCCTACGGGGGGATTTAGATTGGTACCTCAAGGACATAGGTCAGAGAATGACTTATTGGTGAGTTAATAAGTCAGTTGACCATGGGAGTGTAGGTATGTGCGTGACCCATGGGTATGTGAACTATGTTCGCCTCCATTATGTGTGATTGTTGCTTATTGAAACGGTTCCTGAGCCATTCGAAACACGTCGTCCTTATGTACGGGATGTACCGAGATTCGATAGTAGAGTATGTGTGCACCGCAGCTTAGCCTAGGGGTGCCCTTATTGTATATTTATGATGAGATTAATATACTGGTAATTGAAATGGACTTTTAGAAAAGTATGAATGTGAATACTTGTAACATTATTAGTAGAGTTAAAAATATGTAAATCGCATAATAACTATTATAAGTAAATCTAAGAAGTAAAATGGGAGACTCACAGTTTAGTTGGAAATGTCTGGCATTAACCCTTTTATTATAAAGCAAGGTCAGGTTGGGGATTGGGCTAGTTAGATAGTGGTATAACTAGAATGGGTACGGGTACGTTAGGAGTGCACAATTAGATAAAGGGTGAGGAACTCATGTGAGTGCACTCACTATCATGTATTTTATATTCACTGTTTAGTGTTATTAAACACTTGCAATATTTTAAACTGTTTTCACAATAGGGCTCTGACCCGTTTGCTTTCAAATCTAGTTTCTTGTCAAAACCTTTTAGGTGCCCAGCCACAGGGATGCCAAGCTTAGGAGTTCCATTCCAGTGACGTGCTGTAGCTGTTGTGGAAGTTACAGGACCTCGATAGTAGACGCCTCCACTTTCTACTTTGACTCCATTTCAGATTTATTCATCTGTAGGGCATGCCGTCCTTTTTTTAGAGACAGCTTAAATACTCAGTTTTAATTCAGTTTTGGATTTAATTAATTGGTGATTCAGACTTTGTATTTGTTTTATCCAGTACTCAGATTATTTCGAGGAGTGTTCCTCCAAATTTATTTATTCCATTATTATTTTATTGTGATTGTGATGTGGTTGTGGTATCGTTATTTCATAATTTAAATTGGTTGTATGTTAATCTAATTTATTTAAAATTGACAACTCACTCTTTAAATATTAGGTGGATAGTAATGGTTTACAAACGTTTACGACAGTGATGCTACGAACTGAACCAACTTGACATTTTGTAATAATTTGAATAAAGGAGTAGCTACCCGGTATTTAATTAGACGGGGTGTCACACCAAGTATCATTCATTTGGCATAAAGAATTAAGTTTAATAATATATAGTAAAAAAATAAGAACGGGAAAGAAGTCCCACTGTAATTGTGAAGAGAAATTCGTATCATTTTTATTTTTCTCGTAAAGAAATTGGTGTCATTTTGAGGACGCCAAAATTTCCATTAAGGATATGAAAGGTGTGTTATGAAATTATGATGGAAGTCAGTATTTTGTGGTATTTGGTTCCTAGGAACACTGATGACATTTCAGGTTTGCTCGAAAGTCTAATGGACAGATTCTATAATTTCAATGCCTATTAACAGTTTAATGGGGAATTTAATTGAAGAGAAATACAAGGATCTTATTATCATCTCTGTAGACTTCCATCATGGCATCATTTAGGGATAACAAACAATTGGAGGTCATATAAGCAAGAGTATTTGTTGTGAAACCCACTTCTCGAGAAGAGTCGCACATTTTTGAGACACCCCGACTAATTAAATACCGGGTAGCTACTCATTTATTAAATTAATTCAAAATGCCAAGTTGGCTCAGTTAATAGCATCACTGTCGAAAACATTTTAAAGATTACTAACCACCTAGTATTTAAAAAGCAAGTTGCCAAATTTTAATTTAAGTCTGATTAACATGCAACAAGTGTAATGAAGAAATAAATAACACCATTCACCATACTGAAGTAAAACGAATAACCATCACAATAGAGTAAATAAAGTCTGGAGGAAAAACTCCTCACTACAATCCCATAACTGAAATAAATAAACTGAAACAATAAATACTAAAGTCTGAAAACTGAAATGTAAAAGATGTCTCTAAAGAAATGGGCAACATGCCCTACAACTGATAGATGGTGACTCTGGAAACCAAAAGATAGAAGCGTCTACATGCAAATCCCTGTAGCTTCCACAAGCAGCTACAGCTCGTCACCTGAATGAGAATCCTATGCTTGGTGTCCCTGTGGCTGGGCACCTAAAATGGTTTTACAAAGAAAAAGAGATTTGAAAAGCAAACGGGTCAGAGCCCGAATGTGGAGTTATATTTTAAAAACCTGCAAGTGCTTTAAAAACATTTAAAACATTAATTGCAAAGTACATGTTAGGACGTGCACTCACATTATATTCTCACCTCTCATCTAATTGTGCACTCCTAACGCAAGTACCCATCTATAACGGTATAAACCACTAGCTAAGTGACACCATAAATAGCTAGACTGTACTAGTTCCTACCCTTATTACCCGGTTCATATGATGCTCGTAATTAGATAGGGATTTAATGTAAACTCAGATATTCAATATGCAATATATATAACTATCAGTTAACTCGTTATATTTCTCGAAACAATCACCGTAATATATTTACAACATTAACATGAGGATTCCCATCAATTTAGTGTATATTATTCACATCATAATTATACAATACAAGCACCCCGAGAACTAAGCTGCGGTGCACACATACTCTGATATCCATCCCGGTACATCACGTACATAAGGATCACATATTCCGAATCTCTCAGGAATAGTTTACCGATAACAACATCACAAATAATGGAGGCGAACACAGTCACCATCACATGGGTCACGCACATACCTACGCTCCCATGATCAGCGGACTTATTAATATCCCAATAAGTCTTTCTATGACCTATGTTCATCGAGGTACCAATCTATATCCCCCCCGTAGGCACACAAGGATTAGAGGGTCCTAAGCGAATGCAACCTCCCGTGATAGCAAGTATGGTAGGTATGTCATACACACAATCCATATACCAATACTAAGTAAACACACATCTTAGTTATACCGTATTTTAATAGTAGTACGTATCGTATTCTTGCACTAACTATAATTATCACAATTTATACTAATTCGATTTATAATCATACGCGCTATAGTTTCTCACGTCGTAGTAAACACTCACGTCTCAACCCAAACCGTCCATGTAATACAACTCTCGTATATAATTTACTCCTCATAATAATCCAAAAGTCCCAAATTTATCCTTACATCATCAAAGAATGTTAACTCTACCCTCGAACTAGTTTCCGGAACTCCAAAAATCAAAACAGTCCAAAAAGGACCAAACTGTCAACTCGTTAGAAGTCTCGTTCGAACGAGACTGTTCGAACAAGATTCCTCTGCCAACTCGTTAGAAGTCTCGTTCGAACGAGACTGTTCGAACGAGATCCCAGTTCGTTCGAACGAACTGTTCCTTCTAATGATATCTCGTTCGAATGAGATATCGAACGAGATCCCTTCTCATTAGTAACGACTGGTCAACTCGTTAGAAGCTCGTTCGAACGAGTTCGTTCGAACGACCTGGGGGCTGCTTCTAACGACTGGCAAGTTTCGGCCCAGATTTTTCCCCATCTCGTTTTTACATATTTTTATCACTTCTAATCTCTTCCAAAGTTCATCCCAACAACGTTTTAAGGTCTCTAATTCATCCTAAACATATTCAAATCATCTCCTAACATGTTTTCAAGGATTGAATCATCATAATATCAACCAAATTTACAAATCTCTACACTTTTCCCAATTTCTCAAGAACATGAACCCTAGGTTTATATCATCATCAAATCCCAGAATTTATTTCGTTTTAATTCCTTCTAATCACAATTATTATAAGGGAAATCATCTACCTATCATACTACATGCAATTCTCTTCACAATTTTCAAGTTCTAAACTCCAAACTACATGGGTTTTCATTATCTTTCAAGAACAGTTGTAATTTATCAATTTTCTAACATGGAGGAAACATTCTACGAATTTAAATATGATTAAAACACTTGCCTTGGTTTGATTTCTGATTTTGGTGTAGGTTTGGTGAAGATTCTGCAGAGTTTCCTCTCTCTCTAAGCTCCTTCTCCAATGGTGGCTTAAGGTGGCTAGGGTTTGATTTGGGGAAGATTGTAAACCTAATGTTAGCCTCCGTAGCTTAAAGGGTTAATATGGGTTGGTTATGGGCTTAGTGGGTCAATATCCACATCATATTTACACCTCTAATTTTCGTCACTTTTAATTCCTAAAAATGTAAAATTACCAAAATACCCTTTAAGTTACCGGTATGGCCTAAAAATATCCCGGGACCCAAACTATACCCCCGGCTAGTGTTTTCTGACTATCTCGACCCTTCCGGACGCGTTGGCGCACTCAAAATGACCATACGGATTATAGATTTTAAATTCACTTTTATTATCAAAATATTACACCGTGACGCGGCGGTCCCACGCATCTCAACAAAATTTCTAAAATGCCGTATATAAATCCCACGACGAATTTTACAATACCAAGTTCATATATAATCATATATGCACATAATCAAATACCAACTCGCATCTCGTTAGTATTTATAACCCGGATTAATTTCCAATTAATACGCATTTAATTAATTAATCCCAAAAATAAATATAGTCAAAAGTACGGGGTATTACAATTTGTCCACAAGCTAACGAGTGTATAGAACTTTCATTGTTGATATTTTTAAACACATCGTAAATGATGCCTTACAAATTTAAGGTTTGTCAATCGGTAGTGTATGAAGAATAAATTATTTAATATGATTCATACATATGAGATTAGCAAATGAATATATTTACTATGCTGGGACCTTAATATTTTCATGCACATATATTGTTCTCTGCGCATGTCCCCCGGGTGTGTCTATTGTGGATAAAGCGTATATATGCAACATTCTTAGGTGTTGGGCACAAGTATTATCATCATTATCACTGTTGTTTGCCCAAATGAAGTCAAAACAACATGCATATTTTGTGAAATGTGAACTTCTACAAACTTAAAAAATGAACATCGTCTGAAGAAATGTACCTTTATTGGATTAAATTGGCTATGTTGGGTGCTGGATTGAAGACCCAACACTATCCACGTCTTTTCTCTACTAAGGTTACTTCAAACAATGCTCCAATCTTTTCCCTTATTTTCATAATTTCAATAGCTATTGCTTTTGCAAATTGTTTGTGCAATAATGGTGGCAAAGAAGCTGAGGAGAAGGAAATTTACAGTTGGTGTTGGTGTGGTGATGAGAAGAGTGTCGAGAGAATGTGACGATCGAAGCTTCGTTTTTATAAAATGAGGCAGGTACTAGTGAATGTGTGAAAATAAATATCTTGGAAAAAGCCAGGCGGACACAAAAATCGGACACAAATGTGCGACACAATTGACGTGTCACACTAGCATTGGCTTCCGACAATGGACCACTAAGAGTGTATCCTAGTGGAGTCCGGACACGAGAGAATGTGGGTGTGATACAAATTTTTATGTCAGCCTAGCATTACTCTAAACAATTTGTATGTTGTGGGTTCCCTTAGCAACATTCTTTTAACTTATTATTGTATAATTAAGTTTAGGGGCACTATTAGCCTCCGCCTTAACTGAAAAAGGAAATATACAAAATTGATAACCCACACTACATATGAACTCAAATTACACAAACCTAGAAATAATAAGACCATCTTCAGAGCATTTGGACATTTGGGTGCCCAAATATTAGTTTCTCACACCAAAAAATGGTCCCGACTCCAAAACTATGGGTATTTTAAAAGTACCCATCGCGACAATCAAATTTCTCCACGTGTAACCCTCGCACAACATTTGAACTTTCACGGGGTAAATTTTCATATTGCAATTAAGTAAGATTGCATCGATTTATTTATGTCACAAGTTGGTGCAGCAATCCAAATGTCGTGCGAAGGTCTCACACGACAAATGGAATGTCATGCAAGATTCTCATTTTCCAAAATTAGTGTGGCAAATCCGAGAGTTAAATAACGAGATATTTTTCCTCAATGATTGCTACGACTATCATGCAAAATAGGCATTGGGATAGTTTAAGGAGGGGAAATCAATGACATAAATAAAATATTTTTGAATCAGGCCTATACTTTTATTTACATCATTCTCCCCCCAAAGAAAGAGTAAATCCAAAAATCAAAGTAGGATGCCATTTGTTTTAATTTTCGAATGGATAATCATAGTGATTATCACATCTCAATGAGCCTCCTCCAACTCTAGTGCCTCTAGGTCTCCATCGTTTCAACAAACATCAATTTCTTATTTTTTTCGTACACTTCACTACCAATGCTCAAATTGGATATATTCAAAGAACTTGAATAGTGTCTTAGTGTGAGTGGTATCGAGGACCTTAATGGAGTAAATAGTGAAGACTTATCGGACTTTTCCATCTAAAGTATTTTTCAACCATAATAGCATGCTCAATATGCCTACTTAAGGTGAGGCTTGAGCTTGAGGAGAATGCGTAGTTGGAGGCCAAACACCTCCCTAATTGTTGATCCTCACTCTCAAGCAAGGACACCCTAGTGCGTAAAAGCTGAAACTGCACCGCGTATACTCCCATACTGCCAATAAGCTCTAGCAAAGATACTACACATGGGCAAATAAAGGTCTCGCTAATACAGTTGAGATAAGAGTTTATCTTGAATGTTCATTATGATCTTAGAACAAGATCTAACAAACTTCTGTCCTCCACTTTCGAGGCGATCATAAGTGATGTCACTCCACCAGCTTTGGCTAAAACTAGCAATTTTATAGCCACCAGTTAGACGCATTTATCCACCGATAAGATCTTTAATTAAACCACCTTGTGAATTTTTTCTAAACTCGAGCTAATAAATGAAGGCATTTGGGGTGCATATGACTATCAAAAGTGAGGACATCCACTTGTATATCCACATGGAGGCTTTACTCCAATATTCTCAAAATGAGAATGAAATGGTCAAGATCACAACTGATATTATCACCCTAATATCCTCCTCAACATCATATGAAGAGTCATTTCTAGTTAACTACCCCACATATACTCCCATACCAACAATAAGCTCTAGTGAATACCCTAGACACGAGAAAATAAAGATGTTGCTCATACGGATAGGATAAAAGTTTAGTTCACATGTGCTTTCTAATTTAAGGTCAAGATCTAACGGCCTTTTATCCACATTCAATGCAATTGCGAGTGCTTTCATTCCACCAACTTTGCCTAAAAGTATCAATTTCGTAATCACTATTAGGATGCATTCAACCATCGATAAGTTATTATATTCAAACACTTTCTCAATTTTGTCAAGACTTGAGCCAATAAATGAAGGCAATCGATTTCATCTGTCCATCAAAAGTGAGGACATCCACCTTTATATCCACCCAGAGGCTTCATCCCAATAGTCTCAAAATGAGAACCAAATGGTTAGGCTCGTCCCCGACATCATCACCCCAGTATCCTTCTTGGCATCATACGAAGAGTGATCGAAACCACCAAATGGCTAAGGATTTCGAGCCTCGAAATACTAACAAATGATGCAGGATGGAAGAGAAACTAAAACTATAGGAATATCCTTGAATCCATAAGGAAAAAATGCCTAATAGATAAATGTAAGACAGGTTTAAGTAAAACTTCAGAATGAGAAACTAAAGGTTATAAGCCACTAATTCGTCCCGAATTATTGCACTTTATACCCTCGATACTTATGCATTTTATCCCCCTCAATTACTTTAATGCCTATAATTATGCTCATTAACCAAACAACCTCCGTTTTATATGCTAACATGTTATTTAAGGTATTATTGAGCTTTTGTAGGAGTTAAGGTGCTTAGTGTGAAGTTTCGGTGCATTCTGGTAAAGTTCCGTCGAAGCTTGCACGTTCAGGGGCTTTATCATCATTTCACACTTTGGGATTTTTGCCCAATGTATTCATGAAATTTGTGGCCCTCAGAACAAGCTTCGCATGGCCATGAACAGTGCATGGATCCGAGTTTGAACGAAGAAGTCACCGGTCTTTTATCAAGGAAGAAATATAAGGAAATTCACAAATAGTAAAAAAATAAAGAAATTACAATTGTGTCTTTTCCCTAATTTTACAAATAGTAGGTCTTGGCTCTCATGAAAATTTTCAGAGGGTCTTTGGCACCACGGTTTGAGCTCGCGTCTTTATTAAATCCTAATGGGGGTCTTGTGTGCTAATCTGATTTGTGTTGGGTCTTGGGTTTTGTTTGCCACAGTTGGCCAATACAAATTCATAGCAGGTTTGTACTTTGGCCATTAATGGTGGAGAAGGTTTATGGCCCAATCCAAATATTGTAGCAGGCCACACACATATAGCATTTCCATGGGAGATAATTAGTTCTTTGGCCTCTTCCAAATCCATGGCAAGTCTCGTCTTGAGTAAAAAAAAGGAGAAGCAGAGGAGTAGGTCTGCTATGACTGGTTGACCGGCCCAATCCCACCGGTCGACAGATGAATCCGAATTTGGCTTACGAATAATACAGTTTGCTTTTCCCCTTGGATCGATCGATCGGGTCCCTTTTTTTATTTCCTTTTCCCCTTTTCTTTTATTATTTGTGTAACTTACTATATAAGGACCCATTTGTTTATTGTTGTAGATATCTAGTTTTATATTTAGTTTAGGTTAGTTTAGGGTTTGGAGAGGGATTTTTGAGTGTGCCATTTTCTCCCCCATAGGGTTTACTCTTATAGTGGGTTTACCCAATTGTGGTTGTGTAAGAACACTATTCCTCTTTCTTGTCCATTTATGTAAATTATTTATTTCTTTATTTCTTGTCTTGATATTTAATTACTTACTTTGCAATGTAGATTTACTTACTTTTCTTACCTTTATTTCTTTATTGCTTCCATTTAATTAATGTCTTTAATTATGTTTAGTAGCTAATTTAAATTAGGTTGTGTTGGATTGAACTCACCTAGGGTTGATTTGGTCTCTTTGCTATGGTGATGGGTTTTCATGAGTTTTTTTCGATTGGGTTATCCTAGTTATTACGCCTAGGAGATTTAACGGGAAATATCATGTATGCTCCGTATTTACGACCTTGCGTGTGTAATTTTCGGGATATTTGTTGACGCATAAATCATAGTACGCTTTTATGCGAATTTATGAGTGTGACAACTCTTAATTTAATTAATTGGTGAAATGAGACTCAATCTTAATAACTTGTGAACCCATGTAACCACCGTTTATACCAATTAACTCGGGGTGAGGGATATTTATCGCAACCTGTGGTGACAATTATTGTGCAACACGAATAAATGAGAGAAAAGCAATCACCAAGTAAGAATAAGGAAGGTAAAATGGCAGTCACACAACAAAGGATGTACGTGGTTCAGCAAAGAGGTGCCTATGTCCACGGTGGTGCAGTCAATGTTATTTCTATATACTCCGGAGAGTGGTTACAGAGAATACAACTTGTCCTTTACCCCGGACCTAGGGTTTCTTATATACATGTTTGTTCTAGTGAGTGGAGGTGAGGGAATCCTCTACATTTCCCATCTCTTATTAGAGTGACCTCAAATGGGAACGTGGGAAGAGACTGAATCATAATCGGTTCAAGGTATAAGAAGCCTGGACTTTGGACCGCTATTATTGGGCTACTCGTCTGGGCCTATCATTTTAATTTCGGGTACCCACAATTGCCCCTAAGTTTGTTGGGCCATGCTTTGGGCTCAATAAACTTAAATGATTTATCATAATGGCTGAGTTCCATATCGTGCAATTTTTCCCAAAATTTGAGGATTGATTCTAGCGGCACCCGCTTCGTGGTCTGTGCACTATGATTAGTAATGCTTCAAGGTCTTATTCAGAGAAGCCACTTTTCGACCATCGTTTCAACCTTCTCAGCACTTTCCCATTTCCTGTGAGCTTTAGCGATTCACACTCTCTTCATCCAGTCTCCATTTTCATCGCTTTTGATCCTCTTCGTCGTTTGGGCTTGTGATTCTCCATTCTTCAAGTCGAACTTTCATCTTGTAAGTCTCCTGTGCCCTCTTTTTGTATTTTTCCTTTGAATTTGTAGTTCCTTTAGGGTTTCTCGATGGCAAAGATAGGTAATAGGCCGATCTCTGAGTTGAGGAAATTTTACAATATTCCTGAGTGGATAGAGATTGAGTGGGAGGAAAAGTAATCCTCTATTCCTGAGTTGAGGAAATTTTACAATATTCCTAGTTTATTCTAGAAAAGTTAGAGAGATAGAGGATGCCCATTGGATCCATGTCTTGCTGCTTTCCCAGGGGGGAATTACTTTTCCTCCCAACAATCTATTCTTGCATTTCTTTGGCTATTTCAACATTGTTCCCGCACAGTGTTCGCCCAATGTGTGGAAGATAATCAATGGTGTTCATAGAATAAACCAATTATATGGTACTAAGTTAGGGCTCGCCGAGGTCTGTTTCGACTATTCTTTTTCTCGGACTAGTTCTGGTGTTCTCTATCTCAAAGCTAGGAGTCCTGACAGGGCATTGGTAGTTAACCTACCTGATTCCCACAAGGACTATTAGCAAGAGGGTTTCCTTGCTAAAAATTGGCCGTTGTCTCCCCAATTTGAGGGGTCGAGGACTGATAGGTACTCTGTTCCCTTTTTTGGGGAAGAATACATAGGTAGATTTTGGTCTACCCTTTTAATTTTTATTGATTTGTGATCTTTCTAATTTTTCTCTGTTTTTTCTCTTCAGCGAGGTCGAATAATTTGGAACCTGCTCTCAGCGAGGTTCGTCTCTCTGAATTGGTCAAGGCCTGGAATATCAAGGAGCCCTTAGCAAATGGCGAACGTCCCTGGTCTGCTGCCTTTCTGCTCGAATATAAGAATGTGGGTTCTAGTTTTATAGCAAGGCCGATGGATAGTATCCTTAAGCTTGATACCTCTGAAGAGACTGCCGTGGATCCAATCCAGTTGGATGAGGAGGAGAGCAGCTCCGAAAGAGATATTGCAGGTGGTGCTGGTGGCAATTTGGGTGAAGGGAGCTCCAGTGGTAGCAGTTCCTCTATTCGTGGGGAAGTTTTTGAAGCTCGAGAGTCAACGAGCACATCTAGTAGTTCGAATGAGGAGATGGTTCCTCCAAGGAAGAATTTAATTCGGGACGATGATGATGAAGATCACGTTCTCCTCGCTCATAGGTCAAAGAAGCAGAAGTCCAGCACTGGGGCTATAGCTACTGGTTTTCGGTCCTCTACTCAAGAGGAAGAGGAAAGAAGAAGAGCAGGTGAGAGAGAGGGAGAGAAAAAAGGAGGAGGAAAGAAAGAAGCTGGAGGAAAAGAAGATGATGGAGGAGAGGAAGAAGGTGGAGAAGGAGAAAGAGGAAGAGAGGAGAAAGATGGAGTCAAGGACGAAGGTTGGGCAAGCCTTGGTCCCGGTGTCTGTTTTGCCCGAGGGGGCCTCGATTGCCATTTTTCCTCAGCTGGCTCCTGCGCTGCTCGAGAGGACAGTTCTCCCTACAGATCGCCAGAGGGCGCTGAGGTCTGATCAATTGGCCTTACAAGCTAGCCAAAGGCTAGCCTTGGTAAGATCCTTTCTATTTTTCAATTCTTTAACAAGTCTTAGCAGTTTCTCCTTCTTGATCTCTCATTTGTTTCTTACAGTTTGTGACTGACTTCATCATGCTCTATCGCTCTTACGATGAGTTGGTGAAGAGGAATCATGAGCTAGAGCAACAAAAGTCCGCTCTGGAAGTCAGGGGTACTCAACTGAAGGCTGATTTAAAGTTTGCTGATGTTGCCCGAGTTGCTTCTGACATGGCCCTCGTCAGTTCCAATCAAGAGAGGGATGCAGCGGTTAAAGAGCTGGTCGAGCTGAGGCAGGCTTATGACTTGGTTTGCTCGAGCAAGTTGGCCATCGTAGAGGAGAACAAGGCGCTAGTCGAGTAGCTGATGGAGAAGGAGTCCCAGGTAGCCACCATCAAGGAGGAATCATATAACTCTGAGTGGGCAGTGGCATATGATGATGTCAAGGTTCAAATAGGCTACATCATCCGTCTGAACTTCAAGAAGGGATTGAATAAAGCCCTCCTAGCTGCTGGTGTGGAGGCAACATCTCCTCTGTTTGATGAGCACGACCCAGGGCCGAGGTCAGTTATGGATGAAGTCCCTGCCCCTACTATTGAAGGCACTGACCTTGTCTCCCAGATAATCCTTACTGACGTTCCCCTTGTCGTGGCGACAGAGGCTATCCCTGCTGAGGGGGGTGCTCCTGCTGATGCGATAAAGGGAAGAAAGCATCGACTTTTGGGCAACCTGAGGTTGCTAGTTAATTTGTTTTTAGGATTATTTGTGTACTTCTGCTTTGTAATTTTCCTAGTTTCTGCTCGATGTACTTTAACTTTTATCAATGAAATGAAAAGGCTTCTTTCTTCAGTGCATAGATTGATTTTTCTTCTCCATTGCCATTTTATGTCTTGTAATTGGTTAATGTAGAAGATTATATCCCTGACACATCTCAATTGGTCAGGACTCTTGGTCCTAATGCTAGTCCTTAGGTTCGCCAGGACTTTGTTAGGCTTTGCAAATCTCTTAGGTCAAGGAATCAAAAGTATAAGGATCAGTCTGAGCTTGTGGCCAAGTTGAAGGACAGGCACCAGGAGATGGAAGAGGTTGGTGCTTCAGTGCAAGAAGAGGTGAATGCGTTGAGGACAAAGCTTCTCGATGCTTCTGAGATCAACCAGGTTGGTGAGATGCTTCAGCAAGAAAATGAAGCTTTAAGAAAAGAGGTCTTGCGTCTCAGGGAGCACGCACCGAGCACCGCTCCTGTAGTGTTGCGCGGCTCTTTATCAACGCAAGCTAGGGCTGGCTCGAGCGAAATTTCCCCTGTGCTGCGAGGTTCTTCATCGACGTGAGCTAGGGCTGGCCCGAGCGACGTTCCCCCTACGCTGCGAGGTTCCACTGGTCCATTAGTTCCGCGAGCTGGTAGGAGAACCAGGCGTTCAGATAGCGAAATGGAAGTGCTCTGCGGTGACGTCCAGCGAGCATATGTGATTGCTGTCGGGCTCCAAAGGGACGTTACTCGGTTGCGTTATCTGTTGAAAAAAGGACCTCGATGAGTATCGGCCGATGGTTATGACTAGGGTTGGCTGGATGCTCCGACGAGGCTGACAGAATTTGAGGAGCTCGCCTTCATCAGGGGGTGGTTGAGTTCTTTGAAGGAGATGCAGGTTCCACGGAACTTTATGCTCTGGTATCTCCACGAAATATCTCCTTTCACTCGGATGCCCAATCCCTTTCGGAGAGATGATCAGTGGATACCCATCGATGCCATCCCTCATAGATATTAGAGTCAGATGCTAACGAAGCTGAGGAAGAGTTGGTTATTGCTCCTGATGATGGTCGAAGGGCCCAAGTGACTGATTATCTCGTTCAGAGGCCTCATCCCCACTGAGATTTTGCCAGTAGCTACTCTATGTATTTTGTGTTGAAGTAATGTTGCGTCAATGTTTTGGGCGAGCTCGCCGACTAAACATGTATTGTACTTATTGTAAATATGGTGGATTAATATAAAATTTATGTTTTGAGCTATTTTAGCCGACTAAACAAGTGTATTATATTTTCCATATTCTTGCTCTTTTATGATCTTCTAAGTTTGTATTATCACGCAAGTGTCCTCCCAGTCCAGTATAACATAGAGATACCATTGTGCACCACTTTACCTTTTAGGTCATGTCATCACACATCCTTAGGCCTAAGTGTGGCAATTGGCGAGGACACACCCGGTGTTGGATGTTCTATCCGATCAGGATTTTATTTAACCAAATAAGGTGGGTGACCAGTTTAGAATTGGTCACATTGCCTAAGGATCCCGTGTAGGGATTCATATATTGCCAGGGGCAATGTCAAGAGGTCTTTCGTGTTTCATAATGACAACCTGAGGAGGGATAATTCACTGCTATGGCGTAGTGATCAATGTGCCTGTCATTTGGAAAAGATGTGTGCTAAAGCTTATATAGTTGTTACTTATCAGAATGCAACCATTAAATAACTTTCATTAATGACAAGAAAAATGAACTTTTAGGTTCATAACAAAAGAATAAAAGAAAGATCTAAAAATAGAATCTCTTGAGATTGGCTACGTTCTATGCTCGGGGTATTTCTCTGCCTTCCATCGTTTCCAAGTGATAGGCGCCTTGCAGATTGTCTCTTGTTATCCTAAAGGGTCCTTCCCAGTTTGGACCTAGCTTGCCGTCAGATGGTTTTACTACGCTGCCCAGGACTTTCCTTAGGACATAGTCCCCAAATCAGAATGTCCTTGTGTTAACCTTCTTGTTATAGTGCCTCGCGAACTATTGCTGATATCTCTCGGTGCTCATCTGCTAGGTCGAGTTCGGCGAGCAATGCTGTATCATTATGGCCCTGGTCAACAAGGATGGACCTCATAGTCGACAAGCCTGCTTCTAACGGGATGACTGCTTCCATTCCATATATCAGTGAGAATGGGGTTTCCCCTGTTGCTCGTCTGGGAGTGGTTCGGTAAGCCCATAGAACATATGGTAATTCATTTACCCATGCCCCTTTAGATCGCTCCAATCGCTTCTTTAACCCGTCAATCATAGTTTTTTTGGAAGCCTCGGCTTGGCCATTGCTCTGAAGATAGACCACCGAACTAAAATGGTGTCTGATTCCATGCACGTCGCAAAAACTCTTAAAGGAGACACTCTCGAACTGCGTTCCACTATCGGTAATGATGGTTCTGGGGATGCCAAAACCAGTGATTATATTTCTCCATATGAATCTTATCATATCTGCATCTCGGATATTCGTGAAGGGTTCTGCCTCGATCCATTTAGTGAAGTAGTCAGTCGTGACCAGCAGATATTTGCGATTACCGATGGCGGTAGGAAGTGGTCCTATGATGTCCATCCCCCATTGGGTGAACGGCCATGGGCAGGATAATGATTTTAGGTCGCTAGCAGGTTGGTGAACCATAGGGGCGTGAAGTTGGCATTTTACGCACTTGCGTATTGACATTGCAGAGTCCATTTGCATATATGGCCACCAATAACCTTCTTTCATTGCTCGGAAATCCAGAGATCTTCCTCCAATATGGCTTCCACAGATTCCTTCGTGAAGCTCGTGTAGGACTTGTTCGACATCTTTTGGGTGAACACATTGGAGGTAGGGACCGAAAAATGATTTCTTGTATAGCCTGACCTCGGGATATAAGTGAAAGCGAGCAGCTTTGACTCTTATCTGCTGAACAGCCTTCTTATCATCTGGAAGCGTGCCATCCTGCAAATAATCCCTTAGTGGGTCCATCCAGCTGGGTGCGAACTCAATTCGGAGCACATGCTCCATGCTTGGTAGCTCACTGTTGCGATTGATGCTCAGGTGAGCGAGGAAATCGATGGGGATTATTCTTTCTAAGTCTGAATCGATTGTTGAGCTTAGGGATGCTAGGGCATCAGCATGGCTGTTATATCCCCTGGGGAACTGCTGGAGCTTGACTTCCTCAAAGTCAGCCAATAGCTTCTTCACTAAGATGAGGTAGGCTGCCATTCTTTTGTCTTTTGCATTGTAGTCCCCGCTGATCTGATTGAAGACTAACTGTGAGTCGCCAAACACTTGTAATTTCTTTTCTCCCAAAGCGTGTGCATTCTGGAGGCCGGCTATAAGGGCCTCGTATTCTGCTTCATTGTTGGAGGCTTCAAATCCAAGCCTGATTCCCTGCTCGAGGATCGCATTTTCTGGAGTGATAAGTACGATGCCTACGCCTTCCACCTTTGAATTGGAGGCTCCATCAACGAATAATTTCCAGATTCCCTCCGTCGTGTGGCTCTGTTCTTATTTGGCTGGCTGTGGTGGGTCACAAGGTTGTTCGCCTGTGAATTCGGCTATGAAATCAGCAAGGATCTGCCCCGTGATTGCGTTCCTTGGTTAAAATTGGATATCAAATCGTTCGAGCTCGACTGACCATTTAGACAGTCTACCTGACAAATCCGCCTTCCTTAGGATTGCTCTAAGGGGGTGAGATGTAAGGACTATTATAGTATGGGCTTCGAAATAGTGCTTCAGCTTCTTTGAAGCCACTATTAGTGTAAAGGGGAGCTTCTCCAATGGTAGCTACCTCTGCTAGGCTTCAAGCAGGGTTTTGCTCACGTATTAAACGGGGTGATGGATTCCTGCGACTTCGCATATTAATGCAGAGCTGACAGTGTGGTTGGAAATGGATAGATATAGGTACAAAGAATATGTTCACTATGGTATGACGAGCAGTGGTGGAGAGCTTAAGTAAGATTTGAGCTCGACCAATGCCTGTGATCAATCTGGGTTCCACTCTACCATTTTGTTCCCCTTTAGAAGCTGGAAGAAAGGTTTGCATTTCTCAAAGGATTTAGAGATAAAGCGATTTAAGGCAGCGAGCATACCAGTGAGCTTCTGTACGTCTCGGATTGTTCAAGGAGGTTGTACCCTATTAATCGCATCGATCTGGTCTGGGTTAGACTCTATGCCTCTCTTACTGACCAAGTACCCAAGAAATTTTCCTAACTGGACACCGAACGAACACTTGCTTGCGTTAGGTTTCATTCGGTATTTCTTGAGGATTTCAAAGGTGTTTGACAGGTATGAGAGGTGGTCTTCTTTCTTCTTGCTTTTAACGAGCATGTCATCGATGTAGACCTCCATGGTGTCTCCCATCTTATCCTTGAACATCTTGGTGACTAGCCGCTGGTATGTTGCCCCTGCATTTTTTAGCCCAAAGGGCATGACTTTGTAGAAGTATAGTCCAAATGTGGTCATAAATGTTGTTTTGTCCTGGTCTAGGGCATATAAAGGGATCTGATGATATCCTGAGTATGCGTCCAGAAAACTCATTCGCTTGTGATCTGTAGTGGCATCCATCAGTTGGTCAATTTTTGGAAGAGGGAAACTGTCTTTAGGGCACGCTCTGTTGAGGTCGGTGAAGTCGATGAAAACTCTCCACTTCCCGTTGCTTTTTGGAACTACTACTGGGTTGGACAACCACTCGGGGAATTGTACCTCCCGTATGGATCCTGCTTCCAGCAATTTTTCTACCTCTTTTCCATGGCTTTTTCTTTCTCGGGTGCAGTTCGCCATGCCTTCTGCGTGATTGGTTTAAAGGTGGGATTGACGTGCAATTGATGACAAACCATACTAGGATCAATTCCAGGAAGCTCGTATGGTTCCCATGCGAAAACATCTACGTTGTGTCTCAGCAAAGTTTTCGATTCCTTCTGTTCTTGGTCGGTGAGAGAGGCACCAATCAAGAAAACTTTGTTACTGTCTCTATCACCAGCTGCAACCTCTATAAGTCTTCGATGACTCTTTAAGAGGTGATGAGCCTGGTCTCCTATACTCCAGGTCTTCCGTACTTTAATTGCTATTTAGAAGGTGTCAGACCTTATTATTCTTCAACTTTCTCGCTGGGGTGATCGGCCTTCTTCTCTGGCCTTGGTCGGATGGCTGCTATAAAACACCTTCTTGCCATCGCTTGATCGCCGTGAATCTCCATTACTCCTCGCTCGGTTACATACTTGAGTTTCTAATGGTAGGTCAAGGAGACTGCCTTCATCGCATGGAGCCATCCCCTGTCGAGGATGGCTTGGTATGGCGAGTCGATGTCGACCACCAAAAATTCAATCATCTTGGAGACTTTCCCGCGCGTACTGGCAGCACAATATTTCCCAGGGGCATAGTTATTTTTCCAGCGAAGCCAACTAAAGGGACGGTAGCTTCCTTTAGGTTGGCGACGCTTAACCTCAATTTTCTAAATAGGTCGAGATACATTACCTCGGATGAGCTTCCTTGGTCGATGAGCAATTTGTGGACGTCAAAGTTAGCTATTCTGAGGGTAATGATCAAGGCATCGTGATGTGGGGTTCTCACTCCCACCAGATCTTCATCTGTGAAAATAATATACTTATTATAGTTGACGTCATCTGCTCGTCGACGCTTTCCTGACTGTGACTTTGCTGGATCGATCTAAAAATCTTGCATCACCACTGTAATTTCTTCATCTCCATTCGAGTTGAATTTCCTTGGATCTTCCTGGCATCATATGCCCCATGAATTACTGCGAACTCATGTCCAGCGTCATCTTCGAGCACATTGTCAGGTCTAGCCTCTCTATTGGCAGCCACCTTCTCTGCCTTTTCTCCACAAACTTGTTCAAATCCCGGATTGGTCTAGCTCCTCGAGGTGAGATTTAAGAGCTTTGCAATGCTCAGTCTTATGTCCTCCTTCTTTGTGAAAAGTGCATCTCAGCGCATTGTTCCTCTTTGAGGGATCTCCTCCCATCTTCCTGGGCCACTTGATGAATGGCTCATTTTTAATTTTTACGAGAATCTTGTAAATTGGTTCTTTGGAAATGGTGTTGATAGCCTGAAATGCTTTCGACACATCATTGTTGCCTCCGTTCTTGGAGCCATTTTTGCCCCCGTTCTTCCCTCCTTTCCTCTAGTTCTCAATTTTATCACTGCCCTTGGCAGTGAGTTTAGCTCGACCGTTTTCCCCTGTACTAAGGCGGGTGACATTTTCCACCTTAGCGTTCTTCTCGATGCGAGCCATTAGGTCGTCAATAGTCATAGCCTCCTTCTTCGTCAGGGACTGGTATAGAAGGGAAGAGCTGGGTAGCCCAATTTTGAAAGAGGCCACTGCCACTTGCTCCGATCAATCCTTAACCTCTTTGAATAACTCCCAGTACCTCTTCGGGTAGTTTCGGAGTGTCTCTTGAGGCGTTTTCTTCATTGTTAGCAAAGCATCCATCCTTTTGGGATGGGAGCTACTGGTAATGAATCGGGCCATTAAGAGCTCAGCCAGGCATTTGAAACTCTGGATGGACCGGTGGGGCAGCCTTTCGAACCATTTCTGGGCTAATTCATACAGGCTCGAGGGGAAAATACGGCACATCAGTGCATCCCGGTGGTTCCAGAGGGTCATGGTCTGTCGGTACTACCTGAAGTGATCGATGGCATCAGTCTTACCTTCATAAACTTTGAACTTTGGAATGGCGAACTTCTTGGGGGCTTCTTCTTCTTCAATTTCCCTTGAGAAAGGTGATTTCATCTGAGTTTTGAGATCTCGCCTAGAGAGTTCTCGGTTCGATCTGGTACCGTGATGGGCAGGATGCTGGTCCATCTCCCTTCAGACTAGATTTCGTATGTTCTCGTTGTTGCGAGTAGGGATCTAGTAATGGCGAGCTTTTCGTAATTGCTCCCGTAGGTCATCGTCTGATTCGTTTCCCTCACCCATTTGGGATCCCCGCCTGGGGCTCCTTCCTCGGCTGCGAGACTTGCTCGCCTGAGGGATAGGAGTATGGTACGGGCGTCTCCTGGTATCTTGGTAGAGTCCTTTCTCGAATCTCTCTAATCTTCTTTTCAGGCGAGCATTCTCAGCCTCGTGTTTGCGAGAGGACTCCCTCTGCTCGTGGAGCCTTGCCTCATACTCATCAATCAGTCTGGATATCTGCGTGGATCTTGCTAGTCCTTGGCTTTCTTCTGAGGCTGGCCTTTCCAAGCGAGCCCTCTGATCTGAACGTCGAATTTCAGATCTAATCTTGGGAGGAACAGGTGGTTCTTGAATATCTCCTGCCTGGGGTGCATTGCTACTGTGACCGGACATTTTAAACTCCTTTTTTGGTGTGGGCTTTCTCAGGGAAGATAAACGTTCCCACAAACGGTGCCAATTGTGGTGACAATTATTGTGCAACACGAATAGATGAGAGAAAAGAAATCACCAAGTAAGAATAAGGAAGATAAAATGGCAGTCACACAACAAAGGATGTACATGGTTCAGCAAAGAGGTGCCTACGTCCACGGTGGTGCAGTCAGTGTTATTTCTATATACTCCGGAAAGTGGTTACAGATAATACAAGTTGTCCTTTGCCCCGGACCTAGGGTTTGTTATATACATGTTTGTTCTAGTGAGTGGAGGTGAGGGACTCCTCCACATTTCCCATCTCTTGTTAGAGTGCCCCCAAATGGGAACGTGGGAAGAGACTGAATCATAATCGGTTTAAGGTATAAGAAGCCTGGAATTTGGGTCGCTATTATTGGGCTACTCGTCCGGGCCTATCATTTTAATTTCGGGTACCCACACAACCAATAATTTTTATTCCTTTTGTTAATCTAGTTTAAATACCCATGCCTAGATTATCTCTTTCTTTTTGTTATTCGATACCTTTTACACTTTTATTTTAGAAGTATTAAACGGATTAAATTCTAGCAACTAGTCTTTGTGAATTTTCGATGCCCGAACTGGCCACTATACTCCCTTAAAAGAGTGTAGTCATAGTTTAGGTTTTTGTATTGAGTTGGTGAGCCGAATATAACAAACGACCAAGGCGTAGTCATAGTTTAGGTTTTGTATTGAGTTGGTGAGCCGAATACTTTCCCCACCACGTACATCTTTCTTTCCCGTGACTGTATGCGCCTCAATTAGCTTCTCAGATGTTTTGCCGGTAGTGCCCGTTAAAACTTATTAAAATTGAGATATAATAATGTACTGGGAGAATTTGTTCATTCATAAATTTAGGCAATTGAAAAAATCAATCATATGTATAGTTACTCCCAGAATAATCTAATACACAACTTATACTTAAAGATACTACAGTAAGAGAAATGAAAATTTAAACTAGGAAAATTAAGAAAAATAATCACTTACAAACAACAGAAGCAACAGCAACAACAACACCATCATCGATCACAATAACAAAATACATTCACGGAGTTCCAAAATTGAACTGATCCTTGAGGAGCTATTGAAAAATGGACAGAGTAATCTAAAATATATAATATATGCAAACTAATTACAATGTAACAGTTGACCTAATCTAAAACAAATCCAGAGACAAAGATTAAAAAAATGGATAAAGCACCTGTTAGATTCTGAAATCCTATGAGAACATTTTAACTTACAAAAACTGTTGTACAGTGTAAGAAAAGAGTAATAATTTTCCACTGAGGCCTCCTACAAGAGGCCTTTCTGAGCTTTATACTACATGCCTATGTTCCCTTTATCGCTCCAAGATCCTCCTCTCTTTATCGTTCCATTTTATCATAATGCATTTTGATGGCCGCCACCGGTTCCGAAATCCCCCATCCTCTCCCCACAACATTTGTCTCACTTCGTCTTTGCATTTGAGAGAATAATATGTACTGGTACTGCTTCATATCTACTTTAAAAGGCTGCACTTTAGCAACATCTTGGTTCCTTATTTGGCGTACCGATACATCATTAGAATTGTCACAATTACGATTTACAACTAAAGAAAATGGGTGTTGTTGTATATTGAATGAAGGTAACGGGTAATTACTAAATGCATCCGGGTATTTAGCCTGCAATATAGCAGCATCAGGTATAGAAGGAAATCCAATTTGTATTATGTTCCCATCCTAGCAACCATAACTACTCTTATTGGAACATCCTTAAGACCCGAATTATTATTAAGGTCGATTTTTTACAGAACCATCTAGTTTGAAATTCATGTTAAAAGAGGATTCACCACTTAATTTAGAGTGTTGACGAACCTTATCATTATTCTCGTGTTTACTACTACAAGGTTTATGCTAAGAGGTAGGGTTAGTTAGGATCTGACCAAAGAGCTTTACATTACCATTCATGCATGGTTTTTCTTCATCAGAAGAAATAAGTTGTTGGAGTATTGAATCAATCATATTTTTGTCATTGTTGAGTAATAGTCAACCCCTAGAATATGCCGTGCCATTTTCTATGTATATCTTGATTGGTGGAAGCTCAAAAGCAATTTACACTCCACTCAAGAAATATTTTTTCTAATTATTTGTGATTGCCTACATGAATACTATTTTTTTCATTCAATTTTATTCAGTGCAATATCTTCACTTAAGCCACATGATATTATGTCCTTATTTACAATATCTCACCCAATCAATTTATGCATACCTTTACCCATTGTATTACCATCAACACTAACTAAATCATTCTTCCTTACGGGGGCATCCATTGGTCTACGCATGACGTATTCAAACATTCTAAGTCTATTTTCTCTCAATTTCTCTTCTATAGGAGATACTTTTACCGTTTCACGAATTTTTTCATTTTAATTTTATCCTTTCGAGTTTTACCACAAATACATCTGAGCATTCGTATCTCCACCACACTCATTTTTTGCACATTTTATTTTTTGTTTACCCAACACTCTGCCCCATATAATATGGTGCGTTTAATGATCATCCTATAAAATTTTCCTCTTAACTTTAAAGGTATACGCCTATCACACAATACGTTGATAACACTTCTCCACTTAACCCAACCTGCTTTAATCCTATGAGTAACATCATTACTAATTTCTCCATCTTTTTGGAGAATCGAGCCTAAATAATGAAAATGGTCAATTTTAGGTATCTCTTGACCCTCCAATTTCACCACACCCCCATTTATCCTCTTATTACTACTAAAATTACACTCCATATATTCTGTTTTAGTCCTACTTATTTTAAATCCCCTTGTTTCTTACGTTTCTATCCACAATTCCAATTTAGCATTGATCTCTATCTTAGTCTCATCTACTTAAATAATATCATCTGCAAATAACATACACCATGGCACCCCATCTTGTATTTATCCTATCAACTCATTCATAACAAGGGCAAAGAGATTATGACTTAGTGTTTAACTTTGGTGCAGACCTACAATAATTGGGAATTCACTACTTTCTCCAACTCACTATAGTCATGACCCCATCATATATATCCTTGATCATATCAATATATCTACTAGCCACTCATTTTTTATATAAAACCACCATTCTTTATCTCTTGGTATCTTATCATACGCCATCTCCAAATCTATAAAAATCATATGAAGGTTCTTCTTTTCACCACTTTACCTCTCCATTAATTTCCTCAATAAATAAATTGCTTTCATTATTGAACTCCTAGGCATAAACCCAAATTAATTCTCAAAAATAGTTATTTTCAATCACAATCTATATTCAATCACTCTCTCTCAAAGTTTCATTGTATGTCCCATTTATTTTTATAAATATGTATTAAAACACTCTTTCTCCATTCATCGGGCATCCTATTAGTCATTATAATTCTATTAAATAATTTTATAAGCCAAGACACTCCTTCCTCCCCTAAGCACTTTCAAACCTCAATGGGGATGCCATCTGGTCCTAAAGCCCTTCCTATTTTCATATTTTTCAGAGAAATAATAACCTCGATTTTCCTAATTCTGAGTTCCTCTATATCTAAGCTACTCCCATGATCTCCATTAAATAACCTCTCGATGTAATTTTTCTATCTTTCCATAATCTCATCATCCTTGATTAGAACTCTCGGATCATCACTTTTAATACAGTGAACGTTATTACAATATTTTGGTTTTCTGTCCTTAAGTTTAGCAAACTTATAAATACTTTTTCCCCTTCTTGTGTTCGTAATTATATATAAAGATCATCATACACCTTTAACTTAGATTATCTTAAAATTTTCTTAACTTCCTTTTTAGCCTATTTATATTTTTCAAAAATTTCTTTGTCTCTAGTAGTAGTTTGCCATGTTTTAAAACACTTTTTAATTTTTTACTATATTTTGTCCTTCTTCCTTCCACCACCAAGTTTCTTTAAATTGTGGTCCCCTACCTTTTGATTCTCCAAGAATTTCTTTCAACATTCTCTTAATGCATGTGTCCATTCTATCCCACATTATATTGATCACCTCTTCGGTATTCCATGACGTTTCATTTAATATTTTATCTTTAAATAATTCTAAATTATCTCCTTTTAAGTTCCACCACCTAGTTTGTGGATTAATCTTCTCTTTTCGGACTTGTGGTTGATTTTTAATTTTTACATCCAACACCATTATCATATGCTGTGAGGTTAAGCTCTCTCCAGGGATAACCTTACAGTCTTTACATGTTACTCGGTCCCCTTTGCTAAAAATGAAAAATTCTATTTGGCCCTTATGTGTTCAACTTTTATAAGTTGCTAAGTGTTCAAGCCTCTTTTTAAAACATATATTTACTAGTACGAAATCACAAGCCATCGCAAAGTCTAAGATAGACTCTCTACCGTTGTTCCTATCTTCAAAACCATATCCTCCATGCACTATCTTCTCCTACATGGCCATTAAAATCTCCCCATATATAGATTTTCTCACCTACGGATATTTCTTGAATTAGTTCATCAATTTATTCCCAAAATTGTGCTGTAGTTTTCTCATCTAATCCTACTTGGGGTTCTTAAGAACTAACAATTATATTACATTTTCACCTAATGCTAGTTTTACAAGTATAAGTCTATCATACTTTCTAATAACGGTTACGATATCATTTTTAAGGTTCTTATCTACTATTATTCTGACTCCGTTCCTATTTCTATATTTTCCAATACAATATAATTAAAACCACGTATTTTCTATTGCTCTAGATTTCTCACCAATCCATTAAGTTTCTTATAAACAAGTTATATTAACTTTTCTTCTTATCTTGATTTCCATTAACTCCATTGTAATACCCCGTATATTTATTGATTTTTAATTATGGGATTAATTAAATTAAATGAGAATTAATTGGAAATTAATCTGGGTATAAATACTAACGAGATGTGAGTTGGTATTTGATTATGATGTTAAAATTATTATTTCCGAGTATGTATGGTAATACATGAGTATTGTTAAATATTTAAATTGTCACGAGAAAAAATACGATAATTTGGAAATTTTAGTTGGGACGCGCGTGTCAGTCGCGTCAGGAATGAAATTATTTAAATTAAAAAGTGAATTATATTTTTATCAACCGAATGGTCATTTTGAGTGCGCCAACGTGTCCGGAAGGGTCGAAATAGTCATAAAACACTAGCCGGTGGTTTAGTTTGGGTCCCGGTGCATTTTTAGGCCAAACCGACAACTTAAAAGGGTATTTTGGTAATTTTAAAAATATGGGAATTAAAACCCACGAATTTTAGAGGTTTATTTTATATTATTTATGAACCCACTAAGCCCATTATCAGCATTAGGTGAGTTAGAGGGCTACGGGAGTTATAGGAGAGTTTGAAGAGGTTCCAAAAGAAACCTCCAACCACCATCTTCAACCTTGGGAGAAAATCTGTAGAAAAAAAAAGGAGAAATCAACCTTCATTCACCAACATCAATTCTTAAGAACAATCTAAGGCAAGTGTTTTGATGTCATTATTTGCATTGAATATTTCCTCCATGTGTAGTGTAGAAAACTGTTTATATCTTGGAATTTTGATGAAGAAGACCCAAATGAAATTATTGTGAAACTTGTGGTTTTGGGTAGGGATTTGCATGTACAGTGATAAATGGATGATTTCAATATACAAAACATATCTTTTGATGATCTGAAAACGGATTAATAAGGAGACTTTAATTGCACTTAAACTCTAGGTTTATGTTCATAGGGTTTGGAATTAGAAATTGGGAATTTATGTAAATTGTATGTTAATTTGGAGTAATTGAACCCATAAAGATGTTAAGAAATGACCTAAGAGGATTTAGAGTGGTTTAGAATCATTAAAATGTTATTGAGGTGACCTAAGTGTGGATTTAGAGAAGAGAGGAATATAGAAAAACGGATTTAAGAATTTTTGGGCTGAATCTGCCATCTCGTTAGAAGACCTTCCCAGGTCGTTCAAACGACCTCGTTCGAACGAACTTCTAACGAGATGATAGTATCCCTTCTAACGAGTTGGTAGTTCGTTCAAAGCCTTTCGTTTGAACGACACTCGTTCGAACGACCTCGTTCGAACGAGATTTCTAACGAGTTGACAGAATGGCCTTTTAGGCCTGATTTTATTTCTAGTGTCCCGTAGACTTACTTATATGGTGAGATAACCTTCCCTTATTAACTAGTGGTTATAGTTGTGAGATTGGGGTACATTGAGGAGTAAAACTTAGGATCTTGTAGTAAATCGAATGACATTTGTGGATTGGGAAGCGAGTAACTAATCACGACGTGAGAAGAGTTGATAACTTATATACATATAAACCGGGGACTTGTGAGTTGTATAACACTAAATGTTGGTATAAGAACGAGAGTATACCTCTAATAAAATATTGTGATATCTAAGATGTGCGAATGCTTAGTATATGTATTTATATGTGTATAACATACCTACCGTACTTGCTATCATGGAAGGTCGGTGTTCGATCAGGGCCATCTAATCTTTGTGTGCCTACGGGGGTATTTAGATTGATACCTCGAGGACATAGGTCAGAGAAGGACTTATTGAGAAGTTAATAAGTCTGCTGATCATGGGAGCATAGGTATGTGCGTGACCCATGTGATGTGAACTATGTTCGCCTCCGTTGTTTGTGATTTTTGTTCAATGAAACGATTCCTGAGAGATTCAGAATACGTGGTCCTTATGTACGTGATGTACCGGGATTGGATAGCAGAGTATGTGTGCACCGCAGCTTAGTATCGGGGTGCTAGTATTGTATAGTTATGATGAGAATAATATATTGTTAATTGAAATGAATTGTCAAGAATAAATGTGTGTATAAATAACAGCAACGGTTTGTAAAGTGAAAATGAAAGATCTCTAGTAATTAGTAGTACTAATATGGGAAACTGTGTAGCAAGGCATAACACTCTGTTAAATAGAGGATGTTGGGAATTTAATTGGATATCGTATAGTAATGTTAGATTTTGTATCGGACTAGTTAGATATGGGAATAACTAGAATGGGTACGGGTACGATAGGAGTGCACAATTAGTTGAGAGGTGAGGAACTCATGTGAGTGCACACACTATCATGTACTTTATATTCACTGTTTAATGATATTAAACACTTGAAAATTTTTAAAATATTTTCACAATCGGGCTCCGACCCGTTTACTTTCAAATCTATTTTTGTAAAACCTTTTAGGTGCCCAGCCATAAGGACACCATGCATAGGAGTTCTATTCAGGTGACGTGTTGTAGCTGCTGTGGAAGTTACAGGACCATGACAGTAGACGCCTCCATTCTCGATCTTGACTCCATTATCATATTTTCTCATTTGTTGGGCATGTCGCCCCATTCCTTTTAGAGACATCTTACTTTTCAGTTATTTCAGACTTTGGGTTGTAATTAATTTAGGGATGCAGACTTGGTATTTATTTATTTCAGTATTCGGATTGTTGTGAGGAGTATTCCTCCAGACTCATTATTATTTGATGGTTATTCTATTGTGACTATATTGTGGTGGTTATGTTAGCATTTCATAATTCACTTATTGTATGTTAATCGTATTTAATTAAAATTGGCAACTCACTTTTAAATATTGGGTGGCTAGTAATTGTCAAAACGTTTTCGAGAGTGATGCTATGAACTGAACCAACTTGGCATTTTGTATTAATTTAATAAAGGAGTAGCTACTCGGTATTTAATTAGTCGAGGTGTCACATCCATCCATTTCCCTATCATAGTCCCTATCACTACAACAAAACAGGTGATTTGTAAGTGTTTTAAACACTTACAAATTCCATTTGTAAGTGTTTAAAACGCTTACAAATTGACTCGTTGCAAAAAATATTATACGTGTCCAAAACCGTTGCAAATGTCATTTGTAAGTGTTGATTGGGAATACATATCCGTTTTGGACAACCGTTACAAAAAAAATTGTAAGTGTTCTGAACACTTGCATATTAATGTCGCAAGTGTTTATAACACTTACAAAACTCAACAACCTTATTTAATTTACAATGGTTATAAACACTTGCAAAAGAAAAAATATATATTTTTCTTTTGTAACGGTTCAAAACACTTACAAATCTTAATATATCTGAAAAACAATGTTCATTTTGTAAGTGTTATGAGCACTTACATAAATTAAAATATTAAAAAAAATAAAAATTATCCACCTCATACCACTAACCTCACATATAACAAACAATAAAAATGGCTAAAAACATAACAATTATATCCAAACACTTTCATACAATACTTCATGATATGTTCTGATATAAACAAACACTCTCATCAAGAAAGGAAGCAAGAACCAAAGGTATATATTGAGTATTCTGCTTAACAAACTTCATACATCTAGTTATTGTATCCAAATACACATGTGACACGACCCTATTAGTATGACAAGGAAATTGTGTCGATAAGAGCATTGTCACTAGTTCCCTCAAGAAAATCGAGCAGATTGAAAAATATAAACCACAGGTAGCTTTGCAAGTTTCTTTGTGCATTTACCAAACTGGGAAGATGTCATTCAACGCCGTAGCTGCAAAAAGGAAAAAAGGAGTGAAAATTAAAAAAATAATATTACATATGAACATATTCTGCGAGAATTTGAACATACTAAAGACTCGACATAGAGAAAGCAAGGGAGATTTATTTTTATTTTCAGCCTTTTGCAACTTCTACAATGTACATTAGATTGAACTACAACGTTTACACGTGCAAACAAATTCCACCGGTGATCAAAATAAAAAAGAAATACTTTTACATATAATACCATTTAATCACCAAAATCGCCTCTTAAATTTACTCTTACTTAAATAATCAAATCTACACTAAATCTTCTCACTTAAAAGTCCCCATAAATCAAGAGATGGAAAAGAAGAAACTCTTACCAGGAAATGAGAAATGGCTCATCTAAGATGTTAAATACATTGATGATGAGATTGTCATTTTTTACCAAGTAAATATCAAGGCCATAAAATTGTCCATTGATCAAAATTCCCTACAAAACAATTAGCAAACACACTAAAAATGAGACCAAACACCAATCACTTCCACTAAAAACAACTAATAATTCTGATGCTGACACAGTAACATGTCATAGTTTCTTTATTGTATCGCAAAACATGATTTCAAATTTTGTGTTTGACAAACCTGTTGTGTCTGCATTTATTATTGCATAATACAAACGTCACTGAGTTGCAAAAAATGTAACTCAAGTATTTGAAAACTGTCAAGACTACCAGTCAAATTATTTTCCCCATGCCACATTAATTTTACTTTTGGCTGGCAGAAAAAAAACCCAACATACTGCCTGTTCATCGGCGCTATAAACTCTGACGAAATAATTATCATCCTCCAGCATAACCGTTTAAACCAGTGATAGCACTAACAAGGGCGAACAACCTTGAAGCTGGGTAACAGACAAAAACAAAAATGACGATTGAATGTGAAATGGGTCTCAATAAACCCTACCGTGAGAAAATATAGACCTACCATCATTCTTACATACGGGATAGAAATTCCCACCGGGTTATAAAAATCAGATCAAAATAAAAATCGACCCGGCATACAGATTGTACCACCATGCTTATTAAAAGCAAGAACCGTAAAACCCTTACTTCCGAACAGGTATCTCTGGAAAACTCTAACAAATGCAACACAATATGTTTTGTGAAACTTAGTGACATTTGTATTAGAATTTGAACATATTATGTCTCTTACCAAGTCGAGCCGCTCTCCATACAGTATAACATGTGGCACTCTCCAGGAATTTGAACATATTCTTTGAAGCAGACACAAATGATAGATGCCTCTAAACCCTCAGAAATAGTTGTGTTACTTCCACCATTGCTTTGGATTGTTGCCTTGACCTGAGACGAAGTACTTTTGAGAACAAAAAACACATGAAAATGAATCATGCTAAGGGCTCGAGATTGAAGTTGCCTAAATTTGACCAAGTAAAGCATACTGTGGATTATTTTCGAATGCACTCATCGAGTCTTTTGAACAGTGGGAGAAAGCCCCCATATGCAACATTCATGTTTGAACAATAAAATATGGTAGCAATATTCTCTAATTCGTCAAAGTAATTGAACTTACTACGAAGTGAATCTGTAAACTCGACCACTCTTTGCTTCTCCATTAGCAATCTTTCCATGATTAAGGGTAAAATGTATAAGCATAATAAGAAGAAAACATGCAAATATGTCACAAACAACCTTAGGAAAATTTTCATAGTGAAGGTTAGGAAGCAAAAAATGACATGGAACTGTAAGGATGACATGGAAACACACACAAGTAAAATTTTAACAAATTGCCACTTTTAATAAATTGTCACTAAATGATACCATGTTTTATATATAACCATGTCGAAAAATGTTGTTTCGAATCCCATGTTGAGAAATGCAAAATATTTTAAAATGAAGAAATAAATTTTAAAAATAAAAGTGAAGCAGTGGTTGAGAAAATGACCTGAAATGGTCAGGGGGACTCCTGAACCGCCGATGAAAACATTTGTATAACCAACTAACTGGAAATGAGCGGTGTCCGGTGTGGCTGTGCCTGTGAGAGAGATTAAATAATTTTTCTAAACATATTAGTGGATATGTTTATTATATAATCATTGTATTCATTATGATAAAATACTAAAATACTAAATACGAGACAATGTGAATTTTTTTCGACTCCTATGTTTTTTGTTGAATTAATATTAATGTTATCCACCAACACCACGATAGTGTCTTTGACAAATGAATGGGGTAAGTCCTAAATGAAATCCTGTAAAAATATGATTTGATCCTATTATATGTTCCTTATATCCCCGAGTGCCCCCTACACCCTAGGCATGTAATGCTTCCATAATATTTTGTCTTAAACTCCCATTGTTCCCAATATAGATTCTACCCTTACATATGAGTAACCCTTTGAGGAGATGGTAATTAGGGAGACTAGAGGTGTTTACTGTGAGATTGAGAATGATTTCATAGTAGTAGGGTCATCCTTGTAACTGACAACCACCATTTAAATCCAAGAAGATGTTATCACTATTTTGGGCCAATGACCACCTGAGAAAGGGGACAACTACTCTATTTTCACTGCGCCTTTGGTATTGTATTTCATAGTGAAACAACTAATTCAATCCAATACAATCCTCTTATATGGCGTATCAACCAAGTCCATATCCCCCATCACCTCTTTAAACCCTAATCATTCATCTTGACTCTGTTTGTGTGCGCTCTGGGTTCCATCTTCAACCACTCGAAGGTATCTAATGAAGATGAATGAACGAGAGAACCCTAATTGCACAACTTGAGGTTAATTATGAGATTGATTGTTGAAATTTCAACATACAAGTTCTGAAGCAAGCTCAATCTAAATTATTAGAAGCCATGAAAGTTGAAGAAGAATACTGGAGGCAGAAGTCTTCCCTCAATTGGATTTAATTGGGAGATGCTAACTCAAAATTTATTGATGCGACTGTTAAGGATAAGAACCTGAGGATGAATATTCATTATGTAAACACAAGATGGATCTATTTTGGAGGAACCCCAAGCTTTATAGAATAGTTGATTTCTACATGGATTTCTAGTTTCTTGATTCTCTAATGCTTTTGAGGATCTCTCTGATTATATCCCATCTATTATATTTACTGAAATGAATGTTGTTCTTAAGAATGTTCCTTCTGAAATGGAGATATTCACAGTTATTAGTGACCTTAATGAGGATGCATCCCCAGGGCCAGATGGTTTTGGAGGAATCTTCTACAAAAATGCTTGTATATTATATCTGCTATTTCATCTTTCTTTATAGGTATCTCTATTCCTCAAAGTTGAACCAACGCTTGTTCCCAACACTGAGTGCCCCAAGACCTGTGCTGAGCTTAGACTAATTAGTCTATGTAACTTCTCTATGAAAATCATTTTAAAGGTGCTTTCTAACAGACTAGCTAAACTTCTTCCATTTATCATCTATTCAAATTAAAGTGGATTCATTCAAGGTATAGATATTCAAGACAACATCATGTTGGCTAAATAAATGGTTGAAAATGTAGGCAAGAAGACTCATGAAGGAAATGTTCTAATTAAGTTAGACATGGACAAAGCCTACAATAGGGTTAATTGGGTATTTCTTATATCAGTGCTCGGGAGCTTTGGTTTTTATGAAAATGGATTGACTTAATATGGAGAGTTATACTTCTAATTGGTTTTCTATTCTCTTAAATGGTCAAAATTGTGGGTTCTTTAAATCTACTAGAGGTTTGAGACAAGGAAATCCCATTTCCCTAGGTCTTTTCATTCCAACTGCAGACTTCTTGAGTAGAGTTCTTAACCAGCTCATGGAGAAGGGTAAAATAAAACCTTTTTACTTACGTAGTGGCCCTCTCAATTTGCTTTTTTTGATGACCTTATTATCATCTTTAGAGGGGATAAAAGAATCTTAAGACATCTTATGGGCTTTCATGATTCTTATGCTTCCAAGTTTGGCCAAAAAATCAATCTCTCCAAGAGTAGTAGAAAACAAATGTTGTAAACCAACAGATCAAGTAGTAGGGGAAGGTGTTTTCACCATTCGTCATAACAGAGTTGGATTAGGCAATACTCAACGAAATATGGAATCAAACAAATTAAAGAAAGAGAAGGTAAGAAGATACATACCACTATCAGAATCAAAGGGCTGAGATATGGAGATATCACCTTCAATGTCCCTATTTAGGAGAGTTGTGAAGGCCTCAGCATCTGCCCCAGAACGCATAGTTTCATCCTGTAACACAACACAGATAAAGTTATCATACATATTATAGATATACGTATCATAAGAGATATAAAAAAGATCAAACCTCTTCCCTCCTCCTTTATCCGGGCCTGGGACCGATAATGCAAAGGAAATATTTACATTGGCAGAGTTAAAAAAGTTTATACCATATAGCAAAAAGAAACTCAAGTAATCCAAAAATACAAAACATAACGAACATAAAAAATTCCATAGAAAATACTAGAATAATAAAATCCATAGCATAACAAAGTCTAGCATAATAAAATCCACGATATAATCAAGTCCATAGCAAATATTAGCATAATAAAGTCCATAGCATACTCAACACAAGCATGACTTTAACATGTCGCTAACAAAATTAAAAGAAAAAAGTCATTGGGATCCAATAATATGTGTGACTAGACTCTTCGGCTACACCACCCAACTTCCACTACCAACATCTCCAAAAAGCTCAGCACCATCTTGTGTTCCCAAGTAAAGAGAAGCATTTTCTTCAAGCACTTTGTCCACTAGTATTACCACCTCTTTCTCGTTATTCACTATGTGATTGTGCACTACGTCTTGAGGGGTAGCGTCTATCCTTCCCTTGCCAATAACCTTACCATTAAACCCGATCACATCACCTGAGGCACCACTTCTAGTGAGCAGGATTTTACATTAAATGATGCAACTGTCCCATTACTTGCAGTTGCTCCAACATATGGGGAGCAATGGGACTTCCCCAACACCATAATTATCATTGTATCTATATTTCTTAGTTTATTATTCATTCATTTGATCTGGAATTCCAATGTATCAATCCAACCTTTCATTTGGTTCCCATTGGCCTTTTCAGCTGCAAGCAAAGATAAAGATGGAGCTGAAGCCTCGATGGATGATAAAGAAACTATGGAACCCACACCACGAGTGCGCCCTCACTTGTGAATACCAAATACTTTAGACAAGGCATCATTTCTCAATGATTGTGGTTGGTTGGTGTTATCACTACAACTTTCTTTTAGTTCTTTTTTCTTCGCGAGCACCTTGTCCTGTGAAATTCCAAATATGTAGAAGTGTTAAGACTAATCATTTGAATGTATAATGTTTTCATGTAACAATCATCATTCACTATTTATGGAAAATCACCATGATTAGAATAATGCTCTCTTTGACTTACCCATCTTTACATGTGTGGCTAGCTATCCATACATCAACACGTAATGGATTTTTATGCAATTCTTTTGTCTACAAATAAAAAACATAACATATATTATCTCCAAGGTAAAAGAAATAAAACATAGTTGTACGTACTATATTGTACTCGACTTGGTCATGCCCATCACGCCCACTTGTGTGAGTGGCCCCAATATTTTCCCTATTATCTTTACCTGCTTTCCTCTTTTTTTAGATTCCTCCATGTTATCATGCTCAAGGAACTCTTTCCACTGTTCTGGATCAACACCTGGAGGTACATTAGCCAATCTTTAGGCATCCATTGAATACTTATCATAATATCTCTTCCGTAACGTGGATTTATATGTTTTAAGTAGGTTGCACATACTTTTGTAGAAACTAATCTTGTAACTATCCGTGAGTCCATATGTTCTCTAATAAGACAAATGATATTTTTAAATTATAAGAAATGTGTAAAGTTATACAAAAGAAAATATAATAAAAAAATTAAGTATACATAAGAAGTCTCACTTTCATATCTTTCCAAACATCTTCCTTGTATGTTTCTGGAACCTTACGCCCATCAGTATACGATATTGGGATCTGAGCCTGGACAACTTTACCAAGTCGAGAGATAAATCGACCTTTCTCGCTAGATATTACCTGATTATGTTGATTGATCTCAACCGCAATTATGGTGTCTATAGATGATCCATCTAGATCATCGTGTGGGTTGGAGACATTAACTTTAGTTGACATTACTGAAATTCAACTAGTGTTAGATATACAATGCATAAATATTCTGCATTAATAATATGTCTAAATGAATTATTCACATATTATGTCCAAAATTACTAAAAATTAATAATCTGTCCAAATGCATAATTTGTCCAAATTTACTAAGAATTGGTCCATTCGTCGCATGTTACAATATAAGTGAAGCATTAAAGTAGTACATAAACATAATAGATCACAAGAAACAAAATCTTTAAGTGATATCTAAAATTGTTTTACATAGTAAGTGAAGCGTTAAAGTAAAAAAAATTAAGCAAAAGTTATAAAAATCAGCTTTAGCTTTAACTAGAAGTCCTGAAGAAGATTCTTCAAATTAGGATTATCCTCAAGAATAGACTGATACATTATAGGAACCTCAAGTTTGTCAACACTTGTTATTAATCTCTGTGGTGCATGCAAAATGGTAGACCAACCATTGTCTTCAAAATCCTCTAAGTAAAACACTTGAGATGCTTCAGATGCATGAATGAATGGCCCGTCGTCGATTTTATCCTTGCTCTTCAACTTACTTAAGTTTACCATCATTAAGTTCGATTCAGGATCAACATTGAAACCATTTACCTCGTCCTCAACTCTCACCCAGTCACAATAAAACATAATTGTTTTGAAAGATGTATAATCCAACTCAGATATTCCAAGAACAATCCCAAAGTATGTTGTCTCCTCTTCCTTATAATTCATATCTTTTTCGCTTGACCTGAACTTCGTGATGGCCCTCATTGACACACCACTATTTTGGGTTACTCTTGACTCATCATACTCACGTCTGCAAAATTCAAACCCATTCACTTGATACCTCTTATATGATTGTACATCATATAATGGCCCATTTGCTAGCCGCCAAAGTGCGGTATCGGTCAATCCCAATTTTAATAACTATAAAAAAGAGTTCATAAGATGATTATATATATATATATATATATATATATATATATATATATATATATATATATATACGCACACACACACACACACACACACATAAATAAATGTAAAATTTCATTATGTAGTCAAATTAAAAGTGAACCTCCTTAATCAGCCATGAGATAAACCCTCGGTCTTTTCCTTCAATGTAGCTGCTCTTCGGTTACGCCCAAATGTGGATTCTCAATAAAGATCATATTTCCTACACCAATTCAATACCCACACTTAGGCATCCTACTTCCTGCATCAATCTACATAAGCGGTATTTTTTAATTAAAAAATCTTAAATCATATTGATACACTTACTTCTGCCATTCCTCTACTTCATCTGATTAGTGTAACACCCACTTACGTACTTGTGCAAATTGTAATGGAGTTAACTTCACATTCTTCCCTTGTACTAAAGGACCCTCGCCTATGCATTCATTATCTTCATCTTCATCAAGAAAATCTTCACGCATATATTTATGATTTCCTTCACTGGGGTTTGGCATGTACTCCATGCAATATAGAGTCGATTATTCTACGATATATTTCTTTGCAATGCTCCCTTCAGCATACCTCTTATTATTAGCATACTTCTTGTAATCTTTCATCAACCTATGTATAAAAAATATATCAATTACAAAAAAAATATTTGTCGAAATAAAAAGCTTAAGCAAATAATTTACTATTTAATTACCTCTCATAAGGATACATCCACCTATATCTTATCGGCCCACAAATCAACACTTCCCCTGCTAAGTGTATAATGAGATGGATAGTAATAAAAAAAATCTTGGCAAAAAATATTTCTCCAAAACACACTGTAAGGACACAATTCTCCAATTGAGTCTTAATGTAGTTTTGGCTCAATTCTGGACAAAAACGTTTATGCCATAGGATAGTGTTCAATGTACCTATTCAAGACTATGATGTGTTTAGTTGAAGACGTAGCGACAAAGAGTATAAAGCTTCATCAAATGTCGTGTTCATGTGCCTCGTTTCTACGTCATCAACAGTGGTTCCATGCTCCCAAGGTACGAATGCATTTTATATATATATAGGAGCTTGGAACAAGTTTATTGGGTGTTAGGTTTTAAAACTGTGTTTTGTTTTCAGAAAGATTTCTATTAAAAACTTTAAAATAAAGTATATAAAGTTTTTGGGCAAAAATAGAACTTTTCAAACTTTCTGGAAGTTCGTTCGAACGAGTTTTTCGTTCGAACCAGATGTCGTTCGAACGAGTTTGCTAACGAGTTCCCATTTTGGCCACTAAAACTTCGTTTGAAATGTCGTTCGAACGAGATGGTTGTTCGAACGAGATTTCCAACGAGATTTCTAACGAGTTCACACTGGAACTTCGTTAGAAGCCTCGTTCGAACGAGATGTCGTTCGAACGAAAATGTCGCTCGAACGAAAATGTCGTTCGAATGAGATTTCAGGCGGGAAAATTCTTTGGCAATTTTGAGCAGTTTATTCCATTTTCCCCACTTGTTTCTCCACTAACTTTTCTCAGATCTTATAATGTGCAGGAATAACTTTTTCTAAACTAAACTTTTCATAATATTCTAACTCCTAGAGAGAGTTTTGAGAGTTGTTTCTTCCAAGAAAAAGTTCATGAGTTTGAGTGTTCATTTTATAAAGAAAAATCCTTTAAAACACTTAGTTACACCCATATTTGTTTCTTCCAAGTTCATAAATACATATACTTTGCTTGGAGCATTTTGGCATCGGTTTATCTCTACATTTGATTGAAGAGAATTTTGGGTTTTCTTCTAAATCCCTCAAAGAAGAATAAGAACTATTTAGCTGAGGCTTTCTCACATGGTGAAAGGCACCATGTGTGGTTGACGGTGTACCTATAGTCCGATCGGTGGTTTCGAGATCGCGGTGGATCTCCGTGGTTATCCTCTAGGTAGAGGTGGTTACAAGAAGATGCGTCAAGGCTTGAGAGGGTTCGAGTTGAGTAAGTAAGTCATCTGTCTTGTAAATTAAATCCCGTACTTAGTGGATTTGAGGCAAGGGCCGTCCGAGTTTGTTTTTCGTTGTGGATTTTTCCTCGTACATCGCGGCGTAGTGTGATTGATTTACTTTTATCTTGCATAATAACTTAGAACGCATGCTTAGGATAATTTAAGATAAAATTGATTTTAATTGTCACACTTAATTTAATTTGGTGCTAATTAAATTTGGGTAATGTTTATTTAATTCAAGTCTATTATTAAAACTGGTTTGGCCTAATTTTGAAATATTGATAAATATAACTTAGGCAAATTCTAGGACTTGGATTAATTATGTTTAAGTGAAAATATTTTAATGGATTAATCTAATTTCACTTGGTTTAATTTTAATTTGGAAAAAGTAAATTAAAATTTGTAATTTGTTTAATTTAACCGTCACCTAACGCTTCTGCATATATATTTCACAAGGAAATTTATTTCAAAGTATAAAAAGACTTTTGAATTTTAAAATTGGGGGCTTCCACACTTTCACACACATAGCCTCAAATAATGTGTTCCTTGTCAACTCCAAAACATCCCTCTTGATCACTTTGGAACATAACACATTGAAAAGGAGGCTTAACCTTTAATTGCTATTCGCAAATCCTTGCATTTTGGATAAGCGTTTTTAAGCAGCAACGGCAACAAATATTGCATAATTACATGATATTCATGTGACTTGAGCCCATTCAATCCAAGTAGTTGTAAACTCACACAATTACTCAAGTTAGAAGAAAAACCTCTTGGAACTTTGAGCTCCTTTAAAATACGAAAAAACCATTCTTTTTTTTTTGTTTAGAGTGAATACAGCCTTTGGTTTTACAATTTTTCCTACACTTTTGTCTGTTTCCATCCACATCTTTTTCTTGATCTCCATGGTCTTCATATCTTTACAGACATTTTCGCTATATTTGGTTTTATTTTTAACGTCTAGAATGGTTGACAAAATATGATCGGTGACGTTCTTCTCAATGTGCATAATATCTAGATTTTGATGAACACTGTGCTCTTTCCAATAGGGAAAATCAAATAAAATAAACATTTGATACCATGGAGTGGTAACGTCACTAACCACATTCTTATCCCCTTTATGTTTTCTTTTTATTTCGGAAATCTGTTTACCAATTCTCATCTTGATGCATTTAACCTTCTTCTCAACCTCCGAACCAGATAACCTTCGTGGAGCTTTACTATGTTCAACCTTGTTATTGAAATTGCGTTTGTCCTCCCTGAACTTGTGATCACGAGGAAGGAATCTTCTATGACCACGATAATAAATTTTCCTACTACTCGTAAGGCGTTCAGAGTCAAATTCTTTCTCACAAACTGGGAACCCCTTATAACCATGAACCGTGCATCCCAATAAAGTTCCATATGTAGGAAAATCATGGACGACCCACAACAACATCGCTCTCAAAGACAAATTAGTTGTTTTGTAAGAGTCGTACGCCATTACACCTTGAAACCATAATTCCTTTAACTCATCTAGCAAAGGGGCCTGGTAAATGTCAATGTTTTTGCTCGGAGCATTAGGCCCGGATATTAAAATTGACATCATTGAAAACTCCCTTTTCATGCATAAATACGGTACCATATTAAGAGGAGAAAAAATGATAGGCCAATAACTATAACTAGAGCAAAGATTCCCGTATGGATTAAAACCATTAGTGGCTATATTAAGACGGACATTACGTTTTTCAGTCGTAAAGTCTGGCCACATCACATCAGCAGATTTCCAAATAGATGAATCAACAGGATGACACATGATATTTGTGCTACACTACGCACTAGCGTGACAAGTCATCTAATTTGTAATCCATGGTATGGTGAATAATCTCTTCAACCTTGGAATCAAGGGGAAATGTCTAACTGTCTTCAGAGGTACTTTACCCTCCCTATTTATTCCTGGCCTATACCTAGGTAGGTTGCATACTGGACATTTTACCTTCATTGCATGTACTTTTCTATATAAAATACAATCATTTTTGCATGCATGAATTATATTATAATCTAGACCAACTTCTTTGATTATCTTCTTCATGGCTGCATACTTGGATGGTACTGTATTTCCTTTCGACAAAAACTCTTTAAACACCCCAAAATATCCGTAACACTATTATCTGACAAACCATATCTTGTCTTAACATTATTCAATTTGACAAAAAAATATAGCGTCATATGTTTCTCAGGACTTGACGGGTAGTCGCCTTGCCACGTAACTTTTCGTATTTTAACACCTCATTAGTCTCGTCACGATTGTCACCTCCCCCCATTCTAACATGCTCTCTTGATAAATGATCTACTTCACGATTAAACATTTCGAATGCGTCGTAAATAAGCTCTTTCAATCTTGGATTGTCGAGGACAGGGTCATAGCATTCAACACTTTCAGTGGCTTCTTTTTCTTTTCTTTTAACGACTTTCTTTTCACCATGAAAATGCCAAAATGTGTAAGACTTGGATATACCATAACGAAGAAAATAAAAATGGACGTCTTCGAGCTCCAATAACTTTACATTTTCATATTTTATGGATGGACATGAAATAAGGTTCCGCCACCACAATTACTCTTCACAAAATCAATGAACATAGCAACCCCATTAATGTATTTTTCACTTCCTCTTTCACGTTCCTTCATCCACTCTTTACTAACTTTCGATGGCATTCTGTATATTGAGATATGTTAGTAAAAAATTAATATATACTATTTAATATCTAAGGGTCCGGCAATAGGCAAAGAAATAGACTATTGCTCATAATCTTTGATTAATATTTAATGAAGTAAAGAGGTGATTAGAAGTGAATTTTTCAAAAAACCATGAACTAGTTTACAACTTGATAGTCACTCAAAATAACAACCCCTATTTTGGTACAAATTTTTTTATCAACATATATAACATGATCTTCAAATCTCATATAATAGAATTTATACCCAAATGAAGTATAAATCAAATATTTTTATGGTTGAAACCAGAAATAATCTTCTTTGTATTCGAAAGATAACATAAACACGCCCGACCTTAAACCCAAACACGTCAAACCCAAACTCAGCATTACTTTTTGTTTCTTTAATTTTCAACACCTATAAATACACACATATGTATCTATAACTATTGTTAAAATACCAAAATTATGGAAGACACCACCATAAAGATCATAAATTAACTACCCTTAAAGATCATAAATTAACAATCCGAGCAAACTAAAATGTAATCTATATGCAAATAGACTAAATAAATAAAGCTTTACAACAAAGACAAATCATCCTATGCTTTGTTCATAATCTACAATTAAAAGTTCTACCGCATAGAACACCCCATTTTAATTTTCATAATAAAAAAGAAGAATCCAAATTAGAGTTTAAGTGAGTGCCAACATAGCTTACTGCACATTCATTTGTGTTTAAAAAAAGTGAAAGTGAATACCAACGTTTTATGAATTATAATATACCCCAAACATTTAGATGAAAAATTGAAAAAATAAATAAATAAAAAACATGTCGCACATTGGAAAAAAGTGGTATGTGATCGTTAAACAACAAAGATTCTTACCCATACATCAAAAACTTCATACTTGGCAACATCAGAGAATTTATATTATACCTAAGGCCCTCTTTCAACGCAACATTTGAAGATATTGGACTAAAGATAATAATACAAAATTTTAAAATATTATTGATTACCTGGGAACATATTTCTACTCGCCCACCTTCAACAATTCATAAGACTCTATAATTAGAAGCTTTTGATAACATAAAATAATAATTAAACTTTTTTGTAATAAAAAAGATATGCATGATATCAAAAGGTCCACCAGAACAATGATTGAATATCTCCTAAGAAACTTCGGCAAGAAAAACTACATAAAAACTGTGTACATACCCTAATTAAACTATTTTCACAAGAAACTTCTCAAACTTTAAGGAAAAGATCAAATTGAATCGAAAAGATCGAATGTCGAAATTTTTACCTGATATGAATAAATCGCAACGAAGAGTTATCTGATAGGAATGCTTGCAAAGAATATTTTTTGAATGCCTTCTGAAGACAAGATTTCGCTTGTAACAGTGGGATGGTTTGGAGGCACGAATTTCTGATAGGAACGCTTGTTGGGAAGGTTTTGGAGGGGAAATTTAGTGTGAAAATTTTGACACAATTTTTTTACTATGTAGCCCTTTTAGGTTATACCACTTACAAATTAAGTAACTACTACAAAATTTACAATGGTTTTGGACACTTACAAATTTTGAAAAGTGTTTAAAACCGTTGTAAATTTTATAAGTGTTATAAGCATTTACAAATTAAATAATCTATTGGTTGCAAAATAGTTGTTATGGTGTAGTGTATGTTCTAAGTCGTTAATCTAAGTCTACTATCCTGGACTAGCTTCTTTACTTGCACATGTTCAGATTCTTGCAAGAACCCTTGCTTATTTCTCACTGCATCCGAGCGCCAATGCGACGCCCCTTGCCAATTTTTCGAGACACCCAGTGGCAGGCGCAATGCCCCTTGATTATTTTTCGAGACACTCGGTGGTAGGTGCAATACATCCTTTGATTCCCAGTTGAGGTGGCTTCTTGAGTTTATTTCCTTTTTGTAAGACTCTTCATGTAGACCATCATTTATTCAATTGCAACTAGAATAGTCTTTGACTGCAAAGAATATGTTACACGTCCTGAATTTCCTACACAAGCAATAATTTAAAAAACTAAGGGTTAAAAGATACCTAAGAATAATTTAAAAATAGAAAATATAATTTTAATAGTGATTATGATATCACCTATCCTCCTTTTGAGGTTATCTATCTAAAAGTGTATTATCTTGCTAACGTATCCACGATTAAGGATTCCAAAACTTTCAAGTGTCATAGAGAAGATTATTACTAATCTAGTTATTTCTCATCCGAACTTGGTAAACCAAAATTTGCAGGAAGTCGAAATGTTCCTGTTTTTTCTCTTTAATATGAACATTTTTCCTTTCTCTGAACTCACCGTTTTAACAGATCGCTATTAGAAGCATTATCAATAGTAGGGATTTTAAATTATTACAATGTGAGTTTCAGTTACACGCGCACAAGTGTTGCATCCTAAAAACTGTAAGGTGAATTTGTTTGGATGTTTTCACATGTCCTCATTTAAAAAGAAAAGTAGACAAATGCATAACTTACTATTTGAAAAAAACGTAAATGCTTCTATAAATAAATAAATAAAATACGCATAAAGTTTACACTAGCTCTTATAACACAATCGTTTAAAAACTTACGTATAATTTACCGGTCAGATCGCTGCATTTCTTCTTCGTAGATGCTGGGGACCTCTCTTACTTACATTCTTGTGTTGTCTAATTTTAAAAACTTCTGTAAACCATCTCGGTCTTCCTAGTAAGAACATGTGGTAACCCATAACCAATCCAAACACTATCCCACAAACAAACCCCATCAACACAACCTTTCATGTAAATCCACCTGCAAAATCCGAATTTTTTTCTTGTTGGACTATCGGGGGGTGTGGTGTATCGTCATCTTTACATTTTTTTGATAGTGGAAAGCCACACAAGCCTGATTTCCCATCATGAAAATCGTTTTGAAATGTATTGAACTACTGACCTTGAGGTATGGGTCCCACTAGATAATTTTTTCAGAGATTGAATACCGCAAATTTAAGGACAAATTTAGACTATCAAACATTTTAAAAGTTAGAAAACCTTTTTGAGATTTGTGAAATTTAAGTGGTATCAATAGGCTCTTACTTAAATATGTCCCTTTTTGTGTCACATAGCAGAACGTTACTAGTGGTTTTGTGTTGGGCCTTTTATGGTATAGCCTTTTGACTAATAATTTGGACAAAAAAATCGGGCCCAACAAATATTAAATGATTGGAAGACAAACACACTTCACAGAAATTCAAGTGCCAAAATGATTGTATTGTATCTTCGATCAAAACCCCAAAATGATTCTCATTCTCAATCAAATTTTGGTCCAACAACATATAAAAACCCTTGAATTTTAAAACAAACACACTTCACAAAAATTCAAGCGATCAAAACCCTACTCGTGGAAGTTCTAACAAACATTTCACATTCTCAATTAAATTCTTCTAAACAGCACTAACAGGTATGGATACGTGCTCATATATTTTTCTTTGATGTAATATATCGTGAATTAAATATAATATTGTGTTCTTAATATTATATCATACGCTCTGTAGATGTTGTATTCTTAGCAGTATCTTTCTGATATTACCTATTTGTCCTTGTATTTTGAGTGTAATGTTGTGCATTAAATGTACTATTTTTATGTCCTTAGGTTTTATATAACTTTTTCCTTGTTTTATTATGTATTTTGTATTTTCATATGAATAAATTTGTAGACATTATACATGGATTGATGAAATCACATTCTGTTTGTTCTTGATATGAAAAAATACAATTGTTGCCTTGAATTTAAATGCAAAATACACTTTTTGCATGTTGAGGACAACAAATTTATATATTTCATCACAGTACACTTCCTTTTGTATACATTATTTATTGAGGACTAGGAACACATACATGATTAGAATATATACATACTATTTGTATTTGTATATGTCTTATATTAATTGTGGTCCGCGCTAGCGACATTTATTTATAATTACGAATATATAAATTCTTTGTGTATTATGTGCGTGTACATATGAGTTTGTGTGTACTTTCAAATAGTACACATAAATTCATAAAGTGCACACATATTAAATTTGATTTGGTTCAATCCAATGCGTGTGTACTTTATGTATTATGCGTGTACTCTATATAATATATATGTTCCCTCCATATTTAATAGATCCTATATAGGACTATTTAAGGAAATCAACTCAAGAAGAGGAACTATAGGTATCGAGTATTTTCTATAGAAAGATACCTTATGGAAATCCTCAATATACTCATAAATACTGGTCCCTTTTCCTTCGTACAACAACAACAACACCAACATGAGAACACGAAAAATATCGTATCTGCCAACCCTTATAAGAACAAGTTCTTTCTTCTAAGTTAATCGCCGCTCGCACTTCTGAATGAACATTAACTACATGTTGACTCAAGTGGCTAATAGTCCATTGTCGACTTTTATTCCAATTTTCATTCAGTAACTTTTGAAAAAAAGGACATAGCTCATTTGTCCAAGTGCCATACTTAATAAGTTTGTTTGGGTTGAAATTCATAATCTTCACCCCCAATTTGTCGAGCATATTCATTATTGGCAAATGCCTTTCCTCCAAAATCCATGAGTTGAATGACTCCGCAACACTAGATGCCATGTCATCATATTATTTATTGGGAAAATATGCACAAGACCAATTTTCGAGAGGAAAATTATTCATGAAATCAGCAACACCAGCTCCTTCTTCCTTCTTCAATGCTTCAATATTCTTGTGAAATTTATCTAGTGAAACAATATATGCAAAAGACAAAAAATCTTTCACAATTTTCTTTCGAAAGCTACCACAATTCCCACGAATTCTCTTCATTATATTCCCTTTTAAATAATGTATATAATAGGAATGTGTAGACATCGGGGAGACCCTCAAAACAACTTCAATTAATACATTATTTCGATCAGGTATAAACGTTATGTTTCGATATTGATCAGTTAGTGCATTATGCAAATTGACAAGAAACCAAATCTAGTTATCTTCCGTTTCGAAATCAACAACAGCATATGCAAGAGGAAAAAGGCCTAAAATATTAAAATATATAAAAATTAAAATAAATTGCATATTTATATACAACACATCCTAAATTGATGCTGCTGGCATAGACCTTACAACACGTAGGAAATATATTAATATATTGCGTGTGTACTTTGCATTGGTTGCAAATAATAAGACAAAACATAAAAATACACGCATAAAATGTAAAGTACACGCGATCAAGATACAAAAACATGCACGTTTACTTTACAATCTTTTGCGTGTACTTTGCATTGGTTGCAAATAACAACACGGATAATAAAAAATACACGCATAAAAATGTAAAGTACACGTGAACTAAACAAAAATATTCACGTGTACTTCAAATTTTTAGGCGTGTACTTGACATTCTTTTTAAATAACAACACAGATCATCAAAATACACGCATAAAAATGTATAGTACACATGAACTAAACAAAAATATTCAAAGATAATTTACATTTTTTTGCGAGTATTTTGATGATCTGCAATGGAACAAAAAAATTGTGAATACAATATACAAAATAAAATATTTATAAGTAATCTACCATTGTTCCCATTCCTTGCGGTTGCTAACAATATTGTTTCGCAGTAACGGCTCTTCAAAAAGGCACCCATCAAGAAATGAAACATCTCTGCAGTATTGAAATCCATAAATACATCCTCCAAACATTATAAATATTCTCTTGAATTTTTTACTCTCATATTCCAGGTCAAGGATGCAATGTGCCGCAAGATTATACTGTAATAAAAGTTCCTGATAAATATTCATTAATGCATAAGAAATCTTTTCATCACCATGTATATCAATAGAAGCCACCTCTTTCGCACGCCATGCATGTTGATAGACTATATCGAGATCGTAGTTCTTCTTCTTCATATCTATAACTACATCAATTGGCCTCAACACTAGATTATCTCCAAGATCATCGGCTACCAATGTTGAAACCAACTTGGAGGCTATCATTTTGGCCGATGGACTACGAAAGACACATCTACATGTAAACTCATTAGTTAAATTTTGTATGTAAAAGTATTCATTTATTGTGGATAATGAAGCATGAATTCACCACATGCAATTATCAGTAGTCCTTTTAGAGCATTCAACAGTCACTCGAGTTTTATCATTCTTCAATTACACATACTTGAACCCAACCTCAATTGCATACTTTCGCAATTTATATCGAAATTCCACTACACCTCCTTCAAAACACTGTTGCTCGTGACTAATATATGTCTTCCAATCATTGGAAAGATAGACTTTCGACTTACTTGACTCCACACCCCCAGGATAAAAGTAATTTTTAATGCCACTATTAAAATTGCAATGCTTGATGATAAAGACTCTAACCTCTATCTATTTGTATCACCGCTATCAACCCTCTCAAAACTTGTATTACTACAGTTAACCCCTTCACAAATTCGATTAGCGCATTTAACCCGTCACAACATGTATTACTTGGCAATGCTAATGAATGAATGACATATATCCAAATGAAATCAGCTTTGACGATCAACTGGGACCGCAACATACAACGAACATCGTTGTTACAAACTAACATGAGCCGGCATTCATCACCAAATGAAAAACTCCCAGTTCTCAAATCAGTAAACCTAGTACATAACTCATTACATACGAAGTCCAATGAGCTGTCTTCAAATATTTCAATATAAGCCATATTATCCAAATAACAATACCTTGCCATTCTACTACTTACCATAATGGATTGAAAGGCATATTATCCAAATAACAATACCTTCTGAAAGGCATCTCTAACTCTCTCCCAGGTAGAAGGAAATGGGTGTGTCTGGTCTGGTACCACAACCTGCGGCTGAGGTGGCACCTATGGTGCCTGCTGAGCAAATGCGGTCAAAGCTGCATTAACTGCATGGGCAATAATAGCGATGACCTCAGCAGCATTTATAGTCCCCTGTGCCCGAGTTGGATGCGGCTCGGGTTGTGCATCCCTGGGGCCTCGTGGTGCGCGTCTGGGTGGTATCTGAAACGAAAGAGAATTTCCATAAGTCCATAATTCAATATATCTCAAAATAGCTGAAGACATAAATGTGTAATCATGAATGAAAAAAATCCTAATATTAGGGCTCTATATCAAAAATCGCTACGTTGGAAACATGACAAGTCTGTACAGATGCTAAGGACACTAGAACCTGATGATCTGATACCATCTCTGACACCCCGCCTATTCTAATCTTGGATGATCAGTTCATTATTAAATTAAATAGGAATCATTAATGGTTTGATTCTTAGCATCCCTATTGAAACACAATTATATTACTAATACCCTAATGTCCCGGTGTCAAAATTTTAATCTTTTCATTAATAGGAAATAATATAAACTACTAAACCATATTCACCATACCATTAAACATAATAATAAATGATAAAGTAGAGAGATAAATAAATGTTCCTGAAATAAACATTCTAAACTGAAATCCAAATACAATAGTCCATAATCAAACACATCATCTCTAAAACAGCCGCTAACTAAAGGTGGGCAACATACCCGACTGAGATAAATAAATAATGAATATGAACTGATAGAAGTGGAAGCGTCTACTACCGAGGTCCTGCAATGTTCATAGCAGCTACAAAACACCAAATATGAATGAACTCCTAAGCCTGGTGTCCTTATGCATGGGCGCCTAAAAGGTTTTTACAAAAATATATCTGAAACGGGTCAAAGCGTAAGAAAACAGTTTGGAAATATTTTGCAAGCATTTAAATTTCAGTAAGAGTAGATATTGTATACATGCTCTCACTTGAGATCCTAGCCTCTCAACTATTGTTCACGCCTAACGTATACTTCTAAACCAACATAGTTGTGCTACCCCGCCTAACGAGTTTGAACTAAGTCTCCCCCTGTATACTAACTCGTCATGCCCACCCATATCGCCCATACTCGTAAAAGTCCCCTAGTAAGTATTAAGTTCACATATACTTAGATTACTTTAGATATCACTATTTATTAAACGTATATATATACATACATTACTGATCTTGTACATATCAGTCCGCATTTTAAGAATGCGGACCGAACATGTGTCACCAAGAGGTGAGCCCAAAAAAGAGAGAGATTGTGCCTATAATTTAGCCGATAATTTCTAGGCTCACCGTCAAGTGACACGTGTCCGTTCGTATTTTTAAAATGGGGACTGGTCCGCACAAGACAAGTACTATATATATATATATATATATATATCACCCTCGTCATATATATGAATAAGGCATCCCTAGGTAGAGACCTGCGATGTCTGCATACTCTACTATCTATTTTGGGTACATAACGTACTAAATAAAGGACTTCCGGTTCGGAATCACTCTTGAACCATAAATTTACTATTCACACAATTTGGAGGCGAACATAGTTCTAAGCCTTTGGGCTACGAACACACCTAACGCACCCAAATGCCCAGTCACATTATCATACATACTAGTAGTGCTCAACCTTGTGTTTTATGTTCTGAGGCACAAGTCTAAAATCCCTCCCCAATGGGCTCATCAGGATGAGATTGTCCACGATGTGGAACCTCTTGTGATATCAGGTAGCCTTGGTATGTTCGCACACATAAGAGTTCACACAATAAGTATTCACACAACTTATATATATATATATATATATATATATATATATATATATATATATATATATATATATATCATCCATATAGGTATACACGCAACCTATAATATATCCCGTACGTAGTATATAACTCTCGAATATCCTACGTATTGACAAATTACCATTATACTTCTCATCGTATATTTCTGAGTACTTCCCACTACTCTAAGATTTCCAAATGCCCCCTTAAATTATTTCAGTAGTTACCACACTCATACCCTACTGGTCTAAGTCATAGATTCCCTCGAAATCCCTGTGTCTCGATCTCATTCCCCCCGAATTCACTTTCATTACCAATTATGCCCAATTAACCTTAGTCCTAAAATTTTCCTCATATGACTATGTCTCGACCCTAACATTGTTCTACTAGAAAATCAAAATCTCTCTCTCTATATTTTAAAGTTACATCAAAAGTTCACCCGATCGTCCCCCACGAGTTCTAAGCAAAAATAGGTAAATTGTCAAAATCTGGGAAACCGAATCGCTTCGCCCAATAGCCGAATCGATTCGAAAACTGTCAGGTCTCCTTCTTCCTTTACGAAGTTGCATTTTTCTCCATATTTCTTATTCTAAACTTCATGCTTCCTCACCAGACTTAAAACCAATATTCCCAAACATTATATACACATATAAGGGTGATTTTCAGTGTAAATATACCATCAAATCATCCAGAATTCTATCCAAGAACCGATTATCTCATAATCATCCATAAACCCCTAGTTTTTATTAATCTTTATGTCTATGCATTGCTAAATATAAATTTTTCCCATCTAAATTATCGCATATGATTTGATTTCGTAATCTAATCACATAGGACTTTAATCTACATGCAAATCATATCCAAGATCATGAATTAAATCTCCAATTTAACGCCATAATCGTTTATTCATGCATATATTCAATCCTACACTAACATGGATAGTATATGCACTTAAATTTTGCAAGATAAACACTTTCCTGGAATTGTAGGTCTGATTTTCTGTAGAAAAGTGGTGGGGTTGCCTTCCTCTGCTCCCGATCTACACTCCGGTGGTAGTGGTGCAAAAAAGGTGTGGGAAGCCTTGGAACTCCTTTCATTCCTCCTTTAGTGGCCTCTCTTTGATTTTCTAACTTTTAACCCTAGCACCCTCAGCCTACCTGATGATATAACTCTAGCAAACTCATAGGTCCTTTTACTTTAAAAATTCAAAAGACCAAAATACCCTCATGGGGTGTCGGTTTGGCCTAAAAATGCCCTAGGAACCAATCCAAACCCCCCGAGTATACTTTTCTAACTATCTCGACCCTTTCGGACACACTGGCGTATTCGAAATGACCATTTGGATCACGCATAATTAAATCATATTTTATCTCATAAATTTAAGTCTCGACACGATTGACACGCGCGTCCCGACTACATTATCGTAATGCATTCTTATTAATTTATTACTCATTGACTAAGTAATACTCAATATAATTCCTACCAATAAATATTAATCCATGTCTTGCTAATTAATATTTATTTTAATCCGAATTAATTTCCTATTAATTTTTCATTTTAATTTAATTAATCCCAATATAAAAACCATTAAAAATATGCGGTGTTATAATTTTATTGATAAAACGTTCACGTGTACTTTACAAACTGCCAATCACAAAAAATATAGAAATGAACACTAAACAAAAATTGTAAATGCCGCTGACGCGAACGGACGAACACATTCACAACTAAAATATCTGTAATTCAACACACCACATTTTGAGACCCAATTGAAAACGCATGCTTACATGGCATGTCAAAATTGGTTAATTCTGTTGGCGCGGACCTATATCCATAAATTATTCAACTAATCTTTACGCACAATATAGGAATCATGTTTTAATACCAACTCAAATACATATAGAATTAGTCTTAAACATAAATAATTCTACACGTAATGCATTTTAAGACAACATTGAAAAAATATGCTTACGTGGTGTGTCGAGATTATATAATTTCATTGGCCCAGACCAACGTCCATAAGGGAACTAAACAATTTCAACAACCACGTAGGCATGCGGTTTCAAAGCCATCTAAAAAAGTGTCACGCATAAAATTAGTCTTAAAATATGTTCAGTATATTAGCACAGTGCTTTGATTTTATCTCTTTATACATTAAAACACACAACATTTTACATAAATACATAAAAAAATACAAAATCAAATCATTAAGAGAATATTGAAGTTCATCCAGTGCATACAATTAATAATTACAATGTTGTCATTCAATTGAAATGAAATACATACATTAAACTATTGCAATTGATTGAGATACATAATAATTATTGATAAATATAAACTTATATATGGTAGAATTAAAATATAAATATATAAAAAATACAAAATCAAAACATATTCATATAAAATGTATAAAAAGTTATGCAATCACATGAATTACGTAATTACAATGATTTCATTGAATTCAAATCAAGTACATTGACCTATTGTAATTGATTGAAAATAGAAAAAATAATTGTTGATAAAGATAAACGTACAAATGATAGAGTCAAGTGATCAAGGTAGAATCAATTAAGAATGACGTAATCGATTCTTGGACAAATGCAAAAAGAATCAAGATTGATGTTTTTTCGATTCTTGAAAAATAGTAGTTAGTTGCAGAGAAACCTTTCAATAGCTGATTAGGTCTATGAATTTTTTAAAGAGTAATTTATGATTAGGTCCTCTGTTGACAATTTTTAAACATTTAAGAGAAATTTACAACTAGGTCCACTGATTATGTTACTAGCGTGGAGTTCTACAAGAAGATAATTAATGGAACTAAGTATTTAGAATTTATCAAAAAAAAATTAATCTTTAAAATTTATTCGCAAAATGGGCAGAGACTTGACTTGTGAAGTTGAAAGAAATAGGTCTTCCAAGTGCAATTGAGGAGGAAATAACTTATCTCCAAACACACTCCGTCCACATGTGTACACATTCATACATACACACTGGCTTATCCTAATTCCTATATAAATAGACAATAATTATATCTCTACTTACGTATCAGATAATAAACATTATATCTCCTCTTTTTTATGACTCGTCTCAACAATCGTGATTACAAAAATGCTAAACTCATTGTGAATTTATCCATTCATCTTCATCGTCATTTTACTACATTAATATACCTGTTGTGTCTCATATTTTTCTTACCTTCATGAGCAGGGCATTGCATTTCTTCAGTTTAAGCAAACTTTTACCATTAATAGTAGTAGGGCTTCTTTTCAAGCTTGGGCTTCACAACAAGGGGTTTTCACTCAACCAAACACGATGTCTTGTAAGAGTGGTACAAATTACTGCAAAGGGGCTGGCGTCACGTGCGATTGGGGGACGGACCATGTGATTGGGCCGGACTTAAGTTGCAGTCAGCTGAAGGGAATCATCCCTTCCAACACCACCCTCTCCAGCTATCTCATCTTAAGAGCCTCAACCTTGCTTTTAATTAAGACATCGAAATTGAAACTCAGAATTTCAAATTTGCTAATTCAAAACTTAACCCAGCTGAGAGTAATATCTCTCAAATTTGCTTTTAATTAAGTGGTTGGATCATTCTAGGACGAGTTTACATGGTCAATTACCATATTCAATCGGCTATTTGAGGTCTTTAGATTATCTACATCAATTGAATTGCCAAATCGCTGGGTCCGTTCTTGAATCGCTCGAAAACCTTACACATATCACTCATTTGGAGATCTCACGTAATAATTTTCATGGAGAGATTCCGTCTACACTCTAAAATATCAATCACCTAACTTACTTAGATTGTACATACAATTATCTAGGAGGCCAAATTCCCAATGTTTTTGCCCTCAGATCCTTAAACTTTATGCGTTTTGAATATAATAAATTTAGTGGCTCATTCCCATCCTCAATTGCAAACCTCACACAACTTGTTACTTTAGGCCTCTCATTTAATTCAGTGACGGGCCCTATTCCCCCCAACATAGTTGGGACCCACAAACTAACCTATCTCTACATCTACAATAACTCCTTCAGTGGGACATTACCTTCTTGGTTGTTCGCTCTTCCATCTTTGGATAGCTTAGGTCTTGGCTTTAATCGGTAACTGTATGCAATCTCTCATGGAACAATTTCACTGATACTATGGAGATAGACATGTTATCAAGTCTCACAAACCTTGAGTTTCTCTCTCTTTTTAGCAACAGTCTATCTCTGAGCACCAATATCGATGCAACCTTCCCCAGGCTCGCTATCTTGGATTGGGCCTCTTGCAAGATGAAAGAGTTCTTATATCTGTCAAAAGTCGGTCCGATGCTCCGGCGACCTATCCTACAACCAAATTCAAGGCCACCCCCCCTAATTTTTCACTATCGGGTCGATTCATTTCTCTCCAACTTCAATCCAATTTTCGTCAAGGACCCCTACCATCATCCATCTGCAGTTCCAACTATTTTGAAATCCTTGATTTGTCCAATAACATATTTGCTGGTACAATTCCACAGGATTTCGAAAACTTTAGCAATGTTCTTTCGGTGTTAAATTTACGAATGAATAGATTTCACGAGCCCATTCCAATAACATTTGGTGTATAAGGGAATTTTTTGGAAAGTCTTAATTTGCCTGGAAATAAACTAAAAGGAACTTTGCCACGATCTTTGGCAAACTGCGCATACTTACAAGTTCTTGACCTCGAAAATAATCTAATAAATGATATATTTTCGCATTGGTTAAGAACTCTTCCAGATCTCCAAGTTCTTTTCTCGAGTCATGATATGTTCCATAAAACCATAAGTAGCACTTCCAAGAGTAGTAAATTTCTATTCACTAACCTTCAAATAATTGATCTCTCTCATAATCAGTTTACTAGCTTTCTTCCATAAAAATATTTTATGAATTTTAAAGCCACGATGAATGTGGAACAAAATGATATTGAGAGGAAATACATGTTGCATACGAGTTATAATTACTCTGATGAAATAACTCTGGTACTAAATAGAGTGGAGACTGACCTAGTGAGAATTTCGACTATCTTCACAACCATTGATTTTTCTAGCAACAAATTTGAAGGTGAGATTCCAAATTCCATCGAAAATCTAAAATCACTCAAAGGGCTTAACTTATCCTATAATAGGATTCCGAATCATGTCCCTTCTACGATGGAAAATATTTTTGTGCTTGAATTATTAGACCTGTCCTCAAACCAATTTGTGGGACATATTCCTCAACAATTAATACCTTTAACATTTCTTGTGCTATTGAATCTCTTGCAAAATTATCTAGTGCGACCCATATCTCAAGGTCAGCAGTTTAATATATTTTAAAATGATTCGTACGATGGGAACTCAGGCTTGTGTGGCTTTCCACTCTAAAAAATGTAGAAATGTCGAGACACCACACCCACCGATAATCCAACAAGAAAAAGATTCGGATTTTTCAAGTCGATTTACATGGAAGGTTATGTTGATGGGGTATGGTTGTGGGATAGTGTTTGGATTGGTTATGGGTTACCTTATGTTACTAACGGGAAGACCGAGATGGTTTACAGAAGTTTTTGAAATTAGACAACACAAGAATGTAAGGAGAGGTGCCCAACATCCATGAAGAAGAAATTCGACAATCTAACTGGTAAATTATATGTTAGTTTTTAAACGGTTGTGTTATAAGATCTAGTGTTAACTTTATGCGTGTTTTATTTATTTATTTATAGAATTTATGCATATACGTTCTTTTCAAATAGTAAGTTATGCCTTTGTCTACTTCTTTTCTTTTTAAACGAGGGCATATGAAAGCATCCAAAGGGATTCACCTTGAATTTTTTAGGATGGAACACTTGTGCACGTGTAATTGAAACTCACATTGTAATAGTTTAAAATCCCTACTATTACTAATGCTTCTAGTAGGGATCTATTAAAAAAAGTGAGTTCAGAATAAGGGAAAATGTTCATATTAAAGAGAAAAAACATGAACATTTCGACTTCCCGCGAATTTGGTTTTACCAAGTTTGGATGATAAATAACTAGCTTAGATAGTTGGTAAGAATCTTCTCTATGGAGCTTGAAAATTTTATGATCCTTAATCATGGATACGTTAGAAAGATAATACGCATTTTAGATAGATAACCTCAAACGGAGGATAGGCGATATCAGAATCATTATTAAAATTATATTTGTGGTTTTTAAATTATTATTAGGTATCTTTTAGCCATTAGTTTTTTAAATCATTGATTGTGTAGGAAATTCCGGACGTGAAACCTGTTCTTTGCAGTCAAAGACTAATCTAGTTGAAATTGAATTAATGATGGTCTACATCAAGAGTCTTACAAAAAAGGAAATCAACTCACGAAGCCGCCTCAACAAGGAATCAAGGGCAATATCAGTTTAAACATCTTTTTATGCTGGTGGAATACCTTTATATATAGTTAAGAACACATTTGATGTCTATGCCTATCTATTGTGTATTTATTGAAAGTGCAACACATACTATTTAGTTGGTTATATTGTGGGAGGTGATATGGCATCAATAAATTTGCGGTTTATACTTATATTCTTGATTCTAACTAAAAAAATGTTCTTATATATCTTCATTGTTGAACATTGAACCAATATATATGTATATGCTATCGTTACTTGATGTGGTCTTAACATGTCCCTAATTACTTTAAGTTTCCAATTATTCAATTGATTTCCCTATAGTTTTGCATTTGTTTGAAGAGAGTACCACTCTCACATTTATTAAGCTGAGAGTGCCTGTTTGATTCTGATTCCAACAATATCCGTTTCTGATGCATATATTCAACGGGCCAGTTTCCTAGTGTTCTATTAAATTATAGGATAATTTTTTACTTTGATGCATTTTTTCTCCTCTAAAAATGATTCAATATTTATTGAGCCAGTTCAAACAAATGAGTCGTGTTGAAAATATTCACCAGCTTGTGTTCTGTGTGAATTTAACAAGATAATTGGTCGTTCGTTTGCTTTATATAAGTTTTTTTGCAATTTAATATTTTTATCATGTATTTTGAAAATACTATCAAATTACCATGACGCATTTTAAATTGTATATAAGCTGCTTTTGGACACTGCCGGTCCCAAGCCTGAATAACGGAGGGGGGTTACGTTAGGTAGCTGACAGCCAACGTAAAACTTTGTAAGATCCTTATGATCATGAATCCTAGGAATATACTCCTTAATAATATGGCATTACCCTTAAGCGATGCATTGCGCCTTCCATCGAGTGTCTCGAGAAATAGTCAAGGGGCGTTGCGCTTGCCACCGGATGTCTCGAAAAATAAGCAAGGGGCGTCGCATTGGTGCTCGAGTGTGATGAGAAATAAGCAAGGGTTATTTCAACAATCTGGACATGTGCGGGTAAAGAAGCCAGTCTAGGATAATAGATATAGGTTAGCGACTTAGAACATAGGGACTACGACAGAGAAAGGGATGGAGTTAATGGTTACCATGATAAGAAGTAAAGTTAACATAACCTGTTTACAAGAAACTAAATGGGTTGGTGAGAAAGCCAGAGAAATAGAAAATACAGGGTTTAAATTATATTATATAGGAAAACATAGAATTAGGAACGAAGTCAGAATAGTAGTAGATAAGAACCTTAAAAATGATATCCTAACCGTTATTAGGAAATGTGATACTTATACTTGCAAAATTTGTATTAGGTGAAAATGTAATTATAATTGTTAGTTCTTATGCACCCTACGTAGGAATAGATGAGAAAACTAAAGAATAATTTTGGGAACAAATGGATGAACTAATTCAACAGAATGGAATGGAAAAATATGATTCATATAGCCGACCCTAATTAATTGGAAAACGACTTTGTTAAGTTGAGTATAAACTGATATTGATCTTTAACCAATCAAGATATACATAGCAAATGGCACGGCATATTCTAGGGGTTGACTTTTACTCAACAATAACAAAAATATGATTAATCCAATACTCCAACAACCTAGTTCATCCGATGAAGCAAAACCATGCAGGAACAGTAATGTAAACCTCTTTGGTCAGATCCTAACTAACCCCGCTTCTCAGCATAAACCTTGTACTAGTAAACACGAGAATGATGATAAGGTCTGTCAACACTTTAAATTAAGCGATGAATCCTCTTTTACCATGAATTTCAAACTAGATGGTTCTGTCAAAAATCAACCTTAATAATAATTTGGGTCTTGAAGATGTTCAAATAAGAGTAGTTATGATTACTAGGATGGGAACATAACACAAACTGGGTTTCCTTTTATACCCGACTCTGCTATCTTGCAGGCCAAATACCCTAATGGTGTATCAGTTCACTAAACAAGGAATCGAGATGTTGCTAAAGTGCAGCCTTTTACAGTAGATATGAAGTAGTGCTATGACATATTATTCTCTCAGATGCAAAGACAAAGTGAGATAAATGTTGTGGGGAGAGGATGGGGGATTTCGAAACCGGTTGCGGCCATCAAAATTTATTATGCTAAAACGAAACAATAAAGAAAGGAGGATCTTGGAGAGATAAGGGGAACATTGGTGTGTAGTAGAAATCTCATAAAGGCCCTCTTATAGGAAGCCACGGTGGAAAATTATTACTCTGTTCTTACACTGTACAACAGTTTTTGTAAGTTAAATTCAGCAATGATAGAACAATGGACACTTGTTAGTTTTTCAATTACTGCAGCTGCTTTTTGTTGGTACTGACTGAATAATCTTTGTGAATATTTTGGTGATGGTTATTAGGGTCAGTGAGGGTGGACCTTTCATCTCATGTGTCCCATCATACTCTTTGGATGCGCTTAAAAGACGTTTGAAGGGAAAATAGCATGGACAGATCACCAAAGTACCCAAATGTTCTCAAATGTTTTTCAGAATCTAATAGATGTTTTATCCTTTTTAATCTTTGTCAATTTGGACTTAATTGATGAATTTTCTCAATTTTCACAATTTCGGGTTATTTGGGTTTTTCGGGTTATCAAACGAAAGCGAAATATTTTATTAGGCTCAAATTGGGTTCCAAAGGGATAATTTTTCACAACGTTTTTATGGCTAATATTTTTGGGTTAAACAAACGAGGACCTACTTCATTGTCCAAATTTCTAATCACATTACCATATGCATCTCGAGATTAATTAAGTTTAGAGATGTATTTAGCACAAATTTCGAGACAACATTTCACACATTTCTCATAACCGATCAAAACAAAGGATTGAGATCATCAACGACTTATTAACACGCTGAAAAGAACTTTGAGTTAATCATAAAATCGGATTGATTTAAAAACTCACAAAATTTGAAAGGCTCGAAATCTTACCGGGTTTGATCAATCTCCACACTTATTCGTTAAGTCGTCAATTTTCTTTCAATTTTCATCTTTGGTCAATTTTGGCTTAGTGCATTTAATTTTTACAATTTGAGACTTTAAATAGAATAAAGGTGATATTTTTGAAAAATTTAAATTCCAATTTTTACTTATTTTGAAGAAAAATATTTTTGGCTTTTTTTCAATTTTTTTTGAAATTTTTGAAATTTTCTAAAAAAAACACACTTGGAAAGAACATGTGATCGAATCAGTGAATCTAAACTATAAATGGGAAGAATATACCATACCCCCTAACTTAAATGTTGCATTGTCCTCAATGCGAATCAAGAACACAACATAAAGCGAGAAAAAGAAAGATATTACCCAAATGGAGCGATCCCCGATGAATGCGAGTCCATTGAATCTACAAAACATGTTAGAACCAAGCATAGCAAAAATAATAACAAAAACTCTAACTATCGAAACTAAACTATAATAAAAGAGAAAAAGAAAAAAAAACTAACTATTTACAACCTAAAATTGGAACGGCTAATAAATCATACACTAAAAGTCAAAAAATTTGAGGGTCCACCCAAAATACAATCTGACTTTAAGGGATTAATAGTGTACCCTCACTATAAAGCATGCCTCCCGAAAAATAAGAATTCCGTTTGAAAAACGGAAGGCATGTGCAAAGTTTAAAAAATGAACCATCACCAATTAAAAAATTTGGGGGGATAATGAGGGATTTGAGTGCACAGGGGGACAAGTACCATTGGTATCCAAGAAAAATATAATCACTTCCCAAAGATTTTTCAAGTAGTTTGGGAAGCGGACCACACAAACAGAAAGAGTCCATCTTGGAAAATAATTTAAGCATAGAGTGCTTGTCCTCAAAATATTCTATCCCCAAATTTTCAGTTGGATCTGGTGGAGTGACACGTCTAAGTGTATGGCCCATAATACATTCACCTAATTCTTGTGATGGATTTAATGGTTCGATAATAGCAAAAGTATTAGGTGAAGCGCAAGTCTCGACCTTCTCTAAGTTGTCCAAATAATCATTCAACTCCTTGCAAGTTGCTGTAATTTTCAACTCGATAGCAGCAAGGTCATCAGATTTATTTTTTATAACAAGCAAGAGTTCTTCCAAAGTAGGCTTCCTTGGTTCTAGCACCTCTAATTCCTCATTTGGTTGAAAACTTACTTCATCTTCAAAACTATCGGAAGAAAAATCCTCATTGGGTTCAAATAATGCATCTAACTCTTGCTCCCAATAACTATTTTTTTCTTGATATTCTTTTTCAAGTCTTTCTTCTTCAAGCAATTGATTTTGATAAATTTGTATTGCCTTATCAATAGACTTGTATTTATGAGAATAATCTTTAGTGATATTGATCCAATGTTCATAAATCGTGAGTTCATTCTCCTCCTCACTATTAGCATAACAATTAAAGCCACCAAAAGAGTTAAAATAAGACATTTCAAAGTGGACAATTCAAAAACGTGACACACATTTTTATTTTTTTTTTTCTTTTTTTATTTACTTTTTTTTACGAAGTAGTAAGTCAATTATAATCTATAACAAACACTCCCTGGCAACGGCGCCATTTTGATTGAGTGGAAAACCAAGCGTCCGTGTAAATACGCTAGTCATTATCGGCTTCCAACCTCAATACAAAAAAAACTAAACTTATAACTACACTCTTAAGGAGTATAGTGGAGAGTCTAGGTATCGAATCCATAGGGAATTAGGATGTGTGAATGTGACGGCGAAGGTAAGGTAGTTTAATCCTAAAGTTGATGTTAAAATAAAAGAAATGAAAAAGATGATTGGTTTTTATAGATTTTATCTATGAATTAACTAGATTCAATTAAATTAACCTATGCATGCGAAATTAACTAACTAAGAAGGAATTAATATGAATAAAGAAATGGGTTAAGAATACACTCCCCCAAACCCTAGTGTGTATGCCGGTACAAAATTAGTCATAAATTAGATAATTGATCAGACCGAGTCTTTAGTACTCGAAAGCATTACATATATGAGGTTCAAGCCCGCATCATACATAATCAAAGAATGAGTAAAGCAGTGTTGCAATAGTTCATGCACGTTGCATCCTTAAGCATCCCGGTTACCTAGGGCAAACGAGGTCAAAAGTTCTACAATGGTTGTGAAATAATACAACACGATCTAATCACTTATTTAATTTAGAGGACAAATTTTATATCTATGCATACCACATCGGGTTGGGTTCATGCATCCCCACCCTTAAAAAATTTAGCTTAACATGATTAAAATAAAAGAAAACTTAAAAATAAAAGTGTAGGAATTCATAACTAAATCTAGAAAATTGAGAACATGACTTGAATTGGGATTGGAAAACTCGAAAGCAATAATTAATTAAACTAACTATGAAAGAAGTAAAAATAATAAATTAAAATTACTTGTAATGGATGAATGATGAATATTGAATAGATCTAAACCTTGAATAGTAGCCAAACTTCAAAACTAGGGTTCTTGGTTACAAGAATCCTTTAAAAACTAACTACTAGCCTCCTACAATGTGATAAAAACAACTCCCTAAAATCTGACTCTCTCTCTAGAATTCGACTCCCTTGGAAGGATGTAGGGCTTGGACTTTTATACACCTAAAAAATTACTCTTCCCATACCTCTCCACATTTTACAACTAATAGAAATGAATTAAACAAGAAATTTCAAGAGTTATCTCTTCAGCTTCCAGAATTAATTTCAACTTTTGACTTTCTGTCTCCAACTTTAAATGGGCATAACTTCTTGACCGTAGCTCGAATTGGGGTGAAGTTTTCTCCAATATTCTTATAATTTAGAGATCTTAAACTTTCTATCTTTCCCCACCATCGGAATATATATGTAAAATTATAAAAATTCCCTTCAACTCCCCATTTTTTGGTTTCTTTCACTGTTTTGCATTCTCTTTCGCACTAACTTGCATGAAATACCTATAAAGCACATGAAAAATACACAAAACATGAAATACTTTCAAAAAGGGGTTAGTAGCATAAATACGAGACAAATCAAAGGTATTTACTCTGCACGGGATCATAAAAATACCGAAATTAAGGGGATAAATATGAAGAATATGTGCCTAATCACCCCCCCGCACCAGGCGGCGGAAGAGGTGGTGGTAATTCCGGTTCCATGGGTGTTACACAAAAGAGCTAGTGTTGTAAATGAGCTTAATGCCTTACAGAACCTCTTTCAATGGTGAAACAGCTCCGTACAGTGGGGGGGGGGGGGGAGGCCTGGTTCACCACTAGAGTCTCCGGTGAGGTTAAGTGAATAAAGAGGAAGAGGCTGCTTCTCGTTCCCACAGACGGTGTCATAATGATGATGCTGGAAACAACACCACCCTTTAAGGTGTTTGTAAGATCAATTCAGTGTTAACAATGGCAGTATAAAGGTATATAGTAGAAGGAGGTGAGGAGAAGAGGATTAACACCGAAATATAAGTGGTTCAGCCAATCAGGCCTACATCCACTGTGAAGGTGTGTGGTTAATATCACTATATGAGGGCACTAATGGCCAGGAATACAAACCTCTCAAGCTTTCTCTCTCCACTGTGTATTTAGACAGAGTTTTAGCTAGGGTTGATAATTTTGGATCCTTTTCAAGGTAGAGGGTGACCTCTATATATAGTGCCTGGGGGTATAGTGTACCCCCCAAGCATGCAATGAGTATGTGCATGAGGATCGAACCAATATGATAATGACACCTGGATGATCTCATGTAGATAATGATGACCTCAATATTCCTTCACGTGGAGGGAATGATTCGGTTATAACTGATTGTGTACACGTGTTCCCATCAATGCATATGCTGATAAGAACTCGGCCATCCGTGAATGATCCCAACCTCGACCTGGAAGAGGACGTGGTGGTGACCTTGTTTTAGTGGGAGAGCCGAGGTAAGACATACTGAGCTATGACATCGTCCTGGGCTGAGGTAGTGGTGGAAAAGCGAAAACGTTGGTCGATCCCTAGCCGAGATTGATGCTGATGACGGGTAACCTCTTCATCTTTAGAGCCGAGGTTGCAATCCTTGGAAGACCAGGTGGATAGCCGCCCCTGGATCATGGTGACCTCACTTGAAGAGGTAGCTAGAAACGTCAGTCGTGGCCGACCTTGCCTAGGACGAGACCGCTAGTTGATGATCCAAGGTCCCTCTAACATCAGCCATCTCCATGGCCGAGGTTGATGTCTCTGAGCCGAGGGGGTACATTCAGGGCATATCAATGATATTTTGTCTTGGTTATTGAAAGATAAAATTTTGACACCGGTTTAATTAAATAATAGGTGGTTAGTTAATTAATAAGGTTTTCGATAGTGATGCAAAGAATGAACCAGATAGAAATCCTATTTTGATTTAATAAAGGTCTTATCACCCAGTATTTAATTAGGCGGGGTGTCACAGATGGTATTAGGGCATCAAGTTCTAGTGTCCATAGGATCTGTACGGCTTACTATGATTTCAGCGTAGTTTTCTTTTGATGTAGAGCCCTATTATTAAGATTTTTGACTTATCTTCGTGCTTATGAAATATTCTACTTCTGCTATTAAGATTTTTATTAATAGTGAACTAATACAACTCGTTTTAAATTTTAAATGTCGTGTAGGAGATGTAGACCTGCAAGGGTAGCAACCAGGGAAGAGGTGAGGGAGGCTTAGTAAGAGCCAGAGGTTCTGCAACTACATGCCCCACCAGGGTTAGTGACTACAACTCAGGTGGCGGAGATTGTGGCCTAGGCCAATGCAGTGATAACAGCCATGGTAGCACATTTCCCTCAGCCACAGAAGCCAGTGGCCCTAGTTATTCAGGCCCACTCGGAGCCGTCAGAGTGGCAGAGAGTTCCTGAGGCCTTTCAGAAGAGCCACCTACCAAAGTTTCGGGTGGGTTCTGAGGTGATCTTAACTTACTAGTGGAAGAAATATATGCAGCACCACGCGCCCATGGTTGATTATAGTGAGGTGTAGAGGCCGATGTTAGCCAAATTTTTATTGATAGGGGCAACTCTACAGTGGTGGGAGTCCATTACCACTATTGGAGAGAGAGATATGATGACCATCGGTGAGTTCTGGGTGCGGTTTGACTGTAATTACTTTCCTCTAGAAGTCGAGGCCGAGATGAGGAGGAAATCCAGCGAGGTGATTCAGGGTGACCGCTCCATGGCGGAGTAAGAGGAGGAGTTCACCCGTCTGGATAAATTTGTGCCAGACAAGGTGAGCAACGAGGAGCTAAAGAAGGCGAGGTTTGTAGCTGGTTTAGCCTGGAGGATCAAGCAACATTTGATCGGGAACGCTGCATTGGTGACATATGCAGACGTTGTCAATGCAGCTTTATTGCACTACTAGGACCATATCTTCCACCTAAAGGGAACCAAGAGGGGGGGGGTGATCCTATACAATAGGGCAAGGCAATTGGGGGTATTTCTAGTGGAGTACAACAACAGACAGGCATCCAGCAGGGGCAGGATACCCGTCAGGGGAATTTTGCTAAGAGATATCGACCAGGAGGTCCACGATTTAGGCAGGGTCATCAGGGCCCTAATCAGCAGAAACAGGTTCCTTAGGGCCGCCAGGGCCAAGGGAACAACGGGGGAGGCTAATAGGGTCAACATCAAGGACAACCTAGTTATGTCTAGCAGGGCCAGTGTCATGAAGAGTTTCAGAGGCGTTGCTTCATTTGTGGCGAGACAGGCCATCTAAAGAAGGAGTGCCCAAAAAGAGGTAGGGGCTAGCAGCAGGGTTCCCAGTAAGTACATCAGGCATAGATGCCTCCAGTAGCAATATCTCCACCATCCCCATAGCAGCAGGGGCAGATGCATTATGAGTGTGTGTATAACGTCCGGGATGTTCCCATTCCACCAGTACCTCTAACGCCACCAGTAGTTGAGGGTATGTTTCCTATTCATGGTCATGAGGGTAGGATTCTTCTTGATACTGGGTCATCACATTCCAGATTTTCTAGAGCTACCGATTTATTAGAAACCTCCGTTAGTCTCCTTATATGTGTAGAGTCACCAATGGGTAGTGGGTCACTTCTACACTCAATCTGTAGAGGAGTAGAGATTGTGATTGGGACACTAAGTTTAACAGCAGACCTCCTAGTGTTAGATATGGAGGGATATAATGTTATCTTAGCTATGGATTGGTTGGAAGGATACAGGGTGATGGTGCATTATTTTGAGAGGACCATAGTGTTCTTCATTCAGGGACAAGAGATATTTTTAGTGGCAATGCCTCTTCCTGAGGGAGGGTCTTACACTCATTATTGAGGAGGTGGCACAAGAGGTGGTGATTCAGTTAGACTTAATTCCAAACGTGAGGGACTTCAAGGATGTATTTAAGGATATACCGGGGTACCACCCAGTTGGGAGATTGAGTTCATTATTGATTTAGCACCGGGTGCGAAGCCGATTACCCGAGCATCTTACCGCACGGCCCCTTTAGAGATGCATGAGATGAGAGAGTAGATTCAACAACTTTTGTGTTAGGGTTCCATTCAGTGGAGCACATCACCGTGGGGTGCCCCTGTGTTATTTGTAAAGAAGGATAGTTTTCTCCGCCTGTGTGTAGACTACAGGGCGCTGAATAAGGTCACAATATGGAATAAGTATCCGTTGCCAAGAATTGGTGACCTGTTTAATCAGTTGCGAGGGGCAACGTACTTATCTGAGATTGATTTGAGATTCGAATATCATCAACTTTGCATCCAGGAAGATCCTAAGACTGCCTTTCTGTCATGGTATGGATCCTAAGAGTTCAGGGTGATGCCGTTCGGGATCACCAATGCACCAGCAGTGTTTATGGATCTTATGAACCTGGTATTCAGGGAGTTCCTCGGCCATTTCTTTATTGTATTCATAGATGACATTTTGGTCTACTCGCACACGAAGGAGGGGCATGCAGAGCCTCTACGAATGGTTCTGTAGACACTGCGGGATCACCAGTTGTATGCCAAATTCGGGAAGTGTTGATTTTAGCTACGAGAGGTACAGTTTATAGGCCACATTGTGTTAGATCGGGGTATTGCTGTTGATTCGAGTAAGGTATCGGCGGTGCGGGAGTGCGGACAATCCACGACACCAACTGAGATTCGCAGTTTTCTGGGGTTGGCCGGTATTATAGTCACTTTATTAAGGGATTTTCAAAGATTGCGGGTCCATTGATGAAATCGACTCACAAGGGGCTACCATTTGTATGGAGTGACCACTGTCAGTTAGCTTACGACAATCTAAAGGAAAAATTGACATTAGCACCCGTACTTTCTTTGCCTAAGGGAGGGTTAGAGTACTAAGTCTATACTGATGCATCCTTGTAGAGACTTGGAGGTGTGTTGCAGCAGGAAGAGAGGGCTATAGCTTATGAGTATTGGAAGCTTAATCCCCATGAGAGGAATTACCCCACCCACGACCTTGAGTTGGAACCGTTCGTTTTTGCTTTGAGGATATGGAGGCACTACCTTCTAGGAGATTAGTTCACATTATTCACGGATCATAAGTCACTTGAGTATCTCTTCACACAAAAGGATCTGATTATGAGATAGAGGCGGTGTTTAGAATTCATGAAGGATTACTAGTTTGATATATAGTATCATCCTTATAGTGCTAATGTGGTGGCAGGCGCATTGAGCTAGTGACTTACGGGGGACATGGGGCAGAGGTCTGGAAAGTGAAGTGGTGTGAACTCCAGCACGACGATGAGCTCTCCGGGGCATGTATGGTAGTTTAAGTTATCACTCCCGAGATTATCATGCTGACGCGACTAAGATTTTGTCTCAAAAGTGCGTTTTACTCTAGGCTCAAGTGCAAGCCTGTCGCTCAAGTAGTAACCCGGTAAATCGGGATCGTATCCACAGGGATCGAGATTGCCAAATAATAATCTGAAAAATTATTAAATCTTGATATGATTTCTCAAAAGAAACAAAAAGATGATTAATGATTGGGAAAATTTCTAGTGAAATAAAACTTTACTTAATAAAAACAACCTGAAAATTGCAAAAAGATTTAGATCTGACAAATGGGAGAAAATAGGGCAGGGTACAATCCCTCAATCCTTAACAAATTACCTTATAGAATACTAGAATTGTAAATTAAAATTATTGACTAGATCCAGTATTTATAAATTCTAAGCATTACATATATGAGGGATCTAGGCCGCATCATATGAAATCAAAGATAGATATAAAGCGGTGAATGATAAATCATACTCGCAAAGCGTTCTTAAACATCTCAAGTACCTAGGACAAGAGAGATTAAAAAATTGACAATGTTTGTACGATTTTCTTTCACGATTCAATCAATATTTTAATTTAACCTCTGTTTTCTACATATATAATTTGCCTTGGATTGAGTTCATGTACCCCAACCCTAGGGAATTTAGCTACTCATGATTTGGTTCAAGAATAAATTCTCATGTAAAATTATGGATCCACAAGACATTGTAAGCAATTTGCAAATAATAAAACTAGAGAATGGAATGAGTTTACTTGAATTCAGCAACAAGAAAGGAATTGGAATTCAGAATCCTTAAAAACTAGGGTTCATGAAAGAAATTGAAAACTTATGAATTACTCTCTCAAAAACTAACCCTAGAATTCCCTATCCACTTTGTAACCTAGCCTCTCTTAGTAAAACCCTAGCTAACTTTTCAAATGATGTAGAGCATCAGCTTTTATAGCACAAAGGATCGAATTTGACAGCTTAATGTGCTTGTGGCACAAGTTTCACCATCCAGCATGCTAAAAATCTGCATAATTAATGCCAGGATTTCATATGACCGGACCGGTCCGGATTACCCTCGGATCGGTCCGATATTCACCGGATCGGTTCTTTTATTTCTACCGGATCGGTCCGGTCCTAGTCGGATTGATCCGTATTTCATCTCCATCGGTTTGCTAACCATCCGGGGTTTACTGGACTTGGATCATTTCGGATCGGTCCAGTTTCCATTGGATCGGTCCGATTTTCTTCCTTGTTGACTTTCTCCTTACGACTTTGACTGGCCATAACTTTTGATCTAGAACTCCGATTTGGGTTCCGTTTCTTCCTATGCTCTTGTGAACTCATGCTCTTCAACTTCACTTTTGGTGTCGCCTTCGATTTTTGAGTGGAACTTTACTCTTTTGCCCTTTGACTTTTCTTCTGATTTTCTTCTTTTCCTTTCTTGCATTCCATTCCTGAAAACTTCATCACACTTACACAAAAACTAGGGAATATTGTTAGAAACATACAATAGAGTGATATGGACTAAAAATGATTCAAATACTTTGTTCAAGATATTAAAATCACTAAATTAAGGGGCTAAATTCAGAAAAATTTACGCTTGGTCAAATCCCCCTAACTTAGGACTTTGCACGTCCCGGGCAATGTAACTGAATCTAACCAAAATTCTACTCTTGAAAATTCCTTTATTGGGATAGAATACCTTTTTCGCGGGCAAGCGATTGTATTTAGCGTATGCAACAAGCCTTTAAACCCCTAGGTTACCTTAGTAGGACGAGTTTTGTCTCGTGAGGGTTTGCAGTGAATTTACCCACAAAATTCTTTATTGACTCCAATAAATATCAAAATACTTAAAAATTGTACAATTTAAACTTTTTGAAAAATAATCACCATCAACTTATATTCAACTGTCTCAAACCATAGTGTGTGTGTGCAAAGCCAAAAACTAAAGCTCAAATTTCCACCGATTGAGCATTACATTACTTTTCGAAAATTCGTTTTGATTCAAATTCTTATGGATGCACTCACAAACGAATCACTTGGATTGTGGTTATTTTCTCTCGGTATGCATGATATAAAGAGTAAATATAATGGACACAAATTCATGCATACAAAATTGAAAAGAAGGAAATTTATGGTGAAAAGATCTCAACATCGCAATACAGTTATTAGGAAATGGGAACATCACCTCTATTTCACACCATTTAATCTCTCATATTATCTTTTCATGTCTTATCTCTCCACGCGGTAACCAACTTCGTCATTCGGACTCAGTTAGGACTTTTCTTGGGGGTAAGGTGTAAAGGGTAAAAATGGGAATGGTAGGGAATGTTGGAATTAGAAAATGTCTTTATGATGTCCATTAGTGCTTTTTCGGGCATTTGCTCAATTTTCTCTTTCTTTTTCTTTTCTTGCTATTTTTGTTGAGCATATCTATTTTTTTTTCTTGCCCCTTTTTATTGCACAATTTGGACTTACTTGATGAATTTTCTCAATTTTCACAATTCCGGGCTATTTGGGTTTTTCGGGTTATCAAACGAAAGGGAAATATTTTATTAGGCTCAAAGTGGGTTGCAAAGGGATAATTTTGTTTTTCACAACTTTTTATGGCTAATACTTTTAGGTAACAAACGAGGGCCTACTTCATTGTCCAAATTGCTAATCACATTACCATATGCATCTCGAGATTAATTAAGTTTAGAGATATATTTAGCATGAATTTCGAGATAACATTTCACACATTTCCCATAACTGATCAAAACAAAGGATTGAGATCATCAACGACTTATTAAAACGCAGAAAAGAACTTTGAGTTTACCATAAACTCGGATTGATTTAAAAACTCAAAAAGATCGATAGGCTCGAAATCTCACCGGGTTGGACTAATCTCCACACTTATTCGTTAAGTCGTCAATTTTCTTTCAATTTCCATCTTTGGTCAATTTTGGCTTAGTGCATTATGAATTTTACAATTTGAGACTTTAAACAGAATAACGGTGATATTTTTGAAAAATTTAAATTCCAATTTTTATTTATTTTGAAGAATTTTTTTTTTTTAAAACTACACATATATATGAATACAAGCGAAGTTTTATAAATACGCACCTGTCATCCCCCCTAACTCAATGATTTGCATTGTCCTCAATCAAATGGATAAGAGAGATAAAGAAGACAGCATAAAGAGTGCGATAAATAAAACAAGCAAATATCATATTAAAATTGTATATTACAAACAAACTGTGACACGACTGTGTAAGCAAAAAGAAAAAAAACAAAAATAAAACAAACATAGCTATAAAAATCCTAAAGGGGAGAGGGGCATCCTAAGGGGCGGGTGGGGGATGGGAAGGACTGGGAGAAGCAGGATCATAGGGATTATAATAGTAAGGAGGAAGAGGGGCCTCGGGTCCCAACTGAAGACGGTACAAGTCGGCCTGCATACGCAGGACCAAACTCATGTTCCTCTCGTAGGAGGACACATACTCGTCGAAACGCGTTTCAAGTGAGAGAATGCGCTCAGTCAAGCCCGTACCAATCGGAACATAATTTGGATCAGCAGTCTCGTCATATTCTTCCTCCTCACCTTCCTCCATCTCAACGTCCTCATCAGCGACGTTCTCCTCCTCATCGGACTCCTCGTCACTCGAAACGTCACCGCGCCTTGCACGGACTAACTGAATTTGTCTTTCACTACGAGTGCGTGATTCTTGCCCTAATGGCTTAGGCAAGTTGATAGGATCTTGTGGTGGTTCTATCCCGGTATCCCGAAGCATGGAGGTAATGAGGCAACAATAAGGAAGAGGGGCGCGACCCTTTTTGTCATAGGCCACAAAAAGGATATCAGTGTAAAATGTTCGAACTAAGTTGATCACTGTCGCAGGGTCGAATAAATGATACATCATAGTAGCTTGGCGCGGCCTCATCGCTGAATCATTGGAAGTTTGCAAAGTATTGGCACAAATGATATGAAAGGTAAATCGTGCCTTGTAGGATAAGCGACCGATGGGAAATGTCTCGGTATTCCAAACCGCACCGGGCTTGATCCTTGAGATACAAACTTCTTTAGTGAGAACGGGATCGGGACCCGGATAGTCAAACTAGGCCAGAGTGATCACTCCATAAGACTCGAGCTTCCATGCCACAAGGTCAAGTGAGAATGGAATAGGTATGGAATCCACAAAGGCTTGTGATTCAAATTCAGCGGTACGGACAAGAGATCCGTAGAACTGACGTACTTCATTCTCCCAAACTGCCTCATAAGGTTCGTTGAAGAAACGGCACCAGCCCCGTGACAGGAAAAGGGCTGTGACAGAATTGGACATTTGGTCCCACAACACTTGACATTCGATATGAATTTTTCGGGTAGGGCTGAAAAACCTACGGCACCAATTTGCTTCGCGGTGGGAACGGTACTCTCCATTTCCATCGGGAAGGACTTCAATGGAGGTATATTTCTGGGGAGCAGCCATGGAGATGGAGGATTGAAACAAAAATGGAGATAGAATAGAGAAGATAGGTGGAGGTGTGAAGAAAATGGGTAGGGGGATGGGTGTATTTATAGGAATGGATTAGGAAATTGGAGGGAATGAAAGGGTGGGAAATGGGGGGACGAATTTTTGAAGGAAGTGAATGGATTGGGAGAAGAATTTCAGAGATATGCTTGAAGTGAGATTGAGAGATGTGTTTGGACCCGTACAATCCGGAAAGGATAAAGTATGTACCATTTGTAATGCGGGTCATTCTACCAAAGGATGTCCTACCATTCCTGCATACAAGGCAATGTACACTGAACAGGTTGATGCAATAGGGGGTTTTCGAGGAAATTATAATTCACAGCAAGGGAATGCATATAATCAATCGTGGAGGAATCCTGGGTTCAAAAACTTGACGCGACTAAGATTTTGTTTCAAAAGTGCGTTTTACTCTAGGCTCAAGTGCAAGCCTGTCGCTCAAGTAGTAACCCGGTAAATCGGGATCGTATCCATAGGGATCGATATTGCCAAATAATAATCAGAAAAATTATTAAATCTTGATATGATTTCTCAAAAGAAACAAAAAGATGATTAATGATTGGGAAAATTTCTAGTGAAATAAAACTTTACTTAAGAAAAACAACCTGAAAATTGCAAAAAGATTTAGATCTGACAAATGGGAGAAAATAGGGTAGGGTACAATCCCTCAATCCTTAACAAATTACCTTATAGAATACTATAATTGTAAATTAAAATTATTGACTAGATCCAGTCTTTATAAATTCTAAGCATTACATATATAAGGGATCTAGCCCGCATCATATGAAATCAAAGATAGATATAAAGCGGTGAATGATAAATCATACTCGCAAAGCGTTCTTAAACATCTCAAGTACCTAGGGCAAGAGAGATTAAAAGATTGACAATGTTTGTACGATTTTCTTTCACGATTCAATCAATATTTTAATTTAACCTCTGTTTTCTACATATATAATTTGCCTTGGATTGAGTTCATGTACCCCAACCCTAGGGAATTCAGCTACTCATGATTTGGTTCAAGAATAAATTCTCATGTAAAATTATGGATCCACAAGACATTGTAAGTAATTTGCAAATAATAAAACTAGAGAATGGAATGAGTTTACTTGAATTCAGCAACAAGAAAGTAATTGGAATTCAGAATCCTTACAAACTAGGGTTCATGAAAGAAATTGAAAACTTCTGAATTACTCTCTCAAAAACTAACCCTAGAATTCCCTATCCACTTTGTAACCTAGCCTCTCTTAGCAAAACCCTAGCTAACTTTTCAAATGATGTAGAGCATCGGCTTTTATAGCACAAAGGATCGAATTTGACTGCTCAATGTGCTTGTGGCACAAGTTTCACCATCCAGCACGCTAAAAATCTGCATAATTAATGCCAGGATTTCATATGACCGGACCGGTCCGGATTACCCTCGGATCGGTCCGATATTCACCGGATCGGTTCTTTTATTTCTACCGGATCGGTCCGGTCCTAGTCGGATTGATCCGGATTTCATCTCCATCGGTTTGCTATCCATCCGGGGGGTCTACTGGACTTGGATCATTTCGGATCGGTCCGGTTTCCATCGGATCGGTCCGATTTTTTTCCTTGTTGACTTTCTCCTTACGACTTTGACTGGCCATAACTTTTGATCTAGAACTCCGATTTGGGTGCCGTTTCTTCCTATGCTCTTGTGAACTCATGCTCTTCAACTTCATATTTGGTGTCGCCTTCGATTTTTGAGTGGAACTTTACTCTTTTTCCCTTTGACTTTTCTTCTGATTTTCTTCTTTTCCTTTCTTGCATTCCATTCCTGAAAACTTCATCACACTTACACAAAAACTAGGGAATATTGTTAGAAACAGACAATAGAGTGATATGGACTAAAAATGATTCAAATACTTTGTTCGAGATATTAAAATCACTAAATTAAGGGGCTAAATTCAGAAGAATTTACGCTTGGTCCCCCTAACTTAGGACTTTGCACGTCCCGGGCAACGGCGCCAAAAACTTGACGCGACTAAGATTTTGTCTCAAAAGTGTGTTTTCCTCTAGGCTCAAGTGCAAGCATGTCGCTCAAGTAATAACCCGGTAAGTCGGGATCGTATCCATAGGGATCGAGATTTCCAAATAGTAATAAGAAAAATTATTAAATCATGAAATGATTTCTTAAAAGAAACAAAAAGATGATTCATGATTGGGAAAATTTCTAGTGAAATAAAAATTTACTTAAGAAAAAAAAAACAAAGTGAAAATTGCAAAAAAATTTAGATCTGACAAATGGGAGAAAATAGGGTAGGGTACAATCCCTCCATCCTTAACAAATTACTGTATAGAATACTAGAATTGTAAATTAAAATTATTGACTAGATCCGGTCTTTATAAATTCTAAGCATTACATATATGAGGGATCTAGACCGCATCATATGAAATCAAAGATAGATATAAAGCGGTGAATGATAAATCATACTCGCAAAGCATTCTTAAACATCTCAAGTACCTAGGGAAAGAGAGATTAAAAGATTGACAATGTTTGTATGAGTTTCTTTCACGATTCAATCAATATTTTAATTTAAATTATATTATCTACATAAGCAATTTACATTGGGATGGGTTCGTGCATCCCAACCGTTAAAAAACTTAACTAAACATGGTTTTATGAGAAAGCAAATTCATAACAATATATGGAATTATGGATCTAACAAACATTGTTAACAAATTGCAAAAGAATTGAGAATTAAATTGGAAATAAAGTAAAGAATAAATAAGAGAATGAAAAATTGATACTTGTATTCAGCAATAGGGAAAAGAGATGAACTTGAATCCAAAAAAATTCTACTTCTTCAACCTTACAAACTAGAGTTTATGAAAATTTCTATGTAAAGAAAAACTAAGAAAACTCTCTAAAATCTCACTTTCTCTCTATAAAATTCTATTCTACTCTCTAGAATTTGTCTCCCTTTCTCTAGAATTCAACTCCTCTTGAAAATGAGATAGGACATGGTCTTTTATAGCACCAAGTTGCACAAATTTGGCATCAAATTTCGCTTGTGGCACAAGTTTTCCAAGAGTTGCACTGCATTAAATGCATAATTAATTGCCTGAATTTCGCATGACCGGACCGGTCCATTATCATGCAACTTCAAAACATCGTAACTTCTTCACCATAGCTCGGATTGAGGTGCCGTTTTTTCCAGTGTTATTGTAATTTAGAGATATTCAACTTTCTAGTTGGCCCCACCTCCGGACTAAGTCTGAAAAATTACGAAAATGCCCTTCAACTCTCCATTTCTTGGTTTCTTTCACTGTTTTGAATTCTCCTTCGCACTAACTTGCATGAAATACCTGTAAAACACATGAGAAATACAAAAAACAAGTAATAATTTTCAAAAAAGGTTATTAGCATAAATAAGATACAAATCCAAGCTATTTACACTATACGGGATCATAAAAATACCGAAATTAAGGGGATAAATGTGAAGAATATGTGCCTAATCACACCCCCTAACTTAGAACTTTGCGCGTCCCGAGCAATGTAAAAGAAATTAGTTTAAATTTCAACTGTTGAAATTCTTTTATTGGTATAGAATACCTTTTTTGCGGTCAAGCGATTGCATTTAGTGTATGCAACATGCCTTTAAACCCCTAGGTTACCCTAGTAGGACGAGTTTTGTCTCGTGAGGGTTTGCAGTGAATACACCCACAAAATTCTTTATTGACTCAAATAAAGATCAAAATACTTAAAAATTGTACAATTTAAACTTTTCGAAAAATAATTACCATAAATTTATATTCAAATGTCTCAAACCATAGTGTGTGTGTGCAAAGCCAGAAATTAAATCTCAAATTTCCACCGATTGAGCATTACGTTACTTTCCGAAAATTCGTTTTGATTCAAATTCTTACGGATTGCACTCACAAACGAATCACTCGGATTGTGGCTATTTTCTCTCGGTATGCATGATATAAAGAGTAAATATAATGGACAAAAATTCATGCATACAAAATTGAAAAGAAGGAAATATATGGTGATAAGATCTCATCATCGGAATACAGTTATTAGGATACGGGAAACATCATCTCTTAATCACACCCTTTTAATCTCTTTTATTATCTTTTCATGTCTTAGCTCTCCATGCGGTAATTAATTTCACCATTCGGACTCGGTTAGGACTTTTTGGGTTAAAAGGTGTAAAGGGTAAAAATGGGAATAAGCGGATTGTTCGGAATTGGAAAATGTCCGTATGACGTCCATTTGTGCTTTTTTGGGCATTTGCTCATTTTTCTCTTTTTTTTTCACTATATGTTTTTATTCTTGCCCCTTTTTATTGCACAATTTGGACTTACTTGATGAATTTTCTCAATTTTCACAATTTCGGGCTATTTGGGTTTTTCGGGTTATCAAACGAAAGGAAATACTTATTAGGCTCAAGTTGGGTTGCAAAGGGATAATTTTGTTTTTCCCAACTTTTTATGACTAATATTTTTTGGTAACAAATGAGGGCCTACTTCATTGTCCAAATTGCTAATCACATTACCATATGCATCTCGAGATTAATTAAGTTTAGAGATATATTTAGCACGAATTTTGAGACAACATTTCACACATTTCCCATAACCGATCAAAACAAAGGATTGAGATCATCAACGACTTATTAAAACGCTGAAAAGATCTTTGAGTTAATCATAAACTCGGATTGATTTAAAAACTCATAAAAAAATTGAAAGGCTCGAAATCTCACCGGGTTTTATTAATCTCAACACTTTTTCGCAAAGTCGTCCATTTTCTTTCAATTTCCATCTTTGGCCAATTTTGGCTTAGTGCAATTGAGATTTAACAATTTGAGACTTTAAATAGAATAAAGGTGATATTTTTGAAAAATTTAAATTCCAATTTTTATTTATTTTGAAGAAAAATATTTTTGATTTTTTTTCAATTTTCCAATTTTTTTTTTTTTTTTATTTTCTAAAAAAAACACAATTGGAAAGAACATGTGATCGAATCAATGAATCTAAACAATAAATGGGAAGAATATCCCACACCCCCTAACTTAAATGTTGAATTGTCCTCAATGCGAATCAAGAACACAACATAAAAGAGAGGAAAAGAAAGATATTACACAAATGGAGCAATCCCCGATGAGTGCGAGTCCATTGAATCTACAAAACACGTTAGAACCAAGCATAGCAAAAAGAATAACAAAAACTCTAACTAATAAAAATAAAAATAAAAAGCTAATTATGTACAACCTACGATTTTAACATCTAATAACTCATATAGTAGAAGTCAAAAAATTTGAGGGTCCACCCAAAATACAATTTGACTTTGAGGGATTAATGGTGTACTCTCATTAGGATGCATGCCTCCTAAAAAATAAGGATTTCGTTTGAAAAACGAAAGGCATGTGCAAAGGTTAAAAAATGAACCATCACCAATTAAAAAATTTAAGGGGATAATGAGGGATTTGGGTGCATAGGGGGACAAGTACCATTGGGATCCAAGAAAAATAGAATCACTTCCCAAAGATTTTTCAAGAATTATGGGAAGCGGAGAACACAAACTAAAAGAGTCCATCTTGGAAAAAAATTCAAGCATTGAGTCCTTGTCCTCAAAATCTTCTCCCTCAAAATTTTCAATTGGGTCTGGTGGAGTGACACGTCTAAGTGTATGGCCCATAAGATGAAGCATCTCAAAATAACATTCCCATACAAGAAGCAGATCAACATCCTCAAGACATTCATCCAGTTCTTGTGATGAATTTAATGGTTCGATAATAGTGGGGACACAAGGAGACAACTAATCTTCAACCTCAATAGGTTTTGAAATATTAATAAGAGGTTGATATTCAAAAGAACTTGGATCACTCTCAATGATTTCATTCTCAAAAGTATTTGGTGAATCACAAGTCTCGACATTCTCTAAGGTGTCCAAATAATCATTCAACTCCTTGCAAGTTGCTAAATTTTTCAACTCGGTAACAGCAAGGTCATCAGATTGCTTTTTTATATCAAGCAAGAGTTCTTTCAAAGTAGGCTTCCTTGGTTCTAGCACCTCGAATTCCTCATTTGGTTGAAAACTTACTTCATCTTCAAAACTATCGGAAAAAAAATCCTCATTGCGTTCAAATAATGCATCTAACTCTTGCTCCCAATAACGATTTTTTTCTCGATATTCTTTTTCAAGTCTTTCTTCTTCAAGCAATTGATTTTGATAAATTTGGAGGTTTCTTAGCACTATGCTTGTATTTTTTATAATCATCTTTAGTGATATTGATCCAATGGTCATAAGTCTTGAGTGCCTACTCCTCCTCACTATTATCATAACAATTAAAGCCACCAAAAGAGTTATAGTAAGACATTTCAAAGTGGACAATTCAAAAACGTGACACCCATATTTTTCATTTTTTTTTTTAATTTTACGAAGTACTAAGTCAATTATAATCTATAACAAACACTCCCCGGCAACGGCGCCATTTTTGATCGAGTGGAAAACCGAGCGTCCGTGTAATACGCTAGTCGTTGTTATCGGCTTCCAACCTCAATACAAAAAAACCTAAACTTGTAACTACACTCTTAAGGACTATAGTTGCGAGTCTGGGTATCGAATCCACAGGGAATGGTTGATAGAATTTAATTGATTTATTACTTCTAAAGAAAAAATGAAAAAGATGATGATGGTTGAACAGGGGAAAAAAATAGGTAAATAAAGAAATTAAATTAATTAAGATGAATGATAAAGTAGGTTGGAATACAATCCCCCTAACCCTAGTAATTTACCGTATAGAAACCTAGAATTGTAAATTATAAATTTGAATGAATCCAGCCTTTATAGATCCTATGCATTACATATATGAGGGAACTAGCCCGCATCATATGAAATCAAAGGTAAATATAAAGCGGTGATAAATAATTTTACGCACATCATATTCTTACACATCCCAAGTACCTAGGGCAAGAGAGATTAAAAGATCTACAATGGTTGTAAAATTGTCTCGCACGACTCGTTCAAATTTTTAATTTAAATTCTATTTTCTACATAAGCAATTTACATTTGGATGGGTTCATGCATCCCAACCCTTAAAAAACTTAACTAAACATGGTTTTATGAGAAAGCAAGTTCATAACAATATATGGAATTATGGATCTAACAAACATTGTTAACAAATTGCAAAAGAATTGAGAATTAAATTGGAAATAAAGTAAAGAATAAATAAGGGAATGAAAATTAATACTTGTATTCAGCAATAGGGAAAAGAGATGAACTTGAATCCAGAAAAATTCTTCTTCTTCAACCTTACAAACTAGAGTTTATGAAAATTTCTATGTAAAGAAAAACTAAGAAAACTCTCTAAAATCTCACTTTCTCTCTCTAAAATTCTATTCTTCTCTCTAGAATTTGTCTCCCTTTCTCTAGAATTCAACTCCAATTGGTCAAAATTTCGATCTAACAAAGTGTCCTTGTCCAAGTGATAAATACCGGACGCAGCAGGCAAGTTGGACACTTGTCGATTTCTATTTTGACTATTGGGATCAGAAGTATCCCATGCTTGGGTAGTCTTTGCCACATATTTCAAATGAGCCTCAACATCGCTCGAATTTAACTCCCAAAAAGGTCTCTCACACATGGTTTGAACAAGTTGTTTAGACGCTAAAGTAAGGCCTTGATGGAAAAATGAAATCAGATGATGCTTTTCAAAACCGTGATGTGGGCACGCAGTAACCAACTCCTGAAATCTCTCCTAACACTTATCAAAAGCCTCATTCTCATTTTGACGAAAAGCTTGAATTTGAGCTTTAACAGAATTGGTTTTGTGTTGTGGAAAAAATTTTGATTTAAACTTGGATTGCATATCTCTCCAGGATAACACAGAATTTGGGGGTAGGGACCATAACCAAGTTTTAGCTTTATCCTTTAAGGAAAAAGGAAAGAGCTTCAACCGGATTACATCTTGTGGACAAGCTTGGTCACCAAAGGTCTCACATGTATCTTCCAATTCTCGAATATGGAGATATGGTTTTTCAAAATCCATCCCATGAAATGTAGGAAGAATTTGGATCATACCATTCCGAAAGTGAAACTGACCGGCATTATACAGGAGTAAAATGCCACCAGGGGTGACAGTTCGCTCCGGAAATAACAAATCTTTCATGGGAAGGTAAGGTATCTCCTCCTCTCCAGCACCAACACCGACACTACCATGATCCGACATATCGCTACCGAAAGGTTCAGAATTCTCACTCAGTGTTTGACTCAATGAACGACTTGTGATGGAATTATTAAGCGAAGGAGGTGGAACCCAAAAAGGAATAGACTCAGAATTTTCAGAACTTGCTTCGGTAATAGGATTTTCGTGGACTTGGGTGGGAGATGAATTCTGCATATAAGCACACAAAAGATGATAAAATATATATATTTTTTTAATCACTTGTAGATAAAAATAACTTTCTTGAAATTTTAACAATTTCGGATCCCCGACAACGGTGCCAAAAACTTGACGCGACTAAGATTTTGTATCAAAAATGCGTTTTACTCTAGGCTCAAGTGCAAGCCTGTCGCTCAAGTAGTAACCCGGTAAATCGGGATCGTATCCACAGGGATCGAGATTGCCAAATAATAATCAGAAAAATTATTAAATCTTGATATGATTTCTCAAAAGAAACAAAAAGATGATTAATGATTGGGAAAATTTCTAGTGAAATAAAACTTTACTTAAGAAAAACAACCTGAAAATTTCAAAAAGATTTAGATCTGACAAAAGGGAGAAAATAGGGTAGGGTACAATCCCTCAATCCTTAACAAATTACCTTATAAAATACTAGAATTGTAAATTAAAATTATTGACTAGATCCAGTCTTTATAAATTCTAAGCATTACATATATGAGGGATCTAGCCTGCATCATATGAAATCAAAGATAGATATAAAGCGGTGAATGATAAATCATACTCGCAAAGTGTTCTTAAACATCTCAAGTACATAGGGCAAGAGAGATTAAAAGATTGACAATGTTTGTACGATTTTCTTTCACGATTCAATCAATATTTTAATTTAACCTCTGTTTTCTACCTATATAATTTGCCTTGGATTGAGTTCATGTACCCCAACCCTAGGGAATTTAGCTACTCATGATTTGGTTAAAGAATAAATTCTCATGTAAAATTATGGATCCACAAGACATTGTAAGTAATTTGCAAATAATAAAACTAGAGAATGGAATAAGTTTACTTGAATTCAGAACAAGAAAGTAATTGGAATTCAGAATCCTTACAAACTAGGGTTCATGAAAGAAATTGAAAACTTCTGAATTACTGTCTCAAAAACTAACCCTAGAATTCCCTATCCACTTTGTAACCTAGCCTCTCTTAGCAAAACCCTAGCTAACTTTTCAAATGATGTAGAGCATCGGCTTTTATAGCACAAAGGATCGAATTTGACAGCTCAATGTGCTTGTGGCACAACTTTCACCATCCGGCACGCTAAAAATATGCATAATTAATGCCAGGATTTCATATGATCGGATCGGTCCGGATTACCCTCGGATCGGTTCGATATTCACCGGATCGGTTCTTTTATTTCTACCGGATCGGTCCGATCCTAGTCGGATTGATTGGGATTTCATCTCCATCGGTTTGCTATCCATCCGGGGTCTACTGGACTTGGATCATTTCGGATCGGTCCGGTTTCCATCGGATCGGTCCGATTTTCTTCCTTGTTGACTTTCTCCTTACGACTTTGACTGGCCATAACTTTTGATCTAGAACTCCGATTTGGGTACCGTTTCTTCCTATGCTCTTGTGAACTCATGCTCTTCAACTTCACTTTGGTGTCGCCTTCTGTTTTTGAGTGGAACTTTACTCTTTTGCCCTTTGACTTTTCTTCTGATTTTCTTCTTTTCCTTTCTTGCATTTCATTCCTGAGAACTTCATCACACTTACACAAAAACTAGGGAATATTGTTAGAAATAGACAATAGAGTGATATGGACTAAAAATGATTCAAATACTTTGTTCGAGATATTGAAATCACTAAATTAAGGGGCTAAATTCAGAAGAATTTACGCTTGGTCACATGCAGGTAGTGAGAGAACAGGCGGAGGATCAGTTCTGCCAGGACAGGGTGAGACAAATGCTAGCAGAGGGCGCAGAGTCGTACTCTATCAGTTCAGAGGGAGGGCTATATTTTAATGAGAGGTTAGTTATTCCAGAGGATGAGTATTTGAGGCATGCTGTTATGATTGAGTCCCATGGTTCGAGATTCACAGTACATCCTGGTGGGGATAAGATGTATCAAGATATGAGGAGGCAGTACAGGTGGTTAAGGATGAAGCGAGACAGTTTGTCTCGAAGTGTGTTACCTACCAGTTTGTGAAAGTTGACCATCAGAGACATTCAAGGATGCTACAACCACTTCAAATTACCGTGTGGTAGTGGGAGAGCATTTCTACGGACTTCATTATAGGGTTGCCGACATCGGAAAGGGGTTACAATTCCATATGGGTGATAGTGGATTGGTAGACCAAGGTAGCCTATTTCTTGGCGATTCACACTGACTTTGAGACGATGCAGTACGTGCAGCTATTCATAGCGGAGATAGTCAAGTTGCACGGGGTGCCGGTTAATATTGTGTCTAATAGAGACAAGATCTTTGTGTCTCATTTCTGGCAGAGCTTTCAGGAGGCTATGGGCATGGACTTGTAGTTGATTACTGCCTATCATCTATAAATAGACGATCAGACTGAGAGGGTAAATCAGATACTGGAGGATATGCTGAGGATGTGCATTCAGGATTTTGGGGGAGAATGGGTGCTTGGGCATAAATATTGTATATTTATTCCCCTAATTTTGGTACATTTGTGAACCCCCAATATCAAACCGGTTCGGGGTGAACCGGTTTGGGGGTCCCGAAGCTCGAATTTGTTCCTTTATTCTGATTGGTTCAAAGAGTTCCATGAAGTTAAAACTCCTTCTAAAACAGATATCGACGAACTTAGTGACCTAGGGAACAGGAGTTCTGAATAGTTTTTTTTAGTTTTGGTAGAGAGAAAAGGAGAAGAACATCTAGGAACACGAGTTGAATTATTTGCCGCAAGATTGATAAAATTCCGGGTTTGTTTTCAAGTTGTAATCCAAGTTTAATTCTTATGATTATTGTTCTTGAATGGTAACTTTTCTTGCATGATTTGAATAAATTTCTCGGTTCATAACACTTATTTACATATTTCAATCTAGTTTCATCATGAGTTCTTTCGCATGCAACGTTACTATTTTATGCATCATTCAGTTTAATATATTCTGCTAGGTTTAAAAGGTCGGGATGCGTGAACCCAAACTGATGTGTTAAGTGCATGTGTATAACATTAATCCTCTGAATTTAGTGATTTATTACGACCGTATTGCGTAGGAACACGACAATTGTAGTGCAGCCTTCAAGAGAGAGAGAAATGTCGCAACACAGTAGTGCAGCCATCGGTTCGGAAGAAGCCCTATACCGCCTGCTGAGATAAATCTTATATCCCGAGCACACTATCACTCCGGGATGCATTATACTCCCATATAATGCCGAGCAATTTAGTTTTAAAAACAGGATGATCCAGATGTTACTCAATTACCATGGTATGGATTCTGAAAATCCATATCTTCACATTAGGGAATTTGAGGATGTGTTTGATACTCTTAATGATCAAACTTGCACACAAGAGGTGATCCGCCTCAAACTCTTCCCCTTTTCGCTAAAAGATAAATTTAAGACCTGACTATGGTCTTTACCTCCAAGCTCTATTCCATCTTGGAACGAGTTGCACAATAGATTTCTCAAGAAATTCTTCCCACCACATAGAACAATCTCCATAAAGGCTCAAATTCAAGCGTTTAGACAATCAAAAAATGAGCCATTTCATTGATGTTACGAGCGTTTCAATGAGTTAGTTAGTTCATGCCCCCATCATGGATTTGATATAGCGCAAATCATTTCCTTTCTCTATAATGGGATGAATCTTAACTCCAAGAAACTCATTGAGACCATGGGTAGTGGTCCCTTTGTCGACTTAGATGCCCACGATGTTGAGCTTCACCTGAGATATGTCGCCTAGACTACCCAATCCTAGGATACATCTGATCCTAATGCTCAAAATCAAAACCTTCAAGTGACCACCACTCCAGCGGCATCTGGGCTATTTCACGTAGATAAGAATTATATGATGGACAGTCGATTAGATACGCTTGAGAAAGGATTTCGAGACCTATGTGAACTATATGGAAGAGGAACAACTGGATCCATACCAAACCCCATCAATAAGGTGTGTGAAATTTGTGAGGCGGGTCATTCAATTGAAGAATGCCCGACTATACCCGCCTACAAAGTGATGCTTCAAGAGCAAGTTAGTGGTATAGGAGGATTTAAGGGTAATTTCGGTGAACCGCATGGGAATTCTTACAACCCTTCATGGAAAAACCATCCTGGTTTTAGCTATGGGCAACAACATGCAGAGATGAAACCTACTTCACATGTTGCGCCCCTCAGCCACAACACTTTCAACAAGCTCCACAAATGTAAGGATATGTGCAAGCACCACCACCTCAAGGAGCATATATCCCTCCATCGCGGAGAACTCTCGAGGATACTATGAATCAATTTATCAATAGCCAGACTGCAACCAATGCTAGATATGATTGCTTGATTAGCGACATAAATGCTAGTCTGTCAAAGATACAATCCTTGTTGAGTGTCCAAGAGAAGGGCAAGTTTCCTTCCCATGGCCAAAGACCTCCCCAAGGTCAAACTAGTGTTAGCTCCACCTCTACTGATCATCAGGAGCAATGTCAAGCTGTGACCAGTCTTCGTAGTGGGAGAGTCATTGATTTATCACCTCCCCCACACGACACAATGAAAGACAAGGAGATTTCGCCAGGCACAAAAGAGGCCGAAGATGTCCCCTTGAAAGAGAGTGACAAAGAAGACACTGGTGAGCCCGTGGAAGTAGTGAAACCACCCTCGGTGGCACCGTTTCCTCAAAGTTTGATTCCTTCCCATAAAGGAAACCCACGTGAGGACGTGCTAGACGTGCTTAAGCAAGTAAAGATGAATTTACCTTTCCTTAATGCCATTAAGAAAATTCCAGCTTATGCAAAAGTCATCAAAGACTTGTTGACAGTAAAGAGAAAGATGAAGGTAAAGAAAAATGTTTTCCTAGCACAGAACGTGAGCTCCATTCTACTTAACGATCTCCCGCCTAAATTCAAAGATCCCGGTGCACCCACCATTTCCTGCATCATTGGAGAAAATAAAATCGAAAATGCCTTACTTGATTTGGGAGCAAGTGTCAATATCCTCCCTTATTCCATCTATAGTCAACTTGATTTGGGCCACCTCAAGCCCACAAGAATCACTCTCCAATTAGCAGATCGAACTGTGAAGATCCCATGAGGTATATGATTCGTATCGAATATTGTATATTTCCACCTGTTATCCTTATGCATTCTAGCGCTTTTACGGTCCTAAATGCCTATACTTATGCTCATTAACCAGACAACCTTGGATTTGGATATATACATGCTTTGCAGGGGTTATTTGTGCTTTTGTAGGTATTGGAACGCTAAAAGTGAGGATCCGTTGCATTTCGGAGAAGTTCCGTCGCTGGACGCTACTTCAAGGGCATTTTAGTCAATTCACATTTCTTATTCGACTCTTGGAAATTCCACGGATGCGTAGTTCTTTGAGTTAGCATTGCGTGGCCGCAAACGGTGCGTCGTTTGGAGTTCGGACGAAGAAGCTAGGCTCGTTTCCGTAATGGACCTTTTCCCCCTGATCATGGACCAAATGCAGCCTGAAAACAGAGTACCGGTCGACCGCGTACAAGGGACCGGTCGACCGCGGTTTCAACTTTTTCCGTGGGAAGGAGACAGTATGCTTTGGCTTAAGGGACCGGTCGACCGCGCCCCTGCGACCGGTCGACCGGTAGTGCCAGATATTTTGGGCTCTTTCCTCTTTCTTTCCTTTTTCCCTTATCTTTTCCCACTTACTATATAAAGGTTTTTTGTTGTAATAATCAGATATTCAGTAGATACACACGATTTTAGGTTAGTTTTAGTTAGGGTTTGGGGATTTGTGAGCTTCTTCTTCCTCCTCTCTTGGTTTGACACCCTTTAGGGGTTGTAATTGGTACTTTCATCTTCCCTCTCCATTAATATAGCTTGCTTTCCATTTATTCTTGCTTTCTAGATAATTTACAAGCTTTCTAATTTAGGTTTACATGCTTTCTTTACATGCTTTGATTTACACGCTTTGTAGTGTAATTTTACCGCGTTTATTTATCGCTTTCCATTTATCGCGTTTTTAACATGCTTTCTAGGTAATTTAAATTAGGTTGTGTTTGAATTGAACTCACTCGAGTTGACGTGTTGCTTTGCTTTGGTGATGGTGTTTACGGGTTTATTTCGGGTGCGTTGTCCTAGTTATTATGCCTAGGAGATTTGACGAGGCATATCATGTATGTCCCGTGCTTACGACCTTTCGCGCGTAATTTCCGGGATATTTGTTGACGCCAAAATCTTATTAGGCTTTTATGATGATTTAGGGCGTAACAACCCTTGATTTAATTAACTGTCGAAACGAGACGCACTTGTAATAACTCGTCGACCCATGTAACCATTTTATACTAATTAACTCGGGTGAGGGATATTCGACGCAACCTATAGTCTTACTCGCTTTCATAATCTAGTTTCAATACCATTGCCTAGAATAATCTTTTCCTTTATGCATCTTTTCTTTTAGTTTGTAATCATCTTTTACACTTTTATTTCGGAGTATTAAATCATATAAATTCTAGCAACTCGTCTCTGTGGATTTTCGATACCCGACTTACCGCTATACTCACCCGTTGAGTGTAGTCGTAATTTAGGTTTTTGTATAGTTCAGGTGAGCCGAATTCAAAACGACCGGCGCGTAGGTGACTCTCACGCCGCGGCAAAACCCTGTCTATCAGTATAGTTGAGGACGTGATCATCCAAGTTGACACTTTCTACTTCCCGGTAGACTTTGTCATTAGGGACACGGAGCCTTCCTTCGCCTCGAGCAATCATGTTCCTATCATTCTCGAGCGCCCATTTTTAGCTATAGCTAACGCTATTATCAACACTAGGAATGGGAAGATGCAACTCACTTTTGGGAACATGACCTTAGAGACTAACATCTTACATATAGCCCAACATACGGGGGAAGAAGATGATCTTCACGCGGTGAGATTCATAGATGAGATAGTAGAGGAGTACTTTGAGGAGAACTATTGTGGAGACACCTTAGGGTCCTATTTAGTGTCGAGCCACGAGAGTGAGGGGATGTACACTGCATTCAAGAGGGAGGTTGAGGAGTTGAGAGAATTACTTGATGAGAGAGCGTCGGACGAGGAAGCGAGAGATGTTAGTTGGGTTTCTAGATTCGAGGAGTTACCTCCGAGGGATACACGCATAGTTCCCTCCAGCGAAAAATTTCCAATCTTCGAGTTGAAGAAACTCCCCTCCCATATTAAATATGTATACCTAGGAGAGGATGATACATTTCCTGTTGTTGTCTCCTTTAGCCTAGACAAAGAGTAGGAGGGTAAATTGTTAAAAATTCTGAGAAAGCACCAAAGTGCTTTTGGTTGGTGCATTGCTGATTTAAAGGGGATAAGTCCTTTGATTTGCACTCACAAGATCCATCTCGAAGAGGATGTCAAGCCCTCTAAAGAAATACAAAGAAGGCTAAATCCCAATATGAAAGAAGTGGTGAGAACCGAAATTATTAAGTTATTGGATGTTGGGATTATCTACCCAATATCGGATAGCAAATGGGTGAGACCTATCAAAGTCTTCCCGAAGAAGTTGGGCATGACAGTGATTGAGAATGCTAAGGGAGAGCTAGTTCCCCAGCGTACCACCACTGGGTGGCGCGTTTGAATTGATTACCGGAAACTCAATGCGGGGACTAGAAAAGACCATTTCCCCTTGCCATTTATTGATCAAATGCTTGAGAGAGTAGAGAGCCACCCTTACTATTGATTCCTTGATGGTTATTCCAGATATAACCAGATTGAGGTAGATGTACTTGACCAGGATAAAATGACCTTCACTTGCCCTTTTGGTACGTTTGCCTACAAACGTATGACAATCGACTTGTGTAATGCACCCGCGACCTTTCAAAGGTGCATGTTGAGCCTATTTAGCGACATGGTCAAGAGAGGACTCGAAGTGTTCATGGACGATTTTAGTGTTTTTGGTACCTCTTTCGATCTTTGTCTAGAAAAACTGGAACAAGTACTTGCTCGGTATGTGGAAAAGAACTTAGTGCTAAATTGGGAAAAATGCCATTTCATGGTCACTAAGGGAATAGTTCTTGGCCACATAGTATCATCCAAAGGGATAGAAGTTGATAGGGAAAAAATAGATGTCATAGATGATCTTCCCCCACCAAAATCACTCAAAGATGTGCGCTCCTTCTTGGGTCACGTGGAGTTTTATCGAAGGTTCATTAAGGACTTTAGCATCATCGCTAGACCCTTAAGCAACCTACTCATGATGGACACCCAATTTGAGTGGACAAAAGCATGCCAAAGCTCTTTTGAAAAACTGAAAACCATGCTTGTGTCCGCTCCCATCATGAAAGTTTTGGATTGGTCTTTACGATTCGAACTTATGTGTGATGCTAGTGATTATGCGATAGGGGCTGTTTTGGGCCAAAGAAAAGATAAGCAGGCTCATGTCATCTATTACGCTAGCTGGACTCTAACCGGACCACAACTCAACTACTCTACCATGGATAAGGAGTTGCTAGCGGTAGTCTTTGCCCTTGATAAATTTTGTTCATATATTATCGATTCACCCATTACTTGCTTCACCGATCACGCGACATTGAAATACTTACTTGCAAAGAAAGATGCAAAGACGTGCCTCAAAAGGTGGATCCTAATCCTACAAGAGTTTTATCTCTCCATTAATGATAAGAAAGAGGTAGAAAACGTCGTTGCCGACCACTTATCGCGGCTTTCGTTTGACGTACCTAGTGATCCCATACCCATAGACAAATACTTTTTGGATGAGCAACTCTTTGCTACCTCTTCTTTGCCCTGGTTTGCGGATATAGTGAACTACCTTGTCATGGGAGTCGTCCCTCCCGATTGGATACCGCAAGATAAGAAGAGGTTTGTTACTTGGTCGCGCATTTCTTCTATGACGATCCTTTCCTTTTTAAATATTGTGCTGACCAAATCATCCGACGATGTGTACCAGATGACGAGATCCCGAAAGTCATCCAATTTTGTCATTCGAAAGCTTGTGGAGGCCACTTTTTGATGAAAAAGATGGCCGCTAAAATTCTACAATGCGGCCTCTATTGGCCCACAATATTCCGGGATGTTAACGCTGCTTGTAAATCTTGCAATAGGTGCCAACGGATGGTAGCCATTACCCGACGAGACATGATGCCTCTTACCCCCATACTCGTTATTGAGATCTTCGACTGTTGGGGTATTGACTACATGGGACCTTTCCCCCCGTCCTTTGGTTTCCTATACATCCTTGTTGTGATAGACTACGTTTTCAAATGGGTGGAAGCTATAGCTACCAAGACAAATGACAACAACGTGGTGATTAAGTTCCTGCAGGAACACATACTTTCTTGCTTCGGTGCTTTGAAAGCAATAATCAGCGATAATGGCACGCACTTTTGCAATAGGCCATTCGAGAAGCTAGTGAGAAAGTATGGCGTCGTTCACAAGGTTGGAACAACTTATCACCCGCAAACGAATGGGCAGGCCGAACTAGTAAATCGGGAAATCAAGAACATTCTTGAAAAGACCGTTAATCCTACCAGGAAAGATTGGTCACTTAGATTGAACGATTCATTATGGGCCTATCTCGCCGCATATAAAAATCCACTCGGCATGTCCCCTTTTCAATTTGTGTATGGAAAACCTTTCCATCTTCCCGTGGAGTTAGAACACAAGGCGTATTGGGCGATTAAGTAGTTGAATTATGCCCTGGATAAAGCCGGTGAAGCTCGCAAGCTTCAATTAAATGAGTTAGAAGAGCTACGTAATGATACGTATGAGAATGCAAAAATTTCCAAATAAAGGATGAAACTCGCTCACGATAGCATCATTCGACGCAAAGAATTTCTTCCCGGGCAAAAAGTGCTTCTTTATAACTCCCGGTATCATCTCTTTCCGGGTAAATTGCGATCACGATGGTCTGGCCCGTTCGTTGTAAGGAATGTATTCCCGCACGGAGCTATTGAGTTAGACGAGTTAAAAGGATGGAATACATTCACAGTAAATGGACAACGCCTAAAGCCATATCTAGAGGCATGTGTGGAAGAAGTCGATACCGTTTGGTTGTCGGACCCCATTTACGAGGTCAATTGAGCTGAAAAAGTGAGGTCGTCGCACCCCCCATGTGTATGGGTTGAGTTCTTATGTATAATAGTCATGTGTGAGTAGGTTAGTTAGGAGTTTGGAGCATGGTTCACGAGAGGGATCGGGTTAGCATGCATTTTGAGAGAGCTAACACGCATTTCGAGAGAGCTTACAGGCATTAAGAGGGTGTGCTTGAGGAATTTTTAGGAACCCGAGGGTCTAGGATGTCTTTAGGGCCCTACGCACAAGAAAGAGCATGAAAGCACACTTAGAATTTGAAAGAAGAGAGAACCCAAGCAAACGAACCAGCACATTTTCCCAAACCTCAGGCCGAACTGATTCTAGGGGTGAACCAGTTCGATGTACCTCCGAACCAATTCGGGGTACCTGGCAGATTCCTCCCCCCTTGTTTCCAAATTCATCATTTTCCCTCCTCTTTCCCCTCTATTCATTCTTCTTCATTTTTTTCCCTCCAAAAATCTTTTCCCCTTCCAACTTCCATCCAAATTCATTCCCTCCATCCCTTCCCTCCCACCCCATTCCAATTTCCCACCAAAATCTAACCCTCCACACTGATAAATTACCCCCATCCCTCCTCCATTTCTCACACCACAGATTCACTCTCCCTCTCCTCTCCACCATATCTTCTCTCTCTCTCTGTCTCTCTCTCTTTCCATCATCATGCCCTATCCCCGCTGAGCAAATTTCCACCCCAAGAAATATGATGCTGCCACCATCCTTGATGATGAGGGTAAAGGGGTATTTAGAAGCATCCAAGAATGCCATTGGGCTGAGTAATTCTTCTTTGCCACGCGCCCAATCCATATAGAGCGTTTCATTAATTGGGAACAACTTCCTGGCGATGTCACCGCCCTATTTGATCACCGAGGGTGGTGTTCTTTCCTCGATCCAACGAGTAATCACGTGTTTGAAATCGCCATCCGCCATTTTTATGCGACCCTAGTTCGAAAATCTTCTACGCTTCACGAGGCATACCTTGATGGTATTCAGATTCCTTTTTCAGCGGCCATCATAGCCCGAAAAATGCGTGCTAAAGGGGTGATCCTCCCCGTGCCATTCCAATACCCCACAAATGGTGTCCCCCACACCAAAGAAGAATGCATTGCTCGTATGGCACCCGAGGAGGAATGGATGCGGGAGTCTTTTCCCATAGGAGGTCTAGCGGCTACGGTACGATTCACGCAACTCATTGCTTGTGGAGACATACACCAAACCACGAATGACTCGGTGGTCCGGTTATGTCACGCAAACTTCCTTTACCATTTTATAGACCCCGAGAGCACAATTAATCTCACCCAACTTTTCTATGCAAATATCATCAATGCCGCCTAAGACGAGTGGGGCAAAGTCGCACTCCCTTACGCCCGTCTCATTACGAAACTCTTGATGGATGCTAGGGTGGAAGACACGGGGCAGCAAATTCAACTCCCCCACCCCATTGGAGGCACCTACACCACTCGGAGTGAACGCCAAATGCACGTGGCTCACCCCAACCGTCCCATTCTCGATGAGGGTGCAGGGGAAGAAGCACATGATGCCCCGATGATGGACGTGGAAGAGGAGTATGAGGAAGAAGACGAAGATTCTGATTTCGAGTCCCCGGGTGAAAATTTTGAGCAAGGATTTTCGGTGGTTGAATCTCGCCTTAACGGGTTCATCATCGAATACAATCAAGATCAAGCGGATTATCGGAGGGACATAAGTATGATGCACCAACTCCAAGCCCACCTTCACCAACTCAACTTCGACGCACCTCCACCCTTCTTCTTTTATGAACCGTACGATCCCAATGCACCCAAGCCTTCACATCCGCCTCCACAATGAACCCATGACTGTTTTGATGTATTTGATTGGTTGGTTGTTGTTGCAAGTGGTTTAAAATTGCTAGTAGTTGCTCTCCCATCTCTTATGTAACACATGCTTCCCCATTGTTATTATCAAATCTTACATTTCTGTTTTAATTTGTGTGTTTTACTTGTCCGCACTTTTCGTTCGCTTTGAGTTAGATTTTAGTCATTTTTGCTTGAGGACAATGCAAAAGTCTAAGTTAGGGGGGCCACAAGTGGGTATTTTTAAAACTTCACAAATTCTCAAAAATGCCCAAAAAAATCATAAAATTTTGAAAAACCCAAAAATATTTTTGTTCAGAATAATTAAAAATTGGAATTCAAAATTTTCAAAAATATCATCAAAAGTCGGATTGAAGTCTGAAGTTGTAAAATTCAACATACACAAAGCCAAAATTGACCAAAGATGGAAATTGAGCAAAAATTGATGACTTAACGAATAAGTGTGGAGATTAACAAACCCGGTGAGATTCGAGCCTTTCATTTTTGTGAAATTTATAAATCAATCCGAGTTAATTGTTAACTCAAAGTTCTTCAGCGCCTAAAAAGTCATCGAAGATCTCAATCCTTTCATTTTGATCGGTTATGAAAGACGTGTGTGATATTGCTTTGAAAAACGTGCCAAAATTGATCTCTAAACTTAAATTCATCTCGAAATGCATATGGTAACGCAATTGGAATTTTGGACAATGAAGTAGGCCCTCGTTTGTCACCCAAAAATATTGGCCAAAAAAAGTAGCAAAACATCACCCCTTTTGTAACCCAAATTGAGCCAAATGAACTTTTTCCTTTCGTTTGACAACCCAAAAAAACCAAATAGCCCGGAATTGCGAAAAAAGGAAAAATTCAGAATTTATGTCTGAAAAGTGCATATAAAGGGGCAAGAAAAAAATAAACATGCTCAACAAAAAATAGCAAGAAAAGAAAAGAAGTGAAAAACAAAAAAAATAGAGAAAAAGAAGAAAAATATGAGTAATAGCCCGGAAAAAGCTCAAATGGGCATCATAAATGACTTTTCCAATTCCATCCTTCCCTACCATTTTCATTTTACCTTATATACCTTAAAACCCGAAAAAGTCCTAACTGAGTCCAAATTACAAAAATTGGTTAACGCGTGGAGAGCTAATACACCAAAAGATAATAAAAAAGATTGAATGTGTGAAAAAGAGGCAATGTTCCCGTTCTTAAATTCGCAATCCGTTGATGAGATCCTATCACTATAAAATTTTCGTCTTTCTTCTTGTATGCGTGACTTTGCATCCATTATATTTACTCTTTATATCACGCATACTGAGAGAATAGCCACATTCCGAGTGATTCGTTCGAGATAGCATTCCGTGAGAATTTAAAATCAAAATGAATTTTTGGGTAAGTAACGTAATGATCAATTGGTGGAAATCCACGATTAAATTTCTGGCTTCGCACACACGCACTATGATTTGAGACTATTGAGCATGACTTGATGATGACTATTTTCTGGGAAAGTTTAAATTATATAATTTCTGCGTATTTTGAATTTTCTTTGAGTCGAATTTTGTGGGTATATTCTCTACAAACCCTCACGAGACGCCACTCGTCCTACTAGGGTAACCTAGGGGTTTAAAGGCTTGTTGCATACACTAAATGCAATCGCTTGATCATGAAAGAGGTATTCTATCCCAATAAAGTGTTTAGAAGAGTTTCTGACTTTATTCTTTCTCTTTTAAATTGCTCGGGATGTGCAAAGTTCTAATTTAGGGGGGTTTGATTGGGGATAAATATTGTATATTTATTCCTCTAATTTCGGTACATTTGTGTACCCGAGTGATGCAATCGATATATATTTAACTCACATTTATGGTACTAACCTTCTTTAGCAAGTATTTCGTGTTTCTTGTTTCTCTTATTTGTTTTACAAGTTAATTATGCAAGCGGAGCAAGAGAGAAGTCGAAACCATGAAAGAAAGGCTACGAAGGCAAGTTCAATGGAATTTTGGTAATTCTGCAGCCAAATCCCAGAGGAGGAGTCAAATGGAAAGTTGAAAAGCTTGGAACAACAAGAACATTGAAAGAAATGACACCGAAATCCGAGTTACGGTTGAAGAGTTATGACCAATTGAAGTTGAAGAAAAATCCAAGGAAGAAAGGAAGAAAACAAGAAAAAATTGTAAGTGTTAGAATTGAAGAAAAAGGCACCTAAGCCAGCGAAATTTCCCGAACCCAATATCTAACCGGTTCGGGGTACATTCCTTTATTCTGATTGGTCCAAAGAGTTCCATGAAGTTAAAACTCCTTCTTAAACAGATATGGATGAACTTAGTGACCTAGGGAACATGAGTTCTGAATAGTTGTTTTTTAGTTTTGGTAGAGAGAAAAGGAGAAGAACATCTAGGAATATAAGTTGAATTATTTGCCGCAAGATTGATAAAATTCCGGGTTTGTTTTCAAGTTGTAATCCAAGTTTCATTCTTATGATTATTGTTCTTGGATGGTAACTTTTCTTGCGTGATTTAAATAAATTTCTTGGTTCATAACACTTATTTACATATTTCAATCTAGTTTCATCATGAGTTCTTTTGCATGCAACGTTACTATTTCATGCATTATTCAGTTTAATATGTTCGGCTAGGTTTAAAAGGTCGGGATGCATGAACCCAACCTGATGTGTTAAGTGCATGTGTATAACATTAATCCTCTAAATTTAGTGATTTATTATGACCGTATTGCGTAGGAACACGACAATTGTAGATCTTTGGATCTCGTTTGCTTCCGGGTAATCGGGATGCTTTAGAATATAATTTGAGTGTAACTATCGCGATACCCATTTACTTGTCCTCTGACTAAGTATGGTGCGGGCTTGAACCTCATATACGTAATGCTCGGGAGTACTTAATTCTAGGTCGAATTAATCATTTAAATTTACGGTTAGTATTTTACCTGGAATACACTAGGGTTGGGGGATTGTATTCCCGTCCTGTTTTTCTCATCACATAGTTTAAGGTTTTAAAATCAGTATTCATAAGTATTTTAGGTAATCTAGTATAATTGCATCTTTTCATAATTTCATAATTGCGTCTAGTGTAGTCATTCCACAACCCAAACCATTTTTCCTTTTCCTTTTTAGAGTCGAAGTTAGAATTCATTCATCTATCCAACATCGTCACAATTCTATTGTCCTATTTCCCTGTGGATACGATCCCGACTTACCGGGTTTATTACTAACGCGACAGGCTTGCACATGAGCCTAGAGTGAACGCACATTAGATACACTTTCTGAGTCGCGTCAATGGGAGCGATATCTTCAGTTGGTAGAGTTAGTGCATAACAACTCTTACTAATTTACTATCGATATGGCACCATTTTAGGCAGTTAATGGTAGACCTTATCGTTCTACCGCTTGTTGGTTGAAGGTGAGGGACAACAAGTTATTAGGGCCAAAGATGATTCAGGAGACGACTGCGAAGATATAATTGATTCGGGGATGTATTCGGATAGCTCAGAACAGGCAGAAGAGCTATGTCAATGCTGATCAGAGACATGTGGAGTTAGAGGTCGACGATCAGGTATTAATTCAGGTGTTTCCCATGAAGGCGGTGATGAGGTTCGACAAGAAAGGGAAACTAGCGCCGAGGTATGTTGGACCTTTCCCTATCATTGAGAGAGTGGGACCGTTAGCAAATAGACTGGGTTTACTAGAGCATCTTCACCATATACACGACGTGTTTAACGTGGCATTGCTGAAGAAATATCGGAGGAGCGAGAGGGATTTTTGGCACGTCCCACTCGAGGATATTGAATTATAACTAGACTTCTCATATGAGGAGAGATCGGTAGCAATTCTGGATCATAGTGAGCGTAAGCTGCGGTCTAAGGAGGTACCACTAGTTAGAGTTCAGTGGGGACATCACAGTGTCGACAAGTCTACTTGGGAGTGGGAGGATGACGTGTTAGAGCAGTATACAGAGTTATTCGCCGTAGGTACGACCTAATTTCGGGGATGAAATTCACTTGTAAGGTGAGAAGTATGTAGCACCTCGTATTTTTGGGCATTTTAATATTTAATTAATTCGGTTAACTTTAAATTACTTGGGTGTGGTAATTTAATTGAATTAATTATTATTAATATTTATTTAAATATTAATCGAAAGAGTAAATGGTTAATATTTATGGAAATTAAATTACTAAGGAAATAGTAATAATTTATCTACGTCATAGAGAGTAGTAGCGATGTGTCATTTATTTATCTCAATCGGGAGTCGGGCATAGACTATATTGAGTTCGAGATAAGGAGTTTTGGTAAATTATTTCGGATGACAATTCTGAGTGCACGGATGAGTCACCGAGAAAGTCGAAAAAGAGTGCCCGGGGTAGTAAATGGGTCTCAGTGCATTTTTAGGCATAACCAAGCCCACACGGGAGTGTTTGGGCCATTTTAAAAAGGCCCACAAGCCTGAAAATTGGATTGGCCAAATAAAACCTAAAAGTGAGAGGGTGTGGCATCCATAACTCATTTAAGAAACCCTAATTAAGTAGACGAGAAAAGAGGGAGAATTTGGAGAACTCTTGGGAGATAAAAGTAAGAACAAGTGTGGGTCTTCTTTATCAAATACTCATCTACACCAAAGGATTCAAACCCTACAAACCCTCTAAGGAAAGTGGTTAAACTTTCTATTAAATTAATTGCAGTTTTCAATTCATATCATAGTGTGTGTGATGAACACAAATGATTTTTGGGTTGGGTTGATTTCTAAATTGGGTTTTCAATTTATGGAGGTACACAGAGGAATTGTGTAATAGGGCTGATTAATATTACATAATTACTCATGAGGAAATTAGAGATATGAACTTACAATCAGTGGTGAGATTATTACAAACCTTATGTGGACTGATTTATAAATTTGAGATGATTTATGGGAACTATAAAGGATTTGGGAATGGATAATTAAACTTCAATTCTGTGTAGATGTTGATATTAAGATTAGGAGACTTAATATTTCAGGGTTTGATATAAATTCTTAATGGTTTACAGAGGGAGAAATCTGGGTAAGAAAACTTATATTTTCATCAATGGCGGAACAAAACCGATCGAATAAAGGAGAGAGAAAATCCAGGGTCATTCGAACAACCCGGGTTTCATTTACGAGAGATCCATCGTCGTTCAAATGACATACGGTCTTGTTCGAACGATGTGGTAAAACCGGCCACCTGTTCTCTCTTCTACACATTAGCTTGGGACTGATTTGGGGGATATCTATAGTTGTAGTTAAGTCTCCTTTGCTTAGCAGTTGTGTGAAAATTTCTATGGGGACAAAATAATGCAATGGTAAATAGGGATAATTAAGGTTGGAAGATGAGCATAAATGCATATTAAATTAATAGGTGTGACAAACTTATTAAGGGGAATTTTAGATAATAAATTCTGAATATTAAAGTATAATCCAAATGGGTGAGTCCGGGTATAGTGGTTGAGTTACGTCAAGGTAATCAATTAATTAATGAGTAATTAATTAAATTTAGAGTCGGGATATGGACTCGGGTACATTTAGTCTAGTGCTAAGGGTGTCGGGCATGGTATAGACGAGATTTAATTTAAATCATATATATACGGTAGTGTGATAGTATATATATATATATATATATATATATATATATATTGTGCTATTAAAATACCGGTGACTAGGTATTTTATAATTATTTACCTCCAGTGCTATCATGAGGTTGCGCGATATGGGTAAATCCCTCTATCTTGAGGAGTAGGGAGAGTATAATCCTCAGGTCATAGCGTCCAAATAGAGGTGATATATTGAGATGATTGTCTTCACACTCGGGAAAATATGACTGCCTCCACTATGCTTATATTTTTATGTTCCGACTCGGTGGTATTTAACTTTCTCAGAAATCCAGGTGGGACTGAGTAGACCAGGGATGATAGCACTTTAGAGAAGCATCCAGTGAGGTATTACTCGGAAGGATGGATTTATATATATATGACATATGTATGAATGCTTTAATATGGGTCTACGTATATAATGGGTGAATAATTATATTTGTGTAAAATACACGCAGTGAAATGTATTTAATTATATATAACTCGTGGGAATGTTATGTGGTCTTAAATGAAAATTGATTAGTTAAGTTAAAGGTGTTAAATAACTTACGAATCATATATTAAACATACTCGGACTAGAGTATTGTGATAGGAAGGAGTTATAATAAGAACTGGTATGGGGTAAATGACTAGGTGGGTATAAAGAAAGCGTCAGGTCTGCACAATAGTTGAGGGGTGAGCCAGTCCTCAAGGGAGTGAGACACTAGCTTAAATATGAAGAGCATTCATGCATTTTAAATTACTGCAATGTAATCACTTGCTAAATATTTTCAAAATGTTTTGGATTCTAGCCTTTGCTATCAAATATTTTTATACACCTTTTAGGTGTCCAGCCACAGGGATGCCAGACTTGAAAATATTCCAGGGTTACGCAGTTGCGACATATGTGGATGTTGCAGGAGTTGGAGTATTCGCCTCTCTCTCATCCATTCCTTCTTTAGGAATTCTATCTCAGTTTCATTTTGAGCGTTGCTCACAACATTTATTTCAGATATCTTCATTTCAGATTGTATGGGATTTTTTTACTATCTGTCAGTTATTTGGTTTGGTTTGTAGTTGATGGTTTACTCGACAAGACTTTATTTTAGATATTTGATGGGTTGTGTTGACTATATTATTATGTGATGTTTCTATTTTTATTACGCATGATATTTTGTCTTTGTTATTAAAAGATAAAATTTTGACATCGGCTTAATTAACTAATAGGTGGTTGGTAATTAATAAGGTTTTCGACAGTGATGCTAAGAATGAACCAAATGGAAATCGTGTTTTAATTTAATAAAGATCTGATCACCCGATATTTAATTAGGCGGGGTGTCACAGTCTCCTACCCAATTTGTATCAGAGTAGACGCGAAGCTGTAGGGAGGAATGAGTTAAGAATTGAAGCTCTTTGAACATAGTTTCATTGATGTATCTAAGAATACGAAGAACAACAACATAGGAAGCATAATTAGGCGAATGGGGAGCAGAGAGAAAATGATAAATAACATGAACCGCATAGGTAATATCTAGGCGCATGAAATTAAGGTAAACAGGACTTCCCACTAATTTTCCATACATCAAGAAGAGTACCATCCATGGGAATAAGCTTGGAATACAGCTCAAGAGTACTGGTGGTGGTCTCGTTATCGATCAGTCTTGTGCGAGTGAAAAGATTTGAAGTATATTTTTCTTGAGAGAGAATATATTTATGGGAGTTAAAAGAGATCTCAAAACCAAGAAAATAATTCATCTTTCCAAGAGAGATCTCAAAACCAAGAAAATAATTCATCTTTCCAAGATCTTTCATTTCAACATGTTGATTTAGATAGGCTTGAGATTGGATATACCAGAGTGATCATCACCGATAATAATCATATCATTCACATAGAGAATGAGAAGAATAGTTCCATGGTCAGATTTGCAAATAATAAGGGCTGAGTTATAAGGTTTGAAAGTAAACCCAAAACCAGTAGCAATGGTATTGAACTTGGCAAACCAAGCACGGGGAGCCTAGTTGAGACCATAAGGGCACGAAAAAGTTTGTAGACTTGATGAGTGGTATGGGGATTTCTCGGAGGTGGTCGCATGTAAACTTCCTCAAAAAATTCACCATTGAGGAAGGCATTTTTCACGTTCATCTAAAACAGTTCCCAACAATGAACTGCAATAATTGCAATGAGACTGTGAACAAATGTGAGTTGAGCCACTGGAGTTAAAGTTTCCTCATAGTCAATCCCATATTTCTGAGTAAACACCTTTACGACAAAGCGTGCCTTGTAACAATTAATATAGCCGTCAAATTGAGTTTTAATTTTATAAACCCGTTTACATCCCATTACATTCCTACCACGTGATAGATCCACTAAATCCCAGGTGCAATTGTATTCAAGTTCTTGCAGTTCATCATCCATTTCCTTTTGCCAAAGGAGGTTAGAACTGGACTCACGATAAGAACGAGTCTCATGATGAGAAATAATAGTAGAATACACATGAAAATTATGAAGAAGAATGGATGTGGTTTTAGGTCTTACATTTTTATGGAGGGGATTCGGATTGGAGACTGGTGCATATCCATCAGGCAGAGTAGATTATAACACCCCATATTTTGTAATGACTTTTAAATGTTGGATTAATTAAATTAAATATGCGAAATCAATTGATAATTAATCCAGATTAAAATAAATATTAACTAGTGAGACAAGGGTTAGTATTTATTGATGTGAATTATATTTAATATTACTTAGTGAATAAAGTAATATGTGATTATGAATTTATTAAAATTGTCGCGAGTGAAATATAGGACAGTTACAGTATTTAAGTCGGGATGCGCGTGTCAGTCGTGTCGGCACTCAATTTAATGAGATAGAAAGTAATTTATTTTAAAGTCATCCAAATGGTCATTTTTAGTGAGCCAAAGTTTTCAAAAGGGTCGAGATAGTTAGAAATGTCTATCCGAGGGTTTAGTTTGGGTACCGGGGCAGTTTTAAGCCAAACCGGCATCAAGGGAGAGAATTTTGGTCATTTATACTTTTGGAGAAATAATACCTACGAATTTTCTAAGTGTAATATATCTGATTAAAGGAGGGGGTTAGGGTTAGTTACGTGAGAAACAAAGAGAAGCCACAGAGAGGCCATATGAGGAAGAGGAGAGGAGTTCCAAATGCTAGAACCACTAATCCTACACCTTCTTGCACCACCACTACCACCGGATTGTAGATCGGAAAGGAAGGAAAACAAATAGACCCATCTTCTTCAACGGATCAGACCTACATACAAAGGCAAGTGTTTAAACATGCTAAATTTTGAGTAAATAATATATCCATGTTAGTGCAGGAACAGTTCTCACATAATTATGTTGAAATTGGGTTGAATTGAAAAGTGAATTTAATGATTTCGAATCAGAACCCTGTTAGGTTTAACTCTATATTTCATGTAGAACGAAATTTATGACTTAAGGAGATTTAATTTGGTAAGAAATTTGGGTTGTTCTCAGTTCCTGAAGAGAAATTAAGAAACTAGGGTTTTTATGATATTATCTTGAATTAGTCCCAATATTTGATGCCTCATGATGAATTTATGATTCTTGTACGTTAGAACTCATGTATTTAGGGTGGTATAACATCTAGTACAATTGTTTGGGAGTTTGGTATGATCTAATGGAGGTTTTGGTGATGAATATGGATGAAACCCGTAGCTTGAGAATTGTAGAAATTTGATACCTGTAGCGGCGAATTGATTCCGACCAGAGACGACTTAATTCGGCTATCCAATTTTGGCCACCTTTCCATTTTTTTATAATCTTTGGAAATCGTTTGGGATTCATTGGTGGAATTTAATTTTAAACATAATGGGGACTATATTGAAGTACCAGTAGGCCTAAGTGGGGTTTTGGGCTTGGACATATGAGGGAGAATTAAGGGCTAAACTTAATTAGGCCTAATTGAGAGAAATACCTAATCTGGGGAATAATTTGAGTCACGAGAATTCGAGGAAGACGATGATTTATACCAGTAGGATTTGAGTGAGTTACCTACTGATATTATGATGAAAACACTTCGAGTGGTGAGAGATACTTGCGAACGTACGACGAAAAGAAAAATGGAAATTAATTAATACGTAGAATATTCAGAATATAAATATACTATGTATGGGACTTGTGATATAGGACGTGCGTATACCTATACCAATGATATAAAATATAGGTGGTGTGAATACATATTGCATGATTTATTATGTGTATGATATACCTACGTTGCTTGCTATCGGGGGGAGGTTTCGCGTCGTGGATGAACTTATCCTGATGAGCCTATTTGGGGGGATTTTAGACTCGTACCCAGAACATAAAACCTTGGACACGTGCTATCTGAGAGTATGATAGTTTCGACGATTTAATGGGAGCATAGTTATGTGCATGACCCATTTGTTAGGGACTATGTTAGCCTCCAATATATGTGATTTGCATTTATGGTTCGAGGGAGATACCGAACCAACAGTCCTTTATACAGTGCGAGATGTACCAGTACATGATAGCAGAGTATGCATGCACCGCAGCTGAGCCTAGAGGTGTCGTATTAGTATATATATGTAATAGAGTGATGAAAATATATGTCGTTGTGATATGTTCTACAGTGTGAACTCAGTAGATAAGATGGATAGTGAAGTAAAAAATAACTTAAGTACGTGAACACTTAAATTTTAAATGTGAAAACTCTCTCACTCGAGATAAAAGATGTGAAAATATTCATTAACGTATTACGTGGGAAATATGGGTAGCTATTATGAGATAATATATTTGAAGATTAATGAGTTTGAACTAGTTTGGCGTGACAACAGTAACTTGAATGGTTTAGCGGTACGTTAGGCGTAGATACTAGTTGAGAGGTGAGATTTCTCAAGAGAGAGCTCTCATAACTAACATGTTTATAATATCTATTTTTAAGCATTTTAAATACTTGATGAAATATTTTAAACTATTTTCACTCGGGCTCTGACCCGTTTCTTGTAAATCTATTTCCTCTTGTGCAATTTATTTTAGGTTTCCAGCCACAGGGACGCCAGAGGTAAGCTATTGGATGATTTAACGTGATGCAGCTATTATGAAAGTTATAGGTCCTTATTGTTAGATGTCTCCACTGTTATCTATTCAGAATTTAATGCAAATATTTTTCAGTCAGGGCATGTCACCCATTTCTAGTTATTCCTTATCTCAGAGATATTGTACTAATTTATTTCAGCTTCGTTGGATTTAGTTTTTATTATGGATTTTTGTATTTGAGACATTAAAATGGGACTTTTATTGCAGTCTTATTTAATTCAGTCAGATGGTTTCTCATTTATTATTATTTTATTTATGAGAATGGTGAATGTGATTAATGGTTTATATTGTTGAATATAAATTAAAGGATTAAAAGTTTTTGTAACTAGCTTAATTAAATATTAGGTGATTAATAAATAATAAAAAAATCGGCAGTGATGCTAAGAATGAACCAAGTGGATATTCTGCTTTAATTTGATAAAGGACTAATCACCTGATATTTAATTAGGCAGGGTGTCACAGGTGGTATGAGCGCATTAGGTTTTAGAGTCCTTAGAATCTGTGCGACTTATTATGTTTCAGCTTAGCGTTCTTTGACATAGAGCTTATTATAGGATTGGTGTATTCATCTACGTATGTGACTTATGTTCTTATGCCATTAAATTTAGTTATATGATTCATATGCGAGTTCGGTTGGGCTTTGTACACCGAATAATATAGGACAACCAACAAGGATTGTTAGAAGGACTAGAAGAGGAAAGTCTCAGCATAATCCATAGAATATTTCGGGAATGATGATCACGATGGAAGTCACCATAATCATTATTTCGGCAGATGATAATGGGATAATCACTCGAGGGCAGTAGCTTTCCCAAAAATTGTCATAGATAACGGTGGTATAAATTCAGACTCACCCCGCGTAGTAGGTAGGGGGACTCTTTCGAAAGGTCACATCTACGAATTTCGGGAAAAGAGGAAGTGTGACGGGCCATTGGAAGGATGATCCAAAGTCAATTGTGTAGGGTGAAGTGTAGTGACGCCCATGATTAAATTTCAAGTGAAATTATTTTTGGTCAGAGGAGCAGCGTAGTAATGATGGGAATCAACCACCAGAACCATGGAGAGATAAATTAATAACGAGAAATTTGAGTGCGATTCAATCGTAAGACCTTCCATCTACTATTCAGACATAGATGCAAATGGAGTTTTGAAACTATTCACAAGTGGGCAAGATAGATACCAATCGTGAGGGAGTTACCCTATTTAGAAAATTTAATACCCTACGAAGGGGGTACAGAGAATATTAAAAGGGTTTGTAAGTTGATAATGGACCCGTGATGAGATTTTACAAGCATAGATGAGAAATATGATTAGGATGACTAGTACCGATGTCATCAGGCTCGTACGTTTACAAGTTTATATCAATGCTTCCATGAGAAGGGAGTCAAGAGGGTTAGAGAATCTAGTTGAAGAGCAAGACTAGATTTGAAGGTGATAGTGAACCACCACGGGAGGGTGTACCTAGTAGGGGACCCATTTAAATGATTTAGATCAATCTAACTCCTACCAAATGATGGTGGATTCAGTCAGGGCCGCCAAGACCAACAACGAGTTCTATAGAGTCAGTGGGGCCCAAGGAATAATGGCGGTAGTAATAGAGGCCAAAACTACTCGGTCCGAGGGAAGGATACCTCGACATGGCCAATGGGGCCAGGGATAAGGGAAGTGCACAAAAATGTGTCCTATCTATGGAGAGTAGGGTCACATATACAAAATGTGTCCACATTGAGAAAGTGAGACTGGTCAGAGTGGGAAAATAGATGAAAACGATGCCAATGGTGCACAATAGCAGGATGAGCGAGATTTTCGGCAGGAGAATCGGGCTAAGAGATTTAGACTTAGAGTTACCACCCAGAGAATGACGGGTTTAGGCATGACCAACGGAGTCCTCAGCAGTAGTAGCATTCCGTCCTTAGGGTCATTTGAACCAAGGAAATAATGGGGGAGGCCAGCAGGGCCAGGGCCAAGGCCAGAGGTAGGAGAGTCTCTCTAGAAGTTATTACAGTCGTGGAGAGAGGGACCACATCAAGAAGGATTACCCTAAGCGAGGTATGGGGAAAACTACATGATGAGATCCTGAATATACAACCATTGTAGCAAGTCATAGGTCAGTTCCGGTACGAGAGTGATGCTCAGGGACCTATTGACTTGGCAAGGTATATTACAAATGGAGATAAAATCTGTATTTTATCCCTATAAGAATGCGATTGGGATGGGGTGACATGGGTGCATAAAATATATATGATTGTTAAAACTAAAACTCGAGTGTTAGTCGGGTCAAGTGGGTGCGCCGGCGGTATTAGCCTTATTCTATATATAGTTATCGTTGGGTGGCGGGATTTTTTTTGTATCGCCTGCGGGGAGGAGCAGGTGTGAACACTAGGAGAAAATTTGATATTAGGTAATGATTTTTTCTCCTTTGAGTATTACGAGAGGATAAAATATTTTTTATTATCTCCTGTATTAACTGGATACCGAAGGTTTTAACGGTAGTAAATTGTGTGATAAGACTATTGAAATCGTTATTTCGGGGCAAATTATATTATTTTTATGAGATATCACCTGAAAGAGTGTTGAGCCTATATATAAAAATTATATTGTATCATAGACTTCGGTGAGTATGTTATCTTGTTATATTTTATCCCGGCGCGTAGGGAATTTTACTGATGTGATTTAGGGTGTGTTGTGTTTTTTGTTGAACAGACATATATAACTCATTATTTATATAGCGCTGAGAACTTGTGATAGTAAGAGCGCCATGTTGTATGACATCTTTGGTGACATGAGAGTGGATAGTAGAATTTTTATGTCAGCAGACGGGGGACTTTGGGGGTACATATTATGGATTGGAGCCTTAACGAATCTCTACGACCGATAATGTTAGAGAGTAGTGTATCGGGGGTTCCTTGTTTGGATTTCATTTTGCAAGACATCCCACGCATTAAACTAGTGAACGTTGGGAGTTGAGGGAAGTTTGGTCTTTAGTATATGAGTTTAGTACCCTAGTAATTTTACGCGTATGTGATTATAACTGGGAGATGATAGTTATATTACCATTTAAGGTCGGTAGAGCCGAGTAATGCGGGTGTGAAAACTAGTGTAGAATGTCTACACCACGAGTATATCGGTGAGGCAACCTAGAGAATAATTAAGTTATGATTAGTAGGTTAATCGAGTATAACCTTACTGTATGGTCATGCTAAGTACGTAAAGATTAATTTAACACAAGTCTATTATATTTAGTGATATTGTGCAACACGGGACATAGGGTGTATGGGCACCCTAGTTAGTTGAGATTTGCAGTATCACTCATGAGGAGTAAACATGGAAATTTATTAAATAAACGTAGACGCATGAAAAAATTAGAAACTGAGATAAAATGAGACAAAGAGAATGTAGTGGCATTAAGAGTGAGGCGAGTCACCATAAATCGAAGAATAGGTGGAAAGGAGTGATTAGAGTGTTGAAAAGTACATGGAATGCCATTTTATATTTTTGAAAATAATCAGGAGCTACTCTGTGCAGAAGGGTAATATGACGGGAGTTACGTTAGAACAACCTGAAGGCGTAAAAGTTTGATGTGAATAGTCGGGTATGAATGCAGACATCTTCCATGAACGGAATGATCACCAGATTGATTAGTGGAGTACAGATACTCGGACTAAAGAATACCATTACTGAAGGAGTACTGGGTGAAATGTAATGTTCCATACTTTGGAAATATGTGGAAATATATGTTTATTAAAAGCAAATGAATAATAGAGATGACACATGGGGGTATTAGGGTTTTCCCCAATAGAGGGAATACGTTAATCGTGAGTCATAATAGTGACAAAAAGAGAATGAAATTACAAAGTGTTGTGTAGACACTAAGGGGAATTGGCAGAATAAATGATGGAATTTCTCAAAATGTGATGACTAAAGTGAATTAGTCGCTAGATGAAGCGGTAAAGGAGGACCGTTGGATTGAAGGATGGCATTAGTTGACATATATTGGGAACAACATAATGATATCGTTGAGATAGTGATATTACATGTGGTGCCACACGATACAGTGTCCGACAGGGACAAGATATTTGTGTCTCACTTATGGGAGAGTTTTCAGAAAGCCCTGGGCACAGAGTTACGATTGAGTACAGATTATCACCCGTAGATAAATGGGCAGACTTAGGGGACGAATCAGATGTTGGAGGATATGGTGCGAATGTGTATCAATGATTTTAAGGGAGGTAGGGAGCAGTACATTCCACTAGTGGAGTTTGCGTACAATAACTCCTATTAGTTCACTATTTGCATGACTCCATTTGAGGCATTGTATGGTGGGCCTTGTCGTTCTCCTACTTGTTGGATAGAGGTGAGGGAAAATAAGATACTCGTGCCAGAGTTGAATCAAAACACTACAACCAGGATTAAGATGATTCGGGGTCGTATATGGGTAGCTCAGGACGGACATAAAAGCTACGTCAATGCCATGCGACACTTTCTGGAGTGTAATGTGGGGGATCAAGTGCTACTATGAGTATCTCCTATGAAGGGGATAATGAGGTTCGAGAAGAAATGTGGAAGGACACAAATTTCCAATTGAGTCCTTTAAAGTTTTATCCCAATTCCAGATAAAAACATTTGAGTCATAGGATAGTGTTCTTGTGTATCCTTCAAGCCCATGAAAAGTTTGAGTTGAAGACGTTGCGGCCCACTTATCAAGAGAACATCATTACCGAGTTTCAGTGCCATGATTCACGTCATCAACATTATATTTCATGTCTCCAAAAGTATGAATGCTTTTATATATTTGTAGGAGACTTGGAATAATTTTTAATGGTGTAATGTTTATTTAAAATAAAGTTTTTGGGCTTAAAATTGAAAAGAGAACATTCTGGGATTTCGTTCGTAATTGTCGTTCGAACGAGAATTTTGTTCGAACGATTTTTCCAACGACTTTTCCCATTTTATCCACTGGAACATCGTTAGATGGTCGCTCGAACGAAAATCTCATTTGAACAAGATTTCTGGCGGGAATTGTTTTTGGCAGTTTTTGGCAGTGATCCCTCTCTTTTGTTCCCACCAACTCTTCCAGATTTATTAAGTGCGGGGAACTCTTTTGAAAAACTAACTTTTGACATGTTCTAAACACATTTTTGAGAGAACATTTTTAGAGAGAAACTTTCTTAGTTTAAAAGTTCATTGTTTAGTGCTTTTGTGTAACCATGATCTAATTTCTACAAAAACACTTTCACCCAAAGTTTTGTTTATCCAAGTCTCAACATTTATATTATTTTCTTGGAGTTGCTTGGAACCATTGGTTCATCTCTACCATAAGAAGGAGAAGTTTGGATTTTGCTTCTATTTCCCATGAAAGAAGAAGTTTTATTTTTGCTGTGGCATTCTCATACGGTGAAAGGCACCGTGTGTGGTTGACGGGTTCCAAAAGCTTTATTGGTGGATTCCAAGGTTCCGGTGGATTCTAGGATTGTCAACTAAGCAGAGGTTGATACAAGAAGACGTATCAGGGGCTCGAAGGGAGTCGAGTCGAGTTGGGTAAGTCATTTGTTTTGTAATTGTAAAATTCCGTACTTAGTGGACTTAAGGCTAGGGATGTCCGAGGTTTTTCTCGTTTTGGGTTTTTTCTCGTACATCGTCGTGTTGTGGGATTGTGAATTTATTTTACCTTGCAAATCACCTAGAACACATGTTTAGGGTAAAAAGATAAAATTGGGTTTAATTCGCAATCTTGTTTAAAATGGTGTACCTTTATTTATTTGGGTAAGTTTAGTTTAAATTAATTTGATTCAAGTTGGGACTAAATGAATTAGATAATACTCTTGCCTAGGTCGTTTAATCTTGATAATTAAATTAATTAGGTTTGAGTGAATTTAAATGTGTGTTTGTATGTTTACTTTAATTAACTTTGTAGAGTTTAATTTTAATTTGTTTTAAGAAATTAAAATTTGTGTTCATTATAATTTTCCATCTTTTAAAGAAAAGAAAATCAAACAAAATTTGGAAAATTACCATTTGTTTGTAACCATCTTTATTTCGCACTTTTAGGATATTCATTTAAAAAAATTTTAAATCAGGGGTCCTACGTTTCCAACAAAAGGAGAAATTAGAGTCGAGGTATGTGGGGCCATTTCCTATAATTGAGAGGATTGGACCGGTGGCTTATAGACTTGAGTTACTGGAGCAGTTGGACCGTATTCATGATGTGTCCCATATTTCTTCACTGAGATGATATCTCCGGGATGAATTGGATCATACTCACATTACGATAGACGAGATTGATTTACAACCTGATAGCTCATATGAGGAGAGACCGGTGGCTATCTTAGACCATAGAGAGAGGAGATTGAGGTCGAAGGTAGTTCCACTTGTGCATGTCCAGTGGAAACATCATAAAGTCGATGAGTCTACTTGGGGCGCGATAATGATATGCGGGAGAAATATCCAGAGTTATTCTTACCAGGTATACTTTCATTTTCCAAATTTCGGGATGAAATCCCATAATTAGGGGGGAAGTATAAAGCACCCCGTATTTTTTAATGGTTTTTAAATGTTGGATTAATTAAATTAAATATGGGAAATTAATTGATAATTAATCCGGATTAAAATAAATATTAGATAGCGAGACAAGGGTTAGCATTTATTAATGTGAATTATATTGAATATTACTTAGTGAATAAAGTAATATGTGATTATGAATTTATTAAAATTGTCGTGAGTGAAAAATATGACAGTTAAAGTATTTAAGTTGGGATGTGCGTGTCAGTCGTGTCGGAACTCAATTTAATGAGATAGAAAGTAATTTATTTTAAAGTCATCCAAATGGTCATTCTGAGTGCGCTAAAGTGTCCAGAAGGGTCGAGATATTCAGAAAAATTCTATCCGGGGGTTTAGTTTGGGACCCGGGATAATTTTAGGCCAAACCGGCATCCCAGGAGGGTTATTTGGTCATTTATACTTTTGGAGAAATATACCTACGAATTTTCTAAGATTAATATATCTAATTATAGGAGGGTTTATGGTTAGTTACATGAGAAATAAAGATAAGCCACAGAGAGGCCATAGGAGTAAAAGGAGAGGAGTTCTAAAGGCTAGAACCACGAATCCTACACCTTCTCACACCACCACCACCACCGGATTATAGATCGGAAATGAAGGAACACCAATAGAACCATGTTCTTCAACGGATCAGACCTACAAATAAAGTCAAGTGTTTAAACTTGCTAAATTTTGAGTACATAATATATCCATGTTAGTGTAGGAACATTCTTCACATAATTATGTTGAAATTGGGTTGAATTGGAAAGTGAATTTGATGATTTTAAATGATAGCCATGTTAGGTTTAAATCTATATTGTATGTAGAACGAAATTTATGACTTAAGGAGATTTAATTTGGTAAGAAATATGGGTTGTTCTAAGTTCTTGAAGAGAAATTAAGAAACTAGGGTTTTTATGATATTATCTTGAATTAGTCCCAATATTTGATGGCCCATGATGAATTTATGATTCTTGTATGTTAGAACTCATGTATTTAGGTTGGTATATCATCTAGTACAATTATTTAGGAGTTTGGGATGATCTAATGGAGGGTTTGGTGATGAATATGGATGAAACCCGTAGCTTGAGAAATGCAGAAAATTGATACCTGTAAATGCGAATCGATTCGAACCAGAGCCAAATCGATTCGCCTACCCAGTTTTGGCCACTTTTCCTTTTTTGTTTAGAATCTTTGGAAATCATTCGGGATTCTTTGGTGGAATTTATTTTTAAACATAATGGGGACTATATTGAAGTACCAACAGGCCTAGGTGGGATTTTGGGCTTGGCCCTATGAGGGAGAATTAAGGGTTAAACTTAATTAGGCTTAATTGAGAGAAATACCTAATCTAGAGAATAGTTCGAGTCACGGTAATTCGAGGAAAATGATGATTTAGAATAGTAGGATATGAGTGAGTTACCTTCTGATATTATGTTATGAAGTCATGAACACACTTCAAGTGGTGAGAGATACTCGGGAACGTACGATGAAAAGTAAAATGGAAATTAATTAATAAGTAGAATATCTAGGATATAAATATACTACGTATGGGACTTGTGATATAGGACGTGCGTATACCTATACCAATGATATAACTATAGGTGGTCTGAATACCTATTGCATGATTTATTATGTGTATTACATACCTACGCTGCTTGCTATCGGGGGGAGGTCTTGCTCCTTGGATGGTCTTATCCCGATGAGCCCATTTGGGGGGATTTTAAACTCGTACCCAGAACATAGAACCTTGGACACGTGCTATCTGAGAGTATGATAGTTTCGATAGTTAAATGGGAGCATAGGTATGTGCGTGACCCATTTTGCTGTGGACTATGTTCGCCTCCAATACATGTGATTTTTATTTATGGTTTGATGGAGATACCGAACCAACAGTCCTTTATATAGCGCAAGATATACCAGGACATGATAGTAGAGTATGCATGCACCGCCGCTGAGCCTAGAGGTGTCGTATTAGTATATATATATATATATATATATATATATATATATATATATACATACTTGTGATATGTTTTACTTTGTGAACATAATAGATAAGATGGATAGTGAAATCTAAATTAACTTAAGTACGTGAACAAGTAACTTTTGAATGTGAAAACTCTCTCACTCGAGATAAAATATGTGAAAATATTCATTAACATATTACGTTGGAAATACAGGTATCTATTATGAGATAATAGATTTGAAAATTAATGAGTTTGAACTAGTTAGGCGTGACAACAGTAACTAGAATGGTTTAGCGGTATGTTAGGCGCGCACACTAGTTGATAGGTGAGATTTCTCAAGAGAGAGACCGCATAACTAACGTTTTAAATACTTGCTGAACTATTTTAAACTATTTTCACTCAGGCTATGACCCGTTTCTTGTAAATCTATTTCCTCTTGTGCAATCTATTTTAGGTGTCCAGCCACAAGGACGCAATGCATAGGCTATTGGATGATTTGACGTGTTTCAGCTATTGTGGAAGTTGTAGGTCCTCGTTATTAGATATCCCCACTTTTATCTATTCCGATTATGATGCAGATGTTTTTCAGTCAGGGCATGTTGCCCATTTCTAGTTATTCATTATCTCAGAGATATTGTACTCATTTATTTCATCTTGGTTGGATTTAGTTTTTATTATAGATTGTTGTATTTGAGACATTAAACTGGGATATTTATTCCAGTCTTATTTAATTCAGTCAGATGGTTTCTCATTTATTATTATTTTATTTATGAGAATGGTGAATGTGGTTAATGGTTTATATTGTTGAATATCAATTAAAGGATTAAAAGTTTTGTTACTAGCTTAATTAACTATTAGGTGATTAATAAATAAATGTTTTTCTATAGTTATGCTAAGAATGAACCAACAGGATATTCTGTTTTAATTTAGTAAAGGATTGATCACCCAGTATTTAATTAGGCGGGATGTCACACAAATGACTCGAGAGAGTCCTTGTAGAGCGTCTCGAGTGGAGCATTAGATGAGGAAAGTGGAGATACTGGTAGTATAGTGGAAGTCAGGTCATGTGAGGAGATCGTATCAGGTACTGGAGGAGAGTATGGTGGTGGTGGTGTAATATCTGGCGAGGGATCAAGTTCAAGTGAATTTGGAAATAAGTCCACCAAGGGATTAGTAAAGAATAGAGGTGTGTGTGATGGAGGTAAGTGAAATTTGTACTGAGGAAAACATCTTGTGTTCCCAGAAGACAACATGATGGAATAGACGAAGACGTTTAGATTAGGGGTCCCAACACTTGTATCTTTTGTGTTCTACCCCATAGCCCAAGAAGCAGCACAATCGGGATCGAGACTCTAATTTTTTGCATTCGTGGAGTCGGAGAAAAATGAAATAAGAACTATAAAATATTCTTGGGAAATAGTAAATTGAATGTAAATAACTTTATTTCATGCGTTTATCTTGCTAAATGCATTCTCATACTGTCATTAGAATTTATCCATTATCTGTATCGGGACTTGATTGTTTAAAAGTGTAGCACCGTGTTTAGATGAGAGGTGAGACATGTTATGTATATAAGTGACGATGGGAAGCATTCACTTTTAATTAAATGTACTTTTGGTTGATAAATTTAGTAAGAAAATTCTTAAACATTTTAGGGCACTGACCCAAAGTTATAAATGTTTTCTCCCCTAGGTTCTCCTCGATAAGGATAACAGGACTATTGATAGATCAGGCTTGCAGTTTCATCTTTCGTATCGAATTTTAGATTGTTGATTCTGGATTAGGTTTCTACTCTCCTTCAGTTCTTTTTATTTTTGGATGATTCTATGGGCATAATCCCAAACTCTATTATATTTCTTGCTAGTTCGAGGCACTTATGAGTATGATGAGATTTATTTATATTATGTGGATGTTGGATTCTATTATTGTCTTGGATGTTAATTTAAATTTAATTTCAAACTCAATCATGGTTTACAAATAAATATTTTATATGGGTTGATGCTGAGAATGTAATAGATTGTATAATAAGCCCCATCTTTAGCATTTTGCATCTGGCCAACCTTTACGTGAGAAAATGGGGGTTGTTACAGTTCACTCGGTTAATCAAATACTTTGAACCATTGAATAAGTTCACCACACTAAGATTCAAAATATATGATGGTTAGACATATCCCACTAATAATGTTCGCCAATACCATAAAACTATGATGATCTGGAATAAAATAAACATTTGATGTCTGAATATTTCCCTCAGGCTTAGGGGCTGTAGTGAAATAGTGGTTATAAAATGTATCACTCAGATCAATCTTTAGTTTTAAATATCTCACGAAGGCTTTCACTATGTGATTCATCATAAACACCATCTACCCAAAGAGGATAGATTCACTCCTCATGCTGAAGAAGAATCATTGGGAAACCCTGGGCGAGTACATTAGACGATATTGGGGGTGGAAAACTGCACTGAATGAGTCACAGTAGCCTCATTAAAGACCGGCCTATCGAACAACTTCATGTTATACCACTCCCTTTCCAAGAATAAATTAACCACTATTGATACCCGTGGAATCCTCATCATCACCCTCGCTAAGCCAATAATCAATTTCATCTACTTCCATTACCATTGCATTTTTCTCTTTTTCCTTCCCTTTTTGATCCCTTATTGTTTATCAAACACTTTATCAATTGACAATTGACATAATTTTATCAAACTCCGTGCCAGTTACCTTACGTGGAGCCTTATCGAACTCATGCTTACCATTGAATGTGTTCTTTGAAGTGTAAATCTTATAACGATGACCTTGGGGGAGTAAAATATGTGATCGAAAATAGAAAATTTTAAACTTTGGGAGATATTCAAAAGGTGTGTGTTTAGAGAAAACTAGACAAACACAATGACCTTGTGTTACACGACCTGATAACATCCCGTGGGCTGGAAAATCATGAATACCCCACATAAACATGGCCTTTAATTGGAAAATTTATTTATTAATTGCATCCCAAGCTTCAACTCCAACCCATAGTACCTCCAACTCATCGACCAGTAGTTGAAGAAAAGAAAGAATATTACTTTTGGTTGAACTCGACGCAGGTATCAACTTGTTAACAATGAGAAATCACTATTCATAAATGATGAAGGGGGAGGTTGAGAGGATTGATTATGACCGACCAACAATTATAACTTCGACCAAACATACTATTGAGGTTAAACCCATTAGTTTCTATTGCAAGTCAAATATTTTGTGGATCCTTAGCAAATTCATTCCACAACATGTTCGCAATTGCCCAATCTGCGGAATCTCACGGATGTCTCATATATTCCATACAAGACTTCGCTTTAGAATGTGAAGTCATTTGTTTTGTTATCCATTTTAAAGCGTATAAGAGAGTTAACCTAGGAATGATTGAAAAGTGTCTCATTACCTTTCGAGGAATCTTTCGAAACCTCATAGACCCCTTTCCATCTATAATCCTTTCCCCATCATCATCCCATGAAGTCACCTTATGTCTATTCGCCCCAAACTTTAGACATTGATTAATGTGTGCATGCTCCTTTCAAATTAGCATGCAATTGTTAATGCACACGTCATACTTCACATAATCCATACCAAAATTCTTTTATCATGTTCTTCATATCAATAAAACTAGTTGGCAAGTTATTCCATTCGGGAAGTAACTCATTCAATAATATTATAATGATACTAATAGAACCATCTGACACATTAAATCATGGCTTCAAATCATTTAAACTCAAAAGAGCATATAATATAGTATGACGTGATGCACTAGCCGAAGGGTGTAGGGGTTACATTGCGAGATGTTATAGACGCTTGTATTTTTTCTTTATCATTTTCAGATCATTCGAAACCTTGAAATTGATAGTTTAAGGGTTAACTTTCGTCGTTAAATTCTCACAAGAATCATTCACAAGGTCATCTAAAGTGGGTAAATTTGATTCAGTAATGTGTTTTATGGGTTGTGGCGATTGATGGAGTCAATTTATAACTATAGTCTCCCCATGGAAATGTCATATGGTGTAGCCTTTATTCATACAATGATTAATCAAATGGACAAATATATCACCCACATCAATTTTTTCGCTCCCATTTCGATAATGACTAAATGGACATGAATTTTTATTGTCGGGTATTTTTAGATACATACTTTAGAAACTCAAACAAACCATCCCTATAATCATTGGTCCAAAAGTTGTTTTTCTTTATCTAGTATTTTTTTTATCATTGATGACATCTTAACGGAATTTTAAGGAAAAGAAATTACATTTGAAGATGATTCGAAGGAGAGTGTTCCCTCCTTATGATCCGTATATTATATATCACTCGGTTAGCATGGGGATGGTAAGATTGATGTGCACTCCAAACGGTGAAATCTTTGTATTATCAAATGGTGGGATTTAGTCTATTACCACAAACGATGCCAAATTGTAAGGGGCCCAATGTACAATAATGCTAAATACCAAAATTCACCACAAATATGAATCGAATAAGAGAACAAACATAAGAATATATATGGTTCGACATATCGGTCATGCCAGGCCTATTTCCACCATGAAGGGAGAATGAGATTATTTTATGAACCAAGGATAAGGACAACTTGAAGTGCTAGATAATTCTAGTTGAGAGTCCAAGCCGTGAGTACAACATTGCTATATATCTCTCCTCCTTATAGCTGAGGAGTTGTATTTATATGTAGAAGAGTCATGTTTACATAAACTATTGCCTTGGGAACTCTTGATGACCTCTATCTTCAGTTTTATCTTCCGGGTTATCGAGTTGTAATATGACTATATTCAATTATCTTCTCATTATTATTTATAACGTCATCTTTATCGATCCATAATCGGCGTGCGACTAGGACTCACAGTGACATTGGATTATGCCACATGGCCATCTGACTCATACTCCATTTAACACCACCACCACCACCACCAACAACAACAACAACAACATTAATAATAATAATAATAATAATAATAATAATAATAATAATAATAATAATAATAATAATAATAATAATAATAATAATAATAATAATCATGCAAACCATAGTTCGAATCATCTTCTCTTTTAAATTCTAATAAAATTTAAATTGGATAAAATCATTATTTTATATTTGATTATATAATAAAACTCAAAATCTTAATGTTAAATATGTTTTACTTTTAAGTTTTATTTAAAATATATGTTTTTATTTAAGAACATATACCCTATCATCAACTAGTCATGCCTTTGTTAAAACTAAAAATTAGACAATAAACACCACAATCTATGTTGGTAATCGTTTGTAATTAAATATTTATTATTTTATAATTAATTCACTAGAATACTCTCCGGTTAGAATTAATCATAATTTGAATACCGATCTTATTTATAATGAAATTTCATGAGTGTCTCTACCACTCAACACATCACCAAATAAGTTCCTCCACCAAACCAACAATTAAAGACTAGCAGATTCCATCGATAAACACAACAGTAATATTGTCTCTTTAAAATATATCCAACCCCTCTTTCTCTTCTACATATAATTAGGACGTTAAGGATTGGCTGGATCACTCAATCAATTTTTGTTATTCCTTACTGGGTTGATTATGTCCCTCATTTGTTCACCATTTTTTCTTTGATTTGTTTTTGTTGCCATATTTTTATATGTTTGAATTTCTTATAATAAACAACAGCTATATGAATTTTTTACTTTGAAGATGATGATTTCGTAAGGAGGATTTGGCAGCTGTTGATTAGGGAACTGGGTTGACTTCATGACTTTGACGATCCCAAAAAAGTGGTGTTGGCTGGTTGATTTCCTTGTCTGGTCTGTTCGCTCAATCAATCATGGTCTTTCCATTTTTGCAACTACATAAAATAAACTTTTTTAACATTTTAAAATGGGATAGACAAGGGTATCCCTCCCATCTATTAGAGGCGTGAGTTTTGATTATTGGGTTAATTCCATTGATTAATTTAAGATTTTTTTTAAAATTAGACACCTTGTGAATGGTTAAATTTAATCTTTGGTATATTTTTCTTAATTTTGCCAAAAAACTTACATATTTAATGACAAAAATACAAAAATTATAAAAATGACATTATTAAATTCTAATGTCAATCATTCATGAGGCATTTAAATCAAATTGCTATGATTAAAAAGTGTTAAAATATGATGGATTTGAATTAAAGGACTTTTATGTAATTAAATAAATTTACTTAAAGATGTTAGGTACAATCTTTCTCTCATTAGTTAAGTATAATTGAATGTAAATAATTAAAAATTGTCACATAGTTAAATTATGTGTCACACATAAAATGTAAATAAAGAAACGAGGGAGAATATAAAGTTTAAATTCGATATTTGATGTTTTAAAAATCTCTCTCTTTTGACCGTTTCTATATTTTCAAACAAAACATAAGGTATAATTTATATCTTTGCAAGTATTGTTAACGTCTCCTATTCAAATGAAATACAAGTTTAAGGTATTGGTTTTGTCAGTTTAGTCGTTGCACATGGAGTTTTGTTCAAGTGCTCTTTGTTTTCTAATTATCCTGGTAAAATACTATTATCCTTCCTTTTATTTTATATGATTTCAGGAATATATGATTCTAGTTTTTAGGAATATATGTTCAAGTGCTCTTTGTTCAATTTATATCTAGATTTTAGTTTTCTCTAGCATAATGTACTCACTCTCTAAAGAATATATGATTTCAGGGATTATCAAGTTTCGTGATCTATAAATTGTGTTTGATGACCAAACAACCAGACCACGGTTCCACCCTATAGTCCACTCAACTACGAAACATAATATTCTCAGAAATCGAATGTACTACAGAATTAATACTTCGATTGAACTCATCTGCCACAAAATTGGGCACCAACTCTAAGTTCTTCTCTCAATGGAGCAGTATCATTTCTTGCCATCCAAACAAAGGTCAAAAGCTTTGAATTGAATACAATTTGACAATGTTTTTTGAGAAACTTCTTTAACTATTTTCTTTGTAAAAAAAGCTATGTAACTACATATTTTGTTGCAAAAGATGGTTGTTAATATACCCTTTTTTATGGATAAAAATTATGATTTCTACTCACAAAATGAATAAATACAGAAGAGTTTTTGCTTTTTACCTAACAGAGAATAATTACTAACATCCTATTTCTCTTTCCCAAGATTGCACAAACTTTCTTCTTGAGACTTTCCACAATTCCAAGGTTTTCTCAAGTTTTTTACATCCCATTAGATGGCTTATTATTCTCATTTTACAAGGAGGGTGATAAAACCATAGCCTTATTTCCCAACTCATCATTTTCTTGGACATGGTACACATGAGGCATGGACTATAACACAGGAAAGCTTTATGGTGAACCAGTTATTATCAACTCTGTCGTCTCCATTAATGCGGGCTGGTTGCATGATGGCCTAAATAGAAAGACCGCGTATTCTTCTCTGGAATTTGGATGAAACAAATCCAAGGATCTGTTATTTCTCAACACAATTCCCATGGATAGAAGAGGGCTTATTTCTTTAGCGTTTCTTGCAAAAGTGGTGGTTAATCAATTTGCAGGCCTAGATTTTCATGCAGGGGATTTTAATTTTTCCGCAAATGATGGGAAGCTTCTTATGAGATTGAAGCTCCCCGGGGCACAAATTGCTGTGTATAACGGAGTTGCTGGGGTGTAGTTGATGAACCCTGATGGTGATATCGAAAATAGAGTTAGTAACCTTTCATGAAAGGGGCATAGTGAGGATAACGATAATATGGTACAAATTTATGTGGATATCAGGGGAGAAAATCACATAGTTATTGTTCTACAATTGAAATTGCTGGAGTTCAATCAGTACGTCTTAAATTACAATAAATTCAACTTTACTAAGTACTTATATTGAAAAAAAATCACATAAAATAGTCTTTTGCATGCGGTAATATATGTGGGAATTTAAATGAGAACTATATGGTTGTATTAGAAGAAGTGAAGAAAAAATTGGAGATAAGTAGAAGAATACAAACTTGTTCTTAGAGAGAGAAATGCTATTTTTTTTAGCAGAGTACATACTAAAACATGAGTGATGGGCTACATTTATGTGCTCAGATTTTTCTACTAACTAGACACATTAATTTCCCTACAAAGTAGGTACAACAACTAAACTTTAGGACCACTTAGGTACACATTATTTATCCTTATAGTAGCCCCTACAGCAGCCCCTAAGCAGCTATGCATTAATTTTAACACTCCCCCTTAATGCATTTGTTGAACACCCATCATTTCTCTAAGAAATTGAACCTTGTCCTTGGGTAGAGCTTTGGTGAAGATATCCTCAACTAGCTCTTCGGTCTTGATATGTTTAAGTTAAATCTGTTCATCCTCTACAGCCTCTCTAATGAAATGATGCTTGATTGCAATGTGCTTGGTGCGGATATGATAGAGGGGATTCTTCGTCATGTCAATCGCGGATTGGTTGTAACAAGGTATTGGAGTAGCATCTCCTTGCTTTTCACCAACATCCTCCAAAATTCTTCTTAGTCACATCGCTTGTGAAATTGCCAATGATGCCGACACATATTCGGCCTCAATGGATGATTGCGCTACCGTTTGTTGCTTCTTTGATGCCCATGAAACTGCTCCGGAGCCAAGAGAAAATACATATCCGAAAGTACTTCTCATGTCATCAATAGAACCAGTCCAATCACTATCACAAAACCCAAGTAACTTTATCTCTACATTCTTCTTATACGTGATGCCAAAATCAGAAGTTCTTTGGATATACCTCAACACCCTTTTTGCAGCCCCAAAATGAGTTTGACTCAGCTTGTGCATGTATCGAGACAATAAACTAGTAGCATACATGATATCCGGCCTCGTAGCTGTCAAGTACAACAAACTTCCAACCAAACTTCTATAAATAAATGCATCAACTTCTTTGCTTCCATCGTCTTTCAATAATTTTTCATTCACCACCAAAGGCGTAGCCACCGATTTGCAATTCACCATTTTGAATTTTCCAAGAAGGGTTTTAGCATACTTCTTTTGAAAAATAAAAATACCATCCTTTTGTTGACAAATTTCAATGCCCAAGAAGTAATTTAGAAGACCCAAATCACTCATTTCATATTTTTTTCATCATGTCACTTTCGAAGTCTTCAATCATTTTTGCATTACTACCGGTAAGCACCAAGTCATCAACATAAAGAGAGACAATAAGAATACTTGTTAGCCCGCTTCTTTTGATGTACAAGGTTGGCTCGCTTTTACTTCTTTTAAAGCCTCTTTCATTGAAGTATGCATCAATCTCACTATACCATGCTCAGAGAGCTTGCTTCAATCCATACAAGGCCTTTTTTAGCTTGTATACCTTCTCTTCCTCACCTTTCATCACGAATACTTGAGCTTGGTCAACGTACACCGCTTTATTTAACACACCATTCAAGAATGAAAATTTTACATCAAGTTGATACAAAAACCAACCTTTTTGTGTGGCCATGGCAATAAGTGCTCTAATTGTGTCAAGCCTTGTCACGGGTGCAAATGTCTTTTGAAAATCAATTCCGAGGTATTGAGAATACCCCTTTGCTATAAGTCTTGCTTTGTTCTTTTGGATTGAGCCATCCAGATTAACCTTGCTTTTGTAAATCCACTTCACACCAATGACCTCTTTATTTTTAGGCCTTTCCACTAATTCCCAAGTCTTGTTCTTCTCAATAACTTAAATTTCTTCTTCCATTGCAAGCTGCCAGAATTTTTCATTTTTAGCATCTTCAAAGGTCTCCGATTCAGCTACACAAAAATTACATCTAGTATACTCATCATTTAGACTCCTTATTCTTCTTGGAGTTAAGCTTGGAGATGAGGAGTTTGAGCTTGATGGAGAACTTGAGGATGATAGTGGACTTGCATTTGGACCTGCATTTGGAGACATTTGAGGAGCTTCTACATCTTCCTCTTCATCTTCTTGAACGCTTTGTGATTCTTCATTAAGGGTGATAACTTGATTTTCGGATTTTTTTTTCTTTCCAATCCCAAAAGGCTTTCTCATTAAAAATCACATCTCTACAAATAATCACTTTGTTCCTCTTCAATCTAAAGAGTCTATAGCCCTTTGAATTTGAGCTATACCCTATAAAGATGCATTTTTCACTACTTTCATCAAGCTTGTGTCTCACTTGTTTAGGTACATGAGCAAAGAAAATACAACCAAACACCCTCAAGTGGTTCACATATGGTTTTTTTCCACTCCATGCCTAAAATGGAGTTTGGTTTTCTACGGCCTTTATAGGGCATCTATTCATCAAATAAACCAATGTGTACACCGCTTTGGTCCAAAAATTATACGGAAACCCTTTCTCATGTAACATGGATTTTGCCATTTCCTCAATGGTTCTTTTCTTCCTTTCTTCCACTTTATTTTGTTGTGGAGTATACCCAACCGTTAGTTGTCTTTCCATGCCAATATCTTCACAAAATTTATCAAACTCCTTAGAGTTGTATTCTCCACCTCTATCACTTCTCAAAATTTTGAAGTAGTGACCACATTATTTTTCAACTAGTTTGTGAAATTTTCTAAAAATGGAATAAACATCTGATTTTTTTCGCATAAAATACACCCAAGTCATCCTTGTAAAATCATTAATAAAGGTAATAAAGTATTTGTTACCGGCATGAGAAGTGTTCTTCATTGGTCCATACACATCGGTATGAATAAGCTCCAATAGTGCTTTAGCTCTCCATGCTTTCTCCTTCGGAAAAGGCTCTCGGTGGTGCTTTCCAAGAGCATATCCTTCACAAACTACATTTACTTCTTGGATGCTTGGCAGACCGTAAACCATGCTCTTTTGATGCAAATTCTTCATGCTTTGAAAATTCAAGTGCTCATATCTTCTATGCCATAGCCATATGCCGTCAACCTCATTCATCTTCAAGGCCACATTCTTTGAGTATTGAAAAGTGAGAGGAAAACTTCTATTCTTTTCCATCTTGATTTTTGCAACAACTTGGCTTCTCACCCCTTTGTCAAAAATTCTGCACGAGTCTTCTTCAAAGAGAATAGTGTACTCATGTTTCGCAAGTTTCCCAACACTCAACATATTCTGCTCTAAATCCGTAACTAGTAACACATCTTGGATATACTTTGTTCCTTTCTCCGTTTCAATGGCTATAGTACCCTTTCCCTTTGTTTGGACTAAGTCACCATTACCCATCTTCACTTGAGAATTGGATGAACTATCCACAGAGGGAAAATATTTTGATCTCCGGTCATGTGATTACTACACCCACTATCAAGAAACCACAAATCATTTCTTTGCTCTGATGCACTTTGACAAGAAAAAAACATATTCCCCTCACATTCTTGTTCTTCGTTGAAGTTAGCTTATTGGTTGTTCTTGAGCCGACAATCTTTTTGATCATGCCCAAATTTCTAGCAATTGTGACATTGTGGCTTTCACCGGAACCAACAATCTTTATCAATATGGCTACTTCTCTTGCAAATACTACACTTTTGTTAATTAAAACTTTCATTACTTTCTCTTCATTCAAAATTATTTCTACCTCTTCCTTGAGTGTTTCTTCTTCTTCCTCTTCCATGTCTTCCACCTCTTGAAGATTCACCTTTGGGTTGATAAAAAACTGGTTTAGCTATAACATTGAGCTTAGATTGAAGGGCACTCTCAATAGATTTTTTAGAGTGTCTACTCAACCTTTGTTCATATGTTTTAATGGAACCCATCAATTATTCAACACTCAAAGAGGCTATTTCTTTAGTTTCTTCAACAATGGAAATAATAGGGTCATACTTTTCTCGCAAACTAATCAAATTTTTTTTAACAATCCTTTGATCAAAAAATTATTCCCCATATGTTTTCATTTGATTCGCAATCTCCATTAATCTACATAAATAATCTTTCCATATTTCCACATCCTTCATCTTCATATTCTCAAAATCTCTTCTTAAGGACTGAATTTTAATAGCCCTTACCTTCAATGTACCTCTGAATTCTTTTTTGTAAAATATCCCAAGACTCCTTTTCTTTATTTTCATTGATGATTCATGGAAATATTGTTTCAACTAACCCCTTTTGGATTAGGCTTAGATCTTTTGCATATTTCTTCTTGTGCTCCTTCAACTTTTGCTTTTGAGCCTCCCGCAAAGTCGTGATATCCTCTGGTTCATCAAACCCATCTTCAATATACTCCTATAAATCAAATGAAAGAAAATGTTTTTCATTTTTACAGACGAGAAATCATAGTTCTCTCCATCAAAAATTGGAATGAAGGGTTGTTGGGTACCCATTTGGTTGCTAGAACTTGCCATAAATTTTCTGTCGCTTTTCGTCGGATTTGTTTTCCGACCAGCAAAGAAAATATACCCAGCTCTTGATCTAAACAGGGCTCTGATACCACTTTGTTGGAATTTAAATGAGAAATATATGATTGTATTATAATAAGTGAAGAAGTTAAGAAAAAATTGGAGATAAGTATGAGAAGACAAACTTGTTCTTAGAGAGAGAAGTGTTTTTTTTTTCAGCAGAGTACATACTAAAACATGAGTGATGGGTTACATTTATGTGCACAGATTTTTCTACTAATTAGACACATTAATTTCCCTACAAAGTAGGTACAACAACTAGACTTTAGGACCACTTAGGCACCCATTAATTATCCCTATAGTAGCGCCTACAGCAGCCCCTAAGCATCCCCTATAGCAGCCCTTAAGCAACTATGCATTAATTGTAACAATATATGAGAAAGATTTTTAAAATGTTTATTCACCTTGTAATATCACAAGTTAATCAAGACATAGTGAAGTTGATTTCAAATGGTTGAGAACAATGCAACCATGACTTTCATATCATTTCCCTTAATTTTAGCTATATTTTCTACTATTTCACTTTTTTTCTTTTAAAACCGGCACATATGAGCAGAATTTTATTAAATTTTAGGATATTGTAAATTTAGGGAGAAAATCTATGGTTCTTTGGGTATTTCTTATATTTATCTTATAGTTATTTTCAGTAAACATTTTTCTTACTCTTAAAAGTAATATACATAATAACAGTAAATATATTTGGTTGTGTTTCAGGTATATATATTGTCTTTTCCCAGTAGGGGAATGGTTCACGAAAATCAGAAACTGGAACTCACATTTCTTATGCCTTTGTTTGTTATAGTAATTTTCTCTCTTTTAATTTTCATCACCTTGACCCTAAAGGCCGCAAGAAGAGAGATGTTCTTATGTGCTGCCTTTATAAAGAAAATGGAATCTACCCAACAAGTCGAGCACAAGAGTCTCGCCTCTGCCAGTGCCAGTCACGATGTTCGTGCTTTCTTAGCAGCCATTACCAGCCTCATTGAACTCTGTCAGGAACAAGGAACCCCAAAGTATGAGTTGAAAGCTAACTTACTGCAAATGAATACTTGTACAATGGACCTTTTAGGTCAGTCTTCTAGTACTATTTTCTTTCTTACCAATGCTCTAAAAAGAAAAAGTAACCGAACTTAATAAAAAATGTACTAAATTCAAAGTTAATTAAAAAATTAATCAAACTCACAATGGATAGTTATGGACGCATGAAAGTTAAAAAAATTAATTTTTTATTCTTCAATATAGCTACAGACCCGTTTGCATTTTCGTAGCTACGATTCCACCGACATGGATTCCATGAGATGACTTAAATGAAATAGATCAAAGGACAATAAGAAATAAAGGAAATTCAATCGACCAAAATGTCTATAGAACCATACATGTAATTACTTTTGAATTAAAAATTATTATTTCCATTAGGCTATTAGCCAATAATGTATTAGCAAACAGACACCTTAGTTTTATATCTTAGCCAATAATTTGCTAATCTTGTTAGCTCAATGCATATATTTGAAATGTTTAAAAGCCTTCCAGACGTTGTTCTACTTCTTTATTTCCTTTGAAGTTATAAGTTTGAAAATTTGATTGATTTCATATGTTCTTGACAAGAAAATTTCAATAAGCATATTAAATTTCATCCTTGATACGAGTAGAGTCGAAGATGGAAAGATGCAACTTGAAGAAGAAGAGTTCAATCTGGCTCAATTCCTTGAGGATGTTGTTGATACGTACTACCCCGTGGGCATGAAGAAAGGCATCGGCGTTATACTTGATCCTTGTGATGGTTGCATCTTGGAGTTATATCTTGTCAAAGGTGATCGAGGAAAGCTTAAGCAAATCCTATACAATTTACTCAGTCATACTGTCAAATTCATCTCAGAAGGTCGTGTTTTGGTTCGTGCTGCTGTCAACGGAACTTATAAAGAAAATGCCATCATCCTTCGAAACGCAAGGGATTGGTTAATTTTTTATCAAGGCTGTGTTACAAGAATAATGGAAGTTTCAGTAATTTGAATGACATTCAAATGGTTCAACAAAACCCTGATTATACAGAGTTTATATTCGAGGTGGATGGCATGGGTAAGGGGATTCCTAAGGACAAGAAGAAATTAGTGTTTGAAAACTTTGTTAAGGTTAAAGAAACTGCACTTGGCCAAGGTGGATGCGGATTGGGACTTGGCATTGTTCAATCTCTGGTAATCAGGTTAATTTAAGTTAGTATAACATTCATTTGAGGTTATTTTGATTTTCACCATCACCATATTAACTTTAATGTCACACCATTATATAAAATAAAATAAGAAACCCCTTCCTCCACCACACACACAAGAAAACCCTCTAAAACTCATGCAATGTCACATTTTTATAGCCATTATGATACTTTGGGTGTTTATCATCCTTTGGGGTGTCTCTCAAATTTCCAGAAAATAAATAAAAAATGAATAACAGACTAACGCAAAAGTTGAAACAAAAGTGCAGGTAAAACTAAATGTCTCCTTTCTTTTACCTCTTAGTTTGTAAACATAAATTGAAGCCACAATTTAACCCAAAAACCTAAGTGTGGATTTAGTAATAATACCTACAAATTAATGCAACTGTGACTTCAGACTTTAAATTTGTCTTAGTGAAGAAAATATGAGATTTATTTTTTAATAATCCGCCAAATTATACATATTTGCCTATGACAATAATGCTAGAAACATAAAAGGTACATAATGATGTATATGTGTGACGAGATTTACTACATGACGTCTCTAAAGTGGACCTCAAAAAATGGACCTTAACAACAGACCAATATTTTTTGAAGTAATAAAAAATTAAGTTTCGATGAAACTTTTGTGGAAATGATCTTCATAGTGAGGAGATCATCCACAAAAAAAAATCATGAGAAAATTCAGTCGAAAAGTGGGTGAGGTAATTATAAAAAAATAAAAAATATTCATCGGCAAAAAAGGCACCTAAATTTCAATTTTTCATTTCAGAAAATGTTCCATCACTATTACAAAGCAAAGAATGGTAGTATCTCTATCATTGTTAGTTTTTCCTCCTCTTCCATTACTCCAATTTTCTTATTGAAGGAGTGTAAAATTAATTGAGGGTATATTTTTTCTTACAAGAATCCAAGACATCGATTATGTTTAACAGAGAGATTATATATCAAGTGCGTCTAATGGGATGTGACATCCAAATAGTTGATGAAGACCAAGGTGAAAAAGGCACGTGCTTCAGGTTCAACAATTATCTTGCGTTATGCGATTCTACTACTTCCACTGACATTGAGAACCAAAGAGATTACATTTGCAATGATGACTCTTCAACCGATCCCTTTCATCAATCCTTTGGCCTAAATATCTGCTCCTTTACTCCTAGACCAGACAGATCCGATGTTGTACTCTTAATTACAGGTAAAATTGACATATGAGTCGTTTCGAGTTAGTTAGTTAGTGTTTCTCTGTCACGTATGACAAATTGTTATTAAATGTAGTGGCTCTATTTAATAAATATCCGAACCTCCACTTATCTGTGTTAATCTATGGTGGACCTGAAGTTTTTACTTGGCCTTTTAAATAACCCCACACCGCACCCCATAAACAAAATTAAGGACTAAGTTAATACATACTCAACTCCGTGGATGGTAAATTTCATGTGTAAACTCACATTGCAGGCAAAGAACGCGGAAGCATAAGGAAATTGATTGAGAATTTGGGGATAAAAGTCTCGGCTGTAAAGTACAAGTTGGAGCACTTACAGTCCAGTTCCTCGGTTCAAAGTCTAAAAATAGAATTTGGGGATAAATCTGCGTCTGACTCCTATGAAGCAACAAATGAAAATCGAGGGTCCAACTCCAAAATGTCCCGAGGCTTCTTTGTACTAATTGTGATTGAAACTAGAGTTGGACCATTTCTGGAGTTGTGCTCAGTTGTGGCTAACTTCATTAAAGACATTCAAAATCTTCTAAATGCAGAGTTGTTTGGTTGGATAATCCAGTTATCCATAATTTGAGTAATATAGATACGAGTGAGAATAACATGCCCACCCTTCCATTCGATCACATTTTATCGAAACCATTTCATGTGTCATGCTTTTACCGAGTTTTAGGCCTTCTGCCTGAGTTTGGGGGTGCATTCGATTGCATCTCCCCTAAAACCAAAATTATAATGACTCAAGTGGGTGTTAAGAACCCCGGTGCTTCAATTGAGTTGATCCAGGACAAGGACGTGATACAAGAGGGTGATGAAAAAGTAGATGAGCATTTGAGTGGGAAAAAGTGCTGGTTGTTGAAGATGCTCCAGTATTTAGGATGTTGGCTTGTAGCAGTCTTGTTAAACTTGGAGCAACTGTGGATGTTTGTTGCAATAGAAAAGAAGCCTTTGATCAAATCTATAATGCTCTAAGTGAGAGAAGCAAAGGACATTCTACGGCTCTCCCCTATGATTATATATTCATGTACTATGAGGTACTTTTCAAATTACATAATGAATACTTGGAACTTTCCAATATGATCCCAAAATGGCCATGGGTCGTGCATAAATAGTATAACAAGCACAAATTTTTTTTGGTAGGTGTACATAGGGTAGATTATAAATAAACAACTAACCTATTACATTAACCCCAAAGTATCACTTACATCCCCTAAATATCAAAAAGTAGCAATTACATCCCTATGTGCCACTTGAAAAATTACTGACAATTATTTTCACCGATGCAAACGGGATTATATACAAACGGGATTATATCAAAAAGTAGCAAGTACATCCCTATGTGCCACTCGGTGAAGCATTTATGCAAAAAAAAATGGAACGCCATGAAAAAAATGAAACTATCTAGGAGTACAATTTTTATAACAGTTAGTTATATATGTTATGACATATATAACAACATAATTGTTATATATATTATAACATATATAACAGTTATGTTGTTATATATGTTATAATTATAACATATATAACAGTTAGTTATTGTTATATATGTTATGACATATATAACAGGGCTGTTCTATATGTTAGAACATATAGAACAGTAACTAATTGTTATATATGTTATGACATATATAACAGGGTTGTTCTATATGTTAGAACATATATAACAGTAACTAATTGTTATATATGTTATAACATATATAACAACTATATGTTCTGTTATATATGTTAACATATATAACACTTAGTTGGTTATATATGTTAACATATATAACAGTTAGCTGTTATAACACATATAACAATTGTTATATATGTTATAACATATATATAACATTTATAGCATACTAATTATACAACATATAACAATTATAGCATACTAATAAATATGAAATTTTACCTCAAGTCAACACGGGTGTACTAGAGAAAATGACTGCAAGTTCGGAATCTTCCGTGATGACTGCAATTAACATATTTTTACATATTAATAATTCAATTACATATTAGTACAACAAATAAAAAAATTGCATAATAAAAGTTACCTGATTCTAGATCCGACATTTCATCTAATCGCATCTCAACTTCTAGTGGTAATGGTGATGCGCGAAGCCAATCTGGTCCACAAATCAAGCACTCTGCTACCTTAGGGGATAGGGAACTACGTAATTGGTCAAGGACTCGCCCCCCCCCCCCCCCCCCCCCGTGCTAAAGGCCGACTCTGAAGCAACGGTAGAAACCGGTATAGCTAAAACATCACGTGCCACTAGAGCAAGTGTTGGATACCTACAACCATTCAATTTCCACAATGCTAAGATATCAAAATTTGGTCCATCCTTTGCTACCCCTTCATCAAAATACATATCAACTTCGGACTTTGAATCTACACTTTATCGTTCTTCCAATTGTTTCAAAAACTGCGAGTAAAGAGACTTAACTTGCTCACCATTTTCACCTTCCAAGGAATCAACTTCAATATCATTTGAAGATTGAGTGTTCTTTGAACGAGAACTCGTACCAACAAACATTTGATAATGAATGCACATACGATGCATAACTTCTTGTATTCTCGTTGATAACTCATTCACTTTTTCCAAATGATAAATTCTCTTATAACAAAACTCCACATACTTCAGCTTGTATCGTGGATCCAACACAATCGCAACCAACAACATCATATTAACTTTCTCAATGTTTCCCCAATATTTATTAAATTTTTCCTTCATTTTTTTAGCCATGATACTCAACCTAATATCACTATGTTTGTCCCAATCACTCAATAATTGTTCAATTGCACACGCTTGATGAAAATAATCATTTGACGTGACATACAAAGACCTAGATAAATGTTTGGTCACGTCATAAAAAACTTTCAAAAATTTTGTTAATACTCGAGCATTATCCCAATCCTCCTCACTAGGTACCCCTTTCTTAAGATCGGAGGCAAAGCTTGTTTCAAGTTCATACAACCTTTCAAATGCCTTTTGAAACTTGAGTATGGTTTCTAACATGAGACATGTTTAATTCCATATTGTGGGGACATTAAGACACAAAGAGGATTTGGACACAATTTGTTCTTGGTCACAATATTGTTGTGCTCTTTGTGGACAACTCCTAATGTATCTCACAACACCATGAATTCTTATAATGGACGTCTCTATCTCTTTCACCCCATCCCTCACAATCAAGTTCAATATATGGGCATAACATCGCATATGAAAAAATTCACCATCTAAGACAAAAGCATTTTTTTGGAAAGTTTTTTCTTCAAGTGGGCAATAGCAGTGTCGTTAGAGGAGGTATTATCAACTGTCATTGTAAATACTTTTTCTACACCCCATTCAACCAAACATGCTTCAACGGCTTGGCCTATAGTAACACCCTTATGACTAGCAGGGACAGAAAAATTGAGTATCCTTTTTTGTAATTTCCAAGTACTATTAATGAAATGAGTAATAAGACACATGTAACCCATATTTTTAATTTAGGTCCATGCGTCAGTGGTTAGAAAAATTCTCTGAGTCTGATTTCTCAAACCAATTTTAAAATCTGTTTTCAACCTAGCATACAACTTGACAACATCTCTAACAATTGTAGTGCAGGACACATGCTCAAATCTAGGATGACAAACACTCATAAATAACCTAAAGCCTTCACGTTCAACAAAACTAAATGATAGTTCATCAATCATGATCATTTTGGCAAGTGCCCCTCTACAATCCCCCTGGTCAAATTTCCTAGGTACTAGTTTACTCTCCTCTTCGTCATCCTTTTGAGAAACTAAATTTGTTAGCTTTGTATCTTTATTAAGTGGATAAGCTCTACATCTCCCAAGGTGCTTCCTTAAGGTACTAGTTCCATAAGAACTTGAACATGCATATACAGATGAACAATAATTACACTTACATTGATCGGCTTTACTCCCATCTTCCTTTTCTATTTCAGTGAATTGATCCCACACATCAGATTTGAACTACTTTTTAGCTACCTCGGTCTAATCCCCGGCTGCTACTTGTGATGCTTGTGTGGTGGTATTTGTCGTTGGCTAAGAAACATAAGATGGGTGACGAAAAGTGGTGTCTGTCGTACTTGACATCTACAAATAAAACAGTAAATAAGTAAACATTATAACTAAACCTAATTATATAAATAAAACTAAAACTATTAAAACATTAAAACAGTAAATAAGTTGGGTGCACAAGTGATAATGAAAAATAAAACATTATAACTAAAACTATTAAAATAAAATCAGTAAACATTTTGATCCATTAATACAATTTATCTAAGGGCCATTGTTTGATCCATTAATACAAACCCAAAAGAAATCAGTAAGGTTTTTTTAAGGTTCAAGTTCCAATTGATCCATCAATACAATAATTATTCTGAGATTGATCCATCAAAATCAGTAAGGTTTTGAATACATTAAGATGAGCGAGAGAGAGAAATCAGTAAGGTTTAGTTACTTAGTATACAACAATAGTAAGGTTTAGTATACATAAAACGAAATCAATAAGGTTATGAAATGAAATCAGTTATGAAACGAAATCAGTAAGATTTATAGCGACATCAGTAAGGTTTAGTACTGTTATGAAACGAAATCAGTAAGACGAGCGAGAGAGAGACGAGAACTTACACTGTAAAAGTTGAAGACGAGCGAGAGAGAGAGAGACGAGATATGGCTGTTGAAGACGACTGATAGAGAGAGAGACGGCTGCTATAAAAGCTAAAGGACTTAAATGAAATTAACCCTAGGTTCTAAAATGTGAAGCTAAAGGACTTAAATGAAAGTAACCCTAGGTTCTAAAATGTAAAGCTAAAGGACAAAAATGTTCGGGTCATGTTTCGGTTCTAAATACCGATTTTCGGTTTGGTTTTTTGGTTTGGGTCTGTGGTTCGGTTTTCAGTTCGATTCAGTTCGATTTGGTTTATATACGAAACTGAGAATCGAACCGAGTATATCGATTTTTTTTTGGGAACCAGAACCAACCCATAATTAAAAAAAAATCGAACCAACCCAAACCGTAGAGATCGATTTGGTTCGGTTCTTCGGGTTTACGGTTTTAATGCACAGTCCTAATTCTGATAGATATTTTCGAAAATCAATAGTTTGGGGAGTAATATACAATCAAAGTTTTTCAGGGGTTAATTTTTAATTACTGGAAAATATATAATGTTTATAGTTTCCATATTTGGTGACAATGTTTGTGCGTTTGTTTTCCTAAGAAGATGCCAAAAAAAGATGGATATGAAGCAACAAAATTGATCAGGATGAAAGAGAAAAACTACGGCATATACATTCCAATAATTTCATTAACCGCACATGCAATGGCTGAGGAAGTAAGCAAGACTATGGATGCTGGAATGGACTTGCATTTGACAAAACCATTACACGTAAAAAAATTATTGGCTGCCATTAGATCTCTTAGGTATAAATAAATAAGCAGGTGTAGTTTTGGTTTTTGGTCCAAGTTGATGAGACCGTATTTGATACAATGAGTTGATCACTATAACTGCAAATAGGGGTGTTTTGAACCAGGTTTTAGGCGTTTACTAACTTTCCGCTCAGTTTTTTTTAACTTTTAAGAGGATGCTAAATTCTCTTCCTATTAGAGATAATGCCCTGTATCTGGTTACAGATAAAGCTAATTATTGTATTATCTTGAACTCCGTTAGAGCTTTTATGTTTGATTTGCATGTTTAAATAATATGAGATGCCCCTAAAAATCGACACCATCTCACTGAAATTAATCGTATTTTTACTCACTCTTTAAGGACAGTGATACCTTCCTCGCTTAGTTCTCCTTCCCCATAACCCCAACCCTAAAAAGCAGATGGATTCAACAAAGGAAAGGGAGAAAACTTCATCACTAACTCGAAGGGGTTGATTGAGTGGTAATCAACCAGAAATAAGGGGCTTGTACCCAAGGTCCTGAATCAAATTCCCCTCACTAGCAAAAACTTGGGACCTGACAATTTTAGGCTGGCGTGGAAATTTCAGTGCTTTGGGTTATTACTGACTAGATGAGGTAGAACACAAAACATGCATTATCCTCTGTCTCTTTTTGTCCATCAGCCTGTATATTTATGAGATGCTTATCTTCCATTCTGTTTCTAGCTTCCCAAAAATCTCGTGCCAAACACACTTGGGATCAGGCTAACTCTATCTAGGCCTGTAAATTGAGCGTCCGAGGCCCGAAGCCCGCCCATTCGGGCCGCTATTTTCGAGTCGAGCTTTATTTGAGATTGAGCCGAGCCTAAGCTAAAATTTCAAGCCCGAATAAATTTCGGGCCGAGCTTGAGCCGAACTTTGCTAAGCCTGAATTGGGCCCGAAGCCCGAACTTCATATTTATAAATAAATAAATAATTTATATAATATAACATATTTATGTTAATATTATTTAATTAGGTTTCGTTCTTTTATTTCATTTACTACTTTAAAACAAATCATTTGTCATAATACATTAGATTACATGTGATTTTCAATTTTGTGATTTTATTGTTAATCTCATTATGGGTATTTGATTTAATAATTGCTCAAGTCACAATAGGCCTTTGTTAGTGATCAAATTTTTCTAAATGTATAAAATTTAATAAGCATTGTAGTTTTTCACTCTTATTTCCCTTATTTTAATTTAATACATTTCATAATTATATATTTTATTTCATGAAATATCAATTAGATTTTAATGTGTAATTTTGCCCATGTTAGAAATACAAGAAAAAAAAATTAATTCAAACTTTTTTAACAAAAAAAATTGAAATCGGGCGGCCCAAAATCGGGCCTGAAGCCCGTAATATTTACGAGTCGAGTTCGGGCCTAAGTGGAAAAAAATAATTCGGGCCGAGCTCGGGATTGAGCATGGGTAAGTGAGTTCGGGCTGAGCCTGAGTAACCCCAAGCCGGGTTCACCCAGCCCAATTTACAACCCTAACTCTATCAAAAACAACAGATGAGGGAAAGCCATTCAACTTATAGATGTAATCAATAAAGTGCTTGCCCACATTGACAGATGTGAACATATTAGCTAGTGATATGAAATAATTGTGCTCTATGAAATCCGTAGAGATATCACTCCATGCTTGATTGGAGATGGAGAGGAGTTAAAGGAGGTTTGCAGGATATACATGTTCATTTTTGTGCATTTGACATACTTCAAAGGTTTGACCATTTCACGAACTTATTTTTTCAAGATTGGCCAGAAGAAATTATGTTTTGTGCTCTTGTTACTGTGCCTTAATTACCAGAGTCATTTATTGCTAGTATAATTCTTCAAGCTATCAATCTTTGTTTTATCAACTGAGGAAGCATCTCTTGAGCTTTTGCATCATCTTCGTAGGTCCCAATTACTCATTGCATCTAAGTGCGGGTAAGAACTGATATTGCTTGGCAAGAGGCATCAGTCATTCTTAATAATGCATCACCAGTCCCTCATTGCTTCTAACTTATCTAAGTGCGGATAAGAACTGATATGTCAATAGTTTATCAAGCCATCTTTGTTGCAGTAAAGATTGAACCCTCTGTCCCTTCAAAAAAAAGAATGAACTGATATTTCATAAATACTTTATGCTCTTTATGGTCAGTGGTGTTGATGAGATTGGCAGAAAAAATGGGAGTTTCTTTTAAGGGATATGGACCTACGGTTGGGAGTTTTTACACGAGAAACAATATTATTTTGGACAAATAATATAGTGCACTGTGATTGGGATCAACAATAATTTTGAGGTTTTCTAGATAACAGGAAAAATGAAAGAGAGCTGCTTGTATGCTAGAAAGTTCCAAAGATGTGAAAGGGGAATGTGTAACTGTTATACTTAGTTACTTTTTTCCAAACCCACGTTGAATAAGTGGTATAAGGCTGTCAATGGGATATTCGACCATGAATTAGTTGAGGGGCGTTTAAAGCTGTTCGGACACCACGTGGCATGATACCAAAAAAATAAAAAATAAAAAACTTTTTTCCTAATAGTTTATCTTTTATAACACCTTTTCTAGCATAATAAAACTAAAGTGACCCACACTTATACCCAAAAACCATATCTATCATATAGGACAAAATAGAAGGCCCCACTTATATCTCCAAACAAGAAATAAAGCTATGTAAAAAACTAAACTTAAAAAGGGTAAACTAAAATAAATAAATAAAATATTCCATACAAATAGTGAAAATATTATTTTTGTCAAAAAACATTAAATATTTTTATTTTTGAAAAATAAGCACTCAAAATGTTATTAATTAAAAAAACACTAATTTTTTTGCCCCAAAAACACTAGAAAATAATATTTTTAGCAAAAAAGTACTGAATTTTTTTTATTTTTGGCAAACAAACAGGGAAAATATTATTTTTAGCAAAAAAAAAACACTTAAAATTTTTCTTTTTGACAAACAAACACTAAAGATATTATTTTTGATAAAAAAAATACTGATTTGTTTTTAATTTTTGGTACACAAACACTGGAAATATTATTTTTAAAAAAACTGTAAGGACATAATTTTAAAAATGCCCGTCACAATTTGAGTATGTCGTATACCGCTACAAGTCGTCGAAGAATTGAAGAAGTTTTCATCTACAAAAGACGAATTCGAATTACAAGTGGTCTTCACCATCCAACAATATGACATTTGGTAAGAAAATGTTTAAAGTTTCATTTACATTTTATATTAAAGTGTTGGGATATTTTTATCAATTATTTTCTAAAAGATTTTGTTCTTAGACACCTTTTTGTAGAAAATTCATAACTATTTAAAAAAAATCAGAAAAATACGAAACTGGCGGCCACGCGTTCGTATCGAAATTATCTACAAGCACACGAGAAATATCGTTTGATAGGTCATTCGACGACCTGCTTATGTCGTTCAAATGACATAGCTATCTCGTTCAAACGAGATTGTTTTCGTTCGAGCGAGTTGACTTTTTGGCTGACACGGTGCTGACAGCCTGATCTCTTTGATCGCCTCAAAATTTCTTTAAAAAGGGGCGTCCAGCGTTGCTTTTGACGTGGAGAACAATTTCAACTTTAGAGTGTTTTCTTTGGTTTGTTTTATCTGCCCAGAAATAATTCGATGAATATCTTTTGGCAGAATGTTTTTTTCTCCAACAACAACAATTTGAGGGTTCAAATAATTTTGTTTTTAAATTCACAAAAATCCCAATTACTTTTGTGTGAATTGTTTTGTGGAACCCAGGAACATATTTTGCCTTTGTTCATTCTTTGTGGGGAGAGCTCTGCAACCGACAACTGTGTGCTATTGTGGAGGGAATCCTTATGAAGATTTTAGACTACGTGTCTGGACTGCGCGTCCTGGTGGTATAGCTGCATGCGAACCATTGTTGAGTTATTTCTAGCCGTTGTTTTGGAGGTTTGACGAAGACACCGTGTATTTTTCTTATGGGCGAAAGCAAGATGGTATGTAAGTCAATGGTCTTGTAAACTTGTCAGAGTTCTAGAAATAAAAGGTTTTGCCCTTCAGGGATTTTTTCCTGAAATATTGTGTCGCGTGCTTGCTTAATTTATTTTGACACATTGTTGCATGATTAGGGACTAACTTTATTTGGTTTAAATATAGACTCTAATTAAATAAGTGTGCCAAATTGAAAATTTGCGAATTTAATCAATTATCACACCGTCATATTTTACAAAAAAAAAAACTTCGTAACTGTTTAAAAAAATAAGGAATATAAAAAGTAAAATGTTTATAACTGTTTCAATAAAAATTAAAAATCTGTATTTTTAATAAAAATATGTTTTTTAAAAACAAAATATTCTAATAAGAAATTATTTTTACGACATTTAGTCCCTTAAAACCCATTTTCCAAATATTATTTTATTTTTAGAGGTCCGCACCAGCGACACACCTTATTTTTAAACTCAATTTTTTAAAAATATTTTTATTTAACCCATACAAAAGCGTGAAAAAATTATTTTTATCAAAAAACTTGAATATTTTTATGTTTGACGAATAAGCACTTAAAATGTTATTAATTGAAAAAAACAGTGATTTTTTTTTTGGCACACAAACATTTGAAAACATTATTTTTAGCAAAAAAATACTAAATCTTTTTATTTTTAGCAAACAAACAGGGAAAATATTATTTTTAGCAAAAAAAACACTTAATATTTTTCTTTTTGACAAACAAACACTAAAGATATTGTTTTTGATAAAAAAAAAAGACTGATTTTTTTTAAAATTTTTATTTTTAATGCATTTAGTCTCTCAAACACCCATTTACCCAATATTCTCTTATTTTAAAGGTTCGCGCCAGCGACTCGCCTTATTTTTAAACTCAGTTTTTTTTAAAGTTCTTTATTAAAAAAATATTTTTGGTACATTTGGGAAGTTTTAACTTTTATTTTTTAAAAATAACTCTTTTTACTTTGAAAAAAAACATTTTTAAAATTAAAACAAAAAAACATGAACCCAAGATAACAATAAAAGCAAACACTTCCACCTACAACTTTGCTTGTCCAATTCGGCGAGTATAAGTGTGGGTAAGGACGTGTGTCCGTGTATTGCTGCTCTCTGTTAGTATACTTCCAAAGATACCAATTGGGAATAAAGGTAAGATTGTTATTGTTTATAATTAGGCTATTTTGGTGAAAGATCTGGAGTTGAAATATAGTACGCCTTTTATAACTAATGAAGAATATGTTGCCCAAGTATAATACTTACGAAATTATAGCTGGTTTGGGAGTTTTGAATAGGAGAGAAAGGAAGAGAAAATTTCATTAGGAAGGAAAAGAAAAGAAAAGAAATAAATTTTCTTTTTGCTATTTGGAAGTTCACAGGAGAAGAGAAATTTATTTTTCTTCCCTTGTTTGTGCGTTAGGAAAGAAAAGAAAAGAAAAGAAATAATACAGAAATTACTATTATTATCTTAGAATTGAGAGCATGCTTATTTGCATTATGAAATTAATTTAAAGACATATTAAGTAACCATGCACACATACTAAATATGTGGTTCACTATGAATAATTAATAAATTTATAATTAATAATTTTTCTGAATTCCCCATTTTCATGTTTGTCATATTCTTGCATTAGTGTACTGTGACACCCCGTCAAATTAAACACCGGGTGATAAGTCCTTTATTAAATTATAATCAAGGTGAACGGTTGGTTCATTCTTAGCATCACTGTCGTAAAAATATTTTTTTCCAATTACACACCCTAAATAATTAAGCTAAGTGTCAAAACCATTTTAGACATTACTTTCCAAATTTTATTTTAAAAACCAACATTTAAACATTTACAAAATTCATAGTTAAAGAATCAGACAACAACTATTCTGGAACATATAATCCAAACAATTAAACATCCAACTGATTGATTCGAACATTTAAAACTTAAAGGAAAAACATAATGACAATAACAAATCCCAAGGTGTAAATACTGGAAATAAACGAATCACAATATCCAATAAAACAACTGAATAGTGGAAAAGGGCGACACATGCCCAACTGGATAAATAAATGCGAGGATTGGAATAAAAAATGAGATCGTCTAAGTAAGAGGCCTGCAACTCCCACCTAAGCTGGAGAGCGTTCCTTCCAAAGGATCCTATGCAAGATGCCCTTGTGGCTGGGCACCTGTCATATATATACATATATATATACAAGAGATGAGAGATAACAGTAAACAGGTCAGAGCCCGATGGTAAAACAGTTTAAAAAATTAAATTTAGCAAGTATTTAAAATGTTTACTGGCTAATGCAACAACATATTAGTAACAACACTCTCTTGAGAATATCTCACCTCTCTTCTAGTGTGCACACCTATCACACTAATCTTCCCAACAGTTTAACTTATTTTATCTTAAGTTACTCGTAAGATTTCAAGCTGACGATTTCCAATGTTACGGGGGTTAATCTTATTTAACAGTACAATTCTTACATAAGCCTTATTTGATAATAAAGTTTCTCAGTAATATATCATACTTTTCAAACACGTATTCCCAAGTTGAAATAATTATTCTTTTCTTAAATACCATAATCACAGCAGGTAGTTCCCAAATTCCAGATTTAAATATATATTAAATACTCATATAATATATATATTCTAACAGCACCCCACATAAAATCTATGGTGCGGTCATACTCTGCTATCCAGTCCCCGAATCACTCGTACTAAGGGAAATACTAGTTCGGAATCACTCTCGAACTATATTAACATAGAACACATACAATATTGAGGCGAAGCATAGTTTCCAAGTCACTAAGAGGATAACACATACCCCCACGTCTCTTAGGACCGTCTGACTATCGATCCGATAGCCTGTACCAAGGATTCCTATCTTCTAGGGTACGAGTCAATATCCCCCATAAAGGTCCCATCGAGATAAGACTGTCCCAGCGCGGTAACCTCAGGGATAACAAGTAGGGCGGCCATGATTTTTACACGTATATAGTATATTCATAAACAGAGTAATATATATATATATATACTACTACTACTATTACCATGTCAAATTTAGGTACATTCTCATGACCCACAATTATGATATTTATCCTTATTACTCGTTAATTAGTTATCACGTATAACGGTTTATCTATTATTCAAATTTGTTGGATTTTTCCTACTTATTAAGTGACACTCGCGGATTCCTATCCTCCTAAGTGTAATTTCAGTAGGTACTCATTTATTTAATAACGTAACTTCCTTACGAGTCTCACCCTTTAACACATATTCCCATTGTCCCTTATATGTAAAACATCCCCGTGAAAGATTAATCTCGCCTTACATTAAAGGTTTTATATTTTTAATAAGTCCTACTCGTCTTCTTTATATCCCAAAATGCTCTAACATTCATATCCAAGAATGTCTAATCATTTAAGTTGGAACAAACTATAAAAAGGGAAATATGAGTTATACAAGAGGGGTCGATCGATCGATAGAAAGGGGTCGATCGATTGAACCGTCGATCGATCGAAGCTCTTGGCTCGATCGATCGATCAAGCACGTGTGGCGAAAACTGCAAAATACCAGTTACGGTAATTATCATCCAAAATCATCCAAATCCAAGTTTTTAACTCCCAAAACTCCTAGAAATTTATACCTCAATCAATATAAACCCCAATGAACAATATTCTACGTAAGGCATGTAAGTTTCATCAAGTATCATGGATTAAAAGGGCCAAAATTTATATAATTCTCATGAACCCTAAAAATTTCTTTAACTTAATTATTCTCATTCTTTTTCAAGAATTCCTACTTCTAACCCAATGTAAATTTGTGGTTCAACCTCTACATGCGAAGGAAATTTCCAGAATAATGTTTATATCTCTACAACATGCGATTTCTAACCTCCAACATGTGTTTTCTTTCATAAAAATTCATCCTTATCAACCCTAAACTAATATGAATGAAGCATTAACTAAATTAAGCAAGATAAATACTTTTCGAGGAATTTTTGTTTCTGATTTGTGGATGAAATCAGTGTGGTGGTGATCCTTGTTGCGCGATCTAACGTTTGGCGATGACGGCGGTGCAAACGGAGGGGTTCTTGGCCTAGAACTCCTTGGTAAGCTCTTCCTTTCCTTCTCTAATGGCCGTCTTTTGTTTTTGGTTGTGTTAACCCTAGAAGACAACCTTAAGCATCTGATATAACCTAGAAAATTCGTAGGTTTCCAAGCCCAAAAATACAAAATGCCTAAAACGCCCTCCCGGGGTGTTAATTTAGCCTAAAAACGCCCCGAGACCCAAACTAAACCCCCGGGTACATTATTTTGACTATCTCGACCCTTTCGGATACTTTGGCGCACTCTAAATGACCATACGAGTGACTTATAATTTATTAACTTTTATTAATCAAAATTTAGTCCCGACACGACACGGGCGCGTCCCGACTTAAATTTCCAAAATTGTCATTTTATTCACTCGTCACATTTAATAGAACAAATTTTATATATTAATTTGCTCATTAGTAATATTCAACAAGTTTCCAATAATTACTAACTCTCGTCACATTAGTAATTAAAAATAATTAATTTTCTGGATTTATATTAAATTAATAACTCACATCAAATTTAATAAATCCCCAAATTTAGAAAGTATAAAAATACGGGGTATTACATACTTCCCCCCTAATAACGGAATTTTGACCCGAAATTCAGAAAATAAGGCATACCTGCTAAGAATAAATGTGGGTATTTCTCGCACATATCTGCCTCGTGCTCCCAGTTGGATTCCTCCACATTATGATGCTCCCACTGGACCCGTACAAGTGGAACTACCTTCGACCTCAATCTCCTTTCGCTATGGTCTAGGATAGCCACTGGTCTTTCCTCGTAAGAGCTTTCGGGCTGTAAGTCAATCTCCTCAATCGTGATATGGGTATGGGCCATGTCATCCCGAAGATATCGTCTCAACGACGAGATGTGGAATACATAGTGAATGCGATGTAAATGCTCTGGCAGCCCCAATCTGTATGCTACCGGTCCAATCCTCTCGATGATGGGAAATGGTCCCACGTACCTCGGGGCCAATTTTCATCTCTTCCCAAATCTAATCACTCATTTTCATAGGAGATACACGTAGTACTACTTGGTCCCCCACGTTAAACTCTATGAAGAACCGTTTTGCATCGGCGTAGCTTTTCTTCCTGTCTTGGGCTACCCGGATGCGATTCCTGATAATCTCAATCCTCGCGGAGGTTTGCTGAATTACCTCTGGTTCGAGCAACTTATTATCCCCCACCTCTAGACAACACGTTGGGGAACAATAAGGCCTGCCATACAAAGCCTTGAATGGAGCCCTGCCAATCGTGAAATGATAAGAGTTATTATAAGAGAACTCTACCAGTGGAAGATGTGGCTCCCAACCTCCTCCAAAATCAAGGACACACATGCGTAGCATATCCTCCAATATCTGATTAGTACGCTCTGTTTGTCCATCTGTCTGTGGGTGATAAGCTGAACTCAACCTCAACTCTGTACCCATGGCCTCCTAAAAGCTCTCTCAGAAACGTGACACGAAGATTTTATCTCTATCTGACACAATATTCAGGGGCACCCCATGTAATCTGACAATCTCAGGAATGAACAACTGCGCATACTGACCTGTGGTATAGTATGTCCGTACCGACAGAAAATGAGCCACCTTGGTCAAACGGTCCACAATCACCCAGATGGAGTCGTGGCCCCGCTGTGATGTAGGTAATCCAGTAAAAAAATCCATAGAAATACTCTCCCACTTCCACGCGGGTATTTCCAATGGCTGAAGCAACCGTGATGGTTTCTGGTGGTCCACCTTCACCAGCTGGCAGGTAGAACACTTGGAAACGAACTTAGTGATTTCCTTTTTCATCCCACTCCACCAAAATTGCTGCCTTATATCCTGGTACATCTTATCTCCCCCAGGATGCACCGCAAATCAGGACCCGTGAGACTGGGTCATCACTGCATGACGTAGTTCTGCTCCTTCTGGGACCACCAATCTCCCATTAAACCTCAACCCTCCATCAGAACTGACAGAATAGGACTCAACACCCTCAGCTAAAAGTCGTACAATCTGCTCCTGGCAAAATGAGTCTGTGGTTTGTGCCTGTATTACCCTCGTAACAATCTCGAGTGTCACTGTCATGACAGATATGAAGGAACGGGCTACTGCGTCCTCGTGACCCAACTCTTTCCACTTCGCTTTCCAGATGTCCGCTACATCGTCTACCAGCCTACGACTCAATGCATTGGCAACTACGTTAGCTTTCCCCGAATGGTATTGTATGTCGAACTAATAGTCCTTCACAAACTCTAACCACCTGTGCTGATGCATATTCAGCTCTCACAGAGTGAACAGATACTGCAGTAACTTGTGGTCTGTGAACAAGCGAAATTTCTCCCACAGTAAATAGTGCCTCCATATCCTCAATGCAAAAATGACCGCTGCTAACTCTAGGTCATGTGTGGGGTAATTCTTCTCGTGAGGATTAAGCTTGCGAGAGGCAAAAGCTATAGCCTTCTCCTTCTGCTGAAGTATTCCCCCGAGTCCCCGTAAAGAGGCGTCGGTGCAAACCAGATACTCCATGTCCGGCTTAGGTAAAGCAAGGATCGGTGCTGAAGTAAGCTTGTCTTTCGGCTCGTCGAAAGCCAATTGATAAGAATCGTCCCAAACATATGGTACCCCCTTGCGAGTCAGGTTCGTCAATGGACCCGCTATTTTGGAAAACCCCCAAATAAATCTCCTGTAGTATCCCACTAATCCTAAGAAACTATGTACTTCCGTCGGTGTCGTGGGTTGTCCCCACTAACTCACCGCTAACACTTTACTCGGGTCAACTGCTATCCCCTGTTCAAAAATAACATTCTCCAAGAACTGTACTTCCCGTAACCAGAACCCGCACTTCTCGTACTTATCATACAACTGATGCCCTCGTAGAGTCTGAAGAACCTGCCTCAAGTTCTTGGCATGCTCTTCCTCGGTGTGTGAATATATCAAGATGTCATCTATGAAGACGATGACAAACTGATCCAAGAACTCTCTGAACACTCAGTTCATCAAGTCCATAAATACGGCTGGAGCATTTGTGAGTCCAAATGGCATCACTCTGAACTCATAGGACCCATATCTCGTCAAGATAGCAGTCTTTGAAACATCCTACTCCCTAATACGTAGCTGATGGTATCCTGACCTCAGATCTATTTTCGAAAAGAAAGTTTCTCCCCTCAGCTGGTCGAACAGATCATCGATCCGAGGCAACGGATACTTGTTCCATATCGTGACCTTGTTCAGTTCCCGGTAGTCCACACATAGCCTCAGTGAACCATCTCTCTTTTTCACAAACAACACTAGAGCGCCCCAAGGTGAGGTACTCCAATGAATGAAACCCTGGCCTAACAATTGCTCTATCTGATTCCGTAACTCACACATTTACGTTAGAGCCATACGGTATGGAGCACGTGCTATCGGTCGAGTATCCAGTAATAAATTTATGACAAAATCTATCTCTCGACTGGGGGGTAGGCCTGGTATCTCCTGAAATACATCAGAATACTCACGAATAACTGGGATCGAGTCTAAGGGAATCACGACCTCCTTAGAGGTATCCTCCTCTATGTAATATAAATGAGCGATCGAGCCTCCCTCTTGGAGAGGCATCGCCACTACAAACATCTCTTGCCCCGGAATGGAAAAGATAATACTGCCACCGAAACAATCTATCATGGCTCTGTAAGCCGCGAGCCAATCCATACCAATAATAACGTCGTGATCATGCATATCTAAGACTAACATGTCTGCTGGTAATACCAAACTACCTATCTCTACTCCCACACCCCGGCATATAAAGAAAATTAACGATCCATTTCCCAGTGGTGAGTCTACACACGTTACAGTGCTCTCTGGTGTGGTTAATAACCCTAAAGCCTTCACAAAATGGGTAGCTATAAAAAAGTGTGTCGCTCCAGTATCAAATAAAACCCGACCCATAGTACCATGGATAGGAAACATACCCTCAATCGCGGGTGGTGCCTATGGAGCTACTGCTTGGTGGACGTTATAAACACGTCCGTACTGTAACTTCCCCTACTGCACTGGAGCAGCTGGAATGGCTGGTAGGGCTGGTACCTGAGCTGGTGCTGGGAGGGCGGTTGGAAAGAGTGGCCTCTATGGTTCATTACGGGCACCCTGCTGCTGTGCGACCCTAGCACCCTCTGGACAATCCTGGCGCTTGTGGAAATTTTTACCACACCCATGTAATACCCCGTATTTTTGTGATATTTATTTATGGGATTAATTGAATTAAATGTGTATTAATTGGAAATTAATCCGGATAAAAATACTAGCGAGATGCGAGTTAGTATTTGATATTAATGAGTATATATGGCTATATATGAATATTGAATTATGAAATTTGTCGTGAGATAGAAATACGACAATTTGGAAATCTTGTTGAGATGCGTGTGACAGTCGCGTCATGGAATATAATTATGATAATTAAAAAGTGAATTTTATTTCTATAAACCGTATGGTTGTTTTGAGTGCGCCAACGCATCCGGAAGGGTCTAAATAGTCAGAAAACACTAGCCGGGGGTTTAGTTTGGGTCCCGGGATATTTTTAGGCAATGCCGGCAATGTGTAAGGGTAGTTTGGTACTTTTGAATTTTTGGGAATTAAAACCTACGAAAATTGGGAATTAAAAAGCTGACTTGGTAATTACCCACTAAACCCACTAACCACATCTTAGGATTTAATGGGCTACGGGGATTATTAGAATTGTTCCAAAAGTTCCTAAGGCAAAAACCCTAGCCACCATTGTCCCTTGGAGAAGAAAGCTTGTAGAGAGAGAAGAGAGGAGAATTCTGCAAAGAGAGAGAGAACCATTCATCAGATCGACATCAAAATCCAGAGATACACATAAGGCAAGTGGTTTAATTTCGTTATTTTGCAAAGAATGTTTCTTCCATGTGTAGGAAATTGATAAAATCTTATTGTTCTTGGGAGTTGATGAAAACCCCATTTAAATTGGATGTAGAATTTACATTTTTGATGAGGAATCGCATGTAGATTTGTACTTAGATGATTATTCTAAGGATAATATTTTGGATAAAACGAAAATCGGATTTAATTAGACTCTTTGATGATTTATAAACTTCTAGGGTTCATATTCTTGAGATTGGGGAAATATGAAGAGATTTGAAAATTGAATGAGGTTAGGATGAATTAACCCCACAAAATGCGTTAGTATATGACCTAAATATGTTTAGGGATGATTAGTAGCTTTGAACAATCATTGGATTAGTGTTTGGATGAGGTTAGAGGTCAAGAGAAGTTGGAAAAACGAGTTAAGGAAAATCTGGGCTCGAATCTGGCCACTCGTTAGAAGACCTGCCCAGGTCGTTCGAACGAGCTCGTTCGAACGAGCTTCTAACGAGTTGACATTTTAACTTCTAATGAGGGTGATGTTTGTTCGATGACTTTCGTTCGAACGAGATCTCGTTAGAAGGCCCACTTCGTTCGAACGAACTCTCGTTCGAACAGCCTCGTTCGAACGAACTCTCGTTCGAACAACCTCGTTCGAACGAGACTTCTAACGAGTTGACGGTTTAGGCTTTTTAGCCTGTTTTGATTTCGCGTGTCCCGTAACCTTATTTAATGGTACAGATAACCTTCCCTTGATGATAAATTGATATAGTAGGGACATTTGAGATATATAGAGGAGTAAAAGCTCGAAGTGTGATTCGAACCAAATGGAAATTATGGAGTAGGACGTGAGTGTCTATTACGATGCGAGAACATTTACGGCCTAAATAATTATATTAACCGAGAACATATAAATTGTGTAGAATTATATGTCGGTACGAATGAGAAGTGTACCACCAATATATTATGGTGATTACTAAGATGTGTGCATACTTAGTATATGTATTGCTTTTATGTGTATGACATACCTACCATACTTGCTATCACGGTAGGTTTACGCTCGCTTAGGTCCCTCTAATCCTTGTGTTGCCCGGATTTAGACTGGTACCTCGATGAACATAGGTCATAGAAGGACTTATTGGGATGTTAATAAGTCTGCTGATCGTGGGAGCGCAGGTATGTGCGTGACCCATGTGATGTGACTGTGTTCGCCTCCATTATTTGTGATTGTTGTTATCTGAGAACGATTCCTGAGAGATTTGGAATGCATGATCCTTATGTATGTGATGTACCGGGATGGATAGCAGAGTATGTGTGCACCAAAGCTTAGTCTCGGGGGTGCTTATATTGTATATTTATGACGTGAATAATATACACTTAATTAATGGGAACTTTCATGTGTTATTGTGTGTATAAATATGGAAACGTTTTGAGAAAACATAAAGGGATAACCTGAAATGAATTGTATTACTAATTGAGAATCTGGGTTTAAGTAAAGCCCTCTATTGATTTAATAATGCTAGAATGTAAAATGGGAATCGAGTAGTAAGGGGTAGAACTTATTACGATTTGGTTAGATATGTATGTCATTTAGATGGGTACGGTACGTTAGGAGTGCACATGTAGTCGAGAGGTGAGAATTTCATGTGAGTGCACGTCCTAACATGTATTTTGCATTTAATGTTTTAATGTTATTAAAACACTTGTTGTTTTTAAAATGATTTCCACTTTCGGGCTCTGACCCATTTGCTTTCAAATCTATTTTTGTAAAAACCATTTTAGGTGCCCAGCCACAAGGACACCATGCTTAGGATCCTCATTCAGGTGACGAGTTGTAGCTATTTGTGGAAGTTACAGGACTTTGCTTGTAGACGCTTCATCTATCTTGACTCTATATTCAACATTTATCAGTTGTAGGGCATGTCGCCCATTTCTTTTAGAGGCATTTCATTTATTTCAGTTATTCAGACTTCTGGCATGTAATTAATTCAGGATTCAGACTTGTCATATTACTTTCAGTTGTGGGATTGTTGTGAGGAGTTTTCCTCCGGACTTATTATTATTTGTTAGTTATTTCATTACTTCGTTATGGTAAATGGATTATGTTGTTCTTCCATTATTCTTTATTGCATGTTAATCAGACTTAACTTAAAATTTGGCAACTTACTTTTTAAATACTAGGTGGTTAGTAATTATTAAAATGTTTTCGACAGTGATGCTATTAACTGAACCAACTTGGCATTTTGTATTCATTTAATAAAGGAGTAGCTACCCGGTATTTAATTAGTCGGGGTGTAACAAGTGGTATCAGAGCATCAGGTTCTAGTGTCCTTTAGGATCTGTACGACTTATTATGTTTCCGCTGAGCTTTCTTTGAAGTAGAGCCCTATATTTTAGGACTGTTGTATTCTTTTGTATATGCTACGTTCTTCAGCTATTTTGAGTTTATAACTGTGAACTTATAAACTTTATTCTTGTTTCATAATGCCTCCACGACGTGCACAAAGGATTCCCAGGGATGCAACGCCAGAACCACAACCCACACCAATTCAGGGCACGATGAATGCCACAGAGGTTGCAGCCATTGTGGCCTAGGCGGTAAATGCCGCACTAGCCGTAGTTCAGCAGGCACCACCTCAGGCGCCGATAGCTGCGCCAGTTCAGGCTCATGCATTCCCGTCTTCTTGGGAACGTGTACATGATGCTTTTCAGAAAGCACACCCTCCGGAGTCCGCAGGTAGCTCCGATGTTGTGGTTTCGAGTCAGTGGAGGAAGGATATTCAGCGGCACTTGAGGATGTATGAGTGCAACGATGTCCAGAAGCAGATACTAGCTACCCTTAAGCTAGTGGGGTCTGCACTGCAGTGGTGGGAGTCTATGACCACCGTGGAGGAGAGAGATACTCTCACTATCCAGGAATTTTGGGTGCGGTTTGACCGCAAGTACTTTCCGTCAACTGTTCACACGGAGATGAGGAGGAAGTTGATGAGCCTCAAGCAGGAGGGTAAGACTGTGGCCGAGTATAAGGCCGAATTCACTGATCTTCTGAACATTGTTCCGGATGAGATACCGACAGAGGAGAAGAAGATATAGAAATTTACGGATGGGTTGACATGGAGGATTCGTCAACACTTGTTAGGGAACCTCTCGTTAGCCACTTATTCTGATGTGGTTAACGCTGCACTGTTACACTGCCAGGATCATCTCTTTCACATGGCTGAAGGCAAGAGGTCAGGAGAGTCCAGCCATCAGGGCAGGGCTGGGGGAAATGGTGCCAGTGGGAAACATTCTGTTCAGGGGCAGAGGCAGGGTGACCAGGGTTCCCAGCAGGGGGATCATAAGAGGTTCAGAATGGGAAATTTTAGGCATGGACTGGGAGGTTTCCGGCAGGGCCATCAGGGTCCGAACGGCCATCAGAATCAACAGGGTCAGAATGGTCAACAACAGTTTCAGCAGGGCTAGTGGAGGAACGGTAACGGCCACCAGGTCCGGGGGCAGCAGGGACAGAGGGGGGGAACTTCCCGGGGAAGTGTTTCGTTTGTGGCAAGACTGGCCATAAATTCCAGGACTGTCCTGATAGGGGCAGGGCCCCGCAGCAGCAACAGGGTGCTCGACATGAGCTATAGAGGCCACTTTTTCCACCTACCCTCCCAGCTCCAGCCCAGGTGCCAGCACTACCAGCCATTCCAGCAGTTCCTGTGCAGCAGGGGCAGTTACAGTATGGACGTGTCTATAACGTCCACCAGGCAGTAGCTCCATAGGCACCACCCGCGATTGAGTGTATGTTTTCTATCCATGGTACTATGGGTCAAGTTTTGTTTGATATGGGGGCAACGCATTGTTTTATAGCTACACATTTTGCGAAAGCCTTGGGGTTGTTAGCCACAGCAGAGAGCACAATGACGTGTGTAGACTCACCATTGGGGAGTGGGTCACTTATTTTCTTTATATGCCGGGGAGTTGGGGTAGAGATTGGTAGTTTGGTATTACCTGCAGACATGTTGGTATTAGATATGCATGATGTGATTATCGGTATGGATTGGCTCGCGGATTATAGATCCATGATTGATTGCTTCGGTGGGAGCATTGTTTTTGCCATTTCGGGGCAAGAGATGTTTGTAGTGGCGATGCCTCGCCCAGAGGGAGGTTCGACCGCTCATTTGTACTACATAGAGGAGGATACCTCTAAGGAGGTTGTGATTCCTTTAGATTCGATTCCGGTTGTTAGGGAGTATTCCGATGTATTCCAGGAGATACCAGGCCTACCCCCCAGTCGAGAGATAGACTTTGTCATAGACTTATTGTCGGATACGAGACCTATAGCACGCGCACCGTACCGTATGGCTCCGGCAAAGATGCGAGAGCTACGAGATCAGATTGAACAGTTGTTGGGTCAGGGGTTTATACGGAGGAGTACTTCTCCGTGGGGTGCCCATGTGTTGTTCGTGAAGAAGAGAGATGGTTCACTGAGATTGTGTGTGGACTACCAGGAGTTCAACAAAGTTACGATACGGAATAAGTATCCATTGCCTCGAATCGATGACTTATTCGACTAGTTGAGAGGAGCTTCTTTCTTCTCGAAGATTGATTTGAGATCGGGATACCATCAGTTGCGTATCAGGGAGGAGGACATCTCGAAGACTGCGTTCTTAACGAGATATGGTTCTTACGAGTTTCGGGTTATGCCTTTTGGTTTGACCAATGCTCCAGCCGTGTTTATGGACTTGATGAATAGGGTGTTCAGAGGTTTCCTAGATCAGTTTGTCATTGTCTTCATTGATGATATTCTGGTTTACTCCCAGACAGAGGAGGAGCACGCCGAGCATTTGAGGTAAGTTTTGCAGACGCTACGTCAGAACGAGCTGTATGCAAAGTATGAAAAGTGCGGGTTTTGGATGAAGGAGGTCCAGTTTTTGGGACATATTATTTCCGACCGGGGAATATCTGTTGATCCGGGGAAAGTATCAGCGGTGAGGGAGTGGGGACAGCCCACGACACTTTCTTGGGATTAGATTTTCGAAGATAGCGGGTCCTTTGACACATCTGACTCGTAAGGGTGTGCCATTCATCTAGAGTGATGCCTGTCAATTGGAATTCGATGAGTTGAAGGATAAGTTGACCTCAGCACCTGTGTTAGCATTTCCGAGACCAGGAGTTGAGTATCCAGTTTACACCGATGCGTCCTTGCAAGGACTTGGAGGTGTATTACATCAGGAGAGTCAGGCCATAGCTTATTCTTCCCGTAAGCTTAAGCCTCACGAGAAGAATTACCCCACTCATGACTTGGAGTTGGCGGCAGTTGTATTTGCCCTTCGGATATGGAGACATTACCTTTTGGGGGAGAAGTTTCGATTATTCACGGACCACAAGTCCCTATAGTACCTATTCACACAGAAGGAGTTGAATATGCGGCAACGGAGGTGGCTTGAGTTCGTGAAGGATTATCAGTTCGATATCCAGTATCACCCGGGGAAGGCTAATGTGGTAGCAGATGCGTTGAGCCGTAGGCCATTAGATGAGGTGGCAGGGGTGTGGAAGGCCAAGTGGAAGGAGTTGGGACACTAGGATGCAGTGGCCCGATCATTCATGTCTGTGATGACGGTTACGCAGCAGATTGTCATGAAGGTGGTAAAGGCACAGGCAAATGACTCGTTCTGTCAGGAGCAGATAGTTCGATTACTAACAGAGGGAGCCGAGTCCTATACCGTTAGCTTAGACGGGGGATTACGCTTCAATGGGATATTGGTAGTTCCGTAAGGGGAGGAATTGCGGCACAAGGTGATGGCAGAGTCGCACGGCTCACGGTTTGTGGTACATCCCGGTGGGGACAAAATGTACGAAGACATGAGACGAGAGTATTGGTGGAGCGGGATGAAGAGAGATATTACCGTATTTGTTTCAAAATGCGCCACTTGTCAGCTAGTAAAAGTGGATCATCAGAGACCGGCAGGACTTCTACAGCCGTTGGAGGTCCCGATGTGGATGTGGGAGAGCATCTCCATGGACTTTATCACGGGGTTGCCTACGTCACAGAGAGGTCACGACTCCATTTGGGTAATTGTGGACAGGTTGACCAAAGTCGCTCATTTTTTACCCGTAAGGACAGACTACACTACGGGACAGTATGCCCAGCTCTTTATTGCAGAGATAGTGAGACTTCACGGTGTACCCCTAAATATCGTGTCTGACCGAGACAAGATATTTGTTTCACGGTTTTGGGAAAGTTTTCAGGAGGCCATGGGCACGGAATTGCGGTTGAGTATGCCGTACCACCCGCAGACCGATGGGCAGATCGAGCTTACAAAACAGATGTTGGAGGACATGCTACGTATGTGCATCATTGATTTTGGGGGTGGATGGGAGCAGTATCTTCCACTGGTGGAGTTTGCTTACAATAACTCCTACCAGTTCACCATTGGCATGGCTCCATTTGAGGCGTTGTACGGTAGACCTTGTCGTTCCCCAGCATGTTGGTTGGAGGTGGGGGACAACAAACTACTTGGGCCGAAAGTGATTCAGGATACTTCGGCGAGGATAGAATTGATTCGGAGTCGCATTCGGGTAGCTCAGGATCGGCAGAAGAGCTATGCTGATGCGAAGAGGTTCTTCAGGGAGTTCCAAGTGGGGGACCAAGTTTTGCTCAGAGTATCTCCTATGAAGGGGATTATGCGTTTCGGGAAGAAAGGGAAGTTGGCACCGAGATATGTGGGAACATTTCCTATTATTGAGCGGATTGGACCGGTTGCGTATAGACTTGGGTTACCGGAGCATTTGCATCGGATTCACGATGTATTTCATATTTCCTCGCTAAGGAAATATCTTAGAGACGATTTGGCTCATTCTCATATTTCTTTGGAGGACATCGATCTCCAGCTTGATAGCTCCTACGAGGAGGGGCCGATTGCTATTTTGGACCGAAGTGAGCCGAAACTGAGGTCAAAGATAGTTCCGTTTGTGCCTGTTCAGTGGCGACATCATAGCGTCGAGGAGTCCACATGGGAGCGCGAAGATGAGATGCAAGAACGTTATCCAGAGTTGTTCTTACCAGGTACTTTCTAGTTCCGAATTTCGGGACGAAATTCAGTTATTAGGGAGGAAGTATGTAATACCCCGTATTTTTGTGATATTTATTTATGGGATTAATTGAATTAAATGTGTATTAATTAGAAATTAATCCAGATAAAAATACTTGCGAGATTCGAGTTAGTATTTGATATTAATGAGTATATATGGCTATATATGAATATTGAATTATGAAATTTGTCGTGAGATAGAAATACGGAAATTTGGAAATCTTGTTGAGATGCGTGTGACAGTCGCGTCATGGAATATAATTATGATAATTAAAAAGTGAATTTTATTTCTATAAACCATATGGTCGTTTTGAGTGCGCCAACGCGTCCGGAAGGGTCGAAATAGTCAAAAAACACTAGTCGGGGGTTTAGTTTGGGTCCCGGGGCATTTTTAGGCAATGCCGGCAACGTATAAGGGTAGTTTGGTAATTTTGAATTTTGGGAATTAAAACCTACGAAAATTGGGAATTAAAAAGCTGACTTGGTAATTACCCACTAACCACATCTTAGGACTTAATGGGCTACATGGATTATTAGAATTGTTCCAAAAGTTCCTAAGGCAAAAACCCTAGCCACCATTGTCACTTGGAGAAGAAAACTTGTAGAGAGAGAAGAGAGGAGAATTCTGCAGAGAGAGAGAGAGAACCATTCATCAGATCGACATCAAAATCCAGAGATACACATAAGGCAAGTGGTTTAATTTCGTTATTTTGCAAAGAATGTTTCTTCCATGTGTAGGAAATTGATAAAATCTTATTATTCTTGGGAGTTGATGAAAAACCCATTTAAATTGGATGTAGAATTTACATTTTTGATGAGGAATCGCATGTAGATTTGTACTTAGATGATTATTCTAAGGATAATATTTTGGATAAAATGAAAATCGGATTTAATTAGACTCTTTTATGATTTATAAACTTCTAGGGTTCATATTCTTGAGATTGGGGAAATATGAAGAGATTTGAAAATTGAATGAGGTTAGGATGAATTAACCCCACAAAATGCGTTAGTATATGACCTAAATATGTTTAGGGATGATTAGTAGCTTTGAACAATCATTGGATTAGTGTTTGGATGAGGTTAGAGGTCAAGAGAAGTTGGAAAAACGAGTTAAGGAAAATCTGGGCTCGAATCTGGCCACTCGTTAGAAGACCTGCCCAGGTCGTTCGAACGAGCTCGTTCGAACGAGCTTCTAACGAGTTGACATTTTAACTTCTAATGAGGGTGATGTTTGTTCGATGACTTTCGTTCGAACGAGATCTCATTAGAAGGCCCACTTCGTTCGAACGAACTCTCGTTCGAACAGCCTCGTTCGAACGAACTCTCGTTCGAACAACCTCGTTCGAACGAGACTTCTAACGAGTTTACGGTTTAGGCTTTTTAGCCTGTTTTGATTTCGCGTGTCCCGTAACCTTATTTAATGGTAGAGATAACCTTCCCTTGATGATAAATTGATATAGTAGGGACATTTGAGATATATAGAGGAGTAAAAGCTCGAAGTGTGATTCGAACCAAATGGAAATTATGGAGTAGGACGTGAGTGTCTATTACGATGCGAAAACATTTACGGCCTAAATAATTATATTAACCGAGAACATATAAATTGTGTAGCATTATATGTCGGTACGAATGAGAAGTGTACCACCAATATATTATGGTGATTACTAAGATGTGTGCATACTTAGTATATGTATTGCTTTTATGTGTATGACATACCTACCATACTTGCTATCACGGGAGGTTTACGCTCGCTTAGGTCCCTCTAATCCTTGTGTTGCCCGGATTTAGACTGGTACCTCGATGAACATAGGTCATAGAAGGACTTATTGGGATGTTAATAAGTCTGCTGATCGTGGGAGCGCAGGTATGTGCGTGACCCATGTGATGTGACTGTGTTCGCCTCCATTATTTGTGATTGTTGTTATCTGAGAACGATTCCTGAGAGATTTGGAATGCATGATCCTTATGTACGTGATGTACCGGGATGGATAGCAGAGTATGTGTGCACCAAAGCTTAGTCTCGGGGGTGCTTATATTGTATATTTATGACGTGAATAATATACACTTAATTAATGGGAACTTTCATGTGTTATTGTGTGTATAAATATGGAAACGTTTTGAGAAAACATAAAGGGATAACCTGAAATGAATTGTATTACTAATTGAGAATCTGGGTTTAAGTAAAGCCCTCTATTGATTTAATAATGCTAGAATGTAAAATGGGAATCGAGTAGTAAGGGGTAGAACTTATTACGGTTTGGTTAGATATGTATGTCATTTAGATGGGTACGGTACGTTAGGAGTGCACATGTAGTCGAGAGGTGAGAATTTCATGTGAGTGCACGTCCTAACATGTATTTTGCATTTAATGTTTTAATGTTATTAAAACACTTGTTGTTTTTAAAATGATTTCCACTTTCGGGCTCTGACCCATTTGCTTTCAAATCTATTTTTGTAAAAACCATTTTAGATGCCCAGCCACAAGGACACCATGCTTAGGATCCTCATTCAGGTGACGAGTTGTAGCTATTTGTGGAAGTTACAGGACTTTGCTTGTAGACGCTTCATCTATCTTGACTCTATATTCAACATTTATCAGTTGTAGGGCATGTCGCCCATTTCTTTTAGAGGCATTTCATTTATTTCAGTTATTCAGACTTCTGGCATGTAATTAATTCAGGATTCAGACTTGTCATATTACTTTCAGTTGTGGGATTGTTGTGAGGAGTTTTCCTCCGGACTTATTATTATTTGTTAGTTATTTCATTACTTCGTTATGGTAAATGGATTATGTTGTTCTTCCATTATTCTTTATTGCATGTTAATCAGACTTAACTTAAAATTTGGCAACTTACTTTTTAAATACTAGGTGGTTAGTAATTATTAAAATGTTTTCGACAGTGATGCTATTAACTGAACCAACTTGGCATTTTGTATTCATTTAATAAAGGAGTAGCTACCCGGTATTTAATTAGTCGGGGTGTAACAAGTGGTATCAGAGCATCAGGTTCTAGTGTCCTTTAGGATCTGTACGACTTATTATGTTTCCGCTGAGCTTTCTTTGAAGTAGAGCCCTATATTTTAGGACTGTTGTATTCTTTTGTATATGCTACGTTCTTCAGCTATTTTGAGTTTATAACTGTGAACTTATAAACTTTATTCTTGTTTCATAATGCCTCCACGACGTGCACAAAGGATTCCCAGGGATGCAACGCCAGAACCACAACCCACACCAATTCAGGGCACGATGAATGCCACAGAGGTTGCAGCCATTGTGGCCTAGGCGGTAAATGCTGCACTAGCCGTAGTTCAGCAGGCACCACCTCAGGCGCCGATAGCCGCGCCAGTTCAGGCTCATGCATTCCCGTCTTCTTGGGAACGTGTACATGATGCTTTTCAGAAAGCACACCCTCCGGAGTCCGCAGGTAGCTCCGATGTTGTGGTTTCGAGTCAGTGGAGGAAGGATATTCAGCGGCACTTGAGGATGTATGAGTGCAACGATGTCCAGAAGCAGATACTAGCTACCCTTAAGCTAGTGGGGTCTGCACTGCAGTGGTGGGAGTCTATGACCACCGTGGAGGAGAGAGATACTCTCACTATCCAGGAATTTTGGGTGCGGTTTGACCGCAAGTACTTTCCGTCAACTGTTCACACGGAGATGAGGAGGAAGTTGATGAGACTCAAGCAGGAGGGTAAGACTGTGGCCGAGTATAAGGCCGAATTCACTGATCTTCTGAACATTGTTCCGGATGAGATACCGACAGAGGAGAAGAAGATATAGAAATTTACGGATGGGTTGACATGGAGGATTCGTCAACACTTGTTAGGGAACCTCTCGTTAGCCACTTATTCTGATGTGGTTAACGCTGCACTGTTACACTGCCAGGATCATCTCTTTCACATGGCTGAAGGCAAGAGGTCAGGAGAGTCCAGCCATCAGGGCAGGGCTGGGGGAAATGGTGCCAGTGGGAAACATTCTGTTCAGGGGCAGAGGCAGGGTGACCAGGGTTCCCAGCAGGGGGATCATAAGAGGTTCAGAATGGGAAATTTTAGGCATGGACTGGGAGGTTTCCGGCAGGGCCATCAGGGTCCGAACGGCCATCAGAATCAACAGGGTCAGAATGGTCAACAACAGTTTCAGCAGGGCTAGTGGAGGAACGGTAACGGCCACCAGGTCCGGGGGCAGCAGGGACAGAGGGGGGGAACTTCCCGGGGAAGTGTTTCGTTTGTGGCAAGACTGGCCATAAATTCCAGGACTGTCCTGATAGGGGCAGGGCCCCGCAGCAGCAACAGGGTGCTCGACATGAGCTATAGAGGCCACTTTCTCCACCTACCCTCCCAGCTCCAGCCCAGGTGCCAGCACTACCAGCCATTCCAGCAGTTCCTGTGCAGCAGGGGCAGTTACAGTATGGACGTGTCTATAACGTCCACCAGGCAGTAGCTCCATAGGCACCACCCGCGATTGAGTGTATGTTTTCTATCCATGGTACTATGGGTCAAGTTTTGCTTGATATGGGGGCAACGCATTGTTTTATAGCTACACATTTTGCGAAAGCCTTAGGGTTGTTAGCCACAGCAGAGAGCACAATGACGTGTGTAGACTCACCATTGGGGAGTGGGTCACTTATTTTCTTTATATGCCGGGGAGTTGGGGTAGAGATTGGTAGTTTGGTATTACCTGCAGACATGTTGGTATTAGATATGCATGATGTGATTATCGGTATGGATTGGCTCGCGGATTATAGAGCCATGATTGATTGCTTCGGTGGGAGCATTGTTTTTGCCATTTCGGGGCAAGAGATGTTTGTAGTGGCGATGCCTCGCCCAGAGGGAGGTTCGACCGCTCATTTGTACTACATAGAGGAGGATACCTCTAAGGAGGTTGTGATTCCTTTAGATTCGATTCCGGTTGTTAGGGAGTATTCCGATGTATTCCAGGAGATACCAGGCCTACCCCCCAGTCGAGAGATAGACTTTGTCATAGACTTATTGTCGGATACGAGACCTATAGCACGCGCACCGTACCGTATGGCTCCGGCAAAGATGCGAGAGCTACGAGATCAGATTGAACAGTTGTTGGGTCAGGGGTTTATACGGAGGAGTACTTCTCCGTGGGGTGCCCATGTGTTGTTCGTGAAGAAGAGAGATGGTTCACTGAGATTGTGTGTGGACTACCAGGAGTTCAACAAAGTTACGATACGGAATAAGTATCCATTGCCTCGAATCGATGACTTATTCGACTAGTTGAGAGGAGCTTCTTTCTTCTCGAAGATTGATTTGAGATCGGGATACCATCAGTTGCGTATCAGGGAGGAGGACATCTCGAAGACTGCGTTCTTAACGAGATATGGTTCTTACGAGTTTCGGGTTATGCCTTTTGGTTTGACCAATGCTCCAGCCGTGTTTATGGACTTGATGAATAGGGTGTTCAGAGGTTTCCTAGATCAGTTTGTCATTGTCTTCATTGATGATATTCTGGTTTACTCCCAGACAGAGGAGGAGCACGCCGAGCATTTGAGGTAAGTTTTGCAGACGCTACGTCAGAACGAGCTGTATGCAAAGTATGAAAAGTGCGGGTTTTGGATGAAGGAGGTCCAGTTTTTGGGACATATTATTTCCGACCGGGGAATATCTGTTGATCCGGGGAAAGTATCAGCGGTGAGGGAGTGGGGACAGCCCACGACACTTTCTTGGGATTAGATTTTCGAAGATAGCGGGTCCTTTGACACATCTGACTCGTAAGGGTGTGCCATTCATCTAGAGTGATGCCTGTCAATTGGAATTCGATGAGTTGAAGGATAAGTTGACCTCAGCACCTGTGTTAGCATTTCCGAGACCAGGAGTTGAGTATCCAGTTTACACCGATGCGTCCTTGCAAGGACTTGGAGGTGTATTACATTAGGAGAGTCAGGCCATAGCTTATTCTTCCCGTAAGCTTAAGCCTCACGAGAAGAATTACCCCACTCATGACTTGGAGTTGGCGGCAGTTGTATTTGCCCTTCGGATATGGAGACATTACCTTTTGGGGGAGAAGTTTCGATTGTTCACGGACCACAAGTCCCTATAGTACCTATTCACACAGAAGGAGTTGAATATGCGGCAACGGAGGTGGCTTGAGTTCGTGAAGGATTATCAGTTCGATATCTAGTATCACCCGGGGAAGGCTAATGTGGTAGCAGATGCGTTGAGCCGTAGGCCATTAGATGAGGTGGCAGGGGTGTGGAAGGCCAAGTGGAAGGAGTTGGGACACTAGGATGCAGTGGCCCGATCATTCATGTCTGTGATGACGGTTACGCAGCAGATTGTCATGAAGGTGGTAAAGGCACAGGCAAATGACTCGTTCTGTCAGGAGCAGATAGTTCGATTACTAACAGAGGGAGCCGAGTCCTATACCGTTAGCTTAGACGGGGGATTACGCTTCAATGGGATATTGGTAGTTCCGTAAGGGGAGGAATTGCGGCACAAGGTGATGGCAGAGTCGCACGGCTCACGGTCCGTGGTACATCCCGGTGGGGACAAAATGTACGAAGACATGAGACGAGAGTATTGGTGGAGCGGGATGAAGAGAGATATTACCGTATTTGTTTCAAAATGCGCCACTTGTCAGCTAGTAAAAGTGGATCATCAGAGACCGGCAGGACTTCTACAGCCGTTGGAGGTCCCGATGTGGATATGGGAGAGCATCTCCATGGACTTTATCACGGGGTTGCCTACGTCACAGAGAGGTCACGACTCCATTTGGGTAATTGTGGACAGGTTAACCAAAGTCACTCATTTTTTACCCGTAAGGACAGACTACACTACGGGACAGTATGCCCAGCTCTTTATTGCAGAGATAGTGAGACTTCACGGTGTACCCCTAAATATCGTGTCTGACCGAGACAAGATATTTGTTTCACGGTTTTGGGAAAGTTTTCAGGAGGCCATGGGCACGGAATTGCGGTTGAGTATGCCGTACCACCCGCAGACCGATGGGCAGATCGAGCTTACAAAACAGATGTTGGAGGACATGCTACGTATGTGCATCATTGATTTTGGGGGTGGATGGGAGCAGTATCTTCCACTGGTGGAGTTTGCTTACAATAACTCCTACCAGTTCACCATTGGCATGGCTCCATTTGAGGCGTTGTACGGTAGACCTTGTCGTTCCCCAGCATGTTGGTTGGAGGTGGGGGACAACAAACTACTTGGGCCGAAAGTGATTCAGGATACTTCGGCGAGGATAGAATTGATTCGGAGTCGCATTCGGGTAGCTCAGGATCGGCAGAAGAGCTATGCTGATGCGAAGAGGTTCTTCAGGGAGTTCCAAGTGGGGGACCAAGTTTTGCTCAGAGTATCTCCTATGAAGGGGATTATGCGTTTCGGGAAGAAAGGGAAGTTGGCACCGAGATATGTGGGAACATTTCCTATTATTGAGCGGATTGGACCGGTTGCGTATAGACTTGGGTTACCGGAGCATTTGCATCGGATTCACGATGTATTTCATATTTCCTCGCTAAGGAAATATCTTAGAGACGATTTGGCTCATTCTCATATTTCTTTGAAGGACATCGATCTCCAGCTTGATAGCTCCTACGAGGAGGGGCCGATTGCTATTTTGGACCGAAGTGAGCCGAAACTGAGGTCAAAGATAGTTCCGTTTGTGCCTGTTCAGTGGCGACATCATAGCGTCGAGGAGTCCACATGGGAGCGCGAAGATGAGATGCAAGAACGTTATCCAGAGTTGTTCTTACCAGGTACTTTCTAGTTCCGAATTTCGGGACGAAATTCAGTTATTAGGGAGGAAGTATGTAATACCCCGTATTTTTGTGATATTTATTTATGGGATTAATTGAATTAAATGTGTATTAATTAGAAATTAATCCAGATAAAAATACTTGCGAGATTCGAGTTAGTATTTGATATTAATGAGTATATATGGCTATATATGAATATTGAATTATGAAATTTGTCGTGAGATAGAAATACGGAAATTTGGAAATCTTGTTGAGATGCGTGTGACAGTCGCGTCATGGAATATAATTATGATAATTAAAAAGTGAATTTTATTTCTATAAACCATATGGTCGTTTTGAGTGCGCCAACGCGTCCGGAAGGGTCGAAATAGTCAAAAAACACTAGTCGGGGGTTTAGTTTGGGTCCCGGGGCATTTTTAGGCAATGCCGGCAACGTATAAGGGTAGTTTGGTAATTTTGAATTTTGGGAATTAAAACCTACGAAAATTGGGAATTAAAAAGCTGACTTGGTAATTACCCACTAACCACATCTTAGGACTTAATGGGCTACATGGATTATTAGAATTGTTCCAAAAGTTCCTAAGGCAAAAACCCTAGCCACCATTGTCACTTGGAGAAGAAAACTTGTAGAGAGAGAAGAGAGGAGAATTCTGCAGAGAGAGAGAGAGAACCATTCATCAGATCGACATCAAAATCCAGAGATACACATAAGGCAAGTGGTTTAATTTCGTTATTTTGCAAAGAATGTTTCTTCCATGTGTAGGAAATTGATAAAATCTTATTATTCTTGGGAGTTGATGAAAAACCCATTTAAATTGGATGTAGAATTTACATTTTTGATGAGGAATCGCATGTAGATTTGTACTTAGATGATTATTCTAAGGATAATATTTTGGATAAAATGAAAATCGGATTTAATTAGACTCTTTTATGATTTATAAACTTCTAGGGTTCATATTCTTGAGATTGGGGAAATATGAAGAGATTTGAAAATTGAATGAGGTTAGGATGAATTAACCCCACAAAATGCGTTAGTATATGACCTAAATATGTTTAGGGATGATTATTAGCTTTGAACAATCATTGGATTAGTGTTTGGATGAGGTTAGAGGTCAAGAGAAGTTGGAAAAACGAGTTAAGGAAAATCTGGGCTCGAATCTGGCCACTCGTTAGAAGACCTGCCCAGGTCGTTCGAACGAGCTCGTTCGAACGAGCTTCTAACGAGTTGACATTTTAACTTCTAATGAGGGTGATGTTTGTTCGATGACTTTCGTTCGAACGAGATCTCATTAGAAGGCCCACTTCGTTCGAACGAACTCTCGTTCGAACAGCCTCGTTCGAACGAACTCTCGTTCGAACAACCTCGTTCGAACGAGACTTCTAACGAGTTGACGGTTTAGGCTTTTTAGCCTGTTTTGATTTCGCGTGTCCCGTAACCTTATTTAATGGTAGAGATAACCTTCCCTTGATTATAAATTGATATAGTAGGGACATTTGAGATATATATAGGAGTAAAAGCTCGAAGTGTGATTCGAACCAAATGGAAATTATGGAGTAGGACGTGAGTGTCTATTACGATGCGAAAACATTTACGGCCTAAATAATTATATTAACCGAGAACATATAAATTGTGTAGCATTATATGTCGGTACGAATGAGAAGTGTACCACCAATATATTATGGTGATTACTAAGATGTGTGCATACTTAGTATATGTATTGCTTTTATGTGTATGACATACCTACCATACTTGCTATCACGGGAGATTTACGCTCGCTTAGGTCCCTCTAATCCTTGTGTTGCCCGGATTTAGACTGGTACCTCGATGAACATAGGTCATAGAAGGACTTATTGGGATGTTAATAAGTCTGCTGATCGTGGGAGCGCAGGAATGTGCGTGACCCATGTGATGTGACTGTGTTCGTCTCCATTATTTGTGATTGTTGTTATCTGAGAACGATTCCTGAGAGATTTAGAATGCGTGATCCTTATGTACGTGATGTACCGGGATGGATATCAGAGTATGTGTGCACCACAGCTTAGTCTCGGGGTGCTTATATTGTATATTTATGACGTGAATAATATACACTTAATTAATGGGAACTTTCATGTGTTATTGTGTGTATAAATATGGAAACGTTTTGAGAAAACATAAAGGGATAACCTGAAATGAATTGTATTACTAATTGAGAATCTGAGTTTAAGTAAAGCCCTCTATTGATTTAATAACGCTAGAATGTAAAATGGGAATCGAGTAGTAAGGGGTAGAACTTATTACGGTTTGGTTAGATATGTATGTCATTTAGATGGGTAAGGTACGTTAGGAGTGCACATGTAGTCGAGAGGTGAGAATTTCATGTGAGTGCACGTCCTAATATGTATTTTGCATTTAATGTTTTAATGTTATTAAAACACTTGTTGTTTTTAAAATGATTTCCACTTTCGGGCTCTGACCCATTTGCTTTCAAATCTATTTTTGTAAAAACCATTTTAGGTGCCTAGCCACAAGGACACCATGCTTAGGATCCTCATTCAGGTGACGAGCTGTAGCTGTTTGTGGAAGTTACAGGACTTTGCTTGTAGACGCTTTATCTATCTTGACTCTATATTCAGCATTTATCAGTTGTAGGGCATGTCGCCCATTTCTTTTAGAGGCATTTCATTTATTTCAGTTATTCAGACTTCTGACATGTAATTAATTCAGGATTCAGACTTGTCATATTACTTTTAGTTGTGGGATTGTTGTGAGGAGTTTTCCTCCGGACTTATTATTATTTGTTAGTTATTTCATTACTTCGTTATGGTAAATGGATTATGTTGTTCTTCCATTATTCTTTATTGCATGTTAATCAGACTTAACTTAAAATTTGGAAACTTACTTTTTAAATACTAGGTGGTTAGTAATTATTAAAATATTTTCGACAGTGATGCTATTAACTGAACCAACTTGGCATTTTGTATTGATTTAATAAAGGAGTAGCTACCCGGTATTTAATTAGTCGGGGTGTCACAACCCGAAGCATCTGCCCTTAAAATTTCCTCCCCTCTGTCCCTGCTGATTACGGCCCTGCTGGCCGTTGAAATCGGTGTTGGCCCTGATGGCCCTGCTGCGGCCCGTGCGGATGACGATGTTGGCACTGATGGCCCTACTGATTAGGTTGGCCCTGTTGACCCTACCTAAATCCCCTAAATCCCTGCCTGGAATCACCTGATCAGAATCGCTTAGCAGGGTCTTCCTCATGGGAACTCTACTCATGCTGGCAAGTCTCCCCTGAGATGTCGGTGCTCCACTAGCACCACTACCCCCTGTCCTGCCCTGCTGGCTGGACTCTCCTGCTCCCTTGCTTCCCTGCAGATGGAAGCGGTGATCCTGACAGTGTAGTACGGCAGCATTGAGTACGTCTGTGTAAGTACTCAGAGACAGATTTCCTATAAGGTGCTGACGGATCCTCCAAGCTAACCCGTCCACAAACAATAGTATATTCTTACTCTCAGTGGGTGCCTCATCTGGCACTATAGTGAGAAGTCTTGTGAACTCCTCTTCATACTCAGCAAGAGTAGAATTTTCCTGCTTCAATCTCACTAACTTCTGCCTCATCTCAGTTTGCACGGCGAACAAAAAATATTTACGGTCAAACCGCTCCCAGAATGACTGAATCGGGATAGCATCCCTCGCCTCCAAGGTGGTGGTGGACTCCCACCACTGCAAAGCGGCCCCCACTAGCTTAAAGGAATCCAACAACTGTTTCTGCATGTCTGTGCACTCATACATATGCAGATGCCTCTGGATGTCTTTCTTCCACTAGCTCACAATGATGATGTCTAAACTACCCGAGAACTCAGGGGGATGCGCCTTCTGAAGGGGATCTCTAACCCGCACCCATGAAGATGGAAGCTGTGCAGGTACTAGCGCCACTACCTATGCTTGGGGTGGAGCCTGCTGTACTACCTCTAGCATGGCATTCACCGCCTGAGCAACGATGGCGGCTACCTCATTTGTGTTCATTGTTCCCTGAGCCGGAGCTACTGGCTGCTCGTCTTGGGCGCTTATCCTTTGGTGCACGTCTCAGAGGCATCTGAAATGTGAAGAAATTTATTAGTCTACAGTTATTATCAAATCTTTAATAGCTGAAGACGTAAGCGTAAATATAAGAATACAACAGTCCTAAAAATAGGGCTCCATATCAAGGACGCTAAGCGGGAAACGAAAATAAGTTGTACATATCCTAAAGGACACTAGAACCTGATGCTCTGATACCACCTATGACACCCCGTCTAATTAAACACCGCGTGATCAGTCCTTTATTAAATTATAATCAAGGTGAACAGTTGGTTCATTCTTAGCATCACTGTCGTAAAAATAAATTTTTCCAATTACACACCCTAAATAATTAAGCTAAGTGTCATACCCATTTTAGACATTACTTTCCAAATTTTATTTTAAAAACCAACATTTAAACTTTTACATAATTCACAGTTAAAGAATCACACAACAACTATTCTGGAACATGTAATCCAAACAATTAAACATCCAACTGATTGATTCGAACATTTAAAACTTAAAGGAAAAACATACTGACAATAACAAATCCCAAGGTGTAAATACTGGAAATAAACGAATCACAATATCCAATAAAACAACTGAATAGTGGAAAAGGGCGACACATGCCCAACTGGATAAAATAATGCGAGGATTGGAATAAAAAATGAGATCGTCTAAGTAAGAGGCCTGCAACTCCCACCTAAGCTGAAACACATTCCTTCCAAAGGATCCTATGCAAGATGCCCCTCTGGCTGGGCACCTGTCATATATATACAAGAGAGGAGAGATAACAGTAAACGGTTCAGAGCCCGATGGTAAAACAATTTTAAAAAATTTAGTTTAGCAAGTATTTAAAATGTTTATTGGCTAATGCAACAACATATTAGTAACAACACTCTCTTGAGAATGTCTCACCTCTCTTCTAGTGTGCACACCTATCGAACTAATCTTACCAACAGTTTAACTTATTTTATCTTAAGTTACTCGTAAGATTTCAAGCTGACGATTTCCAATGTGACGGGGGTTAATCTTATTTAACAGTACAATTCTTAAATAAGCCTTATTTGATAATAAAGTTTCTCAGTAATATATCATACTTTTCAAACACTTATTCCCAAGTTGAAATAATTATTCTTTTCTTACATACCATAATCACAGCAGGTAGTTCCCAAATTTCAGATTTAAATATATATTAAATACTCATATAATATATATATTCTAACAGCACCCCACATAAAATCTATGGTGCGGACATACTCTGCTATCCAGTCCCCGTATCACTCGTACTAAGGGAAATACTAGTTCGAAATCACTCTCGAACTGTATTAACACATAACACATACAATATTGAGGCGAAGCATAGTTTCCAAGTCACTAAGAGGATAACACATACCCCCACGTCTCTTAGGACCGTCTGAATATCGATCCGATAGCCTGTACCAAGGATTCCTATCTTCTAGGGTACGAGTCAATATCCCCCCATAAAGGTCCCATCGAGATAAGACTGTCCCAGCGCGGTAACCTCAGGGATAGCAAGTAGCGCGGGAATGATTTTTACACGTATATAGTATATGAATAAACAGAGTCATATATATATATATATATATACTACTATTACCATGTCATATTTAGGTACGTTCTCATGACCCATAATTATGATATTTATCCTTATTACTCGTTAATTAGTTATCACGTATAACGGTTTGTCTATTATTCAAATTTGTGGGATTTTTCCTACTTATTAAGTGACACTCGCGGATTCCTATCCTCCTAAGTGTAATTTCAGTAGGTACTCATTTATTTAATAACGTAACTTCCTTACGAGTCTCACCCTTTAACACATATTCCCATTGTCCCTTATATGTAAAACATCCCCGTGAAAGATTAATCTCGTCTTACATTAAAGGTTCTATATTTTTAATAAGTCCTACTGGTCTTCTTTATATCCCAAAATGCTCTAACATTCATATCCAAGAATGTCTAATCATTTAAGTTGGAACAAACTATAAAAAGGGAAATATGAGTTATACAGGAGAGGTCGATCGATTGATAGAAAGGGGTCGATCGATCGAACCGTCGATCGATCGAAGTTCTTGGCTCGATCGATCGATCAAGCAGGTGTGGCGAAAATCGCAAAATACCAGTTACGAGAATTATCATCCAAAATCATCCAAATCCAAGTTTTTAACTCCCAAACTCCCAGAAATTTATACCACAATCATTATAAACCCAAATGAACAATATTCTACGTAAGGCATGTAAGTTTTCATCAAGTATCATGGATTAAAAGGGCCAAATTTTATATAATTCTCATGAACCCTAAAAATTTCTTTAACTTAATTCTTATGATTCTTTTTCTAGAATTCCTACTTCTAACCCAATGTAAATTTGTGGTTCAACCTCTACATGCGAAGGAAATTTTCAGAATAATGTTTATATCTCTACAACATGCGATTTTTAAACTCCAACATGGGTTTTCTTTCATAAAAACTCATCCTAATCAACCCTACACTAATATGAATGAAGCATTAACTAAATTAAGCAAGATAAATACTTGTCTGGGAATTTTTGTTTGTGATTTGTGGATAAAATCAGCGTGGTGGTGATCCTTGTTGCGCGATCTAACGTTTGGCGATGACGACGGTGCAAACGGAGGGGTTCTTGGCCTAGAACTCCTTGGTAAGCTCTTCCTTTCCTTATCTAATGGTAGTCTTTTGTTTTTGGTTGTGTTAACCCTAGAAGATAACCTTAAGCATTTGATATAACCTAGAAAATTCGTAGGTTTCCAAGCCCAAAAATACAAAATGCCTAAAACCCCCTCCCGGGGTGTTAGTTAAGCCTAAAAACGCCCTGAGACCCAAACTAAACCCCCGGGTACATTATTTTGACTATCTCGATCCTTCCGGACACTTTGGCACACTCAAAATGACCATACATGTGACTTATAATTTATTCACTTTTATTAATCAAAATTTAGTCCCGACACGACACGGGCGCGTCCCGACTTAAATTTCCAAAATTTTCATTTTATTCACTCGTCACATTTAATAGAACAAATTTTATATATTAATTTGTTCATTAGTAATATTCAACAAGTTTCCAATAATTACTAACTCTCGTCACGTTAGTAATTAAAAATAATTAATTTTCGGATTTATATTAAATTAATAACTCACATCAAATTTAATAAATCCCCAAATTTAGAAAGCATAAAAATACGGGGTATTACACGTACATATTATATTTGTTAGCGTTTCATCCAACACATATTATCCTTTCATTATAACGATCAATATCGCGATAAACGCATAAATCGTATTTTCTATATATTATTTTGGGAATATTCCTATGGATGACCTCACTCTATCTTTTCCATGGTATGAGTTAAATGATTTCGATCTCCATTATATATGCACGCACACACACTTCACGGAGAAATAAAGGAAAATAATAACACAAGACCATGAGAGACCTAAAGGGAGGGATGGGTGCCTAACACCTTTCCATTTCGTAACTTAGTCCCCTAACCTTCGAGCTATTGGTTGTCTTCGATGCCACTCTATCGAGGAGGAAACATGTTCTTTTGTCTGTTTTCTACAAAATAGTTTGACAAATTCATCTCACTGACGACGACCGAAGCGTTCATAAGTAAGGCGTGAGACCTTTCAATCCCCTCTTACTTCCCCATCCCCCTTCGGGAGGCAGAAGAGAGGAAGCGGAGCGCTTCTTAATCGGGATGGCCATAGTGGCAACTCCGCTGGGGACTTCATTTCATTATAGGACTAGACTCTGTTTTCATAGGTGTTTTGTTTTCTTGTGTGCACCTACATGTATCTTCCCTTTCCCTCCTCTATTATTTCTTGTACATATATACCTCATGCTTATGTCGCTACTCACTTGTAGATGCTCTACATGTACATTTCACACCACGTGCACCTAGGATAACTTATATCCACATGTTGCACACACCACTTAGAAATCCATGCTTGGGTGTCACTAACACACACCTCCACTTATCATACTTGTATATATCCATTCTCACTCACACTTTTCACACACCATTACTAGTTGATCCATGCTTAGGTTCACTACCACACACTCACTTGTAGATATTCACACATCACTCACTCTCACATATCCATGCTTTGTATAGATTTAATTTTTACACTTGTACTTATCCCCTACTTAGCATGATTCTCATTAATAAAGATGCTCTCTCCGTAATGTACTAATCAGGGAACATGCATTTCACACTCTACATGACCAAAGAGCATGGCTATTGACCAAATGTTATCCCGTAACTAGGGGGTCACTTCGTGATGGGCACTGGTCCAGCAGGTCACAGGTAGCCTAAGCGATATGATTCTCACCTTCCATTGGCCAAGTACCTTCAACGTATATCGAACAGTTCCCCACGCATCGTACCTCTAGACCGAAGTCATGATAATATCGCATGGAACTCATTCACATACGTCGAGTATATTAATAGACAGGATTTTGCCGCGGCGTGAGAGTCACCTACGCGACGGTCGTGTTATATTCGGCTCACCTGAACTATACAAAAACCTAAACTACGACTACACTCAACGGGTGAGTACGGTAGTAAATCGGGTATCAAAAATCCACAGAGACGAGTTGCTAGAATTTATAAGGTTTAATATTCCTAATAAAAGTGTAAAAGATGATTATACACAAAAAGGGAAAAGATGCATAAAATGAAAATATTAATCTAGGAGAGGGAAAATAAATCTAGACTAAGAAAGCGAGTAAAAACTATAGGTTGCGTCGAATATCCCTCTCCCGAGTAAATTAGTATAAAATGGTCACCTGGGTCGACGAGTTATTATGAATGCGTCTCATTTCGACGGTTAATTAAATCAAGGGTTGTCATGCCCCTAAATTCGCATAAAAGCCTCATTCGATTTTGGCATAAAAAAATACCCGGAAATTACGCATGCAAGGTCGTAAGAACGGACCATACATGATATGCCCCGTCAAATCCCCTAGGCGTAATAACTAGGACACCACACTCGAAATAAATATGTAAACTCCATCACCAAAGCAAAGCAACGCGTCAACCCTAGGTGAGTTTAATCCGAGACAACCTAATTTAAATTAGCCCCTAAGTATATTAAATGACATTAAATAAATGAACTAATTAATTAAAGCACAACTAATTAATTTAACACTACAAATTAATTTAACTATGCAAGAAATAAATAAGCATGGAAAATAAAGCAAATACAACTTAAAGGAGATAATGAATAGTAGCACTTACATTAATGGAGAAATTACACAAAGAAAATGGAGGAGAGGGGTGTCTCCACAAAATCCCCAAAAATACCTCTCAAACCCTAACCTAAAAACTAAGTAAAATGAAGAGAGTTACAAAAATAAACAAAGTGTTCTTTTTATACTAAGTTACAATAAGGAATAATAAGAAAAAGAAAAAGAAATAAAAAAGGGAAAGTCTCTTAATTAAGAGAGAAAAGAAAAAGAAAAAGTAAATAAAAAATAGAAAAGGGAAAAGCTGGCAAAAAAAATCGAAGGAAATAGAACACCGGTCGACTGGGGGTGGTGACCGGTCGACCGCGCCAAAGGGGGAGGCAGCACTGAAAAATTCTCACGGCAAAAATCCATTCAGCGGTTGACCGCCGGAGTGTGGCCGGTCGACCGAGCACAGCAGCTCCAGCCACGCATTTCTCACATCAAACCGAGACCTCCATGGCTGTGTAGTACAAGCTCCATTTCGTGTAGCCACCAAAAACCCGCCATGGCCATAGCCATATGCGCACCAGCTAGTGTATTTATAGCCAAGACCATTCTCACTCCAAATACCAGCAACTAATCGTGTAAATCCAAGACCCACTTCCTAGCTCCAAAAACCTCCATAGCCATTAATGGCCAAAGTGCAAGCTCTAATTTTTACATGTCCAAGACCCATAAGCGTACGTGGTCAAAGATTGTGCTCCAATTTTGGACCAAAGTCCCGAATTTCGAACGAACCCAAGACTCGAGCAAAATTCCAAATCGCCAACTTCATTTGCTGTAAAAAACGAAGTAGGTACACAAAGGGAATTAATGGATTTGTTATTAAAGAAGAAAAGGGACATGGATGTAATTAATAAAATTGTTAATGAATCTTTTATAATTCTTTGCGATTAAAGGTCCGTGTTTCCTTTGTTCGGATTCCGATTCTTGCACCGTTCGAGGCCACGTGAAGCTTAGCCCGAGGGCTACAATTTTTTTGAATGCTTCGGGCAAAAATCCTAAAGTGTGAAATTACAAAAATGCCCCTGAACGTTCGAATCTCGATGGAACGGAGGTTGTCTGATTAACAAGCATAATTATAGGCATTAAAGTCCCCGAGGGGGCTAAAAAGTCTAAGTTCGAGGGTAATTAAATGCATAATTAGATACGAATCATATATTGAATTCGCTCTCACACGTACTATCCCCACGAGGTATATAGTGAGGCAATTCATGTAAACTCAGGTATATCAAATGGCTTATCCACACGTGCCGATTGCCCACAAAAGAAAGACGTATATCGTGGGAAGTCATGCGAAAGGGGGGAACCCTTCCAATTAACCCAACAACCGCATACCCGCACATAGGTGTCAAACCTAGGACACTCATATTTTGTTTGTCGGTTTCTACTCAAAACTCTACCAAAATGACGGGTCGGCATGCCGCCCAATTTTTTGTGCAATTTTTAAAACAGGACCCTACCCATGAGCCTGGTAACAAGCCCAACCATTGTTTTTACTTATTTTTCAAACCCAATTTTTTCATGCTCGGGTCCCATTCGATATTTTTTTTTTGCATTTAGTTAAACCTAATACAAGTGAGAACATAATAAACATAATATAATAAAGAGGGGTAAAATGAAAGGATATGGTTTTGAATATGAAATAAGAAATTTAATATTGTAAAATTAGTTAAATTGTGCCACTAAAGAAATGAAGTAAACATATATTTTCACAAAATATAACAAAGAGGGGTAAAAAGGGGATTTTAATAAACTTGAGGATCCTAAGGGTTAGGCATCCTCTCGAGACCTCATCGGTCAAATTTTGGGATGGAAAACGGATAAAAAATGAATTTTGGCACGATTATTAAAGTAATGATATTTCAAAACCATGGATGATGAGAATGATGAACAAGGGAAATGGAATAATGTGAACACGAGATAAATGTTAAACACATAAAGAATAAGGATTCAGATGACAACAGGAAAACTAAGGAAGGCCTGGAGCCATGGGACAACTAAAACCATTGGTCAGAGCATATAGTGGCAGTTGGCGGCGAGGAGCCCGTTAAAGCACGCGGTATTTGGAAGATTCTGAGAAATAATATAAAAAAGGAAAATTCAGGGGTTGTATGGGTACTTTACTAAACAATCTAATTAAAGTAATAACTTAGACTAATGATAAAAGGTGAATTGTTATTCTCTATACCCATTAATGGGTGGTAAAATGGATTAAGTGTGAGTGTGAGGTCATTGCTCGGGTGCATGACATGTAGTTGCGTTATGGGCAATTAAACTGTCCATATTTTTTGTAATTGAATAAAAATACTGATTATATTTCCGGTAACTCGTAGAAAATGTTTTTCCTAGTATTATTCCATGCTGAGAGATTGCTTATAACTACTTTCCTTTTTGTTGAAAACCCTATTTTCACCCTTGGTACCACGAGTAGGAATGTCGGACAGGATGCGAGCAAAGCCCCCGGGGGTGGCCAACGTCGTTAGAATGCTCTGTGCTACTTTTAAAACATTAGACTTTTGATATTTGCACTCTTGACATTAGGACTTATTTGGGCCTCGGATGTAATTTGTAATAATACATGATGATTTGACTTGTTTTAGTTTAATTTACTATCTTGGAATAAACTCGATTTTCATTAATAAATTTTGCTAAAAAACTAATCTTATAGTGGTCACCTTGTTATAAATAAGAATTTAAAGCATCAAACTTATATGTTAAGTTAAAGGTTTTCTTAAATAAATTAGTTAAATACTCCCCCTCCCCCTTTTGACTCCCTGGATCGGTGCGGGTTGACCTAATGGTGATAAAAAACCGGGGTGGGGCATTACAACGAACACCTGAGATGGGATCAATGTAATTCATAGGAACTGACCACGTAGTCACGAGACTCCTGATTTGAGAATATGATGAATAATTGCAAATAATTATATGTTGTTAGAATGTAAAAATGTAAAATATCACAAAACGATCGCATGGGACCAACGTAACTCGTAGGAACTGACCGTATAGTCATGGGACTCCCAATTTGAGAAGATGATGATAATTTGGAAACGGTTAGACTTAGGCTTAAAAGCATGTCGTCAGAGGGTGAAAACGTAGAATAGTCATAAAACATTCTTGTAAGAGTCATGAATACCTCTCATGGCACCAAAGTGTGACACCTCGCCTAATTAATTACCGGGTGATCAATCCTTAATTAATTAATTTCAGAATATCAAGTTGGTTCAGATAATGCATCACTGTAGAAAGACTCTAATTTTTAATTTAATAAAACTAACCACCTAATAATTAAAAAGGTTGGTGTCAAAATTTTATCTTGTTTTTAACCATCATCATTAAAGGGAAATATTGAATCAACACCATGCAACACAATAGCATAAGGAAATAACTAACTTAATTTAAATAAAGAACTGGAATAAACACTTCCAGTCAAAATCCCAAACAATAATCAAATAAAATGAAATCAAAGTCTAATAATATAATAAAACAACTCTAAATCTCTTAATGTAAAGCATGAGGGATGACATGTCCAACTGAAATAAATGACTGGTAGACAAAGAGAAATAGACTCCGAAGCGTCTACTAGATATATCTTATAGCTTCCATAGCAACTACATCTCGGCAAATGAATGGAATATCCTAAGTCTGGCATCCGTGTGGCTGAACACCTAAAATAATAGAACAAGAAAAGAGATTTGCAGAAAAAACGGGTCAGAGCCCGAGTAGAAAATAGTTTAAATATAGCAAGTGCTTAAATTGGATAATTAGCACAAATATTATTCATGTTAACTTAGCGTACTCACTTGATATCCTCACCTCTCATCTAATGTGCACACCTAATGAGTCTAACTACCCATACTAGTCTCAACGCTCTGCCTGACTATATTTAGTACAACCACTATGCCGAAAAAAGTATCTAAATAACCCTAAGACAATATATTTCTATTATATAGGAATAGATTTAAAGATGCTTTAACTCGTTCTCATAGCATTCTTAATTCTCAAGTAGTGACCCATTAAGTATATACTTTAATAAAGTGGCCAACATGCAACACAGAATAGGAACTCAGTACACATATATAAAATCTCACTATGTATACTTACAAATATATATATATCAATAATGCACCCATGGTTAAGAAACCCCCGATGCTAGGCATACTCGGCTATCTAGTCCCATCGCAACGCTCACACATAAAGGACAATAGGTTCAATCACTTAAGAACCAATAAAAAATATACACATATTGGAGGTGAACATAGTCCCAAGCCTATGGGTTACGCACATACCTACACACCCATACAACCGTCACCACTATCATTCTCACAGATAGTTGATTAAGCGCGATGTAAGGACACAGTCGTTGTTTTCGTTTTGCCGATATAATACAAACAAACCTAAATAATGAATACACTCAACTGGTCAGTATAGTGGTAAGTCGGGTATCAAAAATCCACATAAACTAGTTGCTAGAATTTATAGGATTTAATACTCCTAAATAAATGTGTAAAAGATAATTATAACAAAAAGGAAAAGATGCGAAAAAGGGAAATAGTAACCTAGGCGAGTGTAAATTAAATTAGATTAACAACGAGAATAAAAACTATAGGTTGCGTCGAATATCCCTCACCCGAGTTAATTGGTATAAAATGATTACATGGGTCAACGAGTTATTACGCATGCTTCTCGTTTCGACAGTTAATTGAACCAAGGGTTGTCACACCCCTAAATCCGCATAAAAGCCTAATAAGATTTTGGCATTAACAAATTCCCCAGAAATTATGCACGCAAGGTCGTAAGTACGGGACATACATGATATGCCCTGTCAAATCTCCTAGGTGTAATAACTAGGACAGCGCACCCGAAATAGACACATAAATTCCTTCACCAAAGCAAAGCAACGCATCAACTCGAGTGAGATCCATTCAAACACAACCTAGACTAAATTAGCTAGAAAGCATATTAAAAATGCGGTAAATAAATGCGGCAAAGTTACACTAGAAAATAAGTAAATCAAAGCATGTAAACCTAATTTAGAAAGCTTGTAAATTAACTAGAAAGCAAGAAATAATGAAATACACACTATATTAATGGAGAGGGTAAATGAATAGTTAACTTACAAACCCAAAAGGGTGTCAAACCAAGAAGAATTGAAGAAGAACTCTTCGAAAACCCAAACCCTAACCTAAACTATCTTCTAAAACTAATTATTTCTAACTTTACAACAAAAATTCCTTTATATAGTAAAAGGAATTAAAATTAGAAAATAAAAGGAAAAAGAAAAGAAAAGAAGGAAAGCAACAAATATCTGGTACTCGCGGTCGAACGGTCCTTTAAGTTAAATCCCACTGTCTTCGATCCAAGGCAAAATGCCAATATGCGGTCGACCGGTCTTCAAACCGCGGTCGACCGGTACTCTATTTTCTACAATTCTTTGGTCTTCACATGGGAGGAAAAGTCCATTATGAAAATGTCCATAACTTCTTCATCCCAATTTCCATGAGCTGGAGAAGAAATGTGAATTGATTAAAATCCCCTTGAAGTAGCGTCCAGTGACAGAATTTCTCCGAAATGCAACCGAACCTCACTTTTAGAGTTCTAATACCTACAAAATCACAATTAACCCCTGCAAAGCATGTATATATCCAAATTCAAGGTTGTCTGATTAATTAGCATAAATATAGGCATTTAGGACCGTAAAAGTGATAGAATGCATAAAGATAACAGGCAAAAATATACAATATTCGACACGAATCACACCCCGTAACTTAAACATTGCTAGTCCCTAGTAATGAAACCAACAAAACTAGTCAACAGAAGGTTGTACAAGACGTATATATGAATCGAAATATAAATGCCACTTTCGTAGGGAGCACGATTGCATTTAGCATATGCAATAAGCCGTTAAACCCCTAGGTTACCCTAGTGGACGAGTGTCGTCTCGTGAGGGTTTTCAGGGATGAAACCCACAAACATCATAAGGTTTCCTCAAAATAAATCCAAACCAACATGCGACAAGCCCAACAATACTAAAAAGATTTCTTATTCATTATTAGAAAAGTGAATGAATTCACACAAAAGTCTAAATCATTAACATTATAGAATGAACCTCATAGAATTGAAACCTTAAAATGTGGGAGGGGAGCGAGCACATGCAAAGTGTGATTTGGCAAAAACTTATATAAATCGAATAAATGTTAAATCAAGCATATATTCAATCCTCCCAGGCATTACACTCATCTAGAGAATTCACTCGAAACATGGAGGTAACACACGGAACATGCGGGCATAAGGAGTAAATGTAAAGGGAAACTAGGCCGCACACATGTCACAAATGAAGAACGCTATATATAAAATGAAAAATGTAATCTCAATGAAAGGATACCGCTCATTAAAGGAGGCGAAATGAATTTTCACGGATTATCAAAACTATTATGACTTTTAAATTAAATCACCCTAAGATCACATAGGACTTGATAGGGTTGTAATGTAGGTTTGGGGTTAAGGGTAAGAAACGAAGGATGTGTATGTACGGGTTCAAAGTGTTCGGAAATGAAAACATGGAATAATGGGAAAATATGGGAAATATAAAAAATTGGAAAACAAGTTCCAAAAAAGCATTGGATATATCATTTTGAGAGTGATCAAAGCTTATTGAACACGATACAACATTTAAAACTTTCTCTTTCTTTTCTTTTCTTCTTTTTCTCATGTTTTCTTTTGTTTTATTCTTTCTCTTTTTCACTACTTTCTTTTTCTTTTCTTTTCATACTCTCACATGCCTAAATTGCAACCGCAACATAACAAAATTCAATCCCAAGTATCATTCCAAACAAAGGTATGTGAGGTAATATATATGGCTTAAACTCTAATTCGGAGTTGGTTATGGGAATTTTGGGTTATGAAATGAAAGGCTAATATTTAGGCTCAACGGGGTTGACGAGGGAAAACATTTAAGGTGAGATCAAGGTCAATATGGGTGATATAACAAAGATGGCCTATGATCATTTCCTAGAGTTTACTCAATTCTCGAGTCAAAACAATATATGAAAATCATGATCAAGTAACACATTTCAAGAATGAACTCAATTAATGAACGATCAAATGAAAGAATAGTGAGATTACCAACGAATTCAACGTTTTTAAAGAGGAAAGAAAAGTGTATTCACTCACAAACGACGAAAGGTACAAAGCTTACTCGGTGTAAGTATATACAATGCAACAAAAGATTACCAAGTTATAAAAATCTTAAACCAAATCAATATAACGATAAAAATGCATGTGCTCATGGGATTAAGGTTTAATTCATGAAGTTATTCACAATATCATTAATATGAGGACTAAAGTCTAATAACTTGTAAAATTAAGAACATGCATCATTGAGTTGTATATTGGATCGGAAAATTATTGAAATTTATCATCGGAAACAAAGGCAAAATGCCTTAAAAAAGGAGAAAAAAGAAAGAAAATCTTTTTGAAATTTTCAAATTTTCTAAGAAAAGCATACTAACTAACATGTGAGCAAAAACATGGACTATATAAAGAAATGGATAGAATATCCCACACCCTAACTTAAAACCTGACATTGTCCTCAATGTTAATTAAGAACCAAGTTAAAGAGAGGAAAATAACGATATTACCCAAAATTGGAGCGATCCCCTTAAGAACAAGTCCAAAGAATCTACAAAACAAGTTAGTACCGAGTATAGCAAAAATAAATAATAAAAAGTTAAGTAATTACAAGAGACAAAAATTAAAAAGGAAAGAAAAGATAAAAAGCTAACTACATACAACCTACTATTTCGGCTTCACATTAACTATACACTAGAAGTCTAAATAGCTAAGGGTCCACCGCAAAAATGATTTGACTTTGGAGGATAATGGGCGTACCTTCACTCTCAAGCACGCCCTCCGAAAAATATGAATTCCGTTTGAAAAACGAAAGGCATGTGTAAGGCGTAAGAAAGGAACCATCCCCAATTAAAATTTTGGGAGGGAGGATGGGGGATTTGGATAAGGTGGGTGATAAAAACATATGAGGACCGAGAAAAGCCGAATATCCTCCCAAGGATTTTGAAATTGGATTAGGAGGTGGCGCACAGAAAGGCAAAGATACGTTCGTGGCGGGCCACTCGAGTAAGTACTCCTCATCGGTGAAAAGGTTTAAAACATTAAAGTTTGAAACCGAATCATCGGGTACTTGTGACGATGTGATAGCCGAGAATGAAAATGGGGATGAAAGAAATTCAAACTCATGAGATGAATCATCATCGCATGAAGATTGAGTTTTGAAGAAAATAATATCATTTTCGATGAAATGTTCTTCTTTGGGAGCCAAAGAAGAAAGAATTTCATTGCAAATGGATATTACATCATTTTTATCCTCACTTTCAATATCTATTATGCAGTGGGCAAAGTCTAGAATGGTTTGTTCCAAAGCAGGCACAAAGTCCTCATTTGGTTCAAAACATTCCTCGTCTTTGAAAGTCTCGAAAGAAAAATCATCGCCAGACTTAAATAATAAATCCAATTCATGTTCCCACAAATCATTTTCTTCCCGATAACAATTTTCAATTTTCTCATTTTCAAGCATACACAAGCCCTCACCAAAAGTCATAGGTCGAGGTGCGAATTCTTGAAAATGGGAACTTTGAAGATTACCATCGGACTTAAACGAAAACTCATTATTATAGGAATTTTGAAAACTATTCGAATTCGTTTCAAAATTCCTATTATAAGCAGGTAAAGACCCAAAATCATTATCATCATCATCAAAATTACATTAACCCAATTTTGACTTTCGTTATACTCGCCCAAAGTCATATTTGAATTTGTAAATTTTTGGAATTCTAAGTATTCATTGAAAGTCACAGGTTTGCAAGAATTTTGAGAATTATAACAAGGATTACCGAAAGAATTGGAATAAGACATGCTTACCCCAAAAATGGCTCAAAGTGGCGAATTCCACAACGTAGATGCGCGCGCGAGTAATTCAAGCGTTTCTTAATTCTCAAGTGTAGAAGTCCTACAAAAGATTAGCAAAGAAAACAAATAGAAAGAAAATACTATGAAATACTAAATCAAATAAAGTCTAAAACAAACAAGTCCCCGACAACGGCGCCATTTTGATTAAGTGCGAAAGGTGGGTTCGTGTAAGGACACAGTCGTTGTTTTCGTTTCGCCGCGATAATACAAACAAACCTAAATTACGACACTCAACTGATGAGTATAGCGGTAAGTCGGGTATCGAAAATCCACAGAGACGAGTTCCTAGAATTTATAGGATTTAATACTGCTAAATAAAAGTTTAAAAGATAATTATAACAAAAGGGAAAAGATGCGAAAAAGGGAAATATTAATCTAGGCAAGTGTAAATTAAACTAGATTAACAATGAGAATAAAAACTATAGTTTGCGTCGAATATCACTCACCCATGTTAATTAGTTTAAAATGGTTACATGGGTCGATGATTTATTACGCATGCGTCTCGTTTCGACAGTTAATTGAACGAAGGGTTGTCACACCCCTAAATCCGCATAAAAGCCTAGTAAGATTTTGGCGTCAACAAATGCCCTAAAAATTACGCACGTAAGGTCATACGTACGGGACATACATGATATGCCCCGTCAAATATCTTAGGCGTAATAACTAGGACAACGCACCCGAAATAGACACGTAAACTCCATCACCAAAGCAAAGCAACGCATCAACTCGAGTGAGTTCCATTCAAACACAACCTAGACTAAATTAGCTAGAAAGCATATTAAAAACGCTGTAAATAAACGCGGTAAAGTTACACTAGAAAACAAGTAAATCAAAGCATGTAAACCTAATTTAGAAAGCTTGTAAATTAACTAGAAAGCAAGAAATAATGAAATACACACTATATTAATGGAGAGGTTAAATTAATAGTTAACTTACAAACCCAAAAGGGTGGAAAACCAAGAAGAATTGAAGAAGAACTCTTCAAAAACCCAAACCCTAACCTAAACTACGTTCTAAAACTAATTATTTATAACTTTACAACAAAAATTCCTTTATATAGTAAAAGGAATTAAAATTAGAAAAGAAAAGGAAAAAGAAAAGAAAAGAAAAGAAGACAAGCAACAAATATCTGGTACCCACGGTCGACCGGTCCTTTATGTTAAAGCCCACTGTCTTCGATCCAAGGAAAAATGCAAATACGCGGTCGATCGGTCCTCATACCGTGGTCAACCGGTACTCTGTTTTCTGCAATCCTTTGGTCTTCACATGGGAGGAAAAGTTCATTACGGAAATGGCCATAACTTCTTCATCTGAACTCCAAACGACGTACTGTTTACGGCCACGCAATGCTAACTCAGCGAACTATGCATCCGTGGAATTTCCACGAGCTAGAGAAGAAAAGTGAATTGACTAAAATGCCCTTAAAGTAGCGTCTAGTGAAGAAATTTCTCTGAAATACAACCGAACCTCACTTTTAGCGTTCTAATACCTACAAACGCACAATTAACCCCTGCAAAGCATGTATATATCCAAATCCAAGGTTTTGTGGGTAATTAGCATAAATAAAGGCATTTAGGACTGTAAAAGTGCTAGAATGCATAAAGATAACGGGCAGAAATATACAATATTCAATACGAATCAATAGCCCGTACCTAGGTTCCATGCTCTAGTGGTAAGACTCAAAATCCCCCGAAGGCACACAAGATATAGTCGTCCACAATGCGCTAAACTCCGTTCGAAAGCCAGTAGCTAGGTATGTCATACACATTATATTCTAAGTAATAAGCACACACACAACTTATACAACTTAATAGGCGTTCACGCAACCCAATTACCATAATGCATAAGTAATATTATTATTTCTACCCTTTCTTTAGATCATATAAAGATGTATATACTCTCTTGAACCTAACACTCCTCGGTTCTACGAACTTTCTACATATCGAGAATAGTCACACTCAAAATTCAATATTTATTCAGAACTTAGGTCACTCATCATTCACGTAGGTTAATTTTCTCACATAGATAACTCTAGGAAGATTTTCAACCCAAACAGACCCTAAAAAACCATTCTGAAATCTTGTTAGAAGTCAAAGGAATCTCGTTCGAACGAGTTCGTTCGACCGTAGTTCTCACTTCGAACGAACTCCAAAACCTCGTTGTAAGGGTCGTTGGATTTCTCGTTAGAAGGTTCGTTCGAACGAGGTCGTTCGAATGACCTGGGATGGTCTTCGAACAAGAAATCCGAACAGGCCCAGTTCTTCCCCAAATTTGATTTTTTCAACTTTCAATCTCGAATAATAGTCCAAAACTCAGCCCAACCCAAATTAAATGTCCTACACTAATCCAAATCACCCTAAGATACTTTCTAATACAAATTAAAGATCAATCCTTAAATACTCAAATGGAATTCGACAGTCTCTTCAATTACAAATAAATCTCTTAAATATGAACCCAGAATTTTAATTGTCCAAAACTCTTATTTTAATTCGTGATTAAGGCATAAAATTCCCATATTTTAATATTCTAAGAAAGGGAAAAACCTCTACATGCATACCCATCTCCAATTCATAAGGTTTCTTTACAATTCAGTCTAATAAAACCTAAGTTTTCATTGCACTAAGTTTATATCATCTAATTTAAATCAACAGGAACAATATTTGCTAAAAGAGGAGCAAGATAAACACTTGCCTTGGAACGAATTTCTAATTCTCAGGTTGAAATTGATATGTGGTTGATCCTCTCATCACGATCTACACTTTAGCGTAACTTTTATGCGAAATCTCTTGAGTTTGCCCTTCCTCTCCTATGGTTCTCCTTCCTCTTTGGTTCTCCCTCTCTTTCTCTCTCTTTCTCACATAAGTTAAAACTGATAAACCACTAACCCTCAATTATTTTAATTAAACCTAATTTTCGTCCATTTAATTATCCAAAAATCTCAAAAGACTAAAATACCCCTCCGGGGTGTCATTTTGGGATAAAATGCCCCGGACTCCAAATAAAACACCCGAGTAGTGTTTTCTGACTATTTTGACCCTTCCGGACATACTGGCGCACTCAAAATAGTAATTCGAGTTATATAAAATAATTTACCTTTTTAACCCCCAAATACATACTAGTGATGCGACTTATACGTGCGTCCCAAATAATTATATCATAACTGCCGTGTATCTCATCCCCAGCCATAATATTATTTCCGATAACTACTAAATCTCATCACGCTAGTAATTATTACCATTAAATCGAACTAATTACAAAATAAATTTTCTCCCTTAAATTAATTAATCCCCATTTTCCATAATTTTATAATAAAATAAATATGCATTAAAATATGGGGTATTACACAAAGTAACCTAAAGGAACTGACTGCGTAATCACAGGACTCCTAGTTTGCACTACACCAAATCTGCCGAATTATCACGGTCATTAACCTTGACAAGTTCAACTTGTCAAGGTCAATGACCGTGATAATTCTGAGCGAGATAACTTTTTTTGTCACGGACTTGTACCGGTCATTGACTGTGATAAGTTCGTCAGAATTGTCACGGTCCCTGACCTTGACAAGTTTGTCACGATTTAGGACCGTGACAAGCTCGTGACAGTTTATAAAAAATTGTCACGGTCAATGACCGTGACAATTCTGGGCAGAATTCAAAAAAAATATACTGGGTAGTATGGCCATTGCCACTGCCCAGCAGTATATTTGTACCTGTTAAAGCAACGTTGTGCCTGTTCAAATATCATATATCCAAATAAACTAGATATAATGCAAATATACATTCAAAATAGAAACAATATGCAAACAGGACAGCTTCGCGTGCTATATTTTTATCGTTTCAATGTTCTTATTAATTGTGACACCCCGCCTAATTAAATACCGGGCGATCACTCCTTTATTAAATTAAAATCAAGGTGAACAGTTGGTTCATTCTTACCATCACTGTCGTGAAAATAAATTTTTCAAAATTAACACCCTAATTAATTAAGCTAAGTGTCAAAACCACTTTTAAACATTTCCTTCCAAATTTTTTTTTTTATTTTTTTAAAAAAATTATTTAATTATTAACACCATTAACAATAAATAAGAATCATACCCCAAATATCCTAGGACATAATCCAAATAATTAAACATTCAACATTCAAAGTCCCAACATTTAAAACTTAAAGTAAAACATCCATACTAAAATAAATCCCATAGTAACAGTACTAGAAATAACTGAAATACAAATGTCCCAATAAAACAGATAAATAGTGGAAAGGGCGACACATGACCAATAAATGAGTATGATAGATGTGGAATCAAGTAAACGAAGTCGTCTATGCTAGTGTCCTGCAACTCCCACCTAAGCTGCGGCACGTTCCTTTCAAGGGATCCTAAGCAAGACGCCCCTTTGGCTGGGCACCTGTAATACATACATATATATACAAGAGAGAGAAAGAGAAAAAGAAACGGGTCAGAGCCCGATAATGTGTTTGATTTCAAATACGTTTAGCAAGTATTTAAATTGATACAGGCCAATGCAACAACATATTAGTGCGACACTCTCTTGAGAAATTCTCACCTCTCTTCTAATGTCCACACCTATCGCACTAACATTCCCAACGGTTTGTCTTATCATTTTTCTCACTAATCTTCCCAATGATTTAAATTATCTTAGATTACTCGTAAGATTCAAAATTTCACGACTCAATTGTTTGAAAAGAATATTTCAATTAGTAACCAAGGTTCTCATTTTGACTTTATTAATCAATAAAGTTTTCCAATTTCATATTATACTTTCTCAAAACAAGTATTTACAATTTGAGTCATCAACCATGTCCTACATACCAAATCACAGTAGGCAGTTCGAGATTTCAGAATTTAATATATATATTAACTACTCGAAAATATATATATCATGACAGCACCCCAAATAATAACTATGGTGCGACATACTCTACTATCCAAACCCCATATCACTCACATTAAGGGGAATACAAATTCGGAATCACTCTCGAATTGTATTAACACATACTCAAACAATATTGAGGCGAAGTATAGATTCCAAGTCCCTTAGGACCGTCTGAACTATCACTGCGATAGCCTGTACCAAGGATATCTATACACAAACAAGATGAGGCGAAGAATAGATTCCAAGTCTCTAAGAGGATGGAACATGCCGGCATCTCTTAGGGCCGTCTGAACTATCACCTCGATAGCCTGTACCAAGGATATCTATCTTCTAGGGTACAAGTCAATATCCCTCATAAAGGTCCCATCGAGATAAGACTGTCCCAGCCCAGAAACCTCAGGGATAGCAAGTAGCGTGGGCATGATTTTCACACATAGATAGTATATGCATACACAATCATATAACTATACTAATATTACCATATCAATATTAGGTATATCTCAAATTCCATAGTTACGACTTTTATCCTTATTTTCTACATTATTAGAATCGCGTATAAGGGTTCGTCTCTAACCTTAATTCGAAGGGTTTTTCCAACTTACCACGTGATTGGACATAAATATTGTATATTTATTCCCCTAATTTCAATGCATTTGTGAACCCAAGTGATGTAACCCTTATGGATTTAACGTACGTTTATGCTACTAATATTCGTTGGAAAGTATTTCGTGTTTCGTGCTTCTCTTATTGGTTTTACAGGTTAATTATGCAAGCAGCGCAAAAGAGAAAGCGAGAAAATGAAAGAAAAACTAAGAAGGCAAGTTCAAGGGAATTTTGGTAATTCTATAGCCAGCTCCCGAAAAAGAAGTCAACTGGAAAGTTGAATAGCTCGAAACAATGAGAACACTGGAAGAAACGGCACCCAAATCCGAGCTACGGTTGAAGAGTTATGACCCGTTGAAGTTGACGAAAAATCTAAGTGTTGAATGGGAGAAAAGCACCCCAGACCAGCAAACCTTCGCAAACCCAAGGGAGAACCGGTTTGGGGGGCGAACCGGTTCGGGGGTCCTGTAGCGCGATTTTCCTCCTTTATGATGATTTGGCTCTAAGGTTTCCTTCTTATACAATATCAAAATTTCGTGGTTTCTTCTTATACAACATCAAAATTTGTACTACTAACATCCTAACATGATATCATACATTTCCTACGTAAAGCATGTCAATTTACGTCACTAAACATGGATTAATCATGCCATAATTCATTTAAATATTCAAGATCCCTAGAAATCTCTAAATCATGGTTCCAATATGTTTTTCTAGAAATTTCTTCTTATAAACATCATAATTTCGTTGGTAAATTCCTCTACATGGCAAGGGTTTCCAGAATTATCATTTAACCCATAACTACATGCGATTCCTATCTCAAATCTTAGGTTTTCTTCCATAAAACTCATCCTAATCATTCCTACACTAATATGAAAGATGCATCAATGAAATAAGAAAGATAAACACTTGCCTGGGATTTTCGACGTTCTGGTTTGCAGATGATTTCGGTGTGGTTGCGTAGTCCGTTGCGCGATCTACGCGTTGGTGGTGGTAGCGGTGCAAACGGATGACTTTTGGGCCTCGAATTTGCCTTGAGAGCTCTCTCCTTCATCTCCTATGGCCGTCACTCGTGTTTAGAGTTTCTAACCCTAGATGACAATCCAGATATCTGATATAACCCTTTGAATTTTCGTGAGTTTAATTACCCAAAAAGGTGAAATGTCCAAAACGCCCTCCCGAGGTACCAATTAGGCCTAAAACGCCCCGAGACCCAAACTAAATCCCCGGGTACACTTTTCTGACTATCTCGACCCTTACGGACGCATTGGCGCACTCAAAATGACCATACAAACGAATTATAAAATATTCACTTTTATTTATCAATAATTAGTCCCGACGCGACACGGGCGCGTCCCGACTCAAATTTCCAAAATTGTCATTTTATTCACTCGTGACATTCAATATAACCAATATTACATATTACTTTGCTCATTAGTAATATTCAACAAATTTTCCATAATTACTAACTCTCGTCACGTTAATAATTATAACATAATTAATTTTCGGATTTTTATTAAATAATTAACTCACATTAAATTTAATAAATCCCCAAATTAATATAGCATAAAAATACGGGGTATTACATACTTCCCCCCTAATAACGGAATTTTGTCCCGAAATTCGGAAAATTGAGGCATACCTGGTAAGAACAAATCTGGATATCTCTCGCGCATATCGGTCTCGCGCTCCCAAGTGGATTCCTCCACATTGTGCTGCTCCCACTGGACCCGTACAAGTGGAACTATCTTTGACCTCAATCTCCTCTCACTAAAGTCTAGGATAGCCTCTGGTCTCTCCTCGTAAGAGCTGTCAAGCTGTAAGTCTATCTCATCTATCGCAATATGAGTATGGGCCATATCATCCCGAAGGTACCGTCTCAAAGACGAGATGTGGAATACATCGTGAATGCGATGCAAATGTTCTGGCAGTCCCAATCTGTATGCTACCGGCCCAATCCTCTCGATGGTGGGAAATAGTCCCATGTACCTCGGGGCCAATTTCCCCTTCTTCCCGAACCTCATTACTCCTTTCATAGGAGATACACGCAGTAATACTTGGTCCCCCACATTAAACTTCCGGAAGAACCGTTTCGCATCGGCGTAGCTCTTCTGCCTGTCCTGGGCTACTCGAATGCGACTCCTAATCATCTCAATCCTCACGGAGGTTTCCTGAATCACCTCTGGTCCCAACAACTTGCTATCCCCCACCTCGAGCCAACAAAGTGGAGAACGACAAGGCCTGCCGTACAAAGCCTCAAATGGAGCCATACCAATCGTAAACTGATAAGAGTTATTATAAGCAAACTCTACCAGTGGAAGATGTGGATCCCAACCTCCTCCAAAATCAAGAACACACATGCGTAGCATGTCCTCTAACATCTGATTAGTACGTTCTATCTGTCCATCTGTCTGTGGTTGATAAGCTGAACTCAACCTCAACTCAGTACCCATATCCTCCTGAAAAATTTCCCAAAAAAGTGACAAAAAAATCTTATCTCTATCTGACACAATATTCAGGGGCACCCCATGTAATCTGACAACCTCAGTAATGAACAACTGAGCATACTGACCCGTGGTATAGTCTGTTCACACCGGAAGAAAATGAGCCACCTTGGTCAAACGGTCTACAATCACCCATATAGAATCGTGGCCCCGCTGTGATGTAGGCAACCCTGTAATAAAATCCATGGAAATACTCTCCCACTTTCACGCGGGTACTTCCAATGGATGAAGTAATCCTGACGGTTTCTGATGGTCCACCTTCACCAGCTGGCAGGTAGAACACTTGGACACGAACTCAGCAATGTCCTTCTTCATCCACTCCACCAGTATTGTCTTCTCATATCCTGATACATCTTATCTCCTCCAGGATGCACTGCAAATCGGGACCCGTGAGATTGGGTCATCACTACATGACGCAATTCTGCCCCTTCTGGAATCACCAATCTCCCATGAAACCTCAAACCCCCATCAGAACTAACGGAATAGGACTCAACACCCTTGGCTAAAAGTCGTACAATCTGCTCCTGGAAAAACGGGTCTGTGGTCTGGGCCTGTATTACCCTCATAACAATCTTGGGTGTGATTGTCATAACAGATATGAAGGAACGGGCTACTGCGTCCTGGTGGCCTAACTCCTTCCACTTTTCTTTCCAGACATCCGCTACTTTATTTACCGGTTTACGACTCAACTTACAGCAACTACATTGGCCTTCCCCGAATGATACTGTATGTCGAATTGATAGTCCTTCACAAAGTATAACCATCTGCGCTGACGCATATTCAGCTTTCATTGAGTGAACAGGTACTGCAGTGATTTGTGGTCTGTGAACAAACGGAACTTTTCCCCCAATAAATAGTGTCTCCATATCCTCAATGCAAAGACGACCGCTGCTAACTCTAGGTCGTGGGTGGGGTAATTCTTCTCATGCGGCTTAAGCTTGCAGGAGGCAAAAGCTATAGCCTTCACTTCCTGCTGAAGTACTCCCCCAAGTCCCCGTAAAGAGGCATCGGTCTAAACTAGGTACTCCGCACCCGGCTTCGGTAAGGCAAGGAATGGTGCTGAAGTAAGCTTATCTTTCAGCTCATCGAAAGCCAATTGACAGGCATCATCCCAAACATATGGTACCCCTTTGCGAGTCAGGTTCGTCAATGGACCCGCTATTTTGGAGAATCCCCGAATGAATCTCCTGTAGTATCCGGCTAACCCCAAGAAACTACGTACTTCCGTCGGTGTCGTGGGCTGTCCCCATTCCCTCATCGCTGACACTTTACTCGGGTCAACTGCTATCCCCTGCTCAGAAACAACATGGCCCAAGAACTGTACTTCTCACAACCAGAATCCACACTTCTCGTACTTAGCATACAACTGATGCTCTCGTAGAGTTTGAAGAACCCGCCTCAAATGCTCGGCGTGCTCCTCCTCGGAGTGTGAATATATCAGAATGTCATATATAAAGGCGATGACAAACTGATCCAAAAACTCTTTGTATACTCGGTTCATTAAGTCCATGAATACGACTGGAGCATTTGTGAGACCAAATGACATCACTCTGAACTCGTAAGACCCATATCTCGTCAAGAAGGCAGTCTTTAAGACATCCTGCTCTCTAATACGTAGCTGATGGTACCCCGACCTCAGATCTATCTTCGAAAATAATGTTTCTCCCCTCAGTTGGTCGAACAGATCATCGATTCGAGGCAACGGATATTTATTATGTATCGTGACCTTGTTCAACTCCCGGTAGTCCACACATAACCTCAATGAACCATCTCTCTTCTTCACAAACAAGACTGGAGCGCCCCAAGGTGAGGTACTCCTGCGAATGAAGCCCTGACCTAACAGCTGCTCTATCTGATCTCGTAACTCTCGCATCTCCGTCGGAGCCATACGGTAAGGAGCGCGTGCTATAGGTCTCGTATCTGGCAATAAATCTATGACAAAGTCTATCTCTCGACTGGGGGGTAGGCCTGGTATCTCCTGGAATACATCGAAATACTCATGAACGACTGGAATCGAGTCTAAAGGAATCACAACCTCCTTAGAGGAATCCTCCTCTATATAATACAAATGAGCGGTCGAACCTCCCTCTGGGCGAGGCATCGCCACTACAAACATCTCTTGCCCTGGAATGGCAAAAACAATGCTCCCACCGAAGCAATCAATCATGGCTCTATAAGCTGCGAGCCAATCCATACCGATAATAACATCATGCTCATGCATATCTAAGACTAACATGTCTGCAGGTAATACCAAACTACCAATCTCTACCCCCACTCCTCGGCATATAAAGAAGATAAGCGACCCACTCCCCTGTGGTGAGTCTACACACGTCACTGTGCTCTCTGTTGTGGCTAATAATCCTAAGGCCTTCGCAAAATGCGTAGATATAAAATAATGAGTCGCCCCAGTATCAAACAAAACCGGACCCATAGTACCATGGATAGGAAACATACTCTCAATCGCAGGTGGTGCCTGTAGAGATGCTGCCTGGTGGACGTTATAGACACGTTCGTACTGTAACTGCCCCTGCTGCACTGGAGCTGCTGGAATGGCTGGTAGGGTTGGCATCTGGGCTGGAGTTGGGAGTGCAGCCGGAAAAAGTGGTCTCTGTGGCTCATTACGGGCACCCTGCTGCTGTGGGGCCCTATCTCCCTCCGGACAATCCTGGCGCCTATGGCCATGTCTACCACACCCAAAACATCGGCCCTTGATGTTGCCTCCCCTCTGACCCTACTGACCACGGCCCAGCTGGCCGTTACCTCCCCGACACTGGCCCTGCTGGCTCTGATGAACACGCTATTGGCCCTGTTGGCCCTGCTGCTGACCCTGCTGTCGGTGTTTGCCTTCCTGGCCCTGATGATTAGGCTGGCCCTGATGGCCCTGCCTAAAACCCCCGAATCCCTGCCTAGAATCACCTGAATGGAATCGCTTAGCAGGGTCCCCCTGATGGGAACTCTGCTCGTGCTGACGAGTCTGTCCATGAGATGGTGCCCCACTAGCACTACTACCCCCGGTCCTGCCCTGCTGGCTTGACTCTCCTGCTCTCTTACTTCCCTGCAGATGGAAGCGATGATCCTGGCAATGTAGTAACGCAACATTGAGTACATCAGTAAAAGTACTCAGAGATAGATTCCCAATAAGATGATGATGGATCCTCCAAGCTAACCCGTCCACAAACAACATAATCTTCTTGCCCTCAGTGGGTGCCTCATCTGGCACGATGGTGAGAAGTCTTGTGAACTCCTCCTCATACTCAGCTACGGTAGAGTTCTCCTGTTTTAAATTTAGTAATTTCTGCCGCATCTCAGTCTACACGGCGAGAGGAAAGTACTTGCGATCAAATCGCTCCCAGAACAACTGAATAGGGATCGTGTCCCTCTCCTCCAATGTGGTAGTGGACTCCCACCACTGCAAAGAGGCTCCCACCAGCTTAAAGGAAGCCAATAACTGCTTATGCACGTCGGTGCACTTATACATACGGAGATGCCGCTGGATGTCTTTCTTCCATTGGCTAACTGTGACAATATCGAAGCTACCAGAGAACTCAAAGGGATGCGCTTTCTAAAAAGCATCGCTAACCCTCTCCCATAAAGATGGAAGCTGTGCTGGTACTGGCGCCACTGCCTGAATCTGGGGTGGAGCCTGCTGAGTCACCACTAGCGCGGAATTCACCGCCTGAGCAACAATGGTGGCTACTTCATTAGCATTCATAGTGCCTTGTGCCGGAGCTGTTGGTTGCTCGGCCTGGACATGCCTATCCTTCGATGCACGTCTCAGAGGCATCTGAAACGTGAAGAAGTTTATTAGTCTAGAGTCATTAACAATTCTCAAATAGCTGAAAACGTAAACTTGAAAGTAAGAATACAACCATCTTAAATAGGGATCTATAGCAATAACGTTTAACTGAAAGCGAAATAAGCCGTACAGATCCTATGGACACTAGAACCTGATGCTCTGATACCACCTGTGACACCCCGCCTAATTAAATACCGGGCGATCACTCCTTTATTAAATTAAAATCAAGGTGAACAGTTGGTTCATTCTTAGCATCACTGTCGTGAAATAAATTTTTCCAAATTAACACCCTAATTAATTAAGCTAAGTGTCAAAACCACTTTTAAACATTTCCTTCCAAATTTTATTTTATTTTTTAAAAAAAATTATTTAATTATTAACACCATTAACAATAAATAAGAATCATACCCTAAATATCCTGGGACATAATCCAAATAATTAAACATTCAACATTCAAAGTCCCAACATTTAAAACTTAAAGTAAAACATCCATACTGAAATAAATCCCATAGTAACAGTACTAGATATAACTGAAATACAAATGTCCCAATAAAACAGATAAATAGTGGAAAGGGCGACACATGCCCAATAAATGAGTATGATAGATGTGGAATCAAGTAAACGAAGTCGTCTATGCTAGTGGCCTTCAACTCCCACCTAAGCTGCAGCACGTTCCTTTCAAGGGATCCTAAGCAAGACGCCCCTGTGGCTGGGCACCTGTAATACATACATATATAAACAAGAGAGAGAAAGAGAAAAAGAAACGGGTCAGAGCCCGATAGTGTGTTTGATTTAAAATACGTTTAGCAAGTATTTAAATTAATACAGGCCAATGCAACAACATATTAGTGCGACACTCTCTTGAGAAATTCTCACTTCTCTTCTAATGTGCACACCTATCGCACTAACATTCCCAACGGTTTGTCTTATCATTTATCGCACTAATCTTCCCAATGATTTAACGTGTCTTAGATTACTCGTAAGATTCAAAATTTCACGACTCAATTGTTTGAAAAGAATATTTCAATTAGTAACCAAGGTTCTCATTTTGACTTTATTAATCAATAAAGTTTTCCAATTTCATATTATACTTTCTCAAAACAAGTATTTACAATTTGAGTCATCAACCATGTCCTATATATCAAATCACAGTAGGCAGTTCGAGATTTCAGAATTTAATATATATATTAACTACTCGAAAATATATATCATAACAGCACCCCAAATAATAACTATGGTGCGGGCATACTCTACTATCCAAACCCCATATCACTCACATTAAGGGGAATACAAATTTGGAATCACTCTCGAATTGTATTAACACATACTCAAACAATATTGAGGCGAAGTATAGATTCCAAGTACCTTAGGACCGTCTGAACTATCACTGCGATAGCCTGTACCAAGGATATCTATACACAAACAAGATGAGGCGAAGAATAGATTCCAAGTCTCTAAAAGGATGGCACATGCCGACGTCTCTTAGGACCGTCTGAACTATCACCTTGATAGCCTGTACCAAGGATATCTATGTTCTAGGGTACAAGTCTATATCCCCCATAAAGGTCCCATCGAGATAAGACTGTCCCAGCCCAGAAACCTCAGGGATAGCAAGTAGCGTGGGCATGATTTTCACACATAGATAGTTTATGCATACACAATCATATAACTATACTAATATTACCATATCAATATTAGGTATATCTCAAATTCCATAGTTACGACTTTTATCCTTATTTTCTACATTATTAGAATCGCGTATAAGGGTTCGTCTCTAACCTTAATTCGAAGGGTTTTTCCAACTTACCACGTGATTGGACATAAATATTGTATATTTATTCCCCTAATTTCAATGCATTTGTGAACCCGAGTGATGTAACCCATACGGATTTAACGTACGTTTATGCTACTAATATTCGTTGGCAATTATTTCGTGTTTCGTGCTTCTCTTATTGGTTTTACAGGTTAATTATGCAAGCAGCGCAAAAGAGAAAGCGAGAAAATGAAAGAAAAACTAAGAAGGCAAGTTCAAGGGAATTTTGGTAATTCTACAGCCATCTCCCGAAGAAGAAGTCAACTGCAAAGTTGAAGAGCTCGGAACAATGAGAACACTGGAAGAAACGGCACCCAAATCCGAGCTACGGTTGAAGAGTTATGACCCGTTGAAGTTGAAGAAAAATCTAAGTGTTGAATGGGAGAAAAGCACCCCAGACCAGCAAACCATCGCAAACCCAAGGGCGAACCGGCTTGGGGGGCGAACCGGTTCGAGAAACATGCGAACCGGTTCTGGGGTCCTGTAGCGCGATTTTCCTCCTTTATGATGATTTGGCTCTAAGGTTTCCTTCTTATACAATATCAAAATTTCATGGTTTCTTCTTATACAACATCAAAATTTGTACTACTAACATCCTAACATGATATCATACATTTCCTACGTAAAGCATGTCAATATACGTCACTAAACATGGATTAATCATGCCTTAATTCATTTAAATATTCAAGAACCCTAGAAATCTCTAAATCATGGTTCCAATCTGTTTTTCCAGAAATTTCTTCTTATAAACATCATAATTTCATGGGTAAATTCCTCTACAGGGCAAGGGTTTCCAGAATTATCATTTAACCCATAACTACATGCGATTCCTATCTCAAATCTTAGGTTTTCTTCCATAAAACTCATCCTAATTATTCCTACACTAATATGAAAGATGCATCAACGAAATAAGCAAGATAAACACTTGCCTGGGATTTTCGACCTTCTGGTTTGCTGATGATTTCGGTGTGGTTGCGTAGTCCGTTGCGCGATCTACGCGTTGGTGGTGGTGGCGGTGCAAACGGATGACTTTTGGGCCTCGAATTTGCCTTGAGAGCTCTCTCCTTCCTCTCTTATGGCCATCACTTGTGTTTAGAGTTTCTAACCCTAGATGACAATCCAGATATCTGATATAACCCTTTGAATTTTCGTGTGTTTAATTACCCAAAAAGGTGAAATGTCCAAAACGCCCTCCCGGGGTACCAATTAGGCCTAAAATGCCCCGAGACCCAAACTAAACCCCCGGGTACACTTTTCTGACTATCTCGACCCTTCCGGACGCATTGGCGCACTCAAAAGGACCATATGAATGACTTATAAAATATTCACTTTTATTTATCAATAATTAGTCCCGACTCGACAGGGGTGCTACCCGACTCAAATTTCCAAAATTGTCATTTTATTCACTCGTGACATTCAATATAACCAATATTACATATTACTTTGCTCATTAGTAATATTCAACAAATTTTCCATAATTACTAACTCTCGTCACGTTAATAATTATAACATAATTGATTTTTGGATTTTTATTAAATAATTAACTCACATTAAATTTAATAAATCCCCAAATTAATATAGCATAAAAATACGGGGTATTACATTAATTTACTTATTTTACTAATCATGTTCTTTTAACACTTTGGAAGCTTTAATTGTTCAACACCACCCTTCATATTTATTATAGTCTTCTCCAAAACTTTGGCATTCTCCACAAAGTACCTCAATTGTTCAACTCCATTGTTCGACCCCAATCCCGTAATTTCGATTGTATTTAGGTGTGATCTCAAACAATCAGGTACATACCATTCCAACCACGATGTCCCAATTTGTTCACAACAAAATGAAAAACCCTAATATAAGAAGAAACAACATCACCATCAATTATCTCAAATATACAAACTATTTAGCTGGAAGTAATGTTATGAACCCTTGACATACCTCAAAGATAAGAACCTCTATAAGAGGACAACTTTTGAGAAAATCCAGCACTAATTTTCAGTTCTAGTTCCACTATAAGAATCAGCCACTGCAAGACACTGCACAATAGAGATTTTATAAATGAATTGAAAAGTAATAAATCTAAAAAATATGGTCATTTATGCAAGAAACAATATCATAGATATTATAGCTTACCACATAAGTATCGAGCCTATGTGGCCTACCCGAGGGCCGCTCCTCGTCCCCTGAAATAAAATAAAGTAAAATTAGTATCGGCCCCGCAAAGTAAAAAAATGCAGAATAATATAATGTAAATATAAAATGAAATTGAAATCGAAATCGAAATCGAAATCGAAATTGAAATTAAAATTGAAATATTCATATAAATACATTACCTGTAGTGCCACCCAAACAGCTAACTTGAGCTCATATGGCACCTCTTTCCAACTAATGTACCCCGGGCACTCGTGTCAAATATAATTCCCTTCATATCTGAACACTAAGAAATGCCATAATCCTATGGAGTTATGCTCAACAAATTCCATCCAACCGTTGTGTAGCCAAACATCACCAGTTGAAGTTGTCAATTTCACTTTCCATATTTTCCCATGTTTTGCTAGGATTATGGCATTTCTTAGTGTTCGGATATGAAGGGAATTCTCGCTTCATTTTTTGAGCTAAAGGATAGACGAAGAGATTCAGTCTCCTCTTCACAAATAGGACACCCCAAATAATTATGTACTAATCACCTATTAAAGGTAAGAAGCGTATATTCATGGATTACTATAAACAAAACTTAGATTTATAGTATGTTTTATTTAATTATGTCTTATTTATATTCAATTTTTAAATTTCAAATTCAAATTCAATTTATAATAGAAAGTTCCTCCAAAAGTAACAACTTTAAGCCACTAAGAATATTATTATACAAAAATTACGCAGTCCCAAACTCTCCAAACGGGACAATTCGAGAGATCTCATTACATGGGTAATGACTCTCGAACGGGTTTAAGGGCTATTGAATGCGTACGCATAAGAACTAGAAGGCTAGTATCTATGCGCACTATATGTAATTTAAATTATCTTTCATTTAATTATCATACTATATATATATTTTTCGTTATACAACCGCAATGTCAATTCCACTTTTAAAATAATTGACCCAACATCGATCCACTATAATCCAACCACAATGCAACAACAAATTTGTATCCCGTACTCCTTCTAATTCATCTACCTTATTAATTATTTTCATCAATATAACTAACAATTAAAGTATACAATTATTAATTTACTAATTTATAATGAGAGGCAATCCTACTTTCATATATTAATTTACTAAAAAAATTAATAATCAATCAATTCGTTTACAAATTTACTAAAAAAATTATCAACTTACTAATTTACAATGAGGGGCAATCCCACACATGCACACACACACACACACACACACACACACACACACACACGCACGCACGCAGCCCCTCCCCCGTCACACCACCACGTCATTTCCCGCTCCCACACATACGCACAAACACGCACATACACGCACACTACACACACACACATGCAACCCCACCCCCCATCCCTGCCCCCTCCCCCATGCCCCACCCCCTCCCCAACCACACACACACACAAACAGCCCCTCCCCCATCCCCACCCCCACCACACATGCACACACACACTGCACAACCCCCTTCCCCCACCACACACACACACACACAGCCCCACCCCCACCCACTATACACACACGCACACACACATATATATATATATACATACATGCACACATATATATACACACACATACATATATAAATGGAAGAGAGAGAGAGAGAGAAACCAACCTGAAAGCAGAGAGAGAGGGAGAGCAGCGAGTAGAGAGAGAGAGAGAAATTGGAGGGAATGTAATCGGTGGGAAAAAGAAGAGTTAGGGTTTTTTGCTGACAGAATTGTCACGGATGTGTCACGGTCTTTGACCGTGACAATATTATAAGGATTGTCACGTTCAATGACGGTGACATAAAATGCGTATTTTTTTGTCACGGTCAATGATCGTGACAAGGCTAGCCGATGAAAGGGTGCCAATTTGCCCATTTTGGTGTAGTGTTGAGAATATTATGATAATTTTCAAATACTTAGACATAGGATTAAAAGTATGCCGCCAAAGGGTGAAAACATAAAACAGTCACAAAACGGTCCCGTTAGAGGCATGGATGTAATCAATTTAACTCCTAGGAACAGATCGCATAGTCACAGGACTCCCAATTTGAGAATATGATTATAATTTATAAATAATTAGACTTTGACTTAAAAACATGTCGTCAAATGGTGAAAACGTAAAACATCCACAACACGGTCCCATAAAAGGCACGAACACCACGTACGGGACTAATGTAACTTGTAGGAACTGACTGTGTATTCATAGGACTTTCGGTTTGAGAATATATCAGATATTTGTAAATAGTAATCTTTGGCTTTAAAACATTCCATCAAAGGATGAAAACATAATTTTTCTACTTTAATAGAAATTTTTAAACATTATTTTATTACGGATATCTTCTTTGTTTTGTTTTGTGTCTTATATTTTTTGAAGGATAACATTTCAGTGTTAGGTTATTTCCATGTGGAACGTCTGAACAAGTCAAAGGTTTACACCTGGTAGATTGTTTTTTATTGTTGTTGTTGACATTTGATATTGTCGTCTTTAATTTTTGTATGGCCGTGCGAGCTTCTATGATGATTAAACAGGTTGGTTTTATATATAAACAAAGGAGACTTTGTCGATTTGGGGGGGAAATTGTAAAGAGTTTTTTATATGATTAACTAATATATTTGGATATTTTATTTTACTATAATCTTATTTTGTTATTGGTTACATGTTTCAAGAAAGGAAGTTGATATATTGTGTTTTTTGTTCAATAATTTGACTTATAATATAAATTACACGTCATTTATTATTCCAACATGCAATATATAATAATATAATTCTTTATGCCATTTTTTTATATCAATTGGGATGGTTATATACCATCCCTAATACCCATTTTTGTATCAATTGGTAATGCCTTTTGGGATGGCTATAAATCATCCGAATTGTTGTTTTGAGTAATATAAAGGACGGATAAACCATCCCTCCTCTTTGCGCGGGACCGAGGATTTTTTTATGGGAATACCTTTTAGGACGGAAAAATCAGACCCTACTGCCTAATGTAAAGCGTCCATGAATTAAAATTTAATACGGCAAAATTCGTCCCTAAAATATTTGTGACACCTAGTATAAGGGATGAATTTTCACTATTGTAAAATCCGTTCTAAATACTCTTTTGGGATAAAATTTTCTCTTTTAGGGATGGGTTTTTATCGTCCCGAATACCCATTTTTCTTATAAGTTGTATTATTAATAACTCCTCTTTTTGCAAAAAAAAAAAAAAAGATTTCTTCTTGAAAAAGGTTCACTTTACCATTCAATTTAGGGGTCATAAAAGTCTTATAGTTTGTGGTGAAGGGATCTGCTTTTGTGAAGACGCGTAGATTGGAGAAATTCATTTCCTTTCATTATTTCCTCGGCTCTATATTTTATCTCCTAGTAATAATACATCTATTATTTTTATGTCATATTTAAACAACCCTAGACCTTTTATTTTATGAATTGTGACATACAGAATAAATCGAAATGATATGGAGTTTGATGAATTTATGTCTTTTCTAGCCATTGTTGAGGTGGATTATTTATCTCTTTGGGCTAGGGATGAATGGAATTGGGTACCAAGTTTTTGAAGTTTATTTTTTTGTATGTTTATTTTTTTTTTCTAAGTTTTTCCTCTCTTATGCTAATCTTTGAGCCATATAAGATGATTTTGAAGGTTGGCATACTTCCAAAAATTCACGTTTTATATCTTGGTTGGTGTCCTTAAAATGGTTCCTATGTGCAAGTTGCTCCAAAAGAAGATACAAATGCGTTTTTGTCCCCATCTTTGTGTGTAATATGCAATAGGAAAGATGGTATCTAGATGATACTTTTTGTAGGTTGACACTTAGCTTCCAGTGGAATAACATTTTTGTCAAATTTAGGATGCTAAAAGTGATCCCTAAATCGTAGGAGGTGAGATATGGTAATGAATTTTATTTCCTTTGAAAGTAAAATGAATGATAAGATCTTATGGAGGTTTTTCATGCTTTCCACAGCATGGCAAGTAATGAAATTGAAGAAATGGCACCAGTTATCTGGATAATATCCAATTTGAAAGGTTATATTGCCAAGGATTGTGCATCTCCTGTTATCCATTTTGTTCCTCTTATTTTATGTTTTGTCTTCATGCTCAATTAAAATGGACTATTTCTTCCTTGCTTTCTTCTTGGATTTTTTTGTATAGCATATTGCTATAATTTTGGTTTCTAATAAGGGTAATGGGTTGGCATGTCAAAGGGGGAGGGGGTGGAGTGAGACTAATTGCGAATGATAACTTGATTTTTGCTTGGTTTATTTCATTTTAGTTATTTTCTCTTAGAAGAATACAAGGATATTATTAAGGATATTTTTTATTAGGTTAGTAAGAATGAGTGATGTCATGGCTTAGGTTAAATCCCATGACATCATAAGTTAGCTGGCCATAAAGAATTTGGGGCTAATAAATATCCTTTTATTCTCTAATTTTATCATTAGCTAATTACCTTAATTGATAACTTGTTTTTGTGTATATGTGTGAAATTCTTGTGGGGTTTACAGCAAATTAGTATAAGAGCGATGTTCACTCTTGTGTACTAGTTTATGTGTGAGTTTACAATTTATGGCTACAACTTTGAACAAAAAATTAACTAACAGGGTATTACAATAAATGTTCCAAAGTCGTCAATTCTTTAAAGATGCCAGGTTTTTTGTTGGAAACCAGATTATTGATCGCATTCTAGTGAAAACTTTTCATGCAGGCTATATTAAGCCCTAAGATCATGAAGTAGTTGCTACACTAGTGAGTGGAATCAGATATTTTTTAGCGTCCTATACCACCACCTTAGATTTATCGTGATTTATATTATTCATCATCGTTTAGGTAAGAGAAAGATGATTTTTGTGTGGACAACGAGCCAATAAAGAGGCTGTTGGTTCACTCCATGAAAAAGAGTATTATAACCCATTTAATGAGTTCTTTGGGCTCCTTCGTTGTAATTCGAGAGCCATGACAATTTCCATAGATGGGAAATCGTCCATTCGCCTCTTTGAAAAATCAAAATCTATCCAGCTAAGGGTTTGGAACCGTGTTTGTACCCCTGCTAGGAAACCTACATGAAGCCTGATCGATATTGTAAACCCAATAACAAAGAGAGTCGCGGTGGTAACCCCCATCTTATAAAAAATATAATCTTTAAGTCTTTGATTTTTATACCTTTTCTATACAACGAGAATAAAAAGAGCCAAGAGTGATGATGGTTCAAGAAAAACTATCGATAATGGTGACAAGTTAGATGGTGGTTGACGCCTTGAAATTAAGAGTTATCCCACATTAGGATATATAAGTTGTTTTGTTGATAATCTTAATACGAACAATGTTGAGTTCAAAGAGTAGAGGGATACATTAAGCATGGTGCTCATGGGATCCCTCGCTAAAACCTTGTCCTGTGAGGTTCGAGTTCTATTCTATGAACGGAAAGAGGTCAGCACATTACAAATTGTGACTAGGGTTTTGGGGATGAATAGTGGTGTGTATGGATACTAGAACAACATATTTATAAGAGTGTTTAGTTGTAAAGGTATTTTGTGTCTTATATTTGATATTTTAGAGTTTTTAACTTTCTGCCCAAAATATTTGCCTTCAATTTTTTATGGTCCAAAAAAAAAATTCATTACTTACAAATTTAAAACTGATCAAAATTCTCCTGGCATCAGTTCCATGTTGCAATGAGCCTAACCCACCAAACTGGATAAGGAAATCCCAAAAAAATCCATTTCATTTGTCTCTTCCACTTAACTTAATTCATCAGTATTGTTTAGGTTAATGAATAAGGCCCCTTCACTCCTAAAACTTTGGTCCAAGAATGCTTTAAATAAATCATGCCCTCTAGCTTCTTCGGACCAATAGCCAAAACTAAAAGATCTAAAATTCATATATTTTTCCATTTGACACGAGTTTTAGAAAATTTTCCCTAAATCACGTAGTCGTTCTCCAACCCAGAGAGAATGATGTCTAAGGTGATGTGGCATGTGCTTGGAGTAGAGCCAATTGTGAATAACCATTTAATTTGTATTATTTAATTATATTTAATTATTTTCCATTAGTAGAATATAAGAAGTCTCTTTAGTATAATTCTACGTATTTTAGTTAGGATAAGTAATGTCATGTCTTAAGTCATATCATACTTTACATTATCGATTAAATTAGCAACCCGGTATTCATGGAATATAATAATCCCTTTATTTGAATTTTATTATTAACTGATTACTTTGATTGATAATGAGAATGAGTTGAGAGAAACCCCTAATTTGTGATTGTAATTTTCGTTACATTTACATCATAATCTTAATGTTGGTCACTAAAACATGACCTAGTGCAGTACTAGCAAGAATATTGCAATAATGAATAACAATTACATGAGCTGAGCATCCTAAATTGAAGGTCCTTTTAGGAGTGTACTAGTTAAAATGGAACTTGTTTTAGTTACATTGTGACTTCAAGATGATAAAATAGATGACAAGAAGTAATCTCTATATGCTAATGAAGGTAATTTATTTCGATTATTTTTGTATCAATACAGGTTAAATTTCCATAAGTATTGGTCCTCGATTATGATAATTTTTTATAAATTTTATGTTGTGTTTGTGTCTATCTGAATTTCAAGTAAATGTCAACTTAATACCTTTTTTATTGTTATTTGGATTCAAATTTCATCTCTCGAAATTTCTACGGGCAACTTGGTATTATTACATGCTTCTTGGATTAGTAGGTGTAGAGGAAAATTTTCTTGGTGAGTTTATTAGGCTAATGCAAATGTTTTGTAAATATATGGTTTTATTTGTTGATTTGGATAAAATCACATAAATAAAGATATTTAATTGTTTTTACAAAATTTGTGTATTACAATTTTTCCATCATCTCAAATAGGGTTATTTAAACATCTACTTTAATAATTATTCCTTGAAATTCACTCTCAAAACTATAAAAGGGAAGGAAATGTTACCCATGAATGCTAATAAACTGGCGGTGTCCTTGTGTGTGTGCATTTTTATATTTACCTAGTTGTATCATTATTAGGTGGTATAAGTTGTTTTGATCCCTGATTGAAAGTTCATTTTCATGTTTTCTTTTAGTTATAAAGTTAATAATATGATGGATTAAATTATTGAAGTAGTCAAGCATTCAAGTTGTGAAATAGACCCTTAAGGGGTAAAAAAGATGAATAAAGTACAAGGAATGAAAAAGTAAAATTAAACTAGTCACGTTAAGAAGGGCTAAAAGACGATTAAGTTCTTTTGAATGAAAAGGGTATGACATCTCTCTAGTTGTTAGGAAGGACTTTATATTTTAGTAATGGTAGAATCTAATAGGATATAGTCTCACATTTACCCTTAACAATATTTCCAAATCAATCGGGGATTTACCTTACTTGAGTATATCACTCTAAATGGTATGTCTTTCATGTTCTAATGCTTTAAAACTAGTTTATGGAGATCATATTGGCTATATGAATAAAAATCCATACATAATGGTTGGGAAGCGTATTGATGGTTTGAATTTTTTTTAATCAGAAACAAAAGTATCCAACTATAAATGATAAGCGTCGAGCTTGAGATATTAAATATAAAATTATGAGTATTCAAATCTCTTTGAAAGGGATGAACCAAGTCTCCTTATATAGAATGTGCCAAGTAAGCGTATTTTAGAAATATGCCAAGTAAGCATGTTTTAGAAATACAATATATATAAACAAATCACTACATCAATATAAGGTAATTATGATAGAATACAACTTCCTAACCCTTAAATCACAAGTATCCAAATGAATCCGTGAACAAGTGACTTTATGTCAGGACCCATCGATTGACCCACCGCCCACAACATTGGGCCAATGTTAAGGTAGGAAACCAAGACTTCACTAACTATGTAAAACATGTATTCTAAACAAGTAACAAATTTAATAGTGTATTTCAAGATATTTCTTACTTTAACTTAAAGAATAATTGATTGCTTACTTGAATCCCTTATACTCTATCCTCTGAAAGCCTTATCTAGTTCTCCTACAAGACTATGGATGACAGGGTTTTCTCTTGTTTTGTGATGAAGTCTACTTCAACTTAGACTCTTGGCCATAAGCAAGTCTTCTACAACTAAGACTCTTAGATTTGATGAAGTCTACTTTAAGTTGGACTCTAAACCATAAGAACCATTTCTTCAACAAGAATTCTTTTGCATGAAGAATGCAATAAGAGAAAAACTTGGGTTTTCCCCCGTGACAAAGTTCATTTCTATCCTTCGAAATTCATAATATGTTGTTGGAAAGGTTTGGAGAGTGTGCTTTCGAATTTGGATTTTTTGAAAAAATGCATCGATCGATCGTCTTGCGCATCGGTTGACCGACGTGCAATGTGAGGTTCCTTATTAGGTTTTGGCTAATGACCTTAACTCAATTTTTCTCATCTAAGAAGACGATGCACAATATTATTTTAGCATGTGCCACTCACGGCTTGATTTAAACACCATTTTTTTGTGTCCCAAATTATGTTTGAGGACACAAGAGAATTAGCAAGTTAAGTAGATTCCAAAAATGTTGACCGTATGAGAAACGAAAGCCGGACAACAGTGTGTGGTGTGTGAGTGCTACAATAATGCCCCAGTCTCACGTTCATGCGTGCCATGAGTCTACGCACAACAAAAGCATTAGGTATATTCCTCATTCCTTCCATCTAATCTAGTGTCCTAAGACATTTATTTTTAGACAAAATGATTTCATATGTGAAAATAAACTCTTTTCATAGAATCCCGATGTTAATAATGTGTATCTAACTTTGATATAATCAACTTGGTATAAGCCCAGCATCCTTTGCAACTTACCTAGCAAAATCTTGATCATAAAGATGTGCTTGGACTGTCCTATGATTCATTATCACCAATTATAAGATAGTCTCTTAGGTCATTCTTGAGAACAATACTTGAAACTTTTGCAACTCCAATTAAGAGAATCTCAATAGCTCATGTCTAGTTGCCCATGTTTTGATGAGGTTTAGAAAGAAGTGATATATAAAAATCATATATATAGGAACATGGGGACTATGAGCTGGATGAATCACATGCTTGTCGTAAAGGATCGCCGCTAAGATCAATACAGAAAGTCAATTGTTATAATTTTGGGCTAACTTGTAACATGTTAAAAGTGAAAATACTGGGTAGATAATTTCAAAATAATTTTAGACTATATAAAGTGATTTTAACGGCTGTAAGAAGGTGAAAAAATGATAAAGTTTGATTGTAGTGTCATACTTGGGATTTGAAATTGTCTTAAACATAACTTAACTAACATCAATCAAATATGTGATAACGAACATGAAGTTATCTTCGACTGAAAACACTGCCTTGTCATCTGTATCCCATTTCTAGACAAATTTATTTCAAATGTTAAATTTTCTCCAGTTAAATTTTAGATGATGTTCGTTGTGCTCATCCCTATTGAAAAGTTTCCATTTTCGAAAAGTGATGTTTTTTCAGTATGGATTTTGGTATACAACAGCCTCTTCCATGATATTCTGGCCTCAGTCATCCAAACCATATGTCCTCCTCGACCTTTTAAGGCATTGGTAGAAACTGTACCCGTCATGGCCTTATTTCAGGATCTTTTCTTAGTCATGCCATAGTATGCGACCTTCTGTCCTACCTACTTCCAGGATAAGTCCTCTTCTAGGATAAGTCCTCGTGGCCTATACCCTCTTGTCTTGTTCGATCTCTTCTTAGGATCAAGCCTCACATTTACCCAACGTATCGTTCTAAATCTAAATCACCTCAGGAATGAAGTGTCAGCCATCATAACCTAATGATTAAATATTGTGGCCATGACACCCCTAAGAGTACAATGGGGAAGTTAAATTGAATTAAGGCACAATATACCGCCTTAGTCCATAGGTTCAATGAAGGAGCTATAATTCTTTTACAATAAGCATTAACGGGTAAATTTGTAAAGTGATAATTTTAACCCGCAAATAACTTTCATTTAATCCTCTAAGGATCAAAACCTAAGCCCAATAAAAACATCTCAAAAACATTAAGAACACCACATGAACCCTAACCATATCAATCATTAATACATACCCACAAGATAGAACACAATAATAATGTTGTAATGGCAGCTAACTAACAATCAAAAGGGGGTGAACAATAAAAACTAATGGCCTAAATTCCAAAGATAGTGAAGAAACCAAATTCAATATCCAAAAAAGGTCCCATATCATTTAAAAAGATCATTAAAGTTAATGTTTAAATGAATGTAAAGGATGGAGGGGAGGAGACCCCATTTCCAAAAAGTACGAAGTTCGCAGTCTGATTAGATAAAGTGGATCATTTAACTCCAAAGACGGCGTTGTGGGGGAGACTCACTTTGACGAGGATGAGTGGTGTATGTGTCTTGAATTGTGTGTGTGTGGGGGGGGGGGGGCGGTAACACGATCTCTCCATGGGATAAGGAGTGGTTGGAAAGACAATTTTCAAAGGAGGAAGTGGTTCCATCCTTACATTTTGTGTGTAGAAACAAGATCCTTGTAAAAAAGGATTTTACTATGGACTTTTTTCATTATTATCAAGGTTTGTGGATGAGGATGTGATGGTGTTGTTGTACTAGTTTTTGAGCGAAGGAAATTTGAGAGGAATTTAATGCTTATTCCATTAATCTTAAGAGGCAGTGAGTATTTAAGACTTCCGACCTATTAGCTTTATAGGAATAATGTATAAATTTTTGGCCAAAATTTTATCACAAAGTTATATAAGGGTGATTGACTCGATTTTCATGGAATCTCATGTTACTTTTGTTTAGGTTAGACAGATTTTAATGCAATGATGGTGGCCAATGAGTGTTTTGGGTCTAAACAAAGTAGCCTTACCTCGGGGGGTATTTTATGTGAGTTGAGCATTGAGAAGGCTTACGACCATGTTGATTGGGAGATTATATTATATTTGTGGGGAGGATGGGGGTTAAGGATAAATGGAAATACTGGTTCGATTTTTATTTCACATGTTATATTCCCTAGTTCTTGTTAACGACTTTCAAGAGCAGGTTTCAGTTGTTGAAAAGGCCTTGTGAAGCGGTGTGGGCCCCCAATTTTAAACTTCTTATTTAAAATGTGAGAATTTCCTTTTTGAAAGATGCGGAAGCGAGTGATGGTTCAACAACAAATTTTAATTTCTTTTAAAATTAAAATTAAACAAAGTGAAATTAAATTAAAGCGTTAATATATTTTTCACTTAAACCAAATTAACCCAAGTCCTAGAAATTTGCCTAAGTCATATTTTCAATATTACCAAGTGAGGCCAAACCAATTTTAACAAATGACTTGAATTAAATAAACATTACCCAAAATTAATTTAGCACCAAATTAATTAAGTACTGATTAAAACCAATTTTATTTTTTTACCTAAGCATGTGTTCTAGGTGATTGCGAAAGATGCCCCGAATTTTAAACATCTTATTTAAAATGTGAGAATTTCCTTTTTGAAAGATGCGAAAGCGAGTGATGGTTCAACAACAAATTTTAATTTCTTTTAAAATTAAAATTAAACAAAGTGAAATTAAATTAAAGCGTTAATATATTTTTCGCTTAAACCAAATTAAACCAAGTCCTAGAAATTTTCCTAAGTCATATTTTCAATATTACCAAGTTAGGCCAAAGAAATTTTAACAAATGACTTGAATTAAATAAACATTACCCAAAATTAATTTAGCACCAAATTAATTAAGTAGTGATTAAAACCAATTTTATCTTTTTACCTAAGCATACGTTCTAGGTGATTGCGAAAGATAAAATAAACAATACATCACTACGTCGCGATGTACGAGGAAAAAACCCACAACGGAAAAAAACCTCGGACGACTCTAGACTTAAGTCGACTATGTATGGTTTTACAACTACAAGACAGATGACTTACTTCCTCGACTCGACTCCTTTCAAGCCTTGACGCGTCTTCTTGAAAATACCTCCGCCTAGTAGACAACCCCGGAGCTCCACCGAAATCTTGGACTCACCAATGAGACAATAGGTACACCGTCAACCACACATGGTGCCTTTCACTATGTGAGAAAGCCGCAGCTAAACAACCTTCTTCTTCTTTGAGGGATGTAGAAGGAAACCCAAACAATCTCTTCAATGCAGTAAAGAAAACCCGGTGCCAAACAAACTCTCCAAGTAAATGATATATATATGGTAACTTGGATTAAAGCAAACTATTGGGTCTAAACTTGGTTTTGTTCTTTTAATAAAACAATATAATTAACAAACACCAAGGGGAACTTTTTATGATAGAATTAGGCTCTCAAAAACTCACTAAGAGATGGAAAAAGTTCATGGAAAAAATATGGTCCCGAAATGAATATAAACTGTCAAAAGTTAGTGGGGACAAGTAGTGGAAAAATGGGAAAAAACTGTCAAAACTGCCATTTAACTATTCTCGCCAAATCTCGTTCGAAAGAGATTTTTCGTTCGAACGAAGTCTCGTTCGAATGAGATTTTAAACGAAGTTTCAGTGTAAAAAATTTTAACTCGTTAGAAATCTATTTCGAATTCTCGTTCGAACAACCATCTCGTTCGAACGACAATTCGAACGATGTTACAGTGGCCAATATGGGAACTCGTTGGCAAACTTGTTCGAACGACATTATGGTTCGAACGAAAAAATCGTTCGAACGACAATTCGAACGAACGTACAGAAAGTTGGAAATTTCATTTTTAGCCCAGAAACTTTATATACTTTCTTTTAATGTTTTAAATAAATCTTTCTGAAAATAAACAACAGTTTTAAAAACCTTACACCAAAATAAAATGTTCCAAACTCCTATATATATATATATTAAAATGCATTCATACCTTAGGAGCAATGGAACCATGTTGATGACGTAGAAACGAGGCACATAAACTCGGCATTTGATGAAGCTTTATACTCTTTGCCGCTACCTCTTCAACTAAACTCGTCATAGGCTTGAAATAGATACATTGAACACTATCCTATGACTCAAATATTTTTGTCCGGAATTGAGCCAAAACAACAAGGGACTCAATTGGAAATTTGTGTCCTTACCCCCTTTGGCTATTCCGGGACAAAAACTAAACAAAAATCCTAAAGGTCCGTCAAGCTCACTAGACTAAAAAACATCCCACCCAAAAATAAGAGTGCAATGCTTGACTCGAATACCCAAGGATCAAATATCTTTGCCCGAGATGAAAGTTGCCATTTAGAATAATTTTTGCACACTTAAGAAAACTATCAAACACATAGGGAATATTAAAATATTTAATGTAATTAAAATAAATACTCCCCCTAAATTAATTCTCCATTTTATCAAAACAAATCTAGCTAGGAAGGTCATGACTCCCCCTAATTTAACTCTACCAAACTAAGATATGATTATAATAGGATTAGATACCATTTCTCCCCCTATCATTCTCCCGCTTTTTGTTCAGGAATAGACAGAGATATATCTAATGTAAACGATGATGCATAAGATGATAAGAACATGAGAGCATATGGGCAACAAAAGCATAACTAATCCATATAAGTAATAAAGGATACCAACAAAGATGTAAGAAAATGATACCCAAATGATACATGAGAAATTAAGCATGTGATATCAAACTAACGATTTAACAAGGTAGATACCAATTATGAAGTATAAGCATTGATGGACAAGAAAGCAAGGCAAAGACAAATAAAATATCATATACATACGCTAAATATATCAATTATGCACACGCACATATATGTATAGATATAAACACACAAATGACACAAAATACAATAAGCTTAGCACACTCGTATGGAAAAAATGTGTCGTATAGAAACGGAAGTGTAGGGGTGTGAACTAGTAACAATTAAATTTAAACCCAAACACTTAAAATATGTTCACGGAGTTCTCAATTGATTGCAAACTTTATCACATTTGAATATAACCTCATGTGACAATATAAATTGAACTCAATGAACAAACATACACAATTCATACAAGCCTAGAGTTTTGATGATTCTACAAACCAAATAGAGTCATGACAATGAAAGACAACTAGGATAAACGGACATTGTGCAAACCGTTGATATACAATCCAATCTCCCTCAATAAGCATATATATTCTTTTTATTTTGAATGAATATATCAAATAAACATAGGCCTTGGGAATTATTTTTCTTTTTAATGCCATATTCTATTTTTAGGCCTTTGGACCACAAATTTCTTTTACGTCCATTCAAAACGGTGGCTTACTATTCGCAAAGGATAATTAATCCTTTCGGATCCCTTCCCCGTGCACATTTATATACATAATTTTTTTTATATCTCACAAGTCTCACGTGCAACGGATTTTGACATGCACTAGTCCTCATAGGTCATAAATATGTAGATGACTAGATTGGTAGGAGAACACCTCACAAAGCTCAAATATAACATGTGACATTTAAAATTTCAAAATGAGCTCGTGAATGTGTGAATAGAGGCATATAAAAATAGAATCCATTTAATCAATATAAAATCCAACTACTCCATATAAATATGGTAAAGAACATTTTAAGGATTGACAATCTAAACCAAAAGTTCTATCCACATGAGAGCGTAAAAGAAGGGATTAAAACACAACTATATGCCACTTAAAGTGTGTCAAACAAAAATACACACAAAAAAAATCTTTTTGAGTTTTTGACATTTTAAACCAAAAATCAAATGATTTACTCAAAAGACAAACAAAAATCTTTTGTATTTTTCATTAAGCTTAAATTACTACAGGTAAAACACATATGATAAACACAATCTTTTTGTATTTTTTTTCAATTAATGCAAACAAACTAAATAAAATACAAAAGATAAACACATCATGATTTCTAGCAAGAGATATGAAACAAGGCAATGACTAGAAAATGACTAAACATGCATACACCTAGAAATGATCTATAATATGAAGCACAAAAGGCTAGAGTATGCATACAACGCTAACACATTCAACCTTTAAATTTAGCAAGGGAGGTTTCATGTGAAAGAAAATGAGAATAAAAAAAATCTAGTATCTAGCGAATTTAAAAATGATTTCTGAACCCATATAAATTTATATTTAAAATCATAAGGATTGGGAACTAATGAGATGCTAGACATAGACTTCCTAGGACTTCTTTTAAGATCAAAACAAAATGACCTAAGGTGATCTTTCCTACCAGAATGCAAGCATGTGTAAACATCAGGAATGTTACCTAAGGTCTGACCCTTTTTAAAGTCTTTGGAAAAAGTAGATCCTCTAAAACAAACAATGGTTTTAGCTTTAGCAACGGAAGAATTTGAACAAGATGTGCTAGAACCATTATAACTACTACTCGAGTCTTGTAAATCATTTTTCATTTTTAAAATTTCGGACTCAAGTAATAAATTAAACTCCTCAAATTTATGGAACTCCTTCTTTAAATTTTCAATCACACCTAGAAGGTTATCACGCTCCCCCTCAATGTGAGCAAACTTGTTCCTAAGAGTCTTTTCTCTACTATCACTCTCTTTCTTGGACTTTTCTAAAATATTGAAATTGTCATATATGTCCATGAGCTTTTCACGAAAAATATCTTTTTGAGATATAGAGATTTGCAAAAACTCAATTTTAGCTTTAAAACAAGAATTTTAATTTTCAAGAAATTTAATTCTTTTTACAAATCTCAAATTTAATTCCTTTAAATTTTCATTACATTTATTAAGCCCATTTAATTCCTCTCGTATATGTAAAATTTCATTATCATTAGAAGCGGACAAATTGTCATTAAGACGTCCCATTGAGAGATACAAAAAAAAAATGAGAGTGAGTCAAAAATGAACCACTAAGAAAAAACAAGGAAACACAAAAATTCTAAAAGCCGAAAAACGGATCTTTAACGCGATAAATTAGCGCTCCGGCTCTGATACCAATTTGAAGCAGCGTGGGGCCCCAATTTTAAACTTCTTATTTAAAATGTGAGAATTTCCTTTTTGAAAGATGCGGAAGCGAGTGATGGTTCAACAACCAATTTTAATTTCTTTTAAAATTAAAATTAAAAAAAGTAAAATTAAATTAAAGCGTTTATATATTTTTCACTTAAACCAAATTAACCCAAGTCCTAGAAATTTGCCTAAGTCATATTTTTAATATTACTAAGTTAGGCCAAACCAATTTTAACAAATGACTTGAATTAAATAAACATTACCCAAAATTAATTTAGAACCAAATTAATTAAGTAGTGATTAAAACCAATTTTATCTTTTTACCTAAGCATGCGTTCTAGGTGATTGCGAAAGATAAAATAAATAATAAATCACTATGCCACGATGTACGAGGAAAAAACCCACAGCGCGAAAAAACCTCGGACTACCCTAGCCTTAAGTCCACTAAGTATGGTTTTACAATTACAAGACAGATAACTTATTTTCGCGACTCGACCCCTTTAACCCTTGACGCGTCTTCTTGCAAATACCTCCGCCTAGTAGACAACCCCGGAGCTCCACCGGAATCTTGGACTCACCAATGAGACAATAGGTACACCATTAACAACACAAGGTGTTTTTCACCATGTGAGAAAGCCGCAACTAAACAACCTTCTTTCTCTTCTTTGAGGGATGTAGAAGGAAACCCAAACAATCTCTTCAATGCGGTAGAGAAAAACCGGTGCCAAACAAACTCTCCAAGGAAATGATATATATATATATATATATGGTAACTTGGATTAAAACAAACTATTGGGTGTAAACTTTGTTTTGTTCTTTTAATAAAACAATTTAATTAACAAACACCAAGGGAAAATTTTTATGAAATAATTAGGCTCTCAAAAACTCACTAAGAGATGGAAAAAGTTCATGGAAAAAATCTGGTCCCGAAATGAATATAACTGTCAAAAGTTAGTGGGGACAAGTAGTGGGAAAATGAGAAAAAACTGTCGAACCTGCCATTTAACTGTTCCCGCCAAATCTCGTTCGAATGAGATTTTTTGTTCGAACGAAGTCTCGTTCAAACGAGATTTCTAACGATGTTCCAATGTAAAAAAGTTGAACTCGTTAGAAATCTCGTTCGAATTCTCGTTCAAACGACAATTAGAATGATGTTATAATGGCTAATATGGGAACTCGTGGGCAAACTCGTTCGAATGACATTATGGTTCGAACGAAAAACTCGTTCGATCGACAATTCGAACGAACTTACAGAAAGTTTGAAATTTCATTTTTAGCCCAGAAACTTTATATACTTTCTTTTTAAGTTTTAAATAAATTTTTCTGAAAATAAACAACAGTTTTAAAAAACTTACACCCAAATAAAATGTTCCAAGCTCCTATATATATATTAAAATGCATTCATACCTTAGGAGCAATGGAACCATGTTGATGACGTAGAAACGAGGCACATAAACTCGGCATTTGATGAAGCTTTATACTCTTTGTCCCTATGTCTTCAACTAAACTCGTCATAGGATTGAAATAGATACATTGAACACTATCCTATGACTCAAATATTTTTGTCCGGAATTGAGCCAAAACAACAAGGGACTCTATTGGAAATTTGTGTCCTTACACCTTTGGTTGATCCCTTGTCCCTGTGCCTTTTTTACTTTGCTTATGGAGGTTCTTATTAGACTTTTGACGAGATCGATAAATGAGGGAGATCTTCAAGGCTTTAGATTGGGAAACAAGGGTGGCCCTCTGACTTAGTTTTTTTTATTTTCTTCCTATAAACGATACATCTATGATGTCGGTAAGGGTAGAGATAATTGATGATGGTTTTAGTTTTTCAGAGGCGGTGTCAGGGATCTAAGTTAATTTTAGGAATATTGATCTTCATCTGGTAGGGTAGGTGACTAAATTTGGGTGACTTGATTGACATTTTGGATTGATGAGTTAGATTTTTTCCATTCTCTTGGTTTTTCGAGTTGGTCCAGCCTTAATGATTCTAATTCGCCAACATTGTACCCCCACTGAATTCACAAATTAACTACATTGGTTTAAATTCTTTAAAAATCCGCGCACGAGTGTAGTGTAGTTTTCCATGTTGACATAGTCAAATAGGAAAACTGACATAAGCATAGGAAAAATAAATAAGTTTACTACTATTTTTCAAAATTTTAAATAACTATTCTCATCATATGCCTAATACAAAATCCCAAACGATATTTTCATCTATAAATGACATCATAACGCTTTGTTTTACGAGGAGTGAGCAGGAGAAGTTCCATATTCTTATAATACCACAAACCTTGGAATACTTTTTACTGAAGTAACCTTGGAATACTTTTTACTGAAGCAATGTCGGATTCCATCATTACATGGAGACTGTTATTACATTCCAATGTGGGAAGCGACTACTTATACTACTTCCATGTTTAAAACCATAAACGTATTTTTACTCCAATAAGACATACTATATAAAGATATATATATAGAAAGCCTCCTTATTGTGCAGACTTCGGTACATACCATTTTTTTAAAATAGTAAAAAAAAATGAATTTTTTGATGAAACTTCATGGATATGATCTCGACAGTGAGAAGGTGTCAACGGTAAACCATCATATCCATGAAGTTTCGTCAAAAAATTCAATCAAAAAGTGGGTGAGATGATCGCCAACATTTCAACAGTCAAAGATGCATATTTATACCATTGTTTACATATCACCTCATCTCAACGGTTTTTTTATTGATTTTTTGATGAAAATAATTGGAGATGATCATCTCACCATAGAGATCATATCCATGAAGTTTCATTAAAAAAATCATTTCTTTACTATTTTAAAAAATGGTATGCACCGGGGTCTGCACCATAAGGAGTCCTTACAGGAGATGGCCTTTCTCTCTCTCTCTCTCTCTCTCTCTCTATATATATATATATATATATATATATAGGAGAAGACTCACCTACATCATGCTATATACATCATCTATACATCACACCTAGTTGTAGGTCCAAATAATTTTTTTTTCAAATTTTTTATTTTTCTCTTGAAATTAACCTTCCAATAAACCCATGTTCAAAAATTTAGGTAAAAATACATTTTGTGGTATTTGGAAAGATAAATAATTTAGAGAAAAATTTTCTTAGGGCATATAACTAGGTATGATATATGGTGTGATGTTTACATGCTGATGTATTTGAGCCTTCCTTATATATATATATATATATATATATATATATATATATACGCTCTGGTGGTGTCTCAAATATTATTAATTGAAAACTAATGTTGTAACACACATACACTCACACCCACCCCATGTATTGGGCACTTAGGTTAGGGTTGTCAATGGATCGGTTCTGGATCCTGACCCAATCCGGATCTGATCAATTTATTCGGATCAAGATCATATTTTAAAATTCAATTACTCGATTATCTGATAGTTAAATAGATCGTATATGGATCTAGTCTAATCCGATCCATTAGGGACCCGATCCGATTAAATATGACATATATAAATTTATATATTTATTATTATATCTATATCCATATAATATCTAAGTATCATATGTATAAATATATATAGATCAAAGCTATATATGCTTTATTTATACAAATCATGCACTATAATAAATTATAAAATATTTTTATCTAAGATTAAAAATTTAAGAATTGGAATAAAATAAAAATTAAAAATAAATGTATATATATGACCAGACCCGGATCCGAATGTGGATCCAATATTTTTGATCCGATTAAGACTCGATCCGAATACGAGTCCAATTAAAATCTTATTAAAAGGATATGGATCTTTCTCCGGACCTGGCCCTGTTTATAGCCCATTTTAGGTTCCATCCACAAGGGAATGTCGACAAGGAATACAGTGCATAAAACCTAGCGTTAACGTAGGTTGACGAGGTGTTATTGGGCTTATATTTCCAAAGGTGGGGTATAGCCTTGAGAAGTAGTAGGGAGGGGTGCGATTTAGCATTAAGGTGTTCGAGGTGAAAGATTTGGATACTTGGGAAAAAGTTGGTTGAGTTTGTCGTTGGAGGGGTGACGGTTGTGGATTAGATTGATTATGGCTAGGTTTTGGAACGGTCGTCATGGTTAGATGCACAGTTAACAAAAATTACCTCACAAGGGCGTGTTGTAGAAATACATCATTGGAAGGTGTCCAACTCATAAAAGTTTCTATCTTTTAGGGTGGTGGTGATTGCAAAGTGAGATTTAACTCAGGGTCTGGTTATATGGACTTGTTTCCTAATCTATTCTAGTTTTTTGTTAAAAAAGGAAGATATAATGGTGGATTATGTCATGAAAGCTCCCATGAAGGAGCCATTTTTATGTAGACAGCTTACAGAGGCCATTTTAATTGGTGTTGTTTATGTATAAATAAAGGTAAGTTGGTGGGTCATATTTTTTTTAATCTTAAGGTGCAAGAGGCTTATTTACATTGTTTTGAGCTCCTCTCAATGTTAATTAGGTGATGCTGAAATTGGTGGTTGAATTAGTGCACTGTTGGAGGAGTATCCCAATGAGATCTAAGTGAGAATTTGGAACTTTGATCTTCTTTGCCTTAGTGTTCTGTGTAAAGGGTCATGATATAATATGTTTTAAGGATGTGGAGTCTCTCTTTTCCATCCTTATAGATTTCTATGTTGTTTATGGCATACATACCTATGGGTACCTCGTCTATTTCTCTCGGCCCAGAGAAGTAGCCAGACTTATCCCCATCAAGGATAGAGAGGGCCGGACCCAAACTCAGGAGTCTCATAATAAGATGAAGTCGCCAACATCCCATTCAATCCGTAAAATCTCTCAGGAGATATTCTAGGGATTATGGGCCAATGTGGGGGGTGTCCAACACTCCCACTCTCCGGAGTTTACAGATATATATTATATCCCTGGCCCGGGGCAAAGGGCATGTAATTAGAAACACTCCCCTAGAGAAAAGAGAAATACAAACAGAGAACACCACCGTGGACATAGGCAGTTTGCCAAACCACTTACGACTTGTGTCGTGTGTGTGATTGCGACTGTTCTAATTTACGTTATTTATTTTTTCTGGTGATCGCATTTTCTTATAATTTGTGTTGAGATTTATTGTCACCACAATTGGTGCCATCTGTGGGAAACGATTGTTTTCCATCAAGAAAGATTTCACCAACAAGAACCTAGAATGATTGGTCACAGCAGCAATGCCCCTCAAGCAGGAGATATTCAAGAGAAACCTGCCCCTCGTAGGGTTAGGTCTGAAGTTCGATGCTCAAATCCAAGGCCTCGTCCAAAATGAAAAGCCTTAGAAGAAAGTAAGGGACTATCTAGTTCCACGCAAGTCTCCAGGCTGATCGACGCCTATGAGGCCAAGCTCCAAGAGCAGGAGGATGCCACTCGTAAGCAGGAAGCCAAGAATGCTCGCCTCAAAAGAATATTGGAGATGATGGAGAGAGAACTCGATCGCAGCACAAGGTAACGTCATTATCACACTCATAGCCCTCAGGCGAGCAGATCTCTCATCTGAGGAAGGAGCCCAAGATGTGGATACCAAAGAATTGAGGGACACATGTTAGATAATGACTGGTCCGAGAAACAACAATCAGGTCACCGTTACAGGAGCCCAAGCTGAGGAAACGATGACATATGAAATTTGGTCTGAAGAGAAATGGACCAACACCCAGCACATCGGGTGCCAGGTCGACTAGAGAGCTAGCTAGGCGAGCTCTCAGGACCTAGATAAAATCCCCTTCTTCAACGGAAATAGAGGAGGAAGAAGCTCCCAAGAAGTTCGCAATACCCAGGTTCAAGATATATGATGGAAAGATCCTATTGACCATGTCAGGAAGTATAGGCAAGCCATGACCCTCTGGAACCACAAGGACGCATTAATGTGTCGGATTTTTCCATCGAGCTTGCACGAAGTGGCCCAAAAATGGTTCAAAAACTCTCTCGCAGATCTATTAGGAACTTCGAGTCCCTGACAGAGCTCTTCAGAACTCATTTCATCACTAGCAGATCCCATCTAAAGAGGATGGATTCTTTGTTGACAATGAAAAAAAATCCCCAGGAGAGCCTCGGATACTACGCGAAGAGATATTGGGAGATATTCAACGAGGTCGAGGACTGGTCGGAGCAGGTTGCCGTGGCATCCTTTAAGATTGGTTTAACTATCTCCTACCTCTTACACCAGTCCCTCACTAAGAAGGAGGCCACAACCATCGACGACTTGATGGATCATATTGAAAAATATGCTAAAGTCGAAGATGTAACTCATGTCAGTGCAGGGGAAAATGGAAGCATTAAGGTCACCGGCAAGGGGAGCGATAAGAATGAGGGACAAAAAAAAGGAAGTAAGAATGGGGGCAAGAATGGCCCTAATAATTGGAGAAATAATGATTCCTCGAAGGCATTCTAAACAGTAAATGCAGTTTTCAAAGAACCGATATACAAGATTCTGGCAAAGATCAAGGATGAACTGTTCATTAAGTGGCCTAAGAAGATGGGTGGAGACCCCTCCAAGCAGAATAATGCACTGAGATGTGCTTTTCACAAGGAGGGCGAGCACAAAACCGAGCATTGCAAGGCTCTCAAGTCTCACCTTGAGGAGCTAGCCCAAGCTGTACACTTGAACAAATTCATAGAGAAAAAGGTAGGGAAGATAACTGCCAATGGAGATCAGAGATCCGATAACGTGCTCGAGGAGGACATCGTCCATGAGTTTGCTGTAATTCATGGGGCGTTCGACCTCAAGCAGATTCAGGGAAATACAGCTCGGATGGAAGTGAAAAAGCTTACGGCAGTAATGCAAGAGTTTTAGATCGATCTAGTCAAAACACAAGCTAGGAAGCGTCGGCGAGCAGAAGATTTCAACTACAACAATCACATTGTGTTAACAGATGAGTACCTAGTGGGAGTAAGAACCCGACATCATGACGAATTGATCATTACACTCAGGATAGCTAACTATGATATCGACAGACTGCTCGTCGACCAAGGAAGCTCATCCAACGTAATGTATCTCGACCTGTTCAGGAAGTTGAAATTAAGTGTCATCGACCACCATTCCTCTGGTTGGCTTAACTGGAAAAGTAACCATCCCCTTGGGAAAGATTGTCCTGTCGGTCAGGGCAGGAAATATCTCAAAAATCATCGAGTTTCTCATGGTTGATATTGATTCACCCTACCAAGCAATCCTCGACAAAGGATGGTTGCACGCGATGAAGGTCGTCCAATCTACCTACCATCAGAAGCTCAAATGTGTGACTAAAAGAGGAGTAGTGGAGATCCATGGGGATCAAGTGATGGCAAGGAAGTGCTTTGTAGCGGCCATCCGCCCCAAACCAGAAAAGAAAGTTGAGAAATCCAAGGAGAAGGTTAAAGAACAAGAAGATTTGATACATTCCAAATAGCAACTACGATATGAAAGACCTGGAGTGGATGAGACCAGTCTCCTCCCCTATGAGAGGGTCGTTGAGGACCTGGAGGAAGTTGTAGCCAGTGGAGACAAAAAAGATAGGATGTTTTTTTATCAGAGCCTCTCTTACAGATCGAGAGAAGAAGGAACTGATAGTACTCTTACGGAGTAACTTGGATGTTTTTACGTGGGAACCCTATGAGCTGTTTGAGATTGATGCCAGTGTGTCTTATCATCGGCTGCATGTTCATCAGCCTTTCAAGCCGATCGCACAAAAAGCATGGTGAACTACCCTCAAGAAGGCCAAGGCTGTGGAGAAGGAAATAGAAAAGTTGCTAGATGCATGATCCATACGAGAAGTTCAATTCCCCAAGTGGCTGTCCAACCCAGTAGTAGTCCCAAAAAGCAATCGAAAGTGGAGAGTCTACATTGACTTCACTATCCTTAATAGAGCTTGCCCTAAAGACAGCTTCCCTCTCGTAAAGATTTACTAGTTGGTGGATGCCACAACGGCTCAAGAAAGAATGAGTTTCCTAGACGCATACTCCGGGTATCACCAAATCCCTCTACACGAGCCAAATCAAGACAAAACATCATTCATCACCACAGTTGGGTTATATTTCTACAAGGTCATGCCCTTTGGGCTCAAAAATGCAGGAGCAACTTACCAGCGGTTGGTCACCAAAATGTTCAAAGACCAAATGGGAAGCACTATGGAGGTCTCAATCGATGAGATGCTCTTTAAGAGCAAGCTTAAAGAAGACCACCTCTATGGCCTATAAAGGACTTTTGAAATCCTCAGGAAATACCCAAATGAAGCTCAACGCAAGTAAGTGCTCCTTCGGTGTCCAGTCAGGAAAATTTCATGGGTACTTGTTCAGTAAGAGAGGCATTAAAGCCAATCCAGACCAAATTGATGCCATCAATATGGTGCAGCCCCCCGTATGATAAGAGACATGCAGAAGCTCATAGGGATTCTCTAAATCGGTTCATCTCAAAGTCGTCCGAAAGGTGCCAGCCGTTCTTCCAGTTATTGAAGAAAAGAAAAGATGTGGAGTGGAACGAGGATTGCTCGAGGGCATTAGAGGGGATCAAAGCTTAACTCAACAAATCTCCCTTGCTCATAATCCCTCAATAGAATGATGCTTTATACCTTTACCTTGCCGTATCCAGTCATACTGTAAGTTCTACGCTGGTATGTGAAAGAACGAGGATCCAACACCCAGTCTATTATGCGAAAAGACTCTTTTGGACGCCGAAGAGATATACCTACCACTAGAAAATCTCGCATTTGCACTAGTAGTATCCTCAAGGAAATTAAAACACTACTTCTAAGCCCACTCCATCATCGTACTTACATCGCACCCTCTTAAAGCAGTCCTTCAAAAAGCAGACCTGTCAGGAAGACTATCAAAGTGGTCGGTCGAGCTTGGCCAATTTGACATTCAGTTCCAGCCAACGAATGCCATCAAAGGGAAAGTCCTCGCTGATTTCATCACAGAATTTATCGGAGAATGTCCTTGCAACCATCCCCAAACCATTCATCAGAGTGAAGTCCCCCCAACGATGGGCATCTGGAGATTATTCGTTAATGGAGCCTCCAATTCCAAAGGGGCAGGAGTAGGCATTGTGTTGATTACCCCTGAAGATGCAATACTCGAGCAAGGAATCAGGCTTTGATTTGAAGCCTCCAACAACGAGGCAGAATATGAAGCACTGATTCCAGGACTATAAAAAGCATGAATGCTCGGAGAAAAGCGACTCCAAGTATTTGGCTACTCATAATTAGTCTCTAACCAAATAAGTGGAAATTTCAATGCTAGGGATGAGAGGATGGAAGCTTATCTCACCACTGTTAATGAATTGATGGCCAACTTTGAACAAGTCAACGTCTAACAGTTTCCCAGAGGATAGAACAACCATGCTGATGCCCTGGCAGCCTTAAGCTCAGCGATCAACTCCGTCTTGAAAAGGACAATTCAGATCGATTTTCTTTCCCAACCAAGCATCAACCAAATCAACGAGCTGCCGAGTGTAGGGCATGTCCTCCAGATTGAGAGAGCCCCCAGTTGGATGGACCCCATAAGGAATTATTTGAAGGATGGTTCACTACCAATAGATAAGAAGACCGCTCATTAGATAAGAGTCAAAGCTGCTCTCTTTTAATTATCTCCTGAGGGAAAGCTGTACAAGAAGTCTTTCACTAGCCCTTACCTCCAGTGTGTTCATCCAAAGGACGTCGAGCAAGTCTTGAATGAACTCCATGAGGGAATCTATGGGAGTCACATCGGGGGTAGGTCGCTAACTTTCAGAGAAATGAAAGAAGGGTACTTGTGGCCGTACATGTAGAAAAACGCTGAAATATATGCTCAAAAATGAAAAAAGTGTCAACTTCACGAACCTATGGTTCACCAGCCAGCCAGTGACCTAAAATCACTCATTATCCCATGGCCCTTCGCCCAATGGGATATGGACATCGTGGGCCCTCTACCAACAGCAATCGGTAATCGCAAGTACCTGTTGGTCGCAAGAGACTACTTCACAGTGGATAGAGGTAGAACCACTGTCGAACATCAGAGACACAGACATGACAAGATTCATATGGAGGAACATCGTCACTTGATTTGGGATCCCCAGGACTATCATCACTGACAACGGAACCCGGTTCGAGAGCGACCTCTTCTATAGTTTCTGCAGCGACCATGGGATTAGACACCACTTTAGCTCTATGGCATACCCTCAAAGCAACGAATAGGCCGAGGCTTCAAACAAGACAGTAATTGATGGATTGAAATAACATTTAAAGCGAGCTAAGGGGGTATGGGTAAATGAATTACCCCACATCCTATGGTCTTACCGTACCACCCCAAGGCAAGCAACCGGAGAAACACCATTCTCACTGACGTATGGGATGGAGGCAATTATCCCCTTGGAAGATGGCCTTCCTACCATGAGGTCTACTTTGGTTTACCAAGGCCAGAATGATGCAACATTGCTCGCTGAACTTGACCTAGATGAGGAACGAAGGGAGTTGGCTCTAGATAAACTAGCAGCCTACCAGCAACAGCTAGCAAAGCACTACAACAAAAAGGTCAATCCAAGAGCATTCCAAGTTGGGGACTACGTCCTAAGAAAAGTTCTTGGTAGTGCTGTAAAACCATCAAACGGCAAGCTGGGACCAAACTGGGAGGGTCCATTCAAGGTGGTAAAAGAAGACCTATAAGGAGCCTATCACTTAGAAACGTTGGAGGGCAGGGAGATACCTAAAGCTTGGAATGTAGCCAATTTGAAGAAATTTTACTTCTAGTTTTTCTTTTTCTTTTTAAACTTAGTGTTGAAATTTCAATTCATTTATGATTAATGAAATTTGTTTGGCAGTGGCATTTTATGGAGTGTTGATTTTTCTCAAAGTACATTATAATTCATGCTCCCTTTCCAAGTCATAGGCTCCCCTCTTAACATACAAAACTAAGATCACAATATACGTATTAAAGCAGGGGAAGTGTGTAATGACCCTCCTCAGGCATTCGTCAGCAACCACGAATGACCTCTTATCTTGCCCTTGGTAATATATAAAGCCCTACAGGGAATCCTTAGGTAACATGGCCAACCCCAGGTTGGTCGCCAACATTGTTTGACTCAGAAATCCTGCTCGAACAGAATATCCAATACCAGGTGTATCATCGCCATTGCTTTACTTAGGCCTAAGGCAATGTGACGACACGGTCTAAAAGGTAAAGTAATGTAGAATAGTACATTAAAAGCATACTGGACTAGTGGGATACTCGCTCAACACCTAACTCTGTATAAGTCATATCTAGTCGGCTGGAAGAGCCCAAGATAACTGAATGAGAGATTAATAGAATAATAAATAACAAATGTTTAGTCAGCGAATCGCCCAAAACATAACTATTTTATTACATCATTAAATGTACAAAGAATTACATATGAAGAACCCTCCTCGACTTCGTCTGAATTTGGTTCCAGGAGATGTCTTGGGATTGCATCTATAGGAACCCATCAATCATCCCTTCTAAATGGGTTTGACATCAAAGTCAAGGGATAGATCTCATGCCTATACCAGAGAACATAATTCATGGGGACTTGTAACTCCCTGAGGGCATTAAACCATCCTCTTATGAAAGCTAACTCCTCAACGTCCTTCAACTTTGTTGGAGCATCAGTCCAATCTTGGTCGTAACCATCAGCCCACACCTGCCGAGGACCTTTCTTGAATAAGTGCCTTAGCAGGGTGATGTCTCTCTGAAGACCAGCCGCTATGATATATGCCCTGCGAACATCCCCTTGTAGCTCGGTAATCTCCCTGGCTGAACCACTGTCACTAGTCCTAACTCGCCTCCCGGTCGATAAAGAGGAACCATGTAAGACCTGAGGGGAAATGCTTAGCGCATTCTCCCTAAGACGCGAGACTTCTCTCCTTAGATAATCATTCTCTTATTGAAGAACCTCTCCAACTTGATTGATCTCAGAAGCTTAGCCTTTAGGGCATCCATTTACTCCTGAACAGAAGCGCCGACCTCCTGCATCTCCTCGAGCCTATCTTTCAGCTTGGCAACAAGATGTAACTGGCCTTTTTAGTCTTGATTCCTCAATTTTAGGGACTTGCAGATTCTTACAAAAGCACGGTGAACTCAGTTGCTCACATTAGTACCAAAAAATTTTCCTAGGTGAGAGGTAGCAGGAATATAATCCTCAATATCGATAAGCTATAAATCATATGAGCACCAAGAATAAATAAATCAGTATATGAACAGGAACATAACTTCATTTCATTAAAATAGAAATAGTTCAAGTACATCAACGAGAAAATATAGTAGAGAGTTGGAGATATCTTGAGAGTACGAGAAGTTATGAGGCAACGTCAGAGATGGTTTCTTCAAACAAGTTTTAAACCCTCTTAATGATGACGCACAGGGAACGAGGTGAATCTTCTGCTTAAATACACTATAGAATGACGTTTAGATCCCCAAGGCATCATACAATTCACAAAACTGCCATCAGGGTTGTTATTTAAAATTATTGAGCCCAAATTGTGACCCAAAAATTTTAGGAGCAATTGTGGGTACCTCGTCTATTTATCTCGGACTAGAGAAGTAGCCAGACTTATCCCCATCAAGGATAGAGAGGGTCCGACCCAAACTCAGGAGTCTCATAATAAGATTAAGTCGGCAACGACCCATTCAATCCCTAAAATTTATCAGGAGATATTCTAGGGATTATGGGCCAACGTGGGGGTGTCCAACACTCCCACTCTCCGAAGTTTACAGATATATATTGTATCCCTGGCCCGGGCCAAAGGGCATGTAATCAGAAACACTCCCCTATAGAAAAGAGAAATATAAACAGCTAACACCACCGTGGAGGTAGGCAGTTTGCCGAACCACGTACATCTTATGTTGTGTGTGTGATTGCGACTTTCTAATTTCCGTTCTTTATTTTTTCTCGTGATCTCATTTGCTTATAATTTGTGTTGAGATTTATTGTCACAACAATACCCATCTTAAAATTATTTTTTTGTAGATTTGGATATCTTGAGATTAGGGGGGTTAGTCTTTTGTGCAAAGTCAAGGGGTGTATAGCCTCCGTTAGGTAGGGTTGTATGTTGATTTTAGCTTGACATAATGCTTGTGATGTAAACACAGCAAAGACTCACAAATACATAGACAAAACAATAATCATAATGAAATGCTAGAGCGATCTCTTAGATATCATATGTTAAAAGAAAATTAATTTAGAATGATTATGATGGTAGGACAAAGGAATTATTTGTTAATTAAATCTAATACTAATCCTTATTTGACAAGAAAACTATAACTCTAATAAGAAGTAGATAATCCTAGAGATTATCTATTACTTAAAAGATCTCCTAGTAAATAGCTACTAATATAATAATGAAAGAAATAAAATTATCACAAAATAATTACCCTCTCAAATCTCTCAAATTACCAAGGGATCACGTCATTACATCATTTTCCTCTCCTTGAAAAACCTCATCCACAAGTTTTTGGTAAGTGTTACAGAAGCGCATGCCAAATCAATCAGTAATTTTTACTATGGGATTTTTACATTATATTATCTTTCAAATATTTGCAACCAAATTAATAATTGTTTCACCTCTTGAGCATTTGGAGAGACTCGACTTGTCCTGTTTCAAGCTTTGTGTTACTTGAACAAGATATTTTGGGACAAAGCGACTTTTTACCAGTTTCCCCCACCTTCTTATTATTGGTGAAAAAGCATTTTGTTTTGTTTAAAATTCTAATTTTTATTTCACGTGTTATATTCCCTATTCTTGTTAACGACTTTCAAGAAAGGTTTTTCAATTATTGAAAAGGCCTCTGGTTGATCCCTTGTCCCCGTTCCTTTTTTATTTTGGTTATGGAGGTTCTTATTAGACTTTTGAAGAGATCGATAAATGAGGGAGATCTTCAAGGATTTAGATTGGGAAAAAAGAGTGGACCTTTGACTTAATTTTTTATTTTCTTCCTATAAACGACACATCTATGATGTCGGTGAGGGTTGAGATAGTTGACGGTTGTTTTAGTTTTTTTAGAGGTGGTGTCAGGGATCTAAGTTAATTTTAAGAGGATTAATCTTCCTCTGGTTGTTAGGCGATTAATTTTGGGTGACTTGATTGACATTTTGGATTGATGAGTTGGATTTTTTCCACTCTCTTGGAACACGAAACTTACCTCAGAAGAGTATGATTCCGAGGATAAAGCCGGTGAAAGTTGTCAACAGCTTTACAATATGGTGCTTGTTGACATAGACTCGCAATAATTGTTCCAAGCTCATCAAAAATGGAAGCAGTCATTAATTATCAAACTTCATGGTAAATTTTTTCCCTTTCAACGACTGGCACTCTGGCTTACACGTCTTTGGAATTTAACGGATGGAATCTTCATCACTGACCTCGGAAATTATTTTTATCTCATTCATCTTGCATCCTTTGATGATTTATTTAAAACAATTGCGGGCGACCCGTGGTTCCTTGATGATCATTACCTTTCTGTTCAACGCTGGGGGAAATTTTTTCGCCCCTCAACTGCAAAAATCTAACATGTGAGCCTCTGGATCCAACTGCATGAGCTTCCTATAGAATACTATCACCATGAAATCCTACAATGCATTGCAACTACATTGGGAAAGCCTTTAAAAATTGACATGCACATGAAATCGCTAGGTCATGCTCATTATGCACGTATCTGTATTGAATTTAACGTCTCCAAACCGTTGCATCAAAGGATCAAAATCGTACACATCTTACGTTCTATTGTTTACGAACTTAAAATCTGATATTTTCTTCCACTGTGGCATTATTGGACACACAAAGGAAAACTGCAAAAAATAACCTCCTTCTTCCCCGGAAGTATCCTTCCATACAACAAAAAAAACCAACGAAGATGCAACATGGCATGTAGTACGTCACATCCCCCGTCGCTATAATATCCAACATGATGAGAAAAATGCAGTACTAAACAACTACCGCTAACCACAGCAACCCAACGCTGCGGTGGCAGCTACTCCTCCAGTAGGGACTCGTTCTCCGTTCCTTACATCTCTAGAATTAGTCCAAACCCTAGAAGGGCACTCTCAAAAATTGTCACAAGGGCCCACTACTGCAGCAGGTAATCAATGGGTTGCAAAAAACAGTTCCATGCAGTCAACGACTTCGTCGCAAATTGAGGCGGTAGTTCTACCTCATCCTTTTTCAGCCGACTTATCATCCACTCACAAAGATGCTTGGCTAAATGAAATAAGTGATATCCTTAGTCAATCATCTTAGGCGCAACATTAGCCCCTACATGTTGAGACTGCTAAACCCATTCAGCTGGAAGTGCATGACCCAACCCCATACACATCGGTTAATTCTCCTATATTATCTAACCCACCCATACTTGTTCAAACATCCCTTCTCAAGCAGCCCTCTGTCTTTGTTCCCCCTAGCCCAGTTCAAGCTTCGTTGCCACTACCACTTGATGGCCGACCAAAAATACAGACCAAACAACTCCATCCTCTCAACCATACCTCCCGACTCCCCCTTCACGGAACCCTTCCTCCTCCCCTAATCCCACCCCCGACCTTCCCAAACCCACACTTCCACCCAACTTCTAATTTTCCACCACGAAACCTCCCGTCCAAACCCCATCTAATGGGATCAATAAACATAAACATCCAAAACCTGCACCACCCAGACCATGGCCTACACCTCGACAGACGCAACGTAATACAACGAGGTCCCAACGACCTCATTCTTCAAGACAGCTGCGCTCAACCTCATCTTTTCCACTACCAGTTGCAATGCCACGATGTTCATTTAGAAGTAGGACAACACTGAGACTGAACACGCATGACCATAGCTTCGATATTCACTTTTCATGCACACTATGTCCCAAACGAGGCACAACTACTGATCAATCCATTCCGGCCAAACGAGTGTATCACCCTGCCTAATTCTGGCGTCGGCCGCCACCAAAACTAAGTCGAGCATGAGATAATAAAATACCATTCTTAGCACGAGACAGATATGAGACATATAAAATCATCCATAAGATAAGATAATTGAATCCATCCTAAGTGATAATAAACAACTAAACGATAAAATATCCATCACATGCTAATTCCGAATAAATCCAATCTCCAATAATGATTAAATAAAATCTGAATAATAAAGATCTGAATAATCTAACAGAAATCCTCTAAACAACTGTGGAACCGAATGGCCCAGAAACTCAAATGAAGTCTCAATATTAAATACGATTGAAAAGGAAAGTCTAACTAAACTATGCCATAAAATGAATAACTCCAGTTGTACCTCCAAATGATAACTTCGATAATCCTATGCAGCTTCTCCAAATCTTTTCCTGAAAAGTTAGTCAACGCACGAGGTCAGAGCCTCGAGCATGAATACACACTACTCCCCTAAAATAGGATCCTTGAATCCAGACAGTAGCAGTATTCGCAATAAATATCACAATAGAGTATTTTAGTTAAACGAATAATTATCCGCAATAAATATAAACCACTAACTACCCAATATATCTCCATTTTTGAAGAACACACAAATATTATTTTTAAATTCCCAAGCCCCACGGAGTTAATTCTACTTAATTAACCCAATTTTATTATTTTTCGCACTTTTTATTTTGGCGGTCCTCCCGCCCCGGGTGGTAATCCACCAAAATGTCACACATCCCCTTGTCAATCGCCCTCTGACCCGTTTAAACTATCGACCCCGACACATGACAAGGTTCCAAACACGGCACGACATAAATCGTCCTCTAGCCCGTTTAAACTGTCGGCCCCGACACATTATGTCGCCATAAATTTTAATACCAGTTTTTATCTTAGGCATTAATTCTCAATTTCTCAATTTCATAATTTATAAATTATCCCACCCTTTTATCGATGTGAGATCCTCAAAATATCTCTTAGTCCCGTCCCTTGCGGTCCCCAAGTTATCAATCCGTCCTACCCTATGTATAGGATGAATTTCTAATCTAAACCTTGACCTAGTCTCATGCCTAGGCTAGCGTAACGACGATAGAGTATCAAAAATAAGCCCACCCCCGACGTAATAAAGTCGAAATAATCTACCCTCACTATTCCCATACCTAGAATGTGTAAATCATCAAAAGGCCTACCCACTAGTCCCATGCTTAGAAGGAATCCTAAAATATAAGGAGAGCAAAAAATACTCAACAACCCGTCGTCACAAAGGCAATATAATAATACCAATAAGTCACACAAACGAGCCTCATTAATCGACGTATAAAACTACACATGATAGTCCAATTCAATTACATCTCAATTTAATTATCACCTCGTCATAAACATCCAGTTAATCATATTTAATTATTTTAAATGAAATATACCGCTATTTCATCATTTAAAACATCATAATTCAAATTTCATTATCTCAACACAAATTACATGAGGTATACGCCACCAACTTCATTTATTATAAAACTAGGGTTTTTCTACATGCAACCTATGCCCATAAAACCCAAAATCCACTCATCAATCCTACGTACCCAAAGGGTTATGAATATTATTTAGATTAAAAGATTTTATAAAAACAGCCCCACAGTTAGTGTCCACTTTCTCTAATTAGATTGCTAATTGCTTTTAAGAAAAAACTTTAAATTAAGGTTTAGGCAACACTTAAAACGCATAATACTAAAGGAAAAAAATAGAGTATTCATGCGTGAGATTAAGTTGAAGAAAAAATGGTAGCACAGTTGGATTCCACTCAAAAAATTGGCAAAGAAGTGTTCTTGAACAAACTTAATTAAACCCCAATTAAGCCTCCCAAAAATTGTGATAAAAACTTAATTATATTGGAGGTTGATGATTATGGTTAAGAGGAAAAATATTTGGAAGTGTTCTCTGGTGAAAAACTTGAGAAAACGTGATTATGAGAAGTCTCTCCTACGGATTAATAAGGTTATATAGTAATTAGGAGTCCTAATCCTAAACAAACTCTAATTCAGAATCTCCGACTTATGCAAAAACTGAGGGAGTCGATCGATCGACTCCAGGCATTGATCGGTCGATCGACCAGGTCGGCAGGCAGTTCCCCCACAAAATGCCTATAAGGCGAAAATAATTAAAAACTCAATTAAAAATCCATTTTAATTCTGATTTCAATTCCTCTTGAAGTTTTATTCTTCTAAAATCATAACCAACATATTTTTCTAATAAAAATCTCCAATTAATCAATTAAATTAATTAATAAAAACACGGGGTGTTTCATACATCCCCACTAGTAAAGAATTTCTTCCTCAAAATTAGACGAAGCATACACATCAACGCATAAATCTCGCAAAAGAAAATAAGGGTCATATATGCCTACCCGTACAATGCCATAACTGGGCACCCATACACCCAATCCTACGCGCACCTACCCCACAAAAAACAAAATAATATATATTGCCTATGTACATACGCATAACTATGAAAATAATGGCGTACCACACGCTCTCACAAATCCCCACCCGATCTTATATCTGAAAGTCCTCAAAATACTAACATCCTCAAATTAAACCTCATCACCAAAAATCAATACATACGACACCTAACATCTGCACTAAAATCTCTAAAATAATTATCGTCTCCAAAATCCATTTCAAGGATCCTCACATTAAGCTTACTAATTCTAAACTCAATGCCTACGACGTCCTTAGCATAAAGCTTCACATCTCTAAGAAACACATCTAACACGTTTGCTAGACCCTCTACCTTAAGGAGTACGAATCAACAAAGGGAGTCAAATATCAGCAATGCGGAAGCTAAAAAGACTCATAACCTACGAGACCTAAGACCATGCTCTGATACCATCTGTATCACCCCGCCTAATTCTGGCGTCGACCGCCACCAAAACTAAATCGGGAATGAGTCAATGAAATACCATTCTTCGCATGAGACAGATATGAGACATATAAAATCATCCATAAGATAAGATAATTGAATCAATCCCAACTGATAATAAATAACTAAGCGACAAAAGATCCATCACATGATAACTCTGAATAAATCTAATCTCCAATAATAATTAAATAAAATCTGAATAATAAAGATCTGAATGATCTAACAGAAGTCCTCTAAACAACTATGGAACCGAATGGACCAAAAACTCAAATGAAGTCTCAATATTAAATACGAATGAAAAGGAAAGTCTAACTAAACTATGCGATAAAATGAATAACTCCAGATGCACCTCCAAATGATAACTTCGATAATCCTATGCAGCTTCTCCAAATCTTATCCTGAAAAGTTAGTCAACAGATGAGGTCAGAGCCCCGAGAATGAATACACACTACTCCCCTCAAATAGGATTTTTGAATCCAGATAGTAGCATTATACCCAATAAATATCACAATAGAGTATTTTAGTTAAATGAATAATTAACCGCGATAAATATAAATCATTACCTGCCCAAGAGATCCTCATTTTTGAAGAACACACCAATATGATTTTTAAATTCCCAAGCCCCGCGGAGTTAATTTTATTTAATTAACCCAATTTTATTATTGTTCTCACTTTTTATTATGGTGGTCCTCCCGCCCCGGGTGGTAATCCACCAAAATATCACACATCCACTTGTCAATCGCCCTCTGACTCGTTTAAACTGTCGACCCCGACACATGACAAGGTTCCACACACGACACGACACGACATAAATCTCCCTCTGACCCGTTTAAACTGTCGGCCCCGACACATTATGTCACCACAAATTTTAATACCAGTTTTTATCTTAGGCATTAATTCTCAATTTCACAATTTATAAATTACCCCACCCTTTTATCGATGTGAGATCCTCAAAATACCCCTTAGTCCCATACCTAAGGGTCACCAAGTTATCAATCCGTCCTACCCTGTGTATAGGATGAATTTCTAACCTAAACCTCAACCTAGTCTCATGCATAGGCTAGCGTACCGACGATAAAGTATCAAAAATTAGCCCACCCCCGACATAATAAAGTCGCAATAATCTACCCTCACTAGTCCCATACCTAGAAGGCGTAAATCATTAAAAGGCCTACCCACTAGTCCCATACTTAGAAGGCATACTAAGATATAGGGAGAGCAAAAATTACCCAACAACCCGTCGTCACAAAGGCAATATAATAATACCAATAAGTCACACAAAGGAGCCTAATTAATCGACATATAAAACTACACATGATATTCCAATTCAATTAAATCTCAATTTAATTATCACCTCATCATAAACATCCAATTAAATGTATTTAATTATTTTAAATGAAATATACCGTTATTTCATCATTTAAAGCATCATAATTCAAATTTCATTTTCTCAACATAAATTACACGAGTTATACGCCCCCAACTTCATTTATTATAAAACTAGGATTTTTCTACATGCAACCTTTGCCCATAAAACCCAAAATCCACTCATCAATCCTACTTACCCAAAGGGTTATTAATATTATTCAGATTAAAAGATTTTATAAAAATAGCCCCACAGTTAGTGTCCACTTATTCTAATTAGATTGCTAATTCTTTTAAGCAAAAATGTTAAATTAAGGTTTACGCAATACTTAAAACGCATAATACTAAAGGAAAAGAATAGAGTATTCATTCCTGAGATTAAGTTGAAGAAAAACTGGTAGCACGGTTGGATTCCTCTCGAAAAATTAGCGAAGAAGTGTTCTTGAACAAACTTGATTAAACCCCAATTAAGCCTCCCAAAACTTAGGATAAAAACTTGATTATGTTGGAGGTTGATGATTATGGTTTAGAGGAAAAATATTTGGAAGTGTTCTTTGGTGAAAAACTTGAGAAAAAGTGATTATGAGAAGTCCCTCTACGGATTAATAAGGTTATATAGTGATTAGGAGTCCTAATTCTAAACAAACTCTAATTCAGAATCTCCGGCTTGCTCAAAAACCGAGGGAGTCGATCGATCGACTCCAGGCATCGATCGATCGATTGACCAGGTCGGCAGGCAGTTCCCCCACAAAATGCCTGTAAGGTAAAAATAATTAAAAACTCAATTAAAATTCCATTTAAATTCCAATTTCAATTCCTCTTGAAGGTTTATTCTTCTAAAATCATAACCAATTTTTTTTAATAAAAAATCATTAAATCCAAAACTTTATTTTTTTTCCTCGAATATTCTAATTAAATTAATTAATAAAGACACAGGGTGTTATAACGAGTATGTTTACATACTCCCGGAGAGCAGCCTCATGACCTCCCAAGCCAATCTACACCTAATGCGATTTCTCCTTTGGAATGCTAGGGGTCTGGGCCGTCCCACTTTCTTGCCAGAACTTGCCAACTTTATTACTCTCCATAGACCCCACATTCTGGTTATCCTGGACACCCGACTTGATGCTCGTAGATTAGTTCATGAGATTGGGCGCCTTCCTTACCATAATCATATTATTTCACCAGCGTTGGGTCAGTCTAGCGGCATACGGATCTTATGGATGGATGTCCAGATAATAGTCAATGAGGTTGCAGTTTCTCCCCGGTTTATTCATGTTATGGTACAGTCCCATGGAGTTTACTGCTGTCTACATGCCTCCTCAGCCACCTCTGCAGACTCAAGTATGGGAAACCTTTCATCACCTTTCTACTACTATCGCCAAGCTCTGGGTCCTACTCAGGGATTTTAATACAATTTTAGTCTTGCATGAAAAGTTAGGAGGCCAGCCTTTTCACCAAGCACGCGCCAATGATATTAAGAATTTATGATAACACACAATATTCTTGATATTGGTTTTACTGGACCTGTTTTCACCTGGAAAGCAAATACGTCCTTCGGTCACCACGTGCATGAGCGACTCGACAGGGGACCTGCTAATGGACTGTGGTGGGATGCCTTTACTAACACTATTATGACGCATCTCCCTAATGCGGGCTCAGATCACTGCCCCCTTTCACTAGATAATCAACCCTTAACTATATGCACAACCCCTCGTTTTATCTATTGTTCGGAATGGGAATCGTATTAGTCCTTTCATGGATTAGTACATCAACATTGGTCCCACCTCATGCGAGAATCCCCTTCTCTCAGTTTTCTCCAGAAAACCCAACTTTTTCGACATGCTGCTCTTGCATGGAAGAAAATAGTCTTCAGGAATATGACTTATAACATATCTTCACTTCAACAACAGCTCCAACACACTCATTACCTTATCCAACGTCATCCCCACCCAACCTTATACATAAGGGAGTATCATCTTCAGCAACAACTGGCTCAATGCCTTAACCAAGAGGCCTTGTATTGGAAAAATAAGTACAAACTCCAATGAAATCTAGACGGCGACTTGAACACCAAATTTTTCCACGCCCATGTTTCTCACCGTCGGCATATAATTAACATCCCGACCATCTTTAACACCGATACTGGTTGGCAAAAGACCCTTGACTCCATTAACACTCAATTTCACCTCTTTTATACCACCCTCTTCCAAACCTCAGACCCTGCCCCCCCCAACTGATGCTTGTCCATTCGCTCGCCGTAAGACTGCTGGCAAACTTGCTCTTCTATAACCCATCATGGAACAAGAAATTTTGCAGACTCTTAAGCGCATGGGTAGGAATAAATTGCCAGGGCTTGAAGGTTTTACGGTTGAATTCTACCTCAACCACGGGTCGGATATCAGAATCACCATATGCTCCTTAATATTTGATTTCTTTGTCTCAGGTATCATTCCTCATCAGCTTAATCATACGCACCCCATCTTTATCCCTAATATCCCACACCCGACGCTGGTTTCGCACTTCCGAACCATTAGTATCTGCAACATTATCTATAAAATCATATCTTCCCTCATCATGGCGCGCCTTCGTCCTCTTATGCCCTTTCTTATTTTTACCTATCAGGCAGCCTTTGTAACCAAGAGGCACATCCAGGACAATGTCTTGATTGATCACGAAATGCTTCATTCTATGCGCAAATCCAAAGGACACAAAGGCAGTTGCGCCATAAAGATTGACCTAACAAAATCCTTTGACCAAATGGAATGGTCTTTTCTTCGATGGATTCTCCAACAACACGGCATACCTCTAGTATGGACTACATACATTCATGCTTGTATCTCAACTCCCTCCTTCCAAACCTTAATTAACGGACACTTGGGACCTAGATTCATTCCTTCCCATGGCCTTCGTCAGGGGGATCCTTTATCCCCTCTTCTCTTTATCCTTGGGCTTGATGTACTTTTTCGAACAATTGACTTCGAGTGTAGCAATAAGAATATGACAGCCCTTCGTCCTTTAAAATCTGGGCCTTCCATCCCAGGGATGGCTTTCGCGGACGACTGTATTTTCTTCCTCCAACCAACCTATGCAACCTTAACTCATTTTAGAGCCATTATAAAAAAAAATTCTCTTATATCAGGTCAGGAAATCAATCGAGATAAATCCATGATCACATTTAGTAAAGCCACACCACCTCAGGTTATGCGTTTAATGCGTCAGATGCTCAGGATTCGTTGCCACTCTGGTCAACAAAGGTATTTGGACTCCCCCTTATAACGGGTCGTGTCACGCGGGACTTATTTCAAACTCTCATCACTGACTTGGATGCTCGTCTCCAGACCTGGTATACGCATTTATTATCTTACGCATGTAGATCCACCTTTATTATTGCAGTCTGTACCTCTCTTCCATCCTACATCATGTCTGCTTTCCAGCTCCCCAAATCAATTCTAGCATCCCTCACAAAAAAATCATGTTTTTTTTTTTTGAAATGTTTCTATGTCCTCTCACAAGACACGTACCCTTCCATAGTCCTTTATTACTCTCCCCAAAAACTTGGGTGGACTGGGAATTAAAAATTTACATGACCTTAACCTAGCCTTCATGCTCAAGCTTCTCTGGAAACTTTTCACTAAACCTGATTCGGTTTGGTCTCGTATTCTTAACCATAAATATTATAAGCAATCTACCATTCTGGAAGCACAAAAATCTACCAACGTCTCTTGGTTTTGGCGGCGCCTTGTAAAACTCCTCCCCAGATTTCGTCGTGGCATTAAATGGAGTATTGGTCGAGGCTCTCTCTCTTTAGGGAATCATATTTGAGTCCTTAAGGAACCGCTTGCCACATGATTCCCACATCTCTCTCCTGATGTCACTGACTTACCACTATCTCACTTTATCATCAAACATCACTAGGATTTGAGTTCTCTAGCTTGTTATATCCCCCCTGACTCTCTTCTCTACATACACGCTATTCCTATCTCCCCCACTACAACCAAGGATTCGCCCTATTGGTGGCCCAGTAATTCCCTCCACCTCATGATCAAAGCAACGTGTCTTTGGCTTAACCACACATCTTTATGTCAGCATATGCCTGCTTGGCCCTGGAATTGGCTTTGGCACAGCCATCTCCCTTCGAAATTGATTTTTTTTTATGGTTCTTCATCCACCAAAGCTTGCCCACCGCTGATCGATTGCACTACTTCCACAGGCTCCCTTTACCAGATTGTCCTTTATGTGGGCTGCCGGATTCAAATTCCCATATCTTCATGGACTACCCCACCTTCTATCAACTTCGCCTTTCAACTGTCATCACGAATCCTTCTCCGTGATCCATCCTTCGCGCTTTGGACTCTTACAATCAATCATCTGCTTTATCACTTCGCTCGACCTTTCTTCCTGCTCTGAACAATATGGATTGCTCAAAATGAGGCACTTTTTCAACACAAACCCATTCTTCCCACACATATCCAACACGCACTTTCTGACTAGACTATTCAATATTCACAAGTTGCTTCATCTTTTCGACCTCCTTTTCTTTCCCAGCTCAACCATTTCCTTATTACCTGGATGCTTCCTACCCACCCATTTTATAAATGCAACACGGACAGTGCCCGGTCTCTTATCTTTGGACTGGCATCCATTGGAGGTCTTACAAGGAAGTCTTAGGGCCAATTCTTGTTTGGTTTCTCTTCGAATATTGGTTACATGTCATCCCTATTTTTTGAGCTTTGGGCAATTTATACAAAACTAAATTTAGCTTTTCATGCGGGCCTAAAATGTATTGATCTAGAAATAGATTGCCAAACTGCATTCCACATGATTACTAAGACTACAACCCAGCCTCCATCTCTCAAGGACCTGACCAGGATCATCACTGAAGGATTTCACCAGTTCCATCACATCACTCTCAGCCTTATTTTCAGAGAATCTAACTACTGTGCAGACTGTTCAGCTCCTAAGACTGTAAATATTTCGTTTGGTTTTCATCTTTTTTAGTTTACCCCTCAGTTTTTAATTTCTAGTTTACAGATTGATCTGAGTCCTATTGGTGTTCTTCGGGATTCTTCCCGAAACATCTCTTATAAAATATTATTTTTTTAATGCTAGTTTCTGTCTGTGGAAAAAAAAATTCTTCAAAAATCCGCGCACGAGTGTAGTCAATTTTGCATCTTGACATAGTCAAATAGGAAAACTGACATAAGCATGGGAAAATAACTAAGCTTACTACTATTTTTCAAAATTTTGACTAACTATTCTCATCATATGCCCAAAATCAAAGCCCAAACGATATATTCATCTGTAAATGACATCATAAAGCTTTGTCTTACGAGGAGTGAGGAGGAGAAGTTCCATATTTTTATAATATCGCTAACCTTGTAATAGTTTTTACTAAAGCAATGTCAGATTCCATCATTACATGAAGATTGTTATTATATTCCAATGTGAGAAGCGACTACTTGTAGTACTTCCATGTTTAAAACCATAAACTTATTTTTACTCCAATATGACATATTATATATATATATATATATATATATATATATATATATATATATATATATATATATATATATATATATATATATATATATATATAAAGAAAAATGATAACTTGTGCCCTTAGGGAACATGTTTTGAGCCTTAAAATAGTAAGTATTAGAGTTCCAAATGAGTATTTGTTCCCTATTAAATGGATGTTGGAACTCTGTCCCTTCTATTTTTGGGATCTTAATGTGTGCCCTTAGGGCACACGTTATCAGGACCCTTATATAAATATATGTAGACCGGTGGTGCTCTCAAATATTTTTAATTTAAAAACTAATGCCCTAATGCACTTACTCACACCCACACCATATATTGGGCACTTAGGTTCCGTCCATAAAGGCATGTTGGCAAGGAATGCAGTGCATAAAAGCAGACGTTAAGTTGACGAGATGTAAATGGGCTAATATTCCTAAAGGTGGAGTATAGCCTTGTGAGGTAGGAGGGAGGTGTGTGCGATTAGGAATTAAGATGTACGAGGTGAAAGATTTAGAAAATTGGGCTACTTGGGAAATGGTTGTGGAGTTTGTCGTTGGGGGGAGGGGGGTGTGTGGAGCATATTGATTAGTGCCAGATTTTGGAACGGTCATCATGGTTAGATGCACGGTCAACTAAAATTATCTCACGAGGGCGTTTTGTAGAAATACATCACTAGAAGGTGTACAACTCATAAAAGTTTCTATCTTCTAGGGTGGTGGTGATTGCAAAGTGAGATTTGACTCAAGGTCTGGTTGTCTGGATTTGTTTACTGGTTTTTGTCAAAAACGGGAGATATATTGGTGGATTATGTCATGAAAGCTCCCTCAAGGTGTCGTTTTTACATAAACAGCTTACAGAGGCCATTTTAATTGGTGTTGTTTATGTATAAATAAAGGTGAGTCGGTGAGTCATATTTTTTTGGTACAAGAGGCTTATGTACATTATTTTGAGCTCTTCTCGGTGTTAATTAGGTGATGCTGAAATCGGTGGTTGAGTTAGTGTAGTGTTGGAGAAGTTTCCCAAAGAGATCTAAGTGAGAATTTGGAACTTTGATCTTCTTTGCCTTATGTGTTCCATGTAAAGGAGCATGATATAATATGTTTTAAGGATGTGAATGTTAATAAATACTATTTTGTCAATCATAAAATCGGATACAATCCATAATTTTACATCACGTTAAAAACAGTTTTGTCATGAATCCAGGATGTTTTAGTCTTCATGTAATCACAAAATCATAAGTTCTTTATAACTATGATCAAAACCGACCTTTATCAATTGCAATTGATTGTAATAAGGTGACTCGAATACTTCTATCAAAAATTCCTTTGAATCCCTCCTTGAATAGCCCAGAATTACTCTCTAATGTGCCCATAATATTTGTGAGAAAATAGGAATAATGAGAATTTTAGATTTTCTCTCCCTCCTTAGAAATAGTGTGTATTGATATGACTCTAGATGGTGTAGAGGTATCTATTTATAAGGGGAAGAGGGCTGAAATCCTAGTGGAGGTGGGACTCTTTTAAAGTCTCTCACTAATGCCACTAAACATCATGTGACTAACGAATAATATTTACCGAGTCTTTTAATATCTTCATTTATCACATTCCTAATTAATTATCTAACATTTATCAAGACCACATAAATGGGAAATTCAAAATTTAATAATATTGAAATTAAATAATTAATTTCATCACTTAACATTAATTTCCAATAGTGTCCCACTTAGTCTTAATAATTCGTATAATTAGATTATGTATCATAAGGTGCATAATCATTGATAAATTTATCTTGCTAAATCAAATGATTCACGGATGCGAGTCATGGCAGTTCCATGCTATTCAAGAGCATGGTTCCTTCCATGTACCATAACAAAAATGTTTCATTCAACTGAGCCTTTAATATTGGGTATCATAATGGCCTCATAATGTCCTTTTGAATAAGGACAATTTTGTTAACAATAATTCAGAATTATATGCATGCATTCACTAAGACAAAAATAATAGAATCAGGAACACTTTTATTGAATTAAAGTAATAGTGTCAAACAACTAGGCTAAAATAGCAATCATAATCTAACTAATGGAGACCCATCTCTTTGACATGTTCCATAAAGGTCTTCGGAGATATTAATTTCGTAAGAGGATCTGCTATGTTATCATGCGTACTAGTGTGATTAATTGACACTCTTTGTTTCTGAACTTCTTCTTTAACTGATAGGTATTTCATCTCAATATGCTTAGCAGCCTTAGTATACCTATCGTTCTTCTAGAAGAAGACTGCTGCGACATTATCACAATAAATTTTCAGCGGCTTAGATATTGACCCCATAATTCTAAGACCTGAAATAAAGTTTCACACCCATAATCCATGATTTGTAGCTTCAAAGCAAGCTACGTATTCAGTCTCCATAGTAGATGATGCAATGACGCTTTGCTTAGCACTTTTCCATGAAACAGCTCCTCCAGCCATAAGGAAGACATAACCCGAAGTGATCTTCCTACTATCAAGGCATCCCTCAAAATCTGAGCCTGAATAACCAATCACCTCAAGGTGATCAGTCTTCCGATATGTGAGCATGTAATCCTTCGTCCCTTGCAAGTACCTGAGAACTTTCTTTGAAGATTTCCAATGGTGAATCCCCGGATTTCTTTGATATCTTCCTAGCATCCCAATGACAAAACTGATATTCAGTCTAGTGCAGACTTATGCATATAACAAGCTCCCTACGAGCGAAGCATAAGGAATGCCTTTCATGTGATCCTTTTTTAAATCACTTTTAGGGTATTGACTTAAGCTAAACTTATCCCCTTTCTGAAGTGGAACATTAATGGGATTGTAACTTTGCATGATAAATCTTTCTAAAACTTTGTTAATGTAAGCTTTCTAAGACAATCCCAACGTTCCTCGTGATCTATCCCGAGATATTTCTATCCCGATCACGAAGGATGCCTCACCTAAATCTTTCATTTCAAAGTTTTTAGAAAGGTACTTCTTGGTTTAACTTAATAAACCAAGATCACTGCTGGCGATAAGTAAGTCATCAACATATAGTACTAAAAACACAAACTTACTCCCACTAATCTTCAGATATATACACCGATAAACAGTGTTTTCCTTAAACCCAAATAATGTAATGTTATCGTGGAACTTAATGTACCATTGACGAGAAGCTTGCTTTAGTCCATATATTGACTTCTTTAACATACAACCCATGTTTTCCTTTCCTTCCTTTATCAAACCTTGTGGCTCTGCCATGTAGACTTCTTCTTCTAAACTCCCATTTAGAAAATATGTTTTTACGTCCATTTGGTGCAACTCCAAATCATAATGAGCCACCAATGCTAATATGATTCTTAATGAGTCCTTCTTTGAAACTGGAGAGAAGATCTCATTATAATCAATGCCATATCGTTAATTAAAACCTTTGGCAATAAGTCTAGCTTTATGTCGTTCGATATTGCCTTTTGAGTCAAGTTTGGTCTTAAAGATCCATTTGCACCCAACTCATTTTTGTCCTTCTGGCAATTCGACCAACTCCTAAACTTTGTTGTCATTCATAGATTTTATATCTTCATTCATGGCATTAACCCATTTATCTGAATCATCACTATTTACAACTTTTTCAAGAAACTGGATCATTAATATTACCTATGTTAAATTCCGTCTCTTGAAGGTATACCACATAATCATCTAGAATTTCCGATCTTCTTTCTCTTTGAGATCTTCTTAATGGAACTTCCTGCGGTGCTTCAAAAGTTTCATCGGTTATAGTCTCATTATGTAGTTGTTCAGTTGGTTGATCATTCACTTATTATTCATTGTTATTGATTTGGTCAATGACCGGTTCAATAACTACATTAGGAACAACATGTTTATTATGAACTCTAGGTATAGGAATTTGTACCCTGACTTCTTGAATGATTACCTCCCTTTCTTTTATACTCCCACTTACTTCACCTTCTTCAATAAATTTAGCATTTCCAGTTTTTATTATTCTAGTTGTATGATCTGGACAGTAGAATCTATATCCCTTTGACTTTTTTGGATACCCGATGAAATGACAAGATAATGTACTAGGATCCAATTTCTTTTCATGAGGGTTATAGATTCTAGCTTTCGCTGGGCAGCCCAACACACGTAAATACCTTAAATCGAGTTTCCATCCTTTCCAAAGTTCAAAAGAGGTTTTTGAAACTGACTTACTTTGAACCCTATTTATGATGTGTACATCGGTCTTTAATGCATGTGTCCATAAAAATGTAGGCAATTGGGTCCTACGTATCATACTTCTAACCATTTCTATAAGGGTATAATTACACCTTTCAGCTACACCATTCTGCCAAGGTGATCCTGGCATTGTGTATTGGGCGCAAATACCTAATTTTTCAAAGAGGTTAGCAAATGGATCGGGGTATTGTCCTGACTCATCATATCTATCATAATATTCACCACCTCTACCAGACCTAATAATTTTCACCTTTTTTCCTAGTTGGCTCTCAACCTCATTAATGTATATTTCAACGACGTTCACATACTGATATTTATCATGCAACATGTACAAACTGCAATAACGTGAAAAATCATCAATAAAGGTGATGAAGTATTTTTCTCCCCCAATGGATGGAATATCAAAAGGTCCACATATGTCTGTATGTATTATTTCAAGTAGCTAGGTGCTTCTTGTGTCTCCTTTCTTTGTATGTTTGGTCTGTTTTCCTTTGATACAGTCCACACATACATCATAATTGTCCCAATCCAGGTTATGGAGTATTCCATCTTTAATGAGCCTTTCAATTCTCGACCTGGATATGTGCCCTAATATTTTATGCCACAAATAAGCATATTTTTCATCATTAAGTGTACATTTCTTACCAACATTATGATACAAGGTCACAAGGGTTTCAGAAAAATTCTTTTCAAGATTTAATTGATATAAAGCATCTAATAAAAATCCAGAACCGACATTATTAGAATTTTTAATCAAACCAAAACCATTGTAATTAAATTCAATCGCAAAACTGTCTAAAGGAAGTTTGGAAACAGAAATTAAATTACTAGAAACTGTGGGAACATAAAAAGTTTCTTGCAAATCTAAAATAAATCCAGTCCTTAAAATTAGGCGAAAGACTCCAATAGCTTCTATTTTAGCCTTCGCTTTATTGCCCATCTAGAGAAAATGCTCATTTGGATTTGTTTTGCGGATCGAAGTGAAGCCCTGCATCGAATTAGAAACATGACACATAAAACCAGAATCAATCCACCAACTGTTAGAAGGAGAGTTAATAAGGTTTAATTCGAAACAAACATAAATAAAGGGCTTACCTTTTTTCTCGAACCAGGCCTTTCGTTTATGACAATCCCTCTGGAAATGGCCCTTCTTTTTTCAAAAGCGACATTTTTCGTTCTTTTCCTTCTTCATAGCAGCAGTTGATAGTTCAGCTTGATGAGACGGCCCAGGACTTTTCTTAATGCCCTTGTCAAACTTCTTCTTAAAACCAGCTCCTCTGACTGTCAGATTTGCCAACTGTCCCTTAGTCACATAGCCATTTTGTTGCTTAATCCTTCCTTCCTCCTCTACCAACATGCTTTGCAAATAATTTACATTCCACTTATCATTTATAGTGTTGTAATTGATTTGCAAAGGCCCTGTGACACCCAAACTAATTAAATACTGGGTAGCTACTCCTTTATTAAATTAATACAAAATGCCAAGTTGGTTCAGTTCATAGCATCACTGTCGAAAACGTTTTATCAATTACTAGCCACCTAATATTTAAAAAGTGAGTTATCAATTTTAATTAAATCCGATTAACATGCAATATTTAAATTATGAAATGCTAACATAACCACCACAACATAATGACAATGGAATAACCATAAAATAGTAATGAGTCTGGAGGGATACTCCTCACAACAATCCAAATATAGGAATAGACAAATACTAAGTCTGCATCACTAAATTAATTACAACCCAAAAATCTGATATAACTGGATAAATAAAGTGTCTAAAAGAAATGGGGAGACATGCCCAACATATGAGGAAAAGCTAGTAACATAGAGGAAAAGCTAGTAACATAGAGTCAAGACCGAAAGTGGAGGCGACTACTGTCAAAGTCCTATAACTTCCACAGCAGCTACAGTCCGTCACCTGAATGGAACTCCTATGCATGGTGTCCTTGTGGCTGGGCACCTTAAAGCTTTTTACAAAAATATATTTGAAAGCAAACGGGTCAGAGCCCGATTGTGGAAAATAGTTTAAAATATAGCAAGTGTTTTAATGACATAAAACAATGAATGCAAAATACATGTTAGGACGTGCTCTCACATGAAATACTCATCTCTCGACTATCTGTGCACTCCTAACCTATCCGTAATCGAATCTAGTTATGCCCTTACCTAACTGGTTAAATATAAAATCTAACGATACTATACGATTCACGATTTAATTCCCGACATCTTATTTTAAACAGAGTGTTTTTCTCTTCTACACAGTTTCCCATTTTAGTACTACTAATCACTAGAGATCTTCCATTTTATCTTTTACAAAACGTTGATATTATAGATACTCACATTTATACATTACAGTTCATTTCAATTTACAGTATATTATTCTCATCATAAATATACAATACTAGCACCCCGAGACTAAGCTGCGGTGCACACATACTCTGTTATCCAATCCCGGTACATCATGTACATAAGGACCACGCATTCCGAATCTCTCAGGAATCGTTCTCAAATAACAACAATCACTCAAAATGGAGGCAAACATAGTTCACATCACATGGGTCACGCACATACCTACACTCCCATGTTCAACAGACTTATTAACTTTTCAATAAGTCCTTCTCTGACCTATGTCCTCGAGGTACCAATCTAAATCCCCCCATAGGCACACAAAGATTAGATGGCCCTAATAGAACGCAGACCTCCCGTGATAGCAAGTATGGTGGGTATGTTTTACACATAAAACCACATATACTAAGCATTCACACATCTTAGATATCTCGAATTATTAGTATAGATATGCTTCTCGTTCTTATACCATCATTTAATGTTATACGTTTACAAGTCCCCAGTTTGTATATTAACGTTGTCAACCCTTCTCACGTCGTAATTAGGTATTCGTTTCCTATTCCACAAATGTCATCCGGATTACTATAAGGTTCTAAGTTCTACTCCTCAACGTACCCCAATTCTCACAATTATATCCACTAGTCAATAAGGGAAGGTTAATTCTCAATTACTTAAGTCTACGGGACATTTGAAATAAAATCAGGCCTAAAAGGCCATTCTGTCAACTCGTTAGAAGTCTCGTTCGAACGAGGTCGTTCGAACGAGGTCGTTCGAACGAAAGGCTTCGAACGAACTACCAACTCGTTAAAAGGGATATTGTCATCTCGTTAGAAGCTCTTTTAAACGAGCTAGTTCAAACGACCTGGGCAGGTCTTCTAACGAGATGACAAACTGCGCCCAAAATTTTCCCAAATTCGATTTTCTTCAAAATTCTCTTATCTAAATCCCTACTAAGATCATCCCAATTAGGTTTTAACGTTTTTAAACTACTCTAAGTCCTCCTAGGTCACTCTTTAACATATATTTGGGGTCAATGCTTCCTAAATTAACATGTAATCATCATAATTTCCAAACCTTGTCCCAAACCCTATAAATATAAACCCAGAATTTTAATGTCTACAAGTACTCCTTATAAATCCATTTTTAAATCCTCAAAAGATATATTTTGTATTTGAAATTCATCCATAATCATTCTACATGCAATCCCTATCCAAGATTATGAATTCTATTTCCAATTTCATGGGTTTTCATCAAACTTTCAATATAAGACCTATATTCAATTCTAAGCATGGAGGAAACATTCGCTTGAAATTATGTAATTAAACCACTTGCCTTTGATGTTCTGATTTGATATTGAAGGATGAAGGTTGATTCTCCTCTCTCTCTCTAGAGATTTTCTCCCAAAGATGGTGATGGTGGCTAGGGGTTTCTTTTGGAACCTCTTAAGACTCTCCCTATAACTCTCGTAGCCCACTTCTTGTTAAATGCTGAATTATGGACTTAGTGGGTTTATTTCTAATATAAAATTAACCTCTAAAATTCGTGGGTTTTAATTCCCCTATTTTTAAAATTACCAAAATACCCTTCTAGGTTGCCGGTATGGCCCAAAAATGCCCCAAGACCCAAACTAAACCCCCGGCTAGTGTTTTCTGACTATTTCGACCTTTCCAGACTCGTTGGCTCACTCAAAATGACCGTTTGGTTGATAAAAATATAATTCACTTTTTAATTCCAATAATTATATTCCTGACGTGACTGACACGCGTGTTCCAATTAAATTTCCAAATTGTCGTATTTCTATCTCGCGATAATTTTAACATCATGAATCCTATGCAAGTGCTCCGGTAACCCCAGTCTATACGCAACTGGCCCAATACGCTCGATGATAGGAAATGGCCCCACATACCTTGGTGCTAGTTTCCCCTTCATAGGAGATACTCTGAGTAACACCTGGTCCCCCACCTTGAATTCTCTGAAGAATCTTTTTTCATCAACATAGCTCTTCTGCTGGTCCTGAGCTACCCGAATACGGCTCCGTATCATCTCTATTCTTACTGAAGTTTCCTGAATCACTTCCGGCCCAAGGAGTTTGTTATCCCCCACCTCTAACCAACATGCTGGGGAACGACAAGGTCTAACGTACAACGCCTCAAATGGAGCCATGCCAATGGTAAACTGATAGGAGTTATTATAAGCAAACTCCACCAGTGGAAGGTACTGCTCCCATCCACCTCCAAAGTCTAGGATGCACATACGCAACATGTCCTCCAACATCTGATTTGTCCGCTCGATTTTCCCATCCGTCTGCGGGTGATAAGCCGTACTCAGCCGCAACTCCGTACCCATGGCCTCCTGGAAACTCTCCCAAAATCATGAAACAAATATCTTGTCTCGATCAAACACGATATTTATAGGTACCCAGTGAAGTCTTACTATTTTCGCAATGAAAAGATGGGCATACTGTCCCGTAGTGTAGTCGATCCTCACGGGCAGAAAATGAGCAACTTTGGTCAACCTATCCACAATTACCCAAATGGAGTCGTGAACCCTCTACGACGTAGGTAACCCCGTGATAAAGTCTATGGAGATTCTCTCACATATCCACATCGGAACCTCTAACGGCTGTAGAAGTCCTGCTGGTTTCTGATGGTCCACCTTTACTAGCTGACAAGTGGCACATTCAGAAACAAACACGGCGATATCTTTCTTTATCCCGCTCCACCAATACTGTCGTCTCATGTCTTGGTACATCTTATCCCCACTAGGGTGTACCGTGAACCGTGAGCCGTGTGACTCCGTCATTACCTCGTGTCGCAATTCCTCCCCTTCCGGAATGACTAGTCTCTCATTGAAGCGTAATCCCCCATCTGAGCCAATGATATAGGACTCGACTCCCTCTGCTAGTAATCGAACTATCTACTCCTGACAAAATGAGTCATTTGCCTGGGACTTTACCACTCTCGTAACAATCTGAGGTGTAATAGTCATCACAGACATGAACGATCTGGCCACTGCATCCTGGTGTCCCAACTCCTTCCACTTAGCTTTCCACACCTCGGCCACCTCATCCACCGACCGATGGCTCAATGCGTCTGCTACCACGTTAGCCTTCTCTAGGTGATACTGGATATCGAACTGATAATCCTTCACAAACTCAAGCCACCGACGTTGACGCATATTCAGCTCCTTCTGCTTGAAGAGGTATTGTAGAGACTTGTGGTCTGTGAACAAACAAAATTTCTCCCCAGGGAGATAGTTTCTCCAAATTCGAAGAGCGAATACGACTGCCGCTAACTCCAAGTCGTGGGTGGGGTAATTCCTCTCGTGAGGCTTAAGCTTACGGGAAGCATAAGCTATGGCCTGACTCTCCAGTTGCAACACACCTCCAAGTCCTTGTAAGGACGCATCGGTGTAAACTAAATACTCAACTCTCGGCCTGGGCAATGCTAACACAGGCGCTGAGGTCAACTTGTCCTTCAACTCATCGAATGCCAACTGACAGGCATCGCTCCAGATGAATGGTATACCTTTGCGAGTCAGATGTGTCAAAGGACCCGCTATCTTTAAGAAACCTCGAATAAACCTCCTGTAGTATCCCGCTAGGACCAAGAAATTACGGATCTCAATCGGTGTCATGGGATGTCCCCACTCCCTCACCACGGATACCTTCCCCGAATCAACAGATATCCCTCGGTCTGAAATGATATGCCCCAAAAACTAAACCTCCTTCAACCAGAACCCACACTTCTCATACTTTGCATAAAGCTCGTTCTGATGCAACTTCAGCAAAACCTGTCTCAAATGCTCGGCGTGCTCCTCTTTTGTCTAGGAGTAAACCAGAATGTCATCAATAAAGACAATGATGAACTGGTCTAGGAACTCTCTTAACACCCTATTAATTAAGTCCATAAACACGGCTGGAGCGTTGGTCAAGCCAAAAGGCATAACCCAAAATTCATAGGAACCATATCGCGTCAAGAAAGCAGTCTTCGAGACATCCCGTTCCCTGATACGCAACTAATGGTATCCCGATCGCAAATCATTCTTTGAGAAGAAGCAGGCTCCTCTCAACTGGTCAAATAAGTCATCAATTAGGGGCAACGCATACTTATTCCGTATCGTGACCTTATTCAACTCCCAGTAATCTACACACAACCTCAACGATCCATCCCTCTTCTTTAGGAACAACACAGGGGCACCCCCACGACGAAGTACTCCTTCGAATAAACCCCTGACCCAACAACTGCTCTATTTGATCCCTTAGCTCTCTCATCTCCGCTGGAGCCATACGGTACGGTGCGCGGGCAATGGGTCGTGTGCCCGGCGTCAAATCAATAACAAAATCTATCTCTCTACTAAAAGGTAATCCAGGTATATCCTAGAATACATCAGCAAACTCCCTCATGACTGGAATCGAATCAAGTGGTATCACCACTTCCTTAGAGGTCTCCTCCTCTGTATAGTACAAATGAGTGGACGATCCTCCCTCAGGGCAAGGCATCGCCACTAAAAACATCTCCTTCCCGGGAATGGCAAATATGATACTCCTACTGAAATAATCAATCATAGATCATTACACAACTAGCCAATCCATACCAACAATCGCATCATACTCAGTCATCTCTAATACTAACATATCAGCGGGTAAAGTAAACCTCTCGATCTCTATACCCACACCCTACAAATAAGGGAAATTATAGAACCCCTACTCAACGGTGAATCTACACAAGTAATCGTGCTCTCTGCAGTGTATAACAATCCAATAGTGCATGCAAATCTCGTGGCAATGAAATAATGTGTGGCCCCCGTATCAAATAAAATACGCCCCATAGTCCCCTGAATAGAGAACATACCCTCAATAGCAGGTGGATCCTGTGGGACGGTGACCTGCTGGAGCTGATACACTCTCCCATACTGAAGCTGTCCCTACTGAACTGGGATCGCTAGAATGGGTGGTAATGCTGCCATATGTGGTGGTGCTAGGAGGGCGGCGGGAAACATAGGAATCTGTGGTTCATGTCAAGCACCATGTTGCTGCTGTTGTGGGGCCCTTCCCCTATCAGGACAATCCTGGAATTTGTGTCCAATCTTGCCACACACGAAACACTTCCCCAGGAAATTTTCTCCTCGCTTTCCCTGCTGCCCTCGGCCTTGATGGCCATTACCATTCCTACCTTGACCATGCTGGCCCTGCTGAAACTGTTGTTGCTGACCAATCTGGCCCTGCTGGCCATGTCTGAAACCTCCCTGACCATTTCTGAATCCCCCAGATCTGAATCTCTTAGGATCCCCCTGTTGGGAACCCTGATCACCCTGCCTGTGCTGACCCTGAGCAGATTGTGCCCCGCTGGCACCATTTCCCCCTGTCCTGTCTTGATGCCTGGACTCTCCTGATCTCTTACTCTCAGACATGTGAAAGCGGTGATCCTGGCAGTGAAGTAGTGCCGCGTTAACCACGTCAGAGTAAGTGGCCAACGAAAGATTTCCCAACAAGTGCTGTCGGATCCTCCAAGTCAATCCGTCCATGAACTTTTGAATCTTCTTCTCCTCAGTCGGAATCTCATCAAGGACAATATTCAAGAGATTTGTGAATTCTACCTCATACTCGGCCACAGTCTTTCCCTCCTGCTTGAGGTTCATTAACTTCCTCCTCATTTCAGTGTGAACAGTTGATAGAAAATATTTGCGATCGAACCGCACCCCGAACTCCTAAATAGAAAAGGCGTCCCTATCCTCCGCGATGGTAATAGACTCCCACGACTGCAATGCTGATCCTACTAGCTTAAAAGTAGCTAGTATCTGCTTCTGAACATCCGTGCACTCGTACATCCTTAAGTGCCTCTGAATGTCCTTCCTACACTGACTGGACACTACAACGTCGGAGCTACCTGCAAACTCCGGAGGGTGGGCTTTCTAAAAAGAATCACGAACGCGTTCCCAAACAGACGGGAATGCATGAGCCTGAACTGACACGACTACCGGTGCCTGAGGTGGTGCCTGTTGCACAACTGCGAGGGAGGCATTTACTGCTTGGGCTACAATAGCTGCAACCTCGGCGGCATTCATGGTGCCCTGAACTGGTGCAGGCTGTGGCTCGGGCTGTGCATCCCTAGGAACTCGATGTGCACGTCGTGGAGGCATCTGAAATGAGAGTAAAGTCTTATAAGTTCGTAGTTATTATCTCAAAATAGCTGAAGAGAGGAACATACATAAAAGAATACAACAGTCCTAAAATATAGGGCTCTACATCAAAGAAAGCTCAGCGGAAACATAATAAGCCGTACAGATCCTAAGGACACCAGAACCTGATGCTCTGATACCACCTGTGACACCCCGACTAATTAAATACCGGGTAGCTACTCCTTTATTAAATTAATACAAAATGTCAAGTTGGTTCAGTTCATACCATCATTGTTGAAAGCGTTTTATCAATTACTAGCAACCTAATATTTAAAAAGTGAGTTGTCAATTTTAATTTAATCTGATTAACATGCAATAATTAAATTATGAAATGCTAACATAACCACCACAACATAATGACAATGGAATAAGCATAAAATAGTAATGATCTGGAGGGATACTCCTCAAAACAATCCAAATACAGGAATAAACAAATACTAAGTCTGCATCACTAAATTAATTACAATCCAAAAATCTAATATAAGTGGATAAATAAAGTGTCTAAAAGAAATTGGGCGACATGCCCAACAGATGAGGAAAATCTAGTAACATAGAGTCAAGACCGAAAGTGGAGGAGTCTACTGTCAAAGTCTTCTAACTTCCACGGCAGCTACAGTCCGTCACCTGAATGAAACTCCTATGCATGGTGTCCTTGTGGCTGGGCACCTAAAAGGTTTTTACAAAAATATATTTGAAAGCAAACAGGTCAGAGCCCGATTGTGGAAAACAGTTTAAAATATATCAAGTGTTTTAATGACATAAAATAATGAATGCAAAATACATGTTAGGACGTGCTCTCACATGAAATACTCACCTCTCGACTATCTATGCACTCCTAACGTATCCGTAATCGAATCTAGTTATGCCCGTACCTAACTGGTTCAATATAAAATCTAACGATACTACACGATTCACGATTTAATTCCCGACATCTTATTTTAAAAAGAGTTTTTTGCTCTTCTACACATTTTCCCATTTTAGTACTACTAATCACTAGAGATCTTCCAATTTATCTTTTACAAAATGTTGATATTATAGATACTCACATTTATACATTACAGTTCATTTCAATTTACAGTATATTATTCTCATCATAAATATACAATACTAGCACCCCGAGACTAAGTTGCAGTGCACACATACTCTGCTATACAATCCCGGTACATCACATACATAAGGACCACGCATTTCGAATCTCTCAGGAATCATTCTCAAATAACAACAATCACACAAAATGGAGGCGAACATAGTTCACATCACATGGGTCACGCACATACCTATGCTCCCATGATCATCAGACTTATTAACTTCTCAATAAGTCCTTCTCTGACCTATGTCCTCGAGGTACCAATCTAAATCCCCCCGTAGGCACACAAATATTAGATGGCCCTAATCGAACGCAGACCTCCCGTGATAGCAAGTATGGTAGGTATGTTTTACACATAAAACCACATATACTAAGCATTCACACATCTTAGATATCTCGAATTATTAGTATAGGTATGCTTCTCGTTCTTATACCGTCATTTAATGTTATACGTTTACAAGTCCCCAGTTTGTATATTAACGTTGTCAACCCTTCTCATGTCGTAATTAGGTGTTCGTTTCCTATTCCACAAATGTCATCCGAATTACTATAAGGTTCTAAGTTCTACTCCTCAACGTACCCCAATTCTCACAATTATACCCACTAGTCAATAAGGGAAGGTTAATTCTCAATTACTTAAGTCTACGGGACATTTGAAATAAAATCAGGCCTAAAAGGCCATTCTGTCAACTCGTTAGAAGTCTCGTTCGAACGAGGTCGTTCGAATGAAAGGCTTCGAATGAACTACCAACTCGTTAGAAGGGATATTGTCATCTCGTTAGAAGCTCGTTCGAACGAGCTCGTTTAAACGACCTGGGCAGGTCTTCTAACGAGATGGCAGACTACGCCCAGAATTTTCCCAAATTGGATTTTCTTCAAAATTCTCTTCTCTAATTCCCTACTAAGATCATACCAATTAACTTTTAACGTTTTTAAACTACTCTACGTCCTCCTAGGTCACTCTTTAAGATATATTTGTGGTCAATGCTCCCTAAATTAACATGTAATCATCATAATTTCCAAACCTTGTCCCAAACCCTATAGTTATAAACCCAGAATTTTAATGTCTACAAGTACTCCTTATAAATCCGTTTTTAAATCCTCAAAAGATATATTTTGTTTCTGAAATTCATCCATAACCATTCTACATGCAATCCCTATCAAAGATTATGAATTCTATTTCCAATTTCATGGGTTTTCATCAAACTTTCAATACAAGACCTATATTCAATTCTAAGCATGGGGGAAACATTCTCTTGAAATTATGTAATTAAACGTTGAAGGATGAAGGTTGATTCTCCTCTCTCTCTTTACAGATTTTCTCCCAAAGATGGTGATAGTGGTTAGGGGTTTCTTTTGGAACCTCTTAAGACTCTCACTATAACTCCCGTAGCCCACTTCTTGTTAAATGCTGAATTATGGACTTAGTGGGTTTATTTCTAATATAAAATTAACCTCTAAAATTCGTGGGTTTTAATTCCCCTATTTTTAAAATTACCAAAATACCCTTCTAGGTTTCCGATATGGCCCAAAAATGCCCCGGGACCCAAACTAACCCCCGGCTAGTGTTTTCTGACTATTTCGACCTTTCCGGACACCTTGGCGCAATCAAAATGACCGTTCAGTTGATAAAAATATAATTCACTTTTTAATTCCAATAATTACATTCCTGACGCGACTGACACGCGTGTTCCAATTAAATTTCCAAATTATCGTATTTCTGTCTCACGATAATTTTAACATTTTCAATACATGAAATTTTCAATTTTAACACCATAATCAAATACCAACTCACATCTTGCTAGTATTTGTACCCGGATTAATTCCCAATTAATTCTCATTTAATTTAATTAATCCCTTAAATAAAAATCAATAAAATTACGGGGTATTACAGGCCCATACTCAGGAGGTAGGGAGTTTAGGACGAATTGGACGAGAAAAGACTCATCCACTATCATGACCAAAACTCTAAGTGTAGCAACCAGATTGTTCATCTCTATAATGTGCTCATTCATGGTTCGAGTACCATCGAACCTTATAGTGGTCAGGTCAGCCATCAGTTTCCCAGCAAGGGATTTATCAGTAGTGCGAAAGCGTTCCTTAATGTTGTTCAAATACTCTTTCGCTTTCGTAGTTTCAGGTAGGGAGGTCTTAATGTTAGCAATAACTCACATTCACATAAGCATAAGGGCTAGCCTATTGGGTCGAGACCATGCTTCATGGAAAAAAATTTCATCCTCGCTACTGGCATTGGTAATAGCAGCGAGTTCATCACACATAATTGCCATGTCCATGTCAAGAACCCCTAGGCTGAACTCATATTTCTCATTCCATTCAAAAAAATTAGTTCCATCAAATTTGGAATAGGACTGAGCTTGCGAATACAGGTTAAGGGGAACTGCATTTAATAACAATGTTCGCAAATTAAATTATTTACACACAACAAAAATTGCAAGGGTCGAATATTGAATCGTTGACTAAAATTTTTGGCATATTTCATTTACAATTTGAATATCACGGAATCTGTGTTAATCGTCACATAATGTTCAGATTGTAAAGATATACTATCCTATAATTCATTTATCATGGTCCCATAATTTTGGCATCTGTGTTTGTCGCCTAAACATTTAATACCATGATTAGTGGACTTAATGTTAACTATTTTGTTTTCACAAAACCAGTTCTAATGTTATTCAATTCAGATATTAGCATGTGTTGCGCCTCAATCCAATTTTTTAACTAACATTTGAATAAACCTTTAATGACTGTAAGTGTATTATTCGTACATGCAGTCTCAGCCTGTGTTTGGCCTTTGACTTAACTCAAATGAATAATTGATTACATGTCCCACCATAAATATAGTTAATCATGCATTAAATATTAACTATAATAGGTAATCTACCATTAATTACAAAGATACCAATGGTAGCTTAAATGCCTAAAAAACATAATTGCCCAGGTATAGTAAAAACACATAATTCATTAATTTTGCCAAAAATGGCAAAAATGAGTTTTCACCATAGAATTGAAGTAAAACATGCCAGAAAACCAAAACCTTTTACGGAACGTTAATATCAATATTCTGTGAAGATTTATAAGCCCCGAGATTATTTCCTAAAATGGCAAAAATGAGGTTTTGAGGGCCTTAACGGACTCGGATTGCCGAAAAACACATTACAACACGGCCAAAGGTGGTGAAATTCGATCGTTGTCCCATTTCGAGTCAATATACCAAGTTTCAAGTCAGTCGGACACCGGAAATTTCGAAAAATACTACTCACTATGACAAAAAAAAAATTCTCCCGGAATCTGTTTTGCGTCAAATCACAGTTTTCACTTAATTAATCTTAAAAACAGATTCGTTTTCTTATCATTATTAATATAAGTGTTTTCCAGAATGCTTACACAACTAGAAACAATAAAATCATGCTAACGGCATATTAGGGTTCTAATAACACGAAAAGGGATTGAACAATAAGGGGACAGTTATCATAAGATAACGACTGTATGCAACAATTATGTTCTTAATATCATACATAACACAAATTCGAATTACCATATGTATGATTACCATATTGCTTAAAAATTCCAGATTCAAAGATCATAAATTAGAATTGTTATAAAGAAATTTTCATTAACGGAAAACATGAGATTATAAACCAAAATCTCTGATACCACATGTTAATCAATACTGTTTTGTCAATCATAAAACCGAATATAATCCATAATGCTACATCACGTTAAATTTTTTTTTGTCATGAATCCAGGATGTTTAATCTTCATGTAATCACAAAATCATAAGTTCTTTATAACTATGATAAAAAATGACCTTTATGCATTGCAATTGATTGGAATAAGGTGACTTGAATGCTCCTGTCAAAACTTCCTTTGAATCCCTTCTTGAATATCCCAGAATTACTCTCTTATGTTCTAAAAATATTTGTGACAAAATAGGAATAATGAGAATTTTGGATTTTCTCTCCCTCCTTAGAAACAGTGTGTATTGAGATGACTCTAGATGGTGTAGAGATCTCTATTTATAAGGGCAAGAGGGCCAAAATCCTAGTGGAGGTGGGACTCTTTTTAAAGTTTTCCACTAATGCCACTAACCATCATGTGACTAACGTATAAGATTTACCCAATCTTTTAATATCTTTATTTATCACTGTTGATGTAAAAAATTAGATCGCTCTAATTATTCAATCACAGATAAATAAAATGAGACAAAGATTTTTAAAGTGGTTCAGCCTTATAAGAATGGCCTACGTCCACTGTTATGTTATTGCTGAGTGTTTGGGAATTCTCGATTACAAGTTCAATCAAGAAATTCCGGTCCCCTTGAATGAGGGTGATACAAGGTATTTATAGCCCTTAGGCTGTACATGAAAGGGTTGATACATTAAATGATCTACATATGAAAGGGTAATATATTTAATGCAGCGCGTGCGTCAAGATGATGAACATTCAATGAATAGTTGAACTGTTGATTATCTGGCAATTAATGATACGGCCGAGAGGCAGCTCGGACCGCCTTAGTTGCTCGTTGCTCAGGAGTTCCTCGGAGCATAGAAGAAGACTTGATGATGAATGTTATTACCCTTGATTTAGGACCATCTTGGATGGATGCCATCAGGGTATATATTGAAGAGGGAGGATTGCCAGAGGATAAGCTCGCTGCCAAAAAATTGAAGTATAAAGTTGCTCGGTATGTATTAACTAATGGTATTTTATATAGACGAGGAATTATGGCAGGTTTGCAGAGATGTGTACATCCCTTTGAGGTGAAAGAATTGATTGAAGAAATCCATGAAGGGTCTTGTGGAGCTCATGTAGCAGGTCGAACACTTTTACAAAGGGTAATGACTCAAGGATACTATTGGCCGACGATGAGGGTTGATTGTATAGCCTATGCTAAGAAATGTGACAAGTGCCAACGTTTTTCCTCTATCCGACGAACTCCACAAGCATTGTTGACACCAATAACTTCCCTTGGCCATTTGCCATATGGGGAATTGATTTGGTTGGACCATTGCCGACCATCCGAGGAAGATTCAAGTACCTCCTCGTCGCAGTAGACTATTTTACTAAGTGGGTAGAAGCTGAACCACTTATTGATATGACATACGAGAAGGTATACCAGTTCGTTTGGAAGAATATCATCTGTCGATATGGTCTCCCTCATGCCTTCATCACAGACCATGGAACCCAATTTGATAACGAGGAATTTGCTGCCTATTATCATCAGTCGAACATTTTGAAGGTTCATTCAGCACCAGGCCATCCTCAAAGCAATGGACAGACTGAAGTGACGAATAGAACACTGCTAAATGGTTTGAAGAAAAGGCTAAGTGAAGCTAAAGCTAACTGGATTAATGAGCTGCAATCAGTATTGTGGGCTTACCGAACAACTCCCCGAGCAGCGACTGGAGAATCACCATATATGCTGGCATTTGTAAGTGAGGCTGTAATACCTGCCGAGTTAGGTCTCCCAACACACAGAGTTCTGAATTTCAATTCCCCAGTCAGTGACTTGATGAGAAGACTAGATTTGGATATGCTCGAGGAAGTCAGAGAAGAGGCAGCCATTAGGAATGCTGCTTACCAACAACGCACAGCTCTGTTCTACAATAAAAGGGTGAAGAAATGTGACTTAAAAGAGGGAGATTATGTGCTAAAGAAGGTAATTTAGAAACACAATAAATTGGAGGCAAACTGGCATGGGCCTTACCGACTTACAGAAGTTGTTCGACCAGGAACTTACCGAATAGCAACTCTAGAAGGAGAAGAATTCAGGAACGCTTGGAATGCTGAACACCTTCGCAAGTATTATCAATGATATAAAATGTACAACGGTTCCATCAATATGAATAAAACAATGATGTTTTCACCATTTTCCTCTGCTTTGTTTGAAAGTTTTTCGGGGAATACTAGTGTTGTACACTACGCTGCGCTACAGCAAAAAGAAGATGATAGTTCAGACCCACGACCAACTCTGGTTGGTAAAAGGGCGAGAACCAAAAAATATACTCCTTTGGTTAGGAGGCGTACACTAGCGTGACCAACTAAGGTTGGTAAGATAACTAGTGGACAGATAGTTCGAAAGAACCAAAAAATATACTCCTTTGGTTAGGAGGCGTACACTAGCGTGACCAACTAAGGTTGGTAAGATAACTAGTGGACAGATAGTTCAAAAGAACCAAAAAATATACTCCTTTGGTTAGGAGGCGTACACTAGCATGACCAACTAAGGTTGGTAAGATAACTAGTGGAGATAAGTCAATAATCAACTACGGTTGAGGGAAGAACAATATTATTTGATTTGAAAATAGGCCAACAAGTTGGTCGGAAGGTAAAATCACTCCAGAAAATACAAAGAATTCCAAACTGAACCAAGTATAGTTGGTCGGTGATCAACTACACTTGGTCGACAAGGATAAATTATCGACCATGGTTGGTCAGACACATTTTATGAAAAAGTTTACCAAGTATAGTTGATCGGGGATAAAAACCCATCTACTGTAGTTGGTCGACAAACAAAATTTAACAACCTTGGTTGGTTGGAAACAGTTTCAACATTTTATACTCATTACTTTATTATTAAGTGATTGAGCAACATTGATACTTGTAATTTTGATTGCTAAGTTGGTTGATGAACAGCACCATATTGTTATCTTTTTAACAGATACGTATACACAAATGTAAAGATGTTTGATAAACACAAGACAATCGCAATACAAATTTGCAAACAGAAAATGAAATTCTTTCATTAAGATCAAAATATATTACAAGATATACATATGTGCTAATTATTACATTGAAAAACCTATTCTATTGGTTTCTTTCCTTTAGCTTTTGAAACAGGTTCCTCGCCGGCAGGAGGATCTTCTAAGCAAAGAGGAGAATTGATGAAATTAATATCTCTGAGCATTCTGACGTTCATCACAGAAGGTGTATCCAAGAGATGCTCGGGATGAGATAATTCAGTCTGAGAATGAAGACTATAGTCGCCGAGATATTTTGAAATTAAACTCCGAGGAATGGAACGAGCTGGGATCCATTCCATGTCCAATTTGAAAGGTGGCACGGACAAATCTAGTAACCTTGGAGCATGATAATACCATAAAAAATGCCCTTGCTCCAATTTCAGTACACCTAGGGCGTTCAACCACCCCTTCTTATAACCTTCATTATTGGCATGTTCAATACGAGCATCTAAATGAACAAGGGCTTCATTGTATCCTGCCATCCAAAATTCCCTGGGCTGTTTATGGAATTGGAAGATTAATCTATCCAATTGTTCGTGAAGGTTCCTGGCAAAAACATCTTTATCATTCAAAGCAGACTTCGTTGCAGTAAGGTGATCTTCGAAAGATAGGTTTTTCTTGGACATTTCAGACAGAGCACGATCTTTTGCATTCAATTGGAACGCTTGAGTTTCCAAAGTAGACTGAGTACGAGCCTCTTCAAGGTTATGGTTGAAAACTCTTGATCGACTTCGAGCAGCGACTGGAGAACTTTGCTCCTCGACAACATTTTGAACAGCTCTTCCTCGCCCACGAGAACCTCTTCCTCGTCCCCGAGCAGTCACAGGAATAACTGATCTTCTTAAGTTATCCAGTTCTTGCCTTAATTTGGCATTCTCAACTTCTAAGAACGAGAAACCTTCATCGGTAACTTGCACTAAAGCAGTGGAAGATGACACTGCAGATTCATACTGTGCCAGCTTTTTCTGCAAATTATTGTTCTCTTGTTCCAGCAACTCAGCAATCTGCCTACAAGCCTCAACTTCACCTTTTAAAGTTCTGTCCCTAACATCGTATCCAGCAAGGATCTTTTTATGGCCTGTTTCAGAATAAAGCTATTGATATCTATTTTCATATTCCTTGTGCAACAAAGCCATTGATTCATTGTGCTGACCTTGGAGATCTTCTAAGGATTAATGAAGTTCCTCAATCAAGTCATAGTAGGCCACATTATTGGCCACAGCTCGGTCAAGTAAATCCTTCAAGTACCGATAAGCCTCAATTGCTTGTTCTGAGGCATCATGGCCAAGGATGTCAGCAATTTCTGATGTACTAAGGTCTGTATGACCAGCCTTATAATATTCGTGACATTGCTGCATCAGCTTTGTATCATGTGCAGATATCAGTTCCATTCTAGCAACAAACTAAGGATGAGAAAAAGACAACAATGAACAAAAACAAATCATCAACAACAAAGATGAACAAAGATGTATTTTATTAGATCACAAGAGGGTTACATTGTTTGATTACAAATAATGAAAGATAGAAATGATACTGAACAACTTCACACCTTTTCCTTGTCTCCCAAGACTTTCTCAGGAGGCTGGGACGAGGAGCTTGGTTGCTCGGTGGTAACAGCAACTTGATCTGCAGGAGTTGAAATTTTTTCAGGAGGAGGAGGCATGGAAGAAATGTCCTCGTTGGCAGAAGATAGAGATGCAGGGACTTGATCACCTATGGCCATAGAAGATTCATCAGAGATAGGATCATCCTCTTCTTCTTCCACAATTGGTGGAGGAGGACCAGGGAGGTGTAGCTGGAATAGCCCAGAATCATCCTTGATCTTCAATTCCTGCAGGGCAGCTACCCAGCCATCTCGAAAGTATTTCAACTTACCGTATTGAACTTGGGATGTCATCACAGCAATCCCCTTGTCCCATCCTTTATCCCAGCCTGCGCTGAAGGATTTTTTAACTGCGAGCTTTCTTCTCAATTTCTCCGAGGAGAGCTTCGCATCCAATTCTTCTTTTTGACCTTTGATATCTCGCAGGGCAGACAACTCTTCCTCTTCCTTCTTTAGCTTATCTTCAAGCTCTCCAAAGTTCTTGAGCTTGTCGTCATATTTTTTATGCTCAATCTCCAAACTTTTCACCTTATTCTCCAAACTCTTGGAGATCTCAGCCAACTTCACCTTTTCAGCTTTAACTATTGACAACTTTTTCTCCCAAACAGCCTTGTCCTCACTATACTGTTGGCAAGATTCCTTCAAGGATTGGGTCAAGCCCAGCAGAGCATCATCTACACCTGACGAGGAGCTTGAAGCTTTAATAGCTTCATCTTTCTTCACGATGTTGTTAAAACAATTCACCAGCTAAACAAAGGAAAAAGTGACAGGTCAGTGCAAAAAGACAAGTATTCAAAGAAAGAAAGGATATTCATAGTATGAGAAATTTACCGAAGTAAGATGACGAGTAGCTAGGGATGTCAGCATATCCCTAGAAATTTTTTCATCAATTCCTTGGACCTCGGGTATGATCCAAGTTTTTACCGAGCTCATTGCAGAGCTCGGAGGAATGATGGTTGGAACACCAACACCACCAGCTGGTAGAGAGGACATAGTTTCAGCCAAATTGACTGAGGATGATTTCCTCAATCTCCTCAAAGGGACTTCAGCAGCTTCAACCAAGGAGGAACTCTTGGTCGGAGAGATAGCAATTATTTCCACAGGAGAAACTTTCTTGCTCGGAGCCACTGGGGGCTTCTCGGTAGCTTTGGAAGGTGCAGCATCCACCTTCTTAGTCCCCTCTGGGACATCAGTTTTGCTTTTATTGGCCCCAGCAGCAGAAGTAATGTCATTAAATAGAGCAGGAGGAGCTCTTTTCTTGCCCATTCTCTGACTTAAAGGAAGATGAGAACCTGAAGAAGAATCCTCTGGAGTTGAAGCTGGCTCAATAGGGTGAGCAGTATAAGAGGTTGTATAACTCTTATACTGTAGAAAATATGATGCAGGCCTGATGTGCTCGTCTGCAACATTCTTATGCAAACCCCAGATAAGTTTCAGATGCTTAATATTAACCTCTGATTCTTTTGGAGTTTTTCTTTTACTATCAACTGCAAACAAACACATTATGAGATATCAGTCATACATTTGGTCAAACATGATAAAAGAATAATTTCATAAGTAAAAGAAATAAAATGAAAAATAAACCTATCCCATTGCCATATGGGGGGCATCTGGGACCGTTGTATACTCCATCTCCAACTAAAGGGGCATATTGCCAATTTTTAATAACCACCCCATGTTCAAAATAATCTCTATTTGAATCAGGGAGGTTAACTACAAGAGCCCTATTCAGAAACCTAGTTTTTAAGTAATAAATATTATCTAGAATGGCCCATTTATAGCAGTACATAATTTCAGGGATCCCTATACGAGTCCCATGAGTTAGATTTAATTTATACACCCCATTAATTATTCTCCATGAATTGGGGGCTATTTTTGCAGGGACAAGATCAAAATATTGACAAAACTCAAGACACAATGGGTTTGGTGGAAAGGAAAAACCACATTCAGCAATGAATAGACTGGGGAACCAATGTCCCTCAGCCAATCGAAAATAATCTAAAGGCTCAGAAAGAACCTCCAGAGTTACCCAGGAAGGAATGGAAAAATAGGAACGAAATTTCTCAATAGACTCCACAATATAAACCATACTGAATAAAAGAGATACAGAAGAAAGGAAGAAGATCTTACAGGAAGAAAGGAGGTATGTTGACAACGAACGAAAACAAGGATGAATGCACAAGAGAGAAGGAGAGAATAGAAAGCTTGAATGCAGGAAATTGGAAAAAGAAGAAGACGGTATGGTTACCTAAGAAGTTTAAATACTTTGCCTTGGGAAGCGGCGAAGGAAATGATTACAAAAAAGAAACTGTTGAACTTCCGGCGGCTAAAAGGACAAAAAGGGCGCTAAGATCGAAGCGCTCTTAAAAGTTCTAAAAAAGGCGGATTCTTTGAATTTGGAAATAAATTCAAATACGATGCTCCTAAAACCCCGGAAGATCATTCAATATTGCCATAAACCAAGAAAGAATGTTCCATACTCCTCAAAGTTCGAAATATGAAACATTGGGGGCTTCTGTTGATACCAAAATTAATATGCTGATGTGGACGAATCATACGAAGACACTTGTCAATCTACGTGGTATAATAACAACGAGGAAGTTCATTTCCCCAACCAACTCATGTTCTCTCCGAGTAACGAGGATATACCGAGGAACTTCAGCACTCCGAGGTACTCTAGCGCTCCAAGGAACTCCTGAGCAACGAGCAACTAAGGCGGTCCGAGCTGCATCTCGACCGTATCATTAATTGCCAAATAATCAACAGTTTAACTATTCATTGAATGTTCATCATCTTGACGCACGCGCTGCATTAAATGTATTACCCTTTCATATGTAGATCATTTAATGTATCAACCCTTTCATGTACAGCCTAAGGGCTATAAATACCTTGTATCACCCTCATTCAAGGGGACCGGAATTTCTTGATTGAACTGGTAATCGAGAATTCCCAAACACTCAGCAATAACATAACAGTGGACGTAGGCCATTCTTATAAGGCTGAACCACTTTAAAAATCTTTGTCTCATTTTATTTATCTGTGATTGAATAATTAGAGCGATCTAATTTTTTACATCAACAATCACATTCCTAAATAATTATCTAACATTTATCAAGACCACATAAATGGGAAATTCAGAATTTAATATAATTTAAATTAAATAATTAATTTCGTCACTTAACATTAATTTCCAACAGTGGAGTCTCTGTTTTGCACCCTTATAGATGTCTATGTTGTTTATGGCATATAAACCCATCTTAAAATTTTTGTTTTGTAAATTTGGGGGATAATATTGAGATTAGGGGGATAATATTTTATGCGGAGTCAGGGGTTGTATAGACTCTGTTAGGTAGGGTTGTACGTTTCTTTTAGCTTGACACAATGTTTGTGATGTAAACACAACAGAAGACTCACAAATACATGGACAAAAGAATAATCATAATGAAATTCCAGAGCGATCTCTTAGATATCATATGTTAAAAGAAAACTAATTTATAATGATTATGATGGTAGGGCAAAGGAATTATTTGTAAATTAAATCTAATTCTAATCCTTATTCGACAAGGAAACTATATATCTAATAAGAAGTAGATAATCCTAGAGATTATCTATTACTTAAAATATCTCCTAGTAAATAGCTACTAATATAATAATGAAACAAATAAAATTATCACAAAATAATTACCCACTCAAATCTCTAAAATTAGCAAGGTATCAGGTCATTACATTATTTTCCTCTCCTTGAGAAACCTCATCCATAAGTTTTTGGTTAGTTTTACAGAAGCGCATGCCAAATCAATCAGTAATTTTTATTATGGGATTTTTACATTATATAATCTTTCAAATATGTGCAGCCAAATTAATAAATGTTTCACCTCTTGAACATTTGGAGAGACTCTACTTGTCCTTTTCAAGATTTGTGTTACTTGAACAGGATATTTTTGGACAAAGCGACTTTTTACTAGTTTCCCCCACCTTCTTCGTATTGGGGAAGAAGCATCTTGTTTTCTTTAAAATTCTGACATTTTTAAGTTCCTCTTAGCATCTCAATGTTTCTCCTGGCATCTGTCAGTAGTTTCCTCGAGGCATCTTTGGAGATAGGTGGGTTCCCTTTGGGAGTATCTATTTTATGATGGTTTTTCTAATTTTTTAATGGTGAAGGCATATCAGTACACATCCTAACAAGTGTTATGCTGCTAGATTGTTGGTCAATCCCATCCGTCATATTTCTTTCCTGATTTTTATTGAAGACAAAATACATATTTTGAAAATATGTCGGTGTTTCAATTTGTGTTGCTAGTTTTGTGGTCGTGGTTTTTGAGATATACATGTATATGATCGATCAAATAAGTAAACATTTTGCTACTAGTTATTTTATTTACTTGGAACTTTTTCCAGTATCCTTATATGCATCCATTGGAACTATAGTTGGATGATTTTGTTTGCCACTTACCTTTTTGGGATTGTTGACAAAGAACATGTCGATTGTTCACTTAATATGTTACCATCCCTCTGCTCCATGGGCATTTTAGGTTATAAGTTGGAAATGTTTTTCAAAATGGTCCAACTTTAATGAGACAATTAGTATTGAAAGTCGGTTGTCTTTAGATGCATACGCCAAGTCAAAAAGTGTGAAAGCAAGTAGTGCAAATGTAATTGGCAAGCGTAGGTAAGCATAAGCACCAACATGAATACAAGCCAATAGTTAAGAAGACAATTATACTTTCAATGAATAAAAAAATCAGTATGCTTAGTACAAATTGATATTTGTAGCTTGATTTGTCACTTATTCCTAGAGAGACACCAAAACGTTATGGATCGAGTCTGCTACAATACGAACGGAAGACAAATCTATTAAGTTTCAACATCATAACCCATATGATGTTATTGCTTACCTATATTGCACTAGTGGTAAATTAGTGTGTGTTATGTCATTCCTTACCTATATTTCACTAGTGATAAATTAGTGTGTTAGGTATAAAGGTGTGGTTGTAATTTTTCTTTACTTGTTTAATGTGTGGCCTAAAATGTATTTGCCATGCTATAAATACCCCATGTCCTATGCTTGTATAATTATCCAAGAAGAAGAAAAACAATCAGGCAATTAGCATTTGTATCTTAGTTTGAGTGTAAACAAGGCGCATATGTGGACAAGATAAGAAAAAATGAGACAGTAGATTTATGGCACATGCGATTGGGCCATGTTAGCTATTCTAAGCTAGGAGTGATGATGAAGAAGTCTATGCTCAAGGAACTTCCATAATTTGATGTGAGGACAGACACAGTCTGTGTAGGATGTTAGTATGGTAAAGCATATCAATTTCCATACGAGAAATCAAAGTTTAGACCAAAAGAACCATTAGAGTTAGTTCACTCTGATGTGTTTGGGCCAGTCAAGCAACCATCAGTTGGCGGGATGTGGTATATGGTAATGTTTATTGATGACTTCTCCATGTATATGTGGTTTTTCTTTATGAAAGAAAAATCTGACATGTTATCAAAGTTTAAAGAGTTCAGAGATACGATTAAAGGAGAAGTGGGGAAGAAGATTATTTGCCTACGCACAGATAATGGAGGAGAATATACCTCAAATGAGTTTTTCTAGTATCTACAAGACTGTAGAATACGTCATCAATTTACTTGTGCCCACACCCCCCAACAGAATAGAGTAGCAGAGAGAAAGGATTGACATATTGCGGCAGTTTGTCGAAGTATGATACATGCTAAGAATGTACCGGGAAGATTTTGGGCTGAAGCTGTAAGAATTGCAGCCCATGTGATTAACCAACTTCCTCAACCAAGGTTCGAGTTTGTTTCACCCCTTGAGAAATTATGGGACATGAAACCTACGGTTAGTTTATTTCGAGTATTCGACTGTGTATGCTATGTATTTGTTCCTAACCACCTACGTATCCAGATTGATAAGAAAGTCATCAAATGTATCTTTGTGGGATACGACAACCAGAGGAAAGGGTGGAAATGTTGCGATCTTGCGATTGGAAGGTGTTACACATCACGAGATGTGGTGTTTGATAAAGAATCTTCTTGCTAGTCCTCAGAAAAGGAGGTGTTATCAAACTCTAAGGAATTTGAAGAGAAGCTGCAACAAAAAATGGGAGAGAAGACTCCTCAAATCCTATCAAGCTCGCATGAAGCTGAAGATTCATATGATGATGATAATATCGAGCAAGAAGTAACTCATAATCCTTGGCAAACTGTTGTATATTACCAACCAGATGAAGAAGGTGGACCTAGTGAAACGAAAGTATCAACTCCACAATCACAAGTCAAGAGGTAAACAAGAATCAGAAAGCCAAATCTCAAATACGCCAACGTAGCCATTGAAGAAGAAGCAAGTGTAAAAGAACCCGATACGTAAGAAGAAGCATCCCAAAATTCTGAGTGGATTAAAGCTATGGAAGAAAAAATCACTTCACTAGAGAAAAATCAGACTGTAATACCCCGTGATTTTAATGACTTTTAAAATGGGTTATATTTTAAATTAATGGATTAATTGGATTTTATTATAAATTAATTCATTTGGGTTTTATCCGAATTGAGGATATTAAAATGGATGATTCTGAATATTACTTAAAGATATTTAGGTAATATATGAATGTGATGTCATTGATATGACGGTGTGATATAAAATCGATAATTTGAATTTTTAGTCAGACGCGGTATGGGACGTGTCGGGACTAATTTATTAAATTAAAAAGGAAATTTATTTTCTATCGAGCTTATAGTTATTTTGACTACGCCGTTGCGTCCGTAAGGTTCGAAATAGTCAGAAAAGTCTATTTGGATGTTAATTTTGAGTCTCGGGTCATTTGGAAATGAATAGACAACCCAAAAGGGCATTTTGGTAATTTTTACAAGGGGGATAAATAGTGGTTTCGGGTTTTGTCTTATTATAAGTATTGGTAGATTAAGTGTACATGGGTTATACATCTCCTCTTCACAAATTAGAGAAGTCATCTTCCTAGAGAGAGTGAAAGGTTGCTTAGGAAGGGAAAAGCTTTCTTGGAAAGGAGAAGAACCAAAGGTCAAAGGTCACCATCACCATCACCACCTATGTTATTCAACTCCAAAGGATCAGATCTTCAGTAAGGCAAGTGTTTGATATTTGCAATTTAAGTTCGTATATTTTCCATGTTAGAATAATTATGAAAAGAGATGATTTTTCATGTTTGGAAGACATAATGGAGTTATTCAATGGATTTCTAGAAACTGAAATGATATAGGAAGTAAACTCATGTTGTAGGATGATAATAATCCAATAAATATTTATCAATCTGTGGAAGAAATTTTGAAAATAATTTAGTGTTCTTGAACATAATATGTTGATAATTTTCTGGAAAAAGAGGCAAAAACGAGTGGAATGAGAAGAGCCAATTTGGAATGTTTAGGTCTTCTTTTTGAGTGCATTTGGATGAGATTTAAGAAAAACTCAAAACAGGTAACTGACTCAATTTTTCGTGTAGAATCCAAATCTGAAGTCGTATTGATGATTCGAATAATTTTTGGATCTGATTTTTCTGAGTATTGAAAATATGAGAATTCATGATGTTGTTTCTTTTTAATGTTGGTTCTTATCCCAAAACTTTTGTAGATCTTTGGTGATTATTAATTGGATATTATGGGACTTAAAAAAGATCAGTAGACCCTTGATAAGATTTGAATTAAAGTGATTGGGATTTAATTGATTAGAATGATGATAATTAAATTGAAAGAAATTTCGGTTGCTAGATTCATTTGTTGGATTATAATTGGGATGTATGAGGATTAAAGATAGGACCAGTATAGGTGATTTAATATAACACCTGGGTAGCCCTAGGGTTAAAATTTGAATATGAAGGACTAAGTTTAGTACAAGCGCTTAGAGGTACGAACCCTGGATAGAGATGGGAGTTTAGAACACATTTGGTTGAAAGAGGGTATGAGGTTATCCCGATCGCGTATTTGAAGTTGACGGACCTCCTCGATCGACAAGTTAAGTAGTAGTGTATCGGAGGGGTTCCTTGTTTGGATTTCGCTTTGCGAGACGCTCCGCGCATGAACCTTAACGACGTTGGGAGTGGAGAGATGTTATAGGATGCGAGGATAATTAAATTATGAAGTAAAGATATGACATTTTAATACGTGGGATTTAAAGAGATATAATGATACGTATAATCTAAGGGTAATAGGTGTGCCTTGTTGATAGTATACTATAGGTATGATAATACCTATTTGATTGATTAATGATTATGTGTATGACATACCTAGCTTACTTGCTATCGGTGGGAGGTTTGCGCGTGAGGGCAGTCATATCCTGATGAATCCATGGGATCTTTGATTTGTCGCTCGAGAACATAGGTCTATGAAAGACTTATCGGGGAGTTGATAAGTCCGCTGACTGGGGGTACGTAGGTATGTGCGTGACCCATGGATACGAGAACTATGTTTGCCTCAAATGTTTATGTTATTGTTTATGGTTCGAGGAATCCTTACCGAACCTTTTGTCCACTATTCGACGACCAGCGATGATGGGACATGATAGCAGTGTAATGCATTGCACCGCAGCTGTGACTCGGGGTGCCGTATTATATATGAATATATATATATATATATAATGAATTAAATGATTGAATAGATATATTGTGGTTAAATCTATCTACAGTGATAATTATAGATAACGGTGAATTGAGAACATAATTGAAGTAAGATAATGTTTATTCTTATACCATTGAAAAAGCTTAATTCATATTAATGAGAAATGATTCATGTTAATGAGCAATGATTCATATAAATGAAAAATGTATAAGAATGATTATATAACGTATGGTATGGGACATACGGGGTTATGATATGGGAATGGAATTATATTATGGAATTGTTAAAGAGGAATCAGTAACTAGGAGGTTAATAGGAAACGTTAAGTGTGCACTCTAGTTAAGAGGTGAGAATAGAAAGTGAGAGTTGGATCTAACATGTACATAATAAATGCTTTATTGCACTTGTTAAATACTTGCTATTTTAAAAATCATTTACACATTCGGGTTCTGACCCGTTTCCTTGCATATTTTCTTTTCTATTGTATCTTCTATATCAGGTGTCCAGCAGCAGGGACGCCATCCTTAGTTGATATTGACGAGCTATGGATTTATGGAGTTTTGGTTAGACGCTTATCTTCATTTGATTCACAGTATTCTTAGTTAGGGCATGTCGCCCAAAGGATTCAGTTATATTTTCCTATCGGAGTCAGATACTATTGTATTCGGGTCTTTTTAATACAGTTAATATTGTTGGGATTTCTGTAATGGATTAATATTATTTGGGAATGTTTATTCCAATTGCATCTAAATTCTTTTGTGTTATCTATTTGGTTATCAGTGTTGTAGAATAAAATGTGTTGTGTTATTCTTAAACTGGAAATGGATTTTGTTAAATTAAAATTTGGAATGTTTTTAACAGCAGCTTAATTGGGTATTGGGTGAGTTGTAAATGTTTTCGACAGTGATGCTAAGAATGAGCCAACTGTATATTCTGTTTTAATTGGGTATGGGACTAGCCACCCGGTATTTAATTAGGCGGGGTGTTACAGGTGGTATCAGAGCATCAGGTTCTAGTGTTCTTTAGGGTCTGTATGGCTTACTGTGTTTTCAGCTTTGCGTTCTTTGATGTAGAGCCCTATGTTTAGGATTGTTGATTTCCTTGGTGGGATTTCGTTCTCCTGCTATAACGTAGATATTAGTGAATATTATTTGCGTTCGAACGGGTTCGTACGAGAAGTATGGCAGATGAGGCCCATTGGACGGATAACGGAGATCGTACTTAGGAGGTTATGAAGTATGTTCGAGTATGATGACCATAGTCGAGGTCACTCCTATTATGGAAAAAAATGAGGAGAGTCATCAGTAGAAGTTCTTGAAATGCGGGAATTATGTGTGTTACCTAACGAAGGCAATATATTCAAAGGCTTGGGCATATAGTGGAGTGTGGTGAACTAGAACTGAAAATTTGGGGGTAAAATTTTTCTTGACTCATTGGAGAAAAGTTATGACTGTGGGATTCAACAACCACCACCCACGAATGAGGGTATGTTTTCTATCTAAGGAATTATGAGGCGTATATTGATTTTTGTAGCGATTAATATTGTGTGGGCAAAAAGGATTGCTAAACTTAGCCTATAGCATCGTTATTTACATATACTCACTGAGGGGTGTGGGACACCTATATATTACATGTTATCACGTGGGTTTGATTTTTATCATGGGATTACTTACTTTGGGCATGTCCGAGCATGATGTGACTATCGGCATGCATTGACTTGTGGTATACGAGAGCGTATGTACTACTATTAACCAACATCTTGTCTTCTAGAGAAGAGTAGATGAGTAGACTCTATTTGAAATCAATAAAACCTAAAACAAATTATTTAAATCGATGAACTTGATATTTTTTTCGATAAACCAAATTTTTATATACTATTGACTAAGGACCTGAGGAGTTTCGATGACCGACTACTTTAGGTAGTAGTGTATCGGGGGGTTCCTTGTTTGGATTTCGCTTGCGAGACACCCCACGCATGAAACTAATAATCATTGGAAGTCGAAATAAGTTAGGTCTTTGGGATATGAGTTTATAACCTTTGCGAAAATGTTAATATTGAAAGTGGTACGATAGGGTGTATGGGCGCCCTGGATGGTTGAATGGTAGTAGTTTTCATAATTGTGAAAGAGTGAGTAGTTGTGACTTCAGGATGTATTTACTTGATGATTGAGGATCATTTTCCTGAACTTGGTTACGTGAATGGTATAAGGAAGATTGGGTAAAGTTTAAATTCGATTCAGTTGAAACTATATGGTGAGGCTTGGCGTATAACATCGATAGGGATTTTCGTTAATGTACTGTATGGGCGGTACGTCTTAGATTTCTTGCGATGCGAGATTTATACTCGGAGTTGACCTTACCGGTATGATTTATATTCCGAATTTCGGGACGAAATTCTATTATAAGGGGGGAAGTATGTAATACCCCGTGATTTTAATGACTTTTAAAATGGGTTATATTTTTAATTAATGGATTAATTGGATTTTATTATAAAATAATTCATTTGGATTTTATCCGAATTGAGGATATTAAAATGGATGATTCTGAATATTACTTAAAGATATTTAGGTAATATATGAATGTGATGTCATTGATATGACGGTGTGATATAAAATCGGTAATTTGAATTTTTAGTCAGACGCGGTATAGGACGTGTCGAGACTAATTTATTAAATTAAAAAGGAAATTTATTTTCTATCGACCTTATAGTCATTTTGACTGCGCCGTTGCGTCTGGAAGGTTCGAAATAGTCAGAAAAGTCTATTTGGATGTTAATTTTGAGTCTCGGGTCATTTGGAAATGAATAGACAACCCAAAAGGGCATTTTGGTAATTTTTACAAGGGGGATAAATAGTGATTTCGGGTTTTTTCTTATTATAAGTATTGGTAGATTAAGTGTATATGGGTTATACATCTCCTCTTCACAAATTAGAGAAGTCATCTTCCTAGAGAGAGTGAAAGGTTGCTTAGGAAGGGAAAAGCTTGCTTGGAAAGGAGAAGAACCAAAGGTCAAAGGTCACCACCACCATCACCACCTATGTTATTCAACTCCAAAGGATCAGATCTTCAGTAAGGCAAGTGTTTGATATTTGCAATTTAAGTTCGTATATTGTCCATGTTAGAATAATTATGAAAAGAGATGATTTTTCATGTTTGGAGGACATAATGGAGTTGTTCTATGGATTTCTAAAAACTGAAAGGATATAGGAAGTAAACTCATGTTGTAGGATGATAATAATCCAATAAATATTCATCAATCTGTGGAAGAAATTCTGAAAATAATATAGTGTTCTTGAAGATAATATGTTGATAATTTTCTGGAAAAAGAGGCAAAAACGAGTGGAATGAGAAGAGCCAATTTGGAATGTTTAGATCTTCTTTTTGAGTGCATTTGGATGAGATTTAAGAAAAACTTAAAACAGGTACCTGACTCAATTTTTCGTGTAGAATCCAAATCTAAAGTCGTATTGATGATTCGAATAATTTTTGGATCTGGTTTTTCTGAGTATTGAAAATATGAGAATTCATGATGTTGTTTCTTTTTAATGTTGGTTCTTATCCCAAAACTTTTGTAGATCTTTCGTGATTATTAATTGGATATTATGGGACTTAGAAGAGATCAGTAGACCCTTGATAAGATTTGAATTAAAGTGATTGGGATTTAATTGATTAGAATGATGATAATTAAATTGAAAGAAATTTCGGTTGCTAGATTCATTTGTTGGATTATAATTGGGATGTATGAGGATTAAATACAGGACCAGTAGAGGTGATTTAATATAACACCTGGGTAGCCTTAGGGTTAAAATTTGAATATGAAGGACTGAGTTTAGTACAAGCGCTTAGCGGTACGACTCCTGGATAGAGATGGGAGTTTAGAACACATTTGGTTGAAAGTGGGTATGAGGTTATCCCGATCGCGTATTTGAAGTTGACGGACCTCCTCGATCGACAAGTTAAGTAGTAGTGTATTGGAGGGGTTCCTTGTTTGTATTTCGCTTTGCAAGACGCTCCGCGCATGAACCTTAACGATGTCGGGAGTGGAGAGATGTTATAGGATGCGAGGATAATTAAATTATGAAGTCAATATATGACATTTTAATACGTGGGATTTAAAGAGATATAATGATACGTATAATCTAAGGGTAATAGGTGTACCTTATTGATAGTATACCATAGGTATGATAATACCTATTTGATTGATTAATGATTATGTGTATGACATACCTAGCTTACTTGCTATCGGTGGGAGGTTGGCGCGTGAGGGCAGTCATATCCTGATGAATCCATGGGATCTTTGATTTGTCGCTCGAGAACATAGGTCTATGAAAGACTTATCGGGGAGTTGATAAGTCGGCTGACTCTGGATACGTAGGTATGTGCGTGACCCATGGATACGAGAACTATGTTCGCCTCAAATGTTTATGTTATTTTTTATGGTTCGAGGAATCCTTACCGAACCTTTTGTCCACTATTCGGCGACCAACGATGATGGGACATGATAGCAGAGTAATGCATTGCACCGCAGCTGTGACTCGGGGTGCCGTGTTATATATGAATATATATATATATATATATATATATATATAATGAATTAAATGATTGAATAGATATATTGTGGTTAAATCTATGTACAGTGATAATTATAGATAACGGTGAATTGAGAACATAATTGAAGTAAGATAATATTTATTCTTATACCATTGAAAAAGCTTAATTCATATTAATGAGAAATGATTCATGTTAATGAGCAACGATTCATATAAATGAAAAATGTATAAGAATGATTATATAACGTATGGTATGGGACATACGGGGTTATTATATGAGAATGGAATTATATTATGGAATTGTTAAAGAGGAATCGTTAACTAGGAGGTTAATAGGAAACGTTAAGTGTGCACTGTAGTTGAGAGGTAAGAATAGCAAGTGAGAGTTGGATCTAACATGTACATAATAAATGCTTTATTGCACTTGTTAAATACTTGTTGTTTTAAAAATAATTTACACATTCGGGCTCTGACCCGTTTCCTTGCATATTTTCTTTTGTATTGTATCTTCTATATCAGGTGTCCAGCAGCAGGGACGCCATCCTTAGTTGATATTGACGAGCTATGGATTTATGGAGTTTTGCTTAGACGCTTATCTTCATTTAATTCACAGTATTCTTAGTTAGGGCATGTCGCCCAAAGGATTCAGCTATCTTTTCCTATCGGAGTCAGATATTATTGTATTCGGGTCTTTTTAATACAATTAATATTGTTGGGATTTCTGTAATGGATTAATATTATTTGGGAATGTTTATTCCAATTGTATCTAAATTCTTTTGTGTTATATATTTGGTTATCAGTGTTGTAGAATAAAATGTGTTGTGTTATTCTTAAACTGGAATTGGATTTTGTTAAATTAAAATTTGGAAAGTTTTTAACAGCAGCTTAATTGGGTATTGGGTGAGTTGTAAATGTTTTCGACAGTGATGCTAAGAATGAGCCAACTGTATATTCTGTTTTAATTGGGTATGGGAATGGCCACCCGGTATTTAATTAGGCGGGGTGTTACAATGCCGAAGCCAAGAGATGTGAAAGCCATATCATGTAAATGGGTTTACAAGATAAAGCGTCATCCAGATGGATCAATTGAGAGATACAAAGCTCGACTGGTGGCTCGAGGGTTCTCTCAATAATATGGACTAGACTATGATGAAACATTTAGTCTAGTGGCAAAGCTTACAACTGTTCGAGTCCTACTTGCACTTGCAGCCAATAAAGACTGGAACTTGTGGCAAATGGATGTGAAGAACGCATTTCTTCATAGGGAGTTCGATCGGGAGATCTACATGATCCAATTAATGGGTTTTCATAATCAAGATCATCCTGAGCATGTGTGTAAGTTGCGAAAAGCACTCTATGTATTGAAACAGGCACCAAGGGCTTGGTATGGTAAGATTGCTGAATTTTTAACTCAAAGTGGTTATTCAGTAACACCTACAGATTCTAGCTTATTTCTTAAAGCTAATGGTAGAAAGTTAGCTATCGTACTGGTATACGGGGATGATTTAATCATAACCGGTGATGATGAGGTAGAAATTATTCGAACGAAGGAGAATTTATTAGTTCGTTTCCAGATGAAGGAACTTGGACAACTCAAGCACTTTCTTGGTCTAGAGGTTGATCGTACATAAGAAGGAATATTTCTCTGCCAGTAAAATTATTCCAAAGATTTATTGAAGAAGTTCGGGCTTCTCGAATGAAAGCCAATCTCGACACCGATGGAACTAAATGGCAAGATGTGTGAACATGAAGGAAAAGATTTGAAAGATGCCACGCTGTATTGATAATTAGTAGGTAGTCTGATCTACCTAACCTTAACTCGACCTGACATTTCTTATGCAGTTGGTGTGATGAGTCGGTACATACAAAATCCAAAGAAGTCTCATTTGGAAGCAGTTCAGCGAATATTGAGATATGTGCAGAGTACAACTAACTATGGTATTTTATGCAAGAAAGGTGAAAATTTCAAGTTAATTGGCTATTGTGACGCTGACTATGCAGGATATCACAACACTCGCCGATCAACTACCGGGTACATGTTCAAGCTTGGATCTGGAGCAATTTTTTGGTGTAGTAAGAGACAACCAACAGTATCTTTGTCAACTACGGAAGCAGAATATCGAGCAGCAGCAATGGCAGCTCAAGAGAGTACGTGGTTGTTACAGTTGATGAACGATATACATCAACCTCTAGACTATGCAGTTCTGTTGTATTGTGACAACCAGTCGACAGTTCGTTTGACGGAGAATCCAATTTTCATGCAAAAACTAAACATGTGGAAGTGCACTATCATTTTATCATAGAAAATGTTCTTGAACAAGAGATTGAGATGAAACAGATCAAGACAGATGATCAAATTGCAGACTTATTCACAAAAGGTTTGAGTACAAGCAAGTTTGAAAACTTTCGTCGTCAGTTCGGCATAGTAAAAGGAATGAGAGTAAATGTTGAGGGGGAGTATTAAGTTTCAACATCATAACCCATATGATGTCATTGCTTACCTATACTGCATTAGTGGTAAATTAGTGTGTGTTATGTCATTGCTTACCTATATTTCAATAGTGATAAATTAGTGTGTGTTAGGTAGAAAGGTGTGGTTGTAATTTTTTATTACTTGTTTAATGTGTGGCCTAAAAGTTATTTGCCATGCTATAAATACCCCATGTCCTATGCTTGTATAATTATCCAGGAAGAAGAAACACAATAAGGCAATTAGCATTTGTATCTTAGTTTGAGTGTAGTATTTTAAGAGTTTATCTTCTTTTAAGTGTTTTGAAAGAGTGGTTTAGTGAGTACTTCCTTATAATGATTTCTTGCGAATATTAGAGTTTTGTACTCTTTATTCTCAACAAAATCCACATCTATATCTAACCTATATGCTCCTAGACTTTACATTTCTTTCCTTTTTATGTTAGAGAGTAAAATGTAGTGACGTTATATGGTAATTTATCTTAAGGGGATTATTATAATCTTACATATCATGTCAGAAAAATATGATACACACCTATATCTACTCTTTAATATCTCTAGCCTATAATAAAGTCATACGATAGGGAAGCATATCGACATAGTGTTAGCGCCAGGTCAATAACAATATTTATTTCCATACATGGTGTTAACCCAGGGATCTCCTAAACAAAGTCAAGAAACTTTCGAACAATTATAATAGAGTATTAAAAACGTGGTTACTCCCTCTGAAGTACTATCCTCTATATAATAAATATACATACTTAACCCTCCCTCTAGTTGTGGGATCTCAATCAGATACATTTGCTTCCCCATAATGGCAAAAACTATAAACTTTCAAAAGTAGACCACACTGGCATGGTAATGGAACAACTAACTTATCACCAAAATAACATCATAAGTACAAAAGTCCAAAATCAAAAGGTTGCATAAAGCGTAGCCGCCCAATATGTACCCTTATATCGCGATATGCATGATGTATAGGTGTACCCTATCCCAATGGTGAATCTATGTAATAAAATATTAGACACTAAGTCTACCATCTCTGTTGGTTGAGCGAAGGCTCTACTAGCGGGTGAATGCAAAGCACTCAAAACAAATAAAACACACCCTAAACGCCCATGGATAGGACACGTACCTTGCTACACTGGTGCATGTGCATCCCTCTAAGCGATGTGATACACATTCTCATACTCTTGTTGTGGATGGACTTTCTGTTGGATCGGTGGTGATGCTGGTAAGGCTAGAATTGATAAAACTGGTGGGGTTGGTAGCTGCTGACGCTATCAATGCGATGATTGATACTCTTGTTATCCTCTATGTCATTGGGCCTAATTTCCCCTAGGTCACTTCTTATCCGTGTCCCACCTCAATGAAAGTGAAACAAATCTCGAGAAACATCCCTTATTAATGTTTTCCTTATTAGCTTATATCCTGCTGATCGTGGCCATGCTAGCACCTGATGAGTCTAATGTCCTTACCCTTGATGACATCGGTCATCATAATCTATATGCATCTTATGGGGATGATACCCATATTGTGGAACATTCATTTGCTAGACCTTTTATGTACGGGATGACTCTCCCGCACCACCTCATATCTTGCTTGCATGGATAGACGTGTCTTTGCTCGACCGCTTCTCCCTTTCACGTTTTGAAACTCATGATGGTCTTAAAAGTGCATCAAGGAGGAATTCACCACCTGAGTATACATGGTGTAAGTAAGGTTCCCCATTTTTTATCCAACATGTTTGACCCTTCTGAAACAATCCATTCTCTTATCCTTGATCTCCACCTTCTTGGGTAAAAATGAAGATAGGTTAGTGAACCCCCTCTTGTACCTAAAAACTGTACGATCACCCCACTTTAGTATTAAAAAATCCCTCTTTTTCATCACTCACATTACTCAAGGAATACATTTAACCTCAAACCTGGTCCATATCTTTGTAATGGGTATAATACTCTTCTTTTCCATAGTGGTAGTAGACTCCCACCACTTCAACGCATCCGCCAGTAGATTAAAGATGGATAACACCTGCCTCTGACTATTAGTGTAACAAACCCATCTATATTTGATAAATAACCCCAAAGAATAAGGTAATTATCTTAATAACCCTCAAAGTTTTAAATTTACCAAAATACCCCTAGAAACTTTAAAACATATTATTTAAACCATATCTTACCCTTATAGCCCAAGCTCAAACACAAAACTTAATCATAGTATTTTTATTTTGTATTAATTGCACAACTCATCCCAATAAGTATGGAAAATTACACATTTACCCCTTAAACTATTAAAAAAGTGCATGATTCTCCATAAATTCATCTTATATATTACCCAAGGACCCAAATCAAAATCAAAATTGTTTGCACTTCACCCCCTGAATATTTTGGCTAGCCGACTACCTTGTGAGAAGTTGTACCACATGGAAACACATAGTACACATGTCCTCACATATGCCACCTTGGTACAAATAACCAAACCATGGTAAGTTTCTACCTCCTTTTCCACTAATCCCTTCCTCTTCACTAATAGTATAAAATCCCCTTCACCACTGTAAAAACGTACACTACCACAGTGAAAAACACAAAGAAAATATCAAGAACCTCCATTAGAGCTTGAGCTTTAACGGTGGAACCTATACTCTTGACTCTGAACCAGTTTCAAAGTGGGAGAATTCAAGCCCTAGGTCTAAGGAACCTAGGTGCAAATCTTAATTCAACCCAAAATGAGTTTTGATACCCCAAATCAAAGTTTGAAAATTACAGACCTCAAAATTTTAAAAATAAAATTTAGGAGCTATGGTAAATCAAAATCTTTTAAATCAAATCAGTTCGTCTACATTTTGATCCTAGATCGTGAATATCACCATGTCGTAACTCGAATCATAGCCTAAGGCCACGAATGTTAAAGTCATACTTACGTCATTTTTATAAAAAATGAATAGCTCGAACCAGTTAACCTATATGCTTGAAATCAATATGGTTGGATTCCTCTAAAAAAGATTAGACAATTTTTATTCAGGAATCAATCTGAATGGCGTTCTAGAAAATTTTGAATTTAAAGTGAAAATTTTCAAACATCAAAGTCAATTAAACGAAGGTAGGAGATGAAGTGTAGAACACGCGTGAGAGTGAAGTCAAATCTAGGCGTGTCTGGACTTTGACCTAGCACGTGAGGGAGCATCTCCAATCAAAAAATTCTGAGATTTTTACCAAAAAATTAATTTTGTTTTCTCATCAAAATTGTATATTACATCACCCTTTTGTGTAAGGACATAATCTTGTGATTGTTTTCTAGAATCTAGGAATTGTTGGAGTTATCCTAGATAACATATGACATGTCGTATGCTGCTATATTGACACGTGTACACACGATCATCCATGACATCCTCTATTCGAATCATTAGCAACATGCTCATCATCACGATCCCACCATCTTCGACATGCATTTTTTAACTTCAAGTGATCTCCACTACTCCACTACGTTAATGGTATTATATTTATTTAAAGTTCTTGATATTCGCAATTATATTTAGGAGACTTTTAATTCGATTTTATAACTAATTTTATCTTTTCCAAAAATAAGGCTGTCATTTAAAAATAAAATATTTTCACATGGAGTCGTTCAAATGACATGGACAGTCGTTCTAACGACATGGACATGTCGTCCGATAGGGTCGCTCGATGCTCTGATACCAATTTCAGAGTGTGCTTTGGTTGAATGGTTCAACTTATTTAATTAAACTCTAATTTTATAACCGGTTTTAATTAATCTTAGAACATGCAACTAAGTGATTGAAAGCGATGAATCTATCTAGCATGCAATCCAACAATCACAAAAGCAATTTCAGGAAAAATACCCGAGAGGGGAATTTAGGAAAAATCACTTTCTATGGATGGACATTTAGGATGGCCAAGTCACCACATCATTCCATTATCCACGTGACTAATTGGTAGTGTTTTGAGACACAACTTCATTTCATCCATGTGCTTTGTAATGTTTGGAGTCATTGAGTTTTAATTAGTGATTACTTTCTAGTTGTTTGACTCGTTGTCTCCTTTAATGCAGATGTGCACTAATTTATTTGATTTTTGAACTTGTCTATCAGAATTTGGTCAAAATGTTTTCATCTCAATCTTGTCTTAAAATGAACAAAATGCAATAAAATGAGTCAATGAAAGTAGTGCATGTAATAACCGTTGTCCGTGAGAGTTTAAATTAATATTGGAAAAATAATGAGTGAACATGAAAAAGGGTTGTGAGAGGCATGTGAACTCTTCGTGAAATCCACCATTTGAAAAGAGCCCAAGAAAAAATTAAGGCAATAAAAAGAAAAAAAAAATGCCAAAATGGGGCCAATAGGAAATCTCTTAAAAACCTCAATAAAAACTGCATTATTATTTATGAGGGAATTTCGTTGGAAATCAATGTGTTTGCACGTCCTGACAAAGTCTCGAAAAATAATTACATAATTTTAGACGTTACTGATGTGGAAAACACTTTAGACTTTGATTTGTTGATTAGATTGAGTCAATTTCATGTAAACTTAACTTTTTTACACCTGAGGGAGATTTTGAGTTCATTCGTTAGGAGTATCCAAAATTCATCGTGCACATATGATTATGAATGTTTGAGTTTATTCTCCTATCGAATTTGTTCACACCCTTACGCTTACGATTTCATTGACTTGGTTATCTTACTGTAAATTCATGGTGTGATTTTTGTTGTATATTTTTTTTGTGCGAAAGTTTTGAAAAATTCAAAAAGAGAAAGTTATTTTTTTATGACACACTCCGTATTTATTGTTTATGTTTTCTTTCCTTGTCTATTTGGGACATCGTAAAAAGGGCGAGAATGAATTATGGGGGAGTAGGAAAGTTTGATTATTTAATGATTTTCTTGTGCTTAATTAATTTATCATTTATGCTTATCATTTTAGTTCAAAATTTTGCGCGTCACGGGTATTTGTTTCTTGTCTCATGTGTGTAGGTAAAATTTGAAGATCATATTTTTGGCACAACCTGATGATGATAAAGAAACTTTGGACGTTTCAAGTTTTGAAGATTTTGAAGACATGTATTTTGATATTTCCATTTGAGGGTTTGGGGGGATATTAGATTGTATGTGTTAGGGATTTTTTTTAGTTGCATAATTCGGATATTTTTATGTATGTACCAACATAGACATAAGGGGTGACTTGTCAGGACATAATCTTGTGAGTGTTCACTAGAATCTAGGAATTGTCGAAGTTGTCCTAGATAATATATGATATGTCATATACCGCTACATTGTCATGTCTACACATAATCATCCATGATGTCCTTTATCTGAATCATTAGCAACGTGCTCGTCATCACGCTCCCATCATCTTCAACGTGTGTCTTTCAACTTCAACCAAACTTCACTACTCCATTACGTTAATGGTATTATTTTTATTTGGAGTTCTTAATATTCGTAATTATATTTGGGAGACTTTTAATTCGATTTTATAACTAATTTTATCTTTTCCAAAAGTAAGGATGGCATTTAAAAATAAAAGGTTTTCGCTTAAAGTCGTTCAAACAACTTGGACATGTCGTTCCAATGACATGGACATGTTGTTCAATAGGGTCGCTTGATGCTTTGATCTAATTTGGATCAAACGACCACGTACTGTTTTGGTTTTTGGCCTGTCATTTATTTGGTCGTTTGATCCTTGATTAAACGACATCTCTATGTCGTTCTAATGACATGCACATGTCGTTCGAACGACATGCCACCGCCTTGATCTTATATTTCGCCTACAAATACCTGCTCTCATTAGGTATTTTGTAAGACTTTTTAACTCTGCTTTCTGCAGACCTACTGCAATTTAAGTCTTCATATTTTAAGGCTAAAACCCATTTTGATTCACTCAAACCCCCCTTTATATTTTTATGAATCTTTGAGAAACCCCTATAACCTTATTACCCAATCTTGGAGTGATACTTGTGGATAAGAAAATCTATCTCCATTCTCGATTCTTGGTGTTCTTGGGGGAGCTCTTGCTGGAGACAACGAACCGAGGCCTGTTGGTGTTCGTTTGTCAAAATGTATGTATTTCTCTATGTATATTAAATCGAGGTTTACATATAATAATGAAATAAAAAGGTTCTGCCCCTTTCGGGGATTTTTCCTGAAATTGCTTTTGTGATTATTGGATTGCATGCTAGATAGATTTATCACTTTCAATAACTTAGTTGCATCTTCTAAGCTTAATTAAAACTGGTTATAAAATTGGAGTTTAATTAAATAAGTTGAACTATTGAACTAAAGCGCACTCTCAGTTTGGTTTCCCAGAAAGTAGATTCTCGAGAAAACAACTTTAAGAGTTTTAAAACCAAACTTTCAAATTTCATTTTAACCCCTGGATTTTTCAACTATTTAAAAAAAAAACTAAGCTTCAAATTTTAATCCTATTCCATAAATACAACAAAAATGTATCTTATCACCAATCCTAAAAATTAATGGAAATGAAGAAATTAATGAAAGGCCTAAACTTTTCATAATTGTATATTTAACTGCAACACTAAAATTTACACTGTAAAATATTTTTTTCACCGTAACTTTCACTTAGAAATTCAATTCTCCTTTATAATCTAAACATTTTTAATATCCGTGATTTCAGAATTCCTAATTTACCCCCGTTCGAATGAAGATCGGTTATAAACGACCCGAAATTAAAAAGTTGGGGTTTTATTTTAATATTATTTTTAAGCTTGCACCCTTGAATTAGTGCCTTTGTTTATATCACCATGTGATAGCTCCCAAACTTTTATTCTCATTTATGAACTCTTTGTGTAGTTCACCAATACCGTTAATATTGATTCAATCCTTATTCGATTAAACTCTAACCCGATAATTTCATGAAACCTATGATTCATTTAAAACCAGTAGCATATATTCTAATTCAGGGAATAGACTTTCGTTATACCTATATGGACTTGATTGATTTTCAGTGCACTCGGGTGACTACTTCCGCAAGAAACTCTAATTTTCTTCAGATCGTTAATAAGCCTCTTCGTCCATTTTTATTTTATCTTCGTTATCCGTCGCTAAGTCAGCGCCTTGATAAAATGGATTGCACATTTTATCGAAATGCTCATTCTCGAGATTTAAAGTACAGTCCAAGTACACAATTTTAACCTTAGTGTGGGATCTCTTCACATATTTCCTCCAATGCCAAAGGATATATTTTTTAGGGATGGAGTGAATGTTTTTGTTAATGAAAACAACAATAGCATGCTACAAATTATTCTTCCAAATTCAAATAACTGACAAGTACACTGAATATCACAAGCAAACTCATTGAACCAAAACGTAAAAGTGGTTTGTCGCCCCCCCCCCCCCCCCCCCCCAAACCATGTCCTCTGAAATGCTAAACATGTGGCCGCCTCGATCTTCTCTAATTGAAGACATGCTACAACAAATCTGTAACACCCTGTCTAATTAAATACTGGGTAGCTAGTCCTTTATCAAATTAATACAGAATATCAAGTTGGTTCAGTCTTAGCATCACTGTCGAAAATCATTTAATTAATTACTAGCCACCTAATATTTAAAAAGAGAGATGTCAAATTTTATTAATTAATCCAACAATTAAACAAGAATTTATTTAATAAACCAACCATCACATAACCAATCTCATATAAATGCTCAACGAGATGAAATCAAATAAGTCTGGAGTAAACACTCCAATAATAAAGATGCCAGAGTAAGTAATGTCCCAATACAAGAGTACGAATAAATAAAAAACCAAAAAAACTGAAATAAATAAAGTCTGCAACTACAACCTATAAATAAGAATGGGCGAGAGGCCCTAACTGATACAAATATCTCTGTAGGAATCAAGGATAAAATGAGAGCGTATACTGCCAAGATCCTGTAACTTCCACAGCAGCTATAGCACGTCATCAGAATGAAACTCCTATGCTTGGCGTCCATGTGGCTGGGCACCTAAAAGGTTTTTACAAAACAAAAATAGATTTGGAGGAAAACGGGTCAGACCCCGATGTGAAAATAATTTAAAAGTTTAGCAAGTGTTTAAATTACGATTAAACAACACATATTATAAACACGTTAGTTGCGTATGCCTTTAACCCATCCTAGTTATGCCACTATCTAACTAGTTTGTAACACTCCTGCCTCACATTCTAACATAGAGTATCTACACGTATCCCCCAAATAAGCCATATTTATAACCCATGTTCACAGTCATTACACTACTTATCTCAAGTGTTAATTAAATTCTCATTCTTAACCCATTCAAATATCTTAGTTATACACATCCACTAAGCAACAATGAACCACTCACAAGTACATAAGTATATCACTATAAGTACATAAATATATATATGGCACCCCTAGGCTAAGCTGCGGTGCACGCATACTCTGCTATCAAATCCATGTACATCACGTACATAAGGATCACGTGTTCCGAATTACTCAGGAACCGTCTAAATACAAATCACACATATTGGAGGCGAACATAGTTCACATACCCATGGGTCACGCACCTACCTAGGCTCCCATGGTCAGCTCACTTATCAACTCACAAATAAGTCATTCACAGTACTATGTCCTTAAGGTACCAGTCTAAATCCCCCTGAAGGCACACAAGGATAAGAGGGTCCTTTTCCAGAATGAAACTAACCTCTCGTGATAGCAAGTCTGGTAGGTATGTCATACGCATAAGAAATCCATACACTAGGCATTCACACAACCTAAGTAATCATATATCAATATAGATGTTCACACATTTCATCTAATTAATCTCGTACGTAGCAAGTTTACTCCGAACATTACACATAACATATATACCGTTTGATAACTCTCTCGTCATATCAATTTGGTTGCTTAAACCTATCTCAAAAGGTTACTAGGTCTGTTATTAGTTTCTAATGTTATCTCAGTACTTAAATTCCCTCCGTTACTGCCCTTAACCTTACATCATCATTAATTCCCATTATAGGTCCAATTCGAATGGTTTCTAATCTTACCTCACTCGGTAGACACTCGTAAGCAATAACATTCAATTCCATAAGTTATAACATTCTTCAATAATACTAAGACCCTACTGCCTTTATCTAGGTCCCACAATATTGTATTAATCACCCTAATAACCAACATCGGCTTTGGAATAATCATTAAACCTTAAAGAGAAACAATTGCCAAAAATCAGCAGGGTCGATCGATCGAAGAAAAGGGGTCGATCGATCGATGGTTCGATCGATCGACATTCTTGAGTCGATCGATCGATCAAGCAGGTATCAACCCAGAATTTCTTAACAGTTACGGGTTCTCCTCTTTTTACACCTCAAATTCTTCATCCCAGTGTCCAAAACTCACAACTAAGTATACTAATCATCTTACTAACATGTTTACATCATTCCCCACGTTTTAGATTCATCAAATCAACATATAACATCAATTTCTTGGATCAAATTACCTAATTTTTCATATATAAACCTAGTTTTCCTATTTCTTCAAGAACATCACATAATCTAATTCGTGGGTCTTAATTCCTTAATTTTTAAAATGACTAAAATACCCTTCCGGGTTGCCGGTTTGGCCTAAAAATGCCCCGAGACCCAAACTAAACCCCAAGCTAGTGTTTTCTGACTATCTCGACCCTTCCGAACTTGTTGGTGCACTCAAAAAGCTCATATAGATGAAATAAAAATAAAATACATTTAAATCCATTAAATTGAGTCCTGACACGACTGGCACGCGCGTTCCAACTAAATTACCGAAATTGTCGTATTTTCAACTCACGACAATTTTTGATAAATTCAATGATCACATATTATCATAATCACTCAGTAATATTCAACAACATATTAATAACCAAGTACTAACTCTCGTCTCGCTAGTATTTAAATCCGAATTAATTTCCCAATTAATTATCTTTAATTAATTTAAATAAAACCCATAATTAAAAGCCATAAATATACGGGGTATTACATACTTCCCCCTCATAACGGAATTTCATCCCGAAATTCAAAAAAGTAAGGCATACTTGGATAAATTAGGTGTCCTCCAGTACTCAAAACAAAATATAAAGAAATTCCCAATCACTAAAGCCCTCGATTCACAACAAGCTTATTTAACAGTCTTGATACTCTATCAGATTACACTTCAATAAATGCACCTCAAGTTGTGCTCTTACTAAACAACATTCGAATAAAAATAGCCTATACATCATTGGCCGCATTATCTCAATATTATTGTGAGTCCGCACCTCACTACGCATTAACTCCCGTGTTTATCAAAACACCAGACTCCCATCCTGGAAGAAATCAATAACACATCAGAATACTCTTGCCATTCTTTGAATCTTTGTTCCCGGCGTTGTGACTTTTACACAAGGGAAAATCATATCAGCCAATTGGTGTTACACCAAACATTTGTAAGCACCTTGTTCACTATAAATAAATACGGGTGCTTTCACCCAACTCTACCATTAGGTAATATCTTCTCCCCATTACCACAATATACCTCACTTACTAGTTATACCCGATTTGAAAATGAAAAGATCGCACCGAATCCAAAATTTCTTTCATACAATCCACCAGTCGTCAATGACCTTACGCCTACACCTCAGGCCATAGGGGATACAACCCTCAGAACGAAACGTTATTTCCATTACTTCTTGATACCCCACGTTGAGGGTGGATTTCGGGGATCTCCTATTGGTTCTGAATAATACTGCGTAGGACCACGTATCGGCGTGTTCACTAACTAATAGTGTAAATCACCCAAGTTTATAATAATTTCCCTCCTTCTGGATAACCTGTCCCATATATTTGAAGGAATTTGTTACTTATCTATAAGTTGGCAACCCCTCAAGGAAATTTACCAACTTGACTCTTCCATCCTTGGAATCGTCGGCTTAACACAAAATTATCTGGTTGATCATCTTACTCCAACCGATCTACTACATACTATACCCCTTTCAATGCCGACTTTCACGTACAATTCTTCCCATTAAGTGATACTTAATGATCTTCTTCTTCTCTCGGCGTATACGAAAAGTTTCGACCCTTACACTTTTCACCACTTTGTGCACATCTAGACTTTTTATACCTTATTGACATCCTCATTCTATTTACTCTTGAGTCACCCTCAACATTCGATTGGTCGGAACTCTACTCCAAATTATCCATAATAGTTAAATATTTGCCTTCTCAATAGATATCCTCTTATTAAATGGCTTCCCACTACCTTTTCACCAAATTTGGACGTGCTACACTGATTACACATGAGTATACTCGTTAACACCTTCTCTTACGACGTTTAGTCCCATAAGTAATAATCTCTCCCATCTATGTCCACTACATTAGCAAACCAATATATATACACCCCTTATCAACCAATCATATGGTTATAAACATTATATACGCTTCATACATATTCCAAACTCTTTATTGTCGCTGCATCTACAACGTGGCTATACCACTTGGGCGTTTTCAATCACCTCTGAATTTGAAATCCTAAATCCTCAACCATAATGCGTCCTTCAACCCGTCGTAACAAAACCAAGATTATCAGTATTTACCTTGTCATTCACTAACTACTGGCTCTACTGGCCTTACATCGTAATTTACCTTGTTAACTTCCCGTTATAACTACTTACTTCCATAACGATCGAGGTATCCAATTTATGGACGAATGGTCAAACATCTCCCTACTACCAACCTTACTCTAAGTTTCATGCGTGGAATGTCTCGCAAAGCGAAATCCAAACAAGGAACCCCCCCCCCGATACACTACTACCTAACATTGTCGGTCATCCAGATCCGTTAAACCCTCAGTCCATAACATGTACCCCTATATTCCCGTCTCTTAGAAACAAAGTTACATCTCCTTCCGCAATGACACTTAAACAAGGAACTCCTTCTGAGAGACACTTTCTCTTTACATTGATGGTAATCACATTTCATATACATCATGAAAATATAATCGAGGCTCTCAAAATCCCGTCCCCAGACACACAACTATGAGTATAAACTCCCAAATCTCTAAAGGGTGATAAAACAATGCACTCTTCTTATTACGACATCCTGAGCGCTAATTATAATAACCAGCTAAACCTTTTCGCTGACTAGTAAACCAATTACATACGAATCATACCAATTAAATCCCTACGCATACTAGGATTAAATATCCGAGACCATTATACCTTTTTGAAATCACAAAAAAAAAAAAAATATATATATATACACATATATACAAAAGTACAATTACGAGCCCAACCCTCTCACAGATGGGGCCTCGCCAGATCAAAACATTCTACCCCAATGTAGTAACCCCGATAAACTTGCAATACCAGCACACTATCGGTATAATCGTATATAAAAACATAATTAAGATGATATCATACTCGTATAACACCGTACTAAAATGAGTAATTTTAATAAAGTATATACCGCTATCAATATACCCATTCATCTTCCGCGGATGACAATAAAGGTAACCCCAGACTACCAGGGAAAAATATTCACATCAATAATAAAATTGCCGATATACTCACTAAACTCGACTCTCAAGAAAAAAAAACAATAATAACAATTGTAGCAACTCGTTCATTCCACAAACAACATGCAACATAATCTAAAGATATAACTCATACTTCTATCCTGACAATCGTCTTGGATGCTCAAATGGTTCCTGAATTAACACGTCAGTCCGTACCAAATCGAAAATTTTAATAACTATTGCCCTTTCCAGGCACAATACCTTTATCCCTACACATGCATCGGGAAAACATTTATAATGTACGGGTTTTACTCAGCACAAAATACCTCTACACATACTCCACTTATCTTTGGTCACACTGACCATGTTAAGGTGGTCCTTCTCTCGGACGTTGGTAGTCTCGGCTCTGATGACTACCTCCATTGTTCCCTTAGCTTGATGGACCCAAGGAACACGCTACTAGTTTCCACATCTCTTACTAAAATCACCATCGCTCGGTAATATTTTAGCTATTCCAATCATTTTAACGGGTTCTCCGTTGGCTCTTCCCCTTGTGGTGTTTCTCCAACACCATTTCCCCCCCAGTCTTACTATATAAATTCCTTGATTCTTGCATCTCCCCACCCAAGGAAACGTTTACCTCCAAATTAACACTACGTGACATTATTACCATCTGCATTGACCGTCCAAGAAGAATTTCCCAGAAGAGCTAACAATTCTTCTTGTATGTAAATTCTCCTTTTAATATCCTCTTCTCCATTTCACCAACTTCACCCTGTGTAATGTTCTCTACATAATTAAATTTCTCCTCACAAAGTGACCTCTGTCCGGCCATCTTGTGTGAGTTCAGAATAACATTCGCCTTTCACCCTGAAATCTAGTGAAGGAACTTATGGTCAAACCATACGTGTACGCCCTCTCTCGATGTCACATTCAACTTCTTAGTGTGGTGATTGCCTCTCACCATTGAAACTCCGTTGTTACGAGCCAAGAAAAGTTTTCTCCAATTTTCAATCTCGATTGGCCATACCTCGACATATGCCCAAGCCTTTGGATATATTACGTTCGTTCGGCTAACACACTCCATCTTCGCATTTCGAGTATTTCCACTGCTGGTTCTCTTCAACGTTTCACCTAACTCTTTCTCTCTCATTTCAACCGTATTAGGTGAATCTCATTTGACCCCACTCCTGCTATAGTTAAACCTGGTAGTCGCAAATCGCGTCTTAACCGTCTATACCGTCATGGACTTCCGTGCCATAATATGGGTGACTTCAACTACGGTCATCCTTCTTTAATAAGTTTAAATAACCTCAACTGATCTTTGCCTCCTGTAGTCCGCCCAACAGTCTTCGCCTGACGTACTGCATTGTTTGGCACACGAACACACCCGAATGCAAATAAGATTCATTATCGCATTTATCAAAGCAGGAAAACGAAATCCCACCAAAGAAATCAACAATCCTAAACATTGGGCTCTATATCAAAGAAAGTTACGCTGGAAGCATAATAAGCCGCACAGATCCTAAAGGACACTAAAACTTGATGCTCTGAGACCACATGTCACACCTCGTCTAATTAAATACCGGGTAGCTACTCCTTTACCAAATTAATAAAAATTATCAAGTTGGTTCAGTCTTAGCATCACTGTCGAAAATCATTTAATTAATTACTAGCCACCTAATATTTAAAAGGAGAGATGTCAAATTTTATTAATTAAGCCAACAATTAAACAAGAATTTATTTAATAAACCAACCATCGCATAACCAATCTCATATAAATGCTCAACGAGATGAAATCAAATAAGTCCGGAGTAAGCACTCCAATAATAAAGATGCCAGAGTAAGTAATGACCCAATAAAAGAGTCTGAATAAATAATAAACGAACAAAAAAAACTAAAATAAATAAAGTCAACAACTATAACCTCTAAATAAGAATAGGCGACAGGCACTAACTGATACAAATGTCTCTGAAGGAATCAAGGATAAAATGAGAGTGTCTACTTCCAAGATCCTGTAACTTCCATAGTAGCTACAACACGTTATCAGAATGGAACTCCTATGCTTGGCCTCCCTGTGGGGGTTACCTAAAAGTTTTTACAAAAAAAAATAGATTTGGAGGAAAACGGGTCAGAGCCCGATGTGAAAACAGTTTAAAAGTTTAGCGAGTGTTTAAATTACAATTAAACAACACATATTATAAACACGTTAGTTGCGTACCCTCACATGAGTTTCTTACCTCTCAACTACTATGCACGCCTAACGTATGCCTTTAACCCATCCTAGTTATGCCACTATCTAACTAGTTTGTAACACTCCTGCCTTCACATTCTAACAAAGAGTATCTACACATATTCACCAAATAAGCTATATTTATTACCAATGTTCATAGTCATTAAACTACTTATCTCAAGTGTTAATTAAATTCACATTCTTAACCCATTCAAATATCTTAGTTATACACATCCACTAAGCTACAATGAACGAGTCACAAGTACATAAGTATATCACTCTCAGTACATAAATACATATATGGCACCCCTAGGCTAAGTTGTAGTGCACACATACTCTGGTATCAAATCCATGTACATCACGTACGTAAGGATCACGTGTTCCGAATCACTCAAGAACCGTCTAAATAGAAATCACAGATATTGGAGGCGAACATAGTTCACATACCCTTGGGTCACACACATACCTATGCTCCCATGGTCAACTGACTTATCAACTCACAAATAAGTCATTCACAGTACTATGTCCTTAAGGTACCAGTTTAAATCCCCCTGAAGGCACACAAGGATAAGAGGGTCCTTTTCAAGAATAAAACTAACCTCCCGTGAAAGCAAGTATGGTAGGTATGTCATACGCATAAGAAATCCATTCACTAGGCATTCACACAACCTAAGTAATCATATATCAATATAGATGTTCACACATTTCATCTGGTTAATCTCGTACGTAGCAAGTTTACTCCGAACATTACACATAATATATATACCGTTTGATAACTCTCTCGTCGTATCAATTTGGGTGCTTAAACCTCTCTCAAAAGGTTACTAGGTCTCTTATTAGTTTCTAATGTTATCTCAGTACTTAAAGTCCCTCTGTTACTTCCCTTAACCTTTCATCATCATTAATTCCAATTATAGGTCCAGTTCGAACGGTTTCCAATCGTACCTCACTCGGTAGACCCTCGTAAGCAATAACATTCAATTCCATAAGTTATAACATTCTTCAATAATACTAAGACCCTACTGCCTTTATCTAGGTCCCACAATATTATATTAATCACTCTAACAACCAACATAGGCTTTGAAATAATCATTAAACCTTAAAGAGAAACAATTGCTAAAAATCAGGAGGGTTCGATCGATCGAAGAAAAAGGGTCGATCGATCGATGGTTCGATCGATAGACATTCTTGAGTCGATCGATCGATCAAGCAGGTATCAGCCCAGAATTTCTTAACAGTTACGGGTTCTCCTCTTTTTACACCTCAAATTCTTCATCCCAGCGTCCAAAACTCAAAACTAAGTATACTAATCATCCTACTAACATGTTTACATCATTCCCCACGTTTTAGATTCATCAAATCAACATATAATATCAATTTCTTGGATCAAATTACCAAAATTTTCATATAAAACCCTAGTTTTCCTATTTCTTCAAGAACATCACATAATCCAATCAAATTTCATAAATTCTCTACCCATAAGCCATAAATTCGTGGTTGTTATCATCTCCATCATTTACTACAAGTAAGACCTGTCCAGATTATGATTTAAACCATTCAAATCCATTCAATTTTCATTACTTATGATAAATCTTCAATTCTATAATAACATGAAAACTATATGCTTTGAATCAATGCAAGATAAATCACTTGCCTTAAGTTTGACGTTCTGATCCGTTGATGGTGTTCCAGGGCTGGTCCTCTCCTGTTTTTCGGTCACAATTTCGTCGAAAATGGTGGTGGTAGGTGGTGGTTTTGGTTTGGGGACTTTTTGTAACTTCTCCTCTAACTCCCGTTGCCCACCCCTTTGTTTTTGGATGATAATGGCCCCAATGGCCTATTCAATAATAATTAAATAAACACTAAAATTCGTGGGTCTTAATTCCTTAATTTTTAAAATGACTAAAATACCCTTTCGGGTTGCCGATTTGGCCTAAAAATGCCCCTGGACCCAAACTAAACCCCTGGCTAGAGTTTTCTGACTATCTCAACCCTTCCGAACACGTTGGCGCACTTAAAAATCTCATACGGATGACATAAAAATAAACTACTTTTAAATCCATTAAATGTTGTCCTGACACGACTCACACGCGCGTCCCAACTAAATTACCGAAACTGTCGTATTTTCAACTCACTACAATTTTTAATAAATTCAATGATCACATATTACCGTAATCACTCAGTAATATTCAACAACATATTAATAACCAAATACTAACTCTCGTCTCGCTAGTATTTAAATCTGAATTAATTTCCCAATTAATTATCTTTAATTAATTTTAATAAAACCCATAATTAAAAGCCATAAATATACGGGGTATTAAATACTTCCCCCCTAATAATGGAATTTCGTCCCGAAATTCGAAAAAGTAAGGCATACCTGGAAAAATTATGTGTGCTCCAGTACTCAAAACAAAATATAAAGAAATTCCCAATCACCAAAGCCCTCGATTCACAACAAGCTTGTTTAACAGTCTTGATACTCTATCAGATTACACTTCAATAAATGCACCTCACGTTGTGCTCTTACTAAACAACATTCGAATAAAAATAGCCTATACATCATTGGCCACATTATCTCAATATTATTGTGAGTCCGCACCTCACTACGCATTAACTCCCGCATTTATAAAAACACCAAACTCCCATCCTGGAAGAAATCAATAACACATCTGACTACTCTTGCAATTCTTTGAATCTCTGTTCCCGGCGTTGTGACTTTTACATAAGGGAAAACCACATCAGCCGATTGGTTTTACACCAAACATTTGTAAGCACCTTGTCCACGATGAATAAATACGGGTTCTTTCACCGAACTCTACATTAGGTAATATCTTCTCCCCATTACCACAATATACCTCACTTTCTAGTTATACCCGATTTGAAAATGAAAAGATCGCACCGAATCCAAAATTTCTTTCATACAATCCACCAGTCATCAATTACCTTGCGCCTACACCTCGAGCTATAGGTGATACAACCCTCAGAATGAAACTTTATTTCCACTACTTCTTGCTACCCCACGTTGAGGGTGGATTTCGAGGATCCCCTATTGGTCCTGAATAATACTGCGTAGGACCACGTACTAGCGTGTTCACTAACCAATAGTGTAAATCACCCTAGTTTATAACAATTTCCCCCCTTCTGGACAACCTGTCCCACATATTTGAAGGAATTTGTTACTTATCTATAAGTTGGCAACCCCTCAAGGAAATTTACCAACTTGACTCTTCCATCCCGGTAATCGTCGGCTTGATACAAAATTATCTGGTTGATCATATTACCCCAACCGATCTACTACTTACTATACCCCTTTCAATGCCGACTTTCACGTATAATTCTTCCCGTTAAGTGATACTTAATGATCTTCTTCTTCTCTCCGCATATACCAAAAGTTTCGACCCTTACACTTTTCACCACTTTGTGCACATCTGGACTTTTTATACGTTATTGACATCCTCATTCTATTTACTCTTGAGTCACCCTCAACATTCGATTGGTCAGAACTCTACTCTAAATTGTCCATAATAGTTAAATATTTTCCTTCTCAAGAGATATCCTCTTATTAAATAGCTTACCACTACCTTTTCACCAAATTCGAACGTGCTACACTGATTACACATGAGTATACTCATTAACACCTTCTCTTACGACGTTTAATCCCATAAGTAATAATCTCACCCATCTATGATACTTCTTACGGAGATTACTACATTAGAAAACCAAAATGTCTACACCCCTTATAACCCAATCATACGGTTATAAACATTATATACGCTTCGTACGTATTCCACACTCTTTATTGCCGCTGCATCTACAATGTGGCTATACCACTTGGGCATTCTCAATCACCTCTAAATTTGAAATACTAAATCCTCGTTAACCTCAATGCGTCCTTCAACCTGCCGTAACAAAACCAACATTATTAGTATTTCAAATTTAGAGGTGAGTCCTTCAACCTGCCGTAACAAAACCAACATTATTAGTATTTACCTCATCATTCACTAACAACTGGCTCTACTGGCCTTACATCGTAATTTACCTTGTTAACTTCCCGTTATAACTACTTACTTCCATAACGATCGATGTATCCAATTTATGGACGAATGATCAAACATCTCCCTACTACAAACCTTACGCTAAGTTTCATGCGTGGGATGTCTTTCAAAGCGAAATCCAAACAAGGAACCCCCCCGATACACTACTACTTAACATTGTCGGTCATCGGGATCCATTAAACCCTCAGTCCATAACATGTACCCATATATTCCTGTCTCTTAACAACAAAGTTACATCTCCTTCCGCAATGACACTTAAACAAGGAACTCCTTCCGAGAGACACTTTCTCTTGACATTGATGGTAAACACATTTCATATACATCATGAAAATATAATCGGGGCTCTCAAAATCCCATCCCCAGACACACAACTATGAGTATAAACTACCAATAGGGTGATAAAATAATGCACTCTTCTTATTACGACATCCTGAGCGTTAATTATAATAACCAACTAAACCTTTTCGCTGACTAGTAAACCAATTCTATACGAATCATACCAATAAAATCCCTATGCATACTGGGATTAAATATCTGAGACCATTATACCTTTTTGATATCACAACAATATATATATATATATATATACAAAAGTAGAATTACGATCCCGGCCCACTCACAGATGGGGCATCGCCAGATCAAAACATTCTACCTCAAGGTAGTATCCCCGAGAAACTTGCAATACCAGCACACTATCGGTATAATCATATATAAAACCATAATTAGGATGATATCATACTCGTATAACACCGCACTAAAAGGAGTAATTTCAATAAACTATATACCGCTATCAATATACCCATTCATCCTCCGCGGATGACAATAAAGGTAACCCCACACTACCAGGAAAAAATATTCACATAAATAATAAAATTGCCAATATACTCAATAAACTCGACTCTCAAGCAAAAAAAAACAATAATAACAATTGTAGCAACTCGTTCATGCCACAAACAACATGCAACATAATCTTAGGATATAACTCATACTTCTATCCTGACAATCATCTTGGATGCTGAAATGGTTCCTGAACTTAACACGCCTGTCCATACCAAATCAAAAATTTCAATAACTATTGCCCTTGCCAGGCATAATACCTTCATCCCTACACTTGCATCGGGAAAACATTTATAATGCATGTGTTTCACTCCCCACCAAACCTCTACACATACTCCACTTATCTTCGGTCACACTGACCATGTTAAGGTGGTCCTTCTCTCGGACGTTGGTAGTCTCGGCTCTGATGACTACCTCCATTGTTCCCTTAGCTTGATGGCTCTAGGGAACACGCTACTAGTTTCCACATCTCTTGCTGAAATCACCATCGCTCGGTAATATTTGATCTATTCCAATCATTTTAACGGGTTGTCCATTGGGTCTTCCCCTTGTGGTGTTTCTCCAACACCATTTCCCCCCAGTCTTACCATACAAATTCCTCGATTCTTGCATCTCCCCACCCAAGGAAATGTTTACCTCCAAATTAACACTACGTGAGATTATTTCCATCTTCATTGACCATCCGAGAAAAATTTCCCAGAAGAGCTAACAATTATTCTTGTATGTAAATTCTCCCTTTAATATCCTCTTCGCCATTTCACCAACTTCACCCTGTGTAATGTTCTCAACATAATTAAATTTCTCCTCACAAAGTGACCTCTGTCCGTCGATCTTGTGTGAGTTAAGAACAACATTCGCCTTTCACCCTGAACATCTAGTGAAGAAACTTATGGTCAAACCGTACATGTACGCTCTCTCTCGACGTCACATTTCACTTCTTAGTGTGGTGATTGCCTCTCACCATTGAAACTCCGCTCTTACGAGCAAAGAAAAATTTTCCCCAATTTTCAATCCCGATCGTCCATACCCCGACATATGCCCAAGCCTTTGGATATATTACGTTCGTTTGGCTAGAACACGCCATCTCCGCATTTCGATTATTTCCACTGTCAGTTCTCTTCAACGTTTCACCTAACTCTTTCTCTCTCATCCCAACCTTGTTGGGTGAGTCTCATTTGACCCCACTCCTGCTATAGTTGTACCTGTGTAACACCCCACCCGCCCGGGGGAGAGCGAACGGAGCGCTAATGCGATAAAATAAATCAAAATCCACAAGTGACAAGGTATAGAGCATCTAAGTCCCACAACAACAAAAGAGGAAACCACTAATCTCAAATCTGTTCAAATAAATACAACAAATCTCTCGAATAAAAAATACAACAACTAACTCGAAAATAAAATACAAATCTCCAAAGCTCTATACATCAAAATAATACAAATCTTTCCCAAACAATCCTCGCTAAAATCAATCTCCATAGCGCCCCAAAATCCGCGCTGACCTGCCACTAAAAGAAATATGGGGAAGTGAACAATACGACAAGAAAGATGCTCAATAAATATATGTTAGCGATGAATAAAACGTAACAACACGAGTACGAATATTCAAATCAAAATGCAAATCTCAAAGCATTTATCAATATAATTTCTCAACAACACTTTAACCGGGTCACCAGGCCTCACCACATCCGTATATGCTTTATCAAGCCATAGCCCGGGAAACAGGAATTTTGGCAGGTGCCCAACATCCGTGCCATATTAAAATCTCATGACAACGTTCTCATCAACAATATAATGATACCACATGAATCAAAATAATTTCAACAATTATTTTTTAGATTTCAATGAATTTATCAATTCAAATATGAGTTCAATTAAACAAGAATTCAAAGAGAATGACACTCGCGAGATTTAAGGAGCATATTGTGTAAAACTCCATACCTCAAACATGGTGAGAAACCAATGATCACATCCTTAAGATCAACACAAAAGATCTAAAAAATCTCCTCCAAGAACCTCCAACAAAATAGCCCCAAGAACACCTCTAATCTAATGTTGGAACTCACAAATCTCAAGGGCCAATGTGTATATAAAAAGAAGAGGAATATAAAATATATTTGCTGCCAAAATTTGTGCCAAAAGTATGTTAAAAGGGTTGCCCATGACATCCTTTTCTAATGAAAAGAAATGAAGAGTTGGAATCCAAAAGACTCCTTTAAATAAGGCAAAGAAATGAAGAGTTGGAAGTCAAAACAACTCCAAGAGTTAAAAACATTTTAAAATCATTTTAAAATCCGTTTTAACTCCATTTTCGAAACCCTTTGAAATTATCGCCTTTAAAAATAATAACCAACATATTTGAGCAATAAAAATAATTTTATCAAAAACTTTATTTTCCTCCATTTTCCAGAAATTAATTAAAATGGCCCAAAATTACGCGGGTTATTACACTTCCCCACTAATAATGAAATTTCACCCTCGAAATTCGCCGAATGCCTAACTCTCAAAATCAGGCCACTAACTCCAAAAATAAATCACATCTCCAAAAATAATCTCGTCTCCAAAAATAATTCCTCACCTCTAATCTCGAAACCTAACACGAATATCACCTAAAATTTGCTATCTCCAAAAATTGCTAACCACGCAATGAACCCAAAACCCAAGCCCCGAGGGTTGTCGTATATCTAAGCTCTGATACCATTTGTAACACCCCTCCCGCCCGGGGGAGAGCAAACGGAGCGCTAATGCGATAAAATAAATCGAAATCCACAAGTGACAAGTGACAAGGTATTGAGCATCTAAGTCCCACAACAACAAAAGAGGAAACCACTAATCTCAAATCTGTTCAAATAAATATAACAAATCTCTCGAATAAAAAATACAACAACTAACTCGAAAATAAAATACAAATCTCCAAAGCTCTATACATCAAAATAATACAAATCTTTCCCAAACAATCATCGCTAAAATCAATCTCCATAGCGCCCCAAAATCCGCGCTGACCTGCCACTAAAAGAAAATATGGGGAAGTACACAATACGACAAGAAAGATGCTCAATAAATATATGTTAGCGATGAATAAAACGTAACAACACGAGTACGAATATTCAAATCAAAATGCAAATCTCAAAGCATTTATCAATATAATTTCTCAACAACACTTTAACCGGGTCACCAGGCCTCACCACATCCGTATATGCTTTATCAAGCCATAGCCCGGGAAACAGGAATTTTGGCGGGTGCCCAACATCCGTGCCATATTAAAATCTCATGATAACGTGCTCATCAACAATATAATGATACCACATGAATCAAAATAATTTCAACAATTATTTTTCAGATTTCAATGAATTTATCAATTCAAATATGAGTTCAATTAAACAAGAATTCAAAGAAAATGACACTCGCGAGATTTAAGAAGCATATTGTGTAAAATCCCATACCTCAAACATGATGAGAAACCAATGATCACATCCTCAAGATCAACACAAAAGATCTACAAAAGCTCCTCCAAGAACCTCCAACAAAATAGCCCCAAGAACACCTCTAATCTAAGGTTGGAACTCACAAATCTCAAGGGCCAATGTGTATATAAAGAGAAGAGGAATATAAAATATATTTGCTGCCAAAATTTGTGCCAAAAGTATGTTAAAAGGGTTGCCCATGACATCCTTTAATAATGCAAAGAAATGAAGAGTTGGAATCTAAAAGACTCCTTTAAATAAGGCAAAGAAATGAAGAGTTGGAAGTCAAAACAACTCCAAGAGTTAAAAACATTTAAAAATCATTATAAAATCCGTTTTAACTCCATTTTCGAAACCGTTTGAAATTCTCGACTTTAAAAATAATAACCAGTATATTTGAGCAATAAAAATAATTTTATCAAAAACTTTATTTTCCTCCATTTTCCAGAAATTAATTAAAATGGCCAAAAATTACGCGGGTCATTACAATCTGGAAGTCGCAAATCGGGTCTTAGCTGTCTATACCGTCCTGAACATCCGTGCCATAATATGGGTGACTTCAACTACGGACATCCTTCTTTAATAAGTTTAAATAACCTCAACTGATCTTTGCCTCCTGTTGTCCGCCCAACAGTCTTCGCCTGACGTACTTCATTGTTCGACACACGAACACACACGAATGCAAATAAGATTCACTATCATATATATCAAAGCAAGAGAACAAAATCTCACCAAAGAAATCAACAATCCAAAACATACGTCTCTATATCAAAGAAAGCTACACTGGAAGCATAATAAGCCGCACAGATCCTAAAGGACACTAAAACTTGATGCTCTGAGACCACATGTCACACCTCGTCTAATTAAATACCGGGTAGCTACTCCTTTACCAAACTAATAAAAATTATCAAGTTGGTTCAGTCTTAGCATCACTGTCGAAAATCATTTAATTAATTACTAGCCACCTAATATTTAAAAGGAGAGATGTCAAATTTTATTAATTAAGCCAACAATTAAACAAGAATTTATTTAATAAACCAACCATCGCATAACCAATCTCATATAAATGCTCAACGAGATGAAATCAAATAAGTATGGCGTAAACACTTCAATAATAAAGATGCCAGAGTAAGTCATGTCCCAATACAAGAGTCTGAATAAATAATAAACCAAAAAAAACTAAAATAAAGAAAGTCTGCAATTATAACCTCTAAATAAGAATGGGCGGCGGGCCCTAACTGATACAAATGTCTCTGAAGGAATCGAGGATAAAATGAGAGCATCTACTACCAAGATCCTGTAACTTCCACAACAGCTACAGCACATCATCAGAATGGAACTCCTATGCTTGGCGTCCCTGTGGATGGGCACCAAAAAGGTTTTTACAAAACAAAAATAGATTTGGAGGAAAATGGGTCAGAGCCCGATGTGAAAAAAATTAAAAAGTTTAGCAAGTGTTTAAATTACAATTAAACAACACATATTATAAAAATATTAGTTGCATACCCTCACATTAGTTTCTTACCTCTCAACTGTTGTGCACGCCTAACGTATGCCTTTAACCCATCATAGTTATGCCACTATCTAACTAGTTTGTTACACTCCTGCCTTCACATTCTAACATAGAGTATCTACACGTATCCCCCAAATAAGCCATATTTATAACCCATGTTCACAGTCATTAAACTACTTATCTCAAGTGTTAATTTAATTCTCATTCTTAACCCCTTCAAATATCTTAGTTATACACATCCACTAAGCCACAATGAACCATTCACAAGTACATAAGTATATCACTCTCAATACATAAATACATATATGGCACTCCTAGGCTAAGCTTCGGTGCACGCATACTCTGCTATCAAATCCATGTACATCACGTACGTAAGGATTACGTGTTCCGAATCACTCATGAACCGTCTAAATACAAATCACACATATTGGAGGAGAATATAGTTCACATACCCATAGATCACGCACATACCTACGCTCCCATGGTCAGCTGACTTATCAACTCCCAAATAAGTCATTCACAGTACTATGTCCTTAAGGTACCAGTCTAAATCCCCCCGAAGGCACACAAGGATAAGAGGGTCCTTTTCTAGAATACAACTAACCTCCTTTAATAGCAAGTATGGTAGGTATGTCATACACATAAGTAATCCTTACACTAGGCATTCACAACACCTAAGTAATCATATATCAATATAGATGTTTACACATTTCATCTAGTTAATCTCGTACGTAGAAAGTTTACTCCGAACATTACACATAATATGTATACCGTTTGATAACTCTCTCGTCATATTAATTTGGGTGCTTAAACCTATCTCAAAAGGTTACTAGGTCTCTTATTAGTTTCTAATGTTATCTCAGTACTTAAAGTCCCTCCGTTACCGCCCTTAACCTTACATCATCATTAATTACCAATATAGGTCCAATTCGAATGGTTTCTAATCGTACCTCACTCGGTAGACCCTCGTAAGCAATAACATTCATTTCCATAAGTTATATCATTCTTCAATAATACTAAGACTCTACTGCCTTTATCTAGGTCCCACAATATTATATTAATCACCCTAATAACCAACATCGGCTTTAGAATAATCATTAAACCTTAAAGAGAAACAATTGTCAAAAATCAGCAGGGGTCGATCGATCGAAGAAAAGGGGTCGATCGATCGATGGTTCGATCGATCGACATTCTTGAGTCGAACGATCGATCAAGCATGTATCAGCCTAGAATTTCTTAACAGTTACGGGTTCTCGTCTTTTTACGCCTGAAATTCTTCATCCCAGTGTCCAAAACTCACAACTAAGTATACTAATCATCTTACTAACATGTTTACATCATTCCCCACATTTTAGATTCATCAAATCAACATATAACATCAATTGCTTGGATCAAATTACCTAATTTTTCATATAAAAACCTAGTTTTCCTATTTCTTCAAGAACATCACATATTCTAATCAAATTTCATAAATTCTCTATCCATAAATCATAAATTCGTGGTTGTTATCATCTCCAACATTTACTACATGCAAGACCTATCCAGATTATGATTTAAACCATTCAAACCCATTCAATTTTCATTATTTATGATTAATCTTCAATTCTATAATAACATGTAAACTCTATGCTTTGAATCTTTGCAAGATTAATAACTTGCCTTATGTTTGACGTTATGATCCGTTGATGGTGTTCCAGGGCTGGTCCTCTCCTTCTTTTCGCTCACAATTCTGTCGAAAATGGTGGTGGTGGGTGGGGGTTTTGGTTTGGGAACTTTTTGTAACTTCTCCTCTAACTCCCGTAGCCCACCCCTTTGTTTTTGGCTGATAATGGCCCTAATGGCCTATCCAATAATAACTAAATAAACACTAAAATTCGTGGGTCTTAATTCCTTAATTTTTAAAATAACTAAAATACCCTTCCGGGTTGCCGGTTTGGCCTAAAAATGCCCCGGGACCCAAACTAAACCCCCGGCTAGTATTTTCTGACTATCTCGACCCTTCCGAACACGTTGGTTCACTCAAAAAGCTCATATAGATGACATAAAAATAAAATACTTTTAAATCCATTAAATTGAGTCCTGACACGACTGACACGCGCGTCCCAACTAAATTACCGAAACTGTCGTATTTTCAACTCACGACAATTTTTGATAAATTCAATGATCACATATTACCATAATCACTCAGTAATATTCAACTACATATTAATAACCAAATACTAACTCTCGTCTCGCTAGTATTTAAATCCGAATTAATTTCCCAATTGCTTTTCTTTAATTAATTTTAATAAAACCCATAATTAAAATCCATAATTATACGGGGTATTACAAAATCTTTCCTGTAATTTCCTGTTGAACCTCTTTAAACTTGGCAGTAGTGTGAGCATCTTGGAATTATTTCTCCGTCTTATAACGGGTGACACACGAGATCCAATAGTTAAACAAATTAAAATCTTCTTGATTTTATTTTTGCACCTTGCTTCTCAATGCATTCTCATATTATTCCACAAATGTTTTTAGAGTTTGTTTTGAGTTAACATACCCATAAAAAATCTATTCACTCTCTCGCTTCTTTGAGTCGATGACATTCTCGCCCAAAAAAAATCTTTAACAAATGCCGGAACCCAACGCCACCTCTCATTATACAACTTATTCAACCAATCATTATTTTTAAGGTTAAATTTATCAACAAAGTTATTCCAACTTTCTTCAAACTCTTCAATAGTCAATGAATTGTAAACTGAATGTTGTGTTGCATACTTCACCGATTCATATTTTCCATGGCCTCGTAGTTTCTCCGGTAATTTTTTCATAATAAGCCATATGCACCATCCATAATGTGTGTCGGCCAATACAATTTCAATAGTTTTTTTCATGGCTTTATCCTGGTTAATAATAATAGCAATCAGAGCACGATCACCAATACAAACAAGCCACGACTTAAAAATCCAAGTAAAAGCATCAACAACCTCGTTTGATATCAAACCACAACCTAATAATAATGATTGACCATGATGGTTGACACCGATAAAAAGTGCAAAAGGCATATCATACTTGTTAGTTAAATAGGTCGTGTCAAATGTGATTGCATATCCAAACTCCTCATAGGCTTCACGACTCCTTGCATCCGCCCAAAATAAATTTCTTAGCCTAGCCTTGTTATCCAAATTCATCACATAAAATAAATTTGAATTATTAGCTCGCAATTTCATAAAATAGTTTTGAAGTGTTATATCATCTCCGTCACAAAGTTTTAGCCACCTAACCTTATCAATATAATTATAACAATCCTGTTCTAAAAATGGGATGTCCTCATGACCACCCGCTTCTATAACTAATGTTTTAAAATTTTTGTTTGGTCAGATACCAGTCCTATCGATCAACTCAAGCTTCCTCTTTACATATGGTCTCATCACCCGATTCTTTTTATAAAATCTAGATTTTGATGGACTAAGGACATGATTGTGATCAAGAACTACTTTTGAAACATGCAACTTCCCATCGTAGTATAATATAGCTCTAACCTTTGCTTCATATTCAGTTTTGCTAACTAAATGTCTTTTTAATGCAATGTTTCTGGTGCTTCTCTCTTTGTCTGATCAAGAACATGCAACAACAAACCATTTGATATTCCCACTCGATGCCCTGGCTATCCCCTTCCGATCACCATATTTTTTTTGTACAAAAATAAATCATCATAAGTGTTAAAAAACCATGCCCACTTTCATCTCTTGTGTTTTCCCTTCCAAATCGTTCCCCACCATCTCATCTTCTACATTACCCGAAGATTCATAATTAGCAACACACGCCGTCTTATACTCATCACTAAACCCATTTACATTTTTAGTTTCCATTCCTACAATATTAAGAAAATCAATATTAAGTATGAACCTCATTAAGAATATATTGATAAACTATTAAGAATTTTTTTTTGATTCAGAACAAATTAAATTTGTTGTTGTTGCAAGTGTATGCTTTAAGAATAAATTTTCAATGGCTTAGAGGGGCTTGAAGCAACATTAAATTAAAAAAAATATACACATAATAATAGAGTCATAACAACATTGGATGAAACAGAGGTTTGAAATAACATTGAATGAGAAATTGTTAAAAGTAAAGCATGCATGAATATAGAGATAAGTTGTCTATAATGAAGAAAAATTAATGAAAACGACGAATACGTACCAGTTGCCAAACGTTTTGCTTACATAGGGTTTGGCGTGCAATTGCTTGGGGTTTTGCTTGTCAAGGGTATGGAGGGAATGGTCTGGAGGTATGTCGGTAAGTTTTGTGAGAGATGTTTTGTCCTCTATTGAATTCCAGTTGGATTGATTTCTTTTATCATTTTGTTGTGCTAGGTCATTGAGTCTGGATTTTGAGTCCCTAGTCGCTGTAGATTTCTCTCATCTGAAATTCCCTTTAATGCCCAAAGGTTTGACACCAACATCAATAAAGGTATTTTAGTGAAGTTATTTGGGTTTAAATATTTGGTCCCTAGGTATTGTAGGCAATTATATTTAGGCTTTTTCATGTAGTTTTGAAAGTTTTAGGGGCTAATGTGTAATTTTACAAACTTCTGAGGCTAGATCCTGGTAATTCAAGTGTTGTGGGTTGTTTATATAAATAAATTTTAGGGTTGGGTTTGGTTATGGTCGTATTTGAAATTTTTGTAACTCAAGGGTCATTTAGACAATTTGTATTTTTTTCTTTGGTATTTAGTTTGGTACTTAACAAATCCTTTGTTTCTACAACGTCGTATACCAGCATAGGATATCTATATGTTTATATCGTTTGGTAGTCATGTTTTCGAATGCGAATATGATTATAATACATATAGATGTAACATAGTGTATCCCAACATACGGGTTTGTACATAAAAAAAATTAGAATATGAGATAATTGAGGTATCAAAACATTATCTGATAATTTTGAGAAGTAAAATGATTTTAGTGGTCCCAAATCATTCTCGCAGACCCACCAATATTGGAATTTTGTGGTCATGATGAAATGAACATTTTATAGGTAAAATAAATGAGCTTTCAAGATATCATATCATTTGACATATAATATTTGTGCAACTAGTCTGATCCTTAATAGTGACTTTCTTTAAAAATAACTTTTCAAAGAAAAGACAACTGAGCAGGCATGCTGAAAAAGCTTTTTATAGGAAATTACAAAGAGAATTTACAATCGGAGATCTTTTCCCACAAAAATAAAAAACAAAGACACCTATAGCACACTTTTGAAAAATATAACCACCACATTAGTTAAACGGTTCTAATTAATTATTCCATAATTCATGCCTATATTAATATGTTTCACACTCATCTGATCCGGTTAACAACAAATTCTATCATGGGTACACTCTTATTAGTTTTCACTGTGTTCTTCCTTCTCACAGGGTTTTACATTTCAGCGACTTTCATTTTAGCATTCATTGGGGTGACAATTGCATTTGTAGTAGGATTAGTAGTTATAGTGCTTGGAAGTTATGTAAAAGAATTAATTGTTGGATAAATTTCAATTTAATATAATATTTTAATTATATTAATTGATGTTTTATTTTTTAGTTGTTAATATTTTATTATATTAATTGGTGTTTTATTTTTCAAGATAGTTTAGGTTTTATTTTAGAAGGTAGAAACATGAGCAAATGGGTGTGAAAGATATGGGAGTGCTCAAAATCCCATATTGTCCCACATTGGAAGAATACTACAAAAAGTAGTGGTATATCAACTAAAGGACAATGAAGATTCTTAGTTGACAAGTCAAATAGGAAGCTATGATCCTATGCATCACGGTGGTGCTTAAGCACCACCAATCGCGACACGCGTAAGTGCGACATGTGGCGCGGGAAAAATCTATTGGGCAAAAATGGCTATAAAAGGAGTTCCAGACCTCGGTTTTGTACACCGAAAATTGCTAATTTCTCCTCTCTTCGTCCTCTATATTTTGACATTATCATATTACAAATTCAAAGTGTTCTCAGTTTGATCAAACAGTACATTGGTTGAATCAAACAATTGTTCATACACTGCATTGTATCCTGAAGGCAGATTCTATAAAACCCATAGTGTACTGGCGATTTTGTCTCAACCGGATTGGGAGAAATTTTGCCTAAAAGAAAGCATGGCCAGAACGTGCCTTGCAGAAATTAATTATTATTTCTTTATTTCCATTACAAAGTATCCAACAATTTTAGGCAAAAAATTTATTCTTATTACTCCACTCAAATGGAAGGAACAGTGGGACAATCCATACAAGTGATGAGTCAAGACTTAATTTGACTCGACCGTTTTGATGGTGGAAATTTCACCCGTTGGCAAGAGAAAGTTATGTTCTTCCTCACATCACTAAAACTAGCATACATTCTAGATGACAATCTTGAGCAAATCACCGATCCCACACCTGAAGACACCGAAGAAATAAAGAAAAAGAGTGTGAAGAGGAAAGAAGACGAATTTATGTGTCGAGGACACATCCTCAATGCTTTGTCTCAAACTGTTTATAGCGCTCATCGAATGATTCCGACTGTAAAGGAATTATGGAAGACTTTGAAGATAAAGTATCAAAATGAGGAAGCGAGCAACCGTAAGTTTCTGATTTCAAACTATATGAATTTTAGAATGAGTAATGATAAATATGTCGTTGCACAATCACATGAACTCCAACAGATTGTTGGTGACCTTAAAGCCACTGGAATTAATCTTCAAGATGAATTTCAAGTAAGGGTGATTTTTTCAAAACTTCCATCCTCTTGGAATGGCTTTAAGAAGAAAATTAATCATGATGAAAAGACTTATACCGTGGAATCCCGTCTTCGTCACCTTCGTATTGAAGATGATACTCGTATTCGAGAAAAGAAGGATGAACAAGGTGAGGGTCATTCAAAAGCTAATATGGTTGAGGATAAAAAATTTAAGATTTCCAAAGACTCAAAATTTAAAGCAAAGAATGATTCAAAATTCAAGAACCAAAGTGAAAATAAAAAAAAGAATGGAAAATGTTTCTTCTGTGACAAACCGGTCCATTATTCTCTAGAATTTCATCTTAAAAAGAAGGCATTCAAGGAAAAACAAGGGTCGAAGGAAACCAACAACGTTGAAGATCTTATTGCTATTGTATGCGAAGCAAATTCAATTAAAAATGAAAGTGGATGGTGGATGGATACCAGTGCAACGTTCCACATATGCAAAGACCGATCTTCATTCAAAACATATCAAGAAATTGATGGAAAAGAAGCGAAGATGGCAAATAATCTTCGCACTAATGTAGCTGGGAAAGGCACTGTGGAATTGAAATTAACTTTTGGAAAGACTCTTACTGTAATTGATGTACTTCATGTACCTGATATGTGTAAAAAGCTTGTGTCTGGGGACCTTCTCAATAATAGAGATTTCAAACTTGTGTATGAGTCTGATAAGTTTGTCTTATCCAAGAATGACCAATTTATTGGCAAATGGTACTCTTGTAACGGCATGATCAAAATTAATATAATCAATGATATTAATTATGCTTATATGGTTGAGTTTATTTCTTTATGGCATAGTGGATTAGGTCATGTGAATTATAAAAGTATAAAAAATATGACTAATCTCGGCTTAATCTCAAATTGTAAATTTGATAACCTTTCTAAATGTGAAATTTGTGCTCAATCGAAGATAACTAGAAAGCCGTTTAATTCTGTTGAGAGGACATCCGAAATGCTTGATCTTATTCATAGTGATGTATGTGATATGAAGAGTAATATGACTCGTGGTGGAAATAAATATTTCTTAACTTTTATTGATGATTACTCTAAGTATGCATATACATATTTTCTTAAAAGTAAAGATGAAGTTTTTGGGAATTTTTTTATTTTTAAAGAAGAAGTTGAAACTCAGCAAAATCAGAAAATTAAAGTCCTACGATCCGATAGGGGTGGTGAATATTACCCGAGTGAGTTTATACAATTTTGTAATACTCATGGAATAATCCATCAAGTTACGGCGCCTTATACGCCACAACAAAATGGAATAGCGGAAAGGAAAAATAGGACTTTAGTTAAAATGATAAATACAATGTTAATCGGTTTTGGTTTACCTTTGTCGATGTGGGGAGAAGCGGTTTTATCCTCATGTTATATTTTAAATAGAGTTCCATTGAAAAACGAGGATATTACACCATACGAACTATGGTTTAATCGTAAGCCTAATCATAGACGTCTTAAAGTTTGGGGATGTCTTGCTTATGTAAGAAAACCCGAACCTAAAAGACCTAAACTAGGAAATAGGACTTACAAATGTTTTTTTATTGGATACTCTAGTAACAGTACGACTTATAGATTTTTAAATCTTGAAACTCAAGAAATCATTGAGTCGGTAGATGTGCAATTCTTTGAACATCTAACAAAGTTTAGTACTTTGAATCAAGGTTTAGAAAATAATAATCCGACTGTTGACTACTCAATTTTAGAAAAAAAATCACTACCAATATCTTCTTCGGAAACAACGAATGACGTTGAATTACGAAGGAGTAAAAGACAAAGAACTGAAAAAACATTTGGGCCCGACTTTGTATTTATTTAGTTGAAGGGGATTTAAATGAGACTAAGAACAAAACTAAATTTTTTCTTAATGTACAAGATGAACCGATAAAATTTCATGAAGCGGTAACATCTAGGGATGTTGTCTTTTGGAAAGAAGCAATAAATGATGAAATTAACTCTATTTTCTCAAATCAAACTTGGGTTATTTTTTATCTTCCCCCCGGAGCTAAACCTATTGGGTGAAAATGATAATTTAAAAGAAAATTAAATCCGGATGGTTCTATAAATAAACTTAAGGCAAGACTAACATGGAATTGATTACTTTGATACATATGCTCCTGTTGCTCGTATCACTTCCATTAGAATATTAATATCTCTTGCTTCTATTCATAATTTAGTTATTCATCAAATGGATGTTAAAACTTCATTTTTAAATGGTGATTTAGAAGAAGAGATTTATATGGAACAACCCGAAGGGTTTGTTTTGCCTGGCCAAGGAAAGAAAGTGTGTAAACTGGTTAAATCTCTTTATGGCCTTAAACAAGATCCTATGCAATGGCATGAGAAGTTTAATAATATTGTTATATCCCATGGATATAAAGTTAATGATGCCGACAAATGTATATGTAGTAATTTTGAAAATGGTGTTGGTGTTAATATTTGCTTATATGTGGACGACATGTTAATATTTGGGTCTAATCTCAAATATGTTGAAGAAACCAAAAGGTTTCTTTCATCAAAATTTGATTTGAAAGATCTTGGAGAAGCTGATGTGATTTTAGGAATCAAAATTGTGAGAAAGGATAATACTTTAGCGTTATCTCAATCTCATTATATAGAAAAAGTTCTTAAAAGATATAATCATTTTGAACTTAAGCCAGCTGCTACACTAGTGGATCCTAGTATCAATTTAATGAAAAATACTGGGCATGCTATGGACTAACTTAAATATGCTATTATTTTTTGGAGTCTAATTTATGCCATGCATTGCACTAGACCAGACATTGCTTATGCAGTGAGTGTCTTGTGTAGATTTACAAGTAATCCAGGATAAGAACACTGGAATGCGATTTCTATGGTACTTAGATACCTAAAGAGGACTTTGGATTATGGCTTACATTATGTAGGATATCCATCTGTTTTAGAATGATATAGTGATTCAAGTTGAAATAATCTTGAATCAAAATCCAAGTCAACTACTGGTTGAATTTTTATGCTAGGAGGAGCAGCTATCTCTTGGGGATCCAAGAAACAAACATGTGTATCAGATTCAGCAATGCAATCTGATTTTATAGCCCTAGCAGATGCATGTAAAGAAGCTGAATGGCTTAGAAATGTGTTGTATGATATGCCTTTATGGAAAAAGCCATTTCCTTCTATTATGATAAGTTGTGATAACCAAGCCACAATTTATAAAGTTTCAAACAAAACATACAACGGAAAATCTAGACACATTAGTCTAAGGCATCAAATTATAAGAAAAATACTCAAGGAAGGAGTAATTACAGTCGACTATATTAAAACAAACAAGAATTTAGCAGATCCTCTGACTAAAGGTCTTGTTAGGGAGATGATATATATCACCTCAAAAGGAATGGGACTAAGGTCTATTAAATAAACACAACTATATTTAATGGGAACCCAACTCATATTTTGAAAATATAGATAGAGTTCAATGTGGTACTAACAAGTTAAATTATAGTTATGGAACACTAGGAATCTTATACAAAAGTTCCATTCCTATGTGCCTAGTGTTGGTTTTCTACATGTTAGAGGATGAAGGTTACTTCTTAATAAATCATATAAGTGTGACTCGTAGAATCACTAAAGTTGATTTACCTATACGAGTGTCAAAGTGTGGCCGTTTTCTATGGAATCAAGACCGATCCTAAAGCGCTCGTGAAATCAGGATTAGCACAAGGCCATAAAAGTGCATGCTAGAAGAACACTTATAAACTCATAAATCGGTATGTGTGATAGTTCCGGCTCATCTCAAAAGGTCCTTGGTTCAAGATACGTTCACCATAGATCCTTGATGAAGCTTTGAATTATTTACACTATATGGAAGTTCAAGTCCGAAAGACACTTCTCATTTATATACTCGATTTTAGCGATAGTGCCAAAAGTTATTTATTGTCCTTTTTTTTGCTCTCTTGTGTATATTGAAATTGGTGGGGGAATATTGGATAAATTTCAATTTAATATAATATTTTAATTATATTAATTAATGTTTTAGTTTTTAGTTGTTAATATTTTATTATATTAATTGGTGTTTTATTTTTCAACATAGTTTGGGTCTTATTTTAGAAGGTAGAAACATGAGCAAATGGGTGTGAAAGATATGGGAGTGCTCAAAATCCCATATTGTCCCACATTGGAAGAGTACTACAAAAAGTAGTGGTATATCAACTAAAGGACAACTAAGATTCTTAGTTGACAAGTCAAATAAGAGGCTATGATCCTACGCATCGCGGTGGTGCTTAAGCACCACCATCGCGACACGCGACACGCGGAGCGCGATTGGGCGACTTAGGGTGCATTGCGCCCTTTGACGTGCACTTGGTACTTCGCATGTGCGCATCGTCGCTTGGAGCATGGTAGCCTAAAGTTTTGACGAGGTAAAATAAATCAACGGTTGTGATTAAATGATTCGATCAAAGGGTTTAAAATCCGAAATGACTTGATCTGAACCGTTAGAGGAACTCGTAGCGTTTCGTGTAGGGGATGTCCATTCGCTTACGATGGGACGCCCAATATGAACCGTTAGATCGAAGCTATTCCAAACAGGCACGATCCAACGGTTGCTGAGTTGCTACATGAAGAGTTGTTACTGTTGAAGAACAATTACAGAAATGACTATAAAAGGAGTTCCAGATCTCTGTTTTGGACACAGAAAATTGTTAATTTCTCCTCTCTCCGTCCTCTATATTTTGGCATTATCAAATTATAAATTCAAAGTGTTCTCAGTTTGATCAAATAGTACATAGTTTGAATCAAACAAATGTTCATACACTGCATTGTATCCTGAAGGCAGATTCTATAAAATCCATAGTATACTCGTCGCTCTGTCTCAATCGGATTGGGAGAAATTTTGCCTAAAAGAAAGCATTCCTAGAACGTGCCTTGCAGAAATTAATTATTATTTCGTTCTTTCCATTAAAAAGTATCCAACATTAATTTGGAAGGATGATCATAGGCCACCAGTGGTTGGGCCTATGCTTAATCAACTATTACACTTCAACATGCTTTTTGATTATCAAACATCCCTTGCTCGCAAGCACAGTACTTACCGTCTCATCACACCCTCACATAGCGAAGTCTACACTACTGATCCTGTTAATGTTTAATATATTCTTGGAACCAATTTCTCTAATTATGGCAAGGTAATATAACTTCATTTTGTTTATTGGAGTATCTTGTTTGTACTAAACAATTTTTTTAAAAGGTGATTTATGGTGTTGTGACTCTCACTATTTTTGGGTATTTCTATTACTTAGTGGTAACTTTGTTGTAAATGTAATGTCCTCGTAGGGGTATCATTGTGGTATTATGAGCGATCTTTTTGGTGATGGGATTTTTGCAGTGGATGGAGATAAATTGCGCCACCAACGGAAGCTTGCAAGCTATGAGTTCTCTACAAAAGTTCTGAGAGATTTTAGCACTGTTGTGTTTTGAATTATTGCTGCTAAACTAGCCTCCAAGGTTTCTAAAGCAGCAGCTACTAAACAAATAATGAATTTACAGGTTTCTCAGCAGGCTTAAGAAAAGTGAATTCTAAAGTTATTTAGGGTTTGTTTGATTGAGTACTTTCTAATTTTTATTGTGTTTGATTATACAATTTTCAGTTAGAATTTTTTTCTTTTACTTGTTTTAGCCTAAATAAAACCACTACTCTCCATTTACTACATAATGAATAATCAAAAACATAAAAGATCACATTTTAGCTTGTGGAAAATTGGTACTTGAAAAAAAAATTGCTTGGAATATTTATCATTTTCCATATTTTTCTACCAACCACATCCTTAGACCATATTTATGAACACACATGGAACTTACCCAAAATTTTCCTTTTATTAGCCCGATTTGATTCAGGTTGAAATAATTTTTCAATGGAAAATAGTTGTTTTGACTCATGTTTGCCTTTGTAGTACCTTGATTGCAAATAATTTATATAAGAACAACACTAATTCACATAACAAGTGCTCCATCTCAAACCTCATTTTTAGTGGAAAATATTTCTTATCTACCACCAAAGAATTGGTTTCCATGGAAAATAAAAAAAAGTAAGACCAAAAACTCATATCTTTTTCCACTCATTTTCTAACTTCTCATCCAAATGAACTATTTTCCACACATTTTTAGTGGAAAATATTTCTTATCTACCACCAAAGTAAGAAGTCAAGTATCATCTGATATGGGGCATAACAAAAATGTTCCCTAGAGGCTTGAATCTCATGATTTTATATATACATCTCTAAGCATATTTTTTCTTTCTCTTTTGCTCGAAAAATAATAAATGAAATGGGCCTTTCGAAAATTATTTAATCGCACTTTTGTATTTATTCTTTTAATTATTTATTAATTCTTGTTACTATTTATCATCCAACTCATGGACTAAAATGTTATTTATTTATTTTTAAACACAAGATTTGTTGATGAAAACAACTTTAGACTCAATATTCAAAGTTGGATTCAGAGTCGACCTTAATACGTTATCTGCTTCAGATGAATCCAGTAACAAATTTATGAAAGCCTTTGATGACTCCAATGTTATGGTGTATCGGAGGTATGTGGATGTACTATGGAGGACTAAAAGGTATCTTAATATTGGCATGGAAGCAGCTCTTAAACAAAATATGAGAGTCATCGGCAAATTTGTTTATGAATTAATCCTACGCAAGAGGGAGTAGATGAAAAATTGACAACTTGATGTGAGTGATATATGCTATAATGATTATAATTGCATTGAAATCTATATTTTATTTATTGTTTTTTATTTACTCCCTTATAGATTAGTTTTTTTTAGTTGAGGACAACGAAAAAGTCTTTTGAGTTTAGTCTTTTTGTGTAGTTTATGAAGATAATTGAATTTCCTTATCTTTTCTTCTCCAATTGGAGCCCTAGATATATTGCTCTTACATTGTGTATAAAAAGGGAACACACAAGCATGATTTATGCTTAAAATTAAACCTAGATATTATAATAATTACACCAATAATTCCCATAAAATATGGCATATTTTAGGGAACATATTTCAAGGAGCTTTAAAGCTCCCCCGCAAACTCGACTATCCTGGACAGACGAGGTTGGATCTTAACAGAGTGAAACGATTATTGTGGAGCCCTTTGGTAAAAATATCTGCAAGTTGATCCAGAGACGGGACAATGTGAACTAGATGAGAGCGGACCAGTAGACATTCTCGAATGAAGTGATATCCCATCTCAATGTTTTAGGCGGGAGCATGAAAAATAGGGTTTGAGGCCATGAAGGTGGTGCTGAGATTATCACAGTATAGGGTGATGGGTTAGGAGAGGGAATTGCAAGCTCAGTGGGGAGATGGGAAATCTAAGTTGATTCAGCAGAGGCGTGGGTTAGGTAGCGATATTATCTTCGGCACCGGAGCAGGAAATAATGGGTAACTTCTTTGCAGTTATGGAGATAAGGTTGGAGCCCAAGAAGATCTAAAGGCCAATAGTGGAGTGGCGGGAGCCAGGGCACCCATCCGAGTTAGCATCGGAGTAGGTAGTGATGATAAAGGGGTTGGAGGAAGGGAGGACGAGTAGACCACGATCATGAAAACCTTTGAAGTAGCGGAGGATTCTCTTGACAGATTTAAGGTGAGGTTGACGGGGTTGACTCATGAATTGATCCACATGATGTACATCGTAGGCTATGTCAGGGTAGGTGAATGTGAGGTACTGAAGGGACCCGACTTGGCAATACTCGATGGGATCAGAAATGAGGTCATCAGTGTTGGCTAAGAGTTGTGTTTTGGAACAACATGTGTGGAGTAGGGCTTGTAGTTCGTCATGCTAAAGTGGTGTAGCAGGTCGATAGTGTATTTGGTTTGGGAGAGGTGAAGGCAGTTATGGGGGGTAGGTGGCTTCAAGGACAATGAAGTAGGAGAGGGGACCAAGGTCACTAAGCTCAAATTTCTTGCTCAAAGTGGTAATGAAGGAAGTGAGTTGGTGTGGGGTGTCTCTAGTAAGAATGATATCATCCACGTACCATACAAGGTAAAAATTACATACTCAGATTTGTAGATGAACAAAGAGTGAAATGAGCCGCTGGAACCAGGGAAGGGGGCTTGTTTGAGACCATAGATGCCCCTTTTGAGAAGGCAAACATATCAGAATGCGTATAATCGGTGAAGCCAGTGTGACACCCTGGCTAATAAAATACTGGGTGATCAGTCCTATAACAAATTAAACAGTAATCTCATCTAGATCATTCTTAGAAACACTGTCAAAAACTTTTTAAAACATACTAACGACCTAGTATTCAAAAGACATAGTGCCAAATTTTATCCTTTTATTTAACATCCAAACAACAACATGTTAAAGAATACATAACTAACCATCATACAGTCACTGAATCAAACAATACTAAAAATGGAATAAATGTAATCCTTGCCGAGACAACCACCGGCTACAATTCAATAACAAACATGAACCACAAGAGTATTAAACTAAGTACAACATCTAACTGAAATAAAATGGAACAACTAGGGCGACATGCCCAAATGAAATACCGATTGCATCCTACTCTCGGAATGAAATGACTGAAGCGGCTACGTCAAAGTCCTGCAACATCCACATGTTCCACAACTATGTAACCCTGTAATAGAACAATACTGGTGTCCCTGTGGCTGGACACCTAAAAGGTTTTGAAAATATTTTATAACAAGGATTAGAACCCAAAACATTTTGAAAATATTTAGCAAGTGAATTTAAATGTAGTAAATTAAAATGTATGAATGATCTTCATATTTAAGTTAGTGACACACACTCTGTTGAGGACACCTCACTCCTCGACTAATGTGCACGCCTAGCGTACCTATACATGACCCATCTAGCTATCTACCCCGTAACTAGTCTTTTCATATCTACATATACATTCAACCTTCCTCACTACTCTACCCCGAGTGAGTTTAGTATACGAGTTATAAGTTATAAGTTATTAATCGCACTAACTTATTAGATTTCTTCTCAGTTAATACCATATAACAATCTCACCAATTATATCATTTATACATTTCACACCATGTATTTTCTCGAATATAAATCCGCCCCATATATACGTATAACTATATCACAACATTCACACTAACTTTTTTTTTAAAGTTATTTCTCATTTAATTCCATATAACCGTTTCACAAGTTATACTATTTATACATTTCACACCATGTATATACCCGTATATAATTCTGCACTATCATATATCTCAACATTCACACGCATGTCGGATATAAATGCTATCACCCACGCGTAGGAGGCGGCCATAGGTCCCCCCGAAAGTGACCGTCCCATACCATGACGTCTCACCCCTAATAACAGATGCTATGATCTGGGGATTATACTCACCTTGCATTCGCTAGCCAGGGGACTCACCCACATCGTACAACTTCCTAAGATAGCATTAATATTGGTATGCTTTACTATAAATAATATTCACACAAATATTTATAAATCATATATATATACTACACATCACCGTATACATATATATATATATATATATAGGCTACAAGTGTACTACATCTATACACCAGCCTAAAACATGCAAGTATATGGTCCGACTTCATTTCAATTAATTATGCCCTAACTAAATTTTATTATCTTGGTGTCACTCTACCAATTATACCCGGACTCTCTCTCTCGGCCCCAAATTCGAAATTCCCGATTCATTATTCGATTCCTTTCAACGAGCTTAGCATCCTCATTAATACATCTTTACAAATTTCTCGCTTTAAGCATTTAACCAACCAGGGGTGGGAATTTAAATTTGAAAAAGGGTTTGTGGAAATAACGTTATTCGAATTACCCGGGATTTTTTCTCTTTTATTCATATCTACCGCCATTGATGAATTGAAGGAACAACGCCCTTCATCATATCCAGCGCCATTGAAGAATTGAAGGAATGGAACCCAAAAATATTTTCACAATTTGCATAAAACTCAAGATTCCAACAAAACCCTAAATTCCCCATTTAAATCCCCACAATTCATCATAAAATTTCAATCAAATAAATTTACCCATTAAAATACAGGGTTCACAACTTCACGAATTAAACCTTAGATCTCTTTGGATTTATCCTCTACTAATCCATGATTAAATTTGTCAATCTCAAACCCTAAATTTAAAATTTGCCCCACGAATCTGTCCAGATTTTTAAAATGCTGTTTTGGGGCATTTTGGAGTCATTTTTAGAGAAAATGCATCACAGAACAAAATTTAGAAAACACAATTTTCTATAGGGCCAAGCGGACAGAATTGCCATTTTCGTAACCTAAACGTCGAAAAATAATTTCTAAAATGACGGTTTAAGTTACCCAATTTCATTCACTTCTTCAAATTCCAAAAATTCTACAATTCAATCATACACATCAAAACCCAATTTAAATATCAACTAACACAAAAACCATATCATCTTATCACACCCACTATGATATGAATAGATAAATACGATTAATTTAGATGCAAGTTAAACCACTTGCCTTAGATTTGTAGAACCAAGTCCTTTGATGAAGATGATGGATTGGAATCAAGGATCTCCTCTTATTCTTGAAGTAATCTTCCAAAATCCTCGAATTCCCTTCTAAGGGTTTTCCTCTTAAGTTCTCCCCAATTTTAGTCTTCTAAAATGACTTTAAGTTGCATTACCCTTTCACAATAATGGTTAAAAACTCAAATTCCGTTTTTGGGCCTATGGGCCTCCTAAAAAGGGCCCAAACTCTTAATTTGGAGCTCAATTATGTCTAAAAATGTCCTGAAGCCCAATATATATTTATGGCCACTCATTTCCAACTATTTTGTCCCATTCGGATTCAACCGTGCCTCAAATTAATTTATAACATTCTCCAAATTCTCGACCTCAAAATGCGGCACAAAATAATCCAAAATATTAAACCTCAATTCGCCAAATTAATAAATTCTTCAAATTTAAAAATTTCTCAAATCATGAATTTATTTCCTCCAAATAAAAAAAATTCCTTTTCTCCCAAAATATTATTTAATTAAGGATCCTTGAATTTACGGGGTGTTACATACATCCCCCCTACAACGGAATTTCATCCTCGAAATTCGAATGAGCCTAGTTCTCCCAGTCTCAACTAGCCCCGCAATCACTTACCATTGCTACACAAAGTTATTAAGAGAATGTAATTAACCAGAATGCCCATACACCATGTACCCGTGTTCAACCGGACGAAATGAAACCCGACTTTTACCAACACTTAAACCATAATATAACTTCGATTCCACAGTTATAACATTCCAAATACCCCTCTCTCGTCATAAGACTACACATATCCACTCTTATGCTAAAAAGGACAACATACACTACCGCGCCCTTACTATCACTAGTTTCCGTGCGCGAAAATAAATCCCAAGCTATATCTCCTTGCTCGACAATAAGTCAACCCAACCTGAATCACCTTAGAAATGTCCCTACTCCCTGGGGTTTCAATTAACAATATTAATACATTAATATGCAACACATTTAATATACATTATCGTATATATACGACGGACCCTATCTCAGGTGAAACCTAGCAATGATATGTCATACCTTGGTACCGCGAACACCCAGTCTTACTATAACTATCTACTATAGTCCCAAACTATATCTACACAGTTGAAACTTCGAAAAACATCCTCGCTACTCCCCTAATTCTCGAAAGTAGAAATAGATGTTATAATGCAACCTTCCTCTTAGAGTACCTTCCACTCTCTTGTGGTTAACACCAAATAACCCCGCTATCCCACAGTACTTACATATATACACTATGGTTATTTTAGCCAACCCATCCACTAATATCCATCTCACTCACGAATCCTAGTGATAGCAAACTGTAGCTTGTGACGCACTCAATGTCACTTCTAAACACAACCACGCTCAATCATTCCAAAATTCGAGGGACAACTTATTCCCATTCTTCCTGAATTTACCCAAAATCATTGTCTTTGCGTCTTCTCCCTGAATCTCCTAAGTATCTGCACAATAGAGACTCTGGCTCCTCCCAGGGTGCCCATACACCCCATATCTCATGCATGATTGCACAAACCTTCGATCATCACATACATAACATATTTATCCCAAGTTTGCCCCCCCACATTCTCAGTGTGGATATATCCTCAAAATGGTCCTGATGACCTTACAATTTACTATTCAATTCTTCCCAATATTACCCCACCTATCAACTTGTGCTGCAAAACTTCACAGTGTTTCTCTCGCAACACTTCCCGGCTCCACCAGAGCTATATCTTAGTGCCTCTCTGCTCAACGTATTGTCTGCGCACGTTCACCAATTATCATTAAATCTGATGACCTAGAATCCAATGACGTCTTCACACTTTTGACATTTTATTAAGGCTTATGCGTATAACACCTCACAACAAAGTCCTAAAAATCTTTTCCCAATGCTCTATTCCTTAGCATTGTCGGTCCTCGATTTTTGCAGAACCCAAAGCATATCCCTGAGAGTCTCAAGCCTTGCCCCTATACTCACAAGTTTATTATGGACTCCCGCATCTCTAAAGGAGTCATATACTACTATGCTCGTACTATCACTAAGCCCTCAGCACTAAATATTAATAACGAGCTAAATCTCTCCGTTCCACGGTAACCCAACATACCCTGAATCCCATCAGTAAGAGTCATGCTCACCAAAATCCAATATAACTAGACAATTGTACTTCTGAAGTCTACTTCACAAGATATTGTCACGGGCTGACCCTCTTTCAGGTGAGATGTATCAAGTAGAATATACATCCTACACTGAAATAATAAACACGGTAGCCTTGCTATGATCGCCCACCATTTCGAACTCGTCCGTACCCAAGATAAAACCATACCTTGAATATCACCTCTCAGAGGAGTTAGTCCATAAGAAATATATCGTCTCAATGTACCCACCCATTCCTTTCAGGTTGAATCGAAGGGTATCCTGCTACTCAATGGTAAAAATGCACATACTAGTGATATTAACGATACTTCCACTAAATCCATTGATCACGCTAATTTAGTACTAATACATTACCGTGAAGCACTCGCATCACACAAAATAGACCTCAATAATCTCGGAATAAAACTTGTAGTTTCAGTTTCCCATAACACTACCGGCTCAACGGTTATTAGACATAAATCCCGCTTCCTAACCAAACCAAAAACTTCTCCAATAGATGTCCCTATTAGGCATCTGGCTCTTGTTCCCCGACTTTCCGCGGACAAGATCCATCTATGCGTTTTTACTCTTTCACACATAAGACACCTTTCTGTGTCATTCCCCTTTGTCCTTTTTCTGGCCCCACCAACCATGTTAGGGTTTTCCTTCTCACCGACCTGGTAGTCTTGACCCTGATTGCTACCCTAATTGTCCCTTTGGATCCGCTGATCCAATAGACATGTTACTGACCTTGACGGCCCTAACTAAACCCACCGTCACTTGGTAGAAATTTTATTAATCTCAATCATAAATCTGGGTCCCCTACTGGGTATTCCTTCCCTTTGAACCTTACTAGCACTAAAAATCCAATCTTACTCCTCTAATAGATTTTCCAACTCCCTTAGCTCCCCTCTCTCGAGAGCATTGATACAAATGGGATCGTACAACCATGACGACAACGACACCAGTCATCCTAGTAGGACCTCCTACTCATTCTTGTATATTCTACCAATGGGTTTATTATTAACTTATAACCCTACTTGATTCTCCGTATCCCTCTCATCGGTTACGAAGTTTGCGAATTTCGTCAACTTTCCTTACCATCCGGCCACTGTCTGACCCTTTTTCGAAAGATTACTGAAATTTCTCTTGTCTCTCAATTTAACTTCTAGTGAGGGGATTCATAATAATCCGCACCCCAAATTTCTCATTATTCTGGGTATCTCCCCATGAATGTGGTGATGGGATCCCATCACACCATAATTCTTCTAAGAGCAAACTTATTTTCCCAAAGTTTTGAATTAAGTGTCACTACACTCCCCTACATGTGATCCTAATTGAATGTTCTATACCCATTGGTAAATCACTCTTCCACACCTTCCTCGAATTCTAGCGGATTGTTCTTCTAAAATAAACTTCGACCCTCACCCCTTGTCGTCTACACTTGGGGTCTTAACATTGCACCATCGTCCTTCACAATGGTTCTTGCTCAAACTACTGCTCCCCAGCGGTTACTCTAACTTCAATTATTCGAACAATATGGCGACTTCTACTGCGTCATTATTCCCAGATTACTCCATGACTTCTGTCGAGTCCTCTCTCCTGCACTCCTAACATCCCCGCTTGTCGTTCTATGATGTTCGATCTGCCACGCTCTACCGAAACCGTATATGAATCACATGAACTATGCCCTATAGTAGAAGAACCTAAACCTAATACGTGAAGGAATACAACAACCCTATAATAAGGCTCTATATCAAAGAACGCTACGCTGAAACGTGAAAAGCCGCACAGAACCTAAGGACACTAGAACCTGATGTTGTGATACCATCTGTGACACCCCGCCTAATAAAATACCGGGTGATCAGTCCTATACCAAATTAAATAGGAATTTCATCTGGGTCATTCTTAGCACCAGTGTCGAAAACTTTTTAAAACTTACTGACCGCCTAGTATTCAAAAGACATGGTGCCAAATTTTATCTTTTTATTTAATATCCCAACAACAACATGTGAAAGAAAATATAACTAACCATCATACAATCACCGAATCAAACAATACTAAATATGGAATAAATGTAATCCTTGCCGAGACAACCACCGGCTACAATTCAGTAACAAAAATGAACCACAAAAGTATTAAACTGAGTACAACATCTAACTGAAATAAAATGGAACAACTAGGGTGACATGCCCAAATTAAATATCGATTGCATCCTACTCTCAGAATGAAATGACTGAAGCGGCTACGTCAAAGTCCTGCAACATCCACATGTTCCACAACTGCGTAACCCTGGAATAGAACAATATTGGTGTCCCTGTGGCTGGAAACTTAAAAGGTTTTGAAAATATTTTATAACAAGGATTAGAACCCAAAAAATTTTGAAAATATTTAGCAAGTGAATTTAAATGCAGTAAATTAAAATGCATGAATGCTTTTCATATTTAAGTTAGTGTTGCACACTCTTTTGAGGACATCTCATCCCTCGATTAATGTGCATGCCTAGCGTACCTATACATGACCCATCTAGCTATCTACCCCATAACTAGTCTTGTTATATCTACATATACATTCAACCTTCCCCACTACTCTACCCCGAGTGAGTTTACTATACGAGTTATAAGTTATTAATCTCACTAACTTATTACATCTCTTCTCAGTTAATACCACATAACAATCTCACCAATTATATGATTTATACATTTCACACCATGTATTTTCACGTATATAAATCCCCACCATATATACGTATAACTATATCACAACATTCACACTAACTTTTTTTTAAAGAGCTATTTCTCATTTAATTCCATATAACCGTTTCACAAGTTATAGTATTTTATACATTTCACACCATGTATATACCCGTATATAATTCTGCACTATATATACATATCAAATGTCTCAACATTTACACGCATGTCGGATATAAATAGTTCCCACCGAAACTGACTGTCCCATACCATGACGGCTCACCCCTAATAACAGACGCTATGACCTGGGGATTATACTCACCCCGCATTCACTAGCTAGGGGACTCACCCACAAATTGCAACTTCCTAAGATAGCATTAATATTGGTATGCTTTACTATAAATATTATTCACACAAATATTTATAAATCATATATATATATATATATATATATATATATATATATATTAAATGTAGGCTACCGGTGTACTACATCTATACACGAGCCTAAAACATGCAATTATATGGTTCGACTTACTTTCAATTAATTATACCCTAATTAATTGTCATTATTTTGGTGTCACTCTACTAATTATCCCAGACTCTCTCTCTCTCGGCCTAAAATTTAAAATTCCCGATTCATTATTCGAATGATTTCAATGAGATTAGCTGTAACACCCCGTAATTTTGAGGATTTAATATTTAATTATTTTTGGGAGTCATAAAAGTATTTAAATTAGAGAAACTTAAATTTATGGTTTGGAGAATTTATTAGAGTGAGAAGAATTATTTACAATTGGCGACTTTAAGTTAAATTGTCCGAATTAATGTGTGTCGCATTTTGAGGTTGAAATTTGAAAATGACAAAAAAGTACTTCGAATGACAATTCTGAGTGCGCGGTTGAGTCCGGATGGGTCGAGAAAGTCAGAAAAGAGTGCCCGGGGGTAGTAATTGTGTCTCGGGGTATTTTGGGCATAGCCGGGCCCACACGGGGTGGTTTGGGCTATTTTAATTAGGCCCATATGTACAAAAATGGGATTAAGGGTTTTTAGCTAATTGAGGGACTATGAACGACAGTTAACACAAATTCTAAACCTAGGGCTTGAGAGGGAATTTGGGGGAAAGCAAATCCAAAGCCAATTGGGGATTTTTGGAACCAAATTAAGGGACTACACCAACGGATCAGACTCTACGAATAATTTCAGGCAAGTGGTTAACTGTTGTGATTCCTAAATTGATGATAATCAATTCATATCATAGTGTGTGTATATGAAAATTCATTTTGGGTGTGTAACCATAATTAAAATTAGGTTTTCTGAAATTAGAGTAATGGTTAGATTTAATTACGCAAAGGATGTTAGGTCATGATTTAGGACTGTTAAGATTAAATTGTAGAGTGGATTACAATATGTATTAGTGATTAAATGGACTGAATATGGTGGGGTCGGATTTGGTAGAACGAGACCCGGGTGAAAAACTCAAATCGGATATACTTAGGGTTTTGTATAAATTTGTTGATGGATTAAGGTCTCTAGGGTGTTTAGATCCTTTTCTTGTGTGGAGATTATGTTGGTTGTGTTTTGGGTAAAGGTTTGGGAAGAAACAAAAGCTTCAGGGTTCGTTAATGGATGAAACAGCAAGCCGAGGAAGACGATCACCTGTTCGATCGATCGATCGACCCAGGGGGATCGATCGATCGATGGTCCCAGGATTTTGACAGTTTTGCCAGTTTTATGTATAAAAGGAAATTTTAGTTTAGATTTTTCCCCCACTTGTTATGTAGTGATAAATTCACACGTGGCATATATTCCTTAACAATTATAGGGTGATATAATTGGGTTTAGGAGGGTGAAAATTGTATGTCATGAGATGCACGAATTTTCGCAAATAATTCATAAGTATTGATGTTGGGCCGAGGAATAATATTCGGGTATTGTAGTTGGGTGACGCTACATTATTAAAGGAATTGAGGTGAAATAAATCAGTTATGGAGAAAAATATAAACTCGGAAAATATTAAGTTATGGACCAAGTGAGCGAGTCCGGGTATAATGGTTGGGCGACACCAAGTATTAAATTAATTGATGGGTTAATCAATTAGATTAGAGTCGGGCTGTAGGCTCGGGAAGGAAATAAATTAATTGATGTGGTAATTAATTAAATTATAGTCAAACTGTAGACTCGGGAAGGTAATAAATTCATTGATGTGCTAATAAATTAAATTAGGGTCGGACCACAGACTCGGATTGGTAATAATTAATTAATGTGTAAATTAATTGAATGAGAGTCGGACCACAGACTCGGTTGAGTATTAATTAATTAATGTGTAAATTAATTAAATGAGAGTCGGATCATAGACTTGGCGAAAATATTATATTAATTTAGGTGTGAACTAAATATATTAGAGTCGGACCATAGACTCGGGAAGATGATAAATTATTAAGTGAGATAATTGATTAAGTTGAGTCTGGCCAGAGACTCGGGAAATTACAGGCTAATGTTATGGGTTTTGAGTACATGGTAAAGTCGGGGTTATATTATATATATACGGTGTAGTGATAGTATATATATGTGTGTGTGTGTGTGTGTGCGTGTGTGTGTGTGTGCGTGTGTGTGTGTGTATTTATTATGTGTGATATTAAATATTAGTGATTAGATATTTATTTAATTTATATACTCTAGTGCTATCAAGGGAGGTTGCGCGATGTTGGTGAATCCCCTAGCTTGAGGAGTATGGTGAGTATATCCCAAGGTCATAGCGTCCGGTATATGAGTGAGGAGATTATCTAACTTTCAGGGAAGGAATATGACCGCCTCCACTTCGTTTATGTTTTAGTACAGGTTGGTGAGCGATTCTAACTTGGGTAACTAGGTTATGTAAGCACACCTAGTGAGATAGCACTTTAGAGGGAATCATCCGGTGAGGGTATACTCGGAGGGATGGATATACGTATGATATATGTGTGGATGTTTTAGTAATGGTACATATATAATGGTATTAAATATTATATGCGGGTAATAATAAAGTGTGTGATGTATTTACTTTATATAACTTGTGTCACTGTTATATGGTATTATTTAAGAAGGAATTAATTAAGTTAATTGGTGAGACAACTAATACAACTAGGTGGGGTTAAGGTAACCATTAGGTGTGCACAATAGTGGAGGGGGTGAGAATGTCCTCAAGAGACTGCGACACTAACTTAAATATGAAGCGCATTCATGCATTTTAAATTACGGCAGTTAATTCACTTGCTAAATATTTTCAAAATGTTTTGGGTTCTAATCCTTGCTATAAAACTATTTTCAAAACCTTTTAGGTGTCCAGCCACAGGGACGCCAGGATTGATATTCTATTCCAGGGACACGGAGCTGCAACATATGTGGATGCTAGCAGGAATTTGGATTAGACGCATCGCTCATTCATTCCTAGAGTAGGAATCATTTATTAGTTTCAGTTTTATTTAGGGATTCTCGCCCACAGTACAGTTTTCAGATGTATTTTATTCAGGTTTTGGATGTTTGTATTGGATTATTTCACTTTGGTGGCCGATGGTTTATTTGGCAAGTTGTTTTATTAATTATTCAGTTGATTTTATTCAGTTGTGTGAATGGTTTATATTTAATTCCGTATGTATTGTCTTGTTAATTAAAAAGTTAAAATTTCGCACCAGCTTTTGGAATACTAGGTGGTTAGTAAGTTTTAAAAAGTTTTCGACAGTGATGCTAAGGATGAACCAACTGGGATTCCTATTTTAATTTGGTATAGGACTCATCACCCAGTATTTTATTAGGCGGGGTGTCACAGATGGTATCACAGCATCAGGTTCTAGTGTCCTTAGGATCTTTGCAGCTTTTCATGTTTCAGCTTAACATTCTTTGAGATAAAGCCCTATCATAGGATTGTTTTATTCTTATACGTATGCGCATTTACGTTCTTCTTCCAATTATTTTATACTTGAGGGTGAACTCATACGATTTTATTCTCATTCCAGATGCCACCCAGGAGAGAGAGCAGCTAGGGCAGCAGGGGGAGATGAGACTAGAGAGGCTCATCAGGAGCAAGAGTTATCGCAGCAACTGCCAGAGATGATTTTGGCAGCACAGGTAATCGAATTAGTGACGCAGGCAGTCGAAGCGACGATGGTCGCAATGGCAAGGTACTTTCCACGAGATCAGCAACAAGTGTTTGTGGCACCAGATGTTCTAGCCCACCCGGGGCCATCGGGGTGGCAGAAAGTATGAGAGGTCTTTTAAGGGCCATCCACCAGAGTTTCGAGGGGGTTCAGATGTGGTACTGGCATGTTAGTGGAAGAGAGATATTCAGCGTCACCTACGCATGGTAGATTGCAATGAGGTGCAGAAGCAAATTCTAGCCACTTTTAGGTTAGTGGGAGCAGCTCTACAGTGGTGGGAGTCGATCACAATAGTTGAGGAAAGGGATACATTAACTATTGCAGAGTTTTGGGTGCGGTTGATCGCAAGTATTTTCCGCCAGCAGCTGAGACTGAAATGAGGAGGAAATTTAGAGAGGTGACTCAAGGGGGTCGTTCAGTGGCCGATTACGAGGAATAATTCACTCGTTTGGCAAATTTTCTACCAGATGAGGTAAGAGATTAAGAGAGAAATAAAGAAAGGTTCATGGAGGGGTTAGTCTGGAGGATCAGACAACATTTGATTGGTAATCCCGCGTTAGTAGCTTATACAGATGCTGTTAGTGCAACACTTCTGCACTATCAGGAATATCTCTTCCAGGTGAAATGAAGTAAGAGGGGAGTGGAAACCAGCCTGTCGGATAAAGCAGGAGGGAACAGTACCAGTGGGGTATCACAGCAGTAGACAGGGGGAGATCAGGGGCAGGATTTATGGCAGGGAAATCATGCCAAACGATTTAGAGTTGGAGGCTATCGATAGGATGGCCAGGAATTTCGACAAGGCCAACAAGGAAGTGATCAGTGGCAGGGTGAATTTATTGGAAGGTCTTTCATTTGTGGGGAAACAGGACACATGAAGAGGGATTGTCCAAAGCATGGCATGGGTCAACTACAGGACGAGGTCTTGGATGTACAGCCACTACGACAAGTCATGGGTACGGGCAGTGGGAAGCTGCTTAGGAAACCGAGGATCAGCCATTGCAGCTAGAGTATGGAGGTAATTATCTTTTATCCTATGGGCATGGGCTATGTCTTGGGTGACAGTGAGGATGCCACAAGATAAGAATTATTTTCATTAGAGTTCGCGGGTAAGTCAAATTTAGTGGGTGCGCTGGCTGTAGCAGCCATAATATGTAGATAATTTCCGTGGGGTAGCGGAGTTCTTTCGTGTTATCCACGGGAGAGTGGAGGTTTACACTGAGAGAAGGTTTGAATTATGCGAGGGTTTACGAATTTCGAGAATTATGGGAGTAGGGTTGATAATTTTCCTAAATATCGGCTGGATAGCGATAGGTGTGAACTATTGTGGAGAGTGAGGGTAAGTTTTGGTGTTCGCGACACCAGGGTATGATCGGTACTAGGTATCACCTGAGAGGGCATCTAGCCAATATATATGTGTATATATGTTGTATTGTGCGGTGCGATAGACACAAAGTTAGGTCTTCTGTTCCCGCATTTTTATCCGGGGGAGTAGGAGTGTTTACTGAAGTGAATCAGGGTGGTTAGAATTATTTTAGAGAAGGGAGAGTGATTGGGCATAAATATTGTATATTTATTCCCCTAATTTCAGTACATTTGTGAACCCGAGTGATGTAACATATATGGATTTGATTCACATTTATGCTACTAACCTTCGTGGCGAGTATTTCGTGTTTCGTGCTTCTCTTATTGGTTTTACAGGTTAATTATGCAAGCAGTGCAAAAGAGGAAGCAAGACAGTGGAAGAAAAGCTAAGAAGGCAAGTTCAAGGGCAATTCGGTAATTTTTCAGCCCGATCCGAAAGAAGAAGCCAACTGGAAAGTTGAAGATCTCGGAACAACGAGAACACTGGAAGAAACGGCACCCAAATCCGAGCTACGGTTGAAAAGTTATGCTCAGTTGAAGTTGAAGAAAAATCCAAGAAAAGCCAGAAAAATGCTAAGTGTTGAACTCCAGGCCAGCATACATTCGCGAACCCCAAACTGAACCAGTTCGGGGGGGCGAACCGGTTTGCAGGTACACCCGAACCGGTTCGGGGTACCTGATACGCGAATTTTGTCTTTTATGCTGATTGGTTCCCAAGTCTCCTATTAGGTTTTAAACTCTCCAATATTGTAGGGAACGGAGGTAACAACTAAGAGGCAGCCATTAGGAGTAGTTTTACTCAGTTTTTGATAGATAAGAAGAAGGAGAAACATCTAGGAACATCAAAGGAATTATTTGCTTCAAGATTCAATTGTTAAGGGTTTGTTTTCAAGTTTTAATTCAAGATTCAATATTTTTGTCGTTGTTCTTGCATGCTTAGTTTTTGTAGTCGATTCAATTTGTTTTCGCATTCATAATACGTATTTATATGCTTCTAGTTAGTTTCATCATGAATTCCTCAACATGCAACGTTACTATTTCATGCATTAGTCAATTTAACATGTCCGGCTAGGTTTTAAAAGGTTGGGATGCATGAACCCAACCTGATGTGTTAGTGCATGTGTCTAACGTTAATCCGATGAATTTAACGATTGATTCTGATCGTATCGCATAATTACATAATAATTGTGGATCTTTATATCTCGTTTGCCTCTGGGTACTCGTGATGATTTAGAGTACAATTTGAATGCAATTATCGCGATACGGATTTACTCATCCTCAGATTAGGTATGACGAGGGCTTGAACCTCGTATACATAATGCTTGGGAGTCTTAAATTCCGGGTCGGATTAATCGGATAAATTTATGATTGACGTTGTCACTACATTACACTAGGATTGGGGGATTGTATTCCCATCCTATTTTCTCCTCATTTAGGTTCAAAAAGTTTCAATTTAACTCTTCATTCTTCATTTAGATAATTTAGTTAGTTGCATATTTTATCATAATTTCATAATTGCTTTTAGTTTAATCAATCCCAAAAACCAAAACCAAATCTTTTCTTTTCCTTTTTAGAGTCATCATTAGGATTCCTCCGTCTTATCCCGTCGTCACAACTCCGTTGTCCTTTTTCCCTGAGGATCGATACCCGACTTGTCGGATTATTACTTGAACGACAGGCTTGCACTTGAGCCTAGAGAGTACACACTTTAGAGACACATTCTGAGTCGTGTCAAGTTTTTGGCGCCGTTGCCGGGGATTTAGGTAGACTTAGGATTAAAGTGAGCCAATCCAAAGCGTTGACCAAAAATTCAAAAAAAAAAAAAAAAAAAAAAAAATTCACCACCATCTCTCACAAGCTTAATGCAAAATTCCGAAACCACTCCCACACCCCATAATACTCCAACCAGCATTCACGAAAATCCACTTGTTGAGTATAATCCCGATAGTCCCCACACTCCGAACGCCCCACAGTTCTGGATCCCACCTCCCACACCGTCGCAGTCAATCTCTAGTAACACTCCCTTCTCCTTCATAGGACACACTTCGAGCACACCTAGTGAGAGCACCGAGTCGTCAAGTGAGAGAGAGATGTCGCAACATAGTAATGCACCTACCGGTGAGGAAGAACTTCCGTATCGCCCGTTGAGAGAGTTCTTATATCCTGAGCGCACTGTCACTCCGGGATGCATTATACTCCCGTATAATGCCGGGCAGTTCCGTTTCAAAAATGGAATGATCCAGACGCTACCACATTACCATGGTATGGATTCTGAAAAGCCATACCTCCATATAAGGGAATTTGAGGACGTGTGTGATACTCTCAATGATCAAACCTGCACACAAGAGGTAATCCGCCTCAAACTCTTCCCCTTCTCGCTTAAAGATAAAGCCAAAGCTTGGCTATGTTCTTTACCTCCAAGCTCGATTCCATCCTGGAATGAGCTACAGTATAAATTTCTCAAGAAATTCTTCCCAACACATCGAACAATCTCTATCAAGGCTCAAATTCAAGCATTTAGACAACATGAAAATGAGCCATTCCATCGATGTTATGAACGTTTCAACGAGTTAGTGGCTTCATGCCCCCATAATGGATTTGATCCATCGCAAATCATCTCCTTTATCTATAATGGGTTAAATCTTAACTCCAAACAACTTGTTGAAACTATGGGAAGCGGTCCATTTGTCGATCTAGATGCCCATGATGCTGATCTTCACATGAGGTATGTCGCCGAGACTACCCAATCTTGGGATACCTCTGACCCGAACGTTCAAAATCGAAATCGACAACCCACCACTGCCCCATCGGCGTCCGGCCTATTCCACGTAGATAAGAATTCTATGACGGACAGTCGGTTGGACACCATGGAGAAAGGATTGCGAGACTTATGTGAGATAGTTGGATCTATCCAAAATCCTATCGTGAAGGTGTGTGCGATTTGTGAGGGGGGACATTCAACTGAGGAATGTCCGACGATACCCGCCTACAAAGTAATGTTGCAGGAGCAAGTTAGTGGTGTAGGAGGTTTTAAGGGTAATTTCGGTGCCCCGCATGGGAATTCATACAACCCTTCATGGAAAAACCATCCCGGTTTTAGCTACGGGCAACAACATGCCGCAATGAACCCTCCTTCGCATGTTGCCCCACCTCCACCACAACAATTTCAACAAGCTCCACACATTCAAGAACATGTGCAAGCACCACCACCTCATGGAAACTATATCCCTCCACAGCGGAGGACTCTCGAGGATACCATGAATCAATTCATTGCAAGCCAGACTACAACCAATGCCAAATATGATCGTCTGATCGGCGACATAAATGCAAATCTGTCAAAAATACAATCCTCGTTGAGTGTTCAAGAGAAGGGCAAGTTCCCTGCCCAAGGCCAACGACCTCCCCAAGGTCAAACTAGTGTTAGCTCCACCTCCACTGAACATCAGGAGCAATGTCAAGCAGTGACCACTCTTCGTAGTGGAAGAGTCGTTGATTTATCACCTCCTCCACACGACACAACAAAAGACAAGGAGATTTCACCCGGCACGAAAGAGGCTGAAGATGTCCCCTTGAACAAGAGTGACAAGGAAGACACTAGTGAGCCTGAGGTAGTAGTGAAACCACCCTCCGCAGCACCATTTCCTCGAAGGTTGATTCCCGCTCAAAAAGGGAATCCACGTGATGAAGTGCTAGAAGTACTTAAGCAAGTCAAGCTGAATCTACCATTTCTTGACGCCATCAAACAAATTCCAGCTTATGGAAAAGTTATCAAAGATTTGTTGATGGTAAAAAGGAAGATAAAGGTAAAAAAGAACGTATTTCTAGCCCAGAACCTGAGCTCCATTCTACTAAATGATCTCCCACCTAAATTCAAAGATCCCGATGCACCCACTATATCCTGCATCATTGGAGATAATAAAATTGAGAAAGCCTTACTTGACTTGGGAGCAAGTGTAAACATACTCCCTTACTCCATCTACAGGCAACTTGATTTGGGCGACCTCAAGCCCACAAAGGTCACTCTCCAATTAGCGGATCGATCAGTGAAGATTCCACGAGGCATAGTCGAGGACGTGATTGTCCAAGTTAACACTTTCTGCTTCCCGATGGATTTTGTAATTTGGGACACGGAGCCCTCCTTCAACTCGAGCAATCATGTTCCCATCATCCTTGGGCTCCCTTTCTTGGATACATCTAATGCAATCATCAATACAAGAAATGGGCGAATGTAACTCACTTTTGGGAACATGACCTTGGATACTAATATCTTTCACATAGCCCAAAATGCAGGGGAGGAAGATGATCTTCACGCGGTGAGCCTTATAGACGAGGTAGTAGAAGAGTACTTTGAGGAAACTTTCTGTGGCGACGCTTTAGAGTCCTGTTTAGCGACAAGCTATGAGTGTGAGGGGACGTATACCCACTTCAAGAGGGAGGTTGAGAGAATTACTCGATGAGAGTACGTCGGACGAGGACGTGAGAGAGGTTAATTGGGTTTCTAGGTTCGAGGAATTACCTCCGAGGGATACACACATGGCTCCCTCGAGTGAAAAATTTCCAACCCTCGAACTAAAGAAACTCCCCTCCCATGTCAAATATGCATACCTAGGAGAGGATGAGACATTTCCTGTTGTTATCTCCTCTATCCTAGATGAAGGGCAGGAGGGTAAACTGTTGAGAATTTTGAGGAAGAACCAAAGTGCTTTTGGTTGGTGCATCGCTGATTTGAAGGGGATAAGTCCTCTGATTTGCACTCACAAGATTCATCTCGAAGAGGATGTGAAGCCCTCTAGAGAAATGCAAAGAAGACTGAACCCCAACATGAAAGATGTTGTGAGAACCGAGATCATTAAATTATTGGATGCCGGGATTATCTACCCAATTTCGGATAGCAAATGTGTGAGCCCTATTCAAGTCGTCCCGAAGAAGTCGGGTATGACTGTGATTGAGAATGCTAAGGGAGAGCTTGTTCCCCAACGCACCACCATCGGTTGGCACGTTTGCATTGATTACCGGAAACTCAATGCGGGAACTAGGAAAGATCATTTCCCCTTGCCATTCATTGATCAGATGCTTGAGAGAGTTGCAGGCCACCCTTATTATTGCTTCCTTGATGGTTATTCCGGATATAACCAAATTGAGGTAGATGTACTTGACCAAGAGAAGACGACCTTCACTTGACCTTTTGGTACGTTTGCCTACAAACGTATGCCATTTGGCTTGTGTAATACACCTGCGACTTTTCATAGGTGCATGTTGAGCTTATTTAGCGACATGGTCGAGAGAGGACTCGAAGAGTTCATGGACGATTTCAGCGTTTTTGGCACCTCTTTCGATCATTGTTTGGACAAGTTGGAGAAAGTACTTACCCGATGTGTGGACAAAAACTTAGTGCTGAATTGGGAGAAGTGCCATTTCATGGTCACCGAGGGAATAGTTCTTGGCCACATTGTTTCATCCAACGGAATAGAGGTTGATAGGGCTAAGATAGATGTCATAGCTGATCTTCCCCCACTGAAATCGCTGAAAGATGTGCGCTCTTTCCTGGGCCACGCGGGGTTTTATCGAAGGTTCATTAAGGACTTTAGCACCATCGCTAGGCCCTTAAGCAACCTACTTATGAAGGACAACCCATTTGAGTGGACAGAGGCATGCCAAAGCTCCTTTGATAAGTTGAAAAACATGCTAGTGTCCGCTCCCATCATGCAAGTTCCGAATTGGTCCTTACCATTCAAACTTATGTGTGACGCAAGCGATTACGCGATCGGGGCCGTTTTGGGCCAACGTAAAGATAAGCAAGCTTATGTCATCTACTACGCTAGCCGGACTCTTACCGGACCTCAACTCAACTACTCTACCACAGAGAAGGAGTTGCTAGCGGTAGTCTTTGCCCTCGATAAGTTCCGTTCCTATCTCATTGGTTCTCCCATTACAGTTTTCACCGACCACGCGGCTTTAAAGTATCTACTTGCGAAGAAAGACGCCAAGCCGCACCTCATAAGGTGGATCCTACTCCTACAAGAGTTCAATCTCTCCATCAAGGATAAGAAAGGAGTAAAAAACGTCATTGCCGACCATTTATCTCGGCTTTCGTCCGACGTACCTAGTGATCCCATACCCATAGACGAGCATTTTCTGGATGAGCAACTATTTGCTACTTCTTCGTATCCCTGGTTTGCGGACATAGTGAACTATCTTGTCACGGGAGCCGTCCCTCCCGATTGGACACCGCAAGATAAGAAGAGGTTTCTTAATTGGTCGCGCATGTTCTTTTACGATGATCCTTTCCTCTTTAAATATTGCGCCGACCAAATCATCCGACGATGTGTACCGAATGACGAGATCCCGAAAGTCATCCAGTTTTGTCATTCGGAAGCATATGGAGGCCATTTTTCGATGAAAAAGACGGCCGCTAAAATTCTGCAATGCTGCCTCTATTGGCCCACAATCTTCTGGGATGCAAATGACGCTTGCAAGTCATGCAATAGGTGCCAACGAATGGGAGCCATTTCTCGACGCGACATGATGCCCCTTACCCCCATACTCATCATCGAGATATTTGATTGTTGGGGTATTGACTTCATGGGTCCCTTCCCACCGTCCTTTGGTTTCCTATACATCCTAGTCATGGTAGACTACATTTCTAAATGGGTAGAAGCTATAGCTACTAAGACTAATGACAACAAAGTGGTGATAAAGTTCCTACAGGAACACATACTTTCTCGCTTCGGTGCACCGAAAGCAATAATTAGCGATAATGGCACGCACTTTTGCAATAGGCCATTCGAGAAGCTCATGAGAAAGTATGGCGTCGTCCACAAGGTTGGGACGACATATCACCCACAGACAAATGGACAGGCTGAGCTAGCGAATCGGGAGATCAAGAACATTCTTGAAAAGACCGTAAATCCTACCCGGAAAGATTGGTCCCTTAGATTGACCGATGCACTTTGGGCCTATCGTACCGCATTTAAGAATAAACTTGGCATGTCTCCTTTACATTTTGTGTATGGAAAACCTTGCCACCTTCCTGTTGAGCTCGAGCACAAAGCGTATTGGGCAATTAAGCAATTGAACTATGCTTTGGACAAATCCGGTGAAGCCCGAAAGCTTCAATTGAATGAGCTAGAAGAACTACGCAATGATGCGTATGAGAATGCCAAAATATCAAAAGAAAGGATGAAACTTGCTCATTATAGCATCATTCGACGAAAAGAGTTTCATCCCGGGCAAAAAGTTCTTCTCTACAACTCTAGGCTTCACCTCTTTCCAGGCAAGTTGCGGTCACGATGGTCCGGCCCGTTCGTCGTAAAGACCGTTTTTCCCCATGGAGCTGTTGAACTAGATGATTTAAAAGGGGAAAACACGTTCAAAGTAAATGGACAACGCCTAAAGACATATCTCGAGGCGTGTGCAGAAGAGGTCGACACAATTTGGTTGTCGGACCCCGTTTACGGGGTCAATTGAGCTGAGAAAGTGAGGTCGTCGCACCCCCGACGCGTATGGGGTGAATTTGTATGTATAGTAGTCATGTGTGAATAGGTGAGTTAGGAGTCAGGAGCCTGAGTTACAAAAGATATCGATTAGCACGCATTTCGAAGGAGCAAGTACGTATCACGATGTTGAATTCGAGGAATTTTTAGGGAGCCCTAGGGTCTAGAAGGTTTGTAGGGGCCTTATGCACAAGTTAGAGGATGAGAGAGCACTTTGAAATGGAGAGAAGAGTGATTTCCAGCGTTCGGACCAGCTTGCTACCCCGAACCCCAACTTGAACCGGTTCGGGGATGGGCGAACCGGTTCGCAGGTACACCCGAACCGGTTCGGGGTACCTGACAGATTCTTCCCCCCTTCTTTTCCAAATTCATCCCCTTCCCTCCATTCTTTTACCCTTCTTCCCCCCTCGTTTTTCTTCCCTCCAAATACTTCCCTCCTTCCCAAATTCATCCCAATTCACTCCCTCCCTCCTCTCCTTCCCAACCTTTCATATTTCCCACTAAAAATCCACCCCTTCAAACCTATAAATACCCCACCACCCCTCCTCAATTTCTCACACCAAAACACTCTCCCTCACTACTTTCTCTCCCATATTCTCTCACATATTTCCTCCCTCTCTCTCCCTCTTTCCGTCAATATGCCGCGCCAACGCCGCCCCAACCTCCGCCCAAAGAAATATGATGATACCACCATCCTTTATGACCCGGGTAAGAGGGTCTTTCGATGCATCCAAGAACGTCATTGGGCCGAGCACTACTTCTCGCATACGCGCCCCATTCACATTGAACATTTCGTGGATTGGGACCACCTTCCGGGCGATGTCACCGCCCTATTTGATCGCCGCGGGTGGTGCTCTTTCCTCGCCCCTATGAGCAATAACGTGTTTGATGCCGCCATTCGCCAATTTTATGCGACCTTGGTTCGCAAATCCTCCACACTTCACGAGGCATACCTTGACGGTATCACCATTCCCTTCTCAGTGGCCATCATCGCACGCAAAATGCGTGCCAAAGGGGTGATCCTCCCCGTGCCCTTCCAATACCCCAACAATAGTGCCCCCCACACAAAAGAAGAATGCATTGCCCGCATGGCACCCGGGGTGGAATGGGCACGCGAATCCTTTCCTATTGGTGGTTTGGCCGCCACGGTGCGCTTCACGCACCTCATTGCTTGTGGGGCCATCCACCAAACCACTAATGACTCGGTGGTCCGGTTACGTCACGCCAATTTCCTCTACTATTTTTTGGACCCCGAGAGCTCCATCAACCTTGCCCAGCTCTTCTATGCGGATATCATCAATGCCGCTTACGATGAATATGGCAAAGCTGCACTCCCGTACGCCCGTTTCATTACGGAGCTATTGATGGAAGTTGGAGTGGATGACCTCGGGCAACAAATTCGCCTTCCTCGCCCCATAGGCGGCACGTCTACCACTCGAAGTGAGCGCAAAATGCTCGTAGCTCACCCCGACCGTCCCATTCTCGAAGAAGATGTGCCCGAGGAAGCTCATGACGACCCGATGATGGACGTCGACGAGGAAGAATTTGAGGATGATGAGGAGGATTCCGATTTTGAGCCCCCCGGGGCAAACTTTGATAGTCGCCTTTCGGCGGTTGAGTCCCGTCTCGACGGGTTCATCAACCAATACAATCAAGACCAAGTGGCTTACCGGAGGGACACTCGGATGATGTACCAACTCCAAGTCCACCTTCACCAACTCAACTTCGGCGGTCCTCCTCCCCCCTTCTATTATGACCCCTATGATCCGAATGCACCCTCCACCTCCCACCCACCTCCACCATGATCTATCATTGTTTTTATATTTTAGTGTAATTGTTAGTGGTGGTAGGGCTTTAACATTGTTCACAGTTGTTTCCCCATTTCTCATGTAACACGCGCTTCTCATTGTTATACTACAAGCTTGCAATTTTTTTTTATTTGTTTGTTTTATTTTTCCGCACTTATTATTCGCTTTGAGGACAATGCAAAAGTCTAAGTTAGGGGGGGTCACAAGTGCGTATTTCTAAAACTTCACAAATTTTCAAAATGCCCAAAAATTTCCAAAAAAAAAATAAAAAATCATAAAATTTTGAAAAATCCAAAAATATTTTTGTTCAAAATAAATAAAAATTGGAATTCAAATTTTTCAAAAATATCATTAAAAGTCGAATTGGAGTCTCAAATTGTAAATATCCAACATACACAAAGCCAAAGTTGACCAAAGATGGAAATTGAGCGAAAATTGACGACTTAACGAATAAATGTGGAGATTAACAAACCCGGTGAGATTCGAGCTTATCCCGTTTTGCGAGCTTTTTTTTAAAATCAATCCGAGTTAATTGTTAACTCAAAGTTCTTTTTACCGCTTAATAAGTTATCAAGGATCTCAATTCTTTCATTTTGATCGGTTTTAAAAAATGTGTGCAATATTGCCTTGAAAAACGTGCCAAATTAGTCTCTAAACTTAAATTCACCTTGAAACGTATATGGTAACGCAATTGACATTTTGGACAATGAAGTAGGCCCTCGTTTGTCACCCAAAATTTTGGCCAGAAAAAGTAGCAAAAAAATCACCCTTTGTAACCCAAATTGAGCCGAATAATTTTCCCTTTCGTTTGACAACCCGAAAAAAACCCAAAATGGCCGGAATTGTGAAAAATGAAAAAAAAAATCAAATCTCAAGTCCAAAAAGTGCATATAAAGGGGCAAGAAACAAAATAGTATGCTCAACAAAAACAACAAGAAAAAAAAAGAAAAAGAAGAAAAAATGAGCAATAGCTCGGAAAAAGCACAATTGAACATCACGAATGATTTTTCCAATTCCAACCTTCCATACCTCCTTCATTTTACCCAATGCAACCTTCAACCCGAAAAAGTTCTAACCGAGTCCAAATTACGAAAATTGATTACCGCGTGGAGAGCTAAGACACCAAGAGATAATATAAGAGGCTAAATGCGCGAAATAGAGGCAATGTTCCCGTTTTTAAAATCGTAATCCGTTGAAGAGATCCTTTCGCCATAAAATTTTCGTCTTTCTAATTGCATGCGTGAATTTGCTTCAATTACATTTACTCTTTATATCACGCATGCCGAGAGAATAGCCATAATCCGAGAGGTTCGTTTGAGAGAATATTCCGTGAGAAATTGAAATCAAAACGAATTTTCGGATAAGTAACGTAATGATCAATCGGTGAAAATTAGCGGTTATATTTCCGCCTTCGCACACACACACAACGATTTGAGACTCGTAAATATGACTTAATGATGATTATTTTCTGGAAAAGTTTGAATTGCTCAATTTTTGCATATTTTGAATTTTCTTTGAGTCGAATTTTGTGGGTATATTCACTGCAAACCCTCACGAGACACAACTCGTCCTACTAGGGTAACCTAGAGGTTTAAAGGCTTGTTGCATGCTCTAAATGCGATCGCTTGCCCGCGAAAGAGGTACTCTATCCCAATAAAGTCTTTGATGGATCCTTAACTCATACTCTCATTCTTTTACATTGCTCGGGACGCGCAAAGTTCTAAGTTAGGGGGGTTTGATTGGGAATAAATATTGTATATTTATTCCCCTTATTTCAGTACATTTGTGAACCCGAGTGATGTAACATATATGTATTTGATTCACATTTATGCTACTAACCTTCGTGGCGAGTATTTCGTGTTTCGTGCTTCTCTTATTGGTTTTACAGGTTAATTATGCAAGCAGTGCAAAAGAGGAAGCAAGACAGTGCAACAAAAGCTAAGAAGGTATGTTCAAGGGCAATTCGATAATTTTTCAGCCCGATCCGGAAGAAGAAGCCAACTGGAAAGTTGAAGGGCTCGGAACAAGGAGAACACTGGAAGAAACGACACCCAAATCCGAGCTACGGTTGAAAAGTTATGCTCAGTTGAAGTTGAAGAAAAATCCAAGAAAAGCCAGAAAAATGCTAAGTGTTGAACTCCAGGCCAGCATACATTCGCGAACCCCAACCTGAACCGGTTCGGGGGGGCGAACCGGTTCGCAGGTACACCCCAACCGGTTCGGGGTACCTGATACGCGAATTTTGTCTTTTATGCTGATTGGTTCCCAAGTCTCCTATTAGGTTTTAAACTCTCCAATATTGTAGGGAACGGAGGTAACAACTAAGAGGCAGCCATTAGGAGTAGTTTTACTCAGTTTTTGATAGAGAAGAAGAAGGAGAAACATCTAGGAACATCAAAGGAATTATTTGCTTCAAGATTCAATTGTTAAGGATTTGTTTTCAAGTTTTAATTCAAGATTCAATATTTTTATCGTTGTTCTTGCATGCTTAGTTTTCGTAGTTGATTCAATTTGTTTTTGCATTCATAATACGTATTTATATGCTTCTAGTTAGTTTCATCATGAATTCCTCAACATGCAACGTTACTATTTCATGCATTAGTCAATTTAACATGTCCGGCTAGGTTTTAAAAGGCTGGGATGCATGAACCCAACCTGATGTGTTAGTGCATGTGTCTAACGTTAATCCGATGAATTTAACGATTGATTCTGATCGTATTGCATAATTACATAATAATTGTGGATCTTTACATCTCGTTTGCCTCTGGGTACTCATGATGATTTAGAGTACAATTTGAATGCAATTATCGCGATACCGATTTACTCATCCTCAGATTAGGTATGACGCGGGCTTGAACCTCGTATACATAATGCTTGGGAGTCTTAAATTCCGGGTCGGATTAATCGGATAAATTTATGATTGACGTTGTCACTACATTACACTAGGATTGGGGGATTGTATTCCCATCCTATTTTCTCCTCATTTAGGTTCAAAAAGTTTCAATTTAACTCTTCATTCTTCATTTAGATAATTTAGTTAGTTGCATATTTTATCATAATTTCATAATTGCTTTTAGTTTAATCAATCCCAAAAACCAAAACCAAATCTTTTCTTTTCCTTTTTAGAGTCATCATTAGGATTCCTCCGTCTTATCTCGTCGTCACAACTCCGTTGTCCTTTTTTCCTGAGGATCGATACCCGACTTGTCGGATTATTACTTGAACGACAGGCTTGCACTTGAGCTTAGAGAGTACACACTTTAGAGACACATTCTGAGTCGTGTCAAGTTTTTAGAGAAGGGGTGGGGTGGGTCTTCTGTTCCCGCATTTTTATCTGGGGGAGTAGGGGTGTTTACTGAAGTGAATCAGGTTGGTTAGAATTATTTTAGAGAAGGGAGAGATAGCTCGGGATTTATTTTGCGCAAGGACTAGTGATAGTAGGGCACGGTATTTTATGTTGTCTTTTGTAGCATAAGGGTACGCGTATATACTTTTGTGTTAAGAGACAAGTATTTAGGGGTACGTGCAATGGACTAAGGGTCTAACGGATCTCAACGACCGACAATGTTAGGTAGTAGTGTATCGGGGGGGGGTCCTTATTTGGATTTATCTTTGCGAGACGTCCCACGCATGAAACTTAGAACAATATTGGAGGTGGGGAGATTTTTAGTCGTTAGTACATGGGTTGGGTACCCCGGCCAGTATATATATATATATATATGTGTGTGTGTGTGTGTGTGTGATATGACTACGGGCTAGAAGTCATATTACGGATTACGAATAGCATAGTCGGGTACCTTTCGTGAGGTAAAGCACGGGGATAGGGTGTATGGGCACCCGGGTTAATTAACACAAATTTTGTGCGGTTAAGCATGGGTATAGGGTGTATGGGCTCCCTGGTTAATTTAAATGCATACGTGTGTAACTTCTGGTTATAAGCGGGAAAGATAGATATAGCGGGCTTAGAGGCACATGACTAGAGAGTGATATGCGAAGCTTGGAACACTACGCCCATCTTAATTCTGAGGACGAAATTCCTTTGTAAGGGGGGAAGTATGTAACACCCCGTAATTTTGAGGATTTAATATTTAATTATTTTTGGGAGTTATAAAAATATTTAAATTGGAGAAACTTAAATTTATGGTTTGGAGAATTTATTAGAGTGAGAAGAACTATTTATAATTGGCAACTTTAAGTTAAATTGTCCGAATTAATGTGTGTCGCAATTTGAGGTTGAAATTTGGAAATGTCAAAAAGTACTTTGGATAACAATTATGAGTGCGCGGTTGAGTCCGGATGGGTCAAGATAGTAAAAAAAGAGTGTTCGGGGTAGGTATTGGGTCTCGGGATATTTTGGGCATAGCTGGGCCCACACGGGGTGGTTTGGGCTATTTTAATTAGGCCCATATGGCCAAAAATGGGATTAAGGGTTTTTAACTTAATTGAGGGACAATGAACGACAGTTAACACAAATTCTAAACCGAGGGCTTGAGAGGGAATTTGGGGGAAAGAAAATCCAGAGCCAATTGGGGATTTTTTTAGCCAAATTAAGGGACTACACCAACAGATCAGACTCTACGAATAATTTCAGGCAAGTGGTTAACTGTTGTGATTCCTAAATTGATGATAATTAATTCATATCATAGTGTGTGTATATGAAAATTCGTTTTGGGTGTGTAACCATAATTAAAATTGGGTTTTCTAAAATTAGAGTAATGGTTAGATTTAATTACTCAAAGGATGTTAGGTCATGATTTGGGACTGTTAAGATTAAATTGCAGAGTGGATTACAATATGTATTACTTATTAAATGGACTGAATATGGTGGGGTCGGATTTGGTAGAACGAGACCCGGGTGAAAAACCCAAATCGGATATACTTAGGGTTTTGTATAAACTAGTTGATGGATTAAGGTCTCTAGGGTGTTTAGAACCTTTTCTTGTGTGGAGATTATGTTGGTTATGATTTGGGTAAAGTTTTGGGAAGAAACAAAAGCTTGAGGGTTCGTTAATGGATGGAATAGCAAGTCGAGGAAGACGATCTCCTGTTCGATCGATCGATCGACCCAGGGGGATCGATCGATCGATGGTCCCAGGATTTTGACAGTTTCGCCAGTTTTATGTATAAAGGGAAATTTTAGTTTAGATTTTCTCCCACTTGTTATATAGTTATAAATTCACATGTGGTATATATTCCTTAACAATTATAGGGTGATATAATTGGGTTTAGGAGGGTGAAAATTGTATGTCATGAAACGCATGAATTTTGAGAAATAATTCATAAGTATTGATGTTGGGCCGAGGAATAATATTCGGGTATTGTAGTTGGGTGACGCTACATTATTAAAGGAATTGAGGTGAAATAAATTAGTTATGGGGAAAAATAAAAACTCGGAAAATATGAAGTTATGGACCAAGTGTGCGAGTCCGGGTATAATGGTTGGGCGACACCAAGTATTAAATTAATCGATGGGTTAATCAATTAGATTAGAGTCGGGCTGTAGGCTCAGTAAGGTAATAAATTAATTGATGTGGTAATTAATTAAATTAGAGTCGTACTGTAGACTTGGGAAGGTAATAAATTAATTGATGTGCTAATAAATTAAATTAGGGTCGGACCACAGACTCAGATTGGTAATAATTAATTAATATGTAAACTAATTAAATGATAGTCGAACCACAGACTCGGCTGAGTATTAATTAATTAATATGTAAATTAATTAAATGAGAGTCGGATCATAGACTCGGGGAAAATATTATATTAATTGAGGTGTGAAATAAATATATTAGAGTCGGGCCATAGATTTGGGAAGATGATAAATTATTAAGTGAGAAAATTGATTAAGTTGAGTCAGGCCAGAGACTCAAGAAATTACAGGCTAGTCTGATGGATTTTGAGTACACGGTAAAGCCGGGGTTATATTATATATATACGGTGTGTATATATATATATATATATATGTGTGTGTGTGTGTGTGTATTTATTATGTGTGATATTAAATATCAGTGATTAGATATTTATTTAATTTATATACTCTAGTGCTATCAAGGGAGGTTGCGCGATGTGGGTGAATCCCCTAGCTTGAGGAGTAGGGTGAGTATATCCCCAGGTCATAGAGTCCGATATATGAGTGAGGGGCTTATCTCACTTTCAGGGAAGGAATATGACCGCCTCCACTTCGTTTATGTTTTAGGCCCAGTTGGTGAGCGATTCCAACTTAGGTAACTAGGTGATGTGGGCACACCTAGTGAGATAGGACTTTAGAGGGAATCATCCGGTGAGGGTATACTCGGAGGGATGGATATACGTATGATATATGCGTGGATGTTTTAGTAAAGGTACATATATATTGATTTTAAATATTATATGCGGGTAATAATACAGTGTGTGATGTATTTACTTTAGATAACATGTGTCACAGTTATATGGTATTATTTAAGAAGGTATTAATTAAGTTAATTGGTGAGACAACTAATAACTCATGAATAATTATACTCGGGTTAGAGTAGTATGGCAAGTAGAGGTTATACCAGGACTAGTTGGACGGGGTAGTACAACTAGGTGGGGTTAAGGTAACCGTTAGGTGTGCACAATAGTGGAGGGGTGAGAATGTCCTCAAGAGACTGCGACACTAACTTAAAAATGAAGCGCATTCATGCATTTTAAATTACTGCAGTTAATTCACTTGCTAAATATTTTCAAAGTGTTTTGGGTTCTAACACTTGCTATAAAACTATTTTCAAAACCTTTTAGGTGTCCAGCCACAGGGACGCCAGGATTGATATTCTATTCCAGGGACACAGAGCTGCGGCATATGTGGATGCTAGCAAGAATTTGGATTAGACACATCGCTCATTCATTCTTAGAGTAGGAATCATTTATCAGTGTCCGTTTTATTTAGGGCTTTCCGCCCAGACTTCTCAGTACAGTTTTCAGATGTATTTTATTCAGGTGTTGGATGTTTGTATTGGATTATTTCACTTTGGTGGCCGATGGTTTATTCAGCAAGTTGTTTAATTAATTATTCAGTTGATTTTATTCAGTTGTGTGAATGGTTTATATTTAATTCCGTATGTACTGTCTTGTTAATTAAAAAATTAAAATTTGGCACTAGCTTTTGGAATACTAGGTGGTTAGTAAGTTTTAAAAAGTTTTCGACAATGATGCTAAGGATGAACCAACTGGGATTCCTGTTTTAATTCGGTATAGGACTCATCACCAGGTATTTTATTAGGCGGGGTGTCACATTAGCCTCCTCATTAATATATCTTTACAAATTTCTCGCTTTAAGCATTTAACCAACCAGTGGTGGGAATTTAAATTTGGAAAAGGGTTTGTGGAAATAACGTTGTTCGAATTACCCGGGATTCTTTCTCTTTCATTCATATCTATTGCCATTGATGAATTGAAGGAACAAACACTCTTCATCATATCTATAACTATTTAAGAATTGAAGGAATGGAACCCAAAAATATTTTCACAATTTGCATAAAACTCATGATTCTAACAAAACCCTAAATTCCCAATTTAAATCCCCACAATTCATTATAAAATTTCTATCAAATAAATTTACCCACTAAAATACAAGGTTCATAACATCACGAATTAAACCTTAGATATCTTTGGATTTATCCTCGACTAATCCATGATTAAATTTCACAATCTGAAACGCTAAATTAAAATTCGCCCCACGAATCTGTCGAGATTTTTAAAATGCTGTTTTGGGGCATTTTTGAGCCGTTTTTGGAGAAAACGCATCAGAGAACAAAATTTAGAAAATGCGGTTTTCTACAGGGCCAAGCTGATAAAAATTCCATTTTCGTAACCTAAACGTCGAAAAATAGGTTCTAAGATGACGGTTTAATTTACCCAAATTCATACACTTCTTCAAATTCAAGAAATTGTTCTACAATTCAATCATACACATCAAAACCCAATTTAAATATCAACTAACACAAAAACCATATCATCTTATCACACCCACTATGATATGAATATGATAAATACAATTAATTTAGATACAAGTTAAACCACTTGCCTTAGATTTGTAGAACCAAGTCATTTGATGAAGACAATGGATTGGAATTAAGGATCTCCTGTTGTTCTTCAAGCAATCTTCCAAAATCCTCAAATTCCCTTCTAAGGGTTTTCCTCTTAAGCTCTTCCCAATTTTAGTCTTCTAAAATGACTTTAAGTTGCACTACCCTTTCATCATAACGGTTAAAAACTCAAATCCCGTTTTTGGGCCTATGGGCCTCCTAAAAAGGGCCCAAACTCTTAATTTGGAGCTCAATTATGTCTAAAAATGTCCTGAAGCCCAAAATATATTTATGGCCACTCATTTCCAACTATTTCGACCCATCCGAATTCAACCGTGCACTCCGAATTTCCATCCGAATTAATTTATAATATTCTCCAAATTCTTGACCTTAAAATGTGACACAAAATAATCCAAAATATTAAACCTCAATTCGCCAAATTAATAAATTCCTCAAATTTAAAAATTTCTCAAATCATGAATTTAATTCCTCCAAATAAAATAAATTCCTTTTCTCCCAAAATATTATTTAATTATAGGTCCTTGAATTTACGGGGTGTTACAGCCAGGAGGCTGACTCATGTAGACATTCTCGTCAATGATTCTATGGAGAAAGTCACTTTTCACATCAAGTTGACAAAGAGATTAGCCCCGTGAGATAGTAAGGCTGAGAGACGTGTGAACTTTAGTGGGCTTGGTGAATGAGCTGAATGTTTCCTTGAAATGAATATTGACATGTTGGTGGAAACCTTTTGCAATCAGGAGAGCCTTATGGCGCTCAATGGAACCATCAACACGACGTTTTAGCTTAGACACCCATTTGCATCCAACTACGTGTTGAGAAGGATCTGTAGGAACAAGAATTCAAGTAGAGTTCTTAAGTAAGTCATTGAACTCCATAGTCACTTCCTGATGCCATTCGAGATTACGGTAATCTTGAGAGTTGCAGGTGGTTTCGGAGGTAAAGGAGGGTAGGTGATCCAGAAAAGCTTTGGGAAGGGGATATGTGATGGTACCATATGTTCGATGGATGAGCTTATGGGTAACGACTTGATGTCATTTCGGGTGGAGGAAGAGGATGAGGGAATGCCTGCGGGGTTGGATGGAGGGGCAGGGGTATCTGGAGGTGATTGGGTGGAGCGATGGTTATAGTGTAGAGGATAGGGTTCATGAGGAGAAGGTTGAGGAGTGGGTGGGGGTAAGAAGAGGGAAGGTGCCTAAGGGGCATGAAGGATAAGGGGTATTGATATCAAGGGAGAAGGGTTGGATATGGGGGTAGAAATAGTGAAAGGGAAATTTTATTCATTGAAACGAACATAGCAAGATGTGTAGACACGACCTGTCGACCGATCCAAGCAACAATATTCTCTATGTTGTGAACGGTAACCTAAAAACACACATTCGACATTTATTGACAATAATTTGTTAGCGACATAAGCATCCAAATGCAGATAACAAGCACAACCAAAAACATGGAGGTCGGAGTACGAGTAGGAACACCCATAGAGACGGAAGAAGGGGGAAGCCGAATTAAGAAAGGGAGAGGGGAGACGATTGATAAGATGAATAAAGGTGGAGACAACTTCAAGCCAGTGGAAGAGGGGAGCGTGACTAGAGATAAGGAGAGTGACAGATTTATCCCCTAACGATGCTTTTGTTCAGTAAGACTATTATGCACGGGTGTGTGAGGATAAGAAAGACGACGGTGAATGTCGATGGACGTGCAAAATTCCTGAAAAAGACCCTCGTATTCTTCCCCTCCATCGCTTTGAAATTGTTTGATGGAGGCAGAAAATTATGTCTTTGTGTAGGTGAATTTTTTTTTAAAGTGAATAAGAAATGGTTTACGTTTCATAAAATATTACAAGGAAAAACGAGAATAATAGTCAGTAAAAAGTACATAATATTTGTAACCAAAGACGGGTATTAGGAGATTGACAAACATTAGAATGTATTAAAGAAAAGTGAGCTAACACTTTTTATTTCATTTGATTGGCGAAAGGGGAGGTGTGTGCATTTTTCCAAGGCACACCCTTGGAAGGCAAAGGGATAAAAATTTATGCGAGTGTAAATAAGAGATGATTTTCGTAGAGGGATGGCCAAGTTTGTGACGCCACAATGTAGAAGAACTGTGGGAGGCAGAGAGAGCTTGAACACGGGATAAAAGAGAAGGAATCTTCTAAAGACCATCCTATGTAGGCCTTGATAAAGAAGAATCCTAGTAGTTAGATCAAAGATATAGAAATTATGGATATCAAAAGAATAAAGAACTTTATTATGTTTATAGAATTGAGCAATAGATCATAGATTTTTTCTTATGGAAGGAACAACATAGATATTGTTAAGATGAAAAGATGAAGAACCAAGAGAAAGTGCCATATTAATCGTATAAGTATTGGAAAGATGATCACCATTGACAAGATGAACGGCTTCTAGTCTAGAATAAGGATGACGTCACTGAAGGAGCGTATGATTATCGATCACGTGGGTGGAGGCTTCGGTGCTAGGATACCCGCTCGGTCATAGGAGGGCTGCAGAGATTGGGCTATCTAAAGTTCAACAAATGCAAAGTTGAGGGAGCTGGGCACTAATGGCTAGGTAAAGGTGGAGAGGCAAGAGAAAGTGAAGGATGAGTGATCAAAGCCAGTGCAGAGTTGGCATTGAGACATGGGTTGCTGTGTAGGATCAAATCTAAGAACGCAAGGCCGAAGGAAGCGAGTGTTGTTGGTATAGGAGAGGTTTGGGATCCGTCGTCTTTTCTAACAGAAGTTGTTGTTCCGATTGGTGGTATGATAAGGAGGGGCCTGCTGAGAGGCTAGTAGGGCAACATATGGGGTGATAGGAGTGTACTTGTGGTGGGCCTCGTAGTTTAACAAATGAGACCGAAGTTTAGAAAAATTAGGGAGAGCATCAATGCTCTCCATGGAGGTGACAAAAATCTCATACTCAAGGCCCATACCATTCAGAACAGAGTTGACTAGATTAGTGTTGGAGATAGGTTGACCCATAGTGGAAAGAGCATCAGCAATGGACTTGGCTTCCGGAAGGTAGTCTGTAATGGTATAGGTGCCGCGAGTGATACTTGTGAGCTTTTTTCAGTAGAGAGAGGTATTAGCAAATCACTTTTGAGAGAAGTGAGTCTTAATAATAACCCAAAGTTCTACAGAGGTTGAGCATCCAATCACAGTGGCTAGTAGTGATTCAGAAAGAGTACCGAAGATGATGCTGACTAGAGTTTTGTCATCATGGAGTTAAGCGGAGAAATTTGGTTCTGAGGTGGGGCGAGGATAAGAGCCATCAACAAATTGAAAATAATCTTGCCCATAGAGAAATGATTCAATTTGGTGGGACCATAAAAGATAATTGTTAGCGGCTAGTTTGACTATGATAAGATGGGTAATGTTGGGGATATAAATATGAGTGGTAGGGTTTTGAACAGAGGAGATTTCTGTAGTATTGGTGGAAGAATTAGCGGTGTCTGCGGAAGACATAGTGAGGGCAGCGAAGGGTATTATTAAAGGTTTGGAAGGGCAGAAGTGAAAAAGGGAGTTTTTTTTAACAGCAACTTGACAGTGAATAACAAGGTTCTAAAAAATGCGGGGCGTGATCGAGGCGTGGAGGCCAAGCCTTAAGCCTTAGAAGCCTAGGTGTGCCTTCGGCGTAAAAAGGCGTTTAGGCCTTTTAATATTTTTTAACCATAAGAAGGCTATTAAAATACCAAAATTGTACATATCATAAAAATATGTCTGAATATTTGCAAATTAAAATACTATTTGATTATTTTGGATGAGATAATGGTCCGGTTTGTAAAAAAATCTGTAAAAGGCGATATCGTTTCACTAAAGCATTGTTGTTTTTAGCGAAAAAGTGCGCCTTAAGGGTTTTACCAAGCATAAGGCGTCAAAAGCTTAAGGCGGGGCATTTCTCCCAAGCTTCAAGCCTAGGCGGTTTTTTTTATAACAGTGGTGAATAGTGATTCTGAAAGTGTACAGTAACTCCGATGATGAAAAGTGCTCATATAGAGGAAAAGGTACAGTATGTGAGAGAGGGGGTTGTGAGGTGAGAGGAGAAAACTTGCCGCCGACAGACTCACTGGAAAAGAAAAAGAAAGAAGGTGAGGATCGGTATTTAGGCTCATACCATGAAGAGAATTGAATTTTCTTTTCCTTCTTCTCGAATTGAAGAACCTATATATATAGCTCTTATAATGTGTGTAAAGGGAACATACAAGAATGATTTATGCCTAAAATTAACCTAAGATATTAAAATAATTATACCAATAATTTCCATAAAATATGGCATGTTTTAGGGAACATGTTTCAAGGAGCTTCAAGAGTTTATACTTGATTTTAATTTATACGTGAATTTTTTAATGTATACATGAATTTTTGTAATGTATATGCAATTTTTTGTAATTTATACGTGCAATTTTATAATATATATATATATATATATATATATATATATATATATATATATATATATATATATATATATATAAGATATATTAGGGATCTTAGTGCCAAAAAATATGTTAAGAGACAAAAAATCTTATTCGCCAAGGGCTAAATTGGAAAGGTCCCTACATTTAAATAAGTGATTCTATAATGACACATTTCTAGTACATAGTTTGTATCAATAATTACATATACCTTCATTAAGTTCCCTTTTGCCCTATAATAAAATTTATTACACATACCATCCGTGAGTTCACTATATCCTTGAATTTGATGTAAATATGTATAGGGGGTATCTGTAATTTTGTTTTATTATGCTCTATTACTGCTTCCCCTCCCTTTTTTGTTATTTTCGTGCTAAATTCTAGAAGGGAATATCCCTTTAGATTATCATCAATTATATTTTGGCCAACTTGAATTAGTCTCGTAGTAGTAAAAATGCCTTTTCCTATATACGAAGTAATTAACCCTTTTTAGATCATTAATATATCTTTTGTGAGTTTTCATTGAGTTTTGACTGATATTTTTATTTGCCATTCGTTGTATGAGTGACTATCCCCTTCCTCATTATCTAATGGTAATAGACAACCTGTTTTCTTTCTATAACATGCATTGCCTCTGCTGCATAAATAGTAAAGGTTTGTGGATGTGCAAATTATAAAATAACAGGGGAAGTGTAAAATCTAAAATAAGAGGGGAGGCTTCTGTAATATTTAAGACGAGATAAGGTATCCTTAATTATACATAAAAATACAGGAAGTCTGTATAATCAATGTTTAAAAAGGGGCCCGAGACGTGCACCTTGAGGCGAGGCGGAGGAAAAAAGTCTCGAGACTTAAGTCTCATAGGTGAAAGTTGAGGCTACCGCCTTTGTTGTGTGAGGCGTTGCGCCATGAGGCTGTGAGGCGCACGCCTTTATGTTGGGGGTTAAAGAAAAAAGAAGTTAAGTTAGGGGTTAAAATCTTACGGCCGACCATCCTCTCTTCATTACGGCCTTCATTTGATCATTCTGGCGTTGATTTGTTCATTTTGACGTTGATTTGTTCCATTCCGACCCTCGTTTCCCATTTTTCGGCCTTCGTCTAGCCCTAGGTAAGAACTTCGGACATCGTTTACTTCTTAAGTTGTTTTTCATTACTAATTTGTTTGAAATAATTATTTGAAACTATATTTTTTATTATAAATTTAGTTTTGAATAACTGTTATTTGTTTTTTTTTACTGTTTTTTCACAATTTTTGAGTTTTAATCACCATTTGTTTAAAAATCTTGTTTTTTTAACTTAAAAGGTTTACTAATTTGTTGATATAACTGTTTGAAACTATATTTTTATTATAAATATATTTTTAAATAACTGTAATTTATTTTAACTGTATTTTTGTTCACTATATTTGAGTTTTAATCACTGTTTGTGTAAAAAAAATTATTTTTTTAACTTAAAAAGGTTACTAATTTGTGGAAATAACTTAAAAGGTTTACTAATTTGTTGATGGAGATGAAGTTTATGTTTGATTGGGTGATGGATAGAATGATTATGGACCCTTTTGCCTCATTTAATGTGTTGAATTATTTTTATTTTGAATTTATTAGACTTTTTATATTTTTCTTTTTTTTTTATGCATGAGGCTTACACAGACTAAAACGCCTTGCCTCGCCGGCACATTTTTAAACATTATGTGTAATATACACTTGTTTAGAATTTTGCAGGTACCGCACCTAGAATTTTGACTCATGCTAAATCACGGTGTTAGTCAGAGTTGTCAACAATTGATCACTTGTAATGGTTCTAGTCTTATTAGTTTATTGGAATTCAAAATTTGTAATTTCACATGTTCATTTTAAGTTTTTAGGGAAAGAATTGACATTTAATTTTTACACTCGAGACATGAATTATGAGCGGTTTTATAAATTACCATTTTAAATTCCACAAAAACAAAAACCAAATGAGCTTTTTGTTGACTAATTGATATATTTATTTTCTTCCCCTGCAATAGAGAGAAAAAGAAGATATACTATCAAGGTTTTTGATGGAGAGTGAGAAGGACCCGGAGAATATGACCGATAAATATTTGAGAGATCTAACGCTATGTTTCATCTTAGCTGGGGAGGATACGTCTGCAAACACACTCACCTGGTTTTTTTACATGCTGTGTAGACATCCTTTGCTTCAAGAAAAGGTGGCACAAGAAGTGAGAAAAGCAACTAAAGCTGAGAATAACTTGTTATCTACTGAAGCATTTTCTCTCAAGTTAACTGAAGTTATTCTAGACGATATGCAATATCTTCATGCAGCTCTAACCGAGACTCTAAGACTCTATCCTGCGGTTCCCGTGGTAATATATTACAAACACAAGATTTTCTTAAGCATATGACGTGTTGTGTTTACGTGTAACTCCACATGGAACGGATACGCGACACGGGTAGTTTAAGACCCGAATATTCATAAAAATTCCTTTTGCGAGACTCGTTACATTCCCGTGTCGTGTTCACGTCATACTACAAGAGTTTTTTTATTTTCTCATTGCACATTTATTATGACTTTTTGTTTCATCTCCTGTTTGTGTCTTGTCATATTGGATTGGTATAGAAAACTGCTCAACTCATAGGCAATTTTTATCATATCATGCTCGTGTTGTGTTTTAATTGTGTATTCATTATACATATCGTATCCATGTTATATGAGTGGGTTCACATCACCCATTTGTGGTAACCTATTAGACCATCTTCAATAGACACTGCAAATGTGCACATTTGCATTTTTTTCCTTCTACAATGGGTAATAGAAAATGCACAATGAGGAGAAAGAAAATGTAGCGGAGGTGTAAATTTAGACACCCGCTACACATCGTGTAGTGGTGGCCCCCATGCGGTGTCCCACACCTGAACGGGGAAGTGTTACTCATCCAAGGTGCATACCGAAAAGTTTTATCCGTCCAAAGGTATATATATATATATATAAAAAAAAAATCATGGAGTTGGCTTCTTGAATGGATGACACATAGCTGTCCAACACCTTATCTACATTTTTCCACTGTGAAATCTTCCCAAACAATGTAAGCTTACATCTTTTGGAGCTTACCCACCGGAGATGGACTTATATTCCGAAAACTACTAAGGGTCTACTGTTAACTGGAAATTCTGCATCATGTCATCATATGGTCTCATTTGTGCAGATCCATTATTTCTACCAAACTTAAGGGATTCATGATTTCTATTTCATGGTTGTTTCCATCACACTTCTGCTTCTTTTACTTTTCTTCATTCCCCACAGCTCTAGTGCCTGTGGTGGGGGAGATGGGATAGTGTATAATTTAGTTAAACCATAGCTCATAATTTTTTTTCCCATCCTTTCTATTTCTTTTGGAGTCTAGCTCATCTCCTTGTTAGAGATCCAAGGATCTTTCTATCATAGCACAAAAGTTGAACCCGTAACATTTATATTAATGTTATAACAATCTGATAACAGCAGATCCCAAAGTCAGGGTAAAAAGAAATATTGAGGCTACACTGTATCTATAAATGTGAATCTATTTTCCCCTTAATTTTGTTAGTTACCTTGGATTGTGAATTTGAGCTTTCCTGCAGTTCCAGATTCCTTTCATTTATGATTTGATTAACATCGAGAGATTTCGTTGGAATCCCTAATTCCTTAACTAAGGCAACAAACAAGAACCTGATAAATTAAGAATTCCAAAATTATAACCTGATAAATCAACATAATTACAAATAAAAGCTTATGATAAATTTACATCATATGATTTAGTGTATATATGTATATAATCAAACTTCGTATATAAAAAGGTCGTATGTAATTTTAGGGACTTGCTTTTGTGGCCTCAACGCTTAAAAAAGTTCCATACTAATAATAGTCTTTTATTACTAGTAACCTTTACTTGAGCATGACCTTAAGGGCCCTTGTACAGTTTCCCATGTGGCACTTGCCTAGGGCCGGCCACGGGATTTATTACTTTTGAACCCGATACGCTAAACAGTTTAAGTTTTAGGTTTTATGGTTGGTGTTCCTTTTGAGAGGGTAGAAAATAGTACGCTTTCCATCACAAATCGTCCTCTTTAATTTTTTGATACATCACAAATTCAAAATACTACTTCTAAGAATGTTCAAAGTTACCCATTCGAATATTACCTATGCGAGGAAACTTACCAAGTGCATGTGGTTCATACAAAGGTTTTCATAATTTTTAGGAAGTGGAATATTATACACAAATTATTTTTAGAAAGAATTGGTTTTAGATTTTTAATTGTTGTTCGTAGGACGGAAAGAATTCGGAAGAAGATGATGTTCTACCGGATGGTTTCAAAATAAAGAAAGGAGATGGCATAAACTACATGCCTTATGCCATGGGGAGGATGCCATACAGTTGGGGAGATGATGCTAATGAATTCTGCCCTGAGCGATGACTTGAAAATGGTGTTTTCCAAGCTGAAAGTCCTATCAAATTCACCGCCTTTCAGGTCAGTATTTGTGTTGGATTGGGATCCTTTAATCTTATGGAATCATTTAACACAATAAAGTTCTATTAATTTACTCTTTCATTAAATGGTTGAGATTAAAAAAAATCTAAATATCAAGCCTGAATAAAAAATATAAAATTTAAACTGTTTAAAATCTGAATCTGAAAAATATGTTTGTTATAAGTTTCAATGAACCTCTGAATTGATGTACTTAGTCAGATTAAAATTTTGTTCATTCCATTTAACGATATAGAGGCAAATATAGTCATTAGTGTGTTAGTCTTTCAGAAAACAAACACAATTTGACGCCATTCAAGTTTGAATGATTAATATCTAAACTTGAGCAGAAAAAATAATATCCTAACCCACGCCACCGACACTAATGTAATAATAACCATACTTAATATATATATATATATATATATATATATATATATATATATATATATATATATATATATATAGAGAGAGAGAGAGAGAGAGAGAGAGAGAGGCTGGATCGTATACGGACCTAGTTTACGGACCTAGTTTACGGACCGCTACCGTCCAAGAATTATCTAGGGACCGTTTTGTCTATTTAGGACCACCTTTTGGGACCGCAATGTCTTTTGTCTTATTCTAAGTTTTGGGAAATATTAATTTTTTCCCCAATGCTTTCTAACGTCTTTTAAGCTTATTTTAAAGTCTGATTAATCTGGAAGTCTAATTGTAGAAGTTTCAGGGCTGCTGCTACTTCTCAAGCTTCTTCCGTCACTATCGTACTGGAATTCTGAATAGCGAGGATTATCTATATAAATAGTTTCTTCTGGAAGTCTAGAAATTGAAATAGGTTTCGCTGGAAAATATTCTAGTCTTAAATACCTTATACGGTATCGTGGGTTTATCTGTCTAGTTTCTTTATATATTTGATTAACAATATCAATTATATCGTTATCTATAAATTCGTCTAAATTATTATCACCATAAGATGACAAAAATCTACGGTATGTTCTTGGGGCAGCTGTCTCTACGTTTTTAAGGAGAGGACGGATTCCTCCGGCTCTAATTAAAATAGTCTTTGTTTCAGCTAACCTTTTATGTTTAACAAATTTTAATACGTCTATACTATCTTCAAGTATCCTAGTGTATTCTAGATACTTTTCAGGTCTTGACAATTCTTCTGCAAATTCTTCAGTTCTTAATTTTTGTCTAAAGAGGTCACGGATTCCTGTTCTAATTATTTCTATTCTAGGTACTTCTCTTCCTAACCACTCAATGATCTGGTCTATGTATTTAAAAGTACCACCTGCATATACTAAAGCAGATTCTATAAGTTCTTTATCTTTAGGGTCTGTAAGAGTCCAGTCTTGAATTTCTCTAGTTAAGTCTAAACTTGTTTGATTAACAAAATCTAAAAAGTCTTTAGTGATTTGTAAGCTCAAATAAGATTTTTCTTAAAACAATATTATGTAAAATAGTTAAGGGTTTGGTTCGAGTTTATACCTTCCTTTTGGTCTGCAATATCTTTATCTTCTTCTCTTTGTCTCTTCAGCTTTGTTACTATTCTTCTCCGGTCTTGGCCTCCTACAACTCTCTCTTTATGTGTTGCACCTCAATCCACTATTTTGGCGGCTGACCCGTTTCCTGCCTGTACGCCTTCACGCCTAACGCCCACCTGGCTAACGGCTCACGGCTAATCGGCACCTGACGGCGGTTCACCAGTATAACACCTTGTGTGCTACACCAGAGGTTCAACACAATAGTCCTCTATGAACAGAAAGTTGGAGACAATTTGGAAAATAATAACAACTTAACATAAGAGATTTCTGGAAAAGAAAACACTTTTATTGCATCTCATAAGTAATTACAACTCTCCCATCTCCCCTAACTATGAGAGGTTTACTCACTCATATACATAACATTTATTACAAGCATAGAAGTCTTGTTATCTCTCTCTCTAACTACTGATACCCATTACAACTCCTACTACTCCCTTTTATAGATCAAGGGTACATGCGATGACTGGCAACCGAAAAACAAAAGTGATCCGGTTTCCCTTGAATTATTAAAGCAATATTGTCTTTATAGGCTAAGTCTTCATCTTTTGGCCATCTCGTGATAATGGAGGGACCCTCTTCCTTTTGAAAAGGTGGACAGCTGGTTAGGCGTGCCGAATCTTGATCACGAGTCGTCGTCTTTTATGCTGCAAAGTCTTTGTCTTCTTTTTGGTGGTCCCAGTGGGGCCAGGTCTCTTGACTTTCTGAAAAAGCATGGATTAGGTAAACGATTCTTCCGTCTTTATTAATTCAGCCACCACTGAGGGGCCCTTCTTTGTCGTGTCTGTGTCTTCTTCTGCCTTGTCTTGATTTGGGAGTGTATTATTGAAAAATTCATCAATAAGGCCTACCGTTCTGAGGCTGGCTGGCAAAGCTATCTCCACCATGTCTTTAGATTCTTTCTTGAGCCTTCCGTTGAATGGCTCATCAGCTTGGATTATCAAGTCTTCTTTGTGGTAGGCAGTGTACCACCTGTCTTCTCCTGTTAATAATTCCATGATCTCAATTGTTTCCATTGCCTGGGCGATCTGGAGTTTGGACTTATTAACAATTAAATCTTTAGTTTCGTCTTCAGATAGGATCTCAATGTCTTCAAATATATAGTTAGAAAATCTAACAAGTCTAAATCCTTCCACCCTCATTCCTCCGCAGGAACTTGGAGCAATCTGATAGATTCTAGCAAATAAAGGAAGGAAATCTTCTATCTTTTTAACATACTCATGGACAATCTTTCCAAGAGCAACATAGTCTTCAATGTCTTTTATTTGAACGAGTCCAATGAACCCGTGGTCTGCAAGAGTTATATGTGCCATTTCTAATTTTCCAAAAAGATATATTTTTGGAACGTCTTTGAAGAAACCTTTAACTATTAAGGCATCTCCACTTATTCCTGATAATAACATATTAAAATGATCAATAATGTTATTAGATTCTGTTTTAAAGTCTTCAGTTAATGGAAGATTATTATGACCAAATGGTATAACAATCTTAGTCTTAAAAGTCTTTTTCTAATAACAAAAATTATGAATGGGTCTAGCTTTGGAGGTTTCTCCAAGAGTCTGAGCATAAGTCTGATTCTGAGGTCTAGGCACAGTATTACCACTAAGCTGGGTAACTGCGAGTCTTTGGGTTCTCATAAATCTGGCAATAGCTACCAAATTTTGTTTGAACTCAATCCAAAGTCTATTCTTTACGTTCCACCATATGGCATCTACAAGAGTATTTTCGTCTTCTGAGAATTCTCGTCTAAATTTGATCAAGTCTGGATATCTTTGATCGGGTCTATATTGGGGGAAATACATCTTCCCAATGAGTCTATTTTGAGAAATAATCTCTTGTCTAGATTTTCCAGGAGGAACTAAGATATCATCAAAGTTCTCTAGGATTGGTCTTTCTTGAGAGTCTTGAATATGAGTCTGTCTTTGCGTTACACCAGCATTTGGTCTTACGCGTCTAAGATAGTCTGCAACATCGTCTTTGTTCAGTCTATTTGTTCCAGAGGAACTCATGTCTTCTAAGTCTTCTGTTTGCAACATAAAACATGAAATTATATTAGTGTTAGCAAACATTGGCTCTCTTGATATAATATCTGGAATGGTATTTTTACTTCCCTTAATATGAATAACAGAGAAGTCATAACCATTAAGCAATTGCTGCCATCTAATAAGTCTATTAGTTCTTGATTTAGATAAATCTAAGTCTCTGAATTTTACTGCATAAGAAGAGTCTATATAAACAGTAAAATGTTTAGGTCTAAGAAATAACATATATTTTTCTATTGCCCTTACTATTGCTAAAACTTCTTTTTCATGGGCAGTATATCTTGTTTCTGGGTCTGTGAAAGTGTCAGAACTATGTCTACATAATTTCTTCTTTTTTGTCTGATGATCAATGGCAAAGTATACTGCTCCCTATTGCTTATCAGAGGCATCTGTTTCTACTATGAACTGGTCTTCTGCATTAGGCAGCTCAAGTAAAGGAATGTTTTTGACTGCATCTTTAATTTGTCTTATTACTTTAAAATCGTCTTCAGTCCAATAAAAGGGATTAGTTTTGTCTGTTCCTTTTAATTTGGATGTTAAGCTTTGTCTTTTTGAAGCAAGGTCTTTAATAAAGTCTGCAGCACAATTAAGCAATCCTAAAAATGACTGTAATTGTTTTCTATCTTTGAGTTGGTCTGGAAACTCAAGGATCTTTTTAGTTATGTGTTCTGCCAAGGATAATTTTCCTTTATTAATATGCATTCCCACAAAGTCTATCTCAGTCTGAAATAATTGCATTTTCCTTTCGAAAATAACAATACCATGTTTGTCTAATTCTAGAATAATCTTTTTAAGATGGTCTACATGCTCTATCTCAGTCTTACTGGCTACAAGAATATCATCTATGTAAACAAGACAAAATTCTGAATAAGGTCTAAATATATTATCCATTCTTCTTTGGAAAACTTGAGGAGCATTCAAGTATCCAAATGGCATGACTAGCCATTCGTATTTTCCTTGGGGCACACTAAAGGCTGTCCAAGTAATACTGTCTGGATGCATCTTAATTTGCCAGAAGCCTGATTTGCAATCAAACTTACTGAATATTATTCTATCTTCTATTAAATTTATCAAATTATTCTTGTCTGGTATTTTATAAGAATCAAATTCACAATTCTTATTTAATTGTCTATAATCTATGACCATGCGTCTTTTTCCTCTTTTTCGTTCAGATTCATTTTGAACATAGAAGGCTAAGCTATTATGTCTACTTTTACTTTCTCTAATAATGCCTAACTTAAGCATTTCGTCTATGTCTTTCTTGAATTCTTCTCTATCTTCTTGTGAGTACCCTTTCTTATAGGTTCCACCATTAATAGTGGCGTCTGGGTTAATAGGGATGATTTCACAATAGCTTTGGTCTTTATCCCACTTAGCAATGGGATTTTCTCCTAAAGTAGGCTCAGCTAGTTGCCTAATCTTCTCCTTTTCTACTTCTATATCCATTTTCTTCTGTTTAGATATGGCTTGAATCTGTAATAAGGTCTGTTGGGCTTGATCTAAAATGTCTTGTTGTATAAGCGCTATTTGCTTATAACACTTTTGATCTGGACACTTACACTCTTTTTGTAAGGGTTTAGTTATTTCTAAGGCTTCTTGTTGGGTTGTAGGTCTAGGTCCACCATGCTCAGCTGAAGAACTCTGATGTTTTATGGGTCTATAATTGGGCTTGACCTGCATAAGGTCAAAGGCAGTCTTATGATCTATTAGAGGAGCTTTAATATTAAATTCCTCTTGGTCACTAATTAATATCTTATCATTATACTGGGTATAAGTATGATATTTACTAATAAAGTCTTGTCCTAAAATAAGGTTTCCTGTGAAACTAGGACGAGGATCCATTATCCAAAACCGATGATTAACGGTTTTGTTGGTCTGATTTCCTAATTTAAAATAAATAGGAATAGTCTGGAAATATAAGGTAAATGGATCTCCATTAGCCACTTTACCATAGATTTCTTGAGTACTTTCTAAAAAGTAGTCTTCAGGGAAGGCATTAGCCTTACAAATACTTTGAGAGCACCCTGTATCTATAAAGGCTGAAAGTCTTTTAGGATAGTCTTTATGTTGAACAAATAATTCTACAAAACAAGCATGTGGTTTAGTAGAAATTCCTAAATTATTCTTTTCTAAAATAGATATTCCTTTCTGGGGTTTATCTATAAGATCTAAGGGTATTTGTTCTTCTGAACTATCATCAGAATGGTATTCGTCTAAGTCATAGGAAATTCCTTTTCCTTTGAAGTCTTCATTTTCTTGCAATCTTTTGGCTATATTCCTATCAATGTCTTGATAATAGGTTTTAATATCTAAGTCTATTTGAATGTCATACTGGTTAGTATAAATTGCTCTAAATCTAGTTCTCCAACAGTCTTCATGGTAGTGTAGTTGACAATCAATACAAACCATAAATAATTATGTTTGTATAGTCTCAAAACATTCTACACATCTAAAGTCTTTTTTGCAACATTTCATCTCAAACGTGCAGTAATGTCTTTCATCAAAGTAACATCTAGGTATATAGGTTAGTAGCTCTGGATTACTAACAGTCCATCTTTTCTTCAGAAAGGGGCTTAATATACATTTATACCAAGCGTCTTCAAAGTCTATATATTCATTATCTAGATCACCTGGATCAGTCTGCATCATATATAAGTCTAAGGTATCCTGAGAGTCTTCATACTCATCAGTATCACTATAGTCTTCTGAATCACTGTCTGTGTAAACACTATAGATACTAGTGTTATCATCATCTTCTATGTCTGATATTTCTATAGCATATAGGATATCTAATTCTTCTTGATCTGCATAGTCTAATATCGTATTAATAATCTTAATACTTTCTTTATCTTTCTTATTAGGGCAGTCTTTAGCAAAGTGTCCTTCTTTGCCGCAAGTCCAACACTCTTTGGTGGCGGTCTTAGATTGAGCTACGTCTTTTTCCTTCCTATAATTAGGAACCTTCTTATACTTACTAGTATTCTTCTTAAAGTATCTTCTTTGATTAAATCTATTTTTCTTAGTCTTAGGATTCTTTTCCCTAAAGGTAGTAGATTGTCTAAATTTGTATTTCTTTGGAAATCCTAAAGGTCTAGTCTTAAACTTCCTATGTTTCCATTCTACTTTCTTCTTGAATTTCTTAGATTCACTTCCACATCCCCATTGGATTGGAGCAATATCTCTTTCGTCTTTGATTGGAGGGATCTGCTTGAAAGTTTCTTCTATCAACTTTCCTTGAGTTATATCACGTCTCTTTGATATGATATAGTCTTTGGCGAAATTGATTCTTTCACCAAGGGAGTTATTCTTAACTCCAGATACTCCTGGCCAATTCCTATATTCATTAATTAGGATTTGTCCTATGGCTGGTATCTTTCTAAAGTATTCATCTTTTAAGGTCTCTCCAAATTCTTTAATTTGGTAATATAGCTGCTCGTAATTATTGCTATATTCATTTATCTTATCTAACTTGCAAATGCTAAGGAGGGCTAACTTAGTTTTTGCTAGGTCTTGTTCATTGATCTGAGCTAGATGTCCGGCTCCAATGAATTCTGCAGTGAACAATTGAATATATTCTTCAATTGATCGTTCTTCTAGGTTTTCCTTTATTTTCTCAATCTTAGCTAAGGAGTCTTCATCTGTAGCCTTTCTTAAACTATCTAAGTAGTCTTTTGCAATTCCTCTAATGGATTGCTCAGCGTATTGCTTACATGAACTTGCATCCCATTGTTCATTAGATGCAAAACACATATTCATCTGATTACGCCATTCGTCTAAGGCTTTCTTCCTATCTTGCACATTGTCTATGTTGAGGTATATACCTACTGGATTTATGGCTTGGCTTGCCATAGTCTTGACGGGAGTGAAACTCTTGTCACTAGTTAGGAAGTCTTTTATATAATCAGGTTTAGTCTTTACTACGATGCTAGAGTATATAGGAATATTTATTCCTATTGGTTTACTAAAAAGTCTAGGAGCATCTTCTAGCCTACTACTACTTCCTGTCTCTTTCTTACTAGTATCTACTTGTGTAGCTGGCATTAGTCTTTGTTCTCCTTCTTCTATTAGTCTTAAGTTTCTAAGAAGTTCTTTAGTGTTCTTAGATTCTTTTAATTTTAATATGCGCTCTTGAGCTATCATATTAAATATTTCTCTTTCTTGAAACCTAACAGAATGACTCTTTTTAAGGTTATCTTTAAATGTCTTCATATCCAATTCTGAGGGTTCATGTCCAAAGTTTTGGATTCTATCTTTTTCTTTAACTAAGTCTTTTTGTTCAAATGATCTTCTAGGTCTAATTGTCGGAGCTTGTCTAAGTAAACTAGCACTAGTCTTACTACTACATTCTCCTTCTGAAGGATCATTGATTATGGCTTCTCCCATATTCCTAAATCTAATTTCTTCGGTCTGGATATTCTTATTGACAATCTTAGGGGGACCAAACTGGATGGTAACATTTCCAGTGACGTCGTCTTGATTAATAAACAAGGGTTTATTTTGTATAGTCTTAGTTTCTTGAAATTCTGGCAATTGCCAGAGAGTCTTAGCTTTCTCTTTCATAGGTCCAGTATTCCTAATACTGTAAGTATGATTATAGTCTGATACATTGGTTCTAACTAAGATTTCTTCATTAAGTCTACCGCTAGGAATTCTTGACTGCATTCCTTCATAAGGAAATTGGGAGAACTTCACATAGCTTTGAAATTCTATATTTATATTAGCGTCTGGGATAATATAGTCTTCATAACCACTATCATATAAGATTAACTTAAAATGCTTGGCTGTGTCTACGGTTACTGTAAATTCCGGAATGACATTAAAGTATCCAATGTTGTCTGACATTTCTAATTGGGCTATTCCAATAAGACTCTTCTCAAAGTCTTTCCATCTTTTGTCTACTAAACAGCATAATATGTTAATATTATTCTGGGGTCTATGTAATCCTTGGATTCTTGCTTGAAAGAGTCCAAAGGTTAGAAATTGGAACTTCCTATCAGTTCCTCTAGATCTAAGCCATTCTGAGTCAAATACTTGGAGCTCAGTATAGGATTTGTCTAACACATGATTTCTACAATGGTAGGTCATGTTATAATTGGGAGTCTTAGGAGTGGCACCTTCTTTAAACAAGTCTATATATCTAACGACTGGAAGTTGTCCATTATGGATGGAATCTTCTACGATCTTCCAGTCCACTTCACCCCATTCTTTCCATTGGAGAGGATTGGTGAAATTTCTTTCTTTCCACCATGTCCTAACATTGGAGGATGAATCCTTAAGTCTTTGGAGCATATGATTACTCTGTCCAATATTTGGGATAGAGCTGGCTACCTTGCTAGTCTTATCTAATCCGTCATTTATGACTCGTCTACCTATAGTATTCTTTTCTCTAGTTTCTATGGGAGGAGATTCTTTAAACTTACAGGTGGTTACCTGTTTTTGTTCAAGTCTTTTTTCAATTCTTTCTAAGAAGTCTGAATAATCTTTTTGTCTTTTTATCTGATTAAGGATTTCTTCTTTAAAATTTTTATTTTCTTTTCTAGTCTTTTCAAAAGTTTCTTCACTATGTCTGGCTAGAGAATTAACAATAGTTTTACCAACGTTAGTGATATAGTCTTTTACATCATTATCTTTTTCTAGTTGTTGCATAGTTCTAACTTCTATGGCTTCTACAGTCTTTTCAATTTTATCTAACCTAGTTAGAATAAAAGGAGAGTCTATTTCTGCTTGAGAAGGTTTATTATATACGGCCTTAATTCCGTTTATAATTTCACTGTATTTTTCTTCTACTTGGGCCATGTCTAGTCTAAGTTCATTAATAATGCTATCCATTTTAGATAGATTATGTCTTTCCATATTATTAAGGTAATTTGCTAAATTCTGTTGAAATTTAACAAAGTCTGTGTAGAAGGTAGTTAATCCTTCCGTCTTAGCCTTTAACTCTAAATGCAAGTCTTTAACAAAGCTACTATTATAGTCTTGGGTAGCTGCTATGGATGTAGAAATTAAATTCAGTCTTTCTAATATAAGTCTAGTTGCCTTAGCTGCGTTGGCAATCTCATTTTCATTTATCTTGTAATAAAATCTATCATAGTTTATCTTTTCTAAAATTCTTTGATAGAATTCGGATAAAGTCTGAATGGAGAGGTCTTTTGATACCTCATTCCAATCTAATCTAACTATCTCCATTAGGAAGATAACTATCAAGTCTAGGGATAAGCTTAGCTTGTTCCTTAGTAAGTTTAATTAACTCACTGTCTTGGTTTTTAATTAAAGTTTTAATTTCTAAAATGTCTTTGTTAATGACTTTTATATGATTAGTCTTAATATTTATTTCTTGTAACACGTGGACTAAGTCTATTGGGATTTGATTATCTATGTCTAATAATCTTGTAGAGATATTTTTGATCTCTGTTTCTAAGGTATGAGTGTCTTTTATTAATTGTCTTAATATAAGCAATATACACTTATTTTGGTCTATTATGCTATTAATAGCACTAGCAGTAACTTGTCTACTATCTGCGTGTTTGGCTGGGATATGTTCAATGTGTGAACAACCGTCTATGTGTGTGGTTAAACAACCTTCTGAGTCTAAATCAGTTATGGGTATAGGTTGGTAGTCTGGGTTGGTTCCAAAAATATCTTGGTAAATGCGAGGGATAAATCCCAAGGGCATTAAAGTCTTTTTACCGTATGTCTAAAAGGAACGTCTTATGGCTCTGATACCAGAATTAGGGTTTGGTCGGAATTTGGTGAGGTTCTAAAATCTTTAAAGTATTGATACCAATTTTGGGTCTGAATTATAAATCTTTTAATTATAAAGTCTTAAACTTAAGTTTTTAGAGTAAGACAAGAGGGGGACCATCTGGGGTAAATAACAAAAGTCTTGGGACCACGGGGGACCACTTTCCGGATAAGGACAAAAGTCCGCACGGGAAGTCCGTACGGGAAGTCCGCACCTGAGCCTGGGTCTATATATATATATATATGTGTGTGTGTGTGTGTGTGTATGTGTGTGTGTGTGTGTGTGTGTGTTTTAAGAATATGACCTGATTTCAATCTTTTATCTGCATAGCAAGGGTGAAATTGAGGATTCAAATCCGCCTAGTTCTCCATCGAGTTTTATAAAAACACAAGGCTAAGTGCATAATAAACGTTGAATTAGGGGTTAATTTTAATATATCCCTTTAAGTACTCAATTCAAACATTGAACTTCAGTAAGCCTTGCTGTGACAATATTGCATCAATTGTGGAGTTTTATTGCTGTAAATGACCCCAAACTTGATGGTTTAACTTTTAAATAACCCAAAACATGGTTACATGTTCTTTGGTTTTTTATATTTTCTTTTGTTTTATCAGTCTTGGCCTAGGATATGCTTAGGAAAGGAATTTGCTTATAGACAAATGAAGATTTTGATAGCTGTTCTTATCTTCTTTTTCAAATTGAAATTGGTGGATGAGAGTAAAGAAGCTTCTTATCGAACTATGTTCACCCTTCACATGGATAAAGGTCTACATGTATATGTCTTACCTCGGTTGTAAGTGAGAAACTGTGGGTGATTGTTATAATAATTTCATAGCCTTCAATGTCTTCAATTTTGTTTTTAAATATGGACATGAACTTTACATGATATCTTTTATAATATAATTGGTTTGGTTTCTAAAATTACATGCATTTTCTTGTCCTAAAGTCATCAATAATAATATAATTGGATTGGGTAAGATTATAACCTTAACAATTTTAGATTGCATTAAATATGCCAGCCCAAATGGGAAGTCCATTTATGACAATTGCAAACACATGATAAAGCAAGTGATGTGATCCCATTGGAAGTGCGCATCTACTCATAGAAATGAGGGTTTTCATTCCATTCTCTATGGTAACTTCGAAAAACAAATAATAATAATAATAAGGAACTTGTATAAAGCCCTTAGTGTGAGGGAAAAAAGTTTGGCGAAACACTTTTTATCTATTGAGAAAGATTAAGTATACCATTATTTTGACCCTCTTTTGGGGCTCTCTTAGGCGGATGTGTCCACGTAGGCAGAAAGCACCCATTTTGCTATTTTTTGCCAACACATCTCATTTTAAGATTAAATAATTCTATTATGAAGAATATGAATATTTTTTATATTAAAAATTGTTTTTTTTTGGTAAAAACTTTTTTGCGTTAAAAACTGTGTTTTGTTTTGCTAAACACTTTTTATTTTGTTAAAACTATTTTTTGTTTCATTTTAAGAAGAAAAATAACGTGTCGCGATTTGTTATTGTCTTATGGATACGGGTCCGCGTCAGCAGCACTAGCATGTGTCGCGACCGACACTACACAAGAAAATCATTAGTCGGCATAAAAAATTGTTTTTTGTTTTTTTCAATACAATTGACGTTAACATGTTTAAAACTTGTTTTTCTTGGTTAATTTTTTTTAAAAATTTTGATCAAAACTTTTTTTTATGTTTTTTATTTTCGTTAAAACGGTTTTTTTTGGCTAAAAACTGTTTTGGGCTAAAATTAGTTTTAAAAAATGTTTTTTTTTGCTAAAGAATGTTTTTTGTTAAAAAGATTCTTTTGTTTTTGTCAAAACTATTTTTTTATTGTTAAAAAACTATTTTAATTTTCTTCTCTCGTATGTGTACATAAGAGGGTCCATTTTGAGGGTCCAAATGATGGTATACCTAACAAAGCTCTTTAAGTATTTGTGTGTGGTCCTTCACTATAAATATGATCGTTGCTAAAGGTAATGTGACAAAAATTAAAATAAGTTCTAATATAACATAAAAATTTCTCATACGACACACTCATATTGTTATATAACAACATCATAATATGATAAATTGCACTCATATTAGCTTAGATTTAAAACCATGAACTAAAGTATTGTATTATGTAATATATGACTAGATTGAGGAATGTTACTAGTCTCAAGTAAATCTTTCAATTCACATGACATAACATTAAAGTATTACACTATATAATTATTATAATATAATGTATGAAAAAAATATCATACTTTAAGGAGGAAACATGTTCATGCTCAACACAAATAAAAAAACAATACATTTGCATATGTAAAAATATTATTTTAATAATGAAAATATGTGAAATATGTATTGCATTCGTATCGTGCTTTTTAATGATGTTGAGCATGTCTGTGATATTATTTTTCGAATTTACAATAACTATTGAAGTATTCCACATGCCACGTGAGTATATTATTGGTTTTGGGAATGAATGTAGAATGCACTTGTGAAGCCCAAAGAGGAATTGAAGAATGTCATTGAGACTAGAAGCATTTTTCGACTGAACTTATAACTGAATCATAAGTCAACCATAATTACAAATACAAATTATTAAGAAATTCAAAATGACCCGTGTTTATTACTAACGTGTCGTTGTTGAGTCTTATTGAAACAAATAAGTAGTTGTGTGCCGATGTGGGCCTTCTGAAACTGACATTTAATCATTTAATAACATGTTTTTTTATTGATTGTATACACATTATTGCTTGGAAATATGCAGGTAGAGATATATGCAGATGTATAAGAGAAACATTACATTTATTTGGACATAGTTGAAGACAATAGCACGTTGTCTTGGTGGAAAAGGTTGTGTTTATCTGCAATCGGTATTGTCACCCCAGATCCAAAATATTCCTATAATAGTCCTATAGGATAGCTTTTATTTAAAAAAATAATAATTTATTTTCAAAATTTTATGTAACTCTGTAGGAAAAAATTATGTCACTTTAAAAAAAAGGTATGGTTCTATGGTGCTAAGGGTACCCCAAAAATAACACTTAGATACCACAAGTCTAATTTTACTTTAAAATACTATCATAATCTAATTTTTATATTCTTATATCCCATTGAGCACCACTCCATATTTAAAGTGTAAAAAAATATTTTACTCACTTTTCCTCATTCTCTCTACACATTGAAGCCTAAACTTCACAACTTCTCAACTTCAATCGAAATTAATCTCAAACCATCATTCGTTTGGAACTAAAAGGCCAACAATCATTTTGATTTCTTTAAGAAACAAAATTTTGGACTGAATCAAGCCTATATATTCTTTACTACTAAATCAAACCTATATTCTTCTGTACTGAATCAATTGAACACCAATTGCAACAAAGGATTTGTGTTCACAACGAACCTTCATTATTGATATAATGTACGCTCTCTTTTATATTTGTTTTGAAACCAACAATTTGAATTCTTGAACCTTCACTGTTGGTATAACGAATCAATTGAATTGGATTTTTAAACGAATTGGTTGAACTGGTTTTGAAACGAATTGATTTTTTAAACGACCTACGGTTTCGTTTGGTGTAAATCAGACGAAACAAAATCTCAAACTTGTCATGTTTATAAAGAATTAGGTTATCATTTAAACTTAACCTCATTCATGTCTTTTACCTCGACTTTTAAATCCTTTCTCGTCACATTTTCATCGAATCAAACATGGGCTAATAGAATACGTTCATTCGGGAAAAACATCACGAGATGTGATCCCTTTCTCGTTACATTTATGCCGGAACAAACTTGGGGTAATAGAATACATTCATTCGGGGAAAACATCACGAGATGTGATCCCTTATTCGATATGTTGATACCGAGTTAATTATTTTTTTTCGTTGCCGTTACCCCGAATGAATAAAATACCTTGTTTGTTTTGAAAAAAAATTTGTTGGTCAATTATTAATATATATTAATTGTTCATGTATATTAGTTATTCATGTCATCTATATATGCAATACAGTTTATTCAAATGTCATCTATGTTTGTAATTTAGTTTATTCATGTATAGTTTGTCATATATATTAGTTTATCTATGTAAGAAGAGTTTATTTACATATGCTCCCCTACTATCATATGCTCTTTGTTTGTAATTTAGTTATTCACATGTGTAGAATGTAAGAAATATTTTATTTTAACACTGGCTCTCTGTTTTAATGCAGATCATCTATGGATAGAGTAATTTGCTACTCCCATTCCAAGAGAAATTCGGTTACTACTTCTGAGAGGAAGCATCGGGAAGAAATTCATGCTTTATCTACTGCACAGGGCCATGCGGAGTCTCCTGCTGAGGGGCACATTGAGGTTCCTTTAGAACAGCATGTTGAGACCACTGTAGAGGGGCATGTGTTAGAGGCATAAGTTGAGGTTACTTCGTATAGTCTTGTTGATGATCCTTCAGAAGGGGATATTGAGGCTCTTTCAAAGGGACATTCTGAGGCTCCGTCAAAGGGTCTCGATGATGCTCCTGATGTGGGCAATGGGGAGGATATAGTTGAGGGAAATGATGATGCTTCTTTATGTGGGCAATGAGGAGCATCAAGTTGAGGGCAATGTTGATGCTCCTGGACCATCACTTAACCCATCAAACATAATACATAAGTCGGTTTCCCAATAAGGTTTTCGAAGCCGGATCATCATTCGAGGCGTATGGGGGCCCTAATGATCTCAGCCTTTTGAAGCATTTTAAGAACCATGTTGTCTATTGCATATGGACCAATTCAGTGGTAATCAAATTTTCCAATTTAACTATTCCAAAATATTTTTTTTTGTAACTTATGATTAGTATTGTACTTTATGTTTCTATTGTCGTTTGCACGAGTGTCGTTACTATGTATCAATCATTGGATAAAGATAAATGAATGGGGCTTTGACGATCTTAGTAATGGGGTGTGTATGAGACTGGAAGGGCACAACTCGATGGCTTGATCAAATACCGCCATAATACATTGACTACGTCCTGCTTTCGACTTTCATCGAGTGATGGCATCCTGAGACTAATAGCTTTCACATGTCGTTTAGGGAGATGACCATCACTCTCGATGACATACCTCAAATCCTGTTAGTAACTCTAGTCGATGACCTTTTATTTAGCCCACACATCGCTATTTAGGAGTACGAGGCGGTTGAAATCCCGAATGCGATTGACTTAGTAGTTGAGTACTTGGGCTTTAGTAGAGACAATGCACAGTTAGAGTGCAGTGAGTCTTGTGCGGTCCGGTTGAATTGGATCACTGCAAATTTTAAAGTATGAGCCAAAGACGAGAATGCCTCTTCAGATTTTAAAGACCATTGTGTGAGGGCTTACATACCATACATTATCGGATGCACTATTTTTCTCAATAAGAACAAAAAGATTTTAGTCTATTACCTCCAAATTTTGAAGAAGTTGAAAAGGGTAAGTTGTTTGGCTCAGGGCATAAGTATTCTTGCACGCATGTACAGGCAACTTGGCCTTGCATCTAAGTTAGGTGTTAAGTAGATGAGCGAGTGTCTATTAATATTACAGGTAACTACTAAATGTTTGTGATATATATTAATTATTCACTTTAACAAATTTTCTAATTTCATGTTAGTAATCACTAATTTCATTTTCTAATTTCATTTTTGATGGTTTGCAGTCATGGATTTATGAGTACTTTTTTGGAGTGGGGGCTGCTTAACATGGAGTTTAACAACACAATGCCCAAAATTGCGCATTGGACATTGCAATCCGCCTCTCAAAAGAATGCCTTTTAAAATCTCACAAACTACTGAGAACAACTCGATGATATGCTGGGAGGGAATGTAAGTGACCTACATTTTCTTTATAGTTAACTTTTGAAATATTCATACCATAATATTAGTTTGTGTGTAGGTATTTTGGGATCCTTATAAGGATGACAAGGACACATATCCATTCTCGGATGTTGCTTTATATAGTGCCATCATCATATGCATCGATGTTGTCGAGCCGTACTACCTGGAAAGATGTCTGCGACAATTTGTCCGAGTTCAAATTATTCCCCATGACAAATGATACCATTAAGAACGAGAGGGGAAACAAGGCTTCCCTATACAAGGTGAAGTTTAACATGCATAAATGATATCAATAAAAATAGCAAGACCACCTGTTATCAGAGAAGTCGCGATTGGTACCTGTCTCGTGCCCAAGGGACTGTAGCGCGAACTATATAGAGTGGTTCATGACCAAGTCCCACCCGATTGTCCAGAACCCCATTTATCGGCAGTCTAAACCAATAAAAATGTCTTTGGTAAATATTAAGTTTGTAATATTTTTTTTACTTTAACCAATTCTCATACTTACGTAAATGATATTCACTAGGTGGATGAAGTACGTAAAGCGATGTAGTTACTAAAAAGCATGAAAGAGACAGTGAAAAAGTAAAAGGGAAGGAAAAGGTGGTTGACGGTGGAAAAGGAAAAAGAAAGTGAAGTTTTTAATTTGGTTAGGGTTCATTTTTGTAATTGAGGATGGGGCACATTTGGATATTTTTTTAAGAATTTTTTAATATGTTATAAATGTTGAAGTGTTATATAAGTACTCAATATGTTATCAATGTTATTGTTTATGTTATCAATGTTATTATTTATGTTATTGATGTTATTGTCTATGTTATTGTTTATTGTTTACTATTTGTAGTGCGAGTTTAAATAAGACCAATGTTATCCATATGTTATTAATATGAATGCCATTCACTTATTGTGTATTATTGTATGAATGCTTGGGTATTGGTTATATTAAAGTTGGATATAGTCTTGACCTCGCTTCATTTGGCATGTATATACCGAATCCTAATAACAACATTCGACATGTATTAAAGTTGAACCATTACTAGCATTACGACACTTTATCGTTGTTAGAATGGCAGCTGGCTTCACCCCACTCAACGACATCTCTTCGACAATGGTTCTCTCCTTTGAAGTAAGATGGTCGGCGTATGGATGGCCAATTAATGATTTCGGCAATTGGTGGTTGTGAAATGCACTTACAACCGATAATTTCCACATCCCATTGTCAAGAGGAATGCCCTTCAACAAAAATAAAAAATTGCACTCCATCGTTGTCGTGTTCTTCTTCTTATTTTTATCACCTTGAGTACTTGTTTCCTTCTCAACATTTTTTCCATGATGGTCACGATAATCCCCTCCTCTCTCACATTCCAGATATAGACGTCCCTTACGCGTTGCTGAAGGTGCGCCAGACTTGGTGATCCTAATTACTATTTATCCGATTGGGCTTGCGCTTGAGCCCAACTGACCAACGTTGGACGAGTGGGAAATACATGAGAATAAATAATACAAAAAATTAATACATTATAACCCACTTTAAAAAGCTACAAAAAATTTGAGTGATAAAAATACCAGGTTTGTAAAGAATGTGGCACAAACATGGACTCTTAAGGAACAATTAACCCTATTGTCAAGTTTATCGATATTGGCCAATGCCTCATCAAATAATATGGAGTTGAAATCTATGAAGGCATCCTACATAAATAATTACATAATTATGTTATACACGTGATGAAATGAATCATATTTAAGGCATTATAATAATAATCAAATGAATCCTGAAGGTGAACCAACTTCGTTAGAAAACTTGCAAAATAATTGAGCCAATTTAGGATGAACACGACGAGAAAAGTAATCGGTCTCGGCACACTCATAAAGAAAGTAAGTTATTAATCTATTGAGGTGTTTCAGGACGAATTTGCCGAGAAGAATTGGCCCCTTTTGTTATGATTTGTCGAGATAAGTTTCACCACTCACTATAAAAATCCCGAACCAACTTCATTTAAAAAAAATATATATAACATTGGTTTGGGAGGTTCAACCCGAGTTTTGGCCTCTAACTCGGGGCCCCAATCCCAAATCACTGTTCAATTTTATACCATTTTATATTTCTTTAATCCTTAAGAACAAACAAATAATTATATGAATGGGATCTAAAAATTCCCTTAAAAATGTTATTTGGTGCGGTTTCATTGTCTTTTGTGGCCCCAAACTCATTAGTAACACATTCCATTATTATTTGAATGTTTAAATATCAAACCCTAATTATTATGGGAACAAATTTTATGATTGTTGGTGAACATGGTTGGTGTGGGGACCAAATACAATCAAAGCTATTGGGTAAGAAATTTATGATTGTTGGTGAATGTTGGAGTAATGGGGACAAATATGTTGGGTGGAGTGAGGTTGAAAAGGGAGATATTGGAGTGTAGTGGAAGATGGTGGGTAGAGAGAGAAAATGTGTGAAAAATTGTATTGAGATTATATATATAAGGAGTAAGTGTCTTTTTACTGTTTCATAAGTTTATAAGATAGTTAAGAGTCAGGATGTTGCCAACAAGACGCGAAATGAAACATTGAGATGAAACTTAATCAAGAGAACATTTTATCGGGAAGGAAACTTTTGGAACATTTACACGTTATCAGACAGCCCACTACATGTGACATTTTCACTTTAATTCAAACTATCCTCTCTCACTCTTTCTTTCCCACTCCCCAAAGCATAACCCTCCCTAAAACACAACCCGTTACATAATATTCTGAATTCTTTCTCATCCAAGAAAATACCCTCCTCCCTCATTCTTCACCAATCTCTCTGCCCCCACCCCCCGTCCCCACGCTACCCCAGCTCCTCTCTCTCCATCACCCCTTCTCCCTCAGCTCCCCCCACCAAGCTAGCGGCACCACCGTCACTTTCACATTTTTGGGGGAGCACTCCCACGATTCACTTTTTATATATGCTCTGGAAATGTAGAATGACATGATTTTTTTTTTTTGCTTTTTGACTTTGAGTTTAGTGGAAGGGTAGAATGATATATCGGTCTTTAATCTTCAATACACATTTTTTTATTAGTTTACTCATTTATCAAAGTCTATTTTTGATTGATGCATAATGGTCTCTACAAACCCATTTATATGAAGCTCTCCATCACTTCCCTCAAACCGGGTCTCTCTCTCTCTACAAACCCATGTTTTTAATGTTTTATGATTTTTTTTCTAGATCTAAATTTATCACCCATTACAAAAAATATAGCTTTTTTTTTATAAAATCATTTTATTTATTTATGGATAATGGGGTTTTGTTACTTTCATTTTTATACAAAATTTGGAAGATTCAGTTTAGACACAATAAATTTCAACTCAAACTAAAATGTTTCTCGATCTCCACATCTCACTTTTAATTGTTAGAAAATGAAAACGGGTATTTATATGGTGGAGGTTGAGAGAAGTGATGTTTAATCATTTTGTCAATCTTTGAAAAGTTGATAAACAAATTCATAAACATGTATTTTAAACAAGCAGTTGACATTTTGACCTCATCTATAAAAATTCTCTCAACTCATTTTTATAAACTCTCAAAGCTTTAATTATTGGTAGATTTGCATATTTTTGGTTGAAGGAAAATATTTATTCTATTTGGTTGATGAGAAAACTAAAGTGAAAAGTTGGATTTCCTTATTATTTCTATGTTTAAAATTATACAGACGGTTAATAGAGAATTTTTGAAAAGTTGGATATCCTTTTTCTTTTCAGGATGTAGTCTTCATGTGCTTGGGTTGGGTATGTTGAATTGTAGAAAAGCTGGGTCCAAAAATCTCAAATGAATTTCTATTATGTGAGAATTTTTCTTTTTATTTAAAAAATTGTGACTATAATGTGAATTAATAGTACTTTGTGGGTCACACATTTTGATATGTCTTTGATATGTCTTGGAGAACTACCTCTGACATTTTTTTATTATACTGTAGGTGGAGATAAAACAAATACGAATGAGGTGACTTAATGCCAAATATATTATGGAAGGAGGTCTATGCATGTCCTTACTTTGCATTAAAGGTGAAGACGGACTGGACATTACTTTGCATTAAAGGTAGAGATGGACTTAATGTCCTCTAGCACCAGTGCTACAGTGAGCAGGTCCATGGAGATTAGGTTCATAGCTTTTATTTTCTATCTTCTCAGTTGGTACGAAAGTTGTATGTGTCTCCTCACTTTGTATTAAAGGTGGATATGAACTTGATGTCCAGTCAATTCTGGCACCAGCGTTCCCACGAGCAGGGTCATGGCGAGCAGATACGTGGATTTTATTTCGTGTGTTCTCACTTGGTACGAAAGTAGTTGTATGACTTGATGTAAAATCAAGTTTGGGAACAATATCTACAGTCTTATTACTGTCTGGGTTATTTATAGGTGTACTACGGCTTGGACTCAAAGTTAATACAAATGACAGTTCATGTGGATGTAGTAAAAGTATTTTGTATTGAATCTATATTATTTTGATACATAAAAAAAAAATACGAATTCAGTTGTTAATGTTGAGAACCGTGATTTAAATAATCATAGGTATGTTGTATAATAAGATTAATATAACAGTTGTAATTGGTCCTGTTTTTTTTTTATTAAATAAAAATTTATTGATAGTTGTAATTGGTCCTATTTGACGTGTGTTGTACGATATTTTATTTAACGACTTTTTTTTTTATGAAATAGGGGTTTTGTGGTATTACGATAGTTGGAATGGAAGGAGAATATCAATTTAAAACATTATTTTGAATTGATATACCATTCTAAAACGATAACCTAACCAACATTTTTGAATTGAAGCCTGCTATGATATAAAGTTGCTCGATTGACAACTGACACAGCCAGTGTGATAGTACTAATCGATACAGCCTTAGAATATATTAAAAAAATTGACCTGCTATGGAAATACAATATTTCAGTGAAACCAAATAGTAATGACCTACTTATATTATTCAAATATATGATTAACCTATTGTTTATTAACTAAACATTGGTAACTAAAGATTCTGCTATGGGTTATTTAATAAAAATCATTTGAAATACGCCAACTATTATGCATAAACCAAATTTCATTCTAGAGGATTTTGACATGTCTATTGAAATGGCGTTTTAAACAAAAGGAATCTGCTTATCCTTGGATATTGAATCAAACATTGGGACTCGAACAAATCTTTCAAATCTAACCTGCACACTTTCTCTGCGTGAGTTTTTAATGTTGATCTATGTTTGAATCATCTCCTAATTTAGGTTCGTGAACCATCTCTCCTAATACCATTTATTTTTCTAATCTTGGGCTACAAGTTTCTCAAGAAATGGTATTCTCTATTTTTTAATCTTCTTTTTTTAATATTAAAGTCGTCACAGTATTAACACATCATTGCTCGGATCCAACATTGATCAATCGATAGATTTTTTCTCCAAATGTTTGGAAAGTACTGTTGTTGGTATGTGTAATCAAGTTTTTATTGTACTTAATTTTATATTGTCTATTTTTTGCCCATTATTAATATTAATAAGTTGTTTTTATGCAATATCTTTTATACTTTAAACAACTTAAATTAAGCAAATTTACATTTTACCCGTTTTATATTTTATGCTTTTGGTAATTGAATTGAGGACGAGAATCATAAAAAAGTGGTACACCGAAAAAAGGTGAAATAACGTGGTACACCCAAAAAAAATTGTGCACGCCACACACATGTATATAAAAAAATATATATATTTTTAATTTGCATTTATTAAGTGATTGAAATGGTGTGGAGATGAAAGGAACCAACACAACATTTAGTAATAAGCACCATAATTAAGTTTTAGTAGTGAAATCCAAATAAAATGACCCATGTATACCATAACAACTAACACACATGTGATAACTATAATTGTGCCATCTGCACGGGCATATCCTAAGGGTATACATGTTTACATGTACGATTTAAATTAGACACAATTCAACACTTATGGTATTTTTCTTCGTGCCTTCAGGCACGGGCATTCCGCTAGTGTGTATATATATATATATATATATATATATATATATATATATATATATATATATATATATATATATATATATGTGGTGTGGTGGCCCTTAGTAAAAATAATTATTATTTATCTTGTGGTATATTGAAGTCATTCTTGGGGTGCCCTTAGCACCCTTAAAAAAAGAAATTTTTTTCTTTATTTTTATTTTATCTGGTTTAAACATTAAATTGACGACTTAAGCACTCTTAATTTTGGGTTAATTACACTTTAACCCCTTCAACTTTGCACCTAATTTCACTTCACCACATGTAATTTTTATTTTCTAGACTTAACCCTCTTAACTTTAAAAAACACATCAGTTTACACCATGACCATAATGGTGCTAAGTTTTCGGACTGAAGTTGATTATTTTCACTAGTGGTTGGACTAAAATACCCCCATATACATCTCACGTGGTCAATTTTTTGTCCAAAGATTTAACATTATTTGTGTTTGGGGTTAAAGTGACATGTTTTTATAACTTAAGGGAAAATGAGTTCAAAGTTGGAGGGTTAAAATTTAATTAACCCTTCAATTTTTTTTTTGTTTTGTAAAAGAGTCTTTAATTAATAAGTGTCACAAGTAATGGCATGTCAATTTAAACAATTTCTATTAAGGTTTTGGACACTTTTATTATGGATTCATAAAAAATGTGATAAATGCGTTTTTCTACTACTAATAAATGTCAAAATTTGAGGGCTCAAGAACAACCTTTCTCACCTCCCTCTGGGATATCCATGAATGTAAGGTATTTAATATTTTTTTTGAGAATACAATAAATTTGAATACTTAATTAAATCATGTAACTTCATAATTTGTCTTTTGTGTATATATATGGATGCAATTTTAGTGTCATTTTGAATTTTTAATCCATTCTTCCAATTTTTGCAACATGGAATGTTGTCTGTAAACATGCGGGGCTTATATTTTCTTGCGTTAACTAATTAACATTTGACACATGGATAAAAAAATAATTCATTAATACATACCAAAAAATTGTTACTTGTCAAAATCAAAATAAAATTCTAAATTAATTATAAGCTAACATCTAAAGACAAAAAATTCTATAAAAACCCCTTTGTCGCCCAACACCACCCCAACCGTTATCTACCTTCTTTGGTTTTCTTCTCGAGTCATTTGATGACTGGGATGTTTGATATTAAGCGATTACCTTCCAAATGTGGATTCTGGGGTGTTTGAAAAGTCAGGTGGCAATTTAAGATTTTTCTCTTTAGAATATGAAATTCTAATAATTGTTAAATCAATATCAAAAGACGGAACATCATAGTTTATTTTTTAATCTTGTAGTTCTGGAGAGTTAGGGACATCGAACTATGACCTACAGATGTGATATAATAGGAAGGGTGATGGTTTTGCGATTATGGGTGGAGGTTGGTCATGGTGGATGTGAATTTGTGGTGGTGGAGATACTATGGTAGTAGTGGATTATGATGAAGTAGGGGTGAAGGTAGCATGAAGAAAAAATATGTGCCATAAGATCGGGTCAAATTAATTAATAACCACGTCTAGTTAAAATAAAATCCTTTTTAAATTTAACTAAAATTTTATTTTATCAAATAAAATTAATTAGATCAATTTGCATGAGAATGTCCAAAGATAACAACAGAAGAATTACAAATAATCACACACAATGCACAAGGATTTTAAAGTGGAAACCCTAACGAGAAAAATCATTATCACCTCAACCAAACAAGGCCACTAGTATTATGAATTTTAAGTTTTACAATGGACATACTACAACATCCAATATTTTCCATGCCGATTTATATCATTCTCAGCATCAACGTAAACATAAAAATGATAGTAAATAATTACCATCCATAATATAAAACTCAATAAAGGATGACAATAAGAATAACTGAGCTGTGATAAAATAAAACTCTAATAAAACTTAATCTATTATAATAAAAATATCTTTTATACAAATGTCTCAACTAAAATAATAGAAATACAACAATAACCACCTATGATAAAAACTCCTAAATACAAGTAAAACTCCTGAATAGAAGTGACTATTACAATAGACCAACAACTCTTACTCTAAGGATGACAACCTGAACCTCCCCAAACTGTAAGTCTAGATGCTCAACCCTATGATGCATGTATATAGCAATAATAATACATGCGGGGGATTTTTTTGCTAGATTGGGTTAGTCCTTAAAGTTGGAAGACATATCTTACAGTATCAAAACAATACTAATCATGCAACTTATTTACGACAAACATTCCACCTCGTCGACACTCACATGTAAGAGATACCTCACCACTCATCATAAATGGTATATTACTTGAGTGTCGTAACCCGATGCATAATCAATGCCATGAAGTCTCTGTCATAAGACTAACAAGTACTATCAAATAAATAAATGTTGATAAGGAATTAAACAAACTATTCATGTAGAATACACCCCTATACCCATATATGTACTCATTAAGATACTAACGATATCATAATATACATTTTATTTTGGCATAGCATCTTTTAGCTAAACGTGTCTGTAATTGAACTACCACGTATATACACAATATGATCTCGAATCACCCGTATAATAAAATATACACAATCTCATATCAAATCACATAAATCTGACATAGATATTTTAATTAGAGTGTTCTTTGTCTAACTAATATTGTATGAACTTATTAGTCTCATAATAACCATATGGAGGCATTTACCTCCAAGGGGACCATTTCGTACTTCTATAGGTAAACTTGTAGGAGTCCCTCGCCTAAAGGATTTTGAAACATACAAATACATATGAGAATGGGGTATCACTGTGCAATCAAACCACGAGATAGTCGCACTCCAAAACTCGATCGATGGATCGGATCATCCGCCTCTCTCATCAAGAAGTATAAATCGACTGAACGTATAATCTGAATATCTCAATATATAGTAACATTATAGACTAAGTTGCCCGATGGATCGAATCATCCGCATCTAACATCATGAGATATTGGTCATTCAGAATGTGTGATGACAACGCATATACCTCTTTAAAGTCATGTGTCATTAACCAGACATGTGATACATGATCACAACCACTTTAATCCACAACCCTGACCAATCGATTTATATCATGAGTAACTGGTATGTTCACATAATCAACACACACACACACACATATATATATATATAAACACAAGATAACGCGTACTCTCAAGTATACCCAAATCATTCCAATCCCCAAACGTTGAATTTTCCATTACATTTCTAGGTTCATTAACTCTATAACTCTAATGAATCCCAACTTTACCGTATACATCATATATATAATAGAATAAGCTAGTTCATACCTTTCTGGGGTACCATTTTGTCCCAATCCTCCATACTGGATTATATTAACTACCGTAATGTTTATTTTATTCGAAACCTAGGCCAAGGTCTCATCTCGTTATTCTTTAGTTTAGTTATCATCTTAAACTGTAAAGTAAGTGCATAAGAATTACCCAAGAATTAGTTATGCAGTTATCATCGAAATCCATCCTTTACTACCCCAAATCACCACTGACAGTGCACCTTATTCGAATGAAATACAACATCTCGTTTGAATGAGACAACACTCTCATTTGAAAGATATTGACGCAATCATCTACTTCGTCCCAAGAGTGAAAAATCGAATATAAACCTCCATTATTGAACAATAGGCTTCAACCTAGCAACCCAAACTACGTTATAATAAAATCTAATAGCAAGTTTATGATATTAAATGATTTCCAGTACAATTTAAGATAAAAAAATATCAATTATAGGGTTAATTCTTCAATTCCCGAAATTAAAACCTAGTTCATCCTTTAGACAATATGAGGTTAACTACATATATGATTTCAGATTTAATCAACAAATTAATATATGGATATGATTTATAAACGAATTTAAATAATAAATATGAGTTCTAATCACATAATCATTTTTCAAAACGAATCAGTTTATGTTTCCCAACAAAATCCCTTATTTTAAGTCAAATTACAATCCCATAAATAGTTTGATTTAATAACCCTATTAAACCCCATAGAAATGTGATTAAGATTGCAGATTAAATCTCAAAACGTATTTCTAAATCCTAAATCAAATACATGAGAGTGATAATATAAACAAGTTGCAAATTATACAATGATAAAATAAGAGATTTCTTGTCTGGAAGATATGAATGATTCTTCCTCTTGGCCTCTTATTCTTCCTTATCAAAGATCCTCTCAAGTTCTCCTAAATATTTAAGGAAACTAGGGTTTATGTTTTGTGTGAATGTGTTCAACTAATAGTGGTTAACACCCTTTAAAATTGCTTAAACTTGTAGGTTAATAGTAGGCTTAATTTTGAGCGTCTAGATGAGCCCATAATACCACCCCAAGATACTTACAAAGATAGTCCAAAGGTATTGTGTCCATCCCCGATCCTCCCCACGGGTGGGCGCATGAAGGGAGGATCCTAGGGTCCCACGCATCCCTCTCGGGAGCGCTTCGATCGGCGTCGTTTGAGATGAGGTGTAAAAATGTAGAGAGATTTAGAGTCGCCAGTCTATTTTACTCAAAACAGACAAAAGAAAAAGTAGAAGCCATCCCAGAGGATGTCATTCAAAGACATACTGGTGCATACGAAACCAAAATGATTCGAGGAGGGTTCGGAGGCTAAGTTACAAAATGGAAAGGTGTTAGGCACCCATTCTGCCCTTTCGGTCTCTCATGGATATTTGCTATTTTCCCCATGATATGTGTGAGTGTTTGTATATATATAGTGGAGATTGGAATCCTCGACTTGTACCATGGAAGAGATAAAGCGAGTCATCCGTAGAAATGTATAAAAATAATATTAGGAAATAAGATTTAGGTGATTACCCTTACGTTGATCGTTATAATGGAACGATAACGCATATGGGGTAATACGTCACTAAGAACAAGTATATATAATATTAGAAAATTGGATTTAGAGAAGATAAAAAATGAGGGAGAAAGTGAGAATAGGACTCGAGTCTTGGGTTTTACCCCGAGACGCCTACGTAGCCTATAAATGCATCAAAGTCCACGTCGTTCGCATACAAAATGAGGGGTGGGGTCTATTCCATAAATTCAAATGGGGGTTCTCTTAGTTTTGAGTGTGTGTGTGTGTAGAAAAAAGTGTTTTAGTTGTGAGAAAAGTATGAGAATCCCTATTTGGAATTTATGAGCAAACCCTCTTTTTCTTATTTTTTGGGGGTTTTATTTATATGAAAATAAGAGTTGTGCAATAATACTAAAATAAAAAGTATATTAGGATGGGTGAGATGGGATAATAAAAGTGCTAAATAATAAAATAAGTTATTGCGAATTTAAGAGAATTTGAAGAGAAAGTTGAGAAAGTTGTACCTTCTTGAAGATCTTGAGCTTGATCTTGAATGTTAGAGAGCAGCCCTTGCAGTTGGATGATGGTGGAGAGTGGATAATTCACCAATTTTGATGAAAAGGATGATGAAGAGTGGAAGTTAGAAAGGGATTTGGATGTTGAAATCGCGCTGTCTTCGAGAGGGGTTTTTGGGATTCGCTGAGAGAGATTTTTGTCAGATCTGGGCTCCCTTTGCAAATTAGGTGAAGGCCTCCTTTTATAGGCCCAGGTCACTGTCGATCGGCATAGACCTGGTCCTGCCTATTGGCACCTGCCGATAGGCAGGGTCTGGAACCTGCCATTTGGCAGTGTGTTTCAGGCCTTTTCAGAAAATTGGCTGCCGAGGGCAAATCGTTGGTCAGAATCGCACACAGGGAAGATCGTTGGAAAGGTAATTTAGATACCTTTGAAAGTCCTTTGGACCTCTCCCAGGTTTGGGAGTTGACTTTGGGTCAAATATGGCTTGGAAACGTTTGTCAGTCCATTGGACAGGGAATCATTCGGATGCAAACAGATCGTATGTCTGCATGGTAAGTACGAATCACACACGGGGCGGACCGTTAGAAAGGTTAGGAGATGTGCTTCAACATTCCAAAGAATTTGACCCGGTTTGGGGAGTTGACTTTTGTCAATCGGACCCTAGAAGCATTCAGTGTCCTCTTGGAGTCAAACGGATCGTTCATCCGCATGGTAAGTCGGAATCGCGCAAGAAGTGGACCATTGGAAAGGGGTTTTAGTTCCCTTCGAAGATTCATTCATCCTCGATCGATCTGAAGAGTTTACTTAGGTCAAACAGAGCTCGGGAGCGCTCGATGGCCTCTAGATCAAGTTTCGGACGCAAAAGAAACGTTCGTTCGCATGGTAAGTCAGAATCGTGCACGGGATGGACCATTGGAAAGGGAGTTTAATTCCCTTCGAAGAATCATTTAGCTTTGGTTGACCTGAATAGTTTGACGTTTTGGTCAAAAGGAGCCTGAGAGTGCCCGATGGCTTCTAGGTCAGTACTTGGGGTATGACCTGGGTTTGTAGTGATGAAGGGAGGTACTAGGGACCTAAGGAGAGTTAGGGGTAATAGAATGGGGTGTCTATAGAGCCCCTCAATGGGTGAGTTTGGAACAAATGATAACCGTTGAATAGACACCGCATGATGCTTTTGAGGGAGTATGACCGGTTCAGATGGTCGAGGCCGATTTTAAGGACCTGAGGGATGTGCTGGGGATGACGAATTTCATGGGTCAAAGCCAAATTTGTGGGCTTAAGTGATGAGGGTGACCTATTCTGTAGGTCAAAGCCAATTCTACGAGCTTAGGGTGATAATCTAATAACCGAGGTCAATTCTAACCTAAGAGTGGTGACGATCGAGAACCGAGGCCAATTCTGACCTAAGAGTGGTGACAATCTAGGATCGAGGTCAATTCTAACCTAACTCAGGTGACGATCCAAGACCGAGGTCAATTCTTACCTAAGAGTGGTGATGACCGAGGACCGAGGTTAATTCTGACCTAAGAGTGGTGACGACCGAGGACCGAGGTCAATTGTGACCTAAATCAGGTGACGATCCAATACCGAGGTCAATTCTGACCTAAGAGTGGTGACGACCAAGGACGAAGGTCAATTCTGTCCTAACTCAGGTGACGATCCAAGATCGAGGACAATTCCGACCTAAGAGTGGTGACGATCGAGGACCGAGGTCAATTCTGACCTAACTCAGGTGACGATCCAAGACAGAGGTCAATTCTGACCTAAGAGTGGTGACGATCGAGGATCGAGGTCAATTCTGACCTAACTCAGGTGACGATCCATGACCGAGGTCAATTCTGACCTAAGAGTGGTGAAGACTGAGGACTGAGATCAATTCTGACCTAACTCAAGTGACGATCCAAGACCGAGGTCAATTCTAACCTAAGAGTGGATAAATATTGGATTTTTATTCTGCTGGAGAAATTGCCTTGTGATTTTAATCTGAGCTGGGGAGCTGATAGTTGGGGAAGCTTTTGTTTCTTTAGGAGGCCTCGCAGGGGGGGAATAACCAATTTTGGTGCTGTAAAAACTCCACTGGGGAAGTGATCAGGCGATCCTTAGAGATCCTTCGGTGCTTTTTTGGGAGGAGATTCACTTGGTTTTTGAGGATTTTGCTAGGAAAGAGGGGTTCCGCTTGAGGGAATGCAAAATTTTCCTGGTGAAAAGGCTCTAAATCCTTCCTGGGAATTTTCAGAGGATTTTTTAGGGCTTTTTGGTATTTTTTGGGAATTTATATACGAAATTTAAGGGGGGTGATAGTCGGCATGGTATAAGGGATGCCACTCAGCAGTGGCACAAACTTTTGGACTACCTCGGGAAGGTAAGGAGTCAGTGTCGATCGGTATGGTGGGGGACAGTGCCAATCGGCATGGGGTTTGGCATCCTATATAAAGGGAGCGAATCCTTTCATTTTTTTCACACCTTCTTGGCTTTCTCTCTTTCTGCGATTCCTCTACAAATCCTTCTAGCATTCCGATCTTCAAGAAATGGCCACTTTTGTGAGCACTGCAGTCCATAGGGAGTGGTTGACCGTTGATGACTGGACGAATGTGGAGTGGAGGGCCAGGGCGCCTCTTGTTTTAGGGAGTGAGAAATCTTTTGATGCATTTGACCATTTTGCGGATGAGCGGACTTTACTGCGGGAGCCATCGCGTCATCGCTCTTCGAGAGTGAATCTCGACGGTTATGTAAGTAACCCGACCTTTGGCATTCCATTCTTTTTTGTGATTTTTCTTTCTTTCTTGACTTCTGATGAGATTTTTTTTTGCCAGTCCGATATTTCTTTGAAGAACATTCGCGCCCGCGGGACGACGGGGCTCAGGGATATCTCGGAGCATCTCCCACCTGTGGTGCGTTGGGTGATATCATCAGTGGGTTTTGGGAGGTTGGCATCTGCGCTGGATGAGACACCTCGTTCGACAGCGGTCCTGTGCGCTTTGGGGGAGAGGTGGTGGGATACTACCCACACCTTCCATTTCGGCTTCGGTGAGATGACTATGACTCCCATAGATGTGCAGCAGCTATTGAAGATGGATTGTGATGGAGAGCAGATAGAGGTGGATCGCTCTTTGCGGGTGAGATCGTAGGCAGTGCGTGTGGCACTTGGTGATGTAGGGAGGATAGTTTATGTGGATTCTATCCGGTTGTCCCTACTGAAGGATGTTCTGTTGGGTAGGGTGATTGATGTGGAGGACGGGCGACAAGGGAGGCAAATGGCCGAGTTATTTATTTGGCTGGTGTTGGGAGGTTTCATGGTGGCGTCGACGGCGACGTCATCCATTTGTGGTTCTTTCCATACTTGAGGATGTTTTTTAACATCCCTTTCTATGATTGGGGGAGTCTGACTTTGGCGACCCTTTACTCTTCTCTGGATGCATTCATCCGGTGCTGTTGGTAGACTTTTACTGGGGCCACGTACCTTCTTGAGGTATTCTTCAGTTTGCGCATTTCTTTACATGCATTCGCATTTTCCTTTCATGCATTCGCATTTTCCTTATACATCTCTTTTTGTTTGTGAATTCTTATCTTTCACAGGCGTGGTTCTATGAGGTGATTGAGTCCAATACCCCGTTGATCGCTCTGAAGGACGACCCTGTTAGGGACTTTTGCCGATTGTATCGATGGCATAAGGGTAATCGAAAGTCGAATGAATCTCTCTCTCTGGAGGCGGTGCGTCAGGTCTTGAATGACCTGAACAGTGGTAGGGTAAGACCCTTTCCATTACAGTCTTGGTTTTTTAGCACCTGCTGATCTTATATTGATTTATGTCTGCTTGGAGATTTTCAGGTGACCTTTTATCCCTTGGGGACAGCCGTTCAGGATGCGGGGACGACCGGGGTGAACAAGCAGATGAGGCATTTGTTGGTGCATGAGTTTGGCCATTCCTGGTATCTCGGGGAGAGGTTGGTTTCACTAGATTGCTGAGGAGGAGGTGGTACTGCCACCTGCGCAACCTCCTACGTCTATGAGGTGGGAGCGGCTACTGTCGGAGGATGCGAGGATCGCTGCAATGATCGGCGAGTCCTATTTGTTATACACTGATACGGCTGCGCTGTATGACTATATGGACTTTGTGACGAGCTGGTTGATGGCTCCCAGCATATATGATGCCCCGCCTTTCCCTCCTGCTGGTTCGAGTCGGGCGGTGGGATCTTCCAACAGTGGAGGCGGTTCGATGGCATCTGCAGCGGCTGCAACTTCAGAGGTTCCTTTTATGCATTTGTACATTCCTTCGTACAACATTCGGCGGGCTGATGGAGGGATGGTGCCTATGCTGTATCGTTCTCATGCGATGAATCCGGAGGAGTTGGGTTTGACAGAGGAGGTCCTCCAACCTGCGGTATATCTTCCTGTTCTTCTCTTCGTTTCTTTTCTGTTTTGTTCATCTCTGCTTTGATACTAATTTTTCCTTTTCCTTGCAGCAAGTCCGAGTGTCGACCACTTGGCTAAGAGACATCAGAGACTGGATATCTTCGGCGACTGCCCATATTCGAAATGTGGTTCCTGTTCCTTCTTGCTTGGTGCCATTTGCTTCCGGAGAGGACTCTGGCTCGGGTAGTGGCGGTGCATTGTCTCGTCGTAGGGGAAAGAGAGCACGTCGCAGGGGTGGAAGCTCTTAGAGAGAAAGGTAGGTGAGAGAGAGAGAGAATATGGGTTAGGGCTGAGTCCAGCTATTTTTTACTTTTTCTTTTTATTTCCTGCCAAATTGATGTAACATAGAAACAAATAGATGCAATGTAATGGAGTTTTTTTAATTATCTTTTATTAATGATGAATGCATGCACATGTGCTTTTTACTTTGCTGCTGAGACCGTAAAAAGGAGTATTTTTAGATTTTTTTAAAGAAAGTTTTAAATTAAAAGGGGAAATTATATAAGGAGGAAAAGGAATTTTGAAATTCTATTGAGAATATAAATTTATTTTTATTGAGTTTTCTGATTTGACAAAAGAGAAAAAAAGGAAAATTCTAAAAATGGGGGGTTACCAATTGGCAAGCACCCTGTCCCGCCTATCGATAGTTCAGTCTAGTCCCATCACTTCAAAGCATTGATTGGTACCCTCTTCAACCTTTTGTATTTTTTGGGGTAGGATTCCCTCCGATTTCTGCAAGGATTACGTCTCTTGTGAGGGTTCTCAAGTGTAAAAAGGGGGAAGGGTAGAGTGTTTTCATCACACCTTCGCATTCTTACTTACTTGCCCACTATCTCTTAGCCTTGCAAGATGGCTCTCCCTGGTAGAATTGAGTTTTCTAACTACCTCGAAGCCTTCGAAGCGATGTGCTCTTATAATGTCGACTATGATGCTTTCAACATGCATCGAGTCTCCTTGTGGCGCAATCGGCTTATTGAATGTAACATGCTGATGGCGGTGGTACAATTCTGGTACCCCGAAGACCATGTATTCCGCTTTGGGTTGGATGAAGTTTGTCCTACCTACGAGGAATTTTCTGCCATGTTGGGTGTAAATCCCAGTGTTGCTGCGACTTTTCCTGAATTTTCCCATTCTCCCAGGTATTTATTGGTCGAGCTTCTTCGTATTTTACCTTCGATGTCCAGATCACTAGTTGCTGGAGTAATGATCTCCCTCCCGATGGTGCTGTAGTCCGTGCATTTGCGGGAAGTAGGTGATGTTGGCTATGCCGGAGCTGTTTCTCTGGGCCTGGTTTCAAAATTACTATTGGTGACTAGGCAAATGCTGGTGGACCCGAAACTTGCAGCCATTACTTCGTGGATGTCATACCGTCGTAATCCTGCGGTGGTGATACTCGCGGAGACGATGAATGGTTTGGATGCATGGAGAGAAGGTCGTTCTGACTTTCTGAGAGGTAGTCCCGTGATGCTATTCATGTGGTTGTCTGAAAGACTCCACCTGGTGACTCCTCCAGAATATCCTTTATCGACTGTGACCAACTTCTTTTTGCGTCACTTTTTCTATGTTGGCCTGGATATTGCGAGTTGGGAGAATTGGTTTGTGGAGCATGGGGCTCAGAGTTTGTACTGGTCAGTGCCTTGGTGGGGGCAGTTGCTGCCTATTCTGGAGCTAGGAGAGTACTCATATGTGCGGCTGGTTAGTCTCAGACAACCCTCTTTTTATTTCCCTTGGAGGCTTCTGAGCCAATTTCGCTGGGCACAGGTCGTGCCACCTCGGACACTAAACTTCTTTCCGGTAGACATTTTGATCGAGCGCCTGCGTCTGTTGCTTGGATATTTGTGGGAGAATCGACGTCCGTTGACCCGTCCCTCTCAGTCTGTCGAGGGAGTTTGGCATGTCCCTGGGGATTATATGAGGTGGTTATGGAGGAGAGTAGTCAGCAATATGTTGGCAGTGGAGACTCGATAAAGGTGGTTTTTTTTATTTAACACCATGGAAGAGGGTGTTGTGGTTTTTTTGAAGTTGGTTCGGGCTTATCGGTCCATGGTGTTTACGGCACTCTATTCAGGCAGGGGAAATTTTGGGGCCCCGGGATGTAGATGATGAGGGTGCAGGCTCCTCTGGTAGCTGTGGGTAGGACTCTAGGAGAGTTTATTTATATAATAGGGAATAGATGTGGGGATTTCATTTGGCTTTTTATGGTAGTAGGGGGAAGGGAGTTATCTGTTCCTTTTCTTATGTAATATGTGCTGTAATTTCTTATTAATGAAATAAGCAAGTTTCTGATCATCCAGCTATGCCTTTCGATGAATTCTGTAATTTTGAATTATCTATACCGATTGCTAAGGCATACATAATCCTTTTGTTCAAGTATATGTTAGAATTAACTACCGTTCTTGGAGATAAGAAAATAATAGTTTTTTGTGAAAAAGAAAGGGTCGTGCTCCAATAAGATATATGAGCTGCGTACGTACCTCTGAGGCTTTTGAAATTTTTTTGTTTTTCCTGAAAAAATATTTTTTTGCAGAGGATCAGACCCACGTAGTTCTGGGTAGAGGGAAATGAAGAGAGTTTTTTTTTCTTTTTTTTTGGAGAATAAAAGGGAGATGAGAAGAGTCGTAGCGTGCTGAGATTTCAAACTAGGGGTAGAATTTCTTGAGACTATCCAGGTTAACTGGGCGAGCCATCTCCTCCCCATCTAGGTTAGTGAGCATGGCAGCACCGCCGGATAAGATTTTTTTCATAATGTAGGGGCCGCTCCAATTGGGATTGAATTTCCCTATAGGGTCCCATATGGGTTATATTATCTCCTTAAGGGCTAAATCCCCTTCCCGGACACCGCAGTCCTTGACTCTCTTGTTGAATGATCGCACAATTCGGCGATGGTACCCCTGTATGTGGTAAAGAGCTTTCAATCTCCTTTCATCTAGGCGGGTCAGCTCGTCGAGACGGCTTTGGCACCAGTATTTTTCATTAACTTTGCTCTTGAGCATGATGCGTAGCGAGGGTACTTCCAGCTCCATAGGTAGGACTGCTTCCATGCCGTAGACTAGAGAGTAAGGGGTATCCCCAATAAGGTTCAGATTGAGGTTCGATATCCCCAAAGGGCGTACGGGATCCGGTTGACCCAATCCTTACATCTTTCGATCATCTTACTCATGATGGATTTGAGGTTCTTATTGGGGGCTTAAACTACACCGTTGGTTTAAGGTCGGTAGGGAGAAGATTTGTGTCTCTGAATTTCGTACTCGTTGACTACTTCTATGATTTCTGCTTCGAAGTGCAACCCATTATCTGACACTAACTCGTAAGGGACCCTATATCGGCAGATGATATTTTTCTTGAGGAATTTTTCCACTTTCTTGGCGTTCAATACCGACACTACACCAAATCCTACGAATGGTCACGCCTAGTGGGTCACGGCCCAAGTTTGCGACCAGATGGTCACGGACTTAGGCCGTGACCAACTCAATAATTGGCGTGACCATATTTCTTACCACACTAAATTATCGATGCTCTGGAAGTGGTCACGACCCAAATCCCTGACCACTGTGGGTCACAGACTTGGGCCATGACCGGTCATGACTATCTTGGCTCCAAACTCACGCCAAAATTCCCTCCAAGCTTGGTCACGAATGGATCATGGACTTGGGCCGTGACCAAATCCATAACGAAGCACAAAAATATATGCATATGGGTCACGACTGGGCGTCATGACCATTTTTTGGTGTGGGTCACATCTATAGGCCGTGACCATCCCTCAATGAAATATCTATTATTCATCGCGCATGGGGTCACGGCTGTAGGCCGTGACCATTCGTGGTTCTAGGTACAGGATGGTGAACTAATGTGCGATGGTGGGTCACGGCTTAGTCCGTGACCATATCATTCCTAAAAAAGAAAACAGACGCCTCATTTTCATTTGCCCCTATTTGTTGATGGCATTTCCCCAACGGTGATGGCATTTCCCCAATGATGATGTGTTCTCTCTCTCGTCAAAGACGAAGTTATGCCTTCTTTCTCTCTCCAAAAATGAAGGTATTTCTACATATGCAAGTTTAGGTTCATATTTAGATTTTGACTTGGATTTGGGTTTCTAAGTTTTTCGTTGCCTTGATGTTTTTATTTTTAATTCATAACACAACGTCAGGCAGGGTAGATCATTTGAAAAAATACCTTCAAGTTAGTCCGGAGAGAGCAAAAGTGTGAACCAGAAAATGCCTGTTGTCTATTATTTGTCTAGAAATAGACAGCTTAAACATCCTCATTTTATTGAGGTTTCAGTTTCTTCATTTGAAGGTCTTTATTTAAAAGGTACATACATATTATAGATAATAGATACGTGTATTTAATTAAATTGAATTGGAATTATTTTTTTGATGGTTTATGTGTTGTTCAGATGTGATTGATAAGCTTAATGTGCTGAGAGGGAGAGGCATGGCTTCTATGTACTCGTAGTCTTGTAAGAGGTTAAGTTAATATTCAAAGAATTCTTTTTTAAACTGCGTTTTTGTCAAAATGATTTTTTTTTCTATTTCAGGTTTGGTTTGTGTGAAATTAATTTTGGTTATTTTATTGAAGCAGAAGCTACAAGAATGGGTTTTTGTGGCATGATTTTTGTGAGGATGACTTAATTCTTCTTGCTCATGGGAATGAATATGTTCTTAAAGGGTTTGAGCTCATGGGAATGAATATGTTCTAAGGTAATTAGATGTTTATGGGTTATATGCATAGGTAATATGTGTTTGTGTTTGTGTGTGTAAGGAAAAAGATGTTTGGTCCCTTAGAAAGTGTATGAAAGAGAAAGAATCAAACCTAGTTGAAATACTTTTGTGGTATTTTGTTCTGACACATGTTTAGGGTCCCTTAGAAAGTGTATGAAAGCGAAAGAATCAAGCCTTGTTGAATTATGCTTGAGGTTTTCTATTCTGGAACATGTTTCGAGTTTGATAAATTGGGGAGTTTCTTTGAAAATGTTCGAAAATTCCTGTTACAGAATAAATAAGAAATTCTTCTCCTTTAGTTGGGAATTATTAAGAAAGAGGAATTAACTGAGTGAAAAGTTTCAAAAAGGTTTTTTGATATTCTCCAGGATTGTTAGAACATGGGTGATTGAATCAGTAGCATAGGGTTGGAATTCTATTGTTTGTTTTTGTGCTTTCTTCATTTTCTGAGCAATCAATTAGATGTTAACAAAATTAATCATAACATGAGAACTGTGTTTTCTGTTTCAAGGTCGTTTAAGTCCTGTTTTAAATACAACAACACAAAATCTATTTGGGATCAATTGATAGTCTCAGTTCTAGTTAAGTTGATCTTATACAACCTTACCATACTCATTAAATAGCATTTAGTTCCTTATGATTGGTATTACTTTCAAATTATATTTGGGATCAATTGATAGTCTTAGTTATCTTATCTAGCTTATCCTGGCTTTTTCTTAGTGTCTCAACTACATAATCAAGTAACATCCATGTTCGACCAAAAGAAGAAGAAAAAGACCTTTTTTTTCCTTTTTTTTCCAGAGAAGATATTAATTTGACTTGATTTCATGCAATTTGAAGATTTTCAAATAAAGTGGGCCTTCAAGTTATTGCAGCGCTATAGGAATACTTACAGAATGTTTAATGATGATGTCCAGGTAAACAGTTTTATCATTTACAAATGATAGCATTTCATTATTTGATAGGGTACTAAAGATTGCTTCTATAGGAAGTGATATTATACTTCACTTTATTTATATATTTTTATAAAATTACTTTTCTTTATCTAGCCTTAAATCCATCAAGGCTATTGACCCAATACACAATCACCGTAGACAAGTAGAAGACGAGAAGAATAAGCAGTTAAATTTAGATGCAATTACTGTGGAAATCAACAAAGGTGATTCACAACTAGACTTAAACATCACATAATGTGTGGAAGTTGCTGGTAGTGATGCCTAAAGTTGTATGGTGATTATGGTTCAAATTATTGGCCGATACCGAGTTGATTCGGTTTCGAAGCATACCGTTTCGATACCTTGACATGAGTTGAGTAATAGGCGTTCTTGGCTTGAATTGGACTATATTGACGATATGTCGATCAACTCAGACTATATTAGCATGATCTCGATCGAGTCAGACAGTATCGGTAAGATCTCGATCGTCTTGAACGATATCAAACAACTCATTATAGATTTTATTTTAATTATCAAGGTCAGTAAATTTATACCATTTCTATCAAATTTGTACCAATTTTATCCAATTTGTGATGTTATTTATGATTGAAATATTAACATTGACATATTAATCGTTGATCTATTTTCATCAATCATTGACATATTAATCATTAAGCCTTCCCATAAAGACAATCTTTCTGGCTTACAACATTTTGCATATACTAAAGAAATGCAGAAAGAGTTAGGAAAGAGAGGATGAGTTATCTTAAGGATAACTTAGTGAATACCATTATTGATCATCTGAGATTGATGCCAAGAGTTCATCTTTCATATATATATGTTGAAATTTATGTGAAAGATTCTAAGGAATTATCAATGTTAGTTGAGGTCTCTAACCCTCCCGAGCAACTATATAGGCTCGTATATAGCTTCCCTATATAGGCTCATATATAGCTGTTATATATGGCTATATATAGCTACTATATATGGCCATATATAACTGCTATATAGGCTCATATATAGCAGCTATATATGGAAGTATATAGCAGCTATATATGGACGTATATAGCAGCTATATATGGTCGTATATAGCTGCTATATAGCAGCTACATATGGGCCTATATAGCAGCTATATATGGCCATATATAGCTGTTATATATGTCCATATATAGCTACTATATAGGATCATATATAACAGCTATCTACGGCCATATATAGCTGCTATAAACGACCATAAATAGCAGCTATATAGGCTCATATATAGCAGTTATATACGGCCATATATAGCTGCTATATAGCTTGAAAATAAGGTGTTAGAAGGGGGAAAATACGAAACATCACCCGTACGGTCCCGTGAGAGACACCAACACCTCTAATGGGACCAATGTAACACGTAGAAACTAGCCGTGCGATAATGGGACTCCCGATTTGAGAATACGACGATAATTTCAAAATATGAGGACTTAAGCTTGAAAACAAGGCGTTAGAGGGTGAAAACTCGAAACAACCCTCGTACGGTCCCGTGAGAGGCACCAACACCTCTCATGGGACCAATGTAATAAGTAAGAATTGACCGTGTGATAACGGGGCTCCCGGTTTGATAATACAATGATAATTTGAAAATATGAGGACTTAAGCTTGAAAACAAGGCGTTAGAAGGGGAAAACACGAAATAACCCCCGTACGATCCCGTGAGAGGCACCAACACCTCTCACAGAACCAATGTAACACGTAGGAACTGACCACACGGTAACGGGACTCCCAGTTTGAGAATACAACGATAATTTGAAAATATGAGTACTTAAGCTTGAAAACAAGGCGTTAGAGGGGGAAAATATGAAATAACCCCCATACGGTCTTGTAAGAGGAACCAACACCTCTCACGAGACCAATATAACACGTAGGAACTAATCGCGTGATCATGGGACTCCCGATTTGAGAATACGATGATAATTTTCATATTTATAGACTTAAGCATAAAAACATGGCGTTAGAGGGTGAAAACCCGAAACAGCTCCTGAACGGCCCCGTGGGTGGAACCAACACCACTCACAGAACCAATGTAACTCGTAAGAACTGACCTCACAGCCGCGGGTCTCCCGGTTAGAGAATACGACGATAATTTGCATATTTCTAGACTTAGGAGTAACAACATGGCTTTAGAGCGTGAAAACCCGAAACAGCCCCCGAACGTCCCCGTGGGTGGCACCAACACCTCCCACGGGACCAATGTAACTCGTAGGAACTGACCACGCAGCCGCGGGTCTCTCGGTTGGAGAATACGATAGTAAGATGCATATTTCTAGACTTGGGCTTAAAAACGTGGCGTTTGTGGGTGAAAACTCGAAACAGCCCCCCAACGGCCCTGTGGGTGGCACCAACACCTCCCACGGGTCGAATGTAACTCGTAGATTCTCACCACGCATCCGTTGGTCTCCCGGCTTGAGAATACGATGGTAATTTGCATATTTCCAGACTTAGGCTTAAAAACATGGCGTTAGAGGGTGAAAACTCGAAACAGCCCCCGAACGTCCCCGTGGGTGGCACCAACACCTCCCACGGGACTAATGTAACTCATAGGAACTGACCACGTCGTCGCGGGACTCCGAGTTTGAGAATACGACGACAATTTGCATTTTCCTTGACTTAAGCTTAAAACCATTGCGTTAGAGGGTGAAAACCCAAAATATCCCCCGAACGGCCCCGTGGGTGGCACCAACACCACCCACGAGACCTATGTAACTCGAAGGAACTGATTGCGCAACCGCCAGACTCCCGATTTGTGAATATGATGATAATTTTCATATTTCTAAACTTAAGCAAAACATGACGTTAGAGGGTGAAAATTCGAAACAGCCCCCGAACGGCCCCGTGGGTGGAACCAACACCTCCCATCGAACCAAAGTAACTCGTAGGAAATGACACCGCAGCCGCGGGTCTCCCGGTTTGAGAATACAATGATAATTTCCATATTTCTAGACTTGGGCTTAAAAACATGGCGTTAGAGGGTAAAAACCCGAAACAACGCCCGAACGGCCCAGTGGGTGGCACCAACACCTACCACGGGACCAATGTAAGTCATAGGAACTGACCATGAAGCTGTGGGACTCATGATTTTAGAATACGGCAGTAGTTTGCATTTTTTTGGACTTAGGCTTAAAAACATGGCGATAGAGGGTGAAAACCCAAAACAGCCCCCGAACGGCCCCGTGGGTGGCACCAACACCTCCCACGCGAACAATGTAACTCGTAGGAACTGACCACGCAGCCGCGGGACTCTCATTTTGAGAATATGATGGTAATTTGTATATTTCTAGACTTAGGCATAAAAACATGGCGTTAGAGGGTGAAAACTCGAAACAGCCCCCGAACGTCCTCGTGGGTGGCACCAACAACTCCCACGGGACCAATGTAACTCGTAGGAACTGACCCTGCAGCCACATATCTCTCGATTTGAGAATACGACGATAGTTTGCATTTTTCTAGAATTAGGCTTAAAAACATGGCGTTAGAGGGTTAAAATTCGAAATAGTCCCCGAACGTCCCCTTGGGTGGCACCAATACCTCCCACGGGAACAATGTAACTCGTAGGAACTGACCACACAACCGCAGGACTCCCGGTTTGAGAATACGACGGTAATTTGCATATTTCTAGACTTAGGCCTAAAAACATGGCGTTAGAGGGTGAAAACTAAAAACAACCCTCGAATGTCCCCGTGGGTGGCACCAACACCTCCCACGGGTCCAATGTAACTTGTAGGAACTAACCACGCAGCCGTGGGTCTCCCGGTTTGAGAATACGACGGTAATTTACATATTTCAAGACTTAAGGAAAACATGGCGTTAGAGGGTGAGAACTCGAAACATCCCTCAAACGTCCCCTTGGGTGGCATCAACACCTCCCACGGGATAAATGTAACTCGTAGGAATTGACCCCGCTGCCACGGGTCTCCCGATTTGAGAATACGATGGTAATTTGCATATTTATAGAGTTAGGCTAAAAAACATGGCGTTAGTGGGTGAAAACTCGAAAAATCCCCCGAACGGCCCCGTGGTTGGCACCAACACCTCCCACGGTACCAATGTAACTCGTAGGAACTGACCACGCAGCCGCGGGTCTCCCGATTTTAGAATACGACGGTAATTTCCATATTTCTAGACCTAAGAAAAACATGGTGTTAGAGGGTGAAAAGTCAAAACAACTCCCAAATGGCCCCGTGGGTGACACCAACACCTCTAATGGGACTAATGTAACTCGTTGGAACCGACCCCGCAGCCGCAGGTCTCCCGTTTTGGGAATATGATGTTAATTTGCATTTTTCTAGACTTAGGCTTAAAAACATGGCGTTAGAGGGTGAAAACTCAAAACAGCCCCCGAACGACCCCGTGGTTGGCACCAACACCTCCCACGGGACTAATGTAACTCGTAGAAACTGACCTCGCAGCAGCGGGACCACTGGTTTGAGAAAACGACGGTAATTTTCATATTTCTAGACTTGGGCTTAAAAACATTGCGTTAGAGGGTGAAAACTTAAAACAGCCCCCGAACGTCTCCGTTGGTGGCACCAACACCTCCCATGGGACCAATGTAACTCGTCAGAACTAACCCCGCAGCCGAAGGTCTCCCGATTTAAGAATACGACGATAATTTTAACATTTCTAGACTTAGGCTTAAAAACATGGCGTTAGAGGGTGAAAACTCGAAACAGCCCCCGAACGGCCCCGTGGGTGGTACCAACACCTCCCACGGGACTAATGTAACTCGTAGGAACTGACCACGCCATCGCGGGACTCATATTTTCTAGACTTAGGCTTAAAAACATGGTACTAGAGGGAGAGAACTCAAAACATCCCTCTTACATCCCCGTGGGTGGCACCAACACCTCCCACTGGACCAATGTAACTCGTTGGAATTGACCCCGCTGCCACGGGTCTCCCGGTTTGAGAATACGACGGTAATTTGCATATTTCTAGACCTAGGCTTAAAAACATGGCGTTAGTGGTTGAAAACTCAAAATAGCCCCCGAACGGCCCCATGGGTGGCACCAACACCACCCACGGGACAAATGTAACTCTTAGGAACTGACCACGCAGCCGCAGGTCTTCCGATTTGAGAATACGATGGTAATTTTCATATTTTTAGACCTAAGAAAAATATGGTGTTAGAGGGTGAAAAGTCAAAACAACCCCCGAACGACCCCGTGGGTGATGCCAACACCTCCAACGGGACCAATGTAACTCGTTCGAACCGACCCCGCAGCCGCGGGACTCCCGTTTATAGAATAAGACGATAATTTGCATATTTCTAAACATGACCTTAAAAACATGGCGTTAGAGGGTGAAAACTCAAAACAGCACCCGAACGTCCTCGTGGGTAGCACCAACACCTCCCACGGGACCAATGTAACTCGTAGGAACTGACCCCGCAGCCGTGGGTCTCCCGATTTGAGAATATGACGGTAATTTGTATTTTTCTAGACTTAGGCTTAAAAACATGGAGTTAGAGGGTGAAAACTCAAAACCGACCCCGAACGACCCCGTGGTTGGCAGCAACACCTCCCACGGGACCAATGTAACTCGTAGGAACTGACCCCATAGCAGCGGGACTACCGGTTTCAGAATACGACGGTAATTTACATATTTCTAGAGTTGGGCATAAAAATATGGCGTTAGAGGGTGAAAACTTGAAACATCCCCCGAACGTCTCAGTGGGTGGTACCAACACCTCCCACGGGACCAATGTAACTCGTAGGTACTGACCCCATAGCCGTGGGTCTCCCGATTTAAGAATACGACGGTAATTTGCATATTTCTAGACTTAGGCTTAAAAACATGGAGTTAGAGGGTGAAAACTCAAAACAGCTCCCGAACGGCCCCGTGGGTGGCACCAACACCTCCCGCGGGACCAATGTAACTCGTAGGAACTGATCCAGCAGCCGCGGTGCTCCTGGTTTGAGAATACGACGGTAATTTGCATATTTCTAAACTTAGGCTTAAAACATTGCGTTAGAGGGTGAAAACTCGAAACCGCCCCCAAACGTTCTCGTGGGTGGCACCAACACCTCCCACGGGACCAATGTAACTCGTAGGAACTGACCACGCCGCCGTAGGACTCATATTTTCTAGACTTAGGCTTAAAAACATGGCTTTAGAGGGTGAGAACTCGAAACATCCCTCTTACGTCCCCGTGGGTGGCACCAACACCTCCGACGGGACAAATGTTACTCGTAGGAACTGAACTCGCTGCCACGGGTCTCCCGATTTGAGAATACGATGGTAATTTGCATATTTCTAGACTTACGCTTAGAAACATGCCGTTAGTGGGTGAAAACTCAAAACAGCCCCCGAACGGCCCCGTGGGTGGCACCAACACCTCCCACGGGACCAATGTAACTCGTAGGAACTGACCACGCAGCCGCGGGTCTCCCGATTTGAGAATACGACGGTAATTTGCATTTTTCTAGACTTAAGCTTAAAAATATGGCGTTACAGGGTGAAAAATTGAAACAGCCCCCGAACAGCCCCGTGAGTTGCACCAACACATCCCACGGGACCAATGTAACTCCTAGGAACTGACCCCGCAGCAGCGGGACTCCCGATTTGAGAATACGACGATAATTTCTATATTTCTAGACTTGGCTTAATAACATGGCGTTAGAGGGTGAAAACTCGAAACAGCCCCCGAACGTCTTCGTGGGTTGCACCAGCACCTCCCACGGGACCAATGTAACAGGTAGGAACTGACCCCGCAGTCGCGGGTCTCCCGATATAAGAATGCGACAATAATTTGCATATTTCTAGACTTAGGCTTAAAAACATGGCGTTAGAGGGTGAAAACTCGAAACAGCCTTTGAACGGCCCCGTGGGTGGCACCAACACCTCCCACCGGACCAATGTAACTCGTAGGAACTGACCCCGCACCCGCGGGGCTCCCGGTTGGAGAATACGACGGTAATTTGCATGTTTTTATACTTAGGCTTATAAACATGGTGTTAGAGGGTGAAAACTCAAAACAGCTCCCGAACCTTCCCGTGGGTGGCACCAATACCTCCCACGGGACCAACGTAACTCGTTGGAACTGACCACGCCGCCGGGGGACTCATATTTTCTAAACTTAGGCTTAATAACATGGCGTTAGAGGGTGAAAACTTAAAATATCCCCCGAACGTCCCCGTGGGTGGCACCAACACCTCCCACGGGACCAATGTAACTCGTTGGAACTGACCCCACAGCCGCGGGTCTCCCGGTTTCAGAATACGATGGTAATTTGCTTATTTATAAACTTAGGCTTAAAACATGGTGTTAGTGGGTGAAAAATCGAAACAGCCCCCGAACGGCCCCGTGTGTGGCACCAACACCTCCCACGGGACGATTGTAACTCGTAAGAACTCACCACGCAGTCGCCCGTCTCCCGATTTGAGGATACGATGGTAATTTGAATATTTCAAGACTTAAGCAAAACATGGCGTTAGAGGGTGAAAAGTCGAAACAACCCCCGAATGGCCTCGTGGGTGGCATTAACATCTCCCACGGCACCAATGTAACTCATTGGAACTGACCCCGCTGTCGTGGGTCTCCCGGTTAGAGAATAGGACGGTAATTTGCATATTTCTAGACATGAGCTTAAAAACATGGCGTTAGAGGTGAAAACTCGAAATAGCCCCTGAACATCCCTGTGGGTGGTACCAACACCTCCCACGGGACCCATGTAACTCGTAGGAAATGACCACGCAGCCGCGGGACTCTCGGTTTGAGAATACAACGGTAATTTGCATATTTCTCGACTTAGGCTTAAAAACATCGTGTTAGAGGGTAAAAACTCGAAACAGCCCCCGAATGTCCCCGTAGGTGGCACCAACACCTCCCACGGGACCAATGTAACTCGTAGGAACTGATCCGCAACCGCGGGGCTCCCGATTTGAGAATACGATGGTAATTTACATATTTCTAGACTTAGGCTTAAAAACATGGTGTTAGAGGGTGAAAAGTCGAAACAGCCCCCGAACGTTCCCGTGGGTGGCACCAACACCTCCCACGGGACCAATGTAACTCGTAGGAACTGACCACGCCCCCGCGGGACTCATATTTTCTAGACTTAGGCTTAAAAACATGGCGTTAGAGGGTGAGAACTCGAAACATCCCTCTTATGTCCCCGTGGGTGGCACCAACACCTCCGATGGGACAAATGTAACTCCTAGGAACAGGACCCGCTGCCACGGGTCTCCCAATTTGAGAATACGACGGTAATTTGCATATTTCTAGAGTTAGGCTTAAACACATGGCGTTATTGGGTGAAAACTCAAAATAGCCCCCGAACGGCCCCGTGGGTGGCACCAACACCACCCACGGGACAGATGTAACTCGTAGGAACTGACCACGCAGCCGGGGTCTGCCGGTTTGAGAATACGACGGTAATTACCATATGTCTATACCTAAGCAAAATATGATGTTAGAGGGTGAAAAGTCGAAATAACCCCCGAACGGCCCCGTGGGTGACACCAACACCTCGAACGGGACCAATGTAACTCATTGGAGCCGACCCCGTATCCGCGGGTCTCCCGTTTATAGAATATGATGGTAATATGTATATATCTAAACTTGGGCTTAAAAACATGGCGGTAGAGGGTGAAAACTCGAAACATCCCCTGAACGTCCTCGTGGGTGGCACCAATACCTCCCACGGGACCAATGTAACTCGTAGGAACTGACCCCGCAGCCGTGGGTCTCCCGGTTAGAGAATACGATGGTAATTTGCATTTTTCTAGACTTAGGCTTAAAAACATGGAGTTAGAGGGTGAAAACTCAAAACCGACCCCGTGGTTGACAGCAACACCTCCCACAGGACCAATGTAAATCGCAGGAACTGACCCCATAGCTGCGGGACTACCGGTTTGAGAATAAGACGGTAATTTGCATATTTCTAGAGTTGGGCTTAAAAATATGGCGTTAGAGGGTGAAAACTTGAAACATACCCCGAACGTCTCCGTGGGTGGCACCAACACCTCCCACGGGACCAATGTAACTCGTAGGAACTGCCCCCGTAGCCGTGGGTCTCCCAGTTTAAGAATACGACGGTAATTTGCATATTTCTAGACTTAGGTTAAAAACATGGCGTTAGAGGGTGAAAACTCAAAACATCCCCCGAACGGCCCCGTGGGTGGCACCAACACCTCCGCGGGACCAATGTAACATGTAGAAACTGATCCCGCAGCTGCGGGGCTCCCGGTTTGAGAATACGACGATAATTTGCATATTTCTAGACTTAAGCTTAAAAACATGGCGTTAGAGGGTGAAAGCGCGAAACCGCCCCCGAACGTTCTCGTGGGTGGCACCAACACCTCCCACGGGACCAATGTAGCTCGTAGGAACTGACCACGCCGCCGCAGGACTCATATTTTCTAGACTTAGGCTTAAAAACACGGCTTTTGAGGGTGAGAACTCGAAACATCCCTCTTACGTCCCCGTGGGTGGCACCAACACCTCCGACGGGACAAATATTACTCATAGGAACTGACCCCGCTGCCACGGGTCTCCCGGTTTGAGAATACGACAATAATTGGCATATTTCTAGACTTACGCTTAAAAACATGGCATTAGTGGGTGAAAAATCGAAACAGCCCCCGAACGGCCCCGTGGGTGGCACCCACACCTCCCACGGGACCAATGTAACTCGTAGGAACTGACCACGCAGCCACGGGTCTCCCGATTAGAGAATACGACGGTAATTTGCATATTTCTAGACCTAAGCAAAACATGGTGTTAGAGGGTGAAAAGTCAAAACAACCCCCGAACGGCCCGGTGGGTGGGGCCAACAACTCCCACGGGACCAATGTAACTCGTAGGAACTGACCCTGCAGCCACGGGTCTCCCGGTTTGAGAATACGACAGTATTTTACATTTTTCTAGACTTAGGCTTAAAAACATGGCGTTAAAGGGTGAAAACTCGAAATAGCCCCCGAACAGCCCCGTGGGTTGAACCTACACCTCCCACGGGACCAATGTAACTCGTAGGAACTGACCCAGAAGCAGCGGGACTCCCGATTTGAGAATACGACAATAATTTGCATATTTCTAGACTTGCCTTAAAAACATGGCGTTAGAGGGTGAAAACTCGAAACAGCCCCCGAACATCTCCGTGGGTGGCACCAGCACCTCCCACGGGACCAATGTCACTCGTAGGAACTGACCCCGTAGCCGCGGGTCTCCCGGTATAAGAATGCGACAGTAAGTTGCATATTTCTAGACTTAGGCTTAATAACATGGCGTTAGAGGGTGAAAACTTAAAATATCCCCCGAACGTCCCCGTGGGTGGCACCAACACCTCCCACGGGACCAATGTAACTCGTTGGAACTGACCCCACAGCCGCGGGTCTCCCGGTTTCAGAATACGATGGTAATTTGCTTATTTATAAACTTAGGCTTAAAACATGGTGTTAGTGGGTGAAAAATCGAAACAGCCCCCGAACGGCCCCGTGTGTGGCACCAACACCTCCCACGGGACGATTGTAACTCGTAAGAACTCACCACGCAGTCGCCCGTCTCCCGATTTGAGGATACGATGGTAATTTGAATATTTCAAGACTTAAGCAAAACATGGCGTTAGAGGGTGAAAAGTCGAAACAACCCCCGAATGGCCTCGTGGGTGGCATTAACATCTCCCACGGCACCAATGTAACTCATTGGAACTGACCCCGCTGTCGTGGGTCTCCCGGTTAGAGAATAGGACGGTAATTTGCATATTTCTAGACATGAGCTTAAAAACATGGCGTTAGAGGTGAAAACTCGAAATAGCCCCTGAACATCCCTGTGGGTGGTACCAACACCTCCCACGGGACCCATGTAACTCGTAGGAAATGACCACGCAGCCGCGGGACTCTCGGTTTGAGAATACAACGGTAATTTGCATATTTCTCGACTTAGGCTTAAAAACATCGTGTTAGAGGGTAAAAACTCGAAACAGCCCCCGAATGTCCCCGTAGGTGGCACCAACACCTCCCACGGGACCAATGTAACTCGTAGGAACTGATCCGCAACCGCGGGGCTCCCGATTTGAGAATACGATGGTAATTTACATATTTCTAGACTTAGGCTTAAAAACATGGTGTTAGAGGGTGAAAAGTCGAAACAGCCCCCGAACGTTCCCGTGGGTGGCACCAACACCTCCCACGGGACCAATGTAACTCGTAGGAACTGACCACGCCCCCGCGGGACTCATATTTTCTAGACTTAGGCTTAAAAACATGGCGTTAGAGGGTGAGAACTCGAAACATCCCTCTTATGTCCCCGTGGGTGGCACCAACACCTCCGATGGGACAAATGTAACTCCTAGGAACAGGACCCGCTGCCACGGGTCTCCCAATTTGAGAATACGACGGTAATTTGCATATTTCTAGAGTTAGGCTTAAACACATGGCGTTATTGGGTGAAAACTCAAAATAGCCCCCGAACGGCCCCGTGGGTGGCACCAACACCACCCACGGGACAGATGTAACTCGTAGGAACTGACCACGCAGCCGGGGTCTGCCGGTTTGAGAATACGACGGTAATTACCATATGTCTATACCTAAGCAAAATATGATGTTAGAGGGTGAAAAGTCGAAATAACCCCCGAACGGCCCCGTGGGTGACACCAACACCTCGAACGGGACCAATGTAACTCATTGGAGCCGACCCCGTATCCGCGGGTCTCCCGTTTATAGAATATGATGGTAATATGTATATATCTAAACTTGGGCTTAAAAACATGGCGGTAGAGGGTGAAAACTCGAAACATCCCCTGAACGTCCTCGTGGGTGGCACCAATACCTCCCACGGGACCAATGTAACTCGTAGGAACTGACCCCGCAGCCGTGGGTCTCCCGGTTAGAGAATACGATGGTAATTTGCATTTTTCTAGACTTAGGCTTAAAAACATGGAGTTAGAGGGTGAAAACTCAAAACCGACCCCGTGGTTGACAGCAACACCTCCCACAGGACCAATGTAAATCGCAGGAACTGACCCCATAGCTGCGGGACTACCGGTTTGAGAATAAGACGGTAATTTGCATATTTCTAGAGTTGGGCTTAAAAATATGGCGTTAGAGGGTGAAAACTTGAAACATACCCCGAACGTCTCCGTGGGTGGCACCAACACCTCCCACGGGACCAATGTAACTCGTAGGAACTGCCCCCGTAGCCGTGGGTCTCCCAGTTTAAGAATACGACGGTAATTTGCATATTTCTAGACTTAGGTTAAAAACATGGCGTTAGAGGGTGAAAACTCAAAACATCCCCCGAACGGCCCCGTGGGTGGCACCAACACCTCCGCGGGACCAATGTAACATGTAGAAACTGATCCCGCAGCTGCGGGGCTCCCGGTTTGAGAATACGACGATAATTTGCATATTTCTAGACTTAAGCTTAAAAACATGGCGTTAGTGGGTGAAAGCGCGAAACCGCCCCCGAACGTTCTCGTGGGTGGCACCAACACCTCCCACGGGACCAATGTAGCTCGTAGGAACTGACCACGCCGCCGCAGGACTCATATTTTCTAGACTTAGGCTTAAAAACACGGCTTTTGAGGGTGAGAACTCGAAACATCCCTCTTACGTCCCCGTGGGTGGCACCAACACCTCCGACGGGACAAATATTACTCGTAGGAACTGACCCCGCTGCCACGGGTCTCCCGGTTTGAGAATACGACAATAATTGGCATATTTCTAGACTTACGCTTAAAAACATGGCATTAGTGGGTGAAAAATCGAAACAGCCCCCGAACGGCCCCGTGGGTGGCACCCACACCTCCCACGGGACCAATGTAACTCGTAGGAACTGACCACGCAGCCACGGGTCTCCCGATTAGAGAATACGACGGTAATTTGCATATTTCTAGACCTAAGCAAAACATGGTGTTAGAGGGTGAAAAGTCAAAACAACCCCAGAACGGCCCGGTGGGTGGGCCAACAACTCCCACGGGACCAATGTAACTCGTAGGAACTGACCCTGCAGCCACGGGTCTCCCGGTTTGAGAATACGACAGTATTTTACATTTTTCTAGACTTAGGCTTAAAAACATGGCGTTAAAGGGTGAAAACTCGAAATAGCCCCCGAACAGCCCCGTGGGTTGAACCTACACCTCCCACGGGACCAATGTAACTCGTAGGAACTGACCCAGAAGCAGCGGGACTCCCGATTTGAGAATACGACAATAATTTGCATATTTCTAGACTTGCCTTAAAAACATGGCGTTAGAGGGTGAAAACTCGAAACAGCCCCCGAACATCTCCGTGGGTGGCACCAGCACCTCCCACGGGACCAATGTCACTCGTAGGAACTGACCCCGTAGCCGCGGGTCTCCCGGTATAAGAATGCGACAGTAAGTTGCATATTTCTAGACTTAGGCTTAAAAACATGGCGTTAGAGGGTGAAAACTCGAAACAGCCCCTGAACGGCCCCGTGGGTGGCACCAACACCTCCCACGGGACCAGTGTAACTCATAGAAACTGACCCCGCAGCCGCAGGGCTCCCGGTTGGAGAATACGATGGTAATTTGCATATTTTTATACTTAGGCTTAAAAACATGGTGTTAGAGGGTGAAAATTCGAAACAGCCGCCGAATGTTCCCGTGGGTGGCACCAACACCTCCCACGGGACAAAAGTTACTCGTAGGAACTGACCACGCCGCCGCGGGACTCATATTTTCTAAACTTAGGCTTAAAAATATGGCGTTAGGGGGTGAAAACTCGAATTATCCCCCGAACGTCCTCTTGGTTGGCACCAACACCTCCCACGAGACCAATGTAACTCGTTGGAACTGACCCCGCAGCCGCGGGTCTCTCGGTTTGAGAATACGATGGTAATTTGCATATCTCTAAACTTTGACTTAAAACATGGTATTATGGGGTGAAAAATCGAAACAGCCCCCGAACGGCCTCGTGGGTGGCGCCAACACCTCCCACGGGACCAATGTAACTCGTAAGAACTGACCACGTAGTCGTGCGTCTCCCGGTTTGAGGATACGATGGTAATTTTAATATTTTTAGACTTAGGCAAAACATGGCGTTAGAGGATGAAAAGTCGAAACAACCCCCGAACGGCCTCGTGGGTGGCACTAACACCTCCCACGGGACTAATGTAACTCGTAGGAACTGACCACGCCATCGCGGGACTCGTATTTTCTAGACTTAGGCTTAAAAATATGGCGTTATAGGGTGAGAACTCAAAACATCCCTCTTACGTCCCCGTGGGTGGCACCATCACCTCCGACGGGACAAATGTAGCTCGTATGAACTGGCCCCTCTGCCACGGGTCTCCCGATTTGAGAATACGACTGTAATTTGCATATTTCTAGAGTTAGGCTTAAAAACATGGCGTTAGTGGGTGAAAACTTAAAACCGCCCCCGAACGGCCCCGTGGGTGGCACCAACACCACCCACGGGACAAATGTAACTCGTAGGAACTGACCACGCTGCCAGGGTCTCCCGGTTTGAGAATACAACGGTTATTTTTATATTTCTAGACCTAAGCAAAACATGGTGTTAAAGGGTGAAAAGTCGAAATAACCCTCGAACGACCCCGTGGGTGACACTAACACCTCGAACGGGACCAATGTAACTCATTGGAGCCGACCCCGTATCCGCGGGTCTCCCGTTTATAAAATATGATGGTAATTTGTATATCTCTAAACTTGGGCTTAAAAACATGGCGGTAGAGGGTGAAAACTCAAAACAGTCCCCGAACGTCCTCGTGGGTGGCACCAACACCTCCCACGGGACCAATGTAACTCGTAGGAACTGAACACGTAGCCGCGACTCTCACGGTTTGAGAATACAACAGAATTTCGCATTTTTCAAGACTTAGGCTTAAAAACATGGCGTTAGAGGGTGAAAACTCAAAACAACCCCCAAACGACCCCGTGGTTGGCAGCAACACCTCCCACGGGACCAATGTAACTCGTAGGAACTGGCCCCATAACAGCAGGGACTACCGGTTTGAGAATACGATGGTGATTTGCCTATTTCTAGAGTGGGGCTTAAAAATAAGGCGTTAGAGGGTGAAAACTCGAAACATCCCCCGAACGTGTCCGTGGATAGCACCAACACCTCCCATGGGACCAATGTAACTCGTAGGAACTGACCTCGTAGCCGCAGGTCTCCCGATTTAAGAATACATCGGGAATTTGCATATTTATAGACTTAGGCTTAAAAACATGGCGGTAGAGGGTGAAAACTCGAAACAGCCCCCGAACGTCTCCGTGGATGGCACCAACACCTCCCACGGGACCAATGTAACTCGTAGGAACTGACCCCACAACCGCTATTCTACCGTTATAATAAGAATGCGACAGTAATTTGTATATTTCTAGACTTAGCCTTAAAAACATGGCGTTAGAGGGTGAAAACTAGAAACAGCCCCCGGACGGCCCCGTGGGTGGCACCAACCCCTCCCACTGGACCAATGTAACTCGTTGGAACTGACCCCGCAGCCGCGGGTCTCCCGATTTGAGAATACGATGGTAATTTTCATATTTTAAAACTTAGGCTTAAAACATGGTGTTACGTGGGTAAAAAATCGAAACAGCCCCCGAACGGCCCCGTGGGTGGCGCCAGCACCTCCCACGGGACCAATGTAACTCGTAGGAACTGACCACGCAATCGCGGGTCTCTCGGTTTGAGAATACGATGGTAATTTGCATATTTTTAGACTTAAGCAAAACATGGTATTTGAGGGTGAAAAGTCGAAACAACCCCCGAACGGCCTCGTGGGTGGCACTAACACCTCCCACGGGACTAATGTAACTCGTTGGAACTGACCCCGCAGCCGTGGGTCTCCCGGTTTGAGAATACGACGGTAATTTGCATATTTTCGTATTTGGACTTAAAAACATGGCGTTAGACGTGAAAACTAAAAACAGCCCCCCGAACATCCCCGTGGGTGGCACGAACACCTCCCACGGGACCCACGTAACTCGTAGGAACTGACCACCCAGTCGCGGGGACTCTCCATTTGAGAATACAACGGTAATTTTCATATTTCTCGACTTAGTCTTAAAAACATCATGTTAGAGGGTGAAAACTCGAAACAGCCCCCGAATGTCCCCGTGGGTGGCACCAACACCTCCCAAGGGTCCAATGTAACTCGTAGAAACTAACCACGTAGTCTCCCGGTTTGAGAATACAACGGTAATTTTCATATTTCTCGACTTAGGCTTAAAAACATCGTATTAGAGGGTGAAAACTCGAAACAGCCCCCGAATGTCCCCGTGGGTGGCACCAACACCTCCCAAAGGTCCAATGTAACTCGTAGAAACTAACCACGCAGTCACCCGGTTTGAGAATACGACGGTAATTTGCATATGTCTAGACTTAGGCATAAAGACATGGCGTTAGAGGGTGAAAACTCGAAACAGCCCCCGAACGTCCCTGTGGGTGGCACCAACACCTCCCACGGGTCCAATGTAACTCGTAGAAACTGACCGCGCAGCCGCGAGTCTCCTGGTTTGAGAATACGATGGTAGTTTTCATATTTTTATACTTAGGCTTAAAAACATGGCGTTAGAGGGTGAAAACTCGAAACAACCCTCGAATATCCCCGTGGGTAGCACCAACACCTCCCACGGGACCAATGTAATTCGTAGGAGCTGGCCACGTCACGGTGGAACTCATACTTTCTAGACTTAGGCTTAAAAATATGGTGTTAGATGTTGAAAACTTGAATCATCCCCGAACATCCCCGTGGGTGGCACCAACACCTCCCACGGGATCAATATAACTCGTTGTAACTGGCCCCGCAGCCGCGGGTCTCCCGGTATGAGAATGCGACATTAATTTGCATATTTCTAGAGTTGGGCTTAAAAACATGGCGTTAGAGGGTGAAAACTCAAAACATCCCCCGAACGTACCCGTGGGTGGCACCAACACCTCCCATGGGACCAATGTAACTCGTAGGAACTAACCCCGCAACCGCGGGTCTCTCGATTTGAGAATACGACGATAATTTGCATATTTGCAGACTAAGCTTTAAAACATGGTGTTAGCGGGTGAAAACTCGAAAGTGCCCCCGAACGGCCCCGAGGGTGGCGCCAACACCTCCCACGAGTCAAATGTAACTCGTAAAAACCGACCACACAGCCGCGGGTCTCCCGGTTTGAGAATATGACGGTAATTTATATATTTCTAGACTTAGTCTTAAAAACATGGCGTTAGAGGGTGAAAACTCGAAACAGCCCCCGAACGGCCCCGTGGGTGGCACCAACACCTCCCACGGGACAAATGTAACTCATTGGAACTGACCCTGTAGCCGCGGGTCTCACTCTTTGAGAATACGACGGTATTATGCATATTTCTAGACATAGGCTTAAAAACATGACGTTAGTGGGTCAAAGCTCGAAACAGCCCTTGAACGGCCCTGTGGGTGGCCCCAACACCTCCCACGGCTCCAATATAACTCGTACAAACTGACCTCGCAGTCGCGAGTCTCCTGGTTTGAGAATATGATGGTAGTTTGCATATTTCTAGACTTAGGCTTAAAAACATGGCGTTAGAGGGTGAAAACTCGAATCATCCCCCGAACGTCCCCGTGGGTGGCACCAACACCTCCCACGGGACAAATGTAACTCATTGGAACTGACCCCGCAATCGCGGGTCTCTCAGTTTGAGAATACGACGGTAATTTGCATATTTCTAAACATAGGCTTAAAATATGGCGTTAGTGGTGAAAACTCGAAACAACCCCCGAACGGCCCCGTGGGTGGCGCCAACACCTCCCACGGGACCAATGTAACTCATAGGAACTGACCACGCAACCGCGGGTCTCCCGGTTTGAGAATACGATGGTAATTTGCATATTTCTAGACTTAACCAAAACATGGCGTTAGAGGGTGAAAAGTCAAAACAACCTCCGAATGGCCCCGCGGGTGCCACTAACACCTCCCACGGGACCAATGAAACTCGTGGGAACTGACCCAGCAGCTGCGGGTCTCTCGGTTTGAGAATACGATGGTAATTTGTATATTTCTAGACTTGGGCATAAAAACATGGTGTTAGAGGGTGAAAACTCGAAACAGCTGCCGAATGTACTCGTGGGTTACACCAACACCTCCAATGGGACCAATGTAACTCGTAGGAACTAACCCCGCAGCCACAGGTCTCTCGGTTTGAGAATACGATGGTAATTTGCATATTTCTAGACTAAGGCTTAAAAATATGGCGTTAGAGGGTGAAACTCGAAACAGCCCCCAAACATCCCCGTGGGTGGCACCAACACCTCCCACGGGACCAATCTAAATCGTACGAACTGACCACACAGCCGCGAGACTCTCGGTTTGAGAATACGACGGTAATTTGCATATATCTAGACTTAGGCTTAAAAACATCATGTTAGAGCGTGAAAACTCGAAACAACCCCCGAACGTCCCCGTGGGTGGCACCAACACCTCCCGCGGGTCCAATGTAACGCAGCCACGGGTCTCCTTATTTGAAAATACGATGGTATTATGCATATTTCTAGAATTAGGCTTAAAAACATGGCATTAGTGGGTGAAAAATCGAAAGAGCCCCCGAACGGCCCCGTGGGTGGCAACAACACCTCCCACGGGTCCAATGTAACACATAGAAACTTACCATGCAGCCGTGAGTCTCCTGGTTTGAGACTATTACTGTAGTTTGCATATTTCTAGACTTAGGCTTAAAAACATGGCGTTAGAGGGTGAAAACTCGAAACAACCCCTGAATGTCCCGGTGGGTGGCACCAACACCTCCCATGGGACCAATGTAACTCGTAGGAACTAAATCCGTAGCCGCGGGTCTCTCGGTATGAGAATACGACAGTAATTTCCATATTTCTAGACTTAGGCTTAAGAACATGGCGTTAGAGAGTGAATACTCTAAATATCCCCCCGAACGGCCCCGTGGATGGCACCAACACCACCAACGGGACCAATGTAATTCGTAGGAACCGACCCTGCAGCCGCAGGACTCCCGGTTTGAGAATATGATGATAATTTGAATAGTTCTACACTTAGGCTTAAAAATATGGCGCTAGAGGGTGAAAACTCGAAACAGCCCCCGAACGTTCCCGTGGGTGGCGCCAACACCTCCCACGGGACCAATGTAATTCGTAGGAATTGACCATGCAATCGCGGGACTCTCGGGTTTAGAATACGACGGTAGTTTGCATATTTCTAGACTTAGGCTTAAAAACATGGCGTTAGAGGGTGAAAACTCGAAACAGCCCCGAACGTACCCGTGGGTGGCAACAACACCTCCAATGGGACCAATGTAAGTCGTAGCAACTGACCCCGCAGCCCCGGATCTCCTGGTTTGAGAATACGACGGTAATTTAGATATTTCTAGACTTAGGCTTAAAAACATGGCGTTAGAGGGTGAAAAATCTAAACAGCCCCCGAACGGCCCCATGGATGGAACCAACACCTCCCACGGGACCAATGTAATTCATCGTAACTGATCCCGCAGCCGCAAGACTCCCGGTTTGGGAATACGATGGTAATTTTCATATTTCTAGACTTAAGCTTAAAAACATGGCGTTAGAGGGTGAAAAGGCGAAACAACCCACGAACGTCCCCGTGGGTGGCACCAACACCTCCCACGGGACCAATGTAACTCATAGGAACTGACCATGCAGCCGCGGGTCTCCCAGTTTGAGAATACGATGGTAATTTTCATATTTCTAGACTTAGGATTACAAATATGGCGTTAGAGGGTGAAAAATCAAAACATCCCCCGAACGTCCCGGGGGTGGCCCCAACACCTCCCACGGAACCAATGTAACTAGTAGGAACTGACCACGCAGTCGTGGGTCTCCTGTTTTGAGAATACGACAGTAATTTGCATATTTGTAGACTTAATCAAAACATGGCGTTATAGGGTGAAAACTTAAAACAACCCCCGAACGGCCTTGTGGGTGGCACCAACACCTTCCACGGGACCAATGTAACTCGTAGGAACTGACCCCGCAGTCGCGGGTCTACCTATTAGAGAATATGACGATAATTTGCATATTTCTAGACTTAGTCTTAAAAACATGGCATTAGAGGGCAAAAACTCGAAATAGCCCTTGAACGTCCCCGTGGGTGGCACCAACACCTCCCATCGGGTCGAATGTAACTTGTAGGAACTGTCCACGTAGCCAAGGGTCTCCTGATTTGAGATAAAGATGGTAATTTACTTATTTCTAGACTTAAGCAAAACATGTCATGAGAGTGGGAGAACTCGAAAAAGCCCTCGAACGCCCACGTGAGTGGCACCAATACCTTCCAGAGGTCCAATGTAACTCGTAGAAACTTACCACGCAGCTGTGAGTCTCCTGGTTTGAGAATATTATGGTAGTTTGCATATTTCTAGACTTAGGCTTAAAAACATGCCGTTAGAGGTTGAAAACTCGACACAACCCCTGAATGTCCCGGTGGGTGGCACCAACACCTCCCATGGGACCAATGTAACTCGTAGGAACTGAATCCGCAGCCGCGTGTCTCTCAGTTTGAGAATACGACGGTAATTTCTATATTTCTAGACTTAGGCTTAAGAACATGGCGTTAGATGGTGAATACTCTAAACAGCCCACGAACGACCCCGTGGATGGCACCAACACCACCCACGAGACCAATGTAATTCGTAGGAACCGACTCCGCAGCCGCGGGACTCCCGGTTTGAGAATATGATGGTAATTTGAATATTTTTACACTTAGGCTTAAAAACATGGCGCTAGAGGGTGAAAACTCGAAACAGCCCCCGATCGTTCCCGTGGGTGGCACCAACACCTCCCACGGGACCAATGTAAATCGTAGGAACTGACCACGCAACCGGGGGACTCCCTGTTTTAGAATGCGACGGTAGTTTGCATATTTCTAGACTTAGGCTTAAAAATATGGCGTTAGAGGGTGAAAACTCGAAACAGCCCCCGAACGTACCCGTGGGTGGCACCAACACCTCCCACGGGACCAATGTAACTCGTAGGAACTGACCCCGCAGCCCCGGGTCTCTTGGTTTGAGAATATAATGGTAATTTAGATATTTCTATACTTAGGGTTAAAAACATGGCGTTAGAGGGTGAAAACTCTAAATAGCCCCGTGGATGGCGCCAACACCTCCCACGGGACCAATGTAATTCGTCGGAACTGACCCCGCAACTGCAAGACTCCCGATTTGGGAATACGATGGTAATTTGCATCTTTCTAGACTTAAGCTTAAAAACATGGCGTTAGAGGGTGAAAAGTCGAAACAACCCCCGAACATCCCCGTGGGTGGCACCAACACCTCCCACGGGACCAATGTAACTCATAGGAACTGACCACGCAGTCGCGGGTCGCCCGTTTTTAGAATACGATGGTAATTTGCTTTTTTTTAGACTTAGGCTTAAAAACAGGGCGTTAGAGGTTGAAAACACGAAATAGCGCACGAACGCCTCCGGAGGTGGCACCCATACCTCCCACGGAACCAATGTAACTCGTAGGAACTGACCATGCAGCCGCGGGTCTCCCTGTTTGAGAATACAATGGTAATTGGCATATTTCTAGACTTAGGATTACAAACATGGCGTTAGAGGGTGAAAAATCAAAACCGCCCCCGAACGTCCCGGGGGTGGCACCAACACCTCCCACGGAACCAATGTAACTCGTAGGAACTGACCACGTAGCCACGGGTCTCCTGTTTTGAGAATACGACAGTAATTTGCATATTTGTAGACTTAATCAAAACATGGCGTGATAGGGTGAAAACTTGAAACAGCCCCCGAACGGCCCCGTGGGTGGCACCAACACCTCCCATGAGACCAATGTAACTCGTAGGAACTGACCCTGCATTCGCGGGTCTCCCTATTAGAGAATACGATAGTAATTTACATATTTCTAGACTTAGGCTTAAAAATATGGCGTTAGAAGGCAAAAACTCGAAACAGCCCTCGAACGTCCCCGTGGGTGGCGCCAACACCTCTCATCGGGTCGAATGTAACTCGTAGGAACTGTCCACGTAGCCACGGGTCTCCCAGTTTGAGATCAAGACGGTAATTTACATATTTCTAGACTTAAGAAAAACATGTCATTAGAGGAGGAGAACTCGAAATAGCCCTCGAACGACTTCGTGGGTGGTACCAATACATTCCACGGGTCCAATGTAACTCGTAGGAACTGACCACGCAGCCGCGGGTCTCCCGGTTTGAGAATACGACGGTAATTTACATATTTCTAGACTTAAGAAAAATATGGCGTTAGAGGGTGAAAAGTCGAAACAACCCCCGAACGGCCCCGTGGGTGGCACCAACACCTCACGCGGGACCAATGTAAGTCGTAAGAACCGACCCCATAGTTGCGGGACTCCTGGTTTGATAATATGACAGTAATTTGCATATTTCTAGACTTGGGCTTAAAAACATGGCGTTAGAGGGTGAAAACTCGAAATAGCCCCCGAACGTAACGGGGGTGGCACCAACACCTCCCACGGAACCAATGTAACTCTTAGGAACTGACCACGCATCCGTGGGTCTCCTGTTTTGAGAATACGGCAGTAATATGCATATTTCTAGACTTAATCAAAACATGGCGTTATAGGGCGAAAACTTGAAACATCCCCCGAACGGCCCCGCGGGTGGCACCAACACCTCCCACTGGACCAATGTAACTCGTAAGAACTGACCCCGCAGTCGCAGGTCTCCCTATTATAGAATATGATGGTAATTTGAATATTTCTAGACTTAGGCTTAAAAATATGGCGTTAGATGGCGAAAACTCGAAACAGCCCTCGAACGTCCCCGTGGGTGGCACCAACACCTCCCACGGGTCCAATGTAACTCGTAGGAACTGTCCACACTGCCGCGGGTCTCTCGGTTTGAGATCACGATGGTAATTTACATATTTCTAGACTTAAGCAAAACTTGGCATTAGAGGGTGAGAACTCAAAACAGCCCTCGAATGTCCCCGTGGGTGGCACCAACACCTCCCACGGGTCTAATGTAACTCGTAGGAACTGACCACGCAGCCGCGGGTCTCCCGGTTTGAGAATACGATGGTAATTTACATATTTCTAGACTTAAGCAAAACATGACGTTAGAGGGTGAAAAGTCAAAACAACCCCCGAACGGCCCCGTGGGTGGCACTAACACCTCCTACGGGACCAATGTAACTCGTTGGAACTGCGCCCGCAGCCGCGGGTCTCCCAGTTTGAGAATACGATGATAATTTGTATACTTCTAGACTTGGGCTTAAAAACATGGCGTTAGAGGGTGAAAACTCTAAACAGCCCCCGAACGTCCCCGTGGGTGGCACCAACACCTCCCATGGGACTAATGTAACTCGTAGGAACTGACCCCACAACCGCGGGTATTTCGGTTTGAGAATAAGACGGTAATTTGCATATTTCTAGACAAAGGCTTAAAAACATGGTGTTATAGGGTGAAAACTCGAAACAGCCCACGAACGGCATCGTGGGTGGCACCAACACCTCTCGCGGGACCAATGTAAGTCGTAAGAACTGACCCCGTAGCTGCGGGACTCCTGGTTTGATAATATGATAGTAATTTGCATATTTCTAGACTTGGGCTTAAAAACATGGCGTTAGAGGGTGAAAACTCAAAGCAACCCCCGAACATCCCCGTGAGTGGAACCAACACCTCCCACGGGACCATTGTAACTCGAAGGAACTGACAGCGCTGTCGTGGGACTATCGGTTTGAGAATATGACGGTAATTTTCATATTTTTAGACTTAGGCTTAAAAACATCGTGTTAGAGGGTGAAAACTAGAAATAGCCCCCGAACGTCCCCGTGGGTGGCACCAACACCTCCCACGGGTCCCACGTAACTCGTCGAAACTGACCATGCAGCCGCGGGTCTCCTGAGTTGAGAAGACGATGGTAATTTCCATATTTCAAGACTTAGACATAAAAACATGGCGTTAGAGGGTGAAAACTCGACACAGACCCTGAACGGCCCTGTGGGTGGCACCAACACCTCCCACGGGACCAATGTAATTCGTTGGAACTGACCCCGCAACCGCGGGTCTCCCAGTTTGAGAATATGACGGTATTATGCATATTTCTAGACTTAGGCTTAAAAACATGGCGTTAGTGGGTGAAAACTCGAAACAACCCCCGAATCGATCCGTGGGTGGCACCAACACCTCCCACGTGTCCAATGTAACTCATAGAAACTGACCACGCAGTCGCGAGTCTTCGAGTTTGAGAATACGATGGTAGTTTGCATATTTCTAAACTTAGGCTCAAAAACATGGCGTTAGAGGGTGAAAACTCGAAACAACCCCTGAATGTCCCCGGGGGTGGCACAAACACCTCCCATGGGACCAAATTAACTCGTAGGAACTAACCCCACAACCACGGGTTTCTCGGTTTGAGAATACGATGGTAATTCTAATATTTCTAGACTTAGGCTTAAAAACATGGCGTTAGAGGGTGAATACTCTAAACAACCCCCGAACGACCCCGTGGGTGGCACCGACACCTCCCACAGAACCAATGTAATACAGAGGAACTGACCCAGTAGCCACGGGACTCCCGGTTTGAGAATACGACGGTAATTTGCATATTTCTAGACTTAGGCTTAAAAATATGGCGTTTGAGGGTGAAAACTCGAAACAGCCCCCGAACGTTCCCGTGGGTGGCCCCAACACCTCCCACGGGACCAATGTACCTCATAGGAACTGACAACGCAGCCACGGGACTCCCGGTTTGAGAATACGATGGTAATTTGCATATTATTAGACTTAGGCTTAAAAACTTGGCATTAGAGGGTGAAAATCGAAACCCCCCTGAACGTCCCCATGGGTGGTACTAACACCTCCCACGGGACCAATGTAACTCGTTGGAACTGACCACATAGCCGCGGGACTCCTGGTTCGAGAATACGACTGTAATTTGCATATTTCTAAACTTAGGCTTAAAAACATGGCATTAGAGGGTGAAAAGTAGAAAAAACCCCCGAATGTCCCCGTGGGTGGCACCAACACCTCCCACGGGACCAATGTAACTCAGAGGAACTGACCACGCAGCCGCGGGCTCCCCGTTTGAGAATACGACGGTAATTTGCATATTTCTAGACTTAGGATTAAAAACATGGCGTTAGAGGGTGAAAACATGAAGCATCCCCCGAACGGCCCTGTGGGTGGCACCAACACCTCCCACGGGACCAATGTAACTCGTAGGAACTGACCCTGCATTCGCGGGTCTCCCTATTAGAGAATACGATAGTAATTTACATATTTCTAGACTTAGGATTAAAAACATGGCGTTAGAAGGCAAAAACTCGAAACAGCCCTCGAATGTCCCCGTGGGTGGCACCAACACCTCCCATCGGGTCGAATGTAACTCATAGGAACTGTCCACGTAGCCACGGGTCTCCCAGTTTGAGATCAAGACGGTAATTTACATATTTCTAGACTTAAGCAAAACATGTCATTAGAGGAGGAGAACTAGAAACAACCCTCGAACGACTCCGTGGGTGGTACCAACACATTCCACTGGTCCAATGTAACTCGTAGGAACTGACCACGCAGCCGCGGGTCTCCCGGTTTGAGAATACGACGGTAATTTACATATTTATAGACTTAAGAAAAATATGGCGTTAGAGGGAGAAAAGTCGAAACAACCCCCGAACGGCCCCGAGGGTGGCACCAACACCTCACGCGGGACCAATGTAAGTCGTAAGAACCGACCCCATAGTTGCGGGACTCCTGGTTTGATAATATGACAGTAATTTGCATATTTCTAGAATTGGGCTTAAAAACATGGCGTTAGAGGGTGAAAATTCGAAATAGCCCCCGAACGTCCCGGGGGTGGCACCAACACCTCCCACGGAACCAATGTAACTCTTAGGAACTGACCACGCATCCGTGGGTCTCCTATTTTGAGAATACGACGGTAATATGCATATTTCTAGACTTAATCAAAACATGGCGTTATAGGATGAAAACTTGAAACATCCCCCGAACGGCCCCGCGGGTGGCACCAACACCTCCCACGGGACCAATGTAACTAGTAAGAACTGACCCCGCAGTCGCGGGTCTCCCTATTAGAGAATATGATGGTAATTTGAATATTTCTAAACATAGGCTTAAAAATATGGCGTTAGATGGAGAAAACTCGAAACAGCCCTCGAACGTCCCCGTGGGTGGCACCAACACCTCCCACGGGTCCAATGTAACTCGTAGGAACTGTCCACACTGCCGCGGGTCTCTCGGTTTGAGATCACGATGGTAATTTACGTATTTCTAGACTTAAGCAAAACTTGGCATTAGAGGGTGAGAACTCAAAACATCCCTCGAATGTCCCCGTGGGTGGCACCAACACCTCCCACGGGTCTAATGTAACTCGTAGCAACTGACCACGCAGCCGCGGGTCTCCCGGTTTGAGAATACGATGGTAATTTACATATTTCTAGACTTAAGCAAGACATGACGTTAGAGGGTGAAAAGTCAAAACAACCCCCGAACGGCCCCGTGGGTGGCACTAACACCTCCTACGGGACCAATGTAACTCGTTGGAACTGCCCCCGTAGCCGCGGGTCTCCCGGTTTGAGAATACGATGATAATTTGTATACTTTTAGACTTGGTCTTAAAAACATGGCGTTAGAGGGTGAAAACTCTAAACAGCCCCCGAACGTCCCCGTGGGTGGCACCAACACCTCCCATGGGACTAATGTAACTCGTAGGAACTGACCCCACAGCCGCGGGTATCTCGGTTTGAGAATACGACGGTAATTTGCATATTTCTAGACAAAGGCTTTAAAACATGGTGTTAGAGGGTGAAAACTCGAAACAGCCCACGAACGGCCTCGTGGGTGGCACCAACACCTCTTGCGGGACCAATGTAAGTCGTAAGAACTGACCTCGTAGCTGCGGGACTCCTGGTTTGATAATATGACAGTAAGTTGCATATTTCTAGACTTGGGCTTAAAAACATGGCGTTAGAGGGTGAAAACTCGAAGCAACCCCCGAACATCCCCGTGGGTGGAACCAACACCTCCCACGGGACCATTGTAACTCGTAGGAACTGACAACGCTGTCGTGGGACTCTCGGTTTGAGAATATGACGGTAATTTTCATATTTTTAGACTTAGGCTTAAAAACATCGTGTTAGAGGGTGAAAACTAGAAATAGCCCCCGAACGTCCCCGTGGGTGGCACCAACACCTCCCACGGGTCCTATGTAACTCGTAGAAACTGACCATGCAGCCGCGTGTCTCCCGAGTTGAGAAGAAGATGGTAATTTCCATATTTCAAGACTTAGACATAAAAACATGGCGTTAGAGGGTGAAACTCGACGCAGACCCTGAACGGCCCTGTGGGTGGCACCAACACCTCCCACGGGACTAATGTAATTCGTTGGAACTGACCTCGCAACCGCGGGTCTTCCAGTTTGAGAATACCACGGTATTATGCATATTTCTAGACTTAGGCTTAAAAACATGGCATTAGTGGGTGAAAACTCGAAACAACCCCCGAACCGATCCGTGGGTGGCACCAAAACCTCCCACGTGTCCAATGTAACTCATAGAAACTGACCACGCAGTCGCGAGTCTTGGAGTTTGAGAATACGATGGTAGTTTTCATATTTCTAAACTTAGGCTCAAAAACATGGCTTTAGAGGGTGAAAACTCGAAACAAGCCCTGAATGTCCCCGTGGGTGGCACCAACACCTCCCATGGGACCAAATTAACTCATAGGAACTAACCCCACAGCCACGGGTCTCTCGATTTGAGAATACGATGGTAATTCCAATATTTCTAGACTTAGGCTTAAAAACATGGCGTTAGAGGGTGAATACTCTAAACAACCCCCGAACGACCTCGTGGGTGGCACCGACACCTCCCACAGAACCAATGTAACACAGAGGAACTGACCCCGTAGCCACGGGACTCCCGGTTTGAGAATACGACGGTAATTTGCATATTTCTAGACTTAGGCTTAAAAATATGGCGTTAGAGGGTGAAAACTCAAAACAGCCCCCGAACGTTCCCGTGGGTGGCCCCAACACCTCCCACGGGACCAATGTACCTCATAGGAACTGACAACGCAGCCACGGGACTCCCGGTTTGAGAATACGATGGTAATTTGCATATTATTAGACTTAGGCTTAAAAACTTGGCATTAGAGGGTGAAAATCGAAACCCCCCTGAACGTTCCCGTGGGTGGTACCAACACCTCCCACGGGACCAATGTAACTCGTTGGAACTGACCACGCAGCCACGGGACTCCTGGTTCGAGAATACGACTGTAATTTGCATATTTCTAAACTTAGGCTTAAAAACATGGCATTAGAGGGTGAAAAGTCGAAACAACCCCCGAATGTCCCCGTGGGTGGCACCAACACCTCCCACGGGACCAATGTAACTCAGAGGAACTGACCACGCAGCCGCGGGCTCCCTCCCTGTTTGAGAATACGACGGTAATTTGCATATTTCTAGACTTAGGATTAAAAACATGGCGTTAAAGGGTGAAAACATGAAGCATCCCCCGAACGGCCCCGTGGGTGGCACCAACACCTCCCACGGGACCAATGTAACTCGTAGGAACTGACCCTGCATTTGCGGGTCTCCGTATTAGAGAATACGATAGTAATTTACATATTTCTAGACTTAGGATTAAAAACATGGCGTTAGAAGGCAAAAATCGAAACAACCCTCGAACGTCCCCATGGGTGGCACCAACACCTCCCATCGGGTCGAATGTAACTCATAGGAACTGTCCACGTAGCCACGGGTCTCCCAGTTTGAGATCAAGACGGTAATTTACATATTTCTAGACTTAAGCAAAACATGTCATTAGAGGAGGAGAACTCGAAACAGCCCTCGAACGACTCCGTGGGTGGTACCAACACATTCCACGGGTCCAATGTAACTCGTAGGAACGGACCACGCAGCCGCGGGTCTCCCGGTTTGAGAATACGGCGGTAATTTACATATTTCTAGATTTAAGAAAAATATGGCGTTAGAGGGTGAAAAGTCAAAACAACCCCCGAACGGCCCCGTGGGTGGCACCAACACCTCACGCGGGACCAATGTCAGTCGTAAGAACCGACCCCATAGTTGCAGGACTCCTGGTTTGATAATATGACAGTAATTTGCATATTTCTAGACTTGGGCTTAAAAACATGGCGTTAGAGGGTGAAAACTCGAAATAGCCCTCGAACGTCCCAGGGGTGGCACCAACACCTCCCACGGAACCAATGTAACTCTTAGGAACTGACCACGCATCCGTGGGTCTCCTGTTTTGAGAATAGGACGGTAATATGCATATTTCTAGACTTAATCAAAACATGGCGTTATAGGGTGAAAACTTGAAACATCCCCCGAACGGCCCCGCGGGTGGCACCAACACCTCCCACGGGACCAATGTAACTCGTAAGAACTGACCCCACAGTCGCGGGTCTCCCTATTAGAGAATATGATGGTAATTTGAATATTTCTAGACTTAGGTTTAAAAATATGGCGTTAGATGGCGAAAACTCGAAACAGCCCTCGAACGTCCCCGTGGGTGGCACCAACACCTCCCACGGGTCCAATGTAACTCGTAGGAACTGTCCACACTGCCGCGGGTCTCTCGGTTTGAGATCACGATGGTAATTTACATATTTCTAGACTTAAGCAAAACTTGGCATTAGAGGATGAGAACTCAAAACAGCCCTCGAATGTCCCCGTGGGTGGCACCAACACCTCCCACGGGTCTAATGTAACTCGTAGGAACTGACCACGCAGCCGCGGGTCTCCCGGTTTGAGAATACGATGGTAATTTACATATTTCTAGACTTAAGCAAAACGTGACGTTAGAGGTTGAAAAGTCAAAACAACCCCCGAACGGCCTCGTGGGTGGCACTAACACCTCCTACGGGACCAATGTAACTCGTTGGAACTGCGCCCGCAGCCGCGGGTCTCCCGGTTTGAGAATACGGTGATAATTTGTATACTTCTAGACTTGGGCTTAAAAACATGGCGTTAGAGGGTGAAAACTCTAAACAGCCCTCGAACGTCCCCGTGGGTGGCACCAACACCTCCCATGGGACCAATGTAACTCGTAGGAACTGACCCCACAGCCGCGGGTATCTCGGTTTGAGAATACGACAGTAATTTGCATATTTCTAGACAAAGGCTTAAAAACATGGTGTTAGAGGGTGAAAACTCGAAACAGCCCACGAACGGCCTCGTGGGTGGCACCAACACCTCTCGCGGGACCAATGTAAGTCGTAAGAACTGACCCCGTAGCTGCGGGACTCCTGGTTTGATAATATGACAGTAATTTGCATATTTCTAGAATTGGGCTAAAAAATATGGCGTTAGAGGGTGAAAACTCGAAGCAACCCCCGAACATCCCCGTGGGTGGAACCAACACCTCCCACGGGACCATTGTCACTCGAAGGAACTGACAACGCTGTTGTGGGACTCTCGGTTTGAGAATATGACGGTAATTTTCATATTTTTAGACTTAGGCTTAAAAACATCGTGTTAGAGGGTGAGAACTAGAAATAGCCCCCGAACGTCCCCGTGGGTGGCACCAACACCTCCCACGGGTCCCACATAACTCGTAGAAACTGACCATGCAGCCGCGGGTCTCCCGAGTTGAGAAGACGATGGTAATTTCCATATTTCAAGACTTAGACATAAAAACATGGCGTTAGAGGGTGAAAACTCGACACAGACCCTGAACGGCCCTGTGGGTGGCACCAACACCTCCCACGGGACCAATGTAATTCGTTGGAACTGACCCCGCAACCGCGTGTCTCCCATGTTTGGGAATACGACGGTATTATGCGTATTTCTAGACTTAGGCTTAAAAACATGGCGTTAGTGGGTGAAAAATCGAAACAACCCCCGAACCGATCCGTGGGTGGCACCAACACCTCCCACGTGTCCAATGTAACTCATAGAAACTGACCACGCAGTCGCAAGTCTTCGAGTTTGAGAATACGATGGTAGTTTGCATATTTCTAAACTTAGGCTAAAAAACATGGCGTTAGAGGGCGAAAACTCGAAACAACCCCTGAATGTCCCCGTGGGTGGCACCAACACCTCCCATGGGACCAAATTAACTCGTAGGAACTAACCCCACAGCCACGGGTCTCTCGATTTGAGAATACGATGGTAATTCCAATATTTCTATACTTAGGCTTAAAAACATGGCGTTAGAGGGTGAATACTCTAAACAACCCCCGAACGACCCCGTGGGTGGCACCGACACCTCCCACAGAACCAATGTAACACAGAGGAACTGACCCCGTAGCCACGGGACTCCCGGTTTGAGAATACGACGGTAATTTGCATATTTCAAGACTTAGGCTTAAAAATATGGCGTTAGAGGGTGAAAACTCGAAACATCCCCCGAACGTTCCCGTGGGTGGCCCCAACACCTCCCACGGGACCAATGTACCTCATAGGAACTGACAACGCAGCCACAGGACTCCCGGTTTGAGAATACGATGGTAATTTGCATATTATTAGACTTAGGCTTAAAAACTTGGCATTAGAGGGTGAAAATCGAAACACCCCTTAACGTCCCCGTGGGTGGTACCAACACCTCCCATGGGACCAATGTAACTCGTTGGAACTGACCACGCAGCCGCGGGACTCCTGGTTTGAGAATACGACTGTAATTTGCATATTTCTAAACTTCGGCTTAAAAACATGGCATTAGAGGGTGAAAAGTCGAAACAACCCCCGAATGTCCCCGTGGGTGGCACCAACACCTCCCACGGGACCAATGTAACTCAGAGGAACTGACCACGCAGCCGCGGGCTCCCCGTTTGAGAATACGACGGTAATTTGCATATTTCTAGACTTAGGATTAAAAACATGGCGTTAGAGGGTGAAAACATGAAGCATCCCCCGAACGGCCCCGTGGGTGGCACCAACACCTCCCACGGGACCAATGTAACTCGTAAGAACTGACCCCGCAGTCGCGGGTATCCCTATTAGAGAATAAGACGGTAATTTGAATATTTCTAGACTTAGGTTTAAAAATATGGCGTTAAAAGGCGAAAAATCGAAACAGCCCTCGAACGTCCCCGTAGGTGGCACCAACACCTCCAACGGGTCCAATGTAACTCGTGGGAACTGTCCACACTGCCACGGGTCTCCCAGCTTGAGATCACGTTTGTAATTTACATATTTCTAGACTTAAGCAAAACTTGGCATTAGAGGGCGAGAACTCGAAACAGCCCTCGAATGTCCCCGTGGTTGGCACCAACACCTCCCACGGGTCTAATGTAACTCGTAGGAACTGACCACGCAGCCGCGGGTCTCCCGGTTTGAGAATATGATGGTAATTGACATATTTCTAGACTTAAGAAAAACATGACGTTAGAGGGTGAAAAGTCGAAACAACCCCCGAACGGCCCCGTGGGTAGCACTAACACTTCCCGCGGGACCAATGTAACTCGTTGAAACTGCCCCCGCAGTCGCGGGTCTCCCGATTTGAGAATACGATGATAATTTGCATACTTCTAGACTTGGGCTTAAAAACGTGGCGTTAGAGGGTGAAAACTCTAAACAGTCCCCGAATGTCCCCGTGGGTGGCACCAACACCTCCCATGGGACCAATGTTACTCCTAGGAATTGACCCCATAGCCGCAGGTCTCTCGGTTTGAGAATACGACGGTAGTTTGCATATTTCTAAACTTAGGCTTAAAAACATGGCGTTAGAGGGTGAAAACTCGAAACAACCCCTGAATGTCCCCGTGGGTGGCACCAACACGGCCCATGGGACCAATGTAACTCGTAGGAACTAACCCCGCAGCCGCAGGTCTCTCTGATTGAGAATACGATGGTAATTTCAATATTTCTAGACTTAGGCTTAAAAACATGGCGTTAGAGGGTGAATACTCTAAACAGTCCTCGAACGACCCTGTGGGTGGCACCGACACCTCCCACAGAACCAATGTAACACAGAGGAACTGACCCCGCAACCGCGGGACTCCCGATTTGAGAATACGACGGTAATTTGCATATTTCTAGACTTGGGCTTAAAAATATGGCGTTAGAGGGTGAAAACTCGAAACATTCCCCGAACGTTCCCGTGGGTGGCACCAACACCTCCCACGGGACCAATGTACCTCATAGGAAGTGACAACGCAGCCGCGGGACTCCCGGTTTGAGAATACGATGGTAATTTGCATATTTCTAGACTTTGGCTTAAAAACTTGGCGTTAGAGCGTGAAAATCGAAACCCCCTGAACGTCCCCGTGGGTGGTACCAACACCTCCCACGGGACCAATGTAACTCGTTGGAACTGACCACGCAACCGTAGGACTCCCAGTTCGAGAATACGATGGTAATTTGCATATTTCTAAACTTAGGCATAAAAACATGGCATTAGAGGGTGAAAAGTCGAAACAACCCCAGAACGTCCCCGTGGGTGGCACCAACACCTCCCACGGGACCAATGTAACTCAGAGGAACTGACCACGCAGCCGTGGGTCTCCCGGTTTGAGAATACGACGGTAATTTTCATATTTCTAGACTTGGGATTAAAAACATGGCGTTAGAGGGTGAAAACTCAAAATAACCCCCGAACGTCCCCGTGGGTGGAACCAACACCTCCCTAGGGACCAATGTAACTCGTAGGAACTGACCACGCAGCCGCGAGACTCACGGTTTATGAATACGATGGTAATTTGCATATTTCAAGACTTAGGCTTAAAAAGTTGGCGTTAGACGGTGAAAACTCAAATATCCCCCGAACGTCCTCGCGGGTTGCACCAACACCTCCCACGGGACAAATGTAACTCGAAGGAACAGACCACGCGGCCGCAGTCTCTGGGGTTGAGAATATGACTGTAATTTTCATATTTCTATACTTTGGCTTAAAAACATAGCGTTAGTGGGTAAAAACTCGAAACAGCCCCCGAACGGCCCCATGGGTGGCACCAACACCTCCCACGTGTCCAATGTAACTTGTAGAAACTGACCACGCTATCGCACGTCTCCTTGTTTGAGAATACGATGGTAGTTTGCATATTTCTGGACTTAGTCTTCAAAACATGGCGTTAGAGGGTGAGAACTCGAAACATCCCTCGAACATCCCTGTGGGTGGCACCAACACCTCCTATGGGACAAATGTAATACGTAGGAACTCACCCCGCTGACACGGGTCTCTTGGTTTAAGAATACGACGGTAATTTGTATATTTATAGACTTAGGCTTAAAAACATGGCGTTAGAGGGTGAAAACTCGAAACAGCCCCCGAACGGCCCCGTGGTCGGCACCATCACCTCCGACGGGACAAATGTAACTCGTAGGAACAGACCCCACAGCAGTGGGACTCTCGGTTTGAGAATACGATGGTAATTTACATATTTATAGACTTAAGCAAAACATGGCGTTAGAGGGTGAAAAGTCGAAACAACCCCCGAACTGCCCCGTGGGAGGCACTAAGACCTCCCACGGAACCAATGTAACTCGTTGGAACTGACCCCGCAGCCGCGGGTCTCCCGGTTTCAGAATATGATGGTAATTTTCATATTTCTAGACATGGTCTTAAAAACATGGCGTTAGAGGGATAAAACTCGAAACAGCCCCCGAACGTCCCCGTGGGTGGCACCAACACCTCCCACGGGACCAATATAACTCGTAGGAACTGACCACGTAGTCGCGGGTCTTTCGATTTGAGAATACGACGGTAATTTACATATTTCTAGACTAAGGCTTAAAAATAGGGTGTTAGAGGCTGAAAACTCGAAACAGCCCCCGAACGGCCCCGTGGGTGGCACCAACACCTCCCACGGGACCAATGTAACTTATAGGAACTGACCCCACAGCCGCGGGGCTCCCGGTTTGAGAATACGACGGTAATTTGCATATTTTTTGACTTAGGCTTAAAAATAAGGCGTTAGAGGGTGAAAACTCGAAACAGCCCCCGAACGTTCCCGTGGGTTGCACCAACACCTCCTACGGGACGAATGTAACTCGTAGGAACTGACCATGCCACCACCGGACTCATATTTTGTAGACTTAGGCTTAAAAACATGGCATTGGAGGGTGATAACTCGAAACATCCCCGTGGGTGGCACCAACACCTCCCACGGGACAAATGTAACTCGTAGGAACTGACCCCAGTGCCACGGGTCTCCCGGCTTGGGAATACGATGGTATTTTGCATATTTCTACACTGAGGCTTAAAAACATGCGTTAGAAGGGGAAAACTAGAAACAACCCCCAAACGGCCCCATGGGTGGCACCAACTCCTCCCACGGGACCAATGTAACTCGTTGGAACTGACCACGCAGTCGCGGGACGCCCGGTTTGTGAATACGATGGTAATTTTCATATTTTTAAACTTTGGCTTAAAAACATGGCGTTAGAGGGTGAAAAGTCGAAACAACCCCTGAACTTCCCCGCGGGTGGTACCAAAACCTCCCACGGGACCAATGTAACTCAGAGGAACTGACCACGCAGCCGCGGGTCTCCCGGTTTGAGAATACGACGGTAATTTGCATATTTCTAGACTTAGGATTAAAAACATGGCGTTAGAGGTTGAAAACTCGAAACAACCCCCGAACATCCCCGTGGGTGGCACCAACACCTCCCTAGGGACCAATGTAACTTGTAAGAACTGACCACGCAGTCGCGAGACTCCCGGTATGTGAATACGATGGTAATTTGCATATTTCTAGACTTAGGCTTTAAAATTTGGCGTTAAAGGGTGAAAACTCGAAACAACCCCCGAACGTCCCCGTGGGTGGCTCCAACACCTCCTACGGGACCAATGTAACTCGTAGGAACTGACATCGCACCCGCGGTTCTCCCGGCTTGAGACTATGATGGTAATATGAATATTTCTAGACTTAGACTTAAAAACATGGCGTTAGTGGGTGAAAACTCTAAACAGCAATCCGAACGTCCCCGTGGCTGGCACCAACACCTACCACAGGACCAATGTAAATCGTAGAAACTGACCACGAAGCCGCGAATCTCCCGGTTTGAAAATATGACGGTAATTTGTATATTTCTAGACTTAGTCTTAAAAACCTGGCGTTAGATGGTGTAAACTCGAAACAACCCCCGAACGGCCCCATCGGTGGCACCAACACCTCCCACGGGACCAATGTAACTCGTTGGAACTGACCCCACAGCCGCAACTCTCCCGGTATGAGAATACGATGGTATTATGAATATTTCTAGACTTAGGCTTAAAAACATGGTGTTAGTGGCTGAAAACTCGAAACATCCCCCCGAACGGCCCCGTGGATGGCACCAACACCTCCCACGGGTCCAATGTAACTCGTAGAAACTTACCATGCAGCTGCGGGTCTCCCGGTTTGAGAATACGACGGTAATTTGCATATTTCTAGACTTTGGATTAAAAACATGGCGTTAGAGAGTGAAAAGTCGAAACAACCCCCGAACGTCCCCGTGGGTGGCACCAACTCCCCCCACTGGACCAATGTAACTCATAGGAACTGACCACACAGCCGCGGGTCTCCCGGTTTGAGAATACGATGGTAATTTGCATATTTCTAGACTTAGGCTTAAAAACATGGCGTTAGAGGGTTCAAACTCGAAACAACCCCTGAACGCCCTCGTGGGTGGCAACAACACCTCCCATTGGACCAATATAACTCATAGGAACTGACCACGTAGCCTCGGAACTCCCGATTTGAGAATACGGCGATAATTTGCATATTTCTAGACCAAAGCAAAACATGGTGATAGAGGTTGAAAAGTCGAAACAATCCCCGAACGGTCCCGTGGGTGGCACCAACACCTCCCACGGGACCAATGTAACTCGTTGGAACCGACCACGCAGCCGCGGGTCTCCCGGTTTGAGAATATGACGGTAATTTGCCTATTTCTAAACTTGGGCTTAAAAACATGGCGTTAGAGGGTGAAAACTCGAAACAACCCCTGAACTTCCCCGTGGGTGGCACCAACACCTCCCACGGGACCAATGTAACTCAGAGGAACTGACCACGCAGCCACGGGTCTCCCGGTTTGAGAATACGACGGTAATTTGCATATTTCTAGACTTAGGATTAAAAACATGGCGTTAGAGGGTGAAAAGTCGAAACAACCCCCGAACGTCCCCGTGGGTGGCACCAACTCCTCCCACTGAACCAATGTAACTCATAGGAACTAACCACATAGCCGCGGGTGTCCCGGTTTGAGAATACGATGGTAATTTGCATATTTCTAGACTTAGGCTTAAAAACATGGCGTTAGAGGGTTCAAACTCGAAACAACCCCCGAACGCCCTCGTGGGTGGCACCAACACCTCCCACTGGACCAATATAACTCATAAGAACTGACCACGTAGCCTCGGAACTCCCGATTTGAGAATACGGCGATAATTTGCATATTTCTAGACCAAAGAAAAACATGGTGATAGAGGTTGAAAAGTCGAAACAATCCCCGAACGGCCCCGTGGGTGGCACCAACACCTCCCACGGGACCAATGTAACTCGTCGGAACCGACCACGCAGCCGCGGGTCTCCTGGTTTGAAAATATGACGGTAATTTGCCTATTTCTAAACTTGGGCTTAAAAACATGGCGTTAGAGGGTGAAAACTCGAAACAACCCCTGAACTTCCCTGTGGGTGGCACCAACACCTCCCACGGGACCAATGTAAATCGTAGAAACTGACCACGAAGCCGCGGATCTCCCGGTTTGAAAATATGACGGTAATTTGCATATTTCTAGACTTAGTCTTAAAAACCTGGCGTTAGATGGTGTAAACTCGAAACAGCCCCCGAACGGCCCCATCGGTGGCACCAACACCTCCCACGGGACCAATGTAACTCGTTGGAACTGACCCCACAGCCGCAACTCTCCCGGTATGAGAATACGATGGTATTATGAATATTTCTAGACTTAGGCTTAAAAACATGGTGTTAGTGGCTGAAAACTCGAAACATCCCCCCGATTGTCCCCGTGGATGGCACCAACACCTCCCACGGGTCCAATGTAACTCGTAGAAACTTACCATGCAGCTGCGGGTCTCCCGGTTTGAGAATACGACGGTAATTTGCATATTTCTAGATTTTGGATTAAAAACATGGCGTTAGAGAGTGAAAAGTCGAAACAACCCCTGAACGTCCCCGTGGGTGGCACCAACTCCTCCCACTGGACCAATGTAACTCATAGGAACTGACCACACAGCCGCGGGTCTCCCGGTTTGAGAATACGATGGTAATTTGCATATTTCTAGACTTAGGCTTAAAAACATGGCGTTAGAGGGTTCAAACTCGAAACAACCCCCGAACACCCTCGTGGGTGGCACCAACACCTCCCACTGGACCAATATAACTCATAAGAACTAACCACGTAGCCTCGGAACTCCCGATTTGAGAATACGGCGATAATTTTCATATTCCTAGACCAAAGCAAAACATGGTGATAGAGGTTGAAAAGTCGAAACAATCCCCGAACGGCCCCGTGGGTGGCACCAACACCTCCCACGGGACCAATGTAACTCGTTGGAACCGACCACGCAGCCGCGGGTCTCCCGGTTTGAGAATATGACGGTAATTTGCCTATTTCTAAACTTGGGCTTAAAAACATGGCGTTAGAGGGTGAAAACTCGAAACAACCCCTGAACTTCCCCGTGGGTGGCACCAACACCTCCCACGGGACCAATGTAACTCAGAGGAACTGACCACGCAGCCGCGGGTCTCCCGGTTTGAGAATACGATGGTAATTTGCATATTTCTAGACTTAGGATTAAAAACATGGCGTTAGAGGGTGAAAAGTCGAAACAACCCCTGAACGTCCCCGTGGGTGGCACCAACTCCTCCCACTGGACCAATGTAACTCATAGGAACTGACCACACAGCCGCGGGTCTCCCGGTTTGAGAATACGATGGTAATTTGCATATTTCTAGACTTAGGCTTAAAAACATGGCGTTAGAGGGTTCAAACTCGAAACAACCCCCGAACGCCCTCGTGGGTCGCACCAACACCTCCCATTGGACCAATATAACTCATAAGAACTGACCACGTAGCCTCGGAACTCCCGATTTGAGAATACGGCGATAATTTAGATATTTCTAGACCAAAGAAAAACATGGTGATAGAGGTTGAAAAGTCGAAACAATCCCCGAACGGCCCCGTGGGTGGCACCAACACCTCCCACGGGACCAATGTAACTCGTTGGAACCGACCACCCAGCCGCGGGTCTCCTGGTTTGAAAATATTACGGTAATTTTCCTATTTCTAAACTTGGGCTTAAAAACATGGCGTTAGAGGGTGAAAACTCGAAACAACCCCAGAACTTCCCCGTGGGTGGCACCAACACCTCCCACGGGACCAATGTAACTCAGAGGAACTGACCACGCAGCCGCGGGTCTCCCGGTTTGAGAATATGATGGTAATTTGCATATTTCTAGACTTAGGATTAAAAACATGGCGTTAGAGGGTGAAAACTCGAAACAACCCCCAAACGTCCCAGTGGGTGGCACCAACACCTCCCTAGGGACCAATGTAACTTGTAGGAACTGACCACGCAGTCGTGAGACTCCCGGTATGTGAATACGATGGTAATTTGCATATTTCTAGACTTAGGCTTGAAAAGTTGGCGTTAAAGGGTGAAAACTCGAAACAACCCCCGAACGTCCCCGTGGGTGGCTCCAACACCTCCTACGGGACCAATGTAACTCGTAGGAACTGACATCTCACTCGCGGTTCTCCCGGCTTGAGAATATGATGGTAATATGAATATTTTTAGACTTAGGCTTAAAAACATGGCGTTAGTGGGTGAAAACTCTAAACAGCAACCCGAACGTCCCCGTGGGTGGCACCAACACCTACCACAGGACCAATGTAAATCGTAGAAACTGATCACGAAGCCGCGGATCTCCCGGTTTGAAAATATGATTGTAATTTGCATAGTTCTAGACTTAGTCTTAAAAACCTGGCGTTAGATGGTGTCAACTCGAAACAGCCCCCGAACGGCCCCATCGGTGGCACCAACACCTCCCACGGGACCAATGTAACTCGTTGGAACTGACCCCACAGCCGCAACTCTCCCGGTATGAGAATACGATGGTATTATGAATATTTCTAGACTTAGGCTTAAAAACATGGTGTTAGTGGGTGAAAACTCGAAACATCCCCCCGAACGTCCCCGTGGATGGCACCAACACCTCCCACGGGTCCAATGTAACTCGTAGAAACTTACCATGCAGCTGCGGGTCTCCCGGTTTGAGAATACGACGGTAATTTGCATATTTCTAGACTTTGGATTAAAAACATGGCGTTAGAGAGTGAAAAGTTGAAACAACCCCCGAACGTCCCCGTGGGTGGCACCAACTCCTCCCACTGGACCAATGTAACTCATAGGAACTGACCACACAGCCGCGGGTCTCCCGATTTGAGAATACGATGGTAATTTGCATATTTCTAGACTTAGGCTTAAAAACATGGCGTTAGAGGGTTCAAACTCGAAACAACCCCCGAACGCCCCCGTGGGTGGCACCAACACCCCCGAGTGGACCAATATAACTCATAGGAACTGACCACGTAGCCTCGAAACTCCCGATTTGAGAATACGGCGATAATTTGCATATTTCTAGACCAAAGAAAAACATGGTGATAGAGGTTGAAAAGTCGAAACAATCCCCGAACGGCCCCGTGGGTGGCACCAACACCTCCCACGGGACCAATGTAACTCGTTGGAACCGACCACGCAGCCGCGGGTCTCCCGGTTTGAGAATATGACGGTAATTTTCCTATTTCTAAACTTGGGCTTAAAAACATGGCGTTAGAGGGTGAAAACTCGAAACAAATCCTGAACTTCCCCGTGGGTGGCACCAACACCTCCCACGGGACCAATGTAACTCAAAGGAACTGACCACGCAGCCGCGGGTCTCCCGGTTTGAGAATACGACGGTAATTTGCATATTTCTAGACATAGGATTAAAAACATGGCGTTAGAGGGTGAAAACTCGAAACAACCCCCAAACGTCCCCGTGGGTGGAACCAACACCTCCCTAGGGACCAATGTAACTTGTAGGAACTGACCACGCAGTCGCGAGACTCCCGTTATGTGAATACGATGGTAATTTACATATTTCTAGACTTAGGCTTGAAAAGTTGGCGTTAAAGGGTGAAAACTGGAAACAACCCCCAAACGTCCCCGTGGGTGGCTCCAACACCTCCTACGGGACCAATGTAACTCGTAGGAACTGACATCGCACCCGCGGTTCTCCCGGCTTGAGAATATGATGGTAATATGAATATTTCTAGACTTAAGCTTAAAAACATGGCGTTAGTGGGTGAAAACTCTAAACAGCAACCCGAACGTCCCCGTGGGTGGCACGAACACCTACCACAGGACCAATGTAAATCGTAGAAACTGACCACGAAGCCACGGATCTCCCGGTTTGAAAATATGACGGTAATTTTCATAGTTCTAGACTTAGTCTTAAAAACATGGCGTTAGATGGTGTAAACATGAAACACCCCCCGAACGGCCCCATCGGTGGCACCAACACCTCCCACGGGACCAATGTAACTCGTTGGAACTGACCCCACAGCCGCAACTCTCCCGGTATGAGAATACAATGGTATTATGCATATTTCTAGACTTTGGCTTAAAAACATGGTGTTAGTGGGTGAAAACTCGAAACAGCCCCCGAACGTCCCCGTGGGGGGCACCAACACCTCCCACGGGTCCAATGTAAGTCGTAGAAACTTACCATGCAGTTGCGGGTCTCCCGGTTTGAGAATACGACGGTTTTTGCATATTTCTAGACTTTGGATTAAAAACATGGCGTTAGAGGGTGAAAACTCGAAACAGCCCCTGAACGTCCCCGTGGGTGGCACCAACACCTCCCACGGGTCCAATGTAACTCGTAGAAACTTACCATGTAGCTGCGGGTCTCCCGGTTTGAGAATACGACGGTAATTTGCATATTTCTAGACTTTGGATTAAAAACATGGCGTTAGAGGGTGAAAAGTCGAAACAACCCCCGAACGTCCCCGTGGGTGGCACCAACTCCTCCCACTGGACCAATGTAACTCATAGGAACTACCCACACACCCGCGGGTCTCCCGGTTTGAGAATACGACGGTAATTTTCATATTTCTAGACCAAAGCAAAACATGGTGATAGAGGGTGAAAAGTCGAAACAATCCCCGAACGGCCCCGTGGGTGGCACCAACACCTCCCACGGGACCAATGTAACTCGTTGGAACCGACCCCGTAGCCGCGGGTCACCCGGTTTGACAATATGACGGTTATTTGCCTATTTCTAAACTTGGGCTTAAAAACATGGCGTTAGAGGGTGAAAACTCGAAACAGCTCCCGAACGTCCCCGTGGGTGGTACCAACACCTCCCACGGGACAATGTAACTCGTAGGAACTGACCCCGTAACCGCGGGTCTCCCGGTTTGAGAATACAAAGGTAATTTTCATTTTTTTAGACTTAGACATTAAAACATGGCGTTAGAGGGTGAAAATTCGAAACAGCCCCTGAACGTCCCCGTGGCTAGCACCAACACCTCCCACGGGACCAATGTAACTCATAAGAACTGACCCCGCAGCCGCAGGTCTCCCGATTTAAGAATACGACGGTAATTTTCATATTTTTAGACTTAGGCTTAAAAACATGGCGTTAGAGGGTGAAACCTCTAAACAGCCCCCGAACGGCCCCATGGGTGGCACCAACACCTCCCACGGGACCAATGTAACTCGTAGGAACTGACCCCGCAGCCGCGGGGCTCCTGGTTTGAGAATACTATGGTAATTTTCATATTTTTAGACTTAGGATTAAAAACAAGGCGTCATAGGGTGAAAACTCGAAACGGCCCCCGAACGTTCCCGTGGGTGGCACCAACACCTCCCACGGGACCAATGTAACTCGTAGGAACAGACCATGCCGTCGCGGGACACATATGTTCTAGACTTAGGCTTAAAAACATGGTGTTAGAGGGTGAAAACACAAATCATCCCCCGAACGTCCCCGTGGGTGGCACCAACACCTCCCACGGGACCAATGTCACTCGTTGGAACTGACCCCGCAACCGCGGGTCTCCCCGTTTGAGAATACGACGGTAATTTGCATATTTCTAAACTTAGGCTTAAAAACATGGCGTTAGTGAGTGAAAACTCAAAATAGCCCCCGAACGGCCAAGTGGGTGGCGCCAACACCTCCCACAAGACCAATATAACTCGTAGGAACTGACATCATAGCCGCAGGTCTCCCGGTTTAAGAATACGATGGTAGTTTGCATATTTCTAAACTTAAGCAAAACATGGCGTTAGAGGGTGAAAAGTCGAAATAACCCCCGAACGACCCTGTGGGTGGCACTAAGACCTCCTACGGGACCAATGTAACTCGTTGGAACTGACACCGCATCCGCGGGTCTCCCGGTTTGAGAATACGATGGTAATTTTCATATTTCTAGACATGGTCTTAAAAACATGGCGTTAGAGGGAGAAAACTCGAAACAACCCTTGAACGTCCCTGTGGGTGGCACCAACACCTCCCACGGGACCAATATAAATCGTAGGAATTGACCCCGTAGCCGCGGGTCTCTCGATTTGAGAATACGACAGTAATTTACATATTTCTAGACTAAGGCCTAAAAACATGGTGTTAGAGGGTGAAAACTTGATACAGCCCCCAAACGGCCCCGTGTGTGGCACCAACACCTCCCACAGGACTAATATAAGTCATAAGAACTGACCCCGCAGCCGCAGGACTCCCGGTTTGATAAAACGATAGTAATTTGCATATTTCTAGACTTGGGCTTAAAAACATGGTGTTAGAGGGTGAAAACTCGAAACAGCCCCGAATGTCCTCGTGGGTGGCACCAACACCTCCCACGGGACCAATGTAACACGTAGGAACTGACCACGCAGGCATGGGACTCTCGGTTTGAGAATACAATGGTAATTTGCATATTTCTAGACTTAGTCTTAAAAACATGGCGTTAGAGGGTGAAAACTCAAAACAGCTCCCGAACGGTCCCGTGGGTGGCACCAACACCTCCCACGGGACAAATGTAACTCGTTGGAACTGACCCCGCGGCCGCAGGTCTCCCGGTATGAGAATACGATGGTATTATGCATATTTCTAGACTTAGGCTTAAAAACATGGCGTTAGTGGGTGAAAACTCGAAACAGCCCCCGAACGTCCCCGTGGGTGGCACCAACACCTCACACGGGTCCAATGTAACTCGTAGAAACTGAGCACGCAGCTGCGGATCTCCCAGTTTTAGAATACGACGGTAATTTGCATATTTCTAGAATTAGTCTGAAAAACATGTCGTTAGAGGGTGAAAACTCGAAACAGCCCCCGAACGGCTCCGTGGGTGGCACCAACACCTCCCACGGGACCATTGTAACTCGTTGGAACTGACCCCGCATCCGCGGGTCTCTCGTTATAAGAATATGATGGTATTATGCTTATTTTTAGACTTAGGCTTAAAAACATGGCGTTAGTGGGCGAAAGCTCGAAATAGCCCCCGAACGTCCCCGTAGGTGGCACCAACACCTCCCACGGGACCAATGTAACTCGTAGGAACTGACCCCGCAGCCACGGGTCTCCCGGTTTGAGAATTCGACGCTAATTTCCATATTTCTAGACTTAGGCTTAAAAACATGGCGTTAGAGGGTGAGAACTCGAAACATCCCTCGAACGTCCCCGTGGGTGGCACCAACACCTCCCACGGGACAAATGTAACTCGTAGGAACTGACCCCGCTGCCATGGGTCTACCTGTTTTAGAATACGATGATAATTTGCATATTTCTAGACTTAGGCTTAAAAACATGGGATTAGAGGGTGAAAAGTCGAAACAACCCCCGAACATCCCCGTGGGTGGCACTAACGCCTCCCACTGGACCAATGTAACTCATAGGAACTGACCACACAGCCGTGGGTCTCCCGGTTTGAGAATACGACGGTAATTTGCATATTTTTAGACTTAGGCTTAAAAACATGGCGTTAGAGGGTCCAAACTCGAAACAACCCCTGAACGCCCCCGTGGGTGGCACCAGAGGGGAAAATCTTTTTCTCTCGTTCGAATAAGAAACCCCTAGTTGAAAATAAGCTTTGCATGAGAATATTGCTTTATAAGATGATGACCTTGTTCAAATGAGGTCGCCCTGGTTTAAACAGCAGATGACTACTCGAAAATCATGTTTGAATTAATATCTTATGCTACAAACCATAAATACTAACATAGACGTGTCTTTCTATATACGTAGCCCAACCTTCTACATTCGCAAAAGATATTAATACGGGCAGTCATGGTGGTAATTAGCAAGTAGCATACACGTGGGTTGATCATCGACAACAAAGATCACTGCATACTAAGGAATGAGGATTGTGCAAGATAAACCCAGGCATAGAGCAGTTGATTGCTAATATGGGCAGAGGCATCGAATCAGAACATAATAAATTGTGTATGTGTAATATCCCGTATTTTCGTGAACTATAAATTGAGAAATAAATTAATAAATTGGATTAATTATTACTCGTGTGATATGGTAAAAATAAAATGTTTAATTTAGATGAAATTAAATTTTGCATGTGATGTGGCTTTTGTGCCTCGTGTTATAAATACTTAATTGGTGATATTAATTATATGATATTGGATTGCGTGTTATGCATAAAATAATATAGTGTATATGATGATACAGAATATCACTCAGAGATATATTCAGCTTAATTCCCAAATCAGTATAACAATGGTGGAGTGGTACACTAACATAGCAAGAATAGAGCAAGTAGCAAAGATGAGAGATAATAGGAAGACACAAATTTTAGTGGTTTGGCCTTGGCCTACATCCACCTTGCAAAATATGAAGTGTTTCCACTAAAAAAAAGGGCTAAAAGCCATTAGAGTTCAGTACAAGCTCTTATTTTCCCTCTCTACAAGTTCAATATAATAGTAGGGTTAGTTGGTGAACGATCCTTTGAGAGGATGAAGATGAATGTGTTTTATAGTGGTAGGGGTGTGAGTATCACCCCTAGCATGAAACATGTATGCACGAGATGAAATGTGAAATGAGAGGATGATAACTACACAATGCAATACATAACTCATGATAAGAAAATATTCCCTTCACATAGGGATGATATTCCCTAACGGTCTCAGTCACGTGTTCTAATATTAACATTATCACATGATCAACGCAAGCCAATTGTGTAGAAGCTGGGATGTCTCGATTGGCCAAGACTGTTGAAGTGTCTTTATCTAGGGGCAAGGTTGAGGATGGAAATTATGTTTATGATGAATATGGTTGATGATGGGATATTGTCCTAGAAGAAGTGATAGAGGTCATCACTATGTAGGAAGATATATAATGCATGTTATAACTTAAGTCTAGTAATGAGCACAATGAACAACGATGGCCACTACTAGACGAAGAAGTTTCAGAGGCCAAGACTGTAGAATAACCCCATAGAGGTGAAAAGTCCATAACATGATGAATCTGAGGTAGATTGTGAGGGGAAGTGTCAGTAGGTGGATCGTATCAAGACGAGATAAGAATTATGTATATCAATAACCCCTAGACCTTAGTATTCAATGTAAATCGGAGGTTGAGGTGAAAAATAGTGTGTCACTAAACACTCAGATATCCCATTAATATCAGAGAGAATTTCATTGATTGGAGTGGGAGAGCGCGTAGTCAGAGGCATCATTTCACTGCCTCAATATTGACACCTGTCAGTTTGTGAGTGGGCTAGCGTGCAGCCCAACTGGCTCCACCGACACATGTTGTATTGAGAATTATGCCTCAATGACTACCCATTGCGTTTCGTGCGGGTTTGAGTTTGTTTAAAAATTAACTCTTCACCTTCTTTCTCTTTCTTTTTGCTTCCTTCATTTCTGTGCATACTAGAGCTCCCTTTCTTTCCCTATATATAACCTTCATTTTTTCGGCGAGTTCTTCCTTCGTTCGTAGTGTTTTCAGTGTCATCTTATTCTATAGTATCATTTATATACGCATCCTTTGATTTCCATTAAGTTTCCCTTTCTTATATCCTATTTTAATAATTTTTGACCATTTATCATTTTTTTCACCAATATGTCTAGTGCACTAGGTTAAGATAAAGGCAGTTTTAGAGGAGAGCAATTTTAGTAGTTGTTTTGCGATTGAGGTTTGGTTGGGTTCGAAACTTATAATTTCTGGTTGGGTTTTTCGATTGGATTTCACTGGTGTAATTCATCGTGTTCTTGACTAGTTTTTGCGAACAACCTTTCAAACTGCTTCATTTGATCTTTTAGTTAATTGTGGTCAATTTCCACTTAATTTTTTTATGGACCATAATTTATGTGAATTAGGAGAACAATTCTCACACCTCAGAAAGCATATTCTACGGGAGATACGTATGTCCGAGGCCGAGGCTAGGAAAAAGGCTGAAGCTGAATCTCAACTTCCACTCACCCCCATTCATTTGTCTATGATTATGCCTCTTCCACTTATAACATACCAAACTTTGGTCGAGTCTAGAATTAAGATTTCATTGAGTGACTCAATGTCAATTTCATGCTCAAAAGATTCCTTGTTTTCCCCTCTCTTCCTTATGCTATAGCCCTAATATTATTCCAAAATGTTTCATTGGTCAGTAAAAATCTAGGGTCATATCTTTTAAAGAAGATATGAGGGTTCCTCTTGATTGTCTATACGAGGGTGGGATAGTCGAGTCTAGTAACCATGGTCACACCATAATTTCCACTGATGATGATTCATAAATAAAAGTGTAATACCATGTGCCTCCAATAGAAGCGCCTATCTCAGCATTGACTGATGCCAAGTTTATGATTTAAGATCCACGTGGTGAGGCTCTTGTTATTAATGAAGTTGAGAAGGAAAAATAAGAACATGAATACGTATTGACAAAAGTTATGCCTCGTCCATACCCTATGATGTGTGAGAGACTGATTTTATTCTTTGGAAACACCTGTATGGTGATGAGGGTTCCCTCTGAGTATGATAGGGCTTTCAGCAGTAAGGTGTGACACCCCGACTAATTAAATACCAAGTAGCTACTCCTTTATTCAAATTAATACAAAATGTCAAGTTGGTTCAATTCATAGCATCACTGTCGAACACATTTTAAACAATTACTAGCCACCTAATATTTAAAACATGAGTTACTAAATTTTATTAAATAACTTAACACGCAACCAATTAATCATAAACTAACCATTCACATCACGATCTCAACAGAATAAACAATGGAATAAAATAAATTGATTCCATAGTAACACTCCCACTGAATAATCCCAATACTGAATAAAACCTACACAAAAGTCTGAAGAAATAAGTAAGTCCAAACTGAAATAAAATTGAAAGTCTGAAACGGACTCTAAATGAAAATGGATGAGATTCCCTAACAGAATGATGATAACCATGAATGGAGTCAAATGTAGAATTTGGAGGCATCTAATACCGAGATCATATAACTTCCACAACAGCTACAAGACGTCAATGCAATGGAGCTCCTATGCTTGGCGTCCCTGTGGCTGGGCACCTAAAAGGTTTTTAAAAAAATAGGTTTGGAAGAAAACGGGTCAGAGCCCGAGATAAAAATATTTTGAAAATAACAAGTGTTTAAATTATAATTAAACAACATATATTATAAACATGTTAGTCACGTGCCCTCTCTTGAGAATCACACCCCTCAATTAGCGTGCATGCCTAACACATAATTATGCTTAACGTATATCCTTAACCCATCCCAGTTATGCCACTATCTAACTAGCCTGTACTAACACCTGCTTTCACAATCTAATATAAGGTGTCTACTCGTATTACATAAAAAGTTATATTTTATATCTCACATTCTCATTCATTAAATTACTATCACAAGTGTTATTTAAATTCTCATATTCGTAGCCCATTCAAATATCTTAGTTATTTACATCTACTAAGCAATAGTGAACTAGTCACAAGTATATATATAAATCACTCTCAATACATATATACATATAAGGCACCCAAAGGCTAAGCAGCGATGCATGCATACTCTGCTATCGTATCCCGGTACATCACGCACATAAGGACTACGCATTTCGAATCACTCAGGAACCGTTTAATTAAACAAAAACACACATATTCGAGGCGAACATAGTTCACATACCCATGGGTCACGCACATACCTACCCTCCCATGGTCAACAGACTTATCCATTCAGCGATAATCCCTTCTACGTCCTATGTTCTGAGGTATCAATCTAAAGTCCCACCCGAAGGCACACAAAGACCAGACTGTCCTCTTACGAACAACATCCCGTGATAGAAAGTATGGAAAGTATGTTATACACACAATAATCCATATACTAGGAAATCACACAACCAGTATATATACAATTTCAATATAGGTATACTCCTTCCCTATATATTAAGTTTCACCCGCAATATTTACGTTTCGAATATTCTACGTAATATTTATTTAACACAACAACTCTCGTCATACGAATTCGGGTATCTATACCGATCCTAAGTGGATACTAGGTCTCCCATTTATTCCAAAGGTAATCTCAGCAATTTAAAATTCCTTTACTACTGTTCCTAACCCTACATTATCTTTCATTACAATTTTAGTCCCAATTCAAAAGTTTCTGAACCGTCCTCACTCAGTAACCACATGTAAGTATAACATTCGATCCCATAAGTTATAACATTTTTAGGGAAATAACTAAGACCCTACTAACCTTAACTAAGTCCCAAAATATCATACTAATCACCCTAAGAATCATTATCGGCTTTAGGATTTTCATTAAATCTTACAGGAAAACAATTACCAAAAATCAGAAGAGGTCGATCGATCGAAGAAAAGGGGTCGATTGATCGATCGATCAAGCAGGTATTTGCCCATGATTTCCTTAAACAGTTATGGGTTTCCTCTTTTTACACCTCTAATTATTCATTACAACATACCAAACTCCCAACCAAGTATACTGATCATCATACCAACATGTTTACATAATTTCTAGCTTTTTTAGAATCATTAAATCATCATCAATTAACAGTTTCTTGGATCTAAAGTCATAATTATTCCTCTAAACCTAATTCTTCAAAATTTCTTTAAGAACATCATAAATCATGATTTAATTTCATACTTACCTACACATGGAGCATGATTTCATATCTAATATACGGCTAGAAGTTTTAACTACATGCAACCCTACCCAAATTCAAAGTTTAATTCTCCCATTTCACAATGTATTTCATTGTTCATGATAAATCTTCAAATCTACATTATCATGTAAAATATATGCTTTAAATATGTGCAAGATAAATCACTTGCGTCTGTTAAGAAGTTTTGATCCGTTGATAACGGTATTGGTTGGTTCTCCCTCTCTTTACGACCACAAATTCGGCGATGGTGGTGGTTGTTTTACCTTGGAAACCCTTGGAGCTCTCCTGAAACCCTTTCTTTCTTCTCACATTACTCTCTCTTATGTTTAACAGATAATGGCCCTAATAAACGTAAGTGTTGGCTGATAAATAAAACCTAAATTTTGTAGGTTACTATTCACCAAAAAAATGGAATGACTAAAATACCCTCCCAAGGTTGTCGATTTGGCCTAAAATGCTCTCGGACCCAAATTAGACCCTTGGCTAGTGTTTGCTGACTATCTCGACCCTTCTGGACACGTTGGCGCACTCAAAATGATCATACGGATGACATAAAATCAATTTATTTTTAAATCCATTAAATTGGTTCCTGACACGACTGACACGCGTGTCCCAACTTAAATACCGAAATTGTCGTATTTTCAACTCACAATAATTTTAATAAATTCAATAATCATATATTACCATAATCACTCAGTAATATTTAACATTATCATCGTAATCAAATACTAACTCTCGTCTCGCTAGTTATTTAAATTCGAATTAATTTCCAATTAATTATCCCAAACTTATTAAATGCAATTTCATTTAATTAATCTCATAATTAAAAGCCATAAAAATATGAGGTATTACATATTTCCCCCTTAATAACGAAATTTCATCCCGAAATTCGGAAAAGTAAGGCATACCTGGAAAAATTAGGTATTCTCTAGTACTCAAAACAAAATTCAAAGTAAGGCTCAATCACTACAACCCCCACTTCACAACAAGTGGTTGAACACTCTCGACACTTTATCAGTGATAGGGTCACACCGTAACAAATGCACCTCACGTTGCGATCTTACTAAACAACATTCGAATCAGAATATCCTACACATCATTGGCCGTATTATCTTAATATTATACGGAGTTCGCACCTCACCTCGTATCAACTCCCGTGTTTATCTAAACACAAAACTCCCATTCTGGGAGAAACCAAAGGACATCTGACTACTCTTATACATTCTTCGAATTTTTTCTCCCGGCGTTGTGACTTTTACAAAAGGAAAAAGCCACTTAAGGCGATTGGTGGTTATCCCATTATAGTCATCCGACTCTAACTTCTGGCTGATCCAAAACTCTGATAATCCGTTCACCTCTAAACATCTAGAGGAAGAATAGTAAGGTTTATCCACACAAAACCTCAGTAAGCACCTTGTCCACTATAAATAGGTACGGGCGATTTCACACAACTCTACCATTAGGTAATATGCTCTCCCCAATACATATTGTACTACACTTACTAGATTTACATGTTGTGGAAATAAAATGATCGCAATGAGTACAAAATTACTTTCATACAGCTCCACCAGTCGTCAATCACCTTGCGCCTACTCCTCGGGCTATAGGTGAGACACTCTTCTCAAAACGAAACGTTATCCCCATTACTTACTGATACCCATGTAGAAGGTGGATTTTGGGGATCTCATCCTAGTTTAGAATAATACTTGGTAGGAACACGTATTGGCGCATTCACTATCTAATGGTGTAAATCAATCAAGGATATAACAATTACTTTCCTTCCGGACAACCTACTCCACAAATTCAAAGGAACTTGTTACTTATCATAGGTTGGCAACCCATCAATGAAATTTACCATTTGACTCTACCATCACTGGAATCGTCGGCTAGATAGAAAATATATGGCTGATCTTATTACTCCAACTGTTTTCTATCTTTGAGCGGTGCACGTGGAGACTACTTGCAATGTCCCACTCAACACCGACTTACACTTATAATTTCTCCCATTCAGTGGTACTTAATAATCCTCTTCTTCCGTAGCTGTATTCCCAAAAATTCCGCCCCGTGCACTTTTCGCCACGATGTGCACTTCTGAAATCTTTATACCTTATTGACATCATCCTTCTCTTACGACGCTTTAATCCATTCTAACACTACCATTTTGTAATATTAGTCTCACAAGCATAGATTTCACCCATCTATTTACATGTCTCTTCTTTCGGAGATCCAGACACCAGCAAACCAAGGTGTCTATACACCCTATAAACCATGCATACGGTTCTAAACGTCACGTACGCTTCATACATACGCTTAATTCTTTATTGCCCATGTATTCGCAACGTGGCCATACCACTTGAGCATTCTAGATTACCCTAGAATTTGAAATCCTAAATCCTCCTTAACATCATTCCATCCTTCAACCCGCCATAGTAAAATAAATTTTTTAGTACTTCCTCACCACACAATTAGCCCTACTGGCCTTATATCGTAATTTACCTTTTAACTTCCAGTTATAACTATATACTTCCATAACGATCGAGGTATCGGACTCATGGACGAATGGCCAAACATCTCCCTACTACCAACCTTATGCTAAGTTTCATGCATGGGATGTCTCGCAAAGCGACATCCAAATAAGGAACCCCCCTGATACACTACTACCTAGCATTGTCGGTCATTGGAATCCGTTAGGCCCTTAGTCCATTGCGGGTACCTCTATCTTACCGTCTCTTGACAAAAAAGTTACTTCTCCTTCCGTAATTACACTTAACAAGGAACTTCTTTCGAAAGACTCTGCCACTTAACATTGGAGGTAATTACATTCCATAAACATCATGCACATATAATCGGGGCTCTCGAAATCCTGTCCCCAGACATAGAACTATGAGTATTAACTTCCATGTCTTTAAAGTGTGATATAACAAAGCTATATTCTAATTACCAATTCCTGAACGTTAAACATAATAACATGTTAAATCTTTCCGCTGAACAGTAAACCCAATACACTTCGAATCATAACAATAGAGTTCCTACACATACCGGGATCGAAATATCTCGAAACCATTATACCTTTCGAAGTCTCTAATATATATATATATATATATATATATATATATATATATATATATATATATATATATAAATGTATAAACTTGAGCCCGACCCTCTCGTAGATGGGGTCTCGCCAGAACAAAATATTATACACTATGGTAGTCACCCCGATAGACTTGCAATATCCACACACTGTCGGTTTAATAATTATTATAAAATCATAGTCAGGATAATATTATAGTCGTATAACACAACACTAAAATGAGTAATTTCAATAAAGTATATACCATTATCGATAAACCCATTCATCCTCCGCGGATAACACTAAAGGTAACCCCACTATACCAGGAAAAATATTCACATAAATAATAACGTTGCCCATATACGCACTAAACTCGTCTTTAATTCGAATATGGTAATAATAAAAATGTAGTAACTCGTTTGTGACACATAAAATATGCCTCATAATTTAAGTATAAAATTCATGCTTATACCTAGCCAATTGCACTGGTGGCTTAAATGGTTCTTGGATATAACACACCTATCCGAACCAAACCAAAAATTACAATAACTATTTCCTTTGCTAGGCATCATACCCTTATCCCTTTACTCTCTTCGAGAAAATTTAACGCATGGGGTTTCACTCCGAGAAAATACCTCTACACATACTCCACTTATCTCCGGTCATACTGACCATGTTAGGGTTGTCCTTCATTGTACTTTAGTAGTCTCGACTATGATGGCTACCTCCGTTGTCCCCTTATCTTTGATGTTCCTAAGGAACATGCTACTTGCTTCAACAGTCCTTACTGAATTCATCATCGCTCGATAAAAATTCAGCTATCTAAATCATGTAAATGGGTCCACTGATGGTTCTCCCCCTTGGGATGCTTCCCCAACACTGTTTTACCCAGTCTTACTCTCTAACTAAATTTCTCAATTCTTGTATCTCCCCATACGAGGAAGCGTTAACATCCATATTGACAAAACACAACATTGTTATCATCTGCATTGACCGTCTAAGTATAATCCCCCGTACGTGCTAGCAATTCTTCTTATGAGTTAATTTCCCACTTTAAAATCCTCTTCTCCATTATACCTACTTCATCCGGTGCAAGATTCGCTAATTAATTAAATTCCCTTTTACAAAGAGACCTCTGTCTGGCCCTCTGGTATGAGTTCAGAATAACGTCGCACCTTATCCTAAACATATGATGAAGGAACTTGTGGTTAAACTATACTTAAGATCCTTCCAGTGACACAACAATCCACTTATAAATGTGGTGGTTGACTCCTACCTTGAATACTTCACTCCGATGAGCCAAGAAAATTTTTTTACCCCAAATTTCACATCTAGTTAGCCAGACTCCGACACATGCCCAAGCCTTTGGATATATTACCTTCGTGGGCTAATACATGCCATCTCTGCATTTCTAGAATTTCCACTGCTGGTTCTCTTCAATGTTTCATCTGACTCTCTCCCAATTCAACCTTGATGGGTGAGTCTAATTTGACCCCACTTTCTACTATAGTGGTACCTGGAAGTCATATGTTGTGCCTTAGCCATCTTTACTATTACGGCCTTCCGTGCCATAATAGGGGTGACCTCAACTATGGTTATCATTCTTGAATATACCCTATAGCCTCAACTGAGCTTTGCCTCCTGCTGTCCGCCCAACTGTCCTCACCTGACATACTACATTGTTCAACACACGAACAAACCCGAATGCAAATAAGATTCACTATCACATACATTATAACAGGAGAACGAAATCTCACCAAAGAAGTCAACAATCCTAAACATAGGGCTCTATATCAAAGAAAGCTATGCTGGAAGCCTAATAAGCCGCACAGATGCTAAAGGACACTAGAACCTAATGCTCTGATACCACCTGTGACACCCCGACTATTAAATACCGAGTAGCTACTCCTTTATTCAAATTAATACAAAATATAAAGTTGGTTCACGTCATAGCATCACTATCAAACACATTTTAAATAATTACTAGCCACCTAATATTTAAAAAGTGAGTTACCAAATTTTATTAAATAAATTAACATGCAACCAATTAATCATAAACTAACCATTCACATCACGATCTCAACAGAATAAATAATGGAATAAAACAAACTGAGTCTGGAGTAACCCTCCCACTGAATAGTCCCAATACTGAATAAAACCAATACAAAAGTCTAAATAAATAAGTAAATCCAAACTGAAATAAAACTGAAAGTCTGAAGTGGACTCTAAATGAAAATGGGCGACATGCCCTAACAGAATGATGATAACCATGAATGGAGTCAAATGTAGAATGTGGAGGCATCTAATACCGAGATCTTATAACTTCCACAATAGCTACAACATGCCAATCCAATGGAACTCCTACGCTTGGTATCCCTGTGACTGGGCACCTAAAAGGTTTTTACAAAAATAGGTTGGGAAGCAAACGGGTCAGAGCCCGAGGTAAAAATATTTTAAAAATAGAAAGTGTTTAAATTACAATTAAACAACACATGATATAAACATGTTAGTCACGTGCCCTCTCTTGAGAATCTCACCCCTCAACTAGTGTGCACGCCTGACGCATAACTACGCTTAACATATATCCTTAACCCATCCTAGTTATTCCACTATCTAACTAGTTCGTACTAACCCCTGCTTTCACATTCTAATATAAGGTGTCTACTCGTATTACACAAGCAAGTTTTATTTTATATCTCACATTCTAATTCATTAAATTACTATGATAAGTGTTATTTAAATTCCTATACTCGTAGTTAATTCAAATATCTTAGTTATTTACATCTACTAAGCAACAGTGAACCAGTCACAAGTATATATATAAATCACTCTCAATACATATATACATATAAGGCACCCAAAGGCTAAGCTGCGGTGCACGCATACTCTGTTATCGAATCCCTGTACATCACGTACATAAGGACTACACATTTCGAATCACTCAGGAATCGTTTCAATAAACAAAAACACACATAGTGGAGGTGAACATAGTTCACTTACCCATGGGTCACGCACATACCTATGCTCCCAAGGTCAGCAGACTTATCCATTCAGCGATAATCCTTTCTAAGTCCTATGTTCTGAGGTATCAATCTAAAGTCCCCCCCGTAGGCACACAAATACCAGACAGTCCTCTTATGAACGACCTCTCGTGATAGCAAGTATGGTAGGTATATTATATGCACAATAATCCATATACTAGGAAATCACACAACCAATATATATATAATTTAAATATAGGTATACTTCTTCCCTATATATTAAGTTTCACCCACAATATTTACGTTTCGAATATCCTACGTAATATTTATTTAGCACGACAACTCTCGTCATACGGATTCGGGTATCTATACCTATTCCAAGTGGATACTAGGTCTCCTATTTATTCCGAAGGTTATCTCAGAAATTTAAAATCCCTCTGCCACTATTCGTAACCCTACATTATCTTTCATTACAATTTCAGTCCCAAATTAAAAGATTCCGAACCGTCCTCACTCTGTAACCACTCGTAAGTATAACGTTCGATCCCATAAGTTATAACATTTTTCGGGAAATAACTAAGACCCTACTGACCTTAACTGAGTCCCACAATATCATATTAATCACCCTAAGAATCATTATCGTCTATGGTATTTTCATCAAACCTTAAACGAAAACAATTACCAAAATCAGAAGAGGTCGATCGATCGAAGAAAATGGGTCGATCGATCGATCAGTCGATCGATCGATCAAGCTGGTATTTGCCCAGAATTTCCTTAAACAGTTATGGGTTTCCTCTTTTTACACTTATAATTATTCATTACAACGTCCCAAACTCCCAACCAAGTATACTAATCATCATACCAACGTGTTTATATAATTTCTAATGTTTTTAGAATCATTAAATCAACATCAATCAACAGTTTCTTGGATCTAAAGTCATAATTATTCCTCTAAACCTAGTTCTTCAAGATTTGTTTAAGAACATCATAAATCCTAATTTAATTTCATACTTCCCTACACATGGAGCATGATTACATATCTAATATACGGCCAGAAGTTTTAACTACATGCAATCCTACTCAGATTCAATGTTTAATTCTCCTATTTCACAATTTATTTCATTGTTCATGATAAATCTTCAAATATACACTATCATGTAAAATATATGCTTTGAATCTTTGCAAGATAAATCACTTGTCTCTGTTTAGAAGTTTTAATCCGTTGATGAGGGTATTGGTTGTTCTCCCTCTCTTTGCGGTCACAAATTCGGTGATGGTGGTGGTTGTTTTGCCTTGGAAACCCTTGGAGCTCTCTTGAAACCCCTTCTTTCTTCTCACGTTGCTCTCTCTTGTGTTTAACAAATAATGGCCCCAATAACCGTAAGTGTTGACTGATAAATAAAACCTAAATTTCATATTTTACTATTCACTAAAAATAGGAATGATTAAAATACCCTCCCAGGGGTGCCGATTTGGCCTAAAAATCCCCAGGACCCAAACTAGACCCCCGGCTATTGTTTTCAGACTATCTCGACACTTACGGATACGTTGGCGCACTCAAAATGATCATACGGATGACACAAAATTAATTTACTTTTAAATCCATTATATTAGTTCCAGACACGACTGACACGCACATCCCAACATAATTACCGAAACTGTCATTTTTTCAACTCACGATAATTTTAATAAATTCAATAATCAAATATTACCATAATCACTCAATAATATTTCATATTATCATCATAATCAAATATTAACTCTCGTCTCGCTAGTTATTTAAATCCGAATTAATTTCTAATTAATTATCCCAAACTTATTAAAAGCAATTTCATTTAATTAATCTCATAATTAAAAGCCATAAAAATACGGGGTATTAAATAAGGTTGAGGGGAGCATGACCATTTTTGAACATATGTTTAAGATTGGTTTTGTCTATCAATACACCCATCTGTAAGGGTCATTCTTACCTCTCGACCTTTCTCCTGCCCAGTTGACATCCAATGCCTGAAGGACTTTACTTGGGGCTAATAAGCTTTGAAAAATTAGATATGGGACAAATCTTCTAATTGATATCTTTCGAGCTTGCTACACTATATCCACAACAAAGATTACGCCTTTCTATTTTCATTTTGTATCTCGGTGCTTAGATAAAAAACTTAATCTTATTAACCAAACTTCTAACCATGAGTGGAAGTCTCATTATTTCTTTGTGTCCGAGGATTAGGAATTTGATAGAAATGCTCCATTTAGAGCTGACGAGCTGAGGGTCCTTTAGAAGTGGGATAGAGTTTCCACATTGGCCAAGATGGATATTGTCCTCATCGTTAATGCCAGGATGGATATATACCTATTGCGCACCTTAGGCAAAGATGGGAGTCTTGGAATTTTTAAGGACTTGATGGATCCTGAGTGGCTTGAATGCACATGACTGGGAGTTGAACCCCGTACTAAACTACGTATGTTTTTGAAGAACTTTTAACTTCACTGTCATCTTTTTCATTTAAGTCGATACTCATTTATTTGTTATGTTTGAAAAATGTCCAGAAGGAACCTCATATCAAGTTGGGGAATTGGGTGCTCCCATTACTGGAAACATTTTGGCCCGCTTGCAAGGTCAAAATGTTGTGTCAACATAGCCTCGGTAAAAATCAACTACCATTGGGCCCCTTGCTATTAAGGGGTTAAAAAAGAGAAAGGAGGTCCCCAAGAGTGCTTCCATAAACCCTCATCAACCTTAAAAGAATAAAAATGACACCCCTCGAAGGTCGACCATATATCTGATCATTCTCATCAAGGAAGACACTAGTGGTATAGCTCGTCTTACCCAACTGGGCATGAATGTTGAATCTTTGCTCCGCAGCCAAGTGAGGGCCCGAGAGGCCATCGCTATGATTTTCCCGGAATGGACGATCGTTAATTCGATGCCCAAGACCCTTCTCAAGTCTTTAACTTTTCATTGGATAAGGCTACTCAGGTAAAGTTTTTCTCTATTATTTACTTGTTTTACTTGTTTTTTCTTTAAAGCACTGTTCTAAAAAACCCGCCTAGTCGTGAGGCTTGGGAGAAAATCCACGCCTTAAGCTTTTTACGCCCTATTATTTGTAAAACCCTTAAGGTGCACTTTTTTCTAAAAATAACAATGCTTTAGTGAAACGATTTCGTCTTTTAAAGCATTGTTATTTTTAGAAAAAAGTGCACCTTAAGGGTTTTACAAATAATAGGGCGTAAAAAGCTTAAGGCGTGGATTTTCTCCTTTTAAAGAATTTTTTTACAAACCGGACCATTATCTCATCCAAAATAATCAAATAGTATTTTAATTTGCATATATTTAGACATATATTTATGCTATGTAAAATTTTAATATTTTAACAGCCTTGTTATGGTTAAAACATATTAAAATATATTAAGAAGACCCAAATCCCTTTTTACTCCTAAGGCCCACCTAGACTTCTAAAGCTTAAAGCTTAATCTCAACGCCTCGATCACACCCCGTGTTTTTTTGGAACCTTGACTTAAAAGTATTTTGTCGTCTATGCTAACTCGTTTTCTTATTTTGCAGTCAATCATTGCCCTTCAAAACATCTAACTGTAAGCAAGTGAGACTGACAATAAAGTCAAAGATTTTTAGAATACAACATCAGAGGTTAAGAACTTGAGGGAGCAGCTATCCAAAATCAAGAATGACTATGATGCCAAGTCTGTTGAGTAGATGGAAAGTCATAGAGAGAAAATGCAAAGTATGAAATCTGAGCTACAGGCCAAGATTGACGAGCTTGAGGGACAGCTAAATAAACAAACTAAGGACGAGGTTGGGAAGCTAAAAATAACGGTTGAAAAATCTGTTGCGAACTTCAAGGAATCTAGAGAATTTTCTGATTACACTAAGTGCAGGACAATGTTGATGTTCCTATAGTTGTGATTGAGACACGTTTCATTAACCTTGAGGCTAGAGAGAGGGAGAGAGAGAGAGAGAGAGAGAGAGAGAGAGAGAGAGAGAGAGAGAGAGAGAGAGAGAGAGCGACCAAGAAGGTTACATCGTTAATCCTACAGATACTCCTGCAGCGTCAAAAATATATAGAGCAACCATTTATAAAGAATCGGATTTCATTCATTTTTTTACTGGACGACCATTAAAAAATAGGATTGAAAAATCGGATTTCATTGATTACACTAATTTGTCATTTTTGTGTAACTCTAACAATTGAGCAGTCTCATTTCAAACAATATTATCTGTAATAATTTCCCAATTTTTATTCTTTTTACTTCTTCTGAACAATTGACGTATCTTCCCATTTGAATGATTGAATGAAATGTGATTATTTTTTTACACCAATTATTAGCTCTTAGTCAATTTTTTTATAGTAAGTTATCATGTTTGGTAACATCTTATCATTAATTTTTTTATTCTTAAGAAGGTTATTTCGTGGGTCTCTTTGCCATCATGATCTTACATAAGTTCTTCCATTTCAAAGAAACTGACTTTCTAGGTCAAGCACCTCGGCTAGGTTCCCATGCATACGTCCATTTCAAAGACTCTGTATGAATGCAGATTCTCCCTGTTGAAACCGATTAAAGGCTGGTGATATGGAACTAATCTTATCTTGCTTAACTTCAGGACTTTAAAACAGTCCCAGAACATGACGTCCACTGAAATTCCCCTGTCAATTAGGATACGAGCTACATTGTAGCCATGAACTAGTGTGCTGATGACTAGGGGGTCATCATATGGGGCCAGAATCCCTTTAAAGTCCAGTCTTAAGAAACCTACCACTAGGTTATCCATATCTACTTTCTTGAGTTTGCTCGGCTTGGTTTCAATCTCAATCAAGTTAACCTTGACCCTCCTAGGTTAAACTTTTGTCTTAACTATATGAGCCTTCTTTTTGACCGGATCGGTACCTCTTCCTGCTAATCCACCACATATCATTTTAACACCAATGGAAATCGTGCAAAAATTACATTTTATTGCCAAGAGTTTTGCTGGAAGATCTGGATTATCGCCTCCACTTTCGTCCTACTCTTCCTTATTTTTGTTGCTTGGATCTCTTTTCTCGGCTTATTATACTTTTTTCATTAAAACTTTTCCTGCCTTCATCTCGGCCACCACTCTTATCTATGTACTTTCTAAGCTTCCCATGTTTTAATAAAAAAAAAATCATGTCATCCTTGAAGGCAAAGAATTTATCTGTTGGGTGGTTGTAATCCTGATGGAACTCACACCATTTACTTTTATCTCTCTTATGGGGTGGAGACTTTAGTTTTTTAGGCCATTTGAGCTCCCTATAATCTTTACTTTTGTTCAGTATTAGGCGCAGACATACAATTAATGAGGTGTACTTGGAAAACTTATCATCATTTTACCTTTTATTCCCCTCTATGTATTTACTTTGGCCAAACTTGTCATTGCGTATATCCTTCACGTTGCCTCTTTTAGCATTCATGGACTCTTTCATGTTCATGATTCTCCCAATTATGGTCACAAGTTCTGTCATGGACTTTGGAGGATCCTTGGAGAGGTGTAATATGAGTTTTCCCATCTGTAGCCCACTAATGAGAGTTGTCATCCCAATATTCTCATCATAATCTTCCATCTCTAATTTCTCCTTTTTAAAGCGAGAGATGTATTCCCTCATAGGTCCATTATTCCCCTTTTTGACATGCAACAGGTGGGTCACTCATTTTAGCAGCTTCATACCAATATAGAAGCTACGGATAAATTTTTCTGCAAGCCACTTGAAATTGTCTATAGACCCTCTCAGTAAGACGGTATACCACATAAGCATCGCGCCTGTGAGAGTGCTAGAGAAAGCTCAGCACCTCATTTCATCAGGAGTTGAGTAGATATCATCAGCGACTGATACATCTCAATATGGTTGACAAGATTAGTTCTCCCATCATATCTAGATGTCACACTCGACGGCCTAAACTTAGCAGGAGGGAGGTAACTGACAATCTTCTTCACAAATGGAGATCCCTCTATTTATCCCCTATGTCTTGGGTCCTGTCTTTTGGTTAGATTGTTAATCTTGTCCTCTAGCCTCTGAATCAAACTGTTAGAGGGCTTTTCCTCTTGTACTACATCATCTTCAGCTCCTTCAACCACTACCACCTCAGAGATCGACTCTCGACTAAAAAATTTCTTTTCGCTGTTGACTTCTATATGATCCACCCTTTCTTGCACCGGTCTCAGCCTTTCAACATTTTGATCACCAGTGGCATGCGTACCACCCACACTGTGAGAGAGAGTGTGTTGGTCTCATCTGACTTCATCTATGGGGTCAAGACGATTAGAAGAGAATCCTCTGCCAAGCCTATCAAATTTCGATCCTCTTTGCACCTCTAGGGAGTGAGTTGGATACTTTTTCCATGGTAAGTAGGTGTTGGGGTAACCCTGGGTCGATAAGAGGTGTTCGAGACTTCATATTTCTCCCAGAAGCCTTCCTCGTCGCATGGCAAGTCATCCGAACATTCCTGAACTTGATTTCTAAGCTGGAGACACTGTGGATCAATGATATCCCGCCGACTTATGTGGAATTATTCCTCCTTTGCTGGGGATGGGGGTGTTCTCCTACTACTGGATTAGCCTACTCCCTAGGGGCCGAAGTTATTAAGTTGACGATAGGATCATTTCAAATTATGCTCATTATGCCTTAGCTAAAGGCGATGAACTGCTATTGCATTTTCCACTGACTTATCAGAAGGATCTCGGGACCGCCATCATGTTATCCATTTCGAACTGTTGAGGCGATTGGATGGAACTAGGCCTAGCATTACATGGAGGATCAGAGTCCATCTTAGGCAATAATTACCCACATAACAATGAGAAATAGAGGAAATAACATAAAACTAGAAACGAGTTGAATTTAGGAAAGCTTAATGAACACCCAACTCAAGCTCTTTCAATGGTGATCCAACTCCAGCAGTGGTGGATCTAAATCACCATCAGAAACAAGGAAGAGAACTTGGAGAACTACTGGTAATAACTGGATTCCCATAGACGGCACCAAAAATGATGATACAGAATATCACCTAGAGACATATTTCGCTTAGTTCCTAGATCCGTATAACAATAGTGGAGTAGTACATCAACATAGTAAGAATATAGAAGTAAAATAGATGAGAGATTATAGGAAGACACAAATTTAAGTGGTTCAGCCATGGCCTACATCCACTATGAATAATAGGAACTTTGTCCACTATAAACAAGGGCTAAGAGCCATTTGAGTTCTCTATAAGCTCTCACCTTCTCTCTCTACAACTCGAGTATAACAGTAAGGTTAGTTGGTGAATAATCCTTTGAGAGTATAAAGATGAATGTCTTTTGCGGTGTTGGGGGTACGTATTATCACTCCTTAGCATGCAGCATGTATGCACGAGTTGAAATGCCCAATGAGAGGAAGATAATTGTATAATGCAATACATAACTCGTGATAAGAAAATATTCCCTTCACGTTGGATAGATATTCCCAATGGTCTTAGTCATGTGTTCTTATATTAACATTATCACAGGTTCCATGCAATCTAACTAGATTGTAGTTGGGATGTCTCGACTGTTAGAGATTGCTGAAGTGTCTTTATTCAGAGGCAAGGCCAAGGATGGACATTTTATTCTTGATGAATATGGTTGATGTTGGGGTCTCGGCCTAGAAGCAGTGTCGTAGGCCTACACTGGCTAGGTTAACACATTATTCTTGTTATAACTTAAGTCGAGCAATGAGCTCAATGAACAATGGCGACAACTACTAGATGAAGAGGTCTCGAAATTCGAGACTGTAGAACATGCCCCTAGAGCTGAGGAGTCTAGAATATAATGAATCTGGGGTAGCTTATGAGGGGATGTGTCATTAGGTAGGTCTCATCCAGCCGAGACCATACTTATGTATATCAGTATATTTTATTTACGATATGTGATATTCCCGCATAGTATGTGGTCTTACTATTGGGATTGGACTCTTGACTGTTATACAGGACCGTATATGTGTTTTTAGTACTTTGGATTGGGAGTATGGGGTAAGTATACTCGTAGACACCCCATTTTGTTACCCCCTAACTCTCCTTAGGTCCCTAGTACCTCCCTTCATCACTACAAACCCAGGTCATACCCCGAGTACTAACCTAGAAGCCATCGGGCACTCCTAGGCTCCGTTTGACAAAAAATTCAAACTCTTCAGCTCGACCAAACATGAATGAATCTTTGAAGGTCACTGAATTCCATTTCCAATGGTCCATCTCGTGCGCGATTCCGACTTACCATGCGGACGAATGATTCGTTTACGTCCGAAATTTGATCCAAAGGCCACCGGGAGCTCCCAGGCTCTATTTGACCTAAGTCAACTCTTCAGCTCGACTGAGGCTGAATGAATCTTCGAAGGGCACTAAAACCCCTTTTTAATGGTCCACTCCATGCGCGATTCCGACTTACCATCCGGACGAATGATCCATTTGACTCCAAGAGGTCACCGAATGCTTCCAGGGCCCGGTTAACCAAAGTCAACTCCCCAAACTGGGTCAAACTCATTGGAATGTCTAAGTACATATCCTAACCTTTCCAACGGTCCTCCTCATGTTTGATTCGAACTTACCATGCGGACGAACGATCCGTTTGGTCTGAACGATTCCCCGTCCAATGGACCGACAAACTCTTCTGATCCATATTTGACCCAAAGTCAACTCTTGAACTCGGGAGCATTCCAAAGGACTTTCAAAGGTCTCTGCATTACCTTTCCAACGATCTACCTCGTTTGTGATTCTGACCAACGGTTTGCCCTCGGCAGCCAATTTTCCAAAAAGTCCTGAAACACACTACTAAATGGCATGTTCCAGACCCTGCCTATCGACAGGTGCCGATAAGCAGGACCAGGTCTATGCCGATCGGCAGTGACCTGGGACTATAAAAGGAGGCCTTCGCCTCATTTGCAAAGGGATCCTAGATCTGATAAAAATCGCTCTCAGCGAATCCCAAAAACCCCTCTCGAAGACAACGCAATTTCAACATCCAAATCCCTTTCTAACTTCCACTCTTCATCATCCTTTTCATTAAACTTGGTGAATTAGACAATCTCCACCATCATCCAAGTGCAAGGGCTTCTCTCCAACATTCAAGATCAAGCTCAAGATCTTCAAGAAGGTCCAACTTTCTCAACTTTCTCTTCAAATTCTCTTAAATTCGCAATAACTTGTTTAATTATTTAGTACTTTTATTATCCCATCTCACACATCCTAATATACTTTTTATTTTAGTATTATTGCACATCTCTTATTTTCATATAAATAAAACCCCCAAAAAAACAAGAAAAAGAGGGTTTGCTCATTAATTCCAAATAGGGATTCTCATACTTTCCTCACAACTAAAACACTTTTTTCTACACACTCAAAAATAAGATATCCCCCATTTGGATTTATGGGATAGACCCCACCCCTCGTTTTGTATCCGAACTACGTGGACTTTGATGCCTTTATAGGCTACGTAGGTGTCTCGGGGTAAAATCCAAGACTCGAGTCCTATTCTCACTTTCTCCCTCATTTTCTATCTTCTCTAAATCCAATTTTCTTATATTCTATATACTTGTTCTTAGTGACGTATTACCCATATGCATTATCGTTCCATTATAACGATCAACATAAGGGTAATCGCTTAAATCTTATTTTCTAATATTATTTTTTTACCTTCCTACGAATGACTCGCTTTATCTCTTCCATGGTACAAGTTGAGGATTACTATCTCCACTATTTATATACACATGCACACATATCACGGGGAAAATAAAAGAAAATAGAAAATATCCATGAGAGACCGAAAGGGTGGAATGGGTGCCTAACACCTTCCCATTTCGTAACTTAGCCTTCGAACCCTTCTCGAATCTTTTTGGTTTCGTATGCACCAGTATGTCGTTGGATGCCATCCTTCGGGATGGCTTCCCCTTTTTCTTTTGTCTGTTTTGAGTAAAATAGACTGGCGACTCTAAATCTCTCTACATTTTTACACCTCATCTCAAACGAAACCAGCCGAAGCGCTCCCGAGAGGGATGCGCGGGACCCAAGGATCCTCCCTTCACGCGCCTGCCCGCGGCGAGGATCGGGGATGGCCACAGTGGTGACTCTGCTGGGGACATGTATGTTTTGAGGGCTTGACTCTATTTACATGGATGTTATATCTATTTATATTTCCCCCTATATCTGCATGTTCCCCCTTTTCCATGTGTATCCCATGCTTATGCTTTTGTTCACACACTTGTAGAAAATTCTCCGTGTACACTTCACACCACGTGGACCTAGGATCACATATATCTACATGTTGCGCGCATCACCCATCCATACTTAGTATACCTTTGGTACCTGTACTTTGCTCCCTATTTGGCATAATCAAGAAAAGCATTCTTATCATAAGATACTAATAAGATAATCATGCATGATTCACACGACATCACCAAACAGCATTGTTATTGAACAAATTTTACCCAGTAACTGAAGGGTCACTTCATGATGGACGTTGGTCCGGCAGGGTGCAGTTAGCCTAAGCGATATGACTCTCACCTTCCATTGGCCAGGTACTTTTGACGTATATCAAACGGTTCCCCCACATCGTATCGCTTGACCAAAGTCATGACGGGAGGTATATCGCAGGGAATTCGTTCACGTACTCCGAGTATATCGAATTCGCTCTCACGCATACCGTCCCCACGAGGTATATAGTGAGGCAATTCACGTACACTCAGGTATATCAAATGGCTTGTCCACACGTACCGATTGCCCGCAAGAGCAAGACATATATCATGGAAGTCACGCCAAAGGGGGGAACCCATTCCGATTCACCCAACCAACTACATACCCACATATAGGTGTCAAACCTAGGACACGCACTTTGGATTGTAGGTTTCAACCCGAAACTCTGCCAAAATTTCGAGTCAGCCTACTGCCCAAATTTTTGTGCATTTTTAAAATGCGACCATGCCCGTGAGCCTGGTTATAAGTCCAGCCATAGCTTTGCATATATTAAAAAATCCCCACTTTTCTAGGCTCGAGGCCCATCCGGCATTGCATTAAGGAGAATTAAATACAAGTGAGAACATAATAATCGTAATATTCATGCTGAGTTCCGTCTACAAAAACATTTCTCCCTTCTTTATCAAAAATTCAAAAATAGTTTCTTCCCTTTTTCTCAAAAAAATAAATCCCATTTTACGCCTTCTCAGGTCGATCGTAAGCCCTTGACCTGGCTCCCTATTGGCTTCAATCTTTTGTCAAATTACCCCAGAGTTCATCCATTCCTGTACTACTTCGTTCGAGTCTGGAATCCATCCACTTTCTATGGAGAATACAGATCAAGTACCAATCATAGAGCCGGATCTGACTGTAGTCCTAGCTCAGCTCGTGTCCAAGATTGACAACCTCCAAACTGAGGTCCGAGAGATGCAACGAAACCAGGTTCCTATTCCTCAAGTGCTCAAGCCCCTATTCCCTCGTGCTATGGGTCCACTGAGCCTATCTAGTTTCCCAAAGAGTATCATTATGCTCCACGTGCCCCTCCTGTAAATGGGCCACCACCTGCCCAGCTTCTGATACCAAACATTGCCCAGCCTGTGACTAACCTACATATGGTCGTTGATCCAAAAGAGGAGGAGTTGAATAAATTCAAAGAGGATCTCAAGATGCTCACTAAGAAGTTCGACCAAGCCAGAATCTCAGAATTACATAGACTACAGCCACATGACTCCTTATCCTAAAGCGAGGTTACCCGAGAAATTCAAGATGCCAAATATCGAGAAGTTCAGAGGGTGTGGACCCCCGATTGTTCATCTTCATAAATATCATTGTTCCATAACTCTACTAGGGGATTCTGAAGAAGTGATGGCCCAATTGTTTCAGCAAATTTTGAAGGATAGTGCCCTTCGATGGTTTTTGTCTCTCGAGGAATCCAGAATCCGTAGCTAGGAGGATGTAGCCCTAGAATTCATTTCGCAGTACAAATACAATGAAGAGCTTAAGGTCACCCGTCATGATTTAGAGCTGCTCAAACAGAACCCTGGGGAATCAGTCAGTAACTTCATAACCCGGTGGAGGGGGTAAGCATCTACCATGACCAATCGGCCATTTGAGGAGGAACAGGTCAACATAGTAAAGAAGAACTTCTAGCCCCATGTCCGGGCGATGATGGGAGGACAATATTATCCCCACTTCCGAGATCTCAGAGAAGCAGGAGTAGATATCGAGGAAAGCCTTATTAAAACATAGGTTGAACCAAAGAAGGTGTCTGGACAGTTCACCCCTATAAAGTATAACAAGCCTGCCAGTGCTACAGTCTCAATCATCAACAACATCTCTCAACCAACCACATCATGGGCACCAGAAAGCCGCCCTGCCCCCATCCGAAGGGAATACACTGAGCTCCATGCTCCCTCTCCAAAGTTTACCAAGCCCTGTTAAGTCGGAACCTCATCAAACCCTTGGATCCCCGTCCATTGCCAAATCCACTCCCATGAATCTTCAAGACCGATGCTCATTATGCCTTTTACCAAACTACTAGCCATACCACTGACCAATGATTTCACCTCCAAAACATAATCCAAGATCTCATTGACCGGGGTACCATCGACCCACCAGCCAATCCTAAGACAAACACTACTCAGAACCCACTCCCAAATCACACCAATGCCATCTTCTTAGAAGAAAACCAAGATTTTGATCCCTCAACTCAAATCACACCCATATACTCTCCTAAACCTCTTCAAATTTGCCCATATTTCCTCCTACACCCTACTAGCCTCGTTGATCAGACACTGTCACTCCTTACCAGAGCATGTATCATTGTCCGTACCCGTTCTAAAAATGGAAATATGGAATTGTCAAAGGTGTTAAACCAACTCCTAGAGTTCAGGATGAAATTTCTCTCATAGATGGTCATCGATTGCCAAAAGTTCAGTACACTGTTCTTGGAAGCATGAAAATGGGCCCGAGATTTAGACAAGTGGGTGGTACCAATCGATGAAGTCAGTCTAGATGATGTTGTCCAGATTATGGTAGAATTATTAGGGTAAACCAACATCATTTGTAGTATCACCGGGTTAATTTACATTTTGAAGCTACAAGGGCTCTTGGTCCCTTCAACCATACATATCCCCACGGAATGAGGAGAACTGATGAAGAAGTCATTGAAGTTGTGGAATGCAATGACTTTGCATGGAAAGACATAATTGTTTCCACCGAATGGGGGGAAGAATTCAAAGATTCGAGTGAAGAACAAGCTTCAGGAAGAACTGGCCCAGCAGTCGACATATGTGGGATGATATCATTCGAAGAACTCCTCGGAGAAATAAACAAGGTGACAGAACAACCTGAGATTGACGAGGAAATGGGATTCATGTTCTTCCCTTCTTTAGTAAATCATATGACCAGATCAGGGAGACATTACCAGGTTCCAAGCTCACTACGAGCAAATGAAAAGGGGAAGGGCGTTGAAAACCTTCCTATACCAGAGATGACCATCGAGGAGAGCAATATCCTCGATCAACTGAAGAAAACTCAAGCTAACATCACTCTATGGGCTCTTTTCATGTCTTCCCAGTTGCACAGAAATTCTTTAATCAAGCTGCTCACTGGACCCATAGTTCCTCCTTCTACCACACCAGAAGAAGCAGTAAATCGGGTCGATCCTTGACCTCTACCCGAATGTTATCATTTTCTGAAGAAGAAATCCCCATAATTGGGCCAAATCACAATCATGCACTCAACATCTCCGTCGAAGTTATGGGGAAGGTCGTGCCACTCTCTCTTGTTGATAATGTATCCGCCTTGAATGTCTATCCATTGAGAACCTTCAAGTGTTTGGGCCTGAAAGAAAGCAACCTCGCTCCAACGTCCACCGCTATACATGCCTACGATAATACCCACCGGGAGGTGATGGGATCCATAAAACTTGTAATAAGGGTTGGCCCTATAAACCCTATCATTGAATTCCAAGTCATAGACATCCCAGCTTGTTTCAACCTGTTGCTCGGACGACCCTTGCTCCACAGTATCAAGGGTGTGTCTTCCCCACTCCATCCTTCGTCGACGGGTGAGTCATCACCATTTTGGGAGATGATAAAAATGTCGAGGGTGAAAGAACTAGGAGTCCAATCCTTGAGATACAATACGGGTCAAATGATATGCTCCTATCAGGATTCCGAGTTGAGCCACTCCTACTCCCGACAGGGGACGGTTTCAAAGAAAGGTTTTGTCCAGAATATGACCCTCATGGCAATGTCAATGTGATTCAGATGTTAAGAAATATGCACTTCATGCTCGGACTAGGGCTAGGAAAAAGGTAGTAAGGGATACTTGAGCCCATTGAACTAAAGAAAGATTTCCCTCCTTGTGACTTGGGGTATAAACCATCAGAACAAGAGCTCAGAATGATCCACCAGTCTTGACCAAAGAGAAGATTAGACTGCATCCCAACTATCCCAGGAGACTCCTTGTGACAACCCGCTCACCAAAATAAGGGGTGGCCAGCCCAATACTCCAATATAACGGAATCATGGATGGAATCATTCTCAGCATCATAACAAAATATAGAGTATCCAGGATAACCACCCAATATTTCAGAAAACGGGTTGCCAAAAATTTTGATTTGAAAGTAAATAAATGAAAACAAACAACCCAATTCCTGAAAGATAAGGGAAACCCCAAGACATATATATAAATAATACAACAAGAATACGATAAAGAGACCGAATATGTAACCGGTCACTTAAACTGATACACCAATAATACACAAGTACAATAAGTTACTTATTACATTACATTAGACATTTACAAAAGCTTGGGCCTCTCGCCCGAATAACAGACTTGATCTTAACTAGAATGAAAATGAAAGCGTCTATACCAAATGTATCCCGTAATACCCGCAATGCATCACAGCTCGTCGAAAACATCGGAGTAGGAATTTAAATCAGGCATCCTTGCGGCGGAGTACCTGAGCAGAGACAAGAAGGATATGCAACAGGAAAATGTAACCGGTCAGGGCCCGGTTCTATATGATTACCAGATGAATAAAGAGTATGACAGTTATGTAATATGAACCGCGAAGAAAGAGAAATAAGAAGCTACCTATACAATTTTAAACATAAGCTAAGCAGGAATAAAGTAAGCAGCATTAAACTAAAGACTTCACCCAAGGTGCTAATTATTTTATATATCTTTTCCTTAGCAGGAAATATACTTATAAACACGATATTTTGCTCTTTAAGGCAATTATATTTCAATTTTACCCTTTGTAAAAATCCTTTCCTTATCAGGAAAATAATCATTTTCAAATGCTCTTTGTGGCATTTATATGTGCTCTATGTGGCACTCCATCATGCTCTATATGGCATATCAAAATACATCAAGTCCCACTTGATTATGAACTGTTATACTATATATATATAACGTACTCTAAGACCGCCCGTCCGGGTTTCCCCACTGAGCGCGCCCCGAAATAACCATCATCTTCCAGGGCCTATCATAAGAAAACCTGGGATCCTATCGCAAACGTCGGGAAGCGGCCATGAGCCTGCGTGGTAGCCAAGACCACACCTGGAATCTCCCTACCCCCGCAGAAAAATATACAACCATAAGCGCTCCCATGGCCTAGGACTATATCCACCCTGCATTCATTAGCCAGGGGGCTTCACCTATCGTGCGGACTTCCCTTAAGATGGTATTTAGAGAGGTTTGTAACATCCATTTTATTTATTATTTCAAAATCAAGTAAATCATTATTTACCGGTTCCATGATTGAGTAAATTATCATTTACTACTATCAATACCATTTCCATTTATATGTTTCATTTTATTCGAAACCATTACTGTTTTACTTCTAGTATTAGATAGAGCTTATAATCCGGAGCCATACGATAACTTATATCAACACTACAACCTCAAAGGAGTAAATAAACTCTTCATTATCTCCAAGCATTCTAGGAGGTTATTTTAGAACCCCAAGGTTATCATCTTTCGAAGGAATGAAATGACTTTCAATTTATTCTCCAAACTCACCTTTATGGCATTATTATGAACTACCAAGGTTAACATAGTTCAATCGAACTTTTAAAGTCTCCCAACATTCTTTTGGGGTGGTAATATAAACCATCAAAACTCGTATAGCTTAATTAAGCTCCTAAGGTCTCCCGAACATAACACTACATCTCCTAGTTTTATAATAATAATTAACTAGAAGAAAGAATGCCTTATCATTAATAGGCCTAACCCCGAAAAATCCCCACATAACCCATTCCTAATGTAGGGTAGACCTCTAACTCATCTCACACTCTAGGACTCTAAGTTTACTTCATTCAAGAAGGTTCCTAGTCCCTATATAAAAAAAAAGGGATTAAAATTGAGTTATAAAAATTAACTCAAAAACAGCAGGAAAACGAATCGATTCGCCCAAGGGCCGAATCGATTCGCCCTAGCGAATCGATTCGCCCCAAAAAGCGAATCGGTTCGGACAACTAAACCAACCTTCTGCAATTGACCGAATCGATTCGGCCTTAACCCCGAATCGATTCGGGTTATGCAGACCTGCCAATTTCCCCTTAGCGAATCGATTCGCCCAAAGGGCCGAATCGATTCGGACCTGCAAAATTGCCAAAAATGGCTACGAAGGGTTATGAACCCTAATTCCTCCAAACTCCAAATCTCTTCCTTTTCATACACAACCAACCACGAAAATCTACCCCAAACTAATCTACATGATTATTAACCATCAAAACCCACAATTTCTTCAACATAAATCAAGACTAGGGTTTAAATCCCACAAATTCTACATTTAAACCATAAATGGAAATACACAATTATCATACAATTTATGCATCTTAAATCACATATTAGCAAGTAGAAAACTTGCCTTAAGGTTGATATCTCAGATTTATTTGGAGAAGAAGCAATCCCAAATCCTCCATCTTCAATCTCTCTCTAATTTCTCCATTTCTCTTCCTCTCTCTTTCTCTCCTTTTCTCTCTATGTTTTAAGACATAAAATGAGGGAATGAAATAAGGGGCAAGACCAAAAATCGGGTCTTAACATAATTCTCCCAACTTAAATGGTTAATACTACATTAAAATGACTCGCAAATACGCATATAAGCTAAAACCAGGTAAAAGTGCCCGAAACACAAAAATACAATATGGCACTTATTTTGACTGTCTCGCACCTTCCGAGACTAACTACACCCTCTAAACTGGCATCCGGAATTGTATAAATTATTTCGAGTTCCAAAAATCATTTTAACTAAAAGGCCATTTAAAATACATGACACTACAGACATGCAACCTGATGTTATTTACTTTCACATGCAGTAAATATGCATCAATCTAGTAAATATTAACTTTCAATTCATTAAATTAATATTTACTCCAGTCCCCACATTTTATATAATTACCTTATGCGGTAAAATTAGTATAAAATGAGCCTCCCAGAATCGAGGGTTGTTACATACTCCCCCCCTTAAGAGGGAATTTTGCCCCCAAAATTCGGGCGTACCCAAATCTGATAAGGGTATACTACTCTAAACTAGGATTCTACCATCCTAAACAAACTCCTCGTTATTGTGACGTCCCAAATGGACTCAGACTAAGGTCGACCCTATCGATCTCAATCAGTCATCATTTGTTCTCTAGTCTAGTAGCACAAGGCGCTCTTCACTAACCATCGATTCTAGCTTCCTATGGAGGAACATGATGTCCACATGACTCGGCACAATTAGCCAAATCTTCAGGATTATGTTACATCCCACCTCGGGGCATGCATACCGACTCTAAGTGGGTTAGCTTCAATGATACACAACTATCCCTCGTATCGACGTATCTCATCAAGGCGTATAGCTTAAAAGCCAAATCTCTAAAGAAATGTTCCGAGACAACTCCAAGTCCAAGGAACATATTACCCATTGGTTCCATCCAACGAGTATACGAATCACTCAACCGACCACGCTAGGCCACTCACAATACCATGCCTTAGGATATGATCCATAAGACCATTCCAAAACTTAATGGTTGCACGAAAATCTCCATCCATACCATCACTGCTCCCATCTGCTATGTATACTAAGGCGCACGTTCGTAATACGCCTTTCGGCATAAGCAAATTTCCTCCCTTTCATCCATCCACTTTAGGGTGGTAGGATATACGTCATTTCCATACGGTTCCCAGTACTTCGCGGAAACTCTTGCTAAACCTTCGACACGAATATATAGTCTCGGTCCACCCTATTATAATAGGCACCTCCCACGGTTCTACCATTCCCCATCGAGAATGGGGTGTATTCTTCTACATGTAGTCCGTCCATAATGGGCGGAAAAGCAACGATTGGGTCGACGGTCACCAATTTTCTCAATTGGGATCATGACCAGTTCGATGCCGGTAGTTCCATGCAAATGTCTATGAATACCCCTCTTCATTCCACCACTACTCTTCTTCGCACGAGTAGGTGAAATTGTCAATCACAGATCGAAATGCTCTCGCTATAGAGTCTTCTGAGTCATACTCACTCTACTTGGCCTTCCATGCCATAACCATTTTCTCTGACGAGTTCTCTACTCGACACGTCCACTAGCCCAATCGCATTTCCTTAGCGAATGAGAAAATATCCAATCACTAGTTCTTCTGAACCCCGAGCACCAACTCGATTTCCCCCACCACATATTGCAACAACTTGTTGCTTATGAGAAGGACCAAATTTCCTGCCCAGGAAGTAGTGCCTTTATCTATTTAAGGTGATCACTACTACGATGAATCTTAATTCAAGCACGGGATATTACTTTCCACAAGTTTAAGCTTGTGCGACGCATAAACAGTGAGTCTATGCCCTAGTATTATTTCTCCCCAATCCTGGCAGAACTTACTCATTAAACTCACTCTCTAGCTTACAATCATGGCTCAGGAGTGAGGATCCACTCGTCCTCATTAACTCCCCGGAAATGAAGTTACCAACGTAACCATATCTCTACGAAATGCCTCATATCCTTCGGCCGAACTTACCACATCTTTCGAGACCCCATAAATCTCGTTCCTAGGGATCGAATCCCTATCTAGAGTTAACCCACGACTTATTCGTGGTCAACTCCTAACAACCATCCTAAACTAACACGACCTACCCTCAAGGTCTTACATCCTAAAAATCCTAAGGTCTATCTATATATCCTACCTAAATCGTAAGCATATAATACCAAAGACATCCCTAGTGCCCAAGACCTTACTCAACTTCAAACATTCGCTCGGTTTCATGCGTGGGACGTCTCGCCGAATCGAAATCCAGACAAGGAACCCTCCCGTTACACTACTACCTCGCATTGTCGGTCATTAAGATGTGATGGTCTAAGACACATGATCGGTATCGGTACAATTCTACAAATAAGATTCTACTTCTAGACTTACCTTAGCATTCTATATATGAAATGAGAGAAAGGAAATATGGCATCTCTCCACTCCCAACGTCGTTAAGGTTCACGCGTGGAGCGTCCCGCAAAAGCGGAATCCAAACAAGGAACCCCTCCTATGCATTACTACTTAACTTTGTTGGTCGTGGAGATAAGTCATAGCATCTACACACAATGCAAGTAAACAATAGAACACTCAAACCAAGTAACACATATGACACATATACATTTAAAAATATCATCACTCGCTTCATAACGAGTGAAGAAAAATAGAACTTCCATACCTCGGAAGTCATATAGTTACCCTTCTATAATAGCGTAAATACTACTACAAGCTCAATATACACACCCGAGTCTATCGTAGACACAATACTACTAAATCTTATCCTAAAGAACATACACTACCCACCTATAGGGTAGAATTCCCTCCACCATTTGCCAAGCACTCCGGGTCAATACTAATGGTTCTCAGTCTCCACATTCGAGCCTTACACATACCAACATTATTTCCATCAACTCCCCAACCAGGCACTTTACTCTTGCCCTTGCTCTCCACTCAACGAAGTTTAAAATGAGTGGTTCTACACTCCACATCATAGCCGTTATTCCGACTCTGGCTGGCAATGATTGCCCATGCAGTCCCTCTTACTTTCTCAGTAAAAGAGGACACGCTCTTAGCCTCCTCTTCCTCAGTTCAATGAAACCTCCCCAGGTGGGTGTCCACCGATGGGGTTTCACGATTCTTACTCCATCAGAAGTGTTAACAACACCTATTTTGGAGCCTAACACTTCATGGTGCATGGTCTCGACTCTTTAATCGTACAACACCTTATTCGCCATTGGTCTTTAACCGAAAGTCTTGTGAACATTCGGGAATCCACCTTCTCCTCAGTCCAGTTATCCCAGAGAAACTCGCCATTGCAAGTATCCACCGGGCTTCTCTATGGGTCAAACTTCTGGCACCCACGAATATAGTGACCACGTTTTCACCACCCTAACACTTCTTCTACGGGTGAAGGATTTTCCTCCATTCTACTACAGGGAACTTCACCACTTCAATATAACATCGCATGAATTCTCAAGTTTAGTACCACTTCCTACTTCTTGCGGTACTTGGGAAACTAAATCATCTGAAATTTGTAGTCGTAATAGCGAAACAGAAATTGCTACAAAAAGGGAGCGGCCTCTAAAGCGGTCCTCATCCCCGACCACAACTTACAGTTCCCCACAAACCTTCCCATAACGCCCTTCTTCAATCGGCTTATTATTCTCACACGAATACGCAAAAGATTTATAGATTCTACCTCATGGTAGAAGGACGAAATCTCACAAGAAAAATCAACGATCTTAATCCTAAGGCTTTACATCAAATCAAGAGCAACGCTGAAAACTTAAGGCGTCCACACAGATTCCTAAGGACTCTAGAACCTGATGCTCTGATACCATCTGTGACAACCCGCTCACCAAAATAAGGGGTGGCCAGCCCAATACTCCAATATAACGGAATCATGGATGGAATCATTCTCAGCATCATAACAAAATATAGAGTATCCAGGATAACCACCCAATATTTCAGAAAACGGGTTGCCAAAAATTTTGATTTGAAAGTAAATAAATGAAAACAAACAACCCAATTCCTGAAAGATAAGGGAAACCCCAAGACATATATATAAATAATACAACAAGAATACGATAAAGAGACCGAATATGTAACCGATCACTTAAACTGATACACCAATAATACACAAGTACAATAAGTTACTTATTACATTACATTAGACATTTACAAAAGCTTGGGCCTCTCGCCCGAATAACAGACTTGATCTTAACTAGAATGAAAATGAAAGCGTCTATACCAAATGTATCCCGTAATACCCGCAATGCATCACAGCTCGTCGAAAACATCGGAGTAGAAATTTAAATCAGGCATCCTTGCGGCGGAGTACCTGAGCAGAGACAAGAAGGATATGCAACAGGAAAATGTAACCGGTCAGGGCCCGGTTCTATATGATTACCAGATGAATAAAGAGTATGACAGTTATGTAATATGAACCGCGAAGAAAGAGAAATAAGAAGCTACCTATACAATTTTAAACATAAGCTAAGCAGGAATAAAGTAAGCAGCATTAAACTAAAGACTTCACCCAAGGTGCTAATTATTTTATATATCTTTTCCTTAGCAAGAAATATACTTATAAACACGATATTTTGCTCTTTAAGGCAATTATATTTCAATTTTACCCTTTGTAAAAATCCTTTCCTTATCAGGAAAATAATCATTTTCAAATGCTCTTTGTGGCATTTATATGTGCTCTATGTGGCACTCCATCATGCTCTATATGGCATATCAAAATACATCAAGTCCCACTTGATTATGAACTGTTATACTATATATATATAACGTACTCTAAGACCGCCCGTCCGGGTTTCCCCACTGAGCGCGCCCCTAAATAACCATCATCTTCCAGGGCCTATCATAAGACAACCTGGGATCCTATCGCAAACGTCGGGAAGCGGCCATGAGCCTGCGTGGTAGCCAAGACCACACCTGGAATCTCCCTACCCCCGCAGAAAAATATACAACCATAAGCGCTCCCATGGCCTAGGACTATATCCACCCTGCATTCATTAGCCAGGGGGCTTCACCTATCGTGCGGACTTCCCTTAAGATGGTATTTAGAGAGGTGTGTAACATCCATTTTATTTATTATTTCAAAATCAAGTAAATCATTATTTACCGGTTCCATGATTGAGTAAATTATCATTTACTACTATCAATACCATTTCCATTTATATGTTTCATTTTATTCGAAACCATTACTGTTTTACTTCTAGTATTAGATAGAGCTTATAATCCGGAGCCATACGATAACTTATATCAACACTACAACCTCAAAGGAGTAAATAAACTCTTCATTATCTCCAAGCATTCTAGGAGGTTATTTTAGAACCCCAAGGTTATCATCTTTCGAAGGAATGAAATGACTTTCAATTTATTCTCCAAACTCACCTTTATGGCGTTATTATGAACTACCAAGGTTAACATAGTTCAATCGAACTTTTAAAGTCTCCCAAAATTCTTTTGAGGTGGTAATATAAACCATCAAAACTCGTATAGCTTAATTAAGCTCCTAAGGTCTCCCGAACATAACACTACATCTCCTAGTTTTATAATAATAATTAACTAGAAGAAAGAATGCCTTATCATTAATAGGCCTAACCCCGAAAAATCGCCACATAACCCATTCCTAATGTAGGGTAGACCTCTAACTCATCTCACACTCTAGGACTCTAAGTTTACTTCATTCAAGAAGGTTCCTAGTCCCTATATAAAAAAAAGGGATTAAAATTGAGTTATAAAAATTAACTCAAAAACAGCAGGAAAACGAATCGATTCGCCCAAGGGCCGAATCGATTCGCCCTAGCGAATCGATTCGCCCTAAAAAGCGAATCGGTTCGGACAACTAAACCAACCTTCTGCAATTGACCGAATCGATTCTGCCTTAACCCCGAATCGATTCGGGTTATGCAGACCTGCCAATTTCCCCTTAGCGAATCGATTCGCCGAAAGGGCCGAATCGATTCGGACCTGCAAAATTGCCAAAAATGGCTACGAAGGGTTATGAACCCTAATTCCTCCAAACTCCAAATCTCTTCCTTTTCATACACAACCAACCACGAAAATCTACCCCAAACTAATCTACATGATTATTAACCATCAAAACCCACAATTTCTTCAACATAAATCAAGACTAGGGTTTAAATCCCACAAATTCTACATTTAAACCATAAATGGAAATACACAATTATCATACAATTTATGCATCTTAAATCACATATTAGCAAGTAGAAAACTTGCCTTAAGGTTGATATCTCAGATTTATTTGGAGAAGAAGCAATCCAAAATCCTCCATCTTCAATCTCTCTCTAATTTCTCCATTTCTCTTCCTCTCTCTTTCTCTCCTTTTCTCTCTATGTTTTAAGACATAAAACGAGGGAATGAAATAAGGGGCAAGACCAAAAATCGGGGCTTAACATAATTCTCCCAACTTAAATGGTTAATACTACATTAAAATGACTCGCAAATACGCATATAAGCTAAAACCAGGTAAAAGTGCCCGAAACACAAAAATACAATATGGCACTTATTTTGACTGTCTCGCACCTTCCGAGACTAACTACACCCTCTAAACTGGCATCCGAAATTTTATAAATTATTTCGAGTTCCAAAAATCATTTTAACTAAAAGGCCATTTAAGATACATGACACTACAGACATGCAACCTGATGTTATTTACTTTCACATGCAGTAAATATGCATCAATCTAGTAAATATTAACTTTCAATTCATTAAATTAATATTTACTCCAGTCCCCACATTTTATATAATTACCTTATGCGGTAAAATTAGTATAAAATGAGCCTCCCAGAATCGAGGGTTGTTACACTCCTTGAATGGACGATTCATCAAAGAAGGCGAATACTTCCCCTTTTACGGTTTTTCAAAACTATGGTATGACCACACAGACAAGAAGATGAAGCTTGGAATGGAGATCTTTTTCCAAGATAGCTACCCATGGGCCGAAAGTTTCCAACACCGAGTATAACCACTCATCAAAGATATCGAAGAGACTGAGGAAAATGATTCCAAAGATTCCTTCAACTTATTGACACTGGGGCTAACACTCTGCATGGTTCATTCAGGCACTACATCAATGGATCCATCCCATCTGATTACACTACACCCAAAATAGTGTTTTGTCACACCCTGATATTAAAAATCTGGAACAGTTTAAAATTGTACCAGATTTTGTCACGGTTTAATAGAAATTTGGCACACTTAACTAGGGTATAAAATACCATAAAATTTTGCAAACTTTAGTTTCCCTATTCTCTCTCCTCCCTCATCTTCTCCCCCGCTCTCCCCTCTCTCTCCACCAAAAACCCAAGCCCTACCCCTCTCCCCCGCTGTCGTCGCCCCTACTCCTCCTCGGGTCACCTCCCCCTTGGGTTTATCCGCAGCCCTCGCCCCTATTTTCCGGTGTGGTTCCGGGTTTTTGTTTATCCGGTGTCGTGGTGTCCCTTCTGGCGACCTCGTGTTTTCTCGGTTTGGGAGTTCGGATCTTGAAGGGGTTTCTGGCCTGTTTTGCCAGCAACATCATTTTTTTTGTTGCTGTTTTGGGAACTTAAGTTAATGTAATTTATTTCCTTCTTTATATATATATATATATATATACATATTAGATTAAATCAGTATATATTATCAGTATATATATGTATATATATTATCAGTATTAGATTAAATTATTATCAGTGTATATATGTATAATATATATTATCAGTATTAGATTAAATTAGATTAAATCAGTATATATATGTATATATATTATTAGTATTAGATTAAATTATTATCAGTATATATATGTATAATATATTATCAGTATTATATTAAATTAGATTAAATGAGTATATATTATCAGTATTAGTATTGACTAAATTAGATTAAATCAGTATATATTATCAGTGTGTATATATATATATATATATATATATATATATATATATATATATATATATATATGTTGATTTGTTTAATAAAATAATTTTATTTTATTTTAAATCTAATTTGATTTAAATTGGAATTAAAATCTGAAATTATTTGGGTGTTTGGTTTGGAGAGTTTATTTACACCCATTTCAGTTTGTGTGTACACTTTGTTATCAAGATTTGTTTTTGGAATGTGGCGATAACTTTTCAATAGTCCAGTTTAGGAAAGAGAAAGCCATGTGTAGCTAACATTTGCAGTCTTAGGGTGGGTGATATAGGATGTGATTGTGTTTTCTTGGCAAGATCTGATGAGGGTGATGGGATTTCGAAGCACGTGAGGTGATTGTATTTTCAAAGGCCCACTCAGGGTACACTCCCTCCAAGGCTGTTGCTGCCCCTCTGAGGTATTTCTCATATTAATTTTTGGAATGGGTTTTTGGTTTTGCAACAAAATGCTTTTTTTTGGCACAAAAATGGTTCAATGTGCACAAAATGCATTTTAGGGCATAATAATCTCATATTAATATTTAAGTGTTTAAATGCTAATTGTGCATGTTCATGTTTGTGACAATGTTTATGTGGACATAGAGGGGTAAATCTTGGATAGTCCAATTGTTAGCTATGGCCTGTTTCTCGCTAGCAACAAAAATGGAGGAGATTGAAGTGCCTCCCATTGTTGATTTATAGGTGAGAGAAAAATTAATGTGAATATTTATTTATTTCATTATATATTGAAACATTTGCCCTTCTGATATGTTCTTATATGTAATGGACATATGGATTTTTGTGAGTAGGTAGGAGATCCCAAGTTTTTATTTGAGGCAAAACTATACAAAGAATGGCGCTTCTTGTTTTGAGCACCTTGAATGGAGATCCCAAGTTCTTTCATCGACTAATTTCTCAAAAAGATTAACAATGATCATCTTCCATCACAATCTTTGATCTCTAGATCAATTCAATACATCTTAAGCACAATCAAAGGTAGATTATTCACTATATGAACAAATATGTTAATTTATATCGATACATATCCATATAATAAAGCATAATATAAGCTGTTCGAGGGTGAAAACCCAAAGCAGCCCCATACGGCCCCGTAAGAGGCATGAACACCTCGCACGGAACCAATGTAACTTGTGCGAACTGACCGCATAGTCCAGGGTTTTCCAATTTGAGAATATGACGATAACTTCAAAATATGTAGATTAGGCTTGAAAATAAGCCGTTCGAGGGTTAAAAACCAAACCAGCCCCCAAACGGCCCCGTAAGAGGCACGAACACGTCGCACGGGACCAATGTAACTCGTGCGAACTGACCGCGTAGTCCCGGTCCTCCCGGTTTGAGAATATGACGATAATTTCAAAATACATAGATTAGGCTTGAAAACAAGCCATTCGAGCGTGAAAACCCAAACTAGCCCCCATATGGCCCCGTAAGAGGCACGAACACCTCGCATGGGACCAATGTAACTTGTGCGAACTGATCGCATAGTCCCGGGTGTTCTGGTTTGAGAATATGATGATAATTTCAAAATACATAGGTTACGCTTGAAAATAAGCCGTTCGAGGCTGAAAACCAAAACTAGCCCCCATACGGCCCCGTAAGAGGCACGGACACCTCGCACGGGACCAATGTAACTCGTGCGAACTAACCACGTAGTCCCGGGTCTCCTGGTTTGATAATATGACGATAATTTAAAAATACATAGATTACACTTGAAAACAAACCATTCGAGAGTGAAAACCCAAACCAGCCCCCATACGGCCCTGTAAGAGGCACGAACACCTCGCACGGGACCAATGTAACTCGTGAGAACTGACCGCATGGTCTCGGGTCTCCCGGTTTGAGAATGTGATGATAATTTAAAAATACGTAGATTAGGCTTGAAAACAAGTCGTTCGAGGGTGAAAACCTAAATTAACCACCCAAACGGCCCCGTAAGAGGCACGAACACCTCGCACGGGACCAATGTAACTCGTGCGAACTGACTGCATAGTCCCGGGTCTCCCGGTTTGAGAATGTGATGATAATTTGAAAATACGTAGATTAGGCTTGGAAATAAGTTGTTCGAGGGTGAAAACCCAAATCAACCCCCAAACGGCCCCGCAAGAGGCACGAACACCTCGCACGGGACCAATGTAACTCGTGAGAACTGACCGCATAGTCTTGGGTCTCCCGGTTTGAGAATGTGATGATAATTTAAAAATACGTAGATTAGGCTTGAAAAAAAGCCGTTCGAGGGTGAAAACCCAAACTAGCCCCCATACGGCCCCGTAAGAGGTATGAACACCTCGCACGGGACTAATGTAACTCGTACGAACTGATCAGGGAGTTATAACTTGCGTAAGATTTTCAATTTTAGAATATAATGATAATTGTAACTCCTATATGTAAGTTTTTTAGCTTGAGTAAGTTTTTTTTTTGTAAATTACTGGGTTACTAATATCTTCTCTTTTTTGTATCCTATTTTTTTTGCAGGATAACATTTTATCGTTGGCAATTATTCATGTGGAATACACAAAGAACTCAATGGTTTACAACAAGGGGTTTATTCATGATTCTATTTTTTTGTGTAATGGTCGTGCGGGCTTTTGTAGTTTAATTGTTAATTTTTATGGCCGTGCGGGCTTTTGTAAGTTAATTGTTATATTTTGTTGCCGTGCGGGCTTTATGTTAGGCAGGTTTTGTATTAGCATGTTTTGGAACGTCCAGAAAATAGAGAAAACTCTGGCCAATTTTTTTTGGTTTCTGAACTATTAAATACTTGTAATATTTTGAAGTTTGTATGTACATTAGTTTATCAACAACGTGCAATATTTTCAATTTGTGAATTTTCGTTCTTTCAAATAACTATTTTTTTTTTCTTTTTATAAAAACTTTGGCACAGTTCAAAATCGTGCTAAAAGTGTATCAAATTTTGGCATGGTTTTGAACTATGCCAAAAGTTTTTCAAACAGTTCTCAATCTTACACAGTTCAAAATTGTGCTAAAAGTGTGCCAGAAATATCAAATTCTGGCACGGTTTAAAAGTGTGCCAGAAGTGTGCCTGTTTGGTCAAATCTGGCACACTTTTGAGTCGTGCCAAAGAAAATGGCCATTTTGGAACACCTGATTCTGGCACAGTTCAAAACCGTGCCAGATTTGATCTGGCACAGTTTTAAACCATGCCAGATTCCTGTTTTTGGTCTAGTGTTAAAGCTACTAATAAACCCCTCCTCAACTGGCATGCTGCGCTAGTTCTACCTCTTGAAATCTCCCCTAACCCCAATGTTTACCCTATTTCTTCTTCTGTTGTCTATCCTTGTTCAAATGTAATCGAGACCTCTTTTAATAAGGTTCTCAATGCTGTTTTTCCTATCAATGAAATAAACGAAGATTTTGAGTATCTTGTTGTGCCTTATATTAACTTCTTGGATTCTAATCAAACTTTTGATGATGATGATTTTACAAATGAACAATATCTTAACTGATCTAAATAAGGTTAATAATAAACAACATAATCGCGTTCAAGTTAATGAAGAAGAGACTGTTGTTATTAATCTCGATTCTAGTAGCCAACTGCGCGAGATTAGGATAGGGGCCACCCTTGACGAGCATAAGCGCGCACACCTCGAAGAATTGCTAAAGGAATTCGTGGATGTATTCGCATGGTCCTATGATGATATGCCCGACATTGATACTGAAATAGCTCAACACGAGACCCCCACTCTCCTAGATTACAAGCCAGTTAAACAAAAATTATGAAAGCTCTGCACCGAATGGTCGCTCAAGGTCAAAGAAGAGGTGGTCAAACAGTTGAATGTGGGGTTCATTCGTGTGATTGAATATCCCACATGGCTAGCCAACATAGTACCTGTGCCGAAATCAGGAGGGAAGGTTCGAATGTCTGTGGACTATCGAGATTTAAACAAAGATTCTCCAAAGGATGATTATCCGTTACCCAATGTCAACATGATCATGGACAACACAACCAGTCATGCTCTCAATTCATTCATCGACGGATTTGCTGAATACAACCAAATCAAGATGCACCCAGACCACCAAGAAAAAATAAACGCATTCATCACCCCATGGGGAACCTTTTGCTACACCATTATGACATTTGGCCTCAAGAATGCTAGGGCTACCTACCAAAAGGCCTCCACGACCATCTTGCATGATCTGATTCACGAAGAAGTCAAGGTTTATGTGGATGATATGATTATCAAGTCCAAAACTAGAAAAGGTTATGTTCCTTCTCTCCGAAAGTTCTTCGAACGATTGCGACAGTATCAGATGAGACTCCATCCCCAAAAATGTGCCTTCAGCGTTACAAAGGGAAAACTCTTGGGATTCATGGTCAGTGAGAAGGGGATAGAAGAAGATCCTGCAAAATTAAAGGCTATACTTGATATTCCACTGCCTCAAACAGAGAAAGAAGTCCGAATTTTTCTTGGGAAATTGCAATATATCAGCCGGTTCATCAGCCAGCTAACCTCCATCTGTGAACCGATCTTCAAGCACCTCCGAAAGGATTCAACTAAGGTTTGGAACGAGGCCTGCCAAGAATCTTTTGACCGAATCAAACAATATTTGACCCAACCTCCAGTGCTCATGCCACCACAGCCCGGTCTCCCTTTTCTCCTAGAACTAAGCATAACCGACACTACAGCTGGGGCTTTTCTAGCCCAATACCTTAAACACTCCCGCAAAGAAAGAACCATCTATTACGCCAGTAATAAATTAACCAGGTACGAGGTCAACTACACTACTTTGGAAAAGGCATGTGCCGCACTTGTCTGGGTCACCCAAAAGTTACGACACTACATGCTCACCTTCCCCGTCAAACTTGTATCTCGAATGGCTCCTATCAAATACCTGCTTGAGAAACCTGCCTTATCCAGTCGAATAGCCCAATAGTTGATGCTCCGAACCGAGTTCAATATCGTGTACGTCATGCGGAAAGCCATTAAAGGAAGAGCCATCTCCGACTACCTCGCTGATTACCCCGTAGAAGAAGCAGATGTCTGAATCTCCGAATTCCCATATGAAAATATCCTCTGCACCGCTCAAGACCACCTTCGATGAAAAATGTTCTTTGACGGTGCTACCAACAAAAAGGGATATGGCATTGGGATACTTCTGATCACCCCTGATGACTCCCACACTCCCATCGCCATCAAATTAGATTTCCCTTGCACCAACAACATGACGGAATACGAGGCATGGACAGTAGGCCTCAAAGTTGCTCTCAACAAAGGTATTCAATACCTTGATGTCTACGGGGATTCTTCCCTCATCATCGGTCAAGTGCTAAGAAAGTGGAAGGTCAAGGAAGAAAAGCTCCAACCCTTCCATGCCCACTTAGAAGAGTTAGCCTCCCGATTATGAGATAGCCGCTTCCATGACCTACCTCGAGCAAAGAATAACCTAGCCGATGCTCTCGTTACCTTGGCCTCCATGGTGGACATGCTCGAAGGAATAACAATGACCCCCTTCCTAATTTAAAAGAAAGACAAACCAACTCACTGCTACCATATTAAGCTTGTCTCCACCGAAGATCCCGAACTAGCCGACTGTTAGTACTATGATATCTGCTGCCTCTTCAAACATGGTAGGTATCCCGAGGGTTCCAACAAGAAAGACCGAACAACCCTCCGAAGACTGTCCACCCAGTACATCATCTGTCATAAAGCCCTACTTTAGAGGAACTTAGATGGAACTCATCTACACTGTATCGCAGGGGTTGAGATTGAGAAAATAATGCAGAAGATCCACAGCGAGGAATGCGGGCCCCATATGAACGGTCACATGTTTGCCAAGAAAATCATCCGACAAGGCTACTACTGGACCACCATGGCCCAAGATTGCACCGCCTATGTTCGGAGATGCCTCAAATGCCAACAGTTCTCCAATCTTCAACACCTGCCTCCGCGAGAAATGTACAACATGACCTCTCCCTGTCCGTTCTCCACATGGGGTGTCAACATCATTGGGAAGGTTACACCAAAGGCTTCAAACGGACATGAGTTCATCCTAGTTGCCATTGATTATTTCACTAAATGGGTCGAAGCTGAGTCATACGCACACTACACCAAAACTAGCAATTGGTCACGGCCAAAATCTCTGACCAAAGTTGTGGGTCCCAGATTTGGGCCATGACCATTTCGGGCGTGACCATTTCGTGGGTCGCGGCCCAAGTCCGTGAACAAAAAATGGTCACGGCCGAGAGGGATCACGACAAATGGTCGTGAACTTGGGCCGTGACCCATGATGTGACGGGTCGCGGCCCCCATCCGTGACCCATAACCGTGACAAATTGGTCACGGTCAAAGTCCGCGACCCATAACCATGACAAAAAAATTAAATAAAAATGGTCGCGGCCCTCATCCGTGACCCACAACTGTGACAAATTAGTCACGGCCAAAGTCCGCGACCCATGACCGTGACAAACAAATTAAAAAAAAATTGGTCACGGCCCAAGTCCGTGACCCATTACCGTGACAAAAAATAAAAAAAATGGTCGCGGACTTTGGCCATGACCCACAACCGTAACCAAAAAAATAAAAAAAATGATCGCGGCGCAAGTCCGTGACCCACAAACGTGACGAAAAAAAAAATGGTCATGGACAAAGTCCATGACCACATTTAACTATAATTTAAAACAAAATATATTTTTTTGGTCCAATCCTAAAATTGAGGCTCATGTGAGTGCACCGTCGGTTGCTACGTATACGTTTGACGCGTACGAGGTGTTACAAATATTTATTATTGGCAAAACAATAAAAAAATCACAAATTATGAATCGAGAACGTTGTCAATAAACAAATATATATACAAACTTAAAAATATTACACGTCTTAATAATTCACAGACCAAAAAAAAATTGGAAAAAATTTCCTCTATTTTCATGACATTACAAAACCTGTAATTTAAAACCTGCTTATTATAAAGCCCGCACGGCCATAAAATTCAACATCAAATTATAAAAGCCCGCACGACCATAAAATTAAACAATAAAAGTCCGCACAACTGTAACACAAAAAACAAAATCCTGAATGTCCACAACATATAAACAATCTTTATGCTGTAAACCATTGCCTCCTTCATTTGTTCCGCGTGCAAAAATCCTACAAATGATAGGATACATAAAAAAAAATATGAGTAACCAAGTAGTTTTACAAAAAATTTAATCAAGATGAAAAACTCCATATATGAGTTAAAATTATCAACATATCAATATTTTTAAGCCTAAGTCTAGAAATATGCAAATTACATTCGTATTCTCAAACTGGGAGACTCGCAATTGTGGGATCAGTTCTTACGAGTCACATTGGTCCCGTGGGAGGTGTTGGTGCCATCCACAGGGACGTTTGGGGGTTGTTTCGAGTTTTCACGCTCTAACGCCATGTTTTGCTTAAGTCTAGAAATATGGGAATTATCGTCGTATTCTGAAACCAAGACACCCGCGGCTGCGGGGTCAGTTCCTACGAGTTACATTGGTCCCATGGGAGGTGTTGGTGACACCCACGGGGATGTTCGAGGGCTGTTTCGAGTTTTCACCCTCTAACACCATGTTTTTCTTAAGTATAGAAATATGCAAATTATCGTCGTATTCTCAAAATCAGGAGACCCGCGGCTGTGTGGTCAGTTCCTACTAGTTACATTGGTCCCGTGGGAGGTATTGGTGCCACCCACGGAGACGTTCGGGGGCTGTTTTGAGTTTTCACCCACTAACGCCATGTTTTTAAGCCTAAGTCTAGTAATATGCAAATTACCATCGTATTCTCTAATAGGGAGACCCACGACTGCGGGGTCAGTTCCTACGAGTTACATTGGTCCCGTGGGAGGTGTTGGTGCCACCCACGGGGCCATTCAGGAGTTGTTTCAAGTTTTGACCCTATAACGCCATGTTTTGATTAAGTCTAGAAATATGCAAATTTCCGTCGTATTCTCAAACCGGGAGACCCACGGCTGCGTGGTCAGTTCCTACGAGTTACATTGGTCCCGTGGGAGGTGTGGGTGCCACCCACGGGGGCGTTTGGGGGCTGTTTCGAGTTTTCACCTTCTAACGCCATGTTTTTAAGCCTAAGTCTAGAAATATGCAAATTACTGTCGTGTTTTCAAACCGGGAGACCCGCTGCAGCGTGGTCAGTTCCTATGAGTTACATTGGTCCCGTGGGAGGTGTTGGTGACACCCACGGGGACGTTCGGGGGTTGTTTCGACTTTTCACCCCTCTAACGTCATGTTTTTCAGCCTAAGTCTAGAAATAGGCAAATTGCCTTCGTATTCTCAGACTGGGAGTCCCGCGGCTGCGTGGTCAGTTCCTACGAGTTACATTGGTCCCGTGGGAGGTGTTGGTGCATCCCACGGGGATGTTCAGGAGGGTTTCGAGTTTTCACCCTCTAAAGCCATGTTTTTAATCCTAAGTGTAGAAATATGAAAATTACCATCCTATTCTCAAACCAGGAGTCCCGCGGCTGCGTGGTCATTTCCTATGAGTTACATTGGTCCCGTGGGAGGTGTTGGTGCCACCCACAGCAACGTTCGTGGGCTATTTCGAGTTTTCACCCTCTCACGCTATGTTTTTAAGCCTAAGTCTATAAATATGTAAATTACAGTCGTATTCTCAAACTGGGAGACCCGCGACTGTGGGATCAGTTCCTACGAGTTACATTGGTCCCGTGGGAGGTGTTGGTGCAACCCACGGGGACGTTCGGGGGTTGTTTCGAGTTTTCACCCTCTAACGCCAAGTTTTTAAGCCTAAGTCTAGAAATATGCAAATAACCATCGTAATCTCAAATAAGGAGACCCGCGGCTACGTGGTCAGTTTCTACGAGTTACATTTTACCCGTGGGAGGTGTTGGTGCCACCCACGGGTTCGTTCAGGGGCTGTTTTGGGTTTTCACCCTCTAACGCCATGTTTTTAAGCCTAAGTCTAGAAATATGCATATTACCGTCGAATTCTCAAACCGGGAGACCCGCGGCTGCGGAGTCAGTTCCTACGAGTTATATTGGTCCCATAGGAGGTGTTGGTGCCACCCACGGGGCCATTCGGGGCTGTTTCGAGTTTTCACCCCCTAACGCCAAGTTTTTAAGCCTAAGTTTAGAAATTTACAAATTACCATCGTATTCACAAACTTGGAGTCTCGCGGCTGCGTGGTCAGTTCCTGCGAGTTACATTGGTCCTGTGGGAGATGTTGGTGCCACCCACGGGACGTTCTGGGGCTGTTTCGAGTTTTCACCCTCTAACGCCATCTTTTTAATCCTAAGTCTAAAAATATTCAAATTACCATCGTATTCTCAAACCGGGAGGCCCGCGGCTGCGTGGTCAGTTCCTCTGAGTTACATTGGTTCCGTGGGAGGTGTTGGTGCCACCCACGGGGACGTTCGGTAGTTGTTTCGATTTTTCACCCTCTAACGCCATGTTTTTGATCCTAAGTCTTGAAATATTCAGATTATCGTCGTATTCTCAAACCAGGAGACGCGTGGCGGCGTGGTCAGTTTCTCTGAGTTACATTGGTTCCGTGGGAGGTGTTAGTGCCACCCACGGGGACATTCAGGGGTTGCTTCGACTTTTCACCCTTTAACGCCATGGTTTTAATCCTAAGTCTAGAAATATGCAAATTACCATCGTATTCTCAAATCGGGAGTCCCGCGACTGCGTGGTCAGTTCTTACAATTTACACTGGTCCCGTGGGAGGTGTTAGCGCATCCCATGGGGATGTTCAGGGGGGTTTCGAGTTTTCACCCTCTAACGCCATGTTTTTAAGTCCAAGTCTAGAAATATGCAACTTACCATTGTATTCTCAAACCAGGAGTCCCGCGGCTGCATGGTCATTTCCTACGAGTTACATTGGTCCCTTGGGAGGTGTTGGTGCCACCCACAAGAATGTTCGCGGGCTGTTTTGAGTTTTCACCCTCTAACGCCATGTTTTTAAGCCTAAGTCTAGAAATATGCAAATTACCGTCGTATTCTCAAACCGGGAGTCCCGCATCTACGGGGTCAGTTCCTACGAATTACATTGGTCCCGTGAGAGGTGTTGGTGCCATCCACGGGGCCGTTCGGGAGCTGTGTAGAGTTTTCACCCTCTAACGCCATGTTTTCAAGCATAAATCTAGAAATATGGAAATTATCATCGTATTCTCAAATCGGGAGACCCACGGCTGTGGGGTCAATTCCAATGAGTTACATTGGTCCCGTGGGAGGTGTTGGTGCCACCCACGGGATTGTTCGGGAGCTGCTTTGTGTTTACACCCTCTAACACCATGTTTTTAAGCCTAAGTCTAGAAATATGCACACTACTGCCGTATTCTCAAATCAGGAGACTCAAGGCTGCGTGGTCAGTTTCTACGAGTTACATTGGACCCGTGGGAGGTGTTGGTTCCACCCACGGGGCCATTCGGGGGCTGTTTTGAGTTTTCACCCACTAACGCCATGTTTTTAAGCCTAAGTCTAGAAATATGCATAATACCATCGTATTCTCATACCGAGAGACCCGCGGCTGTGGGGTCAGTTCCAATGAGTTACATTGGTCCCGTGGGAGGTGTTGGTACCACCCACGGGGCTGTTCGGGGGCTGTTTAGAGTTTTCACCCTCTAACGCCATATTTTTAAGACTAAGTCTATAAATATGTAAATTACCATCGTATTCTCAAACCAGGAGATCCGCGGCTGCGTGATCAGTTTCTACGAGTTACATTGGATCCGTGGGAGGTGTTGGTGCCACCCACGGGGACGTTCGGGGGCTGTTTTGAGTTTTCACCCACTAACACGGTGTTTTCAAGCCTAAGTTTAGAAATATGCAAATTATCGTTGTATTCTCAAACAGAGAGTCCCGCGGCTGCGTGGTCAGTTCCTACGTGTTACATTCGTCCCGTGGGAGGTGTTGGTGCCACCCACGAGGACGTTCGAGGCTGTTTCGAGTTTTCACCCTCTAACGCCATATTTTTAAGCCCAAGTCTAGAAATATGCAAATTATCGTCTTATTCTCAAACCGGGAGTCCTGCGGCTGCGGGGTCAGTTCTTATGAGTTACATTGGTCCTGTGGGAGGTATTGGTGCCACCCACGGGACTTTTCGGGGGTTGTTTCGAGTTTTCACCCTCTAACACCATGTTTTTAAGCCTTAGTCTAGAAATATGCAAATTACTGTCGAATTCTCAAATCGAGAGACCCGCGACTGTGGGGTCAATTTCTACGAGTTATATTGGACCCGTGGGAGGTGTTGGTGCCACCACAGGGATGTTCGGGATCTGTTTCGAGTTTTCACCCTCTAACGCCATGTTTTTAAGCCTATGTCTAGAAATATGCAAATCACCATCGTATTCTCAAACCAGGTGACCGCCTACTGCGGGGTCAGTTCCAACGACTTACATTGGTCCCGTGGGAGGTGTTAGTGCCACCCACGGGGCCGTTCGGGGGTTGTTTCGACTTTTCACCCTCTAACGCCATGTTTTGCTTAAGTATAGAAATCCGCAAATTAGCATCGTATTCTCAAATCGGGAGGCCCGCGGATGTGAGGTCAGTTCCTACGAGTTATAATGGTCCCGTGGGAGGTGTTGGCACCACCCATTGGGCCGTTCGGGTCTGTTTCAAGTTTTCACCCACTAACGCCATGTTTTTAAGCCTAAGTTTAGAAATATGCAAATTACCATCGTATTCTCAAACCGAGAGACCCGCGGCTATGGGGTCAGTTCCAACGAGTGACATTGGTCCCGTTGGAGGTGTTGGAGCAACCCACGGGGACGTTCGGGGGATGATTCGAGTTTGCCCCCTCTAACGCCACGTTTTTAAGCCTAAGTCTAGAAAATATGTGTCCCGTGGCTGCGTGTTCTGTTCCAACGAGTTACATTGGTCCCATGGGAGGTGTTGGTGCCACCCACGGGAACGTTCGGGCGCTGTTTCGAGTTTTCACCCTCTGACGCCATGTTTTTAAGCCTAAGTTTAGAAATATTCAAATTACCATCGTATTCTAAAATCGGCAGCCCCGCAGATGATGGGTCAGTTCCTACGAGTTACATTGGTCCCGTGGGAGGTGTTGGTGCCACCCACGGGGCCGTTCGGGGGTTGTTTCGAGTTTTCACCCTCTAACGCCATGTTTTTAAGCCTAAGTCTAGAAATATGCAAATTACCATCGTATTCTTAAATCGGGAGACCCGCGGCTACGGGGTCAGTTCCTACGGCTTACATTGGTCCCGTGGGAGGTGTTGGTGCCTCCCACGGGGACGCTAAGGGGCTGTTTCGAGTTTTCACCCTCTAACGCCATTTTTTTACCCCTAAGTCTAGAAAAATGAAAATTACCGTCGTATTCTCAAACCGGGAGACCCGCGGCTGCGGGGTCAGTTCCTACGAGTTACATTAGTCCCGTGGGAGGTGTGGGTGCCACCCACGGGGTTGTTCGGGGGCTGTTTTGAGTTTTCACCCTCTAACACTATGTTTTTAAGCCCAAGTTTGGAAATATGAAAATTACCATCATATTCTCAAACCGAGAGACCAGCGACTGCGGGGTCAGTTCCTACGAGTTACATTGGTACCATGGGAGGTGTTGGTGCCACCCACGGGGACGTTCTGGGGCTATTTCAAGTTTTCACCCTCTAACGCCATGTTTTTAAGCCCAAGTTTAGAAATATGCAAATTACCATCATATTCTCAAATCGGCAGACCCATGGCTGCGGGGTCGATTCCAACGAGTTACATTTGTCCCGTGGGTGTGTTGGTGCCACCCACGGGGCCGTTCGGGGGTTTTTTTGACTTTTCACCCTCTACCACCATGTTTTGCTTAGGTCTAAAAATATGCAAATTACCGTCGTATTCTCAAACCCGGAGACCCGTGGCTGCGTGGTCAGTTCCTACACGTTACATTGGTCCCGTGGGAGGAGTTGGTGCCACCCACGGGGCCGTTCGGGTGTTGTTTCGAGTTTTCACCCACTAACGACATATTTTTAAGCTTAAGTATAAAAATATGCAAATTCCCATCGTATTCCCAAAACCAGGAGACCCGTCGCAGCGGGGTCAGTTCCTACGAGTTACATTTGTCCCGTGGGAGGTACTAGTGCCACCCACGGGGACGCTCAAGGGATGTTTTGAGTTCTCACCCTCTAACGCCATGTTTTTAAGACTAAGTCTACAAAATATGAGTCCTGCAGTGGCGTGGTCAGTTCCTACGAGTTACATTGGTCCCGTGGGAGGTGTTGGTTCCACCCACGGGAACGGTCGGGGGCTATTTCGAGTTTTCACCCTCTAACGCCATGTTTTTAAGCCTAAGTAAAAAAATATACAAATTACCGTCGTATTCTCAAATCAGGAGCCCCGTGGCAGCGAGGTCAGTTCCTACGAGTTACATTGGTCCCATGGAATGTGTTGGTTCCACCCACGGGTCTGTTCAGAGGTTGTTTCGAGTTTTCACGCTCTAACGCCATGTTTTTAAGCCCAAGTCTAGAAATATGCAAATTACCGTCGTATTCTCAAACCGGGAGTCCCGCTACTATGGGGTCGTTCCTCTGAGTTACATTGGTTCCGTGGGAGGTGTTGGTGCCACCCACGGGGACGTTCGGGGGTTGCTTCGACTTTTCACCATCTAACGCCATGTTTTTAATCCTAAGTCTAGAAAAATACAAATTACCATCATATTCTCAAACCGGGAGACCCGCGGCTGCCGGGTCAGTTCCTAAGAGTTACATTGGTCCCGTGGGAGGTATTGGTGCCACCCACGGGGACGTTTGGGGGCTGTTTCGAGTTTTCACCCTCTAACGCCATGTTTTTAAGCCCAAGTTTAGAAATATGCAAATTACAGTCATATTCTCAAATTGGGATACCCGCGATTACGGGGTCGGTTCCAACGAGTTACATTGGTCCTGTGGGAGGTGTGGGTGCCACCCACGGGGCCGTTCAGGGGTTGTTTCGACTTTTCTCCCTCTAACACCAGGTTTTTAAGCCTAAGTCTAGAAATATATAAATTACCGTCGTATTCTCAAACCGAGAGACCTGCGGCTGTGTGGTCAATTCCTATGAGTTACATTGGTCTAGTGGGAGGTGTTGGTGCCACCCATGGGGACGTTCGGGGGTTGTTTCGACTTTTCACCCTCTAACGCCAGGTTTTTAAGCCTAAGTCTAGAAATATGCAAATTACCGCCGTATTATGAAATCGGGAGACCCGTGGCAGCTGGGTCAGTTCCTACGAGTTGCATTTGTCCCGTGGGAGGTGTAGGTGCCAGCCATGGGAACGTTCGAGGGATGTTTCGAGTTGGTCCCGTGAGAGGTGTTGGTGCCACCCACGGGGACGTTCGGGGGGTGTTTTGAGTTTTCACCCTCTAACGCCATGTTTTTAAGCCTATGTCTACAAATATGGAAATTACTGTCGTATTCTCAAACCGGGAGACCCGCGGCTGCGGGGTCAGTTCCTACGAGTTACATTGGTCCTGTGGGAGGTGTTGGTGCCACCCACGGGACCGTTCGGGGCTTTTTTCAAGTTTTCACCCTATAACGCCTTGATTTGATTAAGTCTAGAAATATGCAAATCACCATCGTATTCTCAAACTTGGAGACCCACGGATGCATGGTCAGTTTCTACGAGTTACATTGGTTCCGTGGGAGGTGTTGGTGCCACGCACGGGACTTTCGAGTTTTCACCCTCTAACGCCATGTTTTTAAGCCTAAGTCTAGAAATATGAAAATTACCGTCGTATTCTCAAACTGGGAGACCCGCGGATGCATGCTGAGTTCCTACGAGTTACATTGGTCCCGTGGGAGGTGTGGGTACCACCCACGGGGGCGATCGGGGGATATTTTGAGTTTTCACCCTCTAATGCCATGTTTTTAAGACTAAGTCTAGAAATATACAAATTACCGTCGTATTATCAAACCGGGAGACCTGCGGCTGTGTGGTCAGTTCCTATGAGTTACATTTGTCTAGTGGGAGGTGTTGGTGGCACCCACGGGGACGTTCGGGGGTTGTTTCGACTTTTCACCCTCTAACAGCAGGTTTTGAAGCCTAAGTCTAGAAATATGAAAATTATTGTAGAATTCTCAAACCGGGAGACCCGTGGCAGCTGGGTCAGTTTCTACGAGTTACATTTGTCCCGTGGGAGGTGCAGGTGCCACCCACGGGAACGTTCGAGGGATGTTTCGAGTTCTCACTCTCTAACGCCATGTTTTAAGCCTAAGTCTAGAAATATGGAAATTACCATCATATTCTCAAACTGGGAGACCCGCGGTTGTGGGGTCAGTTCCTACGAGTTACATTGGTCCCGTGGGAGGTGTTGGTTCCACCCACGGGCACATTCGGGGGCTGTTTCAAGTTTTCACCCACTAACGCCATGTTTTTAAGCCTAAGTCTAGAAATATTCATAATACCGTCGTATTCTCATACCGGGAGACCCGCGGCTGCGGGGTCAGTTCCAACGAGTTACATTGGTCCCGTAGGAGGTGTTGGTGCCACCCACGGGGCCGTTCGGGGGCTCTTTCGAGTTTTCACCCTTTAACGCCATGTTTTTAAGACTAAGTCTAGAAATATGCAAATTACCATCGTATTCTCAAAGCGGGAGATCCGCGGCTGCGTGGTCAGTTCCTACGTGTTACATTGATCCCGTGGGAGATGTTGGTGCCACCCATGAGGACATTCGGGGTTATTTTGAGTTTTCACGCTCTAACGCCATATTTTTAAGCCCAAGTCTAGAAATATGCAAATTACCGTCATTTTATCAAACCGAGAGTCCTGCGACTGAGGGGTCAGTTCTTACGGCTTACATTAGTCCTATGGGAGGTGTTGGTGCCACCCACGGGGCCGTTCGGGGGCTGTTTCAAGTTTTCACCCTCTAACACCCTGTTTTTAAGCCTTAGTCTAGAAATATGCAAATTATCGTCGTATTCTCAAATCGAGAGACCTGCGGCTATGGGGTCAGTTCCTAAGAGTTATATTGGTCCCGTGGGAGGTGTTGGTGCCACCCACGGGGACGTTCGGGGGGTGTTTCGAGTTTTCTCCCTCTAACGCCAAGTTTTTAAGACCGTGTCTAAAAATATGCAAATTACCATCATATTCTCAAACTGGTAGACCCGCGGCTGCGGGGTCAGTTCCAACGAGTTACATTGGTCCCGTGGGAGGTCTTAGTACCTCCCACGAGGCTGTTCGGGGGTTGTTTCGACTTTTAACCCTCTAACGCCATGTTTTGCTTAAGTCTAGAAATATGCAAATTACCATCGTATTCTCCAACCGGGAGACCCGCGGTTGTGAGGTCAGTTCCAACGAGTTACATTGGTCCCATGGGAGGTGTTGGCGCCACCCACTAGGCCATTCGGGGGCTATTTCGAGTTTTCACCCACTAACGCCATGTTTTTAAGCCTATGTCTAGAAATATGGAAATTACCGTCCGGGAGACCCGCGGCTGCGGGGTTAGTTCCTATGAGTTACATTGGTCCCGTGGGAGGTGTTGGTGCCACCACGGGGACGTTCGGGGGATGATTTGTGTTTTCACCCTCTAACGCCACAATTTTAAGCCTAAGACTAGAAAATATGTGTCCCGCGGCGGCGTGGTCTGTTCCTACGAGTTACATTGGTCCCGTGGGAGGTGTTGGTGCCACCCTCGGGAACGTTCGGGGGCTGTTTCGAGTTTTCACCCTCTGACGCCATGGTTTTAAGCCTAAGTCTAAAGATATGCAAATTACCATAGTATTCTCAAACCGAGAGCCCCGCGGCTACGGGGTTAGTTCCTACGAGTTACAATGATCCCATGGGAGGTGTTGGTGCCACCCACGGGGCTGTTCGGGGTCTGTTTCGAGTTTTCACCCTCTAACGCCATGTTTTTAAGCCATGTCTAGAAATATGCAAATTACTATCGTATTTTCAAACCGGGAGACCCGTTGCAGCGTGGTCAGTTCCTATGAGTTACATTGGTCCCGTGGGAGGTGTTGGTGACACCCACGGGGACGTTCAGGGGTTGTTTCGACTTTTCACCCTCTAACGTCATGTTTTTCAGCCTAAGTCTAGAAATATGCAAATTAACTTCGTATTCTTGAACTGAGAGTCCCGCGGCTGCGTGGTCAGTTCCTACGAGTTACATTGGTCCCGTGGGAGGTGTTGGATCATCCCACGGGGACGTTCAGGGGGTTTCGAGTTTTCACCCTCTAAAGCCATCTTTTTAATCCTAAGTCTAGAAATATGCAAATTACCATCCTATTCTCAAACCAGGAGTCCCGCGCCTGCGTGGTCATTTCCTATGAGTTACATTGGTCCCGTGGGAGGTGTTGGTGCCACCCACAGGAACGTTCGCGGGCTGTTTTGAGTTTTCACCCTCTAACAAATGTTTTTAAGACTAAGTCTAGAAATATGAAAATTACCGTCGTATTCTCAAACCGGGAGTCCCGCGTCTACGGGGTCAGTTCCTACGAATTACATTGGTCCCGTGGGAGGTGTTAGTGCCATCCACGGGGCCGTTCGTGGGCTGTTTCGAGTTTTCACCCTCTCACGCTATGTTTTTAAGCCTAAGTCTAGAAATATGTAAATTATTGTCGTATTCTCAAACCGGGAGACCCGCGGCTATGGGGTCAGTTCCTACGAGTTACATTGGTCCCGTGGGAGGTGTTGGTGCCACCCACGGGGACGTTCGGGGGTTGTTTCGAGTTTTCACCCTCAAACGCCATGTTTTTAAGCCTAAGTCTAGAAATATGCCAACAACCATCGTATTCTCAAATAAGGAGACCCGCGGCTACGTGGTCAGTTTCTACGAGTTACATTTGACCCGTGGGAGATGTTGGTGCCAGCCATGGGTTCGTTCAGGGGCTATTTTGAGTTTTCGCCCTCTAACACCATGTTTTTAAGCCTAAGTCTAGAAATATGCATATTATCGTCGAATTCTCAAACCGGGAAACCCGCGGCTGCGGGGTCAGTTCCTACGAGTTATATTGGTCCCATAGCAGGTGTTGGTGCCACCCATGGGGCCGTTCGGGGCTATTTCGAGCTTTCACCCCCTAACGCCAAGATTTTAAGCCTAAGTCTTGAAATATGCAAATTACCATCGTATTCACAAACTTGGAGTCTCGCGGCTGCGTGGTCAGTTCCTGCGAGTTACATTGGTCCTGTGGGAGGTGTTGGTGCCACCCACGGGATGTTCGGGGGCTGTTTCGAGTTTTCACCCTCTAACGCCATCTTTTTAATTCTAAGTCTAGAAATATTCAAATTACCATCGTATTCTCAAACCGGGAGACCCGCGACTGCGTGGTCAGTTCCTCTGAGTTACATTGGTTCCGTGGGAGGTGTTAGTGCCACCCACGGGGACGTTCGGTAGTTATTTCGACTTTTCACCCTCTAACGCCATGTTTTTAATCCTAAGTCTAGAAATATTCAAATTACCATCGTATTCTCAAACCAGGAGACCCGTGGCTGCGTGGTCAGTTCCTCTGAGTTACATTGGTTCCGTGGGAGGTGTTGGTGCCACCCACGGGGACGTTCGGGGGTTGCTTCGACTTTTCACCATCTAACGCCATGTTTTTAATCCTAAGTCTAGAAATATGCAAATTACCATCGTATTCTCAAATCGGGAGTCCCACGACTGCGTGGTCAGTTCCTACGAGTTACACTGGTCCCGTGGGAGGTGTTGGAGCATCCCATGGGGATGTTCAGGGGGTTTCGAGTTTTCACCCTCTAACACCATGTTTTTAAGCCCAAGTCTAGAAATATGCAAATTACCATTGTATTCTCAAACCAGGAGTCCCGCGGCTGCGTGGTCATTTCCTACGAGTTACTTTGGTCCCGTGGGAGGTGTTGGTGCCACCCACAGGAACGTTCCCAGGCTGTTTCGAGTTTTCACCTTCTAACGCCATGTTTTTAAGCCTAAGTCTAGAAATATGCAAATTATCGTCGTATTCTCAAACCGGCCCTCCCGCATCTACGGGGTCAGTTCCTACGAATTACTTTGGTCCCGTGGGAGGTGTTGGTGCCATCCACGAGGCCGTTCGGGAGCTGTGTAGAGTTTTCACCCTCTAACGCCATGTTTTCATGCCTAAGTCTAGAAATATGGAAATTATCGTCGTATTCTCAAATCGGGAGACCCGCGGCTGCGGGGTCAGCTCCAATGAGTTACATTGGTCCCGTGGGAGGTGTTGGTGCCACCCACGGGATTATTCGAGGGCTGTTTTGAGTTTTCACCCTCTAACGCCATGTTTTTAAGACTAAGTCTAGAAATATGCAAACTACCGTCGTATTCTCAAATCAGGAGACTCAAGGTTGCGTGGTCAATTTCTAATAGGTTACATTGGACCCGTGGGAGGTGTTGGTTCCACCCACGGGGCCACTCGGGGGCTGTTTTGAGTTTTCACCCACTAACGCCATGTTTTTAAGCCTAAGTCTAGAAATATGCATAATACCATCGTATTCTCATACCGAGAGACCCACGGCTGCGGGGTCAATTCCAACGAGTTACATTGGTCCCGTGGGAGGTGTTGGTGCCACCCACGGGGCTGTTCGGGGGCTGTTTAGAGTTTTCACCCTCTAACGCCATATTTTTAAGACTAAGTCTATAAATATGCAAATTGCCGTCGTATTCTCAAACCAGGAGATCCGCGACTGCGTGGTCAGTTTCTACGAGTTACATTGGACCCGTGGGAGGTGTTGGTGCCACCCACGGGGACGTTCGGGGGCTCTTTTGAGTTTTCACCCCCTAACACGGTGTTTTTAAGCCTAAGTTTATAAATATGGAAATTATCGTTGTATTCTCAAACCGAGAGTCCCGCGGCTGCGTGGTCAGTTCCTACGTGTTACATTGGTCCCGTGGGAGGTGTTGGTGCCACCCACGAGGACGTTCGAGGCTGTTTCGAGTTTTCACCCTCTAACGTCATGTTTTTAAGCCCAAGTCTAGAAATATTCGTCCTTTTAAAACTCTTAAAACTATAAAATTCTTCTTTTTCACTTTTCCAATTTTTTTTTCTAGTTCCTTTAAAATGGGCTTAAAAATCCCTCTTTTTTCCGATCCAGTTCCTCCACCATCGCGAACCCCAGTTAGATTCAGGCATGCTACACTTTTTAGTTATTGGGAGAACCCAAGTATGCAAATTACCGTCGTATTCTCAAACCGGGAGTCCTGCGACTGCGGGGTCAGTTCTTATGACTTACATTGGTCCTGTGGGAGGTGTTGGTACGACCCACGGGACTGTTCGGGGGTTGTTTCGAGTTTTCACCCTCTAACACCATGTTTTTAAGCATTAGTCTAGAAATATGCAAATTATTGTCGAATTCTCAAATCGAGAGACCCGCGGCTGCGGGGTCAATTGGTACGAGTTATATTGGACCCGTGGGAGGTGTTGGTGCCACCCACGGGGATGTTCGGAATCTGTTTCGATTTTTCACCTTCTAACGCCATGTTTTTAAGCCTATGTCTAGAAATATGCAAATTACCATCGTATTCTCAAATCGGGAGACCGCCTGCTGCGGGATCAGTTCCAATGACTTACATTGGTCCCGTGGGAGGTGTTAGTGCCACCCATAGGGCCGTTCGGGGGTTGTTTCGACTTTTCACCCTCTAACGCCATATTTTACTTAAGTATAGAAATATGCAAATTACCATCATATTCTCAAATCAGGAGGCCCGCGGCTGTGAGGTCAGTTTCTACGAGTTACAATGGTCCCGTGAGAGGTGTTCGCACCACCCACTGGGCCGTTCGGGGCTGTTTCAAGTTTTCACCCACTAACGCCATGTTTTTAAGCCAAAGTTTAGAAATATGCAAATTACCATCGTATTCTCAAACCGAGAGACCCGCGGCTGTGGGGTCAGTTCAAACGAGTGACATTGGTCCCGTGGGAGGTGTTGGTGCCACCCATGGGGACATTCATGGGATGATTCGAGTTTTCACCCTCTAACGCCACATTTTTAAGCCTAAGTCTAGAAAATATGTGTCCCGCGGCGGTGTGGTCTGTTCCTACGAGTTACATTGGTCCCGTGGGAGGTGTTGGTGCCACCCACGGGAACATTCGGGCGCTGTTTCGAGTTTTCACCCTCTGACGCCATATTTTTAAGCCTAAGTCTAGAAATATACAAATTACCATCGTATTCTAAAATCGGCAACCCCGCGGATGATGGGTCAGTTCCTAGGAGTTACATTGGTCCCGTGGGAGGTGTTGGTGCCACCCACGGGGCCGTTCGGGGGTTGTTTCGAGTTTTCACCCTCTAACGCCATGTTTTTAAGCCTAAGTCTAGAAATATGCAAATTACCGTCGTATTCTTAAATCGGGAGACCCGCGGCTGCGGGGTTAGTTCCTACGACTTCTATTGGTCCCGTGGGAGGTGTTGGTGCCTCCCACGGGGACGTTCAGGCGCTGTTTCGAGTTTTCACCCTCTGACGCCATATTTTTAAGCCTAAGTCTAGAAATATACAAATTACCATCGTATTCTAAAATCGGCAGCCCCGTGGATGATGGGTCAGTTCCTACGAGTTACATTGGTCCCGTGGGAGGTGTTGGTGCCACCCACGGGGCCGTTCGGGGGCTGTTTCGAGTTTTCACCCTCTAACGCCATGTTTTTAAGCCTAAGTCTAAAAATATGCAAATTACCGTCGTATTCTTAAATCGGGAGACCCGCGGTTGCGGGGTCAGTTCCTACGACTTACATTGGTCCCGTGGGAGGTGTTGGTGCCTCCCACGGGGACGTTCAAGGGCTGTTTCGAGTTTTCACCCTCTAACGCCATGTTTTTACCCCTAAGTCTAGAAAAATGAAAATTACCGTCGTATTCTCAAATCGGGAAACCCGCGGCTGCGGGGTCAGTTCCTACGAGTTACATTAGTCCCGTGGGAGGTGTCGGTGCCACCCACGGGGTTGTTTGGGGGCTGTTTCGAGTTTTCACCCTCTAACGCTATGTTTTTAAGCCCAAGTTTGGAAATATGGAAATTACCATCATATTCGCAAACCGAGAGACCCGCGACTGCGGGGTCAGTTCCTACGAGTTACATTGGTCCCGTGGGAGGTGTTGGTGCCACCCACGGGGACGTTCGGGGGCTGTTTCGAGTTTTCACCCTCTAACGCCATGTTTTTAAGCCCAAGTTTAGAAACATGCAAATTACCATCATATTCTCAAATAGGGAGACCCGCAGCTGCGGGGTCGATTCCAACGAGTTACATTTGTCCCGTGGGTGTGTTGGTGCCACCCACGGGGCCGTTCGGGGGTTGTTTTGACTTTTCACCCTCTAACACCATGTTTTGCTTAGGTCTAGAAATATGCAAATTACCGTCGTATTCTCAAACCGGGAGACCCGTGGCTGCGTGGTTAGTTCCTACAAGTTACATTGGTCCCGTGGGAGGAGTTGGTGCCACCCACGGGGCCGTTCGGGTGTTGTTACGAGTTTTCACCCACTAACGACATGTTTTTAAGCTTAAGTCTAAAAATATGCAAATTCCTGTCGTATTCCCAAACCAGGAGACCCGTCGCAGCGGGGTGAGTTCCTACGAGTTACATTTGTCCCGTGGGAGGTGTTGGTGCCACCCACGGGGATGCTCAAGGGATGTTTCGAGTTCTCACCCTCTAACGCCATGTTTTTAAACCTAAGTCTACCAAATATGAGTCCCGCGGTGGCGTGGTCAGTTCCTACGAGTTACATTGGTCCCGTGGGACGTGTTGGTGCCACCCACGGGAACGTTCGGGGGCTATTTTGATTTTTCACCCTCTAACGCCATGTTTTTAAGCCTAAGTCAAAAAATATGCAAATTACCGTCATATTCTCAAATCGGGAGCCCCGCGACAACGAGGTTAGTTCCTACGAGTTACATTGGTCCCGTGGGAGGTGTTGGTTCCACCCACGGGTCCGTTCTTAAGCTGTTTCGAGTTTTCACGCTCTAACGCCATGTTTTTAAGCCCAAGTCTAGAAATATGCAAATTATCATCGTATTCTCAAACCGGGAGTCCCGCTGCTACGGGGTCAGTTACTACGAGTAACATTTGTCCCGTCGAAGGTGTTGGTGCCACCCATGGGCCGTTCGGGGGTTGTTTGTAGTTTTCACCCTCTAACGCCATGTTTTTAAGCCAAAGTCTATAAAAATACAAATTACCATCGTATTCTCGAACCGGGAGACCCGCGGCTGCGGGATCAGTTCCTAAGAGTTACATTAGTCCCGTGGGAGGTATTGGTGCCACCCACGGGGACATTCGGGGGCTGTTTCGAGTTTTCACCCTCTAACGCCATGTTTTTAAGCCCAAGTTTAGAAATATGCGAATTACCATCATATTCTCAAATTGGGAGACCCACGGCTGCGGGGTCGGTTCCAACGAGTTACATTGGTCTCGTGGGAGTTGTGGGTGCCTCCCACGGGGCCGTTCTGGGGTTGTTTCGACTTTTCTCCCTCTAACACCAGGTTTTTAAGCCTAAGTCTAGAAATATACAAATTACCGTCGTATTCTCAAACCGGGAGACCTGCGGATGTGTGGTCAATTCCTATGAGTTACATTGGTCTAGTGGGAGGTGTTGGTGCCACCCACGGGGATGTTTGGGCGTTGTTTCTACTTTTCACCCTCTAACGTCAGGTTTTTAAGCCTAAGTCTAGAAATATGCAAATTACCGTCGTATTCTCAAATCGGGAGACCCGTGGCAACTGGGTCAGTTCCTACGAGTTACATTTGTCCCGTGGGAGGTGTAGGTGCCAGCCACGGGAACGTTCGAGGGATGTTTCGAGTTGGTCCTGTGGGAGGTGTTGGTGCCACCCACGGGGACGTTCGAGGGGTTTTTCGAGTTTTCATCCTCTAAGGCCATATTTTTAAGCCTATGTCTACAAATATGGAAATCACCGTCGTATTCTCAAATCGGGAGACCCGCGGCTGCGGGGTCAGTTCCTACGAGTTACATTGGTCCCGTGGGAGGTGTTGGTGCCACCCACGGGGCCGTTCGGGGTTTTTTCAAGTTTTCACCCTATAACGCCATGATTTGATTAAGTCTAGAAATATGCAAATTACCATCGTATTCTCAAACCTGGAGACCCACGAATGCGTGGTCAGTTTCTACGAGTTACATTGGTTCCGTGGGAGGTGTTTGTGCCACGCACGGGACTTTCGGGGGCTATTTCTCTAACGCCATGTTTTTAAGCCTAAGTCTAGAAATATGAAAATTACCATCGTATTCTCAAACTGGGAGACCCGCGGCTGCATGCTCAGTTCCTACGAGTTACATTTGTTCCGTGGGAGGTGTGGGTGCCACCCACGGGGGCGTTCGGGGCAGTTTCGAGTTTTCACCCTCTAATGCCATGTTTTTAAGTCTAAGTCTAGAAATATACAAATTACCGTCGTATTCTCAAACCGGGAGACCTGCGGCTGTGTGGTCAGTTCCTATGAGTTACATTGGTCTAGTGGGAGGTGTTGGTGCCACCCACGAGGACGTTTGGGGGTTGTTTCTACTTTTCACCCTTTAACGCCAGGTTTTTAAGCCTAATAAGTCTAGAAATATGCAAATTACTGTCGAATTCTCAAATCGGGAGACCTGTGGCAGATGGGTCAGTTCCTACAAGTTACATTTGTCCCGTGGGAGGTGCAGGTGTCACCCATGGAAACATTCGAGGAATGTTTCGAGTTCTCACCCTCTAACACCATGTTTTTAAGACTAAGTCTAGAAATATGGAAATTACCATCGTATTCTCAAACTGGGAGACCCGCGGCTGTGGGGTCAGTTCCTACGAGTTACATTGGTTTCGTGGGAGGTGTTGGTGCCACCCACGGGCACGTTCGGGGGCTGTTTCGAGTTTTCAAACACTAACGCCATGTTTTTAAGCCTAAGTCTAGAAATATGCATAATACCATCGTATTCTCATACTGGGAGACCCGCGGCTGCGGGGTCAGTTCCAACGAGTTACATTGGTCCCGTGGGAGGTGTTGGTGCCACCCACGGGGCCGTTCGGGGGCTGTTTTGAGTTTTCACCCTTTAATGCCATGTTTTTAAGACTAAGTCTAGAAATATGCAAATTACTATCGTATTCTCAAACCGGGAGATCCATGGCTACGTGGTTAGTTCCTACGTGTTACATTGATCCCGTGGGAGGTGTTGGTGCCACCCACGAGGACATTCTGGGTTATTTCGAGTTTTCACGCTCTAACGCCATGTTTTTAAGCCCAAGTCTAGAAATATGCAAATTATCATCATTTTATCAAACCTAGAGTCCTGCGGCTCTAGGGTCAGTTCTTACGACTTACATTAGTCCTGTGGGAGGTGTTGGTGCCACCCACGGGGCCGTTCGGGGGCTGTTTCGAGTTTTCACCCTCTAACACCCTGTTTTTAAGCCTTAGTCTAGAAATATGTAAATTACCATCGTATTCTCAAATCGAGAGACCTGCGGCTATGGGGTCAGTTCCTACGAGTTATATTGGTCCTGTGGGAGGTGTTGATGCCACCCACAGGAACGTTCGCGGGCTGTTTTGAGTTTTCACCCTCTAACGCCATGTTTTTAAGCCTAAGTCTAGAAATATGCAAATTACCGTCGTATTCTCAAACCGGGAGTCCCGCATCTACGGGGTCAGTTCCTACGAATTACTTTGGTCCTGTGGGAGGTGTTGATGCCATCCACGGGGCCGTTCGGGAGCTGTGTAGAGTTTTCACCCTCTAACGCCATGTTTTCAAGCCTAAGTCTAGAAATATGGAAATTATCGTCGTATTCTCAAATCGGGAGACCCGCGGCAGCGGGGTCAGCTCCAATGAGTTACATTGGTCCCGGGGGAGTTGTTGGTGCCACCCACGGGATTGTTCGGGGGCTGTTTTGAGGTTTCACCCTCTAACGCCATGTTTTTAAGCCTAAGTCTAGAAATATGCAAACTACCGTCATATTCTCAAATCAGGAGACTCAAGGTTGCGTGGTCAATTTCTAATAGGTTACATTGGACCCGTGGGAGGTGTTGGTTCCATCCACGGGGCCATTCGGGGGCTGTTTTGAGTTTTCACCCACTAACGCCATGTTTTTAAGCCTAAGTCTAGAAATATGAATAATACCATCGTATTCTCATACCGAGAGACCCGCGGCTGCGGGGTCAGTTCCAACTAGTTACATTGGTCCCGTGGGAGGTGTTGGTGCCACCCACGGGGCTGTTTAGAGTTTTCACCCTCTAACGCCATATTTTTAAGACTAAGTCTATAAATATGCAAATTACCGTCGTATTCTCAAACCAGGAGATCCGCGACTGCGTGGTCAGTTTCTACGAGTTACATTGGACCCGTGGGAGGTGTTGGTGCCACCCACGGGGACGTTCGGGGGCTGTTTCGAGTTTTCACCCCCTAACACGGTGTTTTTAAGCCTAAGTTTAGAAATATGCAAATTATCGTTGTATTCTCAAACCGAGAGTCCCGCGGCTGCGTGGTCAGTTCCTACGTGTTACATTGGTCCCATGGGAGGTGTTGGTGCCACCCACGAGAACGTTCGAGGCTGTTTCGAGTTTTCACCCTCTTACGTCATGTTTTTAAGCCCAAATCTAGAAATATGCAAATTACCGTCGTATTCTCAAACCGGGAATCCTGCGGCTGCGGGGTCAGTTCTTATGACTTACATTGGTCCTATGGGAGGTATTGGTACGACCCACGGGACTGTTCGGGGGTTGTTTCGAGTTTTCACCCTCTAATACCATGTTTTTAAGCCTTAGTCTAGAAATATGCAAATTATTATCGAATTCTCAAATCGAGAGACCCGCGACTGCGGGGTCAATTAGTACGAGTTATATTGGACCCGTGGGAGGTGTTGGTGCCACCCACGGGGATGTTCGGGATCTGTTTCGAGTTTTCACCCTCTAACGCCATGTTTTTAAGCCTATGTCTATAAATATGCAAATTACCATCGTATTCTCAAATCGGGAGATCGCCTGCTGCCGGATCAGTTCCAACGACTTACATTGGTCCCGTGGGAGGTGTTAGTGCCGCCCACGGGGCCGTTCGGGGGTTGTTCCGACTTTTCACCCTCTAACGCCATATTTTACTTAAGTATAGAAATATGCAAATTACCATCATATTCTCAAATCAGGAGGCCCGCGGCTGTGACGTCAGTTCCTACGAGTTACAATGGTCCCGTGAGAGGTGTTCGCACCACCCACTGGGCCGCTCGGGGCTGTTTCAAGTTTTCACCCACTAACGCCATGTTTTTAAGCCTAAGTTTAGAAATATGCAAATTACCATCGTATTCTCAAACCGAGAGACCCGCGGCTGTGGGGTCAGTTCCAACGAGTGACATTGGTCCCGTGGGACGTGTTGGTGCCACCCACGGGGACGTTCGGGGGATGATTCGAGTTTTCACCCTCTAACGCCACATTTTTAAGCCTAAGTCTAGAAAATATGTGTCCCGCGGCGGCGTGGTCTGTTCCTACGAGTTACATTGGTCCCGTGGGAGGTGTTGGTGCCACCCACGGGAACATTCGGGCGCTGTTTCGAGTTTTCACCCTCTGACGCCATATTTTTAAGCCTAAGTCTAGAAAATATGTGTCCCGCAGCGGCGTGGTCTGTTCCTACGAGTTACATTGGTCCCGTGGGAGGTGTTAGTGCCACCCACGGAAACATTCGGGCGCTGTTTCGAGTTTTCACCCTCTGACGCCATATTTTTAAGCCTAAGTCTAGAAATATACAAATTACCATCGTATTCTAAAATTGGCAGCCCCACGGATGATGGGTCAGTTCCTACGAGTTACATTGGTCCCGTGGGAGGTGTTGGTGCCACCCACGGGGCCGTTCGGGGGCTGTTTCGAGTTTTCACCCTCTAACGCCATATTTTTAAGCCTAAGTCTAGAAATATGCAAATTATCGTCGTATTCTTAAATCGGGAGACCCGCGGCTGCGGGGTCAGTTCCTACGACTTACAATGGTCCCGTGGGAGGTGTTGGTGCCTCCCACGGGGACGTTCAGGGGCTGTTTCGAGTTTTCACCCTCTAACGCCGTGTTTTTACCCCTAAGTCTAGAAAAATTAAAATTACCGTCGTATTCTCAAACCGGGAAACCCGCGGCTGCGGGGTCAGTTCCTACGAGTTACATTAGTCCCGTGGGAGGTGTCGGTGCCACCCACGGGGTTATTCGGGGGCTGTTTCGAGTTTTCACCCTCTAACGCTATGTTTTTAAGCCCAAGTTTGGAAATATGCAAATTACCATCATATTCTCAAACCGAGAGACCCGCGACTGCGGGGTCAGTTCCTACGAGTTACATTGGTCCCGTGGGAGGTGTTGGTGCCACCCACGAGGACATTCGGGGGCTGTTTCGAGTTTTCACCCTCTAACGCCATGTTTTTAAGCCCAAGTTTAGAAATATGCAAATTACCATCATATTCTCAAATAGGGAGACCCGCAGGTGCGGGGTCGATTCCAACGAGTTACATTTGTCCCGTGGGTGTGTTGGTGCCACCCACGGGGCCGTTCGGGGGTTGTTTTGACTTTTCACCCTCTAACACCATGTTTTGCTTAGGTCTAAAAATATGCAAATTACCGTCGTATTCTCAAATCGGGAGGCCCGTGGCTGCGTGGTCAGTTTCTACAAGTTACATTGGTCCCGTGGGAGGAGTTTGTGCCACCCACGGGGCCGTTCGGGTGTTGTTTCGAGTTTTCACCCACTAACGACATGTTTTTAAGCTTAAGTCTAAAAAAATGCAAATTCCCGTCGTATTCCCAAACCAGGAGACCCGTCGCAGCGGGGTGAGTTCCTACGAGTTACATTTGTCCCGTGGGAGGTGTTGGTGCCACCCACGGGGACGCTCAAGGGATGTTTCGAGTTCTCCCCCTCTAACGCCATGTTTTTAAGCCTAAGTCTACCAAATATGAGTCCCGCGGTGGCGTGGTCAGTTCCTACGAGTTACATTGGTCCCGTGGGAGGTGTTGGTGCCACCCACAGGAACGTTCGGGGGCTATTTCGATTTTTCACCCTCTAACGCCATGTTTTTAAGCCTAAGTCAAAAAATATGCAAATTACCGTCATATTCTCAAATCGGGACCCCCGCGGCAGCGAGGTAAGTTCCTACGAGTTACATTGGTCCCGTGGGAGGTGTTGGTTCCACCCACGGGTCCGTTCGGAGGATATTTCGAGTTTTCACGCTCTAACGCCATGTTTTTAAGACCAAGTCTAGAAATATGCAAATTACCGTCGTATTCTCAAATCGGGAGTCCCGCTGCTACGGGGTCAGTTACTAAGAGTTACATTTGTCCCGTCGAAGGTGTTGGTGCCACCCACGGGCCGTTCGGGGGTTGTTTGTAGTTTTCACCCTCTAACGCCATGTTTTTAAGCCAAAGTCTATAAAAATACAAATTACCATCGTATTCTCGGACCGGGAGACCCGCGGCTGCGGGGTCAGTTCCTAAGAGTTACATTTGTCCCGTGGGAGGTATTGGTGCCACCCACGGGGACGTTCAGGGGCTGTTTCGAGTTTTCACCCTCTAACGCCATGTTTTTAAGCCCAAGTTTAGAAATATGTGAATTACCATCATATTCTCAAATTGGGAGACCCGCGACTGCGGGGTCAGTTCCAACGAGTTACATTGGTCCCGTGGGAGGTGTGGGTGCCACCCACGGGGCCGTTTTGGGGTTGTTTCGACTTTTCTCCCTCTAACACCAGGTTTTTCAGCCTAAGTGTAGAAATATACAAATTACCGTCATATTCTCAAACCGGGAGACCTGCGGCTGTGTGGTCAATCCCTATGAGTTACATTGGTCTAGTGGGAGGTGTTGGTGCCACCCACGGGGATGTTTGGGCGTTGTTTCGACTTTTCACCCTCTAATGTCAGGTTTTTAAGCCTAAGTCTATAAATATGCAAATTACCGTCGTATTCTCAAATCGGGAGACCCGTGGCAACTGGGTCAGTTCCTACTAGTTACATTTTTCCCGTGGGAGGTGTAGGTGCCAGCCACGGGAACGTTCGAGGGATGTTTCGAGTTGGTCCTGTGGGAGGTGTTGGTGCCACCCACGGGGACGTTCGGGGGGTGTTTCGAGTTTTCACCCGCTAACGCCATATTTTTAAGCCTATGTCTAAAAATATGGAAATTACCGTCGTATTCTCAAACCGGGAGACCCGCGGCTGCGGGGTCAGTTCCTACGAGTTACATTGGTACCGTGGGAGGTGTTGGTGCCACCCACGGGGCCGTTCGGGTTTTTTTTTCAAGTTTTCACCCTATAATGCCATGATTTCATTAAGTCTAGAAATATGCAAATTACCATCGTATTCTCAAACCTGGAGACCAACGGATGCGTGGTCAGTTTCTACGAGTTACATTGGTTCCGTGGGAGGTGTTGGTGCCACGCACGGGACTTTCGGGGGCTATTTCTCTAACGCCATGTTTTTAAGCCTAAGTCTAGAAATATGAAAATTGCCATCGTATTCTCAAACTGGGAGACCCGCGGCTGCATGCTCAGTTCCTACGAGTTACATTGGTTCCGTGGGAGGTGTGGGTGCCACCCACGGGGGCGTCCGGGGGCTGTTTCGAGTTTTCACCCTCTAATGCCATGTTTTTAAGACTAAGTCTAGAAATATACAAATTACCATTGTATTCTCAAACCGGGAGACCTGCGGCTGTGTGGTCAGTTCCTATGAGTTACATTGGTCTAATGGGAGGTGTTGGTGCCACCCACGAGGACGTTTGGGGGTTGTTTATACTTTTCACCGTCTAACGCCAGGTTTTTAAGCCTAAGTCTAGAAATATGCAAATTACTGTCGAATTCTCAAATCGGGAGACCCGTGGCAGCTGGGTCAGTTCCTACGAGTTACATTTGAGGGATGTTTCGAGTTCTCACCCTCTAACACCATGTTTTTAAGACTAAGTCTTGAAATATGGAAATTCCCATCGTATTCTCAAACTGGGTGACCCGCGGCTGTGGGGTCAGTTCCTACGAGTTACATTGGTTCCGTGGGAGGTGTTGGTGCCACCCACGGGCACGTTCGGGGGCTGTTTCGAGTTTTCAAACACTAACGCCATGTTTTTAAGCCTAAGTCTAGAAATATACATAATACCGTCGTATTCTCATACCGGGAGACCCGCGGTTGCGGGTTCAGTTCCAACGAGTTACATTGGTCCCGTGGGACGTGTTGGTGCCACCCACGGGGCCGTTCGGGGGCTGTTTTGAGTTTTCACCCTCTAACGCCATATTTTTAAGACTAAGTCTATAAATATGCAAATTGCCGTCGTATTCTCAAACCAGGAGATCCGCGACTGCGTGGTCAGTTTCTACGAGTTACATTGGACCCGTGGGAGGTGTTGGTGCCACCCACGAGGACATTCGGGGTTATTTCGAGTTTTCACGCTCTAACGCCATATATTTAAGCCCAAGTCTAGAAATATGCAAATTACCGTCATTTTATCAAACCGAGAGTCCTGCGGCTGTTGGGTCAGTTCTTACGACTTACATTAGTCCTGTGAGAGGTGTTGGTGCCACCCACGGGGCCGTTCGGGGGTTGTTTCGAGTTTTCACCCTCTAACACCTTGTTTTTAAGCCTTAGTCTAGAAATATGCAAATTACCATCGTATTCTCAAATCGAGAGACCTGCGGCTATGGGGTCAGTTCCTACGAGTTATATTGGTCCCGTGGGAGGTGTTGGTGCCACCCACGGGGACGTTCGGGGGGTGTTTCGAGTTTTCTCCCTCTAACGCCATGTTTTTAAGACCATGTCAAAAAATATGCAAATTACCATCATTTTCTCAAACCAAGAGACTCGCGGCTGCGGGGTCAGTTCCAACGAGTTACATTGGTCCCGTGGGAGGTCTTAGTGCCTCCCCCGAGGCCGTTCGGTGGTTGTTTCGACTTTTCACCCTCTAATGACATGTTTTGCTTAAGTCTAGAAATATGCAAATTACCACCGTATTCTCAAACCGGGAGACCCACGGCTATGAGGTCAGTTCCAACGAGTTACATTGGTCCCGTGGGAGGTGTTGGCGCCACCCACTGGGTCGTTCGGGGGCTGTTTCGAGTTTTCACCCACTAACGCCATGTTTTTTAGCCTATGTCTAGAAATATGGAAATTACCGTCGTATTCTCAAACCGGGAGACCCGCAGCTGCGGGGTCAGTTCCTACGAGTTACATTGGTCCCGTGGGAGGTGTTGGTGCCACCCACGGGGACGTTCGGGGGATGATTTGTGTTTTCACCCTCTAACGCCACATTTTTAAGCCTAAGTCTAGAAAATATGTGTCCCGAGGCGGTGTGGTCTGATCCTACGAGTTACATTGGTCCCGTGGGAGGTGTTGGTGCCACCCACAGGAACGTTCGGGGGCTGTTTTGAGTTTTCACCCTCTGACGCCATGGTTTTAAGCCTAAGTCTAAAAATATGCAAATTACCATAGTATTCTCAAACCGAGAGCCCCGCGGGTACGGGGTCAGTTCCTACGAGTTACATTGATCCCGTGGGAGGTGTTGGCGCCACCCACTGGGTCGTTCGGGGGCTGTTTCGAGTTTTCACCCACTAACGCCATGTTTTTAAGCCTATGTCTAGAAATATGGAAATTACTGTCGTATTCTCAAACCGGGAGACCCGCAGCTGCGCGGTCAGTTCCTATGAGTTACATTGGTCCCGTGGGAGGTGTTGGTGCCACCCACGGGGACGTTCGGGGGATGATTTGTGTTTTCACCCTCTAACGCCACATTTTTAAGCCTAAGTCTAGAAAATATGTGTCCCGAGGCGGTGTGGTCTGTTCCTACGAGTTACATTGGTCCCGTGGGAGGTGTTGGTGCCACCCACAGGAACGTTCGGGGGCTGTTTTGAGTTTTCACCCTCTGACGCCATGGTTTTAAGCCTAAGTCTAAAAATATGCAAATTACCATAGTATTCTCAAACCGAGAGCCCCGCGGGTACGGGGTCAGTTCTTACGAGTTACATTGATCCCGTGGGAGGTGTTGGTGCCACCCACTGGGCTGTTCGGGGTCTGTTTAGAGTTTTCACCCTCTAACGCCATGTTTTTAAGCCCAAGTTTAGAAATATGTGAATTACCATCATATTCTCAAATTGGGAGACCCGCGACTGCGGGGTCAGTTCCAACGAGTTACATTGGTCCCGTGGGAGGTGTGGGTGCCACCCACGGGGCCGTTTTGGGGTTGTTTCGACTTTTCTCCCTCTAACACCAGGTTTTTCAGCCTAAGTGTAGAAATATACAAATTACCGTCATATTCTCAAACCGGGAGACCTGCGGCTGTGTGGTCAATCCCTATGAGTTACATTGGTCTAGTGGGAGGTGTTGGTGCCACCCACGGGGATGTTTGGGCGTTGTTTCGACTTTTCACCCTCTAATGTCAGGTTTTTAAGCCTAAGTCTATAAATATGCAAATTACCGTCGTATTCTCAAATCGGGAGACCCGTGGCAACTGGGTCAGTTCCTACTAGTTACATTTTTCCCGTGGGAGGTGTAGGTGCCAGCCACGGGAACGTTCGAGGGATGTTTCGAGTTGGTCCTGTGGGAGGTGTTGGTGCCACCCACGGGGACGTTCGGGGGGTGTTTCGAGTTTTCACCCGCTAACGCCATATTTTTAAGCCTATGTCTAAAAATATGGAAATTACCGTCGTATTCTCAAACCGGGAGACCCGCGGCTGCGGGGTCAGTTCCTACGAGTTACATTGGTACCGTGGGAGGTGTTGGTGCCACCCACGGGGCCATTCGGGTTTTTTTTTCAAGTTTTCACCCTATAATGCCATGATTTCATTAAGTCTAGAAATATGCAAATTACCATCGTATTCTCAAACCTGGAGACCAACGGATGCGTGGTCAGTTTCTACGAGTTACATTGGTTCCGTGGGAGGTGTTGGTGCCACGCACGGGACTTTCGGGGGCTATTTCTCTAACGCCATGTTTTTAAGCCTAAGTCTAGAAATATGAAAATTGCCATCGTATTCTCAAACTGGGAGACCCGCGGCTGCATGCTCAGTTCCTACGAGTTACATTGGTTCCGTGGGAGGTGTGGGTGCCACCCACGGGGGCGTCCGGGGGCTGTTTCGAGTTTTCACCCTCTAATGCCATGTTTTTAAGACTAAGTCTAGAAATATACAAATTACCATTGTATTCTCAAACCGGGAGACCTGCGGCTGTGTGGTCAGTTCCTATGAGTTACATTGGTCTAATGGGAGGTGTTGGTGCCACCCACGAGGACGTTTGGGGGTTGTTTATACTTTTCACCGTCTAACGCCAGGTTTTTAAGCCTAAGTCTAGAAATATGCAAATTACTGTCGAATTCTCAAATCGGGAGACCCGTGGCAGCTGGGTCAGTTCCTACGAGTTACATTTGAGGGATGTTTCGAGTTCTCACCCTCTAACACCATGTTTTTAAGACTAAGTCTTGAAATATGGAAATTCCCATCGTATTCTCAAACTGGGTGACCCGCGGCTGTGGGGTCAGTTCCTACGAGTTACATTGGTTCCGTGGGAGGTGTTGGTGCCACCCACGGGCACGTTCGGGGGCTGTTTCGAGTTTTCAAACACTAACGCCATGTTTTTAAGCCTAAGTCTAGAAATATACATAATACCGTCGTATTCTCATACCGGGAGACCCGCGGTTGCGGGTTCAGTTCCAACGAGTTACATTGGTCCCGTGGGACGTGTTGGTGCCACCCACGGGGCCGTTCGGGGGCTGTTTTGAGTTTTCACCCTCTAACGCCATATTTTTAAGACTAAGTCTATAAATATGCAAATTGCCGTCATATTCTCAAACCAGGAGATCCGCGACTGCGTGGTCAGTTTCTACGAGTTACATTGGACCCGTGGGAGGTGTTGGTGCCACCCACGAGGACATTCGGGGTTATTTCGAGTTTTCACGCTCTAACGCCATATATTTAAGCCCAAGTCTAGAAATATGCAAATTACCGTCATTTTATCAAACCGAGAGTCCTGCGGCTGTTGGGTCAGTTCTTACGACTTACATTAGTCCTGTGAGAGGTGTTGGTGCCACCCACGGGGCCGTTCGGGGGTTGTTTCGAGTTTTCACCCTCTAACACCTTGTTTTTAAGCCTTAGTCTAGAAATATGCAAATTACCATCGTATTCTCAAATCGAGAGACCTGCGGCTATGGGGTCAGTTCCTACGAGTTATATTGGTCCCGTGGGAGGTGTTGGTGCCACCCACGGGGACGTTCGGGGGGTGTTTCGAGTTTTCTCCCTCTAACGCCATGTTTTTAAGACCATGTCAAAAAATATGCAAATTACCATCATTTTCTCAAACCAAGAGACTCGCGGCTGCGGGGTCAGTTCCAACGAGTTACATTGGTCCCGTGGGAGGTCTTAGTGCCTCCCCCGAGGCCGTTCGGTGGTTGTTTCGACTTTTCACCCTCTAATGACATGTTTTGCTTAAGTCTAGAAATATGCAAATTACCACCGTATTCTCAAACCGGGAGACCCACGGCTATGAGGTCAGTTCCAACGAGTTACATTGGTCCCGTGGGAGGTGTTGGCGCCACCCACTGGGTCGTTCGGGGGCTGTTTCGAGTTTTCACCCACTAACGCCATGTTTTTTAGCCTATGTCTAGAAATATGGAAATTACCGTCGTATTCTCAAACCGGGAGACCCGCAGCTGCGGGGTCAGTTCCTACGAGTTACATTGGTCCCGTGGGAGGTGTTGGTGCCACCCACGGGGACGTTCGGGGGATGATTTGTGTTTTCACCCTCTAACGCCACATTTTTAAGCCTAAGTCTAGAAAATATGTGTCCCGAGGCGGTGTGGTCTGATCCTACGAGTTACATTGGTCCCGTGGGAGGTGTTGGTGCCACCCACAGGAACGTTCGGGGGCTGTTTTGAGTTTTCACCCTCTGACGCCATGGTTTTAAGCCTAAGTCTAAAAATATGCAAATTACCATAGTATTCTCAAACCGAGAGCCCCGCGGGTACGGGGTCAGTTCCTACGAGTTACATTGATCCCGTGGGAGGTGTTGGCGCCACCCACTGGGTCGTTCGGGGGCTGTTTCGAGTTTTCACCCACTAACGCCATGTTTTTAAGCCTATGTCTAGAAATATGGAAATTACTGTCGTATTCTCAAACCGGGAGACCCGCAGCTGCGCGGTCAGTTCCTATGAGTTACATTGGTCCCGTGGGAGGTGTTGGTGCCACCCACGGGGACGTTCGGGGGATGATTTGTGTTTTCACCCTCTAACGCCACATTTTTAAGCCTAAGTCTAGAAAATATGTGTCCCGAGGCGGTGTGGTCTGTTCCTACGAGTTACATTGGTCCCGTGGGAGGTGTTGGTGCCACCCACAGGAACGTTCGGGGGCTGTTTTGAGTTTTCACCCTCTGACGCCATGGTTTTAAGCCTAAGTCTAAAAATATGCAAATTACCATAGTATTCTCAAACCGAGAGCCCCGCGGGTACGGGGTCAGTTCTTACGAGTTACATTGATCCCGTGGGAGGTGTTGGTGCCACCCACTGGGCTGTTCGGGGTCTGTTTAGAGTTTTCACCCTCTAACGCCATGTTTTTAAGCCCAAGTTTAGAAATATGTGAATTACCATCATATTCTCAAATTGGGAGACCCGCGACTGCGGGGTCAGTTCCAACGAGTTACATTGGTCCCGTGGGAGGTGTGGGTGCCACCCACGGGGCCGTTTTGGGGTTGTTTCGACTTTTCTCCCTCTAACACCAGGTTTTTCAGCCTAAGTGTAGAAATATACAAATTACCGTCATATTCTCAAACCGGGAGACCTGCGGCTGTGTGGTCAATCCCTATGAGTTACATTGGTCTAGTGGGAGGTGTTGGTGCCACCCACGGGGATGTTTGGGCGTTGTTTCGACTTTTCACCCTCTAATGTCAGGTTTTTAAGCCTAAGTCTATAAATATGCAAATTACCGTCGTATTCTCAAATCGGGAGACCCGTGGCAACTGGGTCAGTTCCTACTAGTTACATTTTTCCCGTGGGAGGTGTAGGTGCCAGCCACGGGAACGTTCGAGGGATGTTTCGAGTTGGTCCTGTGGGAGGTGTTGGTGCCACCCACGGGGACGTTCGGGGGGTGTTTCGAGTTTTCACCCGCTAACGCCATATTTTTAAGCCTATGTCTAAAAATATGGAAATTACCGTCGTATTCTCAAACCGGGAGACCCGCGGCTGCGGGGTCAGTTCCTACGAGTTACATTGGTACCGTGGGAGGTGTTGGTGCCACCCACGGGGCCATTCGGGTTTTTTTTTCAAGTTTTCACCCTATAATGCCATGATTTCATTAAGTCTAGAAATATGCAAATTACCATCGTATTCTCAAACCTGGAGACCAACGGATGCGTGGTCAGTTTCTACGAGTTACATTGGTTCCGTGGGAGGTGTTGGTGCCACGCACGGGACTTTCGGGGGCTATTTCTCTAACGCCATGTTTTTAAGCCTAAGTCTAGAAATATGAAAATTGCCATCGTATTCTCAAACTGGGAGACCCGCGGCTGCATGCTCAGTTCCTACGAGTTACATTGGTTCCGTGGGAGGTGTGGGTGCCACCCACGGGGGCGTCCGGGGGCTGTTTCGAGTTTTCACCCTCTAATGCCATGTTTTTAAGACTAAGTCTAGAAATATACAAATTACCATTGTATTCTCAAACCGGGAGACCTGCGGCTGTGTGGTCAGTTCCTATGAGTTACATTGGTCTAATGGGAGGTGTTGGTGCCACCCACGAGGACGTTTGGGGGTTGTTTATACTTTTCACCGTCTAACGCCAGGTTTTTAAGCCTAAGTCTAGAAATATGCAAATTACTGTCGAATTCTCAAATCGGGAGACCCGTGGCAGCTGGGTCAGTTCCTACGAGTTACATTTGAGGGATGTTTCGAGTTCTCACCCTCTAACACCATGTTTTTAAGACTAAGTCTTGAAATATGGAAATTCCCATCGTATTCTCAAACTGGGTGACCCGCGGCTGTGGGGTCAGTTCCTACGAGTTACATTGGTTCCGTGGGAGGTGTTGGTGCCACCCACGGGCACGTTCGGGGGCTGTTTCGAGTTTTCAAACACTAACGCCATGTTTTTAAGCCTAAGTCTAGAAATATACATAATACCGTCGTATTCTCATACCGGGAGACCCGCGGTTGCGGGTTCAGTTCCAACGAGTTACATTGGTCCCGTGGGACGTGTTGGTGCCACCCACGGGGCCGTTCGGGGGCTGTTTTGAGTTTTCACCCTCTAACGCCATATTTTTAAGACTAAGTCTATAAATATGCAAATTGCCGTCGTATTCTCAAACCAGGAGATCCGCGACTGCGTGGTCAGTTTCTACGAGTTACATTGGACCCGTGGGAGGTGTTGGTGCCACCCACGAGGACATTCGGGGTTATTTCGAGTTTTCACGCTCTAACGCCATATATTTAAGCCCAAGTCTAGAAATATGCAAATTACCGTCATTTTATCAAACCGAGAGTCCTGCGGCTGTTGGGTCAGTTCTTACGACTTACATTAGTCCTGTGAGAGGTGTTGGTGCCACCCACGGGGCCGTTCGGGGGTTGTTTCGAGTTTTCACCCTCTAACACCTTGTTTTTAAGCCTTAGTCTAGAAATATGCAAATTACCATCGTATTCTCAAATCGAGAGACCTGCGGCTATGGGGTCAGTTCCTACGAGTTATATTGGTCCCGTGGGAGGTGTTGGTGCCACCCACGGGGACGTTCGGGGGGTGTTTCGAGTTTTCTCCCTCTAACGCCATGTTTTTAAGACCATGTCAAAAAATATGCAAATTACCATCATTTTCTCAAACCAAGAGACTCGCGGCTGCGGGGTCAGTTCCAACGAGTTACATTGGTCCCGTGGGAGGTCTTAGTGCCTCCCCCGAGGCCGTTCGGTGGTTGTTTCGACTTTTCACCCTCTAATGACATGTTTTGCTTAAGTCTAGAAATATGCAAATTACCACCGTATTCTCAAACCGGGAGACCCACGGCTATGAGGTCAGTTCCAACGAGTTACATTGGTCCCGTGGGAGGTGTTGGCGCCACCCACTGGGTCGTTCGGGGGCTGTTTCGAGTTTTCACCCACTAACGCCATGTTTTTTAGCCTATGTCTAGAAATATGGAAATTACCGTCGTATTCTCAAACCGGGAGACCCGCAGCTGCGGGGTCAGTTCCTACGAGTTACATTGGTCCCGTGGGAGGTGTTGGTGCCACCCACGGGGACGTTCGGGGGATGATTTGTGTTTTCACCCTCTAACGCCACATTTTTAAGCCTAAGTCTAGAAAATATGTGTCCCGAGGCGGTGTGGTCTGATCCTACGAGTTACATTGGTCCCGTGGGAGGTGTTGGTGCCACCCACAGGAACGTTCGGGGGCTGTTTTGAGTTTTCACCCTCTGACGCCATGGTTTTAAGCCTAAGTCTAAAAATATGCAAATTACCATAGTATTCTCAAACCGAGAGCCCCGCGGGTACGGGGTCAGTTCCTACGAGTTACATTGATCCCGTGGGAGGTGTTGGCGCCACCCACTGGGTCGTTCGGGGGCTGTTTCGAGTTTTCACCCACTAACGCCATGTTTTTAAGCCTATGTCTAGAAATATGGAAATTACTGTCGTATTCTCAAACCGGGAGACCCGCAGCTGCGCGGTCAGTTCCTATGAGTTACATTGGTCCCGTGGGAGGTGTTGGTGCCACCCACGGGGACGTTCGGGGGATGATTTGTGTTTTCACCCTCTAACGCCACATTTTTAAGCCTAAGTCTAGAAAATATGTGTCCCGAGGCGGTGTGGTCTGTTCCTACGAGTTACATTGGTCCCGTGGGAGGTGTTGGTGCCACCCACAGGAACGTTCGGGGGCTGTTTTGAGTTTTCACCCTCTGACGCCATGGTTTTAAGCCTAAGTCTAAAAATATGCAAATTACCATAGTATTCTCAAACCGAGAGCCCCGCGGGTACGGGGTCAGTTCTTACGAGTTACATTGATCCCGTGGGAGGTGTTGGTGCCACCCACTGGGCTGTTCGGGGTCTGTTTAGAGTTTTCACCCTCTAACGCCATGTTTTTAAGCCTAAATCTAGAAATATGCAAATTACGGTCGTATTCTTAAATCGGGAGACCCGCGGCTGCGAGGTCAGTTTCTATGAGTTACATTGGTCCCGTGGGAGGTGTTGGTGCCACCCACGGGGACGTTCAGGGGCTATTTTGAGTTTTCACCCTCTAACGCCATGTTTTAACGCCTAAGTCTAGAAAAATGCAAATTACCGTCGTATTCTCAAACCGGGAGACCCGCGGCTGCGGGGTCAGTTCCTACGAGTTACATTGTCCCGTGGGAGTTGTTAGTGCCACCCACGGCGACGTTCGGGAGCTGTTTCAAGTTTTCACCCTCTAACGCCATGTTTTTAAGCCCAAGTTTAGAAATAGGCAAATTACCGTCATATTCTCAAACCGGGAGACCCGCGGTTGTGGGGTCGGTTCCAACGAGTTACATTGGTCCCGTGGGAGGTGTTGGTGCCACCCACGGTGCCGTTCGGGGGTTGTTTCGACTTTTCACCCTCTAACACCATGTTTTTCTTAGGTCTAGAAATATGCAAATTATCGTCGTATTCTTAAACCGGGAGATCCGCGGCTACGTGGTCAGTTTCTACGAGTTATATTTGTCCCGTGGGAGGAGTTGGTGCCACCCACGGGGCCGTTCGGTGGTTGTTTCGAGTTTTCACCCTCTAACGCCATGTTTTTAAGCCTAAGTCTATAAATATGCAAATTACCGTCGTTTTCCCAAACCCGTGGCAGCGGGGTCAGTTCCTACGAGTTACATTTGTCCCGTGGGACGTGTTGGTGTCACCCACGGAAACGTTTGGGGGATGTTTCGAGTTCTCACCCTCTAACGCCATGTTTTTAAGCCTAAGTCTCCAAAATATGAGTCCCGCGGCGGCGTGGTCAGTTCCTATGAGTTACATTGGTCCAGTGGGAGTTACAAAAATTGCAAAAATTGTTTACAAATATTTTCCTCACATTTGAACTAAGTTTTTGTCCTATCAATTTTCTACTTAAAAAGTAAACTTAAGGAAATTAAAAGAACCTTAAATGCTTACCAATCCTCTTATAACCTGAATGGATTAATATATCCGATATGTAGATTTTTATTGCATTGTTTTGTCTTCAATGATATTTACAACTCAAAAAACACTAAAAATACACTTCGATATTTATTTCGGGACCAAACCAGGAATGTAAAGCAATGTCCTTACAAATATTCCCATTTGGCTCCAGGATAAAACAAAATAAAAAATATTCAATAAAAATTACTACGTAAAGAACCTACACTCGTTCCCAATCCCCGCGACATAGACTCAATACTTTATACGACTTTACATTCAAAGCTATCATCAACATTTCGAGCCCTATAAGTCCCACCAACTTAAATATATACCTCGTGACATACAAAGGTTACAACAGAGTAATAAATAAAATGAAAATTCTTAAATATGCAATGCATGTACTAAACTACTCTCCCTTAACAAGTACTCCCTTTGAATCCAAAATTTCTCCCCTTTTTTGTTTTGAATAGTTAAAGAAAAGAAACTGGAACCATATATTCACAAATTCATCAAATCTAAGCATGTAAATAATATTATGTGAAGGCATGTTCCAAAATGCAATAAGTGACATGTAAACTATGGAAATACGAACAATCATAAGCACATATCAATTAAGTTCAAAAAAATCCATATCTCAACATTATTGACATACACATCATCTAAAATTGCAAGTATCAACATATATCATTATCACACATCAAAATTCCACAACAAAGATATGAGAATGCTAAAACGTGAATGTACAAATATCATACCATAATGACATAAATATAATGTATCATCATAGTATGTTAACAAAACTACAATATCCAAGGGTACACGAGAATAAATAAGTATATCACTAAATTAAACTCTCTCTCTCTCTCTCTCTCTCTCTCTCTCTCTCTCTCTCTCTATATATATATATATATATATATATATATATATATATATATATATATATATATATATATATATGTATATATATATGTATGTATATATATATGTATGTGTGTGAGTGTGTGTGCATGTGTGTGTGTAAAGGGGAAGCAATGCATAAAATAAAACTATATAATAAAATTAAAATTAATAAAACAGAAATTGCCATAACTAAAAGTAAACTTACAAAGATTAATGATTAATACAACCGGTTGAACGGGATGAACTTGAAAGCATAATGTTTAATACAAGATACAACTGAAAAAACTGAGAGAATAATATATATATATATATATATATATATATATATATACTAGCGTATGCCCGTGCCTAAAGGCACGAAGAAAATTTTCCAATGTACGTAATCGCGAAACGGGTGTGATTTTCCAAAGTAAATAATCGCAAAACGGCAAAACTTTTCATGGTGTGTAATTATAAAATGGCAAAAATTTCGTTCCCCAACAAAACGGTGTGCTTTAAAAAAGCAATAGTCATAATCTCTTCTGTTTATAGAACTATCCACCATGCTTAACAAATAACAAATAGTTCAACAATATTCAAAAGTATACGTCGTTGATAGGACATACGTCACATTTAGTTCACAACAAATAAACAATTTTTTAGAGTCTATGATGTTGCCACATAATGAATCTAAGCTATAAGAAAAATTAAAATTAAGCTCGCTTGTTGACCCGCATCTAAGATAAACAGTGAAACTAATTAGATTTGTTTAGTCCTCTTAGTCTACTGTGAACAAATTATTTCCACCTACATTTTTTCAAAGGAGTTACAAAAGACTACAAAACCACCAAAAGAACAGGCATATTCCTTGCAAACTGTCCAGAAATGCAATAAACAGAGCTTGTGTGAAAATGCAGTAAATAAATTTATAACTTTCATGCAAACATTTAATCAAACGTGAAGCAAACATTTACAAAACAAACAATAAAATGCAAAAAAGAAAAATTAAAAATCCAGCGATAGATTTGAAAATGCTAGTTAGATTATGCCAAAAAATGCATGTCCTTTAGCCATGAATCCAACAGCTTCCCAATGGAATACACAAATGTCAAGCGCTTCTTTTGCTGCTTCATATGCATCCCACACTACTCACTTGCTTCACCATTGTGGGGCTCATTGGTCAGAGGTGAATTGGATGGTCCACTGTAATTTTTTTCATAGCCATATGCCTCTGAATCTGATTGTAGCAATAATATCGAATAGAAAAAAGATTGCAAACTATCATATAACACAAACTATCATATAACACAAACAATTGTAAATATGATTTGTTTATAAAATGAACCACCCTATTTAAGAAATAAAAGGTTGTTCTGAACGCATCTGAAAAGAAAGAGTTCTAATCAGTACTTCTAAAAATAGAGCACCGAGAAAATATAATACATTTATGGTGACACGGAGTCAACAACTTATTGGCCAAGCTTGTTCATGTATTTGTATGTGTTTTTTTAGTAAAACCATCACACTAATTGAATCTTAAATTGCATAACTCTTTATTTTCAATACTAATTATAGGACCGGAATAGCCAAAAACAAATAATATAGTAATATATCATAAACATTGAACTTAAATGAGGATATGAGGGTCTATAATACAAATATGAAGGAAATATATACAGGGGTGAAATTGCATATACTAATGTGATAAGGAATAATTGCATAAGAATTAACGAATAATTAACATTAAAAAATGTCGTCTCATATGTATACTTGCAAAGCATGGATCTGTTTTAACCACATTCACATAAACTCCATTGGGATCTGTTTTAACCAACAAAATATGCACTGCTATAATGCCCATAACATTGTATACCTACCCTTCCTATGCATAAAATATTGCTTTACCTGGCACATATATATGTCCCAATTTGGAAGCTTATGCAAAGAAATAGAACCCAAATCAATATGAAGCAAGCTACCTTCTTGAATATTGAATTAAAAAAAATAAAATAAAAAAGATCAAAAGTCACTTGCTTGGCTTTGCTTGCTGCTGTGAATTGCTGACTCGAGAGAGAGACCCAAGAGAGATGAGGGGCACTGCTGGAAGTCACGGAGGAGGAAGGGAGTTGCTGCGATGGCACTGGTTTGGGGAGAAGAAGGCCTACCAACAGAAGCAGTAAAAATGTTCTAATTCAATCGTTTAATATAGCGCATCCCAATTAGTAAAAACAATATATATTCTATATACAAATGTAGATGAAGCTATGACTTTCAAAATTGTTAAAATGAAATCCTGTGAAAAGTTACCTTCTCTACAATGCCTATCTCCATAATAAAACACAAATTAATCCAGAAACAAAAAAAAACTTGATTAATACATGAGAGAAATCAGATAATGAGTAGGAAATGGATGTACACTAACCAATAAATAAAGCCGTATAAGAAAATAATATATTCCTTAAATAAAACGAATCACGTAAGAAAAAAATACTTTCACCCAACCGATAACATCTTGGGGTGTAAACCCATAGTTCACATGTAAATCACCTAAATTTAAATCTACTGAATCCATGTGCATAAACCTCATAATAGTACGAAGTATTTACAATGCTAGCCAAATGAGAACCACTGATATCGTAATAGAGTATTTATACAACTAAAAGTTCTAGAGTATATAATATGTACTACATAATATGTATAATATGTATTGCCCTCAAGTAAAATATGTACTGCCCTTAAGGAGAAATGGTTCTCGAGTATCGTGGTGAACAGGTTAGGGGCAGTGTTGCCGATCTGAGAGAGGCACGCTACCACTACAGATAAAGAGAATTTTACACACTTAATCAATCATTCATGTATGCCCAACTGTTATGCAAGGATCATGAGTTTACATGATGTTGAGAGTCGGATCGTTCGACTGTTGGTGCCTTCCAGTTAACACATAGACGGGAGACGCAGGGGCAGTTGTGGCAGGTTAGAGAAGATGTTCCTCCACATCAACTCCTTCAATCTCTTTAAGTTTCGCTTCACATTCATCTCCGTCAAACTCAGCTGCTGCACCGATGGGTGTTTAATGAGGTTGGTTAGATTAAAACTCACATTCAAACATGAAAAAGAGAAGAAAAAAAACATCAAGACAGGGAGAGGGACATATCAAACCTTATACCTATTGTACGGATGCACCAACATCGTCAACCTTTATAAACAAAGAAGACTGATCTGAGATTCTGAGTTTCATCAATACAAACTCCAAATAGAGGGTAATGAAGCAAAATTCATAAAAAAGAAAATACAAAAAAAGGAGAATTATACCTCAAATGATTTCCAAGAGTTATATGAAAACAAAGAACCCGAATCATTTAGAAACCCAATATTATACAATGTGGGACTATTATTGATACGAAGAATCAAAACTTTCTCATCAAAATATGATAAAAAAGTAGTAGCATGGTTGACTCGTGTGTAGATCTTCAAATTGCACATATGGAGAAAAGTAAATTTCCCATTGAATTTCCATTGAATATATATAGCATAACACCAAAAACACACAGCAACACACACAACAACCAACGATTAATATTTAACTTTTGAAATCTTCAAATGGCTTAAAAGAAAGGGTAAAAACATGTAAAAATATAAATATCATGTCATGTGTACCTGTATCATCCCCGAGTGTATTAAATATAAGCCATCGGAAAACTGCGCATCTAGCCCCGAATATCAACTGCCACGAATAGGTATGTCAGTGAGCAGAATCGAATATATCTATAATGTGTTTAAAAAATAAAACATCTGTTTAATACCTAAAAATATTTTTTTCCCCCGAGTGTATTAAATATAATCCATCCAAAAATTGCACAAGGCAATTGCACTATTCAAAGATTAACGGGATATGGTCAACATAAAATGACAATCCGCACTGGGAATGCTCTCAAACCTAGGAAAACTTAAAAAACTCATGATTCCATCCTAGTAAGGAATTGCGTATTCTCTTCAAGCAGCAATGACAGTCATGTTTGGCTCCTCATTTGTCTTCTCTTCATGCGACGATGGTGTGTTTGACTCTTCATTTATTTTATAATCAGTTTATTTTATTCAGTCAATCTACAATGTGAAAAATATAATAGAAGTTAGGATCAGAGGAGTTTCCCACCAGTTGTTGACACTATCATCTGCTATCTGTCATACCAAAAGCGGATTTAGTAATAGATATGTAATGCCTATATTGTAATTCAGGAAAAAAAATTTACACGTAGTAATTTACAGGACCCTGCAGTTGAAAAATAAATATGAAACACGCATATACCAATTGAATATTAAAAATCCATGGCTTATCAAATATGAATAAGTTATAGTTAATAAAAATCCATAAGCATGCACCAGTTGCAAATATTATATAGTGGATAAAATATCCTTTAATAAGAAATTTACCTGAGTGACAAATAATGGTATTTCATTGACCTTAACTATGTGAATAGGTCGAATTATTGTACTACGTCCTCATCCCAGTTAATTTGGAGTATAGTCCTACGAAAATCTTTGAGAGTTAGGCATTTTGTCAACCCTCAGGACTATATTTTGAACGAACTATTTTCTTCAAAGCTAACTATTTTCATGATATGCATCTTTAAGGGGTCATTGGAAATATCATTATCAAAAACTACTGTCAAGTTATATCAACTAAATATCATTAATTTACCTTGTAAATTTCAAAATTTGTTCATTTGCGCATAATTATATGTAGCCCTACAAAAATACAATATACCAAGGTTTCTCTATAACCAAAAACATCTACGAATAGATGAACTCAAGGTTTGTCTATAACCAAAGAATATCAAGAATTAGTGTGTAGATATTAGTGAAGTTAGTAGGCAATGAAACCCCCCAAATGAAACCCCCCGTGTCTAATGAAACCCCACATGTTATAAAATGAGAACCACAACTCTAAATAACAACACTACAAACTTGGTAACCACTCATGTCTAATCACCGTGAAGCCCCCCATGTCTAATGATATCCATATAAGTATTGATAAAAGATAAATAGGTTTAAAATAACAAAAACCTGAAGTGGTTTTGGTAATCCAAAAAATTCATTCTGACATCGATCAAAACTCAAACAGGAAATAACTTGCCTATTACTTTGATTGTGGATGAAACAAAATATATAGATCAAAACCAATGTTTTTCTTAGCTTTCAATACTACAAACACTAAATGTCATACCATAAAAATGGACAGTTGATATTAGAATCGAGATAGATAAAGCATTGAATTCATTATAGTTGTGATGGTATTGGCGCTAAACATATGTAATTTTAAAGTAATCGATTAATAAAAATGTAAATTCAAACACTTAAAACCATTATAGTTTACCTTTACAAATATGTAGGAAGATCACAACAGTCTCGACCCTGATAGCTAGGGGGTGTCCTGTTTCTACTAAGAAAAATCAGAAGACACAAATTACATGAAACATGAAAAGTCAATAAATTACAATACCAATATATTTAAACAATTTACGAAATATGTATTTAAACAACACATTTGTTTAGAGCAAATACCAATATATTTAAATAATTTATGAAACATGGAATGCTCTGAGTTACACATACAACCTTGGCATTGAGCAAAATTGCACATGTCCCCTTCATCATGATTAGGCGCATAATGTACAAAAACACTCGTTCACAAAAAACATAAACCCAACGATTCACAAAATTAATGGAATGCTCACTTTGGAATTTTGTCAAATACTTGTCAGCAAAACTGAACTCTATGGAAACACGAAGATACCGGGAGACAATATTAGAATTAGAATGTAGATGATTATATAAGAAAAATTTATGCTATCAAAATTCAAGTAACAACACATTTGTGTTATAATGAAGAGTTCCCTATGACAGTTCGGTATCGAAATTCAAGTAACAACACATTTGTGTTATAATGAAGAGTTCCCTATGACAGATCCTTTTACGGTTATAATGAAGAGTGTTATTTTGAACAGTGTTGTCACAAACGAAACTCTCAAAATCAAGAACGACCAATATGCCTAGTGGATTCTTGAATTGGATCTAAATTAGTACATATACCCCATGTTATTGAAAATTAAAACCCCAATGAAAAATTTCCATTGGATCTAAACAAAAAGTAAGAATGAATTCTTGTAAAGTTTTAACATTTATCAAAATTATGGGAACAGAAATAAGTTAGATCAAACACGACATTAATGGAATGCTCCGAGTTACACATACAACCTTGGCGTTAAGAAAAATTGCACATGCCCCCTTCATCACGATTAGGCGCATAATGTACAAAAACACTCGTTCACAAAAAACATAACCCCAAAGATTCACGAATTTAATGGAATGCTCACTTTGGAATTTTGTCAAATACTTGGCAGTAAAAATGAACTCTATCGAAACACGAAGTTACCATGTCAAATACCTGGCACCAAGATATCCAAGAAAACTCAAAATTATATATTGGAAGGCAAGCTAAAAATTATATATTCCTCTGCCATCATATAGCAAGTTCCTAAAACCATTGTTTGAGAATTGAAAATTTGTCAAGATCTACCATAAAGAAATAATGAATAGCTACTATAATAGTGAAAAAATAATAATAAAATATTAGTGACTACAAAGAGGAAACATTAATACCCAAAAATGATATCAAATTGTTGCTTACCCTTGCGAGTGCTGACAACCACATCAAATTCACTAAATTTGTGAAAAGTTCATAATCAACCGAAACCCACGTAAACAGGTCTTGATCTGAAAAAGAAAAAAAATAATAAAAAAACTATTAGATCCCCAAATATTATCATAAACATAAACATAAGAATATCTTAAACCAAATGAACAAAATATATGCAAAGAGCACTCAACAGATAAAAGTGAGAGAGATATAACCTGTAGCACGGAAGGGCTAAAGCACGTGGATCTGGAAACCAATTTGAACAAAACATATCACATACACAGATCGAAGACAACTAAATCATTAGCATCAGAAACTAATCCCTTAAATCATAAACTAAACCTAAAATCGAAACCAATCTATTTGAAACTTACCTAGGAGTAGCGATGTCGTGGAGCGAGGAGAGGCAACGTGGAGGTAGGTATTTCTTGGGTTGGTAGTGAGAGATCGGGAGTAAAGGAAGAGAGTTCAAGGGTTCATCTCTTCCGTTCAAAGAGAAGTTTCGGGTTTTCTTCTACTTCCTGTAAAGAAACAAGAAGAGTTTTGTTACGGCATTACCCACTTGGAGAAAGGCTCCTTGTTCGGGTGATGGTGACCATATAAAGTCCGATCGGTGGATTCCGAGACCGCGGTGGAGTTCCAAGGGTATCCGCTAGGAAGAGGTATCTACAAGAAGAAGATTTGGGGCTTGAGAGGGATCGAGTCATGTGTTGTAATCCTTTCCGTCTTGTATTTGTAAATTTCGTACTTAGTGGATTTGTGGCTAGGGCCATCCGAGGTTGTTTCCCGTCTTGGGCTTTTCCTCGTACATCGCGGCGTAGTGGATTGATTGTTTATTTTATCTTTTGCAAAATCACCTAGAACACATGCTTAGGTAAAAAGATAAAAATTGATTTAATTTAATCTCTACGTGTTTAATTTGGTTAATGTGTAGTCGACTTGGTTTAAGTGAAAATGATTTTAATGCGTTAATTTAATTTCACTCGGTTTAATTTTAATTTGTTTAAGAAAATTAAAATTTGGTAATTCGTTTTCTTGTGAACCATCACACTTATTTACGCTTCCGTATCTTGATATATATATAAAAGGAGATAATATTTTAATTGAGAAAATTAAAAATCGAGGGTCAAACGCACCTTTCAGTTTGTCCTGTCAAAAATTGGCATTTTATTATATAACTTCTCCATTATGAACACACTCATTTTCAAAAATCAATTTTTTAGAAAATTGATATCTTGCAAAAAAATTTGCGGAAAATTAGGAATACGCGATAGATTAGCGTAACCTTCTCTGATATCAATTTGAAAAGAATGCGGGTGCATCCAAATAGAGATATTATTTAATTAAACTCAGTTTTACCAGTTAAGTCCTAAACATGCAACTATATGTGATTGAATAAGATGATGAAACATGCAAGAACATTCAAACACACATATGTGCGGAAAAATACCCCAAAGAGGCAAGACCATTTATTTTCACTATAATATTGTAACATATAATTTCTCGGATTACAATGAAAATACAGTGACACAGAATTACCCGCAGGCGTCGGATCTGTAGTCGGCGGATGGAACTTTCCCTTTCCAGGTGTGCAGTAATGAAGAAGAAGAACGGTCTTCTCCACAAGGGTATGAGCAAACACACGATTGTGTTCTTGGGTTGCAAACAGATTCACAAGGGTTTTGAAAGTTGTGTGAATCGAAACATGAGTCTTGGGACTCACAAAGATGAAGACTTAGAGTTTTTGGACTCTGAAAATCGTCTGTATAAGTCTTAGAAAACAAATCCCCGAAGTTGGTTTATAAAAGGAAAATTGGCCCTAAAAAATCTGAACACAATCTGCACGATTATATCTTAGGTGGACCGGCCTGCTTCTGATTCGGACCGGTCCGATAGCGGATCGGTTCATTTTTTAAAAGGGTCTCTTTGGTTCGCAATCGGTTCGGGGTCTACTGGATTAGAGCATAGCGAATCGGTCCGATATAGGGGCGGATCGATCCGGATGCGGCCCGGTTCTTTTTCCAAACAGGGCGAACCGGTCCGGCTGACAAAAAAATCTGATTCCTTTCTTCTTTGATATTCAGATCAGATGATGATGATGCAATCTTGAATTTCTTCAACGATGTAACGGCGAATGACATATAAATAGAAAATGGACAAAAATGTCCTTACAGATTTAGATCCCTTTGGAGGTTCATTGAGATCTATCTCAAGTGAAAAAGTTGAACGGAGTCAAATGGGTCCTGAGAGCACTCAGTAGCCTGTACATCGGTACTCGGAGTATGAGTTAGGGTTTGCGATGAATGAGTGAGTTCCAGGAACCTAAGGAGGTGCTTAGGGGGTCCTAAGATGAAATCTCTACGCTATTGTTAGATGGTTGGTAGAGACCCATGAGTTCTTCCTCTGAAGATTGGTATCCTAAGCCATGAGGTAAAGAGGAAATCTTTAGAGTGATTAGTTCAGTGATCCATTATTGTCTTCCACCAAGCCCGATTCTAGGCATGAAGTGAATTTTATTAAACAACTTGATTAAATTGGCATTTCCATGTAGGCCATGACCTTTATTTAAAATTATTCTCTGGTAAGAGAGGGAAGGGCCAACCTTGAGACCTGAAAGCAACATGTCGTTGGTAGTGTCCTGAATTTCTAGGACTAGATTGATAGCATCGATATTATTTGAATTATCATCATCTCCAAAGATAATGATGATTTAATTATCCATAAAGAACTCCAGATTTTGTTGGAGGGAGGAATAAACACCCCAGATACTGTGCAACCATAGATTACTATGAAGTAGCTTAACACAAATTAGAATTGTTATCAATTAAAAATACCTTTGAGGGTTGATTGGACTAGTCCCTAGTGCGAGAAGAACTTATCCCATGACTTCTCAACGGGTATTATCATAGGCACGCACAGTAGCAGATATAGGAGTGAGGTTACTGACTTGAAACCCTAGGTTGCGAAGCATTCGGAGTGGAAAAACATTCATATCATAATTATTATCAACTAACACCAATGGAATAGTCTTCTGAAGATATCAATAGAGATTTTAAGAGAATAATTATGGTGTAGGCTAAACATGGAAATTTCTTCATTTGAAAAGGAAATGAGCCTCTTGGTGGTCATAGTACTGACTATGTGTATGGCCTTATTAGGGGACATATTAGGAGGAATTAAATCCGGTGTGAGCAAATTGAGGAGGGAGTTTTTATGGAGCCGAGATACATGAATAAAACCTATAGTGTGATGTTCTCTTGAGTTTTCTTTACTTTCTCAAGGAATTTTCTCTCTTATAAGTTCATTTTCGATATTGATGGTTCTTCAGTAAATCTTTACTCTTGTCTATGGGAGTAACTCGATACTTATAGTACCATCCTGATCGAGTCATATGATTCACTAATGAGGGATAAAAGAGGAACCTCATTTTTTGTCCATTTTAAGTGAAAAGAGCTTCTTTGATTTGAAAGTCTTTTTTAAGGAGGTTACCCCACAAAAGGAGGTAGCATACTAATGGGTTCACTAATGGATTTATTTTTTAATCCATCCGAGTCATCGAAGTCATCACTCGATCCCATGGCTACTATTCGATTATTCCCTAAGAAATCTATATATTCAATAACCTCGAGGTATTTATAGTAAATATATTCCCATGCTAAAGATAAGTGTTACTGAGATGGTACCAAGTATCCTCTTAGTTTCATTACAATAGGGAGATAAAGAGCCTCACAAATCTTCCCCTTCTTGAGAATTTCTTATGTAAAAACTTGGACTATGCTATCTTAGCTGAATAATTTAGGAGACACAAACCAATCTTTAGAATGATGAGACCACATATGGGCATCCATGCAGAGATAACTTCTCTTTGCATATTTTTCATCTTCTTTAAAACTCAATCTTGATGGAAATTTCATCCCAAACTCTTTCAGTTACTCTAGGATGACTATCAAGTTCATTCTTTATGTACCAGATTTAGTGTGAACTACTATACAAGATCTAGTCATCTAGGCAAGGGCCCAGTCATAAGAAATTTTTAGGTATAATAGATTGTGTGGGCATGTTTGGAGGGGAGTTAGGTAACTATTTGAAGGATTGGGTGAAGTAAGATTATTTATATGTATTTGTATCAAAATCTGAGTCTTCATCAATTAGTATGGAGTTTACGTCAAGATGGTGTTGAGGTAAAGGATTCTTGGTGGTTTTTATCCTTGATCCCATAGGAGTGGAGAAGATACCTTTATAAATGATACCTTGTATAATATTCTTTAGATTATGACATTGATCAGTGGTGTGCCCAACGTCTGATGATAATCGTAATGGGCTTCATGCTTAAAGTATCTAGGAAGTGGATCGGGTTGCAAATGAGAATATGGGAGATATGGTCTTGGTGAACTTTAGATATGGGAGCATGACACTACACTAAAAACTGGAAATGGTCATGGATTTTGGCCATGACCAGGCCTCTGGGTCATGACTGAGAGATGTGGCCATTTTGTTCATGACTAAAATTACTGGTTATAGACTTTATTCCTGACTAAAAGAGAGGGCATGACCTATATCGTGGGGAAGTATATTACTGTAATACCCCGTACTTTTACGGATATTTATTTATGAGATTAATTAAATTAAATGTGAATTAATTGAAAAATTAATCCGGATAAAATACTAACGAGATGTGAGTTGGTATTTAATTATAATGTATATATATGGTAATATATGAATATTGAAATTATTAAATTTGTCGTGAGATTGATATACGGCAATTTGGGAAATTTTGTTGAGACGAGTGTGACAGTCGCGTAAGGAAAGTAATTATTTAATTAAAAAGTGAATTTTATTTCTATTAACCGTATGGTCATTTTGAGTGTGCCAACGCGTCTGGAAGGGTTGAAATAGTCAGAAAACACTAGCCGAGGGTTTAGTTTGAGTCCCGGGGCATTTTTAGGCCATACCGGCAACTTAAAAGGGTATTTTGGTAATTTTAGAATTTTGGGAATTAAAACCCGCGAAAATTAGAGTTTAATTTTGATTAATAAATAAACCCACCAACCCATTATCAGCACTAAACTAAGTAGTGGGCTACGGGAGAAGTTTAGAATAGGAGTTAAGGGTCCAAAAATAAACCCCCACCTCCATTGTCATCATCTTTAGAGAAGAACTTGTAGAGAGAGAGAGAAAGGAGAATTCTGCAGAGAGAGAGAGAACAATTAAACCTTCAAGATTCAACATCAAATTCAGAGAAAGATTAGAGGCAAGTGATTTAATTACAATTGATTCAATGTTATGCTTTTCCATGTTTAGGGAAATTATCGAATTTATCTTGGAAGATTGATATAGACCCATGTATTAAAAGATTAAAACTATGAACTATGTTAGGAATTGCATGTAGACATATTCTGGACAAATTATGAATTCAAAATATGACCCTTGATGATCTAAAAATGAATTTAAGAAGAGATTTATTCATGTTCTTGAAAGAAATAGAAAACTAGGTTTCTTGATGAAGTTTTGATCAAAACAAAGCCCTTGGTTGATGAATTATTGGTTTTAGAACGTTATCAATGTTGTAGGATGGTTGTATGATGATATTATAACGTTATATTAGAGTCTCATGATTTATAATGGAGTTTTGGAACGGTTTGAGGACTGCAAAACGAAGCAATCCGTAGCCTACCAGGTGTGATCGATCGATCGACATTCATCAGTCGATCGATCGACCACCATCGATCGATCGAGGTTAAAGGTCAATCGATCGACTTTCCCAGAAAGAGTAAAATTTCCCCTAGTTAAATTTTAATGATGTTAACCCTTAGAAAATATTATTGGAGACTTTATGAATATCCTTAGACTTAAGGAAGACCAGTAGGTATGGTTATAAAGTTTGGACCTTAATTAGAATTCAATTTGAGGAATTATTCTAAAAACTAATGAAACTCGATGAGTGGGATAATATTAAGGTTAAAAGAGTAAATTTGAATAAATTGATGAAATGAGGTTTGGGGCTGAAGTAAGGACCTTAAGAATAATGATGTTATATGTGGGAATACTAGGAAACTTAATAACCCCTTTGAGATAAGTTTTAAGTACAAGAATCTATGACGTGAGATGTGTCGACACTCTACATTATATATTATCGAAAGACTTAAAATGTATAAAATTGGAATAATGGTATAAAGATGTAGAATATACCTTTATTAATATTGAGATATCTAAGATGTGTGCATTCTTAGTATATGTATATGATTTTTATGTGTATGACATACCTACCATACTTGCTATCACAGGAGGTTTACGTTCGCTTAGGGCCATCTAATCCTTGTGTGCCCGGATTTAGAGTGGTACCTAGAGGACATCGTTCAAGAGAATGCCTTAATTGTGAGTTATTAAGCCAGCTGACTATGGAGCGTAGGTATGTACGTGACCATGGATATGTTGAATTAAGTTCGCCTCCATTTTTGTGTGTGGTTTTTATTCTAACAATTCCTGAGAGATTCGTAATTTGTAATCCTTATGTACGTGAGGTACCGGGATGGATAGAAGAGTATGTGTGCACCACAGCTTAGCCTCGGGGTGCTTGTATTGTATATTTATGATGTGAATAATATACGGTTCAATGAAGAGGAATTTGTTATGTTTAAATTGCGAGAATAATTTATAGTAACTCCTTGAGAAGTTAAAAAGGGATGACATGCCGTGAATTGTAATGTTAACAATTGAGAATCCGAGTTTAATTAAAGCTATATATTTAATTGATAACATCGGGAATTCATACTATGAATCGAGTATTTGGGTTAGAACTTATGACGGTCTAGTTAGAGATAAATAACACATGAATGGGTACAGGAACGTTAGGAGTGCATAGTTAGACGATAGGTGAGTATTTCATGTGAGAGCACGTCCTAACATGTATTTTTCATTCATTGTTTTAAATGTTATTAAAGCACTTGCTGTTTTAAAATACTCTCCACTTTTGGGCTCTGACCCGTTTGCTTTCAAATCTACTTTTTGTAAAAACCTTTTTAGGTGCCCAGCCACAAGGACACCATGCATAGTATTTCCTGTCAGGTGACGAGCTGTAGCTGTTGTGGGAGTTACAAGGCCTTGCTAGTAGACGCCTCATTTGGCTTGACTTTATATTCTAATTTCATCAGTTGTAGGGCATGTCGTCCATTTCTTTAGAGACATTCCATTTATTTCAGTTATTCAGACTTTGGTTTGTAATTAATTCAGGATGCAGACTTGTTTCATCTATTTCCTTATTGGGATTGTTGTGAGGAGTATTTCCTCTAGACTCTTTATTTCTTGTTGATTACACTATTGGGACTTTATTGTGAATGGTTATGTTATTCTTTCATAATTCATTTATTGTATGTTAATCAGATTTAATTAAAAATTTGACATCTTACTTTTTAAATACTAGGTGGTTAGTAATCATTAAAAATGTTTTCGACAGTGATGCTATTAACTGAACCAACTTGGCATTTTGTATTAATTTGATAAAGGAGTAGCTACCCGATATTTAATTAGTCGGGGTGTCACAGGTGGTATCAGAGCATCAGGTTCTAGTGTCCTTTAGGATCTGTAAGGCTTATTGTGCGTCCAACATAATTATCTTTGATGTATAGCCCTATGCTTAGGATTATTGATATTTTTGGTGAGATTTCGTTCTCCTGCTTCGATATATATGATAGTGAATCTTATTTTCAATCAGGTGTGTTCGTGTGCCAAACGATGTAGTACGTCAGGTGAAGACAGTTTGACGAACAACAGGAGGCAAGGATCAGTTGAGATTAATAAATCAATTAAGAGAAGACCATATTCGAGGTCACCCATATCGGGGTACGGAAGTTCTGGACGGTCCAGACGGACAAGGCATGACTTGTGACTTCCAAGCATAACAATAGTTGAGGGTAGGGTCAATTGAGACTCACCCAACCAGGTTAGATTGAGAGAGAAAGAGTTGGGCAGGACATCGAGAAAACCAGCGGTGGAAATACTTGAAGGGCGAAGATGGCGTGTGCTAGCCAAACAAACATAATACACCCGAAGGCTTGGACTTGTGTCGGAGTATGGCCAATCGAGAGTGAAAATTTGAGGAAAATTTTTCTTGTCTCGTGAGAGCGGAGTTTCGATGGGGAGAAATAATCACCACACTTATAAGTGGAATGTGACGTCGAGAGAAGGCGTACGCGAATAGTTTGACCATAAGTTCCTTGATCAGATTTTTAGGATGAAAACCGAATGTCGTTCTGAACTCACACGAGAGATCCGGACAGAGGTCACCTTGTGAGAAGAAATAAAATTATTTAGAGAACCCTACACCGGGTGAAGTAGGTGGAACGGAGAAGGAGATATTAAAGGGAGAATCTTCATACAAGAGGAATTATTAGTTCTTATGGGTAATTCTGCTTGGATAATAAATACCAATAGTATATATATCGCGTGGTGTAAATTTGGAGGAAAATGTTCCCTTGGATAGGGAGATACAAAAATCGAAAGTTTTTTAGAATAAGACTGGGAAAATGGTGTTGGAGAAACACCACAAGGAGGAAGACCCAATGGGAAAACCGTTAAAATAATTCGATAGCGAAATTACTACCGAGCGATGGTAATTTCAGTAAGAGAAGTGGAAAACTAGTAGCGTGTTCCTTAGGTACATCAAGCTAAGGGAACAATGGAGATAGTCTTCAGAGCTGAAACTACCAACGTCCAAGGAAAGGACCACTTTAACATGGTTAGGGTGATCGGAAATAAGTGGAGTATGTGTAGAGGTACTTTGTGGGAGTGAAAACCCGTACATTATAAATTTTTTTTTTTCTTCTGATGCAAGAGTAGGGATCAAGGTATTGTGCCTGGCAAGGGCAACAGTTATTGAGATATCCGGTTTGGGACAGACATGTGTGGTAAGTCCAGGAACAATTCGAGCAGCCGGGACGATTATTAGGATAGAAGTATGAGTTATATACTCAGATGAGGATGCATGTTATTTGTGGCATGAGTGAGTTACTACATTTGTTACAATTGTATTTTTACTTGAGAGTCGAGTTTAGTGAGTATATCAGTAAACTTATTATATATATGAATATGTTCCCCTGATAGTGTGGGGGTTACTTTTATGGTCATCTGCGGAGGATGAATGGGTATAATAATAGCGGTTTATGCTTTATCGAAATTACTCGTTTTAGTGTTGTGTTATACGAGTATGATATGATCTTAATTATTGTGTTTTTATATAATTGTACCGATAGTGTGCTGGTATTACAAGTTTATCGAAGTTACTACCTTGGGGTAGAATGTTTTGGACCTGGAAAGGCCCCACTTGTGAGAAGGTCGGGCTCAAAATTGTACTATTGTAGATATGTACATATATATGTTGTGATTTCAAAGTATAATGGTCTCGGACATTTAATCCCAGTATGCGTAGGGATTTCATTATTATGAGTCGTGTGTAATTGATTTACTAGTCAACAAAGAGTTAGTTGGTTTTTATAATTAACGATAGAGAGGTCGTAACAAAAAGAGTGCATTGTTTTATCACCCGTTAGAGATTTGGAAGTTTATACTCATAGTTGTGTATTTGAGGACGGGAATTTGAGGGTCTCAAAATATCTCGCATGTTGTATATGAAATGTGATTTCCATCACTATAAAGAGAAAAGTGTCTTTCAGAAGGAGTTCCTTGTTTATGAATAATTGCGAACTGAGATGAAACTTTATTGTTAAAAGACGAGAGTGTAAGGGTACATATTATGGACAGGGCTTAATGGATTCCGATGACCAACAGTGTTAGGTAGTAGTGTATCGGGGGGGTTCCTTGTTTGGATTTCGCTTTGCGAGACACTCCACGCATGAAACTTAGCGTAAGGTTGGTAGTAAGGAAATGGGTGGCCCTTCGTTCATGATTTGGATACCTCTATAGTTATGGAGTACGTAGTTATAACGGGAAGTTACAAGGAGTAAATTATGATGTACGACCATTAGAGCCAGTTGTTGGTAAATTACGATATAAGTACTAATAATATTGGTTTTGTCACGACGTGTTGAATGACGCATTGAGGATAAGGAGGATTTAGGATTTCTAATTCAGAAGCGATTGAGAACGCCCAGGTGGTATAGCACCGTTGTATTTACAGTGACAATAAAGATTTTGGGATTAGTATGAAGCGTATATAATGTTTAAAAACCGTATGGTTGGTTATAAGGAACGTAGACGTCTTGATTTGGTAAAGTGTAAATCAAAGGAAGAGGAAACATAGACGGGTGAGATTATTACTTAAGAGATTAAACGTCATAAGAAAAGGTGTAAGTGAATATCATGTTTAGTAAGTGTAGCACGTTCAAACTTGGAAAAAGGGCAGTAGAAAGCCATTTAATAAAGGGATATCTCTTGAGAAGGCGAATAAATTATTATGAGAAATTTGGAGTAGAGTTCCGATCAATCGAATGTTGAGGTTGACTCAAGAGTAAATAGAATGAGGAATTCAATCAGGTATAAGGAGTCCGGATTTTCACAAAGTGGTGAAAAGTGTAAAGGTCCAAACTTTTGGTATTCGTCGGGATAATAAGATCATTGAGTATCATTTAACAGGGAAAATTTTAGGTGAATATCGACATTTAAAGAGGTATAGTAAGTAGTAGAACAGTTGGGGTTAGATGATCAACCAAACAAATTTTGTATCAAGACGACGATTCCAAGAATGGGAGGGTCAAGTTGGAGAATTTTCGTGAGAGATAACCAACTTATGGATACGTAATGATTTCCTTCGATTATGTGGGACATGTTATCCAGAAGGAGAGAAATTGTTAAATAATTAGGGTGATTTACACTATTAGATAGTGATCCATCGGTACGTGGTTCGACGTAGTATTATTTAGAACTGGGATGAAATCCCCGAAATCCACATTCAGGTGGGGTGGCAATAAGTAGTGGGAAATAACGATTCAAACTGAGGGTTGTATCACCTATAACTCGAGGTGCAGGCGCAAAGTGACTATCGACTGATGGATTGTATGAAAGAAATTTTGAATTCATTGCGATATTTTTAATTCCAAATCGGGTATAACTAGTGAGGTATATTGTAGTCGTGAGGAGCATATATTTCCTAATGGTATAGTTGGGGGAAAAGCACCCGTATCTATTTATGGTGGACAAGGTACTTGTAAAGGTTTGTGTGACACCAACAGGCTGAAGTGGTTTTCCCTTGTGTAAAAGTCACAACGTCGGGACATTTCAAAGAATGGATAAGCGTAGTCAGATGTGTTATTGATTCATCCCAGGATGGGAGTTTGGTGTTTTGATAAAAACGGGAGTTAGTGGTGAGGTACGGACTCACAATACTAATATAAATAATACGGCTAATGAGGTAAAGGTTATTTTTATTCGAATGTTGTTTAATAAGAGCACAACGTGAGGTGCATTTATTGAAGATTATTCTGATAAGGTATGAAGTATGTTAAACAAGCTTATTGTGAAGCGAGGGTTTTACTGATTTGGGCTTTTCTTTATAATTGTTTTGAATACTGGAGGATACCAAATTTTTCCAGGTGTGCCTTACTTTTCCGAATTTCGGGACAAAATTCTGTTATAAGGGGGGAAGTATGTAATACCCCGTACTTTTATGGATATTTATTTATGGGATTAATGAAATTAAATGTGAATTAATTAAGAATTAATCCGGATAAAATACTAATGAGATGTGAGTTGGTATTTGATTATAATGTGTATATATGGCAATATATGAATATTGAAATTATTAAATTTGTCGTGAGATTGATATACGGCAATTTGGGAAATTTTGTTGAGACGCGTGTGACAATCGCGTTAGGAAAGTAATTATTTAATTAAAAATTGAATTGTATTTCTATTAATCGTATGGTCATTTTGAGTGCGCCAACACGTCCGAAAGGGTCGAAATAGTCAGAAAACACTAGCTGGGGGTTTAGTTTGGGTCCCGGGGCATTTTTAGGCCATACCGGCAACTTAAAAGGGTATTTTGGTAATTTTGGAATTTTGGGAATTAAAATCCACGAAAATTAGAGTTTAATTTTGATTAATAAATAAACCCACCAACCCATTATCAACACTAAACTAAGTAGTGGGCTACGGGAGAAGTTTAGAATAGGAGTTAAGGGTCCAAAAATAAACCCCCACCTCCATTGTCATCATCTTTAGAGAAGAACTTGTAGAGAGAGAGAGAAAAGAGAATTCTACAGAGAGAGAGAGAACAATTCAACCTTCAAGATTCAACAACAAATTCAGAGAAAGATTAAAAGCAAGTGATTTAATTACAATTGATTCAATGTTATGCTTTTCCATGTTTAGGGAAATTATCGAATTTATCTTGGAAGATTGATATAGACCCATGTATTTGAAGATTAAAACTATGAACTATGTTAGGAATTGCATGTAGACATATTCTGGACGAATTATGAATTCAAAATATGACCCTTGATGATCTAAAAATGGATTTAAGAAGAGATTTATTAATGTTCTTGAAAGAAATAGAAAACTAGGTTTCTTGATGAAGTTTTGATCCAAACAAAGCCCTTGGTTGATGAATTATTAGTTTTAGAACGTTAACAATGTTGTAGGATGGTTGTATGATGATATTATAACGTTATATTAGAGTCTCATACTTTATAATGGAGTTTTGGAACGATTTGAGGACTGCAAAATGAAGCAGTCCGTAGCCTACCTGGTGCGATCGATCGATCGACATTCATCAGTCGATCGATCGACCACCATCGATCGATCGAGGTTCAAGGTCAATCGATCGACCTTCCCAGAAAGAGTAAAATTTCCCCTAGTTAAATTTTAATGATGTTAACCCTTAGAAAATATTATTGGAGACTTTATGAATATCCTTATACTTAAGGAAGACCAGTAGGTATGGTTATAAAGTTTGGACCTTAATTAGAATTCAATTTGAGGAATTATTCTAAAAGCTAATTAAACTCGATGACTGAGATAATATTAAGGTTAAAAGAGTAAATTTGAATAAATTGATTAAATGAGGTTTGGGGCAGAAGTAAGGACCTTAAGAATAATGATGTTATATGTTGGAATACTAGGAAACTTAATAACCCCTTTGAGATAAGGTTTAAGTACAAGAATCTATGACGTGAGATGTGTCGACAGTCTACCTTATATATTATCAAAAGACTTAAAATGTATAAAATTGGAATAATGGTATAAGGATGTAGAAGATACCTTTATTAATATTGAGATATCTAAGATGTGTGCATGCTTAGTATATGTATATGATTTTTATGTGTATGACATACCTACCATACTTGCTATCACGGGAGGTTTACGTTCTCTTAGGGCCATCTAATCCTTGTGTGCCCGGATTTAGAGTGGTACCTAGAGGACATAGTTCAAGGGAATGACTTAATTATGAGTTATTAAGCCAACTGACTATGGAGCGTAGGTATGTACGTGACCATGGATATGTTGAATTATGTTCGCCTCCATTTTTGTGTGTGGTGTTTATTCTAACAATTCCTGAGAGATTCGGAATTTTTAATCCTTATGTACGTGAGGTACCGGGATGGATAGCAGAGTATGTGTGCACCACAGCTTAGCCTCGGGGTGCTTGTATTGTATATTTATGATGTGAATAATATACAGTTCAATGAAGAGGAATTTGTTATGTTTAAATTGCGAGAATAATTTATAGTAACTCCTTGAGAAGTTAAAAAGGGATGACATGCCGTGAATTGTAATGTTAACAATTGAGAATCCGTGTTTAATTAAAGATATCTATTTACGTGATAACATCGGGAATTCATACTGTGAATCGAGTAGTTGGGTTAGAACTTATGACGATCTAGTTAGAGATAAATAACACATGAATGGGTACAGGAACGTTAGGAGTGCATAGTTAGACGAGAGGTGAGTATTTCATGTGAGAGCACGTCCTAACATGTATTTTGCATTCATTGTTTTAAATGTTATTAAAGCACTTGCTAATTTAAAATACTCTCCACTTTCGGGCTCTGACTCGTTTGCTTTCAAATCTACTTTTTGTAAAAACCTTTTTAGGTGCCCAACCACAAGGACACCATGCATAGTATTTCCTGTCAGGTGACGAGCTGTAGCTGTTGTGGAAGTTACAGGGCCTTGCTAGTAGACGCCTCATTTGGCTTGACTTTATATTCTGATTTCATCAGTTGTAGGGCATGTCGTCCATTTCTTTAGAGACATTCCATTTATTTCAGTTATTCAAACTTTGGTTTGTAATTAATTCAGGATGCAGACTTGATTCATCTATTTCCTTATTGGGATTGTTGTGAGGAGTATTTCCTATAGACTCTTTATTTCTTATTGATTACACTATTGGGACTTTATTGTGAATGGTTATGTTATTCTTTCATAATTCATTTATTGCATGTTAATCAGATTTAATTAAAAATTTGACATCTTACTTTTTAAATACTAGGTGGTTAGTAATCATTAAAAATGTTTTCGACAGTGATGCTATTAACTGAACCAACTTGGCATTTTGTATTAATTTGATAAAGGAGTAGCTACCCGGTATTTAATTAGTCGGGGTGTCACAATTACTATATGGTCACGGGCATGGGCTGTGACTAGTTGATGATATGGGGTCACAAACCTGATCCATGATGAGTGGTACACCCGTGGTCACGGTCTAGGTCCGTGACTAGAGGTAGACTATAGGTCACAGACTAGGTCCATGACTAGGGGTGGACCAGGAATCACGAACGAGGTCCGTGACCACATAGGGAAACTTGTGAACAATGGTCATGTCCCAAAGATATGACCCTTATTTTTTTTAAATAATAAAAACTTGGTCACGACCTAAAGTCACCCATATCCATTTGAAAAAAAATATTTTACGTCCCAGTCCCAAATCGAGAGTCCCGTGACTATGCAGTCAGTTCTTATGAGTTGCATTGGTCCTGTGCAATGTGTCTATGCCCCTCGTCGTTCGAGGACTGTTTTGAATTTCCCCCGAGGAGAATTTTTTCAAGCCTAAGTGTGCTTATTTATAAATTTTAGTCCTATTCCCAAATCGAAAGTCTCATGACTACACAGTCAGTTTCTGCGAGTTACATTGGTCCCATGCGAGGTGTCCATGACACTCATGGGGCTATTAAGTAATATTCAAAATTTAACTATCTTATATTAATAGATTGAAACAAATTTCATGTTGCATATAAGAACGCACAATTTTTAATTATATAAAATTATTCGACACAACTTAAACTCAAATTAGACAAATTGAAATTACTTAAATATACAAAATATTATTATAACGACCAATAAATAAACTGATCAAGTGATAAAAAAAATTGCGTAGTATTTTATTTCTTTCCCTTCTCTACTGTAAATGTGCACAGGCATATATTTGCCACTGTTGTATATTTCACTAACCATAATTTGAACCTCACATATCAGCAAAGATCGATTATGTACTTGAGTTTTGATAATTTCGAAGATGAGCGTGCACACGCCAATAACCCCACCATTAGTTAAGTCCTTAGAATAATATTGCTCATTATAGTCAACGTGAGTGGATGACGATGATCCACAACCCGGGAAGGGGAATGTTAAAGGAGGTGGGATTTGTGATGGGAATGATGAAGGAGGTGACATTTGTGAGGGGAAACCTAAAGAGGGAGGATAGGGGAAACCTTGAGAAGGAGCGTAGGGGAAACCTTGGAAAATCATCGGGGGTCGAAAACCTTGAGTAAATAAGGACACAAGTTGCCCTATTTCACTCGACAAGACTCCAAGGTTACTTTTAATCTCCCGCACATCTTTATCTTGGATTGACTTTTCTCTTGACTCGATATACTATTCTTGACCGAAAAAATCTTATCCATAAGAGGTGTAGTGTGTTTTAATTTGATTTTTGGAATATGTGATACGACACCTCTCGTCCTCCCTCTTTTATCAATTCTAAAGGTCCGGGTCAGGCCATAATTTTCAATGTCATCATAAAGGATGGAATCCAATAGACTGCTGAGTCTGAGTAAAGTGTGGTTAGATTCCATTATCTTTGTATCGTCGGACATGCACGTACAATTTGGCCCGATTAGGTTTTTATCGACGTCTGGACCATACTTTATCCTATCTAACCATTCACTCTTCAAATCTTCATTGGATTTGGAGTCCAGCCTGTGAATATCAATTTTTTCCCACCTTATTGATTTATTCTTTTCACTCTAAGCCAGTTTCTTGTCAATCACCTCATTTTCTAGAAATTTATTCCATTGATCAACCGACATTTCAACATTCAGAGGTATTCTATCTCTCAGAGAAAAAATATTAGAGCTCAATGATCCCTTCGACAGATGTCTCTATCGAAGGTTCCTCCTATATATTCGTAGTTGTTTAGTAACCTAGAAAATAAAATTTTTCTTCAAACTGTCAGGAATGATTTTTTGTATATAATTGGTCATAAATGTCATCTTTGATAGCTTGATCAACTGTGTTCTAGTTATCTGCTCCCCTGACTCCCATATTCATTTTCCAAAGCAATAAGTACTAGAATTTAAATCTCTAAAGGTCATTTTTATCACCAATGGGATTATTTAAGAGAAGAGAGAACCCAATTGTTCTTGTCATTTGATTAGGAGGTGTCAAAAGCACAAATGGGGGCATTGGAGTAATATGGGTTTGTTGCGTACAAATAGTTGGAGTAGATAATCGCTCATTATGTAGTGATGAGAATTCTTGTTGGGGTGCATGAAATGAGATTTCTGGTTGGGGTTTCACCTCATCCCATGGTACATTTTTTACACCTCCTCTCCATATTATCTACAAAAAAATAATAAGCAACGAAATCATTGTAATAATATGAAATTATACCTAACAAATCAAGTTTATGTCTAGATATATGTATTTACCTTCTCATAATAAGATTTTAAAATATGTTCAATCAGTCTGATCTCTATCCATTCGTTATTTGAATTAAAAACCTATGGATTTTTGCACGTAGTAAACTAGGAGGAAGTGTATCTATAATTGATGTATAGTTGTCCATGACATGGAGTCTAAATCCTATTTTCTTCAGCTTATTGACAAGATTCAATTTAATGTGCATATGGCGCGAGACATTAAAGTCTTAGTCAATGCTCTTTACACGTAGTTTTATCTACAATGGGTGAATATTTTTTTCTACCTTCTCTAACAGCGTAAGAAAGTTCAGGGATACATTAGGATTATGTATGAAGAATATATTCTCTACACCCGCACCCCAGCTTTCTGTTAGGAAAATAGAATACGATCGAACAAGTACTCTTGCTGGAGATGAACTCCACGATTTTAAAGGTAGTTAAACTGTTCAATCTTCTTATTACTATACATGTAAATAAGAGTATCCTTTAAATGGCGCGCAAAAATAAAAGAGATATAAGTGCGGTCCAATTATAACCTCTCATGCTCTTGTTTCCAGTGGTTAATATCGTGCTTAATTTTTCTGGAAAAAAAAATATACGAGGCTGTGAATATGACTCTTATAAGTAATGGCTCTAATTTGTCATTAATTAGTTATTGTTTTTCAATCGATCCAATTTAAGTTTCTTTCATTTTAACATATGAGTATTATACGAACCCCATGTGTGGGATGTTTCATCGAAGTGATGCCCAAACAAGGAACCCCCTGATATACTTACATTTACATAGGGTAATTGTTAAGACACATTTTGTTAGGGTTTATTATGAGAAAGTATGCCAAGAGTTTGAAAATTTTTGTGTATTATCAATCTAATAAATCCAACATCACTTTCCAATAATCAAACCAACAACCAACAACCAACAATTATCATGTACTCCTTCCATCATCAATATGATAAAACACATACTAATAATAACAATATCTCAAGTAATGGAATATATATGTTCTTGCATAAAAGAGGCATGTAATTAACTTAAGTGTATTACATCATAAAGGCACATATATTTTCTTGCATAAAAGAGAATGTAATTAACTTAAATGTGTTACATCATAAGGCCTCATATATGTTCTTGGAAAAAAGAGACATATAATTAAATTAAGTGTGTTACATCATAAGGGCTCATATATATATCAAGTGTCCTAAGTCATTAATAATACATTCACGTTAATTATTATAACATGAATGAGGTTCTCATAGTAAATCTCATCAATTTGTTTAATAAATATCAAAAGTACTACTCTCAAAGTATACGGTACAATCCTACTAAGAATGCATAATTTCTGAATTCATAAACTCTATGTTTAAGTCCATATCTTACACTATAAAATCTCAATCGTCAAATTCTACAAATGTGGTCCAGATCTTCAATATATAATTTTCCATTTTTTGGGTTTTAGCATTTAGGCTTTAGGGCATATAGTTTTCAATTTACAATTTAGGGTATATGATTTAGGATTCATGGTCAACGTTTTAGGGTTTAAGTATTAGTGTTTAGGTTTTCGAGTTTAGGTTTTCGAGTTTAGGTGTTTGGATTGAACTATTAGGGTTTATTGATTCGGGATTAAGTTTTAGAGTTTAGGGTATTTTTCACTAATTTTAAACTTGGGCAAATTTTCCACTAATCAGGGTTTAAGAATTGAAAATTCCAAATTAGTTAAAAAAATGGGTATTTGGATACATACACGCACACACATACACATATATGTACATACACACATATTCATACACATACTACATTCACACACATACATACACAATATATAATACTCACACATACATACACATTTCATATATATATATATATATATATATATATATATATATATATATATATAGGGTAACAAACCTGCTTTTAGAGTAAAAGTTAGGTTGTTGATTGGAAAAAGATTTAACTAGAGGAGATTTTGGCAGGAAAGAGAGAGTGAAAGTTCGAGAGAGAAAATGACACTGGGTTTAGGGGGTCTTTAGTTAAAGGCAGTGGTCACGGACCTTGATCGTGCCACAAACCATGACCATTTAATTTTTTAATGTCATTCTCAAGATCACGACATGGTCACATTCTCAGTGGTGATGACATGGACAAAATTAATTGGCACGAGTTCTGGTCATAGTCAAGGGTCGTGACCAATTTAAAATGGTCACAACTTTGGGTTGTGACTTCTATCAACTAAAAAACTTAACTTGGTCATGGTAATGGCCTTGGTCACGGTCATGGGTAATGACCACTATTGAAGGCAATTTTGGCACAATTTTGGTTCCATAATAGTCACGGTGTTATCAAGGATCACAATCATGACCACTGTGGCCATGGTCTGCAATCGTGACATTATCTAGTTTCTATCACGATGGTGAGTAGTCATGGACCTGGTCACGGGTTCTTCGACTCTGGTCATGGTTGTAGGTTGTGACCAAGTAGTCATGATCATGGATTATGACCATTTTTCTATGACCATTTTCGATTTGTGGTGTAGTATGAAGGTCGGTGTAATCTCTTCTAACAATGGTAGGATTTGCTGCTGGTTCCCAAGAAGTGGATGGATTTGAGGATATGTTGTTGATTGAAATAACTAACGTTTCATACTTTTGGGGAGCGAACTAACTAACCGATTTTTTTGTCTCTGATTCTAATTTAACACTTTGATCGGAGGCACTTTTCTTCAATTTCTACCCTGACTTCTCGAAGATATTTATAATGAGGATAATACTAACTCCCCATGATATTCCTGATATGCAGCAATAAATTATTCTTTACAATGATGATTTATTCTTATTCTACCTGACGATTGGTCATAGTTTTATCCTTTTCTCTCCTTTTGACTATAAAGTCATTAATGTATTCTCTTAGGACTTGTATAAGTAATTCAAGATCAGAACGGGTCACTTCCATTTACTCATTATTCTTGTATTGATCCATTAATTCACAATAATTATTCTCCCAACTTCAATTATGTGATTCTTCAAGAGAAATGAACCCGTAAAGGGCACTCTCTTTAAGGGTCTATTGAAACATTTAAGCATGTTTTTTTTTAATTGCACCCAGCGAGATCATGTCCCTATAATAAAGCAAAAGGGACTTTCGGTCTTTTCCAAGTGATGATTGAGATAGAAAGTTGGTGAGTTTGGTCTTTATCAACTGACGGTTCAGATTAAATCTGATGAATTTTGATCTCTCCTAATTAATGGTTGGGATTAAATCTCGCGAGTTTGGATCTCCCCATCGAATGGTTGGGATGAAATCTCACGATTCCAAACCCATCTATCCCACGTACATTAACCTCTAGCATCTGTCCCATCCTTCAAACTCATCCACTGAACATCACGGGGGTCAACACTTCACTTTTATATTGTCTAGAATCGAGAGAGAGATATGGTGAGTTGATCATTCATTCATGCAAAGAGATTTACTCTCTCTCTACCTCTCTCCTTTTAGCAAATCATTCATACACATAAGATATAAGGAAACTTTTGTTATCAGTTTCATAATCTTCCTCTCGGCGATTATTATGTTGATATATTAGAAGTTTCCATCATTTTAAAAGTGGCAGGTTCTATCTGATTTTGACTTATTCTCCATTTTTAGGGCCAATAAGCCACTACAATCAAGGATGATGGTGTAGTTGTTATTAGGTTTAAAGGGGTAGATGGAAGCTCGGTGGTTAGTGGACTTTCCCCAAGGAGGAGAGCATCCAAAGTGTCAGGCATCTTTTATTTTTATAATTACTTATTTTCTATAAAATCCAATGTTGAAGGGGGTAGAGTATGACACAAGAACCTTTAATTATTATTATTTTATTATTTTGAAAACTCTATTACAGCAGCTCCTCGGATGAAAAATGACTCTCTTATGTGTAAAAATTGTTTACTGAGGTGGAAATCCCTTCAAATCAGGTATAATACTTCTTAAGATGAATACACTCAAATCATTCAGAAATGGACATTATTTCAGCTTTTGTTCTACTTTATCTCTTGCCTCAGATCTGATATTGATTTGGTCAAAAGGTTTTAGAGAATTGGGTATTTGAAAAAAATAATAAAGTGTGAAAAGGTATGAGAGGAAATCTTGTGTGTAACCCATAATCAATTGTTAGGTATTAGAGAGTAGGGTAACGGGGGTGAAAATTAATTCGATCATCTATCAAACACGTCCTTTGACGTGTATTCAAACTAAAAAAATCACTTCATGTTCTGTATCTCTACCCTGAACGCTGTTCTAGGTTATTGGCTTTGTTCTTCATTTTTTCTATTCATTAATCTTTTATTTCTTTCCTACTTTCTTTTGTGTATTGTTCCTAACCCTACAATTTTTCATGTTACTTAGACTATCTTAACAAGTAATGTAGAAATTTTCATGCACTGAGGTAGTATAAAGGAACTATTATTTTTTTATATTGAACCATCACATGAAGTATGCTACAATGGTTTTTTAAGTCCGTTGATTCAGGTTGCAACTTGATAGTGGAAATATGATGCTCTAAGCATTTGTTCTCTATGGGAAGTTAACTTTGAATACACCTCAAAGTGAAAATAGAGTTTTTTTGTTGTAATGAGTACCATTTTTTGTGCGGTTTAAGGATTTTTAATTTTTAGTTGTGTATGTATTATGATGGTTTATGTGTGTGGTTACATTTAACAATATCGAACTAAAAAGAGTAATGTCTATATTTTTTATTTATATTTTCTTCTTATTTTTTTTTTCTATCAATATTTGTACTCATTAATGAAAGTTGCAAATAGCTCACTAGCAGCCATAGTAGGTGTAAACTCTGTCAAAATCCCTTACACCTAAAAAACGTATAACCTGTAGTAATAGGTAATAATAACCTAAGGTTATTCATAAACAATTATAGTTGGCTAAGGACAAAAGCTATACCTCATAATCTTTTATAATCTAACGGTTTAAAGAAGGTACTAATTGCTTTTGGAAGAATTTTTTATATGATTTGTGTGAAATCTTCTTTGGCAGTAACAAGTCATTTTAAAATTGCCTCGAGCCGCGTGCTAAGTATTAATCTTACTGTCATTTTTTATAAAACATTTTTCTTAACATCTAGCCTTATTGGTGGGTTCTTTTATTTAATAAATGTTTTGATTTTATTTTATTACATAAATATATAATATGTGGTGTAAAACGTAAAAAAATAATATTATTTATTTCTTCACAAAAATCAAACTAATAACTGACAAAAATATTTATAGCGAAACAATGTAATATAAGATATAAATTACATATTTTTTCATTAACACCACGTGTAATGTTGTTTTGACATGCATGGAATTTTGTAGACTCATTGATAATATAAATCCTTTATATTGGCACCACGTGCACCCTTGGTAACTATTACTAACCGTGCCTTGCGTAAAATCGATGAGGGTAAATTGAGTTTGAATAGAGCTTTTGAAAATGACGAATTATAGATTACGGGAACTAATTTATCACGGGAACAAATTTATCGTTGTGCCATCAGCACGGATATAAAATATCACGAGAACAAATTTCTCGTTGTGCCATTAGTTGTAAGCACCAATTAATAGTTGGAGGTATTAAATTATGAAAATATTACTTGGATTTTTTTAATGTTGGTTCATTTATTATTTTCATTGTGACATCGCCGTGCCATCGATACGGGTACAAAATATCACGGGAATAAATTTATTCCCGTGCCATTGACATGGGTATAAACGTGCTATAACCACAAATATTCGGGAGGAGCAAATTTATTGTAAAATGTAAAATGGCTCCATAGGGTTGATTGAGTTTGACAGGACTGTTTCTTTTAGTTAATAAAAAATGTGTTGAAAAGAGAACGCACTAAATTTTTGTTAAAAATCGGGTTAAAAAAATAATATCTTTTAGTAAAAAATTCATGTTGTATCTCATGAAAGGTACACTAACTTTTCTTAGTAAATAATTTTTTTAGTAAATAATTTCATGTTGTATTGGAAAAGCAGTTTTTTAATAATAAAAATTGGGACGAAGAAAAGAACCCAAAACTATATTTATTTTTTAAATAAGAACTTGGATGAAAAAAGAACAAAATACTATTTTAAGTCATGTTTGTATTTGGTACTTAAAAAATATATTGTATCGTTTCATTTCATGTTGTATCACTTTATTTGTGATGTATTGGTGTTAAATCAAAAATATAAAAATTTCTATTATTTAATTTGATCGTGTCTGTAATTGGAAAAAACCTAACACATAACGAAATTTTATTTACCAAATATGAACAAAAAAAAGTGACACGATACGGAAAGTCTTATTTACCAAATACGAACACAAAAAAGGTTTCAAGGCACGAAATCAATAATACCATACTGTGAGTGAGTTATAGCGACAAATACTCGGGAGAATATTTATCATCGTGCCATCGGCACGGATACACCCTAGGACTTCTATGTCTAAAGTTTATAAAATTTGGTTCATTAAAGTTTGAAATGTTATAATAAAAATGTAGTAATTGTAAATTTAAACTAGATGTTCCTAAGACACAAATGCACTTTATTTAAATCGTAATCATGTTTTAAGTGTATAATGGGATGACCAATATTTATATTTGCATTAGTGGCAACACGGGAATAAATTTATCATGGGAACAAATTTATCATTGTGCTATCGACACAAGTACAAAATATCATGGGATTAAATTTATCTCCGTGCCATCGGTAAGGATACACCATAGTATATATATATATATATATATATATATATATATATAATAAAGTACCATTCTTATGTATGTTATAAGATAGGAGAATGATGTCATTAAGATACATTTTTTTTGCACTTCCTATTTTGCCCTTACAAATTTTGGATTCCCCCTCTTTTTCCTCTCACTAATTGATTCTACCTCTTTCACTTTAATTCAAACACAAGGTCATTTTTGGTAAACACACATCAAACTCTCTTTAAACCCTCCCCTCATTCTGAAAATCACCCGACCTCTCTTTCTCTCCCTCTCCAAACCTAACCCAAACCCAAATGCTCATTCCCCAACCTACGATCTGATGAACACACCCACAACCCCTTTTTCTTATCAACCCTGGTTTTGATGGTCTAGAGATGATTATTTAGATCTTCCACTTTCTGTTAATGAGAGTCTTAGTTACAGGTAATAGATTTATGTTTTTCGCTTAGCTATTAACATTAAATCTCTTTAAAAAAACTTACTTTGCTTTGTTTATTTTTGTTACAGGATTTCATTCGACCAGCTAATTAATTTTTATTTCATCTTGATCATTTTTCTCAATAGCAGGTATAGGGCTATGAAATTTTGGGTTTTCACCTGATTTAGAGATTTGTTCATGTGATTTTGTTTATTTTCTCTAATATCATGTGTTTTGTTCACTTAATTGAGGGATTTGTGCACATACTTTAGGGATTTGTTTCTTTAGTTCCTTTCAAGTTATTGAAGTTACCTTAATGGCTGCTTAGAACTTCATTTTAGGGGGTTTGATAGGTTAATAATTATTTAAGAAATTCTTTGTATATCATTTGAATTGTCATGTTTTTATTGTACACTATTTTTATAACTGGATGTGTACATTCTTTTTAGGTGTGATCTTCTTATATACAAGATTTCTGCATGTGCGATCTCAGGTAACCCCCTTTTTATTTGCATATTGCGTTTGTTTAAAACTTTAAATGTGGTGGGTTTTGAAACCCTAATGTATGTTTAGAATGAACTTTGTCGCTGTATTTATGTACTTTGGATTGTTAATGATCACTAACCAAAGATTAAAACTTTAAAGTTTTATTTCTAATTGTTATTTACTTCTTTTCTTAAAAAGAATCCTTCTTAATGTAAATATCTAATTTAATAGTTTCTCTCCTAAGTTGAACTAAATAGTTGAATTGATGAATTATTGCATTAATCACATATTGTGCAAAAGTGGTAAATTTCATATGGTATTTCATTAATCACATTTTGTTTTGGGCTTCTATTTATATATATATATTGATTATTGATTTGGGTACGCATTTTTTTCACGTTTTTTGCAAATGGGAATCTTCATTTTCTTTTGTAATCTTGATATTGATAGTTTTACAACTGTATCTTTAGCAAAAGTCATGAATTTCTATTTATGGATTTGAACAGGCTCATCCTGCGTTAAGTGACATGGAGAAGAAGAAAGTTTGTAGTATAATGGACTGTCAAAATCTATTGAGAGAGGCATATGCTCACGCAACTCGAAACGATCGTCTTCCTGTTCAAACCGTTGTTCAAGTAATTTACTACGAGCAACAACGCCTTAGCGAGGCAATGGATGACAACCTCACAGTGGGGGAATCCTCTGCTATCCCCCACAAACTAAATGTATACTCCATCGATCAACAACGCCTTAGCGAGACCATATGAGAGAACACACAAAAAAGATGAAAAGAATACATACGAATGAATCTGACAAATGCGAGCGCGTGTATATGACACACTACATATGCATAGTAGACACATTTCTCTTTCTCTAATGTTTTAATATCCCAATCTACCATATTTGAGGTTAAGTTTTAGATTTCAACTGGAAATTAAATTCCTTTATTTTGGTGTTTAGTTTATGCCCAATATATGATCGGATCGCTTTCGATGTGTGTTCATTTTGTGGTTCTTTTCATATTTGTATTCTCTTAATTAATTTGTGATTCTTTAGTATTTTCAGGTTGGTTTTCTTTGTCATAACTCATAACTGGAGAAGAATGTGAATACTACATGTTATACATAAGTCATTTGGTATGAAATTGAGCATGAAATGGATAAGTGAGCTATTGAGGTTAGCACGTGTTTCTAATTTTTACATTTTTATGTGTACCCTTTGTTTGTGGACTATTTGTTATAATAATTTGGCTACATCGAGCTTTGGGTATACCACATTATAATACTAAAGTTTTTTCATTTTACAGACATAACTGGATGTCAATTAGATGACTAAGATTGAAATTTTAGGTTCTTGGTAAGTTTGGCTTTGTTTCATCGAAAGCAATGTCAGTTATCTCTATCAATTTTGGCTATGTTCTCATTATATATCCCTATCAATTTTGGCAATGTTAGTTATATGTAATGAGAACATATCCCTGTCTATCATTACTTTTTGCTATGTTCTAGAAACGAAGGAAATTTTGGCAATGTCAGTTATATGTAATGAGAACTTAGCCAATAGACAGGGATATTTTGGCTATTTGACTATGTCTATTTGTATATATATTCATATTTTGGCATTGTATATTTGGCAATGTCTATTTGGCATTAATATATTCATATGAACATAGCCAACGGATATGAACATAGCTGATATTTGGCTATTTGGCTATGTTCATATCAATTATATTTGTATATTCATATCAATTGGCATATGTTTATATCAATTATATCAATTGGCATTAATTGATATGAATATAATTGACCCTCGCAAAGATTGTTGGTGTTTGATATGAATATAATTTATATGATTATCAGCTATGTTCATATCAATTGGCATTACTATATTCATATTCTGGCTATGTTCATATCCCTATATATTCATATCAATTGGCATTATTCATGTTCATATTCTGTCTTCATATCATCAATTAATATCTGGCATTGTATATTTGGCAATGTCTATTTGGCTATGTCTATATGTATATTTTGGCATTGTGTATCCCTCTCATTTATATTCATATCAATTTATATTCATATAACTGACGTTTATATTTTGGCATTATATCCCTGTCATTTATATTCATATTTTGGCTATTTGGCATTATATCCCTGTCTATTTGGCTATGTTCTATGTTTTCTATGTTCTATGTCCATTTGAATATATATTCATAATTTGGAATTATATCCGTGTCATTTATATAGCTAAATATCCCTATCAGTTATATTGCCAATTGTTATATGTAATGAGAACATAGCCAAATAGACATTGCCAAAATATCCCTATCTATCTTTACTTTTGGCTATGTTCTATAAACGAAGGGATATGTTTACTTTTGGCAATTCCAGTTATATGTAATGAGAACACATCAAAGTTTGGCATTACTTTTGGCTATGAAATGAGAACATAGCCAAAATTGAATAGACAGGGATATGTTCTCATTACTTTGTGGGTGTATTTATATGTAGTTGTTATCATTATCTGCTGCTACTTTTTTGTGCTATTTTAGGCTACTAGAAAGATGCATTTGGACAAAATAGACTTTTTATAGGACGAATTTCGTCCGGGGCAACAATTGTTGATGTGCAGTTACATTTCAATCAATTTGACCACGTATAACGAAATCTATAAGTCACTAAAAAAATGTGTCATTTACGGTTGTTGACTGCAATCTGTAAGCCGTTGTTGACTGCAATTCATGTACAACGAAATCTAACAGCTGAATAAATGTATGATGCCAAGTTGATACAGTTCCACGGTGCCTCTGTAAGTCGGCCTATCAGACCTGCGTTGAGTTACAAGCCATATTAGAACCCGTAAAGCACAATTGCTTGCCAATTTTACATTAGTATTTGTCAGGTTATTTTTTTTCATTTACTACTGTTGATACCATTTGTTTGTTTGATGTGGTATTTATGTTCAATATTAACACTTAGGTACTATTTGATGTGGTCTCTAAGCTTTTTGAAGAACTGCGGATGGATGCATCTTAATTTATACATAATAAAAGTTGCTTTCGTAAAAAAAATTCTCCAAGAAGAACAACATACATGAATATTTTGATGCTCTCTTTTAACTGCTGGAAGTTTCATGTTTCACTTGAAAGAATACGTGTGGGTTGAGGGGATTATTTTAGTTTTCATTAGCCTATTTTTTCTTTAGTTTTATTCTATTTCATGAAGCTTGACAGCAAACTCGAATCGCAGATCTCTGGAGGCGACGAACTAAACCAAACCAAAACACCAGTTCTGACATGGATATGGTAGTGAACGGGCAATGGTATGTACCGTGTGTATTTTTTAGGAGAAGTCAAACTGGTGAATGTTTTTTCATACGAATAATTGGCGGAGTTGTGCTGATTTGTTGCCTTATATCATTTTTTTATTTATGTTTCCACAGGTCCAGCAATGAATTAAATCAGGTCAACTTTTTGTTTAGCCTGTGCAACACTGTCATGACATCTATGGGTTGGAACCAACATTTATCTCATCAATTGTCCGTGGGTATACTGTTGTAAAGTTGTTAATACCTCCTAATTTAATTTATGTTACTTGAATCTGTTTTCTTTCACTATTTGATACAATAGTTTGCATTTCAAATATTAAGGTGTTATGATGAATGCTTTTTTTCCTATTTGCAGTGTGACACTAGAAGGGATGAAAATACATTTATGAAAAATTAGAAATGCTACTAACAAAATATCAATGGTGATAGCCACGGTATCTTCCTCAATGAATAATTGAAGGGCCAAACTTTGTTTTCTTACATGTGAGCAAATGGTATTTAAAAGCTTTATCCAGCTCTTTCTAGATCTAAGTTAGCTTGAACAGAACATCTATTCTATATCTGATAAGGTTTCTCAATTTCTACGCTTTTTGTTATCTTGGACACAACTTGAATTCTTGATATGTTTGGATTATTTAAAATGCATGTCTAACTTGGTGATATCACTTTAAATTTAATTCCTCATTTCAGAAAGATCTCACTTTCATAGACAAAAATGAGAGAATCAGATATTCACGTCTTATCTTCGAACATGAAGAGGATGCACAAGTAGTGATTGTCCTATATGGGCTTATGACCTGAGGTTCCGAAACGTTTTGAAAGCTCAGTACCATTTGACAATAAGCCTATGCCATATGGGCTTATGCCCTTAGGTAATGTCCTATATTCTAACAGTAAGAGAGCTCATCCTGTTGCAGTAAGAGACTCATGCTGACTGAAGTAGCAGTCTCTTATATTCTGGTGGTTTGTTAGTGTTCCGATGGTTCTCCGACATGGGACTACAGAATGTGTAAATGACAGTTATCATGCTTGGAACCCATGAACAAATTAAGACCTTCACGAGATAAGTATATCATAGTCGCAGTTTCACTATTATTTCCTTATATTTGTACTAGATATGGAGCTTTGTCGATTTGATTCAATACTACATAAATTCTACCAAGTAAGTGTGGCCCTTTATTGACTTTATATGTTGATTTCAAGTAACATTCTTTTTAATTGTCATTATGTCAACTAAAAATTTGACTCATTTTTTTGCAAAAGACAAAATTAGTTTTAGGAAGTTGAAACTCTTTTTTAAACTGTTTGGAGAATTATAGTATAGTGTTTTTAATCGTAGCAATACTATTGTTATAGTGTTTGTATCCTTACCGATTTTGATTTGCACATTATAGCAGGAAGTCATTCTTTTAATATTGAAACTCGAGCCATAGAGTCCATTCCTAAAATTATAGATCCGGTGGGGCAGTTGACAAAAGACGCATCACTAGAAGGAGAGGATGAGGAATCCATATTTTTATTTTCATTCTTGGCCGATAAAGAATCAATTGCTAAATTCTTAATTTTTCGATAATACCACAGTAGCATTATTTTGGATGAACTATGGACACAGACCGCAGTTCATCAAAAATTTCAATCAAAGCAGTGCCATTACGCTGTTGCTGCTGTCACTATTGCGACAACAACACAGCCACTGCTCCTGTTGCAATAATAGGCTAATAGTCTGCGTCGAGTTACCGACATTTTTTATCAACTTACATTGGTTCCTTCCTATTGCGTTTGTTAATATTAGTTTACTTCATACGGTTAAATGTTAAGGCTTTAAGTGCACTGAGCGATGCACATTATACTCGCTGGATGATAATTATTTGGGGCATTTGTGATTTGTAGCCTCTCACTGCTGAATTTTCCAATTTCGTGATGCACGGGTCATAGGTTCTTTAGTATTTGTTATGGGTAGTTATTGAAGTGTAGATGGATTGAAACAACCAACATAGATTTAGTAAGTAAATGAACTTTTGTGTTAGCAACGCTAATTTCTTGATTTCAGACTATTTTAGATCAGCTCCTCATTTCTTGAAATTAATATGTGAATGACACGGCATGAAATTAAACGTTTGAATCCGTAGATTCGTTATTATATTCATTTGGTTTCCTACTCTTGATGTATAACAGTGTACATATCATGACAAAATTCTTGATGTGAACTATTGTAGAATTAAGGACCAGATTTGCATATATCAAGATGAAATTCCTCAAATTGACTTCCTTTGCGAAGCTACAACATTTATTGGGGGTGTGTTCGATGGAATAATGTACTAGACTTGAGCGATGGATTATTGGAAAGAGGAAATACATCAAAGACTTGATCTTTCAAGCTCTCCTCCCACAGATTGCTTTGGAGTTGTCACCCATAGACTCTCTCAGTGCCCGTTTGGGGGTGCAACAACAAATTTATAAAAGGTATTTAAAGATCTTCTTCCTATTTATTAGCCCTTGACATTTTTACTTAATGTAAATTTTACATAATGATAATAATTACTATTGTTATTATCTGTTTATAGTTCGTGCTTGAGGAGCTGATCGATTGACCAAAAGTGTCTTTGTGCAGTAGCTCCCTTTGTATGGGCATTGGTGCCATTATATAAAAGACGATGAAAATGAGATCCTTAGTGGGATGGAACATAGGAAACCGATATACCAAGCATCTGCCATTTCTCTTTTTTCTTCAAAACTGTTTTCATAAGTCAATATGATGTATGTTGGTAATATTGAAAACTTATTTATTTCTTTTGTAAAATATTTATTTTAGTTTGACACATTCTATACAATGTTATTGTTTGCCCTTACAAAATGTGAAAGAAAGTACAAATGAGTACTCGATATATTATACATATCTAAATAGACAATGATATTATATTTGAATTTCAAACTATTAGTTTTGTTGGTGGTGTATTTTTTATTTCTTATACAGGGCGGATAATCCTATAAACAAAGGAAATTTTGCCCAAAATTTTTAAATTGTTTTTGATTATTTATTTTATATAAAAACATTAGACTTAAATTATACATTAATTGATATTTTGAAAAAAATTCTTCATGCCTTCAGTCAAAGGGCAATATGCTTAACTGCAGGATCTTGAATAGGTGGATGTCGGCATGCTTACTCCATATATGAAGAGGTTGCTCCCCTGTTTTGAACCCTAGACCAATCGTATCTTTGGCAAGGGAACTTGCCATCGCATCAAGGAACGACTTTATGCTTTTCAAAATTATCAGCGTGCCTTCAGGCACGGGCATACCCTAGTATATATATATATATATATATATATATATATATATATGGTAGCGGACCCACTTTTAGAGTAAAAGTGAGGTTGCTGACCGGAAAGAGATTTTAACTAGAGGAGATTTTGGCAGGAAAGAGAGAGTGAAAGTTCGAGAGAGAAAATGACATTGGGTTTGGGGGGGTCTTTATTTAAAGGCAGTGGTCACGGACCTTGATCGTTCCACCAACCATAACCATTTAATTTTTTAATGTCATTATTAAGATCACGACATGGTCACATTCTCGGTGGTGATGACGTGGAAAAAATTAAATGGCGTGAGTTCGGGTCACGGTCAAGGGTCGTGACCAATTTAAAATGATCACAACTTTGGGTTATGACTTCTATCAACTAAAAAACTTAACTTGGTCATGGTCATGGGTAGTGACCACTACTGACGGCAATTTTGGCACAATTTTGGTTCCATAATAGTCACGGTGTTATCAAGGATCACAATCATGACCACTGTGGTCATGGTCTGCAATCGTGACATTGTCTAGTTTCTATCACGATGGCGAGTAGTCATGGACCTGGTCATGGGGTCTTCGACTCTGGTCATGGTTGTAGGTTGTGACCAAGTAGTCACGATCATGGATTATGACCAGTTTTCTATGACCATTTTCGATTTGTGGTGTAGTATGAAGGTCGGTGTAATCTCTTCTAACAATGGTAGGATTTGCTTCGGGTTCCCAAGAAGTGGATGGATTTTAGGATATGTTGTTGATGGATATAACTAACTTTTCATACTTTTGGGGAGTGAACTAACTAGCCGACTTTTTTGTCTCTGATTCTGATTTAACACTTTGATCGGAGGAACTTTTCTTCAATTTCTACCCCGACTTCTCAAAGATATTTATAGTGAGGATAATACTAACTCCCCATGATATTCCTGATATGTGACAAGAAATTATTCTTTACAATGATGACTTATTCTTTTTCTACCCCACGATTGGTAAAAGTTATAGCTTTTTCTCTCCATCTGACTATGAAGTCATTAACAGATTCTTGTAGGCCATGTATGAGTAATTAAAGATAAGAATGGGTCACTTCCATTTACTCATTATTATTGTATTGATCCATTAATTCATAATAATTATCCTCCCAACTTCGATTATGTGATTCTTCAAGACAAAGGAACCAGTAAAGGGCACTCTCTTTAAGGGTGTATTGAAACATCTAAGCATGGTTTTTTTTAATTGCAACCAGTGAGATCATGTTCCTATAATAATTGTTCATATGTATAATGGGATGACCACTTCTTCCAAACTTTTTGATGTCCGATATTTTAAAATTCCCAAGCAGACAGGATTTTGGATAAAGGGATATATGGGTATAATCCACATTGTTTATAGAGTTACAATTGATAAAAGTAGGGAGAGAGAATTTTAAGTTCTTTTTTCACCCTATCGAGTTCTTATTCCTTATGATCTACTAAAATGGGCATATGTAGGTTAGACCTTGGTTGATCAAGGTTTGAGAGAGGTAGAGAGTTGGTATAGACCCACTGACAAGTGGAGCACATGAAGGCATTCCGATATATTAAGCATAATTTCTCACGACATGATGGTATTCTTCAAGAGATCAAATTGGATAGGGAATTCCTTGACCCATGATAGGAGGGAAGTTAATATTCCAGTTTGACAAAACTTATGGCTTAGGAATCTCTGGAATATGAGATTTAGTCCTCTCTAATTCAGTGACATTCAATTGCACACTATCCATCACGACATGAGTTGAGCTAGAATAGTCATCAAAATCGATTGAAGATAGATTTCATGATTAGGGTTCTCGATGAGGTAGTTCAATATGACTATTACTTTTCTTATGAATCAAGAGATAGTGGGGATAAAATAGAACTCGAGGTGTTTGGATGGAGATCAAAATCTTTAAGGCATTAGGCTAGGCTAGGGGAAATAAGATTACACCTAAGAGGGAAATGATTTATTTATAGAATTTTTTTTCTTAATTCTTAAAAAAATGAATGATTTTTTTGTTTTTTTATTTCTTGAAAAAAGGGAAAGGATAAAAATATCCTCGTCGTAGTTGTTATTATTAGGTGTCACTTATTTCATGTTCCGCCTAGGGTGCAAGTGAAATTTCGGACATGACCAGAGTCTGGGGGAAGAAAGGGTAAGTAATGCAAGGAACAGATTAACTCACGAACATAATCTTGTTTATAAAAATGGGTGAAAAGGCATAAAATAAGGCTGTAAGGCGACACGAAATTTTGGCAAAGTTATGCATTGAAACTGTCAATCTTGATATCAGTGTCATATGGAATTCATCTATACGGGGCCTATGCATAAATCAAGTGGTACGATGTGGGGTAATTGTTCGATATACATCGAGGGTACTTGGACAATGGAAGGTGGGAGTCTATTTCTTAGGTTAACTATACCACGCAGAACTGATAACCGATCACAAAGTGACTCCCCTATATGAACTAATATATGGTCAATACTTAATGCTCAAATGTAGTGTAAAAATGCATGAGACTTATTAGCCAAAAAAATTCAATACTATGTGTCAAAATCCACGTAGTTCACAATAATGAATATGTTTTGGGTCTAATCTATAATCCAATCTAAAGTATCTCTTTTGTTAATTAAAAAGTGTGTGAAAGTGGTAAAAAAAATGTGAAAACTATTTAAATTGGAAATTATGGTATAAACCCCATTTTTGGGTTTTTTTATTTATGAAAATAGATTTGATTGTATATGCGATAATAAATAGAGTTGGATTACTGATAAAAAAATAAGTTAAAATGGAATAAAAATACTAAAATATATAAAATAACATTTATGGGACTAGTAAAACATAAAGAGTGTTGGACCTTCAAGAACTTTGGAACTATGTTTAGAAATCTTTGCTGGTTGACCTTTAGTGTATGGATGATAGTGGTTAAATGCGGAGGAAAATGACGTAAGGTGATGTATGAGAGAATGCTGTGAAAGTGATGTGTGCTAAATTTGGAATAGTTGCTGATTTAAAATTGAGATCTTATGCAAATGGAATGAGTGTTACCTTATATAGGAAAATCCTAAAAGAAGAAAGGACATAGTCCCAGTCTTACCTACTCGAAGGTGTGCTTGACTTGCTAATGAAATAGGCCCAATCTACCGATATGTAGTTCAAATGTCCTGCCTTTAGGTAGGCAGAAATGCTTTTTTGATATCATAATTTGTGAACCGTATGCTTGATTCGCACACAGCCAAAATCTTTGGAAAAATGATTTATAGGTCTATGTTTTTATAATAGGGGACTCCCGAGTTCAAGAGTAGACCAAAGTTAATCGAACTCCGATTAGCGTTTTAAGGAAGATCGAGCGTTCAAAACTGAAGGGACTTTGTTAGGACCCTATAGTGGAGTGTATGTGTACTAGAATAGGATACCTGCAATTTAATTTAAAATAACCATTAAAATTATATTTAAATAATTTTATTTGATAAATTTACAATTTTATTAGTATAAGCAATTTGTGTAATAGATAGTAAGTTTGGAAAAAAAATTTAGTTAAGACTTATTCTACCACTGACCACTTAGAATTTTTAATCAACATTTGTATTTTTCAAGAGAATTTTAGAGGATTTGAGAATGAACAAGATCAACAAAATGTATTATAAAAACGTGATATACAAATTATAATATTGGTCAAGTGTCGTAGCAAATTGGTATTGTTGTCCTGACCTTCAGTAGTGTTCAGTATTCTGTTTATATGGATGTGCAACTCTAAGGGAATCACTTTTATTAATCATAATATAGGAAAAATAATAAACATTTTGAATGATTTTTAAGGTACTGAAAACTCAGATGTTATAACTTATGCTTGTTATAATTTCACATAAATGGAAGTCTTTATATATAACATACAAATAGTAACTTTGCAAAATAAAAGGAACCCACGTTCAAAATCATAAACTAACAATGAGAAATAAAAGGAAACTAAACTAGCAATTACAAATGTAGTTTCTAAAGTATTCTGATATTAGCTCCGTTAGAATAGTTCTTCCTGACTTTGTGGTTGAACAGATCTTCCCGACTTTATTATGTATAGATTTTCACTATATTGCATTCATGCATTTATTTTCTAACATTCACCCTCAAACGAAGGTGGAGTGTGTGGTAAAAACTGAGTTAACAAGGTTTGAGAGAGGTAGAGAGTTGTCACAGACCCACTGACAAGTGGAGCACATGAAAGCATTCCGATATATTGAGCATAATTTCCCACGACGAGATGCTATTCTTCAGGAGATCAAATTGGATATGGAATTCCTTTATCCATGATAGGAGGGAAGGTAACATTCCAGTTTGACAAAACTTATGGCTTAGGAATCTCTGGAATATGAGATTTAATCCTCTGTAATTCAGTGACATTCAATTGCACATTATCCATCTCGACATGAGGTGAGCTAGAATAGTCATCAAAATCGATTGAAGATAAATTTCTTGATTAGGATTCTCTATGAGGTAGTTCAATATGACTACTATTTTTGTTATGAATCAAGAGATAGTGGGGATAAAGTAGAACTTCGAGGTGTTTGGATGGAGATAAAAACCTTTAAGGCATTAGGCTAGGCTTGGGGAAATAAGATTACACCTAAGAGGGAAATGATTTATTTATAGATTTTTTTCTTATTTCTTAAAAAAATGAATGATTTTTTTGTTTTGTTATTTCTTGAAAAAAGGGAAAGGATAAAAATCTCCTCGTCGTAGTTGTTATTATTAGGTTTCACTTATTTTATGTTTTGTCTAGGGTGCAAGGGAAATTTTGGACCTGACTAGAGTCTGGGGAAAAAAAGGGTAAGTAATGCAAGGAACAGATTAACTCACAAACATAATCTTGTTTATAAAAATGGGTGAAAAAGCATAAAATAAGGCTGTAAGGCGACACGAAATTTTGGCAAAGTTATGCATTGAAACTGTCAATCTAGATATGAGTGTCATATGGAATTCATCTATACGGGGCCTATGCATAAATCATGTGGTACGATGTGGGGGAATTGTTCTATATACATAGAGGGTACTTGGACAATGGAAGGTGGGAGTCTATTTCTTAGGTTAACTATGCCACGCAGAATCGATAACCGATCACAAAGTGACTGCCCTATATGAACTAATATATGGTCAATACTTAATGCTCAAATGTAGCGTAAAAATTCATGTGACTTATTAGCCAAAAAAATTCAATACTATGTGTCAAAATCCACGTAGTTCACAATAATGAACATGTTTTGGGTCTAATCCGTAAGCCAATCTAAAGTGCCTCTTTTGTTAATTAAAAAGTGTGTGAAAGTGATAAAAAAATGTGAAAACTATTTAAATTGGAAATTATGGTATGAACCCCATTTTTGGGTTTTTTGATTTATGAAAATAGATTTGATTGTATATGCGATAATAAATAGAGTTGGATTAGTGATAAAAAATAAGTTAAAAATGGAATAAAAATACTAAAATATACAAAATAACATTTATGGGATTAGTAAAACATAAAGAGTGTTGGACCTTCAAGAACTTTGGAATTATGTTAAGAAATCTTTGCTGGTTGACCTTTAGTGTATGGATGATAGTGGTTAAATGCGGAGGAAAATGACGTAAGGTGATGTATGAGAGAATGCTGTGAAAGTGATGTGTGCTAAATTTGGAATAGTTGCTGCTTTGAAATTGAGATCTTATGCAAATGGAATGAGTGCTACCTTATATAGGAAAATCCTAAAAGAAGAAAGGACATAGTCCCAGTCTTACCTACTCGAAGGTGTGATTGACTTGCTAATGAAATAGGCCCAATCTACCGATATGTAGTTCAAATGTCATGCCTTTTGGTAGGCAGAAATGCTTTTTTGTTATCATAATTTGTGAACCGTATGCTTGATTCGCACACAACCAAAATCTTTGGAAAAATGATTTATAGATCTATGTTTTTCTAATAGGGGACTCCCGAGTTCAAGAGCCGACCAAAGTTAATCGAACTCCGATGAGCATTTGAAGGAAGATCGAGGGTTCGAAACTAAAGGAACTTTGTTAGGACCCTATAGTGGAGTGTATGTGTACTAGAATAGGGTACCTGCAATTTAATTTAAAATAACCATTAAAATTATATTTAAATAATTTTATTTGATAAATTTACAATTTTTTTAGTATAAGCAATTTGTGTAATAGATAGTAAGTTTGGAAACAAAATTTAGTTAAGACTTATTCTACCACTGACAACTTAGAATTTTTTAATCAACATTTGTATTTTTCAAGAGAATTTTAGAGGATTTGAGAATAAACAAGATCAACAAAATGTACTATAAAAACATGATACACAAATTATAAGATTGGTCAAGTGTCGTAGCAAATTTGTATTGTTGTCTTGACCTTCAGTAGTGTTCAGCATTCTGTTTATATGGATGTGCAACTCTAAGGAAATCACTTTTATTAATCATAATATAGGAAAATAATAAACATTTTGAATAATTTTTAAGGTACTCAAAACTCAGATGTTATAACTTATGCTTGTTATAATTTCACATAAATCTAAGTCTTTATATACTACATACAAATAGTAACTTTGTAAAATAAAAGGAACCCACGTTCAAAATCAGAAACTAACAATGAGAAATAAAAGGAAACTAAACTAGCAATTACAAATGTAGTTTCTAAAGTATTCTGATGTTAGCTCCGTTAGAATAGTTCTTCCTGACTTTTTAGTTGAACAGATCTTCCCGACTTTATTATGTGTAGATTTTCACTATATTGCATTCATGCATTTATTTTATAACATTCATCCTCAAATGAAGGTGGAGTGTGTGGTAAAAACCAAGTTAACAATGGTTTAGTTATGAGCGCTGATCGGGGTAAAAGCCGAGCATCCGCGTAAGTAGCTAATCGTTGTTATCGGCTTCTGACCTTAATACAAAAAAAAAGTAAACTTTAACTACTCTTATGGAGTTTATCGATGTCTTGGCATCGAATCTAGAGGGAACGGTATTTAGGATTAAACTTTTTTAACACTAGGGAAGGGAAAAAATGTTAAAGATGATGGATTTGAGAGTATGCAATTCTACTAAAAAAACAAATGAAAACCTATCTTGATTATCTACAAAAGAGATATGGTCGGAATATAATCCCCTAACCCGTAACGAATTCATCGGATATGAAAACTAGTCTCGAATTAATTTTTTAATTGAAACAATGACATTATTTAACCCAAGAATTACATATATGAGGGTACGAGCCCGCATCATACATAATCAAGAATTTAAACAACGTACAAAGTCGATTGGTTAATACATGCATCGCACTCTTAAACATCCTGGTTACTTAGGGAAAACGAGGTTAAAAGTCCCACCATGTTTTTACTAACGAACTCACGCGTTCATATTAACTATTTGTTTTAATAACATATTTTGATACCCATACTAACTATTTAGGGTTGGGTTCATGCATTCCAACCCTCAGAAATCTTATCAGACATTGTGTAACGATGCTTAAACAAGAAATCTACGTAGCATGAAATCATTCTTACGCTAAAAGTGTGATTAAACATGAGAAATAATTATAAAACTGTTGGAAATAAAGGTTACCAAGATTGAAGAACAAGAACATGCAAGAAGAAATCAAAGCTTGAAGAAAAATCGGAAAAGCTCTTGAATTAAAGGTGCAAAATACGTAAATTGTTCTCCAAGATGTTTCTCTTTGATTAGGAGCTTTTACAATGAATTAAAAGGACCCTAATAACTAAATATATAGGTTAGAGTACGTTTAGAAGAGTCCCCAAAACAAAAACTCTTTTGGTAAAAAGATAAGGATAAAATAAAAATCCCGCTTCTGAAAATTTATCACGGATGTAAAGCGTGACTAATACTTGTCACGGTTCTGGAGTGTTACTAAATGGTGAACCAGTTTGGGGGAACATGAGAATCGGTTCGGGGTTCAGTTCGAAAAAACATATTGCCTTGGCTTGTTTCCTCACTTTTCTTTGGATTTCATTCTCAACTTCAAACGGGCATAACTTCTTCACCGTAGCTCGGATTGGGGTGCCGTTGTTTCCAGTATTCTTGTAACTTCAAAATCTTCAACTTTCCACCTCCAGAATAATGATGAAAATTACTAAAATTCCCTTCAACTTTTTTCTTGATTTCTTTCACTGCTTTGAGTTTTCTCTCGCACTATCTTGTATGAAATACCTGTAAAACACATAGGAGATACACAAAACATGAAAATACTTTCCAAAAAGGGTTAGTTGCATGAATATGAGACAAATCAAGTCTATTTACACCGCACGGGACCATAAAAAGACCGAAATTAAGGGAATAAATATGGAGTATTTATGCCTAATAAAATCTCCCTAACTTAGAACGTTGCGCGTCCCGAGAAATGTAAAAGCATAAGAGCATGAGTTATGGACCCTTACAAAACTTTATTGGGATACAATACCTTTTTTGCAGATAAGCGGTTGCATTTAGCGTATGAAACAAGCTGTTAAACCCCAAGGTTACCCTAGTGGACGAGTTGTGTCTCGTAAGGGTTTGCAGTGAATATACTCACAAAATTCATTTTCGACTAAAAAAAATCAAAATACCTAAAAATTTCACAATTTAAACTCCCCAAAAATAATCACCATAAATTCATATTCATGAATCCAAAATCCTAGTGTGTGTGTGAGAAGCCAAAAATTAAATCGATAATCTCCACCAATTGATCATTACGTTACTTTTCGAAAATTTGTTTTGATTCAATTTCTCACGGATGCTCTCACAAACGAATCACTCAAAATGTGGATATATCCCTCGGTATGCATGATAGAAAGAGTAAATAAAATGGAATGCACATTCACGCTCACAAATTGAAAGACAAAATTTTTATGGTGAAAAGATCTCATCATCGGAATATGATCATTGAAAAATAGGAAGCATCGCCTCTTATCCACACTAATTAATCTCTCTTATTATCTTTTCGTGTCTTAGCTCTCCACGTGGAAATTAATTTTGAAATTCGGACTCAGTTAGGACTTTCTTGGGTTATAAGGTGCATTGCATAAAATTGGAAATGGTTGGGAAATTGGGAATTGGAAAATCTTCTTATGATGTCCGTTAGTGCTTTTTCGGGCTTTTGCTCATTTTTCTCTTCTTTTTCTATTTTTTTTTTTATATATTTCACATTTTTTTTCTTGCTATTTTTGTTGATAATTTTTTTTTATTATTCTTCTTGCCCTTTTTTTATTGCACTTTTTCGACTTTATGTAAGAATGTTTAATTTCCACAATTCGGGGCTAATTGGTTTTTACGGGTTATCAAACAAAAATTGAAATTTAATTTAGGCTCAAATTACGTTGCAAAGGGATAATTTTTCATTGATTTTTATGGCTAATATTTTTGGGTTAAACAAATGAATGCCTACTTTATTATCCGAATTACTCATTATTTTACCATATGCCCCTCGAGTTGAATTTAGTTTAGAGATATTTTTTGCGCATTTTCAAGACAGCATCTCGCACATTTCCTGTAACCGATCAAAATAAAAGAATCGAGATCTTCAACGACTTATTTTAAACACTGAATTGAACTTCTAGTTTACCATTAACTCGGATTGATTTAATTACTCACAAAAATCGATAGGCTCGAAATCTCACCGGGTTGATTAATCTCCACATTTATTCGTAAGGTCATTAATTTTCACTCAATTTTCATCTTTGGTCAATTTTTGCTTTGTGCATTTAATTTTTTAACTGTTTTGACATTTATGAAAAATTTAAATCCCAATTTTTATTTATTTTGGAGAAAAATATTTTTGGCCTTTTCGAATTTTTCAATTTTGTTTTTGGAAATTTATGATATTTTCTTAAAAGGCATACTTGGAACGAATATGTGATCAAATCAATGAAACTAAACAATAAATGGGAAGAATATCCCGCACTCCTTAACTTAAATATTTCATTGTCCTCACTGCAAATCAAGAACACAACATAAAGAGATAAAAAGAAAGATATTACCCAAAAGGAGCGATCTCCGATAAGTACGAGTCCATTGAATTTACAAAACATGTTAGAACCAAGCATGACAAAAAGAGTAACAAAAACCTTAACTAATTACTCTAAACTATAGTAAAAAAAAAGGAAACGGAAAAAGAAGCTAATTATGTACACCTAAAATTTTAAATTGTAATAAGTTTTACACTAGAAGTCAAAAAATTTGAGGGTCCACCCAAAATACGATATGAATTTGAGGGATAATCGGTGTACCCCCATTTTCATATATGCCTCTCGAAAAATAGGAATTCCGTTTGAACAATAGAAGGGGTGTATGAGGCGTAAGAAAAGAACCAACATCAATCAAAAATTTTAGGAGGATGATGGGGGGTTTAAATAAAGCGGGAGACAAGACCAAATTGATTTCAAGATAATTAAAATCACTTCCTCGAGGTTTCTCAATTCGAACAGGAGGTAGAGCACGTGTAAGTGAATATCCCATAAGATGAAGCATCTTAAAATAACATTCTCATATAAGAATCGGGTCAAAGTCATCAAGACTTTCATCGGATTCTGGCGATAGATTTAATGGTTTGATAATAATGGGGATGATAGACAATTTTCGGTGTTATTTCATCATTGCTTGAAAGTCCTCTAATCAAAACCTCAGTTACCTACAAAAATTAAACAATACTAGAGTGTAGTGGTAAGTAAGGGAATTAATAAAAATCTAGGGGGTGAAGTGAGGGGAAGACAATTGCAATTAAATTTTATTTTCCTTTTGGAATCTTAGTTTTTCTAGTTTTTTTTTTTTTGCTTTTTCAAATATCAAAACAATTTTTGTGAGGTGAAGTGAAAATTAATCTAATACCAAACTATAATGGGAACCAACTCAAATAAAAGTGTGTGAATAGAGAACTAAGTGAAAGTGTGCAAAAAATATGAGTGAAATGTAACTAATGAGAGAATTCAAGGGAAGAATATCCACCCTCAATTAACACAAGTTTATATAACTTGCACTATTCTAATTTCATCAATTTCCAAAATATTCATTTAATTCAAAAGCTAATATTCATTACACTAATGAATTAATTGAATATTCTTTTAGAAAATTAAGTTTAATCCCCACAAGCACTACTCTAAATGAATTAATATCAATTAAATGAATCACCCTCTAGGATCGATTCACCAAACTAATTTTAATTAGACAAAGTAAAAATCAAGAGTAGATGAAAATTATACTAACATTTAAATCAAGTGATAAGCCCATCTCTAGTTTGAATCAAATGATCAAATGATAATACAATTTTTACTCCTTTCTGAAGGATGATTTTCATGAGGAAACTAACAAAATGGGATTAAATCAAATTGGATTCATGAGGGTTTTAATTAATCCCTTGAATGGGATGATTATCCCTCCATAATTATCATCTAGTCAACAAAAAAATTAAAGCAAATTAAAAGCATAAGGTGAGAATTAGAGGGAAGACAATCAAACCCAAATGAAGAGAATATCAATATGATCTTTAATTAATGCCAAAACTCCTCTCAAGCAATTACAATCACACCAAAAATTGGAATGAATTTTTTGGATGTGTATAACTCTCTCTCTCAACAAACTTCTCTAGAATTTTCTCTCTATAATTTCTAACTAAAAAAATTCTCTCTAAAAAGTTCTTGTTCTCTCTAGCATCCCCCTTCAAAATGGGCCTTCAAGTCTTTAAGTAGTGTGGACATGGTGCTAGGGGTAATTTCTATAGGGGTTAAAATGGACAAATGCACACATGTGCATGGATTCTCCGATGTCATGTGAATGAGGGGTGAGGGAATTAAAATAACATTTGGTTTAATGGGCATTTTGGGCAATGGGGTAAAAGGAGTTAGTTGGGGGGTAATTTTGGGTTAAGTTGATTTAAAAGACATTTGGGTATTGTTAGTTTTGACTTGTGGCCTTTGGTCTTGGTTCAAGCAGGTAATAGAGATCGTGTAAGTCACTTGGTTAGAAATGGGAAATGGGTCTTGGGGTATTGAATAGGGGTCGAACTCGAGGCTTCCGGGTTCGTTGATTGGGGCAGACTATGGATTTTGGGTTGCTGGTTGGGCCAGGGGTTACTAGTGGCGGGTTGGCCGACAATGTGGGTCTGAGTTACTGGGTTTGGACTCGGGCTCGAGTAGGTTTGGATAGAATAGGTTCCGGGTAGGACAGGGGATAAGTTCATTATTCTGGGTATGGGAGCTCCGACGAAAATGGGTTTTTTTGTTATTGGTGGTGGTGTACTGCTTAATAGATGTTGGGCTTGGAGGTATAAGGTGGTTTGGTTTTGAAATGGGTTTTGAGCTTTGTTGGCTATGGAGTAGTGAGAGGGTGTGTGGGTTGGATGTTGAAGATGGGTTTTAGTGGGATTGGGTCTGTGTGATGGTGTATGGGTTACAATGTGAGGGTGAGTGGTTAGGTTTAGGTGTAGGATAGTGTGTATGTTAGTTAGGTGTGAGTGAGTTTGGTTAATTGTGTGTGTGTGTGTGTGTTTAATTTGGACCAAAAAATAAATATAAAACTAAAAACATCAAATTAATAAAACTAAAAAATAAAATCTAACTAAAAAAAATTAAATCTTATGAAAATAAAATCCTAAGCTATTAAAAATTAAAATAATAAAAAAAGAAATAGAAACTAAAAATGAAAACTAAGGTCCTAAAAAATATAAAATCTATTAAAACTAAAAATAAACTCCTACAAACTAGTCTTAATAAAATAAGACAAAATAAAATAAAATATAAAATAAAAACTAAAAACTTAACAAAATAAAACTACACTAAATAAAAAGAAATAGAAAAATATGCAAATAAATTCGAAAAAATCCTAAATGAATCTAAAATAAATCCTAAAAATAAAAATGACTCAAACTAAAAATCTAAAAAAATTAAAAAGACATGAACTAAACATACACGGGCTTCAGGGTAGGTGTAGGGACCGGTTAGGCTTGGCTATGGTTACGAGAGATGGTATTAGCTCTATTCTATGCGCATTTGCCTTAAGTTAAGCTTTGAAACTCCGCAAACGACAATCAACTTGCATAATAAACACTTACGCGCATAAGACCCAAATTGCCGAGAATTAGCAACTAAAATGCATCTATTCGGGGTATAAATATAACACTTTTGGGTGCTTATCACACCACCCCCAAACAGAACATTGCTAGCCCTCGAGCAAAATATATAGAGAAAGAGACAAGACGACAAAAGTGTATCAATTTAATGGGCACTTACGATTGCACTTAGCATGTGTAACAGGCCTTTAAACCTATAGGTTTACCTACAGGTTGAGTTGTGTCTCATGAGGTTTTACAAGGAATATACCCATAAAATTCTTATTTGTAAACGGCAGTCTATCTTTTATTCGACATAGAATAATCACACAATCTATCACGAGAAAAATATTTTGAGAAATACAAGCTATAAGGCATAAAAAGTTTAGCTATGTGAATACTCAAGGCACATCCTTTCTAGAACTCAACGTGTGTGTGTGAATCAGTCAAAACGGGTCGAGAATCATACGAGTAATTCTTAGATCGCCTTTTCGGAATCAACGCTTCAACTTCAGAATCTCACGAGATATAACTTTCTCAAATGAACTCTCAAGATTTGGGATAGTGTATCGCTCTTTTGTGTGAGGAGGTGAGTAAATGTAATCAAGTTCAAACGTCTCAAACACATATAAGAAATAATGAACATTAAGAAAGAAAATTATCTCATGAAAGGAATGCTAATCACAATAGTGAGAATGTCGAGTTATTCACCACGTTCACTTTTATTTGTCCGAACACCTAGGGGAACATATGGATGCATATGGGTGAGGGGAATAAGAAATGGGATATGTGGGATGAGGTGAGGCTAGATAGGATGAATGTGTTAAATGATGGATGTATGATTGATACGATAAGATTGAGAAGAGTGTACTATACTTGAAGAACAAATGCCTTTATTACATAAAAACTAACTACAAAGTCTCTTTTTTTTCTCTCTTTTCTTTCTCTTTTCTTTTATTTTTCTTCTTTTTCTTTTCTTTTTCTATTTTTCTATATTTTTTTTGTTATTTTTTTATCTCTCTCTGTCTTTTTTATACTCTCAACACTGAAGACATTTTACATTTGGGGAAACACTCTTTTTCTCAAAATGATGGATGATATGGAGATGGAGTGATAAATGGGTGGTGTGGGGAATATGTGGGAGTATGGAGATGGAGGGATAAATGGATGGTGTGGGGAATATGTGGGAGTATGGAAGAATATGGGAAGGTAATGGGTGAAGTGAATGGTTAGTGTATGGATGAAAATGTAATGATCGGGAAAAATTTTAAGACACATGTTTCTTACAACTCGAAAGAGATGTCGTTCTTAGTAAGCAAGCCAAAATTTTAAAGAAGAATAATGAGATCATACAACGATTTAAGTGTGGATCCAAAGAAAGTTGAATCAACTCGTGACTAAGAGATTGCGTAAAACACTCTGAAAGGGTGAAAGGCACAAATCTCACAAGCTAAAGTCTCTACTAGTGATCCTTAAGGGTTTCTTGGTAATTGTAGTAATATTCAACTCTAAACCGTAGTGACGTGATAAGTGCGCAAATTTTGTTGAGTCTAGAATTTCATGGTGCAACATGCCTTGTTACGTATTACATGAGCTATTTATAAAAAGATAAATCCTCTAGCTTGATTCCTAGACTTTAAAAAGATGGATGGTAGAAAATTCACATCAATTAGTGAGATGAAAGAAACTGCAGGAAAATTTTAAAAATTAGGTTCAAAAATCAAAAAAATTCAAAAGATGTACGATTTTGATAAATTCCCTCCCCCCCAAAAAAAAAGGAACATCGTCCTCGATGTTAAGTAAAGCGATTTCTAAATTTAGAGCATAAAGTAGGAAAGATATTTCCACAATCAATCGCTAATAAAGTGGGCAGATGAAGCCAAGATAAAACCTGAAGAAATGATAAGATAAAAAGTGTATGAGTATATAAACATGGTAAAGCATAGGGTGATGTGAAACACCACCCCCAAATAGGATGAAACTCATACAAGAAACGCGGGCTGCCTCTCGGTAGCGCTAAGTTTAACGTCTTCAGCTAGACCAATTGGAACTCACCCAAAAATAAATTATAAGCTAGGAGAGAATGGGGTGGCAGAAAAATCGGGGATGAGAATCACCCCCAAACAAGACTGAACAGTCAATCTTCATAAATGGGGTCAACAAGGTCAATCTCTTATATTTAAGTGGAGCCTAGCTCTAAGAAAGGCTTCAAGCATTGACCATTGACCTGAAAGAGGCTACCATCCTTGGGATTTTTCACGATGATGGCACCATAATGAGTATCCGACTCAACAATGAAGGGTCCAGACCACCTGGTTTTCAATTTCTCGGGAAAAAGATGCAACCGAGAATTATACAACAAAACTTTTTGCTTTGGTCATGGATCCACTTTATCTTGTCCTTATACTTCTTGGCAAAATCATAGGCATCATTTCTGATTTCCTTCAATTCATTAAGTTACAGCTTCCTATGGACACCTACCTTATCAATATCGAAATTAAGGGATTTGATGGCCCAATATGCATGATGGTCAAGCTCGACAGGAAGGTGGCAAGGCTTGCCGAAGAATAATCGATAAGGATGCATGCCAATTGGAGTCTTGTAAGCAGTACGGTATGCCCACAATGCATCGTTCAAGCATAAGGACCAATCTTTCCTATTAGAATTGGCGGGTTTTTTCAAGAATTTGCTTAATCTCGTGTTTGGAAACCAAAACTTGACCACCAGTCTGTGGATGGTAAGATAGACCAACCTTGTGGGTAACACCATACTTTTTGACAAGGTGTTCAAAGACTCGATTACAAAAATGTTTACCCCCATCACTATTGATAGCTTTGGGGGTCCAAAATGTGTGAATACTTGATCTTTGAGAAATTGGACCATAACTCGATGATCATTGGTGCGGCAAGCAATTGCTTCGATCCATTTGGAAACATAGTCAACATCAACTATAATATACTGAAAAATATGAGAAGAGGGAAATGGTCCCTTGAAATCGATACCCCACACATCAAAAATTTCAACAATGAGGACGGGAGTGAGAGGCATCATATGACAACGAGAGAGATGCCCAGAGTGTTGGAAATTGGAACAAGACTGGCAATATTGACGGGAATCACAGAAAAGGGTAAGCCAATAAAAAACACTTTGCAAAATTTTGGTGGCAGTTTTCTTAGAGCCAAAGTGGCCTCCATAAGCACTATTGTGGCAGAAGGACAGAATACTGAGTTATTCACACTGAGGAACACATCGAAGAATGACTTGATTGGGGTAATACTTATAAATAAATGGGTCATCCCAAGAGTAAATCTTTACATTCACCATGAATTTGGAGTGATCTTGTTTTGACCAATGACTGGGAAGTTGATCAATAATAAGGAAGTTGGCAATATCAGCATATCAAGGCAAGGTGGAGATGGAAATGAATTAGAAATGGGAATAAGATCACAGTCAGATGGGACAATAATGCGAGAGAGATGGTCGGCAACAACATTTTCACAACCTTTATTATCGCAAATTTTAAGGTTAAACTCTTAGAGTAAGAGAATCCACCGTACCAATTGTGGTTTGGAATCCTTCTTATAAATAAGGTGCTTAAGGTCATCAGTATACACAATGATAGGGGAACCTATGAAATAGGAGCAAAATTTATTAAGAGCAAACACGATCGCTAACAACTCATTTTCGATGGTTGTGTAATGAAGTTGAGCATCATGAAGGATTTTTCTAGCATAATAGATAACATGTGGGCGCTTGTCAATTCTTTGGCCAATCATGGCACCAAGTGAAAAATCAGATGCATCACACATGATCTCAAATGGGAGAGACCAATTGGAAGGTTGCATGACAAGAGCAGAAGTGAGCTCGGCTTTGAGGCGCTCAAAGGTTGCGACACAAGCTTCATTAAAGACAAATGGGACATCTTTGGATAAAAGGGTTGTTAATGGTCGACCAATTTTAGAAATGTACTTAATGAAGCATAGGTAAAAGTTCGCATGTCCTAAGGAGCGAATGTCCTTAACAGATTTAGGAATGGGAAGTGTGGAAATCAAGTTAACTTTCTCTTTATCCACCTAAATACCGGAGCTTGAGACAACATGACCTAAAACAATGCCCTTTTTTACCATGAAATGGCATTTTTCCCAATTGAGGACCAACTTCTTTTCTTGACAACGTTGAAGGACTATAGTGAGGTGAGACAGGTATTGCTCAAAGGATGAACCAAACATAGAAAAATTGTCCATAAAGACTTCAAGAAAACGTTCTACCATGTCACTGAAAATACTTGTCATACACCTTTGAAATGTCGCAGGTGCATTGTAAAGGACAAAAGGCATAGGAGAGTATGCAAAGGTGCCAAAGGGACAAGTAAATGTAGTTTTATCTTGGTCTTCGGGGGCAATGTGTATTTGGTTGTACCCTGAATAGCCATCAAGGAAGCAATAGTAAGCATGGTTGTCTAAGCGTTCAAGCATCTCATCAATGTATGGGAGAGGGAAGTGGTCCTTGCACGTGACATCATTGAGTTTCTTATAATTAATACAAACATGCCAGTTAGTTTTTATATGGGTGGGAACAAGCTCATCGTCACTATTTTTTACAACGGTGACTCCACATGTTTTAGGCACCACATGAATTGGACTGACCCATTGGTTATCCGAGATAGGATAAATGAAACCGGCAACAAGAAATTTTAAAATTTTAGTTCTCACAACCTCTTTCATTGTTGGATTGATTCGGCGTTGTTGCTCTCGAGAAGTCTTGGCATTTTCCTCTAAGTGAATGCGATGGCTACAGACATTGGGGTTCACACATTGAATGTCTGAAATGGTCCATCCTAAAGAAGTGATATGTTGAGTAAGAGTGTGAGCTAATTACTCTTCTTGATCCGGGTTCAAGTCCGAAGCAATAATGACTAGGTGATGGTGGTTGGGGCCTAAGAAAGCATATTTCAACTCAGCAGGTAATGGATTAAGCTCTAAACTAGGTGGCGATTCGGGTGAGGCATCGAACTCAGACACGAAAACAGAGTCCAAGGAAATATCAGGGCATGGATTGACTGTCTCATCCACATAAAGAAGAGTATCGACATAGAGAGGCTCAAATGGAGTAGCCCAAGTGGAAGTGTCCAGCAGAGGTGTAGAATCTAACAAGGCATTTACCTGGGACATGGAGGAATCAATATCAAAGTCGAACCCAAAGTGAGACAAACATTGGTGGATAGGATCTTTTGGGTAGGTGTGATCCAACATCTCATGGACTAAGGAGTCAATCATACATACCCCATCAATTGAATCAACGGCGGCATGTTGTTGCTTGAGGTGGAAAATTTTAACTTCAACAGTCATGATGCCAAAAGAAAGATTCATGGACCCATCTTGACAATTGATGATGACATTGGCAGTTGCCAAAAAGGGGAGACCCAAAATGATAGGAATATTGGTTGGGTTAGGAGAAGGAGTGTCTAAGATGATGAAATCCACAGGGTAGTAAAAGTCAGACACTTTCACCAAAACATCTTCAACTATTCCTCTAGGCACTTTCACAGAACGGTCTGCAAGTTGAAGAGTAGCCCGTGTAGGTTTCATGTTTTGGAAACCTAACTCAAGGTAGAGGGAGTAAGGTAGGAAATTAACACTATCCCTAAGATTAAGAAAAACCCGAGTAGTGAACTTATCTCCTAACATGCAAGAGATGGTGGGATGACCACGACTTTTATACTTCATAATACCATTCTCATGGATGAGGGATGTGGCTTGCTCAGTAACAAAGGCATCACGAGGAACATTTGTCCATCGTTTGACAGTGAACAAGTCCTTTAAGAATTTTGCATAGGAGGAAACTTGCTGAATCGCAGTGAGGAATGGAATATTTATGTGAACATTCTGAAAAACTTTCTTGATTTCATAGACAGTGGTGGATTCATGAGGCTTAGACACAGTATGTGCAGTGGGTTTATTGGGTGGTTTTACCTGAGGAAGATTTTCTAATGGGCAATGCCGGGTGGGTGGGATTTTCACATCCCGGGGATCGATAACACCATTGTCAACCTGTTTACCGAATCATAGAGTACTCACCACTTTCATATCCACTTGGTATGTGGGTGGATTGGAAGGGGATCCAACCTCATAAGCTAACTCCTTTCCATTCCCCTTAGGGTTAGGAAAGGATTTACTCAAAAAACAAACTTTTTTCTCTCTTGGACTCAAACTAGTTAAGACGTTGCTCAAGTCTTTGGATGGATTGAGTCTATGCTTGCGTGGTTTGTTGTTGAGTCATGATAAATTGAGTGAGAAGATTATCGATCGAGGAGGTGTAGGATTGGGGTGGACAAGCATAAGGGGGTTGGGGTACCAAATCTCGATTAGAACTAAGCGGCTGTGAATACTCATAGGATGGACGTGGGATGGGACAATTTGATGAGCGGGGTTTGACGGTCCTCCTTAGGGGACAAAGGATAATGGTTGATTTTGTTGGTGGTGTGGATCATGGTGGTGTTGTATATGAGGGAGATGTTTCCTTTGTGGATTTTGGTGAAACCCTGGTGGACCACCAACATGTTGTTGTGGGTGTGATGGAGCAAGGTGGTTGTCGTACTTATAAGAAAAATATGGATGGTTCCTATTATTGGGATTGTAAGTAAACGACGGGGGTGTGGGTGTCCTAGTGGTATCAAAGTATCATGCTTGGGATAGAGTGGGTTCGATATCATCTTGAATAAGGGGGCACAGATGAGATAAATGATGTTGACTTAAACATATATGACAAAAAGGACTAAACTCGTTGACGTTCATCACTTGTTTAGAAAGAGAAAAATTTTGTTGCGTAGAACAACTGAGAGCATCAACTGTCTTAGTCAAAGTGTTTAAGCCATGAAGCAAGGTTTTAAAATCGGGATCATTTTTTACCTCATAAGTGCTACCTACTCGTGGTGGCTTGGATCTCAAAAATTCATTGGTGCCCTCCCAATCTTGGGAGTCGTCGCCTAATTCAAGGGGAAAATTATAGGCAGCAGTGGGATTTAAGTGCATGAATTTGCCTTTGTGCATGGACTCAATCATGGTGCAAGAGGAAGGAATTATACCATTGTAAAAACTATGGACGAGGTGACTTTTCTCGAGACCATGATGTGGTCAACTATTGATATAATCTTTAAAATGGCCCTAGGCTTCACAAAATTACTTGATCGACTTTTGGCGGAAATCCGGAATGGCCATGCACATCTCATTGGTTTTACTTATGGGATAAAACTTGGACATTAACTTCTTCACAAGTTGTTCCCAAGTATGGATAGAATCGGGTGACAAGGAATGTATCCATATGGATGCTTTATCATGGAGAGAACATGGAAACAAGTGAAGACGAACATTTTCTTCATCTAGATTTTGATTTTTGAAAGTCGCACAAACCGTGAGAAATTTTCGCAAGTGAGTGTAGGGAGACTCACGTTCAAGACCATGGAAATTGGGCAACATGGAAATGGTCACCGGGCGAATTTCGAATTGATCCGCTAAGGTGGGTGGAAGAACGATGCATGATGGTGGGGTTGTCATTATCGGGGCAAAATAGCCCCTTAAGTCACGCTCTTTAGCCATGGTGGGTGGATGAATGGATGAAGTTGAGAACATCCAAATTTTACCTTTTCAGTTTTTGGATTTATGGGACGGTAGATTTGTACAGGTATTTTGGTTTTTGATAATTCAGATGTTTTTATGTTTGTACCGTCATAGACATAGGGGGAGATTTGTAAGGACATATTTTTAATAAATCCGTCACAATTTATTATGTCATATACTGCTACAAATCATCAAAGAATTGAGAAGATTGCTTCTACAAAAGACGGATCCGAATTACAAGTTATCTTTAACAATCAAGCCCAACAATATGAACTTTGGTAAGATAATGTTTAAAGTTTCATTTACATTTCATATTAAGAGTGTTGGGATATTTTTTAAAAGGATTTTTTTAAAAAATTTATATAAAAATGTTTTTATAAATGTTTTTTATAAAAAGGGCTTTATTGTTGTTTTAGAAAAATGTATTTTTGAAAAGGTTTTATTACTGTTTTAGAAAACATTGATTTCTGAAAAAGTTTTGAAAAAATTCTAAGGCAATAAAGGAGCAAACGTACCTCGATTTTGATGCCAAGGTCGTTCGAGCAAGACCACCATCTCGTTCAAACGACATTGGGATGTCACGCGTAGTCGTTCAAACGATACGCGTATCTTGTTTGAGCGAGATGGGATTCTCATTTGAGGGACCCTGCTTTTAGCTGACACGTCTGACTTCATCCTGATCTTTTCACCGACTCAAGTTTCCTTATAAAAGGGGATGCCAGCTTTGGTTTTAAAACGTGGAGAACAGTTTCAACTTTTAAGAGTCTTATTCTTTTGAAACTTTTATGTATCTGCCCAGATTTAATTCAATACCTTTTGGCATAAAAAATTTCTCCAACAATTATAAGGGTTCAAATATTTTTGTTTTAATTCACAAAATCCCAATTACTTTTATGTGAATTGTTTTGTAGAACCCAAGAACATATTTTTCTTTGGTTTATTCTTTGTGGGGAAAACTCTACAACCAATAGTTGCGAGCTATTGTGGAGGGAGCCCTTATAAAGTTCACAACTTGTGGAGAAGCCATTTATCTTCTTCATTGCTGCAGGAGATTTCAGCCGGGACATCGAAATCGACGCCTGACGGTATTTCGTATGTCGTTCTTATCTTCATTGTAATCCATGTAACCGTATCTTACAATATTATAGTGAAAATAAAAGGTTTTTCCCCTTTGGGGGGGGGGGGGGTTCCTCATATGTGTGTGTTTGAATGTTCTGCTTCATTTTATCATCTTCAATCACACCTAGATGAATGTTTAGGACTTAATTGATAGAAACTGTGTTTAATTAAATAATTCTTTATTTGAACACAAGTGTACTCTTTCAAATTGGTATCAGAGTGGGTTACGCTAATTTATCGCGTGATCCTGAATTTTTAAGGATTTATTTTTTTGATACAATTTGACTTCTCACGTCGTCAATTTGGTATCAGAGAAGGTTGCGCTAATTTACTGTGTATTCCTATTTTTCACAAAATTGTGTGATATTGAGTTTAAAAAAAACAGTTTTGTGAAAAATCGCATTTTTCCAATGGAACGCCCATTTAATGAGGAGCCTATTTTTGAAAAAGTTCACGACCGTGCTTAAAAATTAAAAAGTTTGAATTTGAAACTTTGCAAAAGAATTAAAGTTTTGGAAAAAGAAAATTCTCTCTTTAAAAGTAAGATTGAATATTTGCTAGTGTTTCAAACTCAAAGTGATATTTGTCGTGAGCATTTTGCTAATTTGTATATTGATTTTGATTCTTTGAAAATTGCCAAAAACAAAAGTGATGAGAGAGTCCTAGTTTTAGAGAAGGAATTGGAGGACTTAAAAAATTCTAGGATTCCCGTTTGTGCCGTCGAGGATAAAAAACTAATCGATGATTTTACAACTCATGAAAAGACTCTTAGGGATAAGTTTGTTTTAATTGAGGGGGATCGTGATAAACTGTTAAGTTTAAGTGAAAATTTGACAAAGAAATCCCTGTCTTTGGAAGAGTCTAATTCTTTGCTTGAGACAAAAAATTTGAAGTTAAAAAATGATTTGACAGACTCAAGTAGGTTTGATAGTGATGGCAATGGCTCATCGTGTTCTCATGCTTCTAATGCTAAAGCCAAAACCATTATTTGTTTTAGAGGGTCAACTAATTCCAAGGATGTTAGAAAAGGTCAACCCATAGGTGTCGGTCCACCTGTTTACACATGTTCATATTGTGGTAGGAAAGGCCACCTTAGGAGATTTTATTTTGATCTTGGAAGAGGTCCTAGGAATTCGAGGTCTAGTGTTTTGTTGGTTCCCAAAACCCCGTGTCGACGTGTTACATCCGTTTGGGTTAGGAAATCACTTTTGGATACCCTAGATTTTAGAATAGTTGATTCTCATTTGCTTGCACATGATTCTTCTCTTGCCATATCTTATAGATGATTGTGTATGCATGTTTTCCATACGCTAGTTACGCTTTTTGATATATTTTTGCTAGCGTTGTGACATGTACTTTTTGTATAAATTTTTTCTTTTGAAAATTTTTGAAAAATACAAAAAGATTTTATTTTGATAAAATTCTTGAAAATCCAAAAAGATTTTTGTATTTTGTTTGCACCTTTTATGGATGGACACTTAGGATGACCGAGTCACAACATCATTCCATTTTCTGATGTGATTATTTGATAGTGTTTTGTGACAATAGGTCCATTCATCCATGTTCTTTATAATGTTTGGAGTCATTAAGATGTAATTAAGTGTTACTTCCTACATGTTTGACTCATGATTTCCTTTATTGTACATGTGCACAGATTTGTTTGTTATTGTGCTTGTCTTATCACATGTTGGTTGGGTGTTTTCACTTCAATCCTATCCTTAAAACGAACCAAGTGCGATAAAACTTGACAAGAAAGTTGTGCACGTAAGAGCCATTTATGAGTTTGTGTGCTTTGTTTGAAAACGGTGAAGGGCTAAGAAAGATTTTTTTATCCTTTGCGATTAAGCCGACGTTTAAATTGGACCTAGAAAATTGAGGAATTTTATTATTCGGGGTCCAAAGAGGTTTAAAAGAGCCCGAAAAAATTTAAAGGCAATAAAAAGAAATTCATGCCAATTATGGGTGATTTAGGTTTTTGCACCAATTCTCCAAAGTTTGAGAATTTAGTTTAACACCTCTATAAGAAAATATATATGAGGGTGTTTGGTTGGAGATTTTATAACGGGTTTTGCTCGTCCTTGAAAGTCTTGAAAAAGCGCTAAATAGTTTTGGACGTTATTGGTGTGGAAATCACTTAAACTTTGATTTGTTGATTTGCATAAGACGATGTCATTTAAACTCAACAATTTTTACACCTAAGGATTCTTTTTATGTTCATTCATTAAGGGTACACGTATGCATCGTGCACATATGATTGATTGAGTTTATTTACCAATCGAATGTGTTCACACCTACTCATTCCATTTCCAAGACTTGGTTGTTTTAGCTTAAATCCATGGTGTTATTTTTAGTATCTTATTTTTGTATAACAATTGAAAAATCAAAAATAGTTTGTTAAAGTTTGTGGAGCTTCCTTTGCATGCGCATAGGTCGATTCATGTTTGCTACGAATTTTATCGTGACTCTCCATGTTTTGATTGTTTCTTCTTATCTGTCTATTTTGGGACATCATAAAAAGGGGGAGAAAGAATTATCATGTTATGGGGGGAGTTTTTGCATAATGGGGGTGATTTGATTTATTAATGCTTTATTCTTATACAATTTCAAACTCGATGCGTCACAAAGGTTTTTTCTTTATCTCATGTGTGAAGGTACAAAGATTGAAGATCATGATGTTCCGCACCCTTATGAGAAAAGCTTTGAGAGTTTTGATGTTGAAGAAAAAATTGAGAACTTGCAGATCTTACTTTTTCAGTTTTGGGATTCATGGGAGGGTAGATTTGTATAGGTATTTTGATTTTTGATAATTCAGATGTTTTTATCTATGTACTGTCATAGACATAGGGGGATATTTGTAAGGACATATTTTTAATAAGTCCGTCACAATTTATTATGTCGTATACTGCTACAAATCGTCGAAGAATTGAGAAGATTGCATCTATAAAAAATGGATTCGAATTACAAGTTATCTTCAACAATCAAGCCCAACAATATGAACTTTGGTAAGATAATGTTTAAAGTTTCATTTACATTTCATATTAAGAGTGTTGAGATATTTTTTAAAAGGAGTTTTAAAAATCTTTTATATAAAAATATTTTTATAAATTTTTTTTATAAAAAGGGTTTTATTGCTGTTTTAGAACAATGTGTTTTTGAAAAGGTTTTATTACTGTTTTAGAAAACATTGATTTTTGAAAAAGTTTTGAAAAAAAGTTTTCAAAAATTTCTAAGGCAGTAAAGCAGTAAACGTACCTCGGTTTCGATGCCAATGTCGTTCAAGCGAGATCACCATCTCGTTCGAACGACATTGGGATGTCGTGCGTAGTCATTCAAACGACATGCGTATCTCGTTAGAGCGAGATGGGATTCTCGTTTGAGCCACCCTGCTTTTGGCTAACACGTCTGACTTCATCCTGACTTTTCACCGACTCAAGTTTCCTTATAAAAGGGGATGTAATCTTTTGTTTTAAAACGTGGAGAACAATTTCAACTTTTAAGAGTCTTATTCTTTTGACACTTTTGTGTATCTACCCAGATTTAATTCAATACCTTTTGACAGAAAATTTTTCTCCAGCAATTTTAAAGGTTCAAATATTTTTGTTTTAATTCACAAAATTCCAATTACTTTTATGTGAATAGTTTTGTGGAACCCAAGAACAAATTTTTCTTTGAATTATTCTTTGTGGGGAAAACTCTACAACCGACAACTGCGTGCTATTATGGAGGGAGTCCTCATAAAGTTCACAACTTGTGGAGAAGTCGTTTCTCTTCTTCATTGCTGACCACCTAGTGTTCCTTCCTGGAGATTTCAGTCGAGACATCGAAACCAATGCCTGAGGGTATTTCATAGGTCACTCTTATTTTCATTTTAATTCGTGTAGTCGTATCTTACAATTTTATAGTGAAAATAAAAGGTTTTGCCCCTTTGGGGGATTTTTCCTCACATGTGTGTGTTTGAATGTTTTTGCTTGATTTTATCATCTTCAATCACACCTAGATTCATGTTTAGGACTTAATTGATAAAAACTGAGTTTAATTAAATAATTTCTTTATTTGAACAAAAGCGCACTCTTTCAGGTCGATCGTAGGGAGCCAAATAGGGAATTGGATCATCAGTGTCCGCACGTGTCGGCGATGAAGCAGCGAGGTCCACATCCTCGTCATCCTGCATCTCCTCCTCCACCAACACCTTCTCCTTCCCTTTCATCTTACGATTTTCTCCCAACGAACGCTTCATGAATTAGAACATATCTTGGACCGTCACCTCCAAACAGGACATCTTCGTGTTATGAGAGTCCACCGTTCGAGAAAACCCGGTGTCGCTCGTCTCCAATCCGATGATCCTAGATTTAGCCACCCGCGATCTCACCCCCTTGTCCTCCCCATGCGATCAATGCTAAGAACTTGGCTGAGTGCATCTATGGACAAAGATGCCTTGTCGGCATTAGACTGCGACTCATGCACTTCCTTAAGCTTGTCCCGAAACTACAAAAAGCACATGATTAGTTAAATAAGTAAATTAAAAAATTACAACGTAATTAACAAAAAGTAATCTGTCGAATTACTTACAATCGTGGAAGCGAAACTCAGGGACACCTACTTATCCTTCCCATTCTTCGTCCGAATAGCCACATAAGTATCAAGCCTATGTGTTCTACCCCCAGGGCCACTCCCCATCCCCTGAAATAAAATAAGGCAAAATTAGTATCGGCCCCGCAAAGTAAAATAATGCAGAATAATAAATTTATGTAATTATAGAAACAATAAATCTTACCACCATCCTATGCTCCACCTCAGCATAAGACGTCCGGTCGGAGTAGTGAACGTCCGTCCTTTTAGCCCAATTTTCCCTCCCCGAATGGTGAGATTTCAATTGTCACTCCCTGATCTCATTGTCAATGAACTTTTGTCATTGTGCCAATGAGATCGGCTCCTTCGACGGGACAGAGTCACACATTCAGATAACGGAATCTTGGGTCTTCCCAAAGTACTGGGTCCGCATATTTTTCTTCCACGTCTTGTGTCGCTCCCTCAACTGCTCGAAGACGGAATCGCGTAGTTTTGGATCAAGACTGAATTGTTCTTCTCCAACAAATACAATGTTAGTTGCAAGTAAATATAAATATAAATATAAATATAAATATAAATATAAATATAAATATAAATATAAATATAAATATAAATATAAATATAAATATAAATATAAATTGAAATTGAAATATTCGTATAAATATAAATATAAATACATTACCTGTAGTGCTACCCAAATAGCTAACTTGAGCTCACTTGGCACCTCCTTCCAACTAGTGTACCCCAGGTCGATGATCGTCTTTACCAGCTCGAGGGATATCACTAATAACCCCGTCTTGTTCTCGATGGCCATCCCAAATTTTTCATATTTGGGGAGCCTAGGGGCCGAGGATCCCTCGTCGCCTCCGCTACCACCGAGCCCAGACGATATCATCATAATCAGCATCATCATCCTCGCCTTAATACCTGAAGGAGACATTTTCTGTTAAAAAAATGTTATTATTAGTACAAATCAAAATGAATTAGAAGAAGACATGCAAATATGTACAATTACTACAAATCAAAATGAATTATTACTATTTAAGACCTCAATTCTGAATTCCAAAACAACAACATCTAACTCATATTATGTACAATTACTAAAAATCCGAAACATCCCCACCCCCACCCCTACCGCCCACACACACGCACACTACCCAATAATTAAAATGATAAAGTGAAAATCAAGGAGGGAGGTTGATGGGGATAAGATCACTGGCCATACACTCTGATTAATGCTTAGATTTCCAAATGGATTTAAACCATATGTTGATATAGCCAAACGAATGTTGCGCTGTTCTCGAGAAAAATTAGAATACTCATAATTCATCTTCCTTCAAGCTGTAGAATCAATAGGATGATGCAAAATAGAGATACTCATAATTCATCTTCCTGGAAGCTGTAGAAGGAACTTTCAATTCACCGTGAAAACTCCAAAATCGATAAATATCTTGCATACCCCATCTTAACAAATGTAGTTCAACTGTTTTCCACTCAAACACCTTACCATTCTTACACCTAGCACACGGACACGAAAACTCTTCATCATTATGACATCTCCTTGCGTATTTCACAAATTCATTAGCACCTATGCGAAATACATCCACCATTCTATTTGTCTCACCCATCTACTCTTTGTATTTCGGATATCCCATCACAACTACCACAACTAATCACCTATTAATGGTAAAAAGCATATAATCATGGATTAGTATAAACAAAACTTAGATTTATAGTATGTTTCATTTAATTATGTCTTATTTATATTCGATTTTTAATTTTTAAATTCAAATTCAATTTATAATAGAATTCCTATTTCCTCCATCTCCTCTAAAGGGTGAGTGGTCCTATCCCATTCAAGACCGCATATTTCTGTAATATACTTAACAGCTTATGCACATTGTTACGATTTGATAAAAATTTGGAAGCATATCCCCGTAGTTCTCCAAGTATAAGATGTAGATTGGCAGATGTGAGTGTTATTTCAATTGATCAATTAAAATAACAGTCACACTTGTCAATCTAGTATCTACCTAGAGAACATTAGGATACGACTGCAAAACTTCCTCCAAAAGTAACAACTTTAAGCCATACGAATATTATTATACAGAAATTATGCAGTCCCAAACTGTCCAAATGGGACAATTCGAGAGATCTCATTACAGGGGTAATGACTCTCGAATGATTCTAAGGGCTATTGAATGCGTACGCATAAGAACTAGCAGGCTAGTATCTATGCTCACTATATGTAATTTCATGTATGTTTCATTTAATTATCATACTATATATATATTGTTCGTGATACAAAGTAATTTTTAAAAAAATTTGAAAAATCTCACCCCCATATGGACAATAATCTAGTGGTCATGCCACTTTTAAAATTAACCAACCGAACATCGATCCACTACAATCCAACCACAATGGCAATAACAAACGTGTATCTTGTACTCCTTCTAATTCATCTGCTCAATTAATTATTTTCATCAATTAAACTAACAATTAAAGTATACAATTATTAATTTACAATGAGGGGAAATCCTACTTGCATATGAAAGGGGCGCTAATTATTAATTTACTAAAAAACTTAACAACCAATCAATATTTAATCAATCAATTCTTTTACAAGTGGCATTACAATATGAGGGGAAATATCTAATAAACCAATAAAAATTTAATTTAAAAAACACACACACGCACATATACACACACACAACCCCACACCCCCTGCCCCTCGCCATGCCCACCACTACCCCCAGCCCTGCCCCCTCCCCCCCACTGGCACTGCCCACCACACATGCACACACACACACGCGCGCGCGCGCTCGCGGGCGTACATATACACACACACGCATATATACACACACACACACACACACACATACATACATACACACACACACATAGTGCCCCCCAGCCCCCCCCCCCCCCCCCCACAGACGCATATATACACCACACACACACACACACATTAACACACACATATATACACACATGCACATAGACACACACATATACATAAATGGACGAGAAATAGAGAGAGAAAACGTACCAAAATCATAGAGAGAGAGTGCAGTCGCTTATAGAGAGAGAGAGAGAAATGAAGGGAATAGAAATCGGTGGAAAAAAAGAAGAGGGAAGGTTTTTTTACAAACAGAATTGTCACGGACATATCACGATCATTTACCGTGACAACATTATAGGTTTGTCAAGGTCAATGACCGTGACAAGTTCGTGACACTGTACTTATCACGACCTTGTCAAGATCAATGATCGTGACAAGCCTTTGTCGCGGTCTTGTCACAGTCATTGACTGTGATAAAAAATTCATGTTTTTTTGGTCACGGTCAATGACAGTGACAATGGTGCCCGATTGAAGGGTGTAAATTTGACCATTTTGGTGTAGTGGTCGAACTCGAGGCTTTCGAGTTCGTGGATTAGGGCGGACTGTGGATTTCGGTTAGCTGGTTGGGCCAGGGGTTCTTGGTGGTGGGTTTGTCGGTAATGTGGGTCTGAGTTGCTGAGTTCGGACTCGAGTTCGAGCATGTTTGGATAGGAGTGGATCCATTTTGGACAGGGGATGAGGTCGCGATTCCAGGTATGAGAGCTCCGATTAAAATGGGGGTTTTCGTTGTTGGTGGTGGTGTATGGGTTAATGGATGTTGGGCTTGGACGTATAAGGTGTTTTGGTTTTGAAATGGGTTTTGAGCTTTGTTGGCTATGGAGGAGAGAGAGGGTGTGTGGGTTTGATGTTGAAGATGGGTTTTGGTGGGATAATGTGTGTGTGAGGGTGTATGGGTTACAAGGAGAGGGTGAGTGGTTAGGTTTGGATGTAGGATATTGTGTAGGTTAGTTAGGTGTGAGTGAGTTGGGTTAATTCTGTGTGTGTTTAATTTGGACCAAAAAAATAAATTTAAAACTACAAACATAAAATTAATAAAACTAAAAAATAAAATCCAACTAAAAAAATAAAAAATAAATATTAAAACTTAAGAAAATAAAATCCTAAGGTATTAAAAAACTAAAGTAATAAAACAAAAGAAATAAACTAAAGTCCTAAAAAATGTAAAATCTATTAAGACTAAAAATAAACTCCTACAAACTAATCTTAATAAAATAACACAAAATAAAATAAAATAAAAACTAAAAACTAATCAAAATAAAATTACACTAAATAAAAAGAAATAGAAAAATATGAAAACAAATTCTAAAAAATCTTAAATAAATCTAAAATAAATATTAAAAATAAAAACGACTCAAACTAAAAATTTTAAAAAATTAAAAAGGCATGAACTAAACACACACGGGCTTCGGGGTAGGTTTAGGGACCGGTTAGACTTGGATAGGGTTACGGGGCAGGGTATTAGCTCCATTATATGCGCATTTGCCTTAAATTAAGCCTTTGAACTCCGCAAACGGCAATCAACCTGCACAATAAATATTTATGAGCATAAGACCCAAATTACTGAGAATTAGCAACTAAAATGCATCTATTCGGGGTATAAATATAACACTTTTGGGTGCTTATCGGGGAAATAAGGAAGCAAAGGACCTTCAACCTCAATAGGATTTGAAATATTGATAAGCGGTTCAAATTTGAAAGTGCTTCGATCGCTCTCAATGATTTCTTCTTCAAATGAGGATGGTGGTGAAAAATAAGAATCAACCTCAACCGAGATTTTAGAAGAAGAAGTTACTTCATTGAGTCGGACATTTTTTTTATTTATCCAAGCTTCATAAATAATGACTTTATCGTCCAATTCCTTATTCCCACTTTGCAAAGTGTTTTCCCAAGCTCTTTGTTGAATTCTCTCATTTTTCAGAATTTTCATGTAATCACCCATTTTCATAGGTGGTGGAGACTTTTTTTTCACGGTCAATTCTTTCATTTTTAAGAATTTGGAAGGCTTCACTCATAGTTTTGGGAGTGTAACTTTGAGATTGGACCTTTGTTTTATTCACCCAATCATTATCAATATCAACTTCATTGTGAAATTCCCAAGCGCTTTGTTGAATTCTCTCATTTTCCAGAATTTTCATGTAATCACCCATTATCACAAGTGGTGGAGAATTTTTTTCATGCTCAATTCTTTCGTTTTGAAGAATTTGAAAGGCTTCAAGCATAGTCTTGAGAGTGTAACTTTAAGATTAGACCTTTGTTTTATTTACCCAATCATTATAAATATCGACTTCATCGTGTAATTCCCTTTTAAGAATCGTCTTGGGAGTGTAACTTTGAGAACTATTATCATAACCATTAAAACCATCAAAAAAGTTAAAATGAGACATTTCAAAGTGGGCAATTAAAAAATGTGGCAATCTTCAAAATTTCAAGTTCTAGAAATAATTTAGTACAGGTAAAAAAGAATTAAAACACCAAAATCCTAAAATACATCGTTCCTCGACAACGGCGCCATTTTGATCGAGGAAAAAATTGAACGTCCGTGTAATTATGCTAATCGTTGTTATTGTCTTCCAACCGTAATACAAAAAAAACTAAACTTTAACTATACTTCTATGAAGTATAGTGGCTAGTCTGGGTATCGAGTCTACAAAGAACGATATTTAGGATTAAACTGTTTCAACACTAGGGAAGGAAAAAAAATGTAAAAGATGATGGATTTGATATTATGTAATTCTACTAAAAAAATGAATGAAAACCTATCTAGATTATCTACGAAAGTTATAAGGTCGGAATATAATCCCTCAACTTCTAATGAATTCACCGAATATGAAAACTAGTCTCGAATTAAATATTTAATTGAAACAATGACAATATTTAAATCAAGCATTACATATATGAGGGTAAGAGCCCGCATCATACATAATCAAGAATATTAAAAACGTACAAAGTCAATTTATTTATACGCGCATTGTACTCTTAAACACCCCGATTACCTTGGGCAAACGAGGTTAAAAGTCCTACGATGTTTTTACTAACGAACCGACGCGTTCCAATTAACTATTTATTTTAAGAACATATTTTTATACCCATACAAACTGTTTAGGGTTGGGTTCATGCATTCCAACCTCGAAAATCTAGTTGGACATTGTGTAACTATGTTTAAATAAGAAATCTACGTAGCATGGAATCATTCTTATGCTAAAAGTGTCACCAAACATGAGAAATAATAATAAAATTTCTGCAAATAAAGGTTACCAAGATTAAAGAATGAGAACAATAAAGAAGAAATCAAAACTTGAAGAAAAATTGGAAAAGCTCTTGAATTAAAGGTGAAAAATATGTAAATTGTTCTCCTAGACGCTTTGCTTTGATTAGTAGCATTTACATGAATGAAATTTGAATTAAAAGGACCCTAATGACTAAATATATAGGTTAGAGTACATTTCAAAGAATCCCCAAAACATAAAACTCTTTTCGCTAAAAGATATGGTTGAAATAAAAATCCCACTTCTGGAAATTTGTCACGGATGTAAACCTGACTAATTTGTCACGGTTCTGGAGCGCTACTAAATGGTAAACCAGTTCGGGGGAACATGAGAACCGATTCGGGGTTCGGTTTGAAAAAACTTGCTGCCTTGGCTTGTTTCCTCACTTTTCTTTAGATTTCTTTCTCAACTTCAAACAGGCATAACTTCTTTACCGTAGCTCGGATTGCACTACACCAAAATGGTCAAATTGGCACCCTTCAACCGATCAGCCTTGTCACGGTCAACGATCGTGACAAAAAAACATGCATTTTTTGTTACGGTCATTGATCATGATAAGGTCGTCTTGTCACGCTCAATGACCATGACAAGTCCATGACAAGTGTAGTTGTCATGGTCAATGACCGTGACAATCATATAAAGTTGTCACGATCAAGGACCGTGACATGTGCATGATAATTATGTCAGTAAAAAACCCCCCCTCTTCTTTTTTCCCACATATTCTAATTCCGTTCATTTCTCTCTCTCTCTCTCTAGCAACTGCACACACTCTTTCTCTACAACTTTGGTATGTTTTCTCTCTCTATTTCTCCTTCATTTATGTATATGTGTATGTATATGTGCATGTGTGTATATATGTGTGTGTAAATGTGCGTGCGTGTGTATGTGTGGTGTATATATACGTGTGTGTATGTGTGGGGGGAGGGGAGTGGGTTTATGTGTGTGTGCGTGTGTATGTATATATGTGTTTGTTTATGTGTGTATATGTGCGTGTGTGTATATATGTGTGTGTATGTGTGTGTGTGTGTGTGTGTGTGCGTGTGGTGGGCAGCGGCAGTGGGGGGAGGGGGCAGGGCGCGGGGGTGGGGGGTTGTGTGTGTATATGTGCGTGTGTGTTTTTTTAAATAAATTTTTATTGGTTTATTAGACATTTGCCCTCATATTGTAGTGCCCCTTGTAAAAGAATTGATTGATTTATTATTGATTGGTTGTTAATTTTTTTTGTAAAATAATAATTAGTGCTCCTTTCATATGCAAGTAGGATTGCTCCTCATTGTAAATTAGTAAATTAGTAATTGTGTACTTTAATTGATGAAAATAATTAATTGAGTACACTACACCAAAAACACTAATTTGGCACACCCTGATATTAAAAATCTGACATAGTTTTAAACTGTACCAAATTCTGACACGGTTTAATGATAATCTGGTATACTTTAAAACAGTGCCAAAATTTGGTACTGTTTTAAAGTGTGCTAAAATTGAGTACACTTGACTAAAATATAAAACACCCTAAAAAAATTAACTATCCTCACACTTTAGTATCTCTCTCTCTTCCCGCTCACCCCTGCTCTCTTCCCGCTCAACCCCGATCATCCTTTTCGTTGTTTTGTATGTCTCCACCATCCACCTACACACTACCTGGAGACTCATCCAAAAACTACCATCATCGATGTCTTATCCTCCAACTACCATCATCTACGAACCTCTTTCATCGAAAAGCCACCATTAGCTCCAACTCTGAAATCGAACAAAACAGGTGATTTTAAATCGAACAAAACAGCTCCAACTCTCTTGATCTTACTTTTATAGTTTTACTCTTGTATGTCAGAATTTGTAGATCAAGATGTTACTAGGGTTTAAATTTCTCAATAATTTCATTATCGCTGCATTTTTTATTTTTTTTCTAAAATTTGGACATTCATCAAGATTCAACCCTAAATAGTTAGAACTTGAATACATATACACTAAGGTTTTTTTATTTGGATTATTGCAATTTCTTTTGGCCGGCTATAGATCTATTTGAAATCAATTTTTGATTCAACGTCTGATTCAATTTCAGACTATACGCCGCTCGCCCACACCGTTCAGACCTCAATGTCGGTTTATTGAGCTATCTAAAAAAAAATTATTAACAAATCAGACCTTTTTTTCAATTATAAGATCTCGGTTTCTCAAAACGATCTATTTATGTAGGATTTACAAATGTGTTTTGTAGATTTTTTGGGTCTTCTTATTATTGCTTTATATTATTGTTGGTATATATAGTGTGATCTTAAATTGTATGCGCAATGTGTGAAATTGTGTGCATGAGTATGAAATTATATGTATGTGATGTGAAACTGTGTGTATGTCCATATTGATCTCCCTAGTTCCCTATCCATTAAAATAATTTTGTTATTATCTACTTGTACTTTGGAATTCAATTTCTTGAATATTTTGAAGTTTGCGAGACTTGTGCGAGGGAGGACCATCCACAAATATGAATAATAATTTGAAATTATCCTTAGTGTTGAGAACCACATTAGTGGACATCCATGCATATGTGGGAAAATTGAGCATGAGCAGAGCTATATTGGGGGCTAAACTAGGCTCTAGCTCAAGTAAATGTTACAAAATAGGGCTTATAGGCATTTAGTCTTGCATTTTGAGATTTTTTAGTGAGTAATCCTATGCCTTTTGATTTTGGATATAAGTACCATTCCCTACAATAAATTTAGTGTAATGCTATAATCTTGTCTAAAGGCGATTATTCATTATTTGTTTAACTACTATCCAGAATTAAATCATGAAATCCATTATATGTTGCATTGGTGCATCATAGTCTAGGTTGGTTATGCTCATCTCGTACTGGATTAATATGCCTAAGAAAGACTATCTTCATTTTTTTCAATAATATTCGTATTATGATCTTTTTAGAACACTGGAAAGGCTTAAATATAAAAAAAACATGATATTATTTTCTCCTTCTATAGATGACTTGAACATGAAAAAAAAAAGGGTTTGAATCAAATAATTTCATCTATCCTAAAATGTTAATCATTTAACTGTTATGTGATGTTGTTATGTAGTAAGTGCAACTTGTTGGAAAATAAGCTACAAGTTATAAATACTTTATAAATTGCATGTTAGATGAATGCATCCAGTGTTGAAATAATTTTTTTTACTTTGTTTTCGATAGTTCTTGTCTCCCCCCCCCCCCCCCATCTTTTTCAATTTATCTCCTTTGGATACACCCTCCAGATAATTAAAACATTGCATTATTTCTGCTTGAGCAGTTGCTGCTGTTTCTGATGTCTTGAAGGCATGGGAAGTTCTTAAAAGAAGACCCCACGACATATACTTCATATTGACAAAGGTGTAGCTTCCGTCAATCTCTGGATTCACTCTTCTTAAATCGACCGCTGAGCATGAAATTTGCAAAAACATTCCTATTATAAGTATGATTCAATACAAACTCTTGGGTGGTGATTGATTTGAATTTCTACTTTCCCGAAGTCTTTTATTTTAATGTGTAGTTCTAACATTTATTTCCTAATCCTGCAGTGATGTCTCATTTGATTCTGGTAGCATAGTTTATAAATTCATGTTGAGAGGTGCTGCTGACTTTCTTGTCAAGCCTCTTAGAAAGAATGAGCTGAAGAATTTGTGGCAGCATGTTTAGAGGAGACAAGTTGTATTCTCTATCCCGATCCTTACTAATATTTTACATGTTTTCTTTTTTTCTTTATTCACTTGAAATCAAATTTTCTGATAGCATCTTTGTTTTTTTCATATTGTGTTATCAGTCAAGTGGTCGCAGACCTGAGCCCCAAGATGAGAGTCATGCACAACAGAAAGTGGAAGCCACAGCTGATACAATGCTACTAGTAATCACGCAAGTGGTTACACGGCTTGTATTAAGATAAATAGGGAATGCATTGAGAAATGAAGTGTGATGCTCAGGTAATGTCTCGTTCTCCAAGTCATTTCATTTCAAGTGGTGAAGACATTACTTGTGAATCTAATCCGATAAACCACGTCTAAAGATCATCTTACATTCAGATTTTGTAGTGATCTACTGAATTGATATCACTTAAAAAAAATGATATCAGATGTTGTAGTGATCTGCTGAAGATAGTTTGAAAATATATAGATTAGGCTTAGAAACTAGTCTTTGAAGTGTGAAAACCCAAACCATCCCCCAAAAGGCCCTGTAAGAGGCACTAACACCTCGCATGGGACCAATATAACTCGTACGAACTAACCGCGTAGCTATGGGCCCCTCAGTTTTGAAAACTTCTAAAATATGACAACATCATTTACTTCGAAAAACTGTGTTTCAGGAGATTTAAGTTTTCTATTTAGCCTTATCTTTGTTTCTCCGATTCTCTCTCACACGGGTAAGATTTTACTTTGTCTGTTCCTCATTTCATCAACAGGTGAAAGTCTCTATTTCATCAAGGGCCTGTTACTTCATTGAGGTTGTGCTTCGATGTTTGGCACAGAAGGTGATGGGTTTAGGCAACATAAACTCAATAATGGTGGCGTTCTTGCTAATGTGATCGCACCTGGCTTCAAAGGTAGTGGACAATGTTTTCTACTGTTTTTGCTTTAGAGTTGCATTTATTAGCATGAAAACGCTCTATGTGATTTCTCATGAAAAATAGAAATGAAGTAAAAAGACGCAGAACATTAATCTACACTCGGTTTCCTTTTCAGGTGCTAATGCCCGTTGAGTCACCCTCCCCTCCCACTGCTTCCCCAGCATTTTTTTAAAATGTTTTATGTATATGTATGGGTGGGGAGTGGGTTGGGTTGGATTTGACAATTATCTTTTCTCTTAGAATAAATATGACATAATATGTGAACTTAATACTCCATCCATTCCATTTTTAAAAATTCAGACTTCCAAAGCGGTATTGGCCTTGATTTTAAACCGTGAGTTTAAAGTATTTACTAACCTAAAAGTAACAACCCAACGACACCTCTACTAATTTGACCACATTATCGATCACCTTCAAAGTACCTATGAAAGGATCAAGGGTTGAGTTCTTGCACGTTTGTCGCTTCAGATTTGAAATTTGTTTAAAGATATCAAACTCAAATCATGTAATAATGGGGGTATCAAAATACAGAATCATAACAGTTATATATAACAACTGTTATATATAACAGTTGTATATAACAGCTGTTGTATGTAACAGTTGTTCTGTATAACAACAGTTATATATAACAACTATTATATATAACAACTGTTATATATAACAATACATAACAGGAGTCAGGGAAGAAACCATAATGAAATCTTGGAGGGGGCCATGCTCGGGACCTATCACTGGATCATATAACATCAGATTTATGCATCACATATAGCAATTTTGAGTCGTGTAAAGCACGTTTAGATCACTAATTTTCCACACGTATGTAGTGTCTTTACTAATAACACGAACATTTTAAGTCATTAAAAATCAATTTTGAGTCGTATTAAGAATTTCAACTTATGATTTCACACTTAAGTTGTCACTATTGAACATCAAACTTAAAAACACACATTCAAATCTGTAAACAAAGTTATAGATTTACAAACTTAAATCAAAATTAAAACGTAATAAATATAAAACGCTGATGATAGAGATCTAACAAATCACACAATTAGGGTGAAAATCAAGACGTTTGAGGGTGAAAACCTCAACCAGCCCCCAAACGGCCCCGTAAGAGGCATGAACACCTCATACGGGACCAATGCAACTTGTACGAACTGACTGCGTAGTCGGGGGTCTCTCGGTTTGAGAATATGACAATAATTTCAAAATACGTAGATTAGGCTTGAAAACATGCCATTTGAGGGTGAAAACCCAAACCATCCTCCAAACGGCTCCGTAAGAGGCACGAACACTTCGCACGGGACCAATGTAACTTGTACGAACTAACCGTGTAGTCGCGGGTCTTCCAGTTTGAGAATATGATGATAATTTCAAAATACGTAGATTAGGCTTGAAAACAAGTCGTCTGAGGGTTGAAACTCAAACCAGCCCCCAAATGGCCCCGTAAGAGGCACAAACACCTCGCACGGGACCAATGTAACTTTTACGAGCTAATCACGTAGTCACGGGTCTCCTGATTTGAGAATATGACGATAATTTCAAAATACGTATATTAAGCTTGAAAATAAGCCGTTTGAGGGTGAAAACCCAAACCAACTCCCAAACGACCTCGTAAGAGGCACGAACACCTCGCACGGGACCAATGTAACTTGTACGGACTGATATTGTAGTCACGGGCCTCTCGATTTGAGAATATGATGATAATTTCAAAATATATCGATTAAGCTTAAAAATAAGCCCTTAAAATGTGAAAACTCAAACTAGCCCCCAAACGGTCCTGTAAGAGGAACGAACACCTCGCACGGGACCAATATAACTTGTACGAACTGACTGCGTAGTCACGGGTCTCCCGGTTTGAGAATATGATGATAATTTTAAAATACGTAGATTAGGCTTGAGAATAAGCCGTTTGAGGGTGAAAACCCAAACCAGCCCCCAAACGGCCCTGTAAGAGGCACAAACACCTCGCACGGGACCAATGTAACTTGTACGAACTAACAACGTAGTCACGGGACTCTGGGTTTGAGAATATGACGATAATTTGATAATATATGGATTAGTCTTAGAAACAAGTCGTTGAAGGGTGAAAACCCAAATCAGTCCCCAAATGATCCCCTAAGAAGCACTAACACCTCACACGAGACCAATGTAACTCGTAGGAACTGATCAGGTACTCATAACTCGTTTAAGATTTTCAATTTTAGAATATAATAATAATTGCAACTCCTATATGTAATTTTTTAGCTTGAGTAAGATTTTTTTTTAAATTACTTGGTTACTATTATCTTTTTTTTATATCCTATTTTTTTTTGCTAGATAACATTTTATCGTTAGCATTTATTCACGTGGAACACATGGAGAACTCAATGGTTTACAACAAGGGGTTTATTCATGATTCTATTTTTTGTGTTATGGCCGTGCGAGCTTTCGTAGTTTTATTGTTAACTTTTATGGCCGTGAGGGCTTTTATAAGTTTATTATTATATTTTGTGGCCATGCGGGCTTTATGTTACACAAGTTTTATATTAGCAGGTTTTAGAATGTCCAGAAAATAGAGGAAACTCTGTCGATTTTTTTTTGTCTCTGAACTACGAAAGAATTGTAATATTTTAAAGTTTTCATGTACATTAGTTTATCAACAACGTGCAAGATTTGCAATTTGTGAATTTTCTTGTTTTCAAATAATAATTTTTTTTTCTTTTATCCAAAAAATTTGGCACTGTTCAAAATCGTGCCAAAAGTGTATCAAATTTTGGCATGGTTTTTAACTGTACCAATTTTTTATGAAAATATGCTCAATCTGGCACAGTTTAAAACTGTGCCAGAAATATCGAATCGTGGCACGGTTTAAAAGTGTGCCAAAAGTGTTCCTATTTGGTCAAATCTTGCACACTTTTAAACCGTGCCAGAAAAAATGGCCATTTTGGAACACCTGATTCTGGCACAGTTCAAAACCGTGCCAGATTTGATCTCGAACACTTTTAAACCATGCCAGATTCCTGTTTTTGGTGTAGTGGTAGATGAATTAGAAGGAGTACGCTATAAACATTTGTTGTTGTTATTGAGGTTGGATTATAGTGGATCGATTTTGGGTTGGTTAATTTTAAAAGTGGCATGACCACTGGATTATTGTCCATATGGGGGTGGGATTTTTCAACTTTTTTTAAAAATTACTTTGTATAACGAACAATATATATATATAGTATGATAATTAAATGAAACATACTTGAAATTACATATAGTGCGCATAGATACTAGCCTTCTAGTTCTTATGCGTACGCATTCAATAGCCCTTAGACCCATTCGAGAGTCATTACCCCTGTAATGAGATCTCTCGAATTGTCCCGTTTGGACAGTTTGGGATTGCATAATTTCTGTATAATAATATTCTTAGTGGCTTAAATTTGTTACTTTTGGAGGAAGTTCTACAGTCGTATCCTAATGTTCTCTGGGTATATACTAGATTGAAAAGTGTGATTATTATTTCAATTGATCAATTGAAATAACACTCACACTTGCAAATCTACATTGTGTACTTGGAGAACTGCGGGGATATGCTGCTGAATTGGGTGCCGTTTTTTCCAGAATTCTTGTAAATTCATAATCTTCAATTTCAAGTTGGCCCCACCTCCAGACCAAGGCTGGAAAATTACGAAAATTCCATTCAACTCCTTTTTTCTTGGTTTCATTCAATGTTTTGAGTTTTCTCTCGCTCTATCTTGCACGAAATACCTGTAAAACACATAGGAGATACACAAAACTTGAAATACTTGCCAAAAAGGGTTAGTAAATGAATATGAGATAAATCCAATCTATTTACACCGCACGGGGCCATAAAAAGACCGAAATTAAGGGGATAAATATATAGTATTTATGCCTAATCAAGTGAGAAGATCTCCACTGTTACCAAAAAAATTGAGAATAAATAAAAACTCATTGATTTTCGTCACGATAGGGGCAAGGCCACGATACTCAGCTTTACAAAATAATAATAAGGTCTCTTAAAGCATAATGAGCTTGATTAAAATTGATTCAGAGGCTTAATTATCGGTTTTGTCTTGATCGACGCCTGTAACAGGCCTTTTTTGGGGCCAAAATGAGCTTGATCACAATGGATTCAGGGGATTTATGCTTCTTGGGCTTGATCACGAAGGATTCAGGGTCCAATTTAATTTATTTTTTTTCAAGACCAAGAAAATCCTAACAGGAGTTTCTCAATCCTTGTTCCAACTACAAAATTACATCCAAAACAAAATAAAAACTGATAATACTATTGGAAGGATTTTCGCTCCACACGTGATTTTGCTTCATAGACAAAGTATATACATCCAATGTCTCTCTCTTGCGCCACGATGTCTTACATCTGAATTCTGCATTTAAACACTACTTATGAGAGGAACATACTCTCCAAGATACCCACAAAGATGATCATACAAAGCACTCTTATTATATGATGATAACTCTTACAGGAATAATAAAACACACTCATTAGGGGTAACTTTAGTTGCTGCTCCCCAACTCTGGGGATAATGACATTGAATTAGTTTTCTCGAGGACAGTTTTATGATGAAGCTCTATTATGGATAATGCATCTGAACTATTATGGGGGTTCTACCCCTATCTTCCCATGTTGTTATATCAACTTCTTCAAAGTTTCTGCTGAATTGGATGTTCCAGTATGAACATGAATATCGCCAATGGTCAGCAACTTTGGGTTATGTAAAACATAAAAGCAGTTTTATATTTTAGTGGTAAGTTTGGATTGTTTGTACCCGGCGGACGGTAGCAACGAGAGGGGACTACCGTCATTGGAGAATAGTATTTCAGGATCAAGAATACTCGTGAGAGTTTTATGGCTCTTGTGAAAAACGTGATTGTGTGATAATTGATTAAATTCACAACTTTCTACGTTGGCACACTTATTTAATTAGTGTCTATTTTTAAACCAAAATAAATAAGCCCCAAATCATTCAACTGCGTGTGTACGTGTGTCAAACCATAAAATAAATAAATCATGCGACACAAGCTTAAGGAAAAATCCCGGTAGGGCAAAACCTTTTATTTCTAGAACTTTGAAAAGTTTACAAGACCATTGACTTACATACCATCTTGCTTTCGCCCACAAGAGTAACGCACTGTGTCTTCGTCAAACCTTCAAAGCAAGGGGTAGAAATCTGCAGTGGTTCACGCGCAGCTATACCACAAGGTCTGCAATCCTAGACACGCAGTCTGAAATCTTCACAAGGACTCCCTCCACAATAGCACGCAGCTATCGATTGTAGAGCTCTCCCCACAAATAATAAACAAGGGAAAAAGTTGTGTTCTTGAGAACCAAAACAATTCACTAAAGCATATGGGAGTTTTGTGAATGGAAAACAAAAAGGGATTAAAACCTCAAAGGAAGAAGCCAAAAAGGATTATGCTTTCGCAGTTTTTCTGTTCGTCAAAATGCTGTGACTTCTTAATGAAAACGTTACCAAATAATGAGTATTTATAGGAAAAAGATGTCGCCTCAAAAACAAAGCTCGTTCGAATGAGATTAGCATGTCGCTCAAACGAAGGACAATTGTCATTCGAACGAGATCGCGCGACATGCTATGTCGCTCGAACGACGTGCTATGTAGCTCAAACGACTTAAGCGAGAAAAAAATATTATTTTAATGTCCACTTCAACACTTGGAAAAAATACTCATTCTTAAATTTTGACAAAAAAGTCTGCTCCAACACTTAGAAAATATTTTGTAAAAATTTCCCAAAAGCTCTAAGTGAAAAGTTAAGGTATTTAAAACATAACCTAACGAAAGTAAACTTCGCGGAGTCTTGAATGATGAACAACTGGAGTAATTCGGATCCGTCTTTGATGTAGATGTCTATTGAATGCTCTTCGACGGTGTAGCGGTATATGACATAACAAATTGATAATGGACTTATGAAAATATGTCCTTATAAATTTCCCCCTTGTTTATGCCGGTACATACATAAAAAACCTGAATTATCAAAAACAACAAAATGCCTATACAAATCTACCCTTTCATGAATAAATTTTCAAGACCTCAAAACTGTTCTTCAATCATCTTCGTCAAATCTCAAAGCTTTTCTCATCAGGGTGTGCAACATCATGATCTTCAATCTTTGTACCTACACACATGAGAAAAAGCAAAATACCTTCGTGACACATCGAGATTGAAATGATATAAGAATAAAGCATTAATAAATCAATTCTCCCCCATAATGAAAAAACTCCCCCATAAAATGATAATTCTTTCTCCCCCTTTTTATGATGTCCCCAAATAGACAGATAAGAAAAAAAATAAAAACATAGAGTTCCACGATAAAATGCATAGTAAATAAGGATCAAACTACGCGCATGCAAAGGAGTATCCCACAAACATCCACAAACTATTTTTGGATTTTTCAATTTTTTTAACAAAAATAGGATACACAAAATAAGAGACTAAAAAAAATCACGCCATGGATTTAGACTAAAACAACCAAGTCATGGAAATGGAATGAATGGGTGTGAACACATTCGATAGGTAAATCAACTCAATCAATCATATGTTCACAATGCATATGTGTACCCATAACGAATGAACATCAAAAGTACCCTTATGTGTAAAAATTTGTTGAATTTAAATGACATCGTCTTATACAAATCAACAAATCAAAGTTAAATGATTTCCACACCAATAACGTCCAAAACTATTTAGCACTTTTTCAAGATTTTCAAGGACGTGCAAACCCATTTTAAATTCTCCAAACACCCTCATGCATATTTTCTTTTGGAGGTAATCTAAATTCTCAAACTTTGGAGAATTGGTACAAAAACCTAAATGGCCCATAATGGCATGGATTTCTTTTTTATTGCCTTTAAATTTTTTCGGGCTCTTTTAAACCTCTTTGGACCCCGGATAATAAAATTCCTCCATTTTTTTAGGTCCAATTTAACGGTGGCTTAATATTCGCAAAGGCAAAAAGAACCTTTCGCAGCCCTTCCCCGTTTTCAAATAAAGCACACAAACTCACAAAACGGTTCTTATATGCACAATTTCCTTATCAAAATTTATCGCGCTTGGTTCGTTTTAAAGGACAGGATTGAAGTCAAAACACCCAACCAATATGTGATAAGATAAGCACAATAATCAAAAAATCTGTGCATGTGTGTAATAAAGGAAATCATGAGTCAAACATGTAGGAAGTAACACTAAATTACATCTCAATGATTTCAAACATTGTAAAGCACATGGATGAATTGACCTATTGTCTCAAAACAATATCAAATAGTCACATGAAGAATGGAATGATGTTTTGACTTGGTCATCCTAAGTGTCCATCCATAAAAGGTGCAAGAAAAATACAAAAATCTTTTTAGATTTTTCAAAAAATTTCAAAAGCAAAAATCTATACAAAAAGTACATGTCACAACGTTAGCAAAAATATATCAAAAAGCATAACTAGCGTATGACAAACATGCAAACACAATCATCTATATGATATGGCAAGAGAAGAATCATGTGCAAGCAAATGAGAATCAACTATTCTAAAATCTAGTGTATCCAAAAGTGATTTCCTAACCCAAATGGATGTAACACGTTGACACGGGGTTTTGGGAACCAACAAAATTCTAGACTTCGAATTCCTAGGACCTCTTCCAAGATCAAAACAAAATCTCCTAAGGTGACCTTTCCTACCACAATATGAACATGTGTAAACGGATGGAACGACACCTAAAGTGTGATCTTTTCTAACATCCTTGGAATTAGTTGACCCTCTAAAACAAATAATGATTTTGGCTTTAGCATTAGAAGCATGAGAACACGATGAGCCATTACCATCATTATCAAGCCTACTTGAGTCTGTCAAATAATTTTTTAACTTCAAAATTTTTGAATCAATCAAAGAATTAGACTCTTCCAAAGATAGGGATTTCTTTTTCAAATTATCAATTAAACTTAACAGTTTATCACGCTCCCCCTCAATTAAAATAAACTTATCCCTAAGAGTCTTTTCATGTGCCGTAAAATCATTGATTAATTTTTTATCCTCGACTGCACAAACGGGAACCCTAGAATTTCTTAAGTCCTCCAATTTTTTCTCTAAAATAAGGACTCTCTCATCACTCTTATTTTTGGAAATTTTCAAAGAATCAAAATCAATACACAAATTACCAAAGTGCTCACGACAAATATATATCACTTTGAGTTTGAAACGCTTGCAAATAATCAATCTTACTTTTAAAGAGATAATTTTCTTTTTCCAAAACATTAATTCTTTTGCAAAGTTTCAAATTCAAACTTTTTACTTTTTCAGCACAGTCATGAACTTTTTCAAAAATAGGCTCCTCATTAAATGGGCGTTCCATTGAAAAATTGCGATTTTTCACAAAACTAATTTTTCAAAAAAAAATCTATATCACACAATTTTGCGAAAAATAGGAATACGCGATAAATTAGCGCAACCTGCTCTGATACCAATTTGACGATGTGAGAAGTCAAATTGTATAAAAAAATCTTTGATAAATCAGGATCACGCAATAAATTAGCGTAACCCGCTCTGATACCAATTTATGAAGAACGTGACTGTGTGATAGTTTATTAAATTTGCAAATTTCTACGTTGGCACACTTATTTAATTAGTGTCTATTTTTAAATCAAAATAAATCAGTCCCAAATCATTCAACTGTGTGTGTGTGTTTGTCAAACCATAAAATAAATAAATCATGCGACAGAAGCTTAAGGAAAAATCCTGGTAGGGCAAAACCTTTTATATCTAGAACTTTGAAAAGTTTACCAGACCATTAACTTACATACCATCTTGCTTTCGCCCACAAGAGTAACGCACGGTGTCTTCGTCAAACCTTCAAAGCAACGACTAGAAATCTGTAGTGGTTCACGCACAGCTATCCAATAAGGACCGCAATCCTAGACACGCAGTCTAAAATTTTCACAAGGACTCCCTCCATAATAGCATGCAGCTATCGGTTGTAGAGCTCTCCCCACAAAGAATAAACAAGGGAAAAAGTTATGTTCTTGAACACCAAAACAACTCACTAAAGCATATGGGAGTTTTGTGAATTGAAAATAAAAAGGGATTAAAACGCTAAAGGAAGAAGCAAAAAAGGATTATGCTTTCGCAGTTTTTCTGTTCATCAAAACGCTGTGACTTCTTAATGAAAACCTTACCAAATAATGAGTATTTATAGGAAAAACACGTCGCCTCGAAAATAGAGCTCGTTCGAACGAGATCAGTGTGTCGCTCGAATGAAGGGCAGTTGTTGTTCGAACGAGATTGCACGACATGCTATCTGGTGCGAACGACATGCTATGTCGCTCGAAATGACTTAAGCGAGAAAAAAAATATTATTTTAATGTCCGCTTCAACACTTAAAAAAAATAATCATTCTCAAATTTTGACGAAAAAATCCTCTCCCAGACTTAGAAAATATTTTGTAAAAATTTCCCAAAAGCTCTAAGTGAAAAGTTAAGGTATTTAAAACACAACCTTACCAAAGTAAACTTCACGGAGTCTTGAATGATAAAGAACTTGAGTAATTTGGGTCCGTATTTGATGTAGATGTCTCTTGAATGCTCTTCAGCGGTGTAACGGTATATGACATAACAAATTGATAATGGACCTATGAAAATATGTCCTTACAGCTCTGATATCATGAAATATTTTTAAGGTACTCAAAACTCGGATGCTATAACTTTTGGTTATTATAATTTCTAATTGATGGCAGTCTTTATATACTGCATACAAATAGTAACTTTCCAAAATAAAATAAACCCACATTATAAATCAAAAACAAACAATGAGAAATAAAAGGAAACTAAACTAGCAGTTATAAATGCAGTTTCTAAAGTGTTTCGATATTAGCTCCTTTAGAATAGTTCTTCGTGACTTTGTGGTTGAACATATCTTCCTGACTTTATTATGTGTAGATTTGGACTATATTGTATTCATGCATTTATTTTCTAACATTAATGTTTTTCATAAATAAGAAATTAAACATTTAAAATCACATTAATTGGTATTTAAGTGAAGAAACTTGATGCTAGGTACATGCCCATCTTATTTTATTAGAGGGATTTTTAGGTATTAGAATTTGCATGTTGATTGGAACTACACTTGCGTGCCGTTTGTTAGCTTCAGTGTCCAGTATGTTTATTTTGACTATGATTTCACTTGTCAAGTGAACTCGAGATAATTAAAGAGGGATGTTGACTTATAGATAGCCTTCAGCGATAAGTCGACTGCACGGGATTACAACACAACGAGTTGATGGTGCAACATCATAATAAAAAAATAAGAATACTTTAAATTAGGGGATGTAGAGTGAGAGAGATATAGAGGAAAAAGGGAAGAAGGGAGAGGACATTCATGGACCTTTTAAAGTGTTCCCGAGGTTCTGTTTTTGTAAGAAAATACGTCAATGCAACAAGGAAGCCTATTTGTCCTTTGGTATGAAACATATCAGCATGGTTAGGGTACCGCTTAAGTTGGTTAGGGTTGGGTGTTCTACAATGTCTTATGTGTGTAGTGAGGTTGGGTAGTTTCCCACATTTAGTACATTTGAGTCCACGGGGACTGTTCGATTAGAAGGTTTCACTCAACGTAAATTGGGGTCCCGATCAGGGGTGAAATCACTGGAATTACATCCTATGAATTTCTTACGCCATTGATTTTAATAACTTAAGATAAATCTCATGCATCTCATCATATTTTTTTCACTTAATTTTTTTATTATGATCATTCCACTATATACTTATCAATGTAATGACATTAAAATGGAGATTTTGACCTCTATGATCGAAAATATGAATTGGTTTCTTAACATAACTTGTGCATGGTCACAACTTCGTATGGTAATACACTTCATCCTCCCGAAGAAATTTACATAACATTTATGCATGTAATACATTATGCGTTTTTGCAACTAATTCGGAAGATGGTAGTTTAACATGTCCTTAAGATCTATCATGGTGAATGAGACAATAAAACGAGGTGCTAACAAGGGTGAAGCTAGGGGTGGGTAGAGCAGGGCTGTAGCCCACCCCAAAAAATAAAAAAATAATTTACTAGTCATTCTCTTGCCCAATTCAGTACACCCCAAAACAACACATTTAATTTTGAGATATGAGTATTTAAATAAAATTTCATTAGGCTAAAATTTGAGCACTGATTTTGTTGTTGATTGGAATGGTTTTGGACTAGTATGAAATCAAGATTCTCTTAACTACTCTTACTCTATACATATCTGAATTTAATGTTGTACCACTTTTGTATATATGTTTGTATTGGTTGGTATTTTAATAATGCAATAATGAATGTATATACGTTTCTTTGATATTTTGATGTATTTATAACTTTTTCCCCCAACAATTTCAATGATTTGGCAATGAACTTTAATTATGGGTATATAAGTTAAAAACTCAGAAAAATAGCAAGCTATTTTTCTCACTCAAAGGTCTGTTTGGTTAATGGCGAAATATATCAAGCCGTGAAAAGTGAATTAGTATAATAATTTTGCACATATTTGAAATTAATGGTTCATTTTATTGATATTGATTTCTTTTTTTAATAGTTATTTTAGTTCATTTTTATTTTTATTTTTTGGGTGTTTATTTTTATAAACAATTTTCAATAAATAACAGTAATAAATATTTATAGTACTTCATGGTTTTATCATTTCCACTCCCAAATTTTATTTCATGAAAAACTATAAAATTAAGATCAAATAACTTCTATATTTTTCCACTCATGTTCCAACTTCTGATAAAATGAACTATTCCTCAAAATTTCTTTGACTTTATAATAAAAATCACACACAAAAAATTATTCGTTTAAAATTAGAAATAAATGTACACGTAATAATCATATAATTTTGGACAAATATGGTGAAGAGAACTCGACCTTACATGTACATTTCAAAAATTTATATTTTCCTTAGACCATCCACAATGGGCTCCCATAAACCTATGGGTTTATGGGAGGAGACACAGTGTTATTTTCGCAGTGGGCGATCGCTAGAAATGAGATGCGTCGAACATCTTTTGTCCGTCTGAATGGGGCGGTTTTCTTTTGTCTGTGGGGATTACGTCACCACTAACCACTTGTTACCGTTCGAATTTTAGCCGTTGTATTAATATAGTTTACATATTTATAGTTTAAGCCCTCTCATTTAACTATAAATACTCCATTTCTTATTCATCATTCATCATAATTTCATCATTCTTCACCCCTCTTCTCTAATTAATTTTTAATTTATAATTTCATAATTATAAATTTAAAATAATAGTTATTTTATTTTGTATTATTATCCATCTATTTAAAATGTATGGAGGTGAATATTCGATTGAATCGTTATTTTGCTCGTAAAAAAGCGGAACCAATTTGTGACGTTAACGAACCTCAAGCTCCCCACCAAGATGAGGTCTATCAAGGCCGTCATTGTTTATACTAAGTAGGCGCGATGAATGTTACTAACTCTATTGTTGAACAAATCGCTTCTCCCGACGATGAATTTATTACGATGCGTGGTAGCGTCCACTCAGCTTGGGAGGTTTATTCCGAACATTCGACGGACGAAAACGTGACGAAATATATCGATATGTTTGGGTTCTCACATATATTTTTGGAAGGATTTTCAAACTCCGACAACAAAATAGTAGAGGTGTTAGCATCGTGTTGGTCGACAGAAACTGACACCATTCATTTGCCGATCGTTGATCTCGGAATTACCCCTTTTGATTTTGATCATTTAACCGGTACGAATTATTTACTTCATTTATAATTTCTCCTGGGGTATTGTCTTAATTTATATTATTACTATATTCATTGTAATGTTATATTTGTTATTATATTTAAAATATTAATTATAATTATATTTTGCAGGTATTCCAGTCGGTGTGGGAAACCAACTTCTTACCTTTCCCAACCACGCAAATCGAACGGCAGAACATATTCTCGCGACATATTATCCGGGTCTAAACAATTTTCATATAAAAAATAGAAGTATTGCTTTATCTTCTTTGAAAGGGTATTTACTTCATTGGGTGGATAATAGGGCTAATCACCCAATTACCGCTTTACAAGTAGCCCGAGTTTTTATTATTTTCGTATGTGGGTCTATTTTCTTCACAAATGCGAAAAATAGCATTTTGGTTGATTGGGCTACATACCTGGATAATTTTGAAAATATGGCAGGATTAGACTGGGGTTCAACAATAATGGAGAGGATATAGTATGCCTTAGATGTTGTTAGTCAGCTGGAACTCAAGCAAATGAACTGTTTCCAGCAAGTTTTGGAGGTAAAGCGATATTTTATTCATTACTTGGTATATAAATTTAATAAAATTATTTAGTAATAAAATTATTTATGCTTCAGTATTGGGCGTATGAATACTTGCACACAGTTGCTCCTCTCCGAATTGTTAATGCGCCCAATGTTTGGCCTCGAATGTTGCACGGGACAATTGATAATCGCGTAGTAATTGTAGGGCAAATGAGGTTTAAAGCCAGTTCAATGCAAGAATAATTACAGGGTCGGTCATCGGATTCTATTACATGGCAACCATTTATAATGTTGCCGCAAAATAATATAGGAATAGTAAATGTTGCAAGACAATTGAGCATGCGACGCTATATTCTACTGGATCTAGACCTCGGGGGGACGTGGTATCTAGGTGATAGATGTTATAGATAGTTGACGGGTAGCATCAGGATCCCTCACGACCCACCGCACCCAATGTCCTATTTGGAACGCCATCACTTTTTTTATCGAAACAACAAATGGGAGTTTGTTGGGGATGATTTAGTCATTACTAATCAAGCAGAATGGGATCTATATTGGAGCGTAGCCTCGTGAGGTCCGGTGTTGCCGGCTTATTTTCGTTAGTCTAACCACGATGGTATCAAATTTGTGGAAATGGCTCCTGTGGACTTAAGAATTCCATTTCCACCTCCGTCAACACCGGAGAATGTTCAGTACGATATTCAACATACCACACAATCCCCCGAATGTTTAATTCCGGTAAGGTGGAAAATAGATGTGGTGGATTTGGAATGTCGTTCAATGGTAGTTGATATAGCGAGGCCCACTACACGTAGTCGTGCACCACCGACCAATTCAAATATGAAGGAGGATTGGAGAACCATGTTCATATAATGGGAAGATTGTTTGAAAACCATTCGGGAACAGTATTTTTAGTAAGAAAGAATACATTACGAGAGAGGAAGGGCCCTTCGGGAGTAATTAAATAATTATCGTAATGTTGGCAGCTCATCTCAACAGTTCATGGGATCCGGCTCATCTCAACTGTATATGGGATTCAATAGTGCTCAACCTTACTATCTTACATAAAACCTCGACGGGATGATTACATGTCGTAAAATTTCCCATCATCCTCATATGTTCAGCCGCAACCCCATTACAGCGACGATGACTTTATGGTTACATTTTTCCCATCATATCACGATCGAACGTTGGGGCAATGATTTATTATTTTGTATTGCAAAATATAGAATACTATTTATGTTGTGTTAATAAAAAATTATCGAACTTGTGTTTATTATTTGTTATTCATTTGTTCTCATAAATAAAGTGCAAAGTGTCATAAACCATAAACCATATTTTTTACTCTTCCAATAATTTATTCCAATAAATTAACCATATTTATTACCTGATGTACAACATGTTGGCATTGTCATTATATATAACAGTGTAGGCGGATAGCAATTCCACTTCCGAGTCACATCAAGTCAGGTACTTGCAGACGGGAAATATTCAACCATCTGCCATTGGTCACATCAATTATTTAAACACTTCAATATTATAAATCATACGCAGAAGAGGACTCACATTACCATTTTCTTGAGAAATGGATTCACAGCCATGGCTCATAAATGAAGACTTCCAACTACTTAACTCCATAACCAATTCTGAATTACCTTTTAGTCCCGACTATAGAGTGTCTCCTAACATATTCATAGCCATCGAACGAAGATAAAGGATACCTCCTAATGCTAACATAGGGCGTACAGCTAACGAGATTCGTGCACGCTGGTTCATGCACAAATTGAAGTTCGCCTTGTATACCAAAGCTATAAATATTAGTGGTTGTGGCTGAGATGAAGATAATTACAAATCGTTAATCTACGATGAATGCGTATGGGAAACATTGTGCAACAATTATCCAGGATGTCGGACGATACATAGTGAAGCATCTTACCCTTTTCATTCGTTTTTTTGGAAAATTTATGATATTTAATTCTCATACGCCAGTTTCTAATGTTTATGAAGTCGTTCTTTTTTTAATTGATACTGTTAAGTATTAATTGATTACCTTTTTTTAATTCTCACTTACAATTTCATAATGTGAATTATTAATTTAATTGATAATGTTAAGTATAGTGAAAAACATCAATTTTTATTTCAGTTTACATAAAATAAGGAAGTACTTCAATACATAATAGAAGGCTCTTCACGATACGAAATAAAACCAGGAACTACGTCGATAATTCAAATATTCTGATGAATGTACAACGCGCTACTAAATTCACTAAACAGATAAGAAGGCTCTTCATGGATACTCCTTAACCGTGGGACTTGCTCACACAACCGTTCCCACTGTTCCCCATTTTGCACTATCAGTGTGAAGGTTAAAGGATTCCACCCACATCCGCCATTCGTTAGCGCCATCTGGTAGAGGTCTAGAGTAGACTTTATCCACACCTACCATAATTCAAAATCACATACTGACCTAAGACAATAATAGATTCCCATGATATTCTGCCATCGACCAACAATGGCCCGTATTCCTCCTAGGGGAACATCATCAATGCGTTTTGAATAGTATCTCTTAGTAATTTCACTGAGCAAGTAGTAGTCCTCGGAAGTTGACCATTGCGGGCTATTTATTTCCTGGATAGTAATTATATTGAAAAAATTATTTTGTGATGACTCAATTTTTATTGAAGGCGATTATATATATTGAAACACTTCCACTAATGACGAGTGTCATTCCCATCTTTTCATTTCATGCTGGGAGGGAAACAATTCCACTTCTGACATACGTCATTTCATATAACTTCAGATAATTGGCACTTCAGGCAGGAAAAACTTCCACTTCTGACAACTGTCTTTCCCATCTTTTCATTTCATACTGGTTGGGAAGCATTTCCACTTCCGACATACGTCATTTCATATAATTTAAGATAATTGGCACTTTAGGCGGGAAACACTTCCACTTCTGACAACTGTCTTTCCCATCTTTTCATTTCAATGTTGGGCGGGAAACATTTCCATTTCTGACATACGTCATTTCATAAATTTCAGAGAGACGAAACTATAAATCCTCCAAGTAATATTGTTTATGAAACCAACTTATATCCAATTCAAACTTGTATGCCAAACCAATTTTGACTTAAAATTTCACTATAATGTCGAAAGATCCAATGGAGGAATTATTTATTGCATCAGTTTCATCTTCCAACCAACGTGTCCGGGCACATTCAATGGCAGCAGCAGTGCACAATCAATTCCAAAGAAATATTTCCATATCGCAAAATATAATCAATCCAGGAGGAATAAATGAATGAAAGGGTTATACATCGGGATAGGGAAGCTGTCCATAACCGTATAATGGTTGACTACTTTGATGAAAATGCGATTTTTAGTCCCGAACAATTCCGACGTCGATTTAGAATGCGACGCCTGCTATTTACGGGAGTAATGGAAGCAGTAGAACAAAAAGGCGATTACTTTGTTCAAAAAAGTGATGCCCTATGGAGAAAGGGCCTATCCTATTTACAAAAATGTGAGCTGCAATGCGCATGTTAGCATATGGGTGTGCTGTTGACATGACCGACGAAATATAGGCATTAGTAAAACAACTGACATCGAGTGTGTGAAGAGATTTGCATATGCTCTAGTGCAGAGCTTTAAAATTGAATATTATCGTTCTCCTACTGGTGAAGATGTTTCAAGAATGCAAGATGAGAATGCAAGAAAGGGATTTCCCGGAATGATAGGAAGCATTGACTATATGCACTGGGAATGGCACAATTATCCTCACGTGTGGAAGGGAAAATATAGTGGCCATGTAGGAGGTGCAACTATAATCCTAGAGGTTGTAGCTTCATATGATACGTGGATTTGGCAATCTTTATTCGGGCTACCGGGTTCGTGTAATGACTTGAATGTCTTGGCCAAATCTACGGTGTTTAATGAGCTACTTGAGGGAAACACGACTCCGATAGAGTACGAAATAAATGGGAACTCTTATAACATGGGTTATTACCTGGAAGATGGTATATACCCACCATACGCTACAATCGTTAAGAGTTTCAATAGACCAGCAACTAAAAAACAAAGTTTGTTTGCCAGATATCAAGAGGCAGTACGCAAAGTTGTTGAGCAAGCATTTAGAATATTACAACAAAAATTCCATTTTGTAAAAAACTTGGCCAGATCGTGGAAACACAATGACTTGAAAGTTATTATGAAATCATGTATAATATTACATAACATGATAGTAGAGGACGAATGTCGGGATCCTAATTGGAATATTGAGTTTGATCCTACTCAAATGCCGCCAATTAGCCGAGACACTCTGGGGAATGAGTATGAGTACCGAGTGCGTAAGGGAATGTTGTACAATAAGGAAAAACACAATCAGCTTAGGGATGGCCTTATGGAACATATATGGAATCTACATGCCGAGTCTGTAGTGGACGAGTGAAACTTGAAATAATTATAATTTAACGTTCTTTAATTACCCTGTATTTAAATTGAATGCAATGAAAGATATTATGGTTCGTTAATTTAATAATAAATGCTAGTGAGCCTTGAAAACAATTATCACATTAATAGGAAAATAAAAATATTAAAAGACAATTATAATAAGAATATTCAAATAAAAATAAACATTTAGTTTCCCCCTGATGGTGGGTTTTCTCCAGATTTGGCGGGCCTACGCTGTAGTATCTCGTTTATTTGCAATTCATGAAGTTGCAATTGAACTGGAGATAAGCGCGAGGTATCCATGAAAATTATAGAATTCTCGATCTCCTGTTTTCGTAAAACAATCAGCTCATCCAACTTCGAATTGAGCTCCTCTTGAGTGTGTTGTGCTGCTACGGAAAATTTCTTGTACGAATCAGTAAAACTCTCTGAATTCTCTATCATCACGGTGTGAGCTTGTAAACTACTAGAAACTGCCTTGCGTTTGGATTTCTATTTTTTGGCCTTACACCCGATTGGGCGTTCCAGTGGGGTGTGCATGCCTTCAATGTCCTCACCCAACTTAACGTCCTCACCCCCCATTGATGTGCCTAAATCTTCCTCCATGAATTGGATTGAAGTGTTTGCGAAATTATACTTCTGCACATCCTTTAAAATGTCAAAACAGTGATCATATGCAAAATTTCTTCCGGTTTCATTTCTAAAATCATCGACTCCACGCTTAAGTAAAAAATATAATCATGGAAAATAATTAATTCATAATATAAAGGATGATAAGACTAAATTTTAAATTATAAATATGTATAAAAATTATATTCTGCACGTACCCACTCAGCCCGTGATGTACCGCTACCACGGGTCGCGCCAAACGCACGAGTCATTTTTGCGGAATACAACATACAATCTTGATTAATTGTCGTCCACTTGCATTGAAAGACTTTTGTCGATCGGTGATATGGCACACCTTCAGTATTATTGAACTCCGTTTGAATATTCTCCCACATCGTTCCGTCGCGTTGGTTAGTGTCGGTCTTTCCGTCGATGGAATATTTACAATATGCATGACATAATACGACTTCATCAAAGGAGCTCAAATTGGGAAGCCGCGATGTTTGAGAGGGAGAATCCATACTTTTTAATTTTTTGGAGTAAATAAGAATAGAAATTTTGGGAAGTTTTTGTATGTGAAATTATATGGGGTAGAAACTGAAATATTTATAGGTAAATAAGGATAAGTAGCGGTCTAGGAGCCGTTGGTATCAGGCTCCCAACATTTGTCCGCCTGCGCTGGGACAGGAAAAAGTTGTCCGTCTGGACTGGTACGGACAAATGTTGTCTATTTCTGACACACTGTCGAATCTTCTATCCCCCTCTCCAGCTATGGGAGCTTAAACGGATCCTCTCCAAAATATAACGAATATGCCGCCCACTGCAACCACATATTTATCAAAGTAAAGAATTCACAATGAATTTAGAGGACTCATTATAAATAGCCTTATGATGCAAAATATTTCATCTTGAAAGAGAAGTTTGTCCTAATTTTAGACCACCCATTGACTAATATTGGCTCCTCCCTTGGATCAACTCTCCATCCCTTTTCCAATCACATCACACCCTTCCTAAGTGCCACTTTGAAAAGTACGTGGTCTCTCTGGCGCAAACTATAGACTCTAAAATTGTATGAATGAAAATGAAAGAATGTAATTTATAGTCATTGTTTTTTATGGATCTCTCTCTCTATGTATATATGATTCTCACCCCTCCGGACCAAATGAAAAGCAGCCTAAACACGTCTTTAGCATTTGGATCCTTTTCAATCAGTGTACTTTCTTCTTATCACCCCCACTTTCTTTTCAAGAAACTTCAAAGAACACCACTACACATACACACTATTCATATACACTTTCATACACGCTAATAAGACAAGGCTATAAGGGGTTGTACTCTGTGCCCTGACGGGACCCACAATAATAAGGTATAGCATTCTAAAGCCACGGGTATGAAAATCGGGTATGAAAATCGTGTCCGTGTATGTTTATCCAACTTCAAATGTTCTTTCATTATTACAAAACTGTTACATTAATGACAAAGGATTCCAGTACCATCTTCCATGTCCATTGTTTGACCACAAAAAATGCTTTCGATTATTATCTTGGCAAAGTGAGTCAACATCTTCCAACTGCAAACCAACAAATCTTTCTGTATCAGTCTCTCATTTATTCCCAAATTAATGCGCAATCGTTGAGACTTGGCCTCTCAGCGTCCAGTTCCATCGTGCACAAGAAATTTAAAGATGTAGTTTAATTATTTGCCCAGAAATTTATTCTTAAACAGGATCATATTTTTAATAGTCCCTCGAATTTATTTTAATACACATTTAGTATAAAAATAAAACGTTTGAACTAAATGTGTATTAAAAAATATTTAGGAAACTTTTTAGTATTTGATCCTAAAAAATATACATATGTTGATTTGCATTTTTAAAAAAGGAATTTCGAAAAAGGATCTAATCTAATTCAAAGTGCATAAAAATAAGTCACTTCAAATAATTTTATAAAATTAATTTCTATACAAAAAAACCATGAAAAATAATTAATATGCCATTTGACAACTCATATAAAAAAAATCCATCAAAATTTTTAAATGCCCACAAATTTAAATTTATGAATTCAAAATTCACAAAATTTATATATTTGAAATCTATTCGTCGAGAGCTATCCGACAACACTCATATTTGATATTTTTTGACAAAAAAATTGAAATCGATAAGTTTACTATTTCACTAAAACCTCCATTTTTTTCGGCGAACACTATATTTTTTCTGGCAAAAAACCTTCTCTGACGCTGGAAATTAGTGCTGCTAACGCGGACAAAAAAAAATGATAGAAATAGATGAAAGGAGAGTGAAACGAGGAGAGCGAAACAATCCAGCGAGAATTCTGGCGGTCTCCGGCGAGAATTTCGGCGTTCTGACGAGGATTTCGATGGGTGGGGTGGGGTGGGGTGGGGTGGAGGTGGAGTTATGTGCTTATTTTTAGAATGAATTTTAAATGAGTATGACTGAGGGCATAAATATAAATAATTCTTTAACTAAAACAAATGAAATTATCTGTTTTGTGTACTCATAACTCTAAAGGAACCACACAAATAAATGTTATTGTACCATAGGAATTAGATTTATAAACCTGAAAACCACTATCCTAAAAATTAAAATATAGAAAGGAACATGATTTTGATTTTAATTCTCTATAATAAAAAAAATATACAAAAGAATATGTGTTGTGTAAGTAATTTGAATTTGGGGATTCATTATACTCTTTTTATTTTAAAATCTTATTATCCAAACAAATTTTATATCAAATTTAGAGGTATCATGAATTTAGGACTCCTCAACCTTTCTCATAACTTCATTTGGTGTACCAATAATCCTTTTAAGTTTTTGTGTACAATTTATAGAAATCAATTAAACATAAACACAAGCAAAATTGGTGCTTCTCATCATTATGATAACACATTTATATTCAATTATAATTTCGTAAGATAGATCCCTACTAATGTCTTATAAAAATACAGATATCATAATAATCAGATAAGTAAAATAGAAGTTATTCATTTTTGAAATTATAAGAGAGTGGATAAACTAATACGACAGTGTAATAATAGTGCACTTTATACTTCTATTCAAACATTGACGAGTCAGAAATATCATTTAATCTTTTATTGGAATAAAAAAAATTTAATACAAGTTGTATAATTTATAAGAGATCTACTTTTACACCACCTTTAGAGTCATTCTCCATAAAATCCCTATAAATGCTACCCTCAAATCACACGAATCCATCTCATCCACTTTGTCTTACATGGAGCATCTTACTAAGAAACTTCACTCAATCCTCTTAGAATTTCTTAGAGTTTCAACTATCCTACTTTTCTTCTGCATAGAAGTTTTCTTAATCATACAAAAAACTGGACCCATTTTTCATGCACTCTCACTTTTCACTTTTCTCTCTACCATTTTCCTCATTTCCTGCCCAAAACCTCCCACTATCTACCTTGTAGACTTCTCATGTCTCAAACCACCAAATTTCTGCAGAGTTCCCTTTTCAGAATATCTTGAACATGCAAGCAAGCTTGATTTTTTAGACCAGGATAGTGTGGATTTTATGGCCAAAATACTCACTTCTTCAGGTCAATCCCAACAAACATATCTCCCACCATCACTTTTCCACATCCCACCTTTAATAAAGCACAAACAAGACATTAAAGAGACCCACATATCTTTTTTTCAAGTTTTTGAAAATCTTTTAGCAAAAACCGATCTCTCCCCTAATGACATAGACATACTTATTGTCAACTGCAGTGGGTTTTTCCTTGCCCCATCTCTCTCCTCAATCATAATCAATAAATATTCATTGAGAGAGAATATTAAGAGCTTTACTATAAGTGGGATGGGATGTAGTGCAAGTGCTCTATGTGTGGACATGGCTCAAAATCTCTTGACAACTCATGCAAACTCGAATGCTATAATTCTTATCAACAGGTTGGTATAAGGGAAAAGAGAAACCAATGATGATTCTCGAATGCTATAATTCATTTTACTCTTTTTAAAGTCGTCTCTCTCGATCAATATGTGTGGGGTGATTTAAATGTAAATAATTTCCATTCTTTTAATGTAGAAAATCTCTTCATCTTGTGTATTTTGATGCAAAAAATTCTTTTGATGACTTTTTAGCGATGTTTTTCTAGCAATGCTGAAGTGATGGTTAACTTCTTCGTCTCATTTATTTCCCTATGAAAGTATTTATAATTCAATGACGAGTTGGATCTTTAAACACTACACACACATCATGTTTAAACATGTAAATTAGATGTGTTATAATTTTGGGAGTTAATTACACTATATTGGTGAAATTTATGCATAATTATACTTTAACCCCTTAACTTTCATTTTCTTCATTAAGCCAACCCAACATTATTAAATTCCCTAATTTACCCTAAAACCCTAATGGTGTTATTTTTAGTGGAACATAGTCATGTGCGCAACACGTGAGGGTATTTTTGACCAATTATAATTACAAGAGCTAGAAAAGAAAAATGTCTTACATTTACATATTTGTTTCTCTTTCTCCCAACTCCCCCTTCTCGAACTTCGCTCCCCTTTAGCATTTCACCCCATAATCTCTTCGTATCTACCCCTCAACACTCCCCCATCTCTTGCCAAAATGTCCAGTGGGAGTTTGAGCTCCAAGATACATTGTAGATTGGGGTTTAGGGAATAATGACTTTATAATAAGGGTCGGTCTTGTTCATTTGAAAGACACAACAAGGGCACATATGCAGGGTTTAAAAAGTGGATTCATCGTAATTCATGTTGGGAGTAAAAATAAATACGTTGAATTTGTAAACAACAATTAGTTTGAGAAAATAAATAAAAGGAAAGAGATATAAGTGATTCAGTCTAATGATAACCAACGTGCAAGGGGAAAAGGGAAGAGGGAGTGTTTATTATCTTGAGTAAGAGTCTTATAGAGATTTTTCCATAATGAATCTGCTAGTGCGAGCTTTAACAATAACTGCCCAATTACAATAATGTATTTTTTAAGTGATAAAAGTTAATTCAACAAGTTAAAAACATCCAAAAGTCTATTTCAAAATCAGTTTATTAATATTATAATTGTATTTAAATTTTATCTTCAATTTAAGGCAAATAAATCTAATATGCGAAAAGATAAATCAAATTACACAACATCGAATATACGAGGAAAAACACACGACGAGAAAAAATATCGGTCTGAAATGAACGAAAAATGTACCATGGTAGAATATTGCAACTAAAAAATAAAGATTTGAAATCACACAACGTTATCACCGACTCGACACTTTTTTCCACCACATCCTCCGAGGAGAGCACCAACAGCTGGAGAACGCTACATAACTGCAACCAATTTCAGACTCATCAAATGGCTTCAGATCTCGCGCCAATAAATTTTCTTTAAAATGGAAGAATAACTTTGTTACGATTCAACAGAACCAATGAGTAACCACCAACTACAACTAAGATGTGTGAGGGTATCTTATATTTGAAAAGATTTAGTAAAAATGTTTCTATTTAAAAGCGCACAAGTATGTTTTTTAATATTGAAAGAAGTCCATACTTAGGGAAAAAAATAGATTTACAAAATGATTTTTCAAAGATGGCCTCTGCACAAAAATCTTAAAAATCTCAACGAGAAGAAGGAAGAAATATAATGAAGATATTTTTCTTCTTAAAAGCTCGTTCTTAAAACTTCATTCAACAAGGAAAAAGAAGGCTTGTTATTAGTATGTATAGACTTCTATATGAAGAGAAGAGGGTACACACATGAGGAAAACACTCCTATTGGTTAAGGAGACATCTTTGTTGGCTACAAACAAAGATTGGGTCTTTGCACAACTCCAAAAAGATATTTAACAAAATATCTCAAAAAGTGAAAAAGTTAAATTAGCTCCCCGACCCTTCGCTACAGCAAAACCATGCTTCGCAGATTTGAGGGATCAACGATTATAGGTCGACGGATGTAACCAAGGAATTTTTTAATAATGGTTAATTTAATTAGCGTCTAGCTTGATGGAACCTTTGCTGTCGCAAACCACCAGCACACGTAGGTCGCGAGATGTTCCAGAATTTTTACACCGACTTAATTTCCAAAGGTTATGACCAGCGAACCAGGCCTTTTCTAACGTGAAGCCCTATTCACTGTAACGAACAACTAGCGATCAAAGGTTGTAGTAGGAAATAAGACTTGTCTATTTTTTCCTATTTCCCAAAACAAAGAACTTACACTTGTTCAACCAAGGACTAGTCAAATTTTAAATACAAAGATGCATTAAAAACATAGTTTGTATATGAATAATATAACATCTTCGAATTTGGAAATTTCAAGAAAAAAAAGGTTAAATAAAGAGATTTTCCAATTTTGAAAATTAGTTTAATCAAGTATGAATCTCAGTCTACTAGACATATACCTTTATCCTAAGTGGTTAACTTGGGAAAAACGACATGCATGATTCGATATGAGTTTGATTAATCTTTTCGGATACCTCTAGGACTAAACTTAACATGTATTTTGGGTCACATTAGTATACTATACTCATACAATCTTCCCATTTGTCAATGCCGTGGAAAATATACATAAAGAAAAATTATAAGAAATTGAATCAAATCTATAACCTGTAACACGACTTATCCGACTGTGGCACCCCGCCTAATAAAATACCGGGCGATCACTCCTATATCAAATTAAAACAGGAGTCTCATATGGATCATTCTTAGCATCACTGTCGAAAACCAATATAATTACTAATAACCTATTAGGCTAGCGTCAAAATTTTACTTAACTACTCTTTTTAAACAACTAAAATTAAAATATTCACATAGTTTATGTAAATGAAACTGAAATGAAATAGAATAACCGAATACTCGATCAAAATTATACAACCATATCGAATGCCGCACAAAAAGGCGGTAAAAGAATAAATAAATACTGTTGGGTTATTAACCTGAATGTGTACACAAGACCTCCTATCTAGATTAAAAGAATGGAAGCGTCTACCAAGAACCTGCATGAATCCACAACTGCTGCAGTCGACATCTGACTCGAAGGAAGTGTCATCCAGACGTCCCTGTTTCAGGACACCTATATATATATATATATATATATATAAAACAAGAGAGGAAAAGTAGATAAATGGGTCAGAGCCCGAGTTTGAAAAATATCTACCAAGTGCATAAATGCTTTACTTTTTTTATAAAAAGGTTTTCTCATATTTAAATTGGTATCGCACTCCCATGAGATACCCCTCACCTCTCTTATAATAGTGCACACCTAACACACCCTAACAAAATACCCTAGTCAAGCTATCCCGCCTAACTAGTCTAATTCATCCGTCTATTAGAAACCTTCACAACCCGAGTACTAAGGGTTAAACTTCTCTCCATTCTCAACACTGCGCTAAGTTCGTGCGTGGGGTGTCTCGCGAAGCGAAATCCAAACAAGGAATCCCCCCGATACACTACTACTTGGCATGGTTAATGGTAGAGATCCATTAGGCCCGTAGTACAAAACTAATATGTAAATACATACTTGTATATTAATATCCATATCACATTCATTCTTATATATATATATATATATATATCTTACGATATACATCCGGATAATATCTCCCGGACTGAGGTTTATTTTATTCATCATTATAATACACATCCGGATCTATCTCCTGGACTGAGGTGTATTCTATACTTGTCTTTATGAGACACATCCGTATCTAACTCCCGAACAGAGGTGTATTATATACTTGTCTTTATTAGACACATTCGGATCTAACTCCCGGACTGAGGATTCATTTACAAAATATTTATCAATTCAATTTCATTTCTCTTTTTATCTCAAAACTTTCCATTTCCTTTCTTATATCCAGGAAATGCATTTAAAAGCCAATTTTATTATCATAAAAATGCTTTTTCATCTCATATGTTCCCATTTCCCTTCTTCCATTCAGGAAATGTACTTAAAGCAAGTTTTTATTATCATAAAAAATGCTTTTTCGTTTCATAAATGTATTTAAAGCCATTTTATTGTCATAAAATGCTTTAACCTCAATAATGTCTCACATTATTGAAAAATAGTTATATTTCATATCATATAACATGTTCTAAGACCGTCCGTTTGGGTTTCCCCACTGTGAGCGCCCCTAAATGGCTATCATCTTCCAGGGCCTATCACCAAGACAACCTGGGATCCTAACGAAACGTCGGGAAGTGGCCACAAGCCTACGGGAGAGCCATAACCACACCCAGAATTACCTCACCATTGTAGAAAACATACAATGCTCGCTCATATGGCCTAGGACTATATCCACCATGCATTCATTAGCCAGGGGGCTTCACCTCACATGCCCAACTTCCCTTATGATAGGGATTTAGAAAGGTGTGTATACATAAATTATCATTTATGAAAAACCATTTCTTTTCCATTTTGAAAACATTCATTTTTACATTCTCAAAATCATTTATATCATGTCATATATATACTTTCATCACATAGTATATATATACCATATATTCCTCCTCGAATATATATATATATATATATATATATATATATATATATATATATATATATCGCCATAATTGCCAACCACATCTAGCGATGACCAATAATCCCAAAGATTCTCTCAAAGAATCATAATCATGCATTCATATACGCATGATACTAAACCCAAAGTATTTCCTTACTTTTATAAATAATACATATCTTAATCCCATCTGAGGATTTATTGGATATCTCCAATTATACCACTTCTCACTTAAGTAAATTGTATATCTCCAATTTCATCCTAATCATCTCATAGGATTTCCCCAACCATAATCGATTTAGTTATGTTTCTCTACACGCATAACTATATAGGCCTAAATGCCCACTGAAATATCCCTGGGGATTATCCGTCCCCGAACAACTTAAATTTAGTGGGTCATGGATTCCATTTCCCCAACTCAAGGACTACATCTCGTCCAATTATTCGTTTAGAGGTCCCCACCCTATTTTAGGAACCCCAACATTCTAAATCCTCAACTTATCTATTTTCCTCGAAAATATAATTTAAGGGTTACATATTTAAAACCCTCACCTTGCCCTCCTAAATTTCCTCAATTGGAGGACTATATACTCCTAAAAGATCCCTTATATTATCCCATGATTAACCTCGAATGAAATAGAATAGGGATCCAACCCATCCAATTAACCCTAGGAAAAAATTTCCTAACTTTCAGCAAGGTCGATCGATCGACCCATGGCCCTTGATCGATCGATGGTTCGATCGATCGATCGATCATGGCGGGCAGCTTCTTCTCCGAGAAGCTGTTTCGGCCATTAGAGCTTCTCCCAAGCTTTTGTCTTCTCATCCAACGTCCTACAACCTCAACCAACTACAAATACACATATAATAAGGGTTCTAAATGTCCTAGAATCCGAAATCACCAATTAATTTTGATTAAATCCTAAGTTCCTCGAATTGAAATATTATTGGGGTTTATTCATTTTAACTCCCGAAAACCCATTTAATCCACGAAAACCCAACCCAAAATCTTTAGGGTTTATTTATACCAACAATGATATGAGATATTTATGCTAAAAAATAAATAAAGCAAGTAAACACTTGCCTCGTGGATATAATCCGACAATTCCGAGTCGAGTCCGGCGGAGTTTGGCCCGAGATCTCCCTTTTGTCCCCTCTCTCTTCCTTCCTCTCTTTTTTTTCTCTTTTCTTTCTATTTTCTTACCCTATCCCTCCTTATATAAGGAGAAAGGGTTTATACCCCTTAAGACTCAAAAATAACTCGTTTACTCAATTACGAGCCCGTTTAACTTTAAAATTCACCAAAACTCAATTTCGACAATCGGACACTCTTTTTCAACTATCTCGACCATTCTGAGACTCATGACGCAGTCAAAATTTGCATCTGAGGTACTTGACCGCAAATCACTATTTCAACCCAAAACAAATAAATGCGGTATTCCCATTAAAATATCATGTTATGTCGCTTTACTTAACGTCGACATATAATTAAAATACTCCGGCCTATTTAATTCCAAAAGTAAGTATTGCACCCATAAAAAATCATTAAATCCTTGAAAATCCCAAAAATCACTATTTCAAGAATTTCCTCCAAATTCCAATTTATACTCAATTATGGAATTTAATCGTCTCCAAAAGTACGGGTTGTTACATACTCCCCCCCTTACAATGGAATTTCGTCCTCGAAATTTAGATACAACCTACACCGCCAATCCTAGAATCGCTCCAAATCATAATACCTCAAGGGGAACGATACTAACCCAATGGTTCCCAACCATACACTATACGGCTACCACGGTCGTAGAGTGACTCCAATAGCGTCACATCGCACACATCATTTCTAGTGCCTCACGGCATAAACTTCAACTTTATATACTACGCCCCTTCTATTTCAAGCAGTATATAAAACCAACTCACTAAGGTGCCCATACACCTTTCTAACTCGTTCACATCTGCACAATCATTGTGAAGGTTCAATACGTAACACTCTCTCTAAAAAAGGGTCTCCTTTCCTCGATGTAATACTCACACATGGGTCCTCCCAACCCTTAAAATTCAATTCACCTTATATCGGCGCCACTTACTCTATTGGACTTACATCCTACTAATGCTACTGTCTAAGCGTTACCCTACCTACGCGAAATGAGTGCACTCTTAAGTATATCCCTAGTGCCCAAGGCCTCCCTCAACTTCCAACATTTGCTTGGTTTCATGCGTGGGACGTCTCGCAAAGCGAAATCCAAACAAGGAACCCTCCCTTTACACTACTCCCTCGCATTGTCGGTCATCAAGATATAGCGACCTAAGGCACACCAGCGGGACGTCCTAAATCCTACCTCGTAAATCTGCTAACGTACTTCTACTACTCTATCCTATCAATCGGGGGCCTATTCTCTATCGAGATGTTACGATTATCTTACCCAAAACATACTTCCTCAAAATCTGCCTTTTTATTAAGGCCTGGCCATAAGCCTCAAATAAATTTCTCTAAGTCCAACTTCACCCACCCACTTGTGGTGAGAGGACCACTTTAGTGCTTTTCCATAGCACAATATCTGCATAAAAATACCATCATCACATGGCTCATAGTCTACCGTGTTTCATCCACACTATATGACTTATCAACAAAACCCACATCCTTGAATCCTATAATATCTCTCCACTCCCGATGCCGTTAAGGTTTATGCGTGGAGCGTCTCACAAAGCGAAATCCAAACGAGGAACCCCTACACACACTACTACTTAACTTCGTCGGTCGTGGAGGTCCGTTATTTTCGAATATGCAACTGGGATAACCCCATCCCCTTTTTTCACCAAAATGTGGTCTGAACTCCTGTCTCTACCTAGGAGTCACACCACCAAGCGCTCGCACTACACTCAGTCTCCGCGCAATCAATAATGAGCTTAAACTCACATCTCAACAATAAATCCTACGGGCCTCAAATCATACCTATAAGGTCGCCACGCACTCACATCATGATAATGAAACATATACTCACTGAAGTTCCATCCATGCACATCATAAAGGTGAACTCAACCTGTATCCAGGTGAGATATCGCAACCATAACCCGTTCCACCCTGGAACTGCGGACACGATCGTATTGCCATCATTTGCCTGCTATCGCTCTGAATAACCAATAACATTATGTACTCACGATATTACCATACTCGTGGAATACATATAAAATGAGTATCACAAACCTAATATATATACAAAATATAAACACCCGCCTTTATAGCGAATGCAGAAAATAAATTACACACAGGACTACATTATATAATGTTATTGAGACCGCCACAAAACTCAAATTACACACACGAGTCTAGGGCTAACGAAACACCACGACTTTATCTAGCCACGCCAATCATGCCTCTCCCTCATGAGGTGAAACTCCTAACAAAAATTTCACCTTACATCATTCTCTCATCTTGGGTCACCCTGAACCTTCCAAGGTTATCAGTATCTTGGACTCCATCGCCGTGATACTGATAATCACTTTACTAATTCCCCCTAACTTCTTCTTTGTTAGAAGGATATTCGACTACCGACCTCAACAACCTCGTTTTGACAGATTCCCCGGGTGGATGCCCACCAATGGGGTCCTCGAACATGCACATTCTTCATATTTCTCTTTATCCATTGTCGGCCTCTGACCGAACCTTACGTGAATAATTCAGAAACTCCATTCTTCTCATTATTATAGAATCATGGGGACTCATGGTTAAAACTATCCGTAAGATCCCTTTTGAACCCTTATCGTCACTGGGAAATTCAACTTTAGTACCACTCTCTACTACGACGATACTCATAACTACTATACTTTAGTAGTCATTTCACCAATCCTTAGCAAACACTACAAAGGAAGTGATCTCTACTACGGTCCACATACCCAAACTTCTACCAACTGTTCCAGCTAAGCCCCGCCTCCTGCTACCATCCAAGCCCCGTACACGAATCTCGAACGAGCGCGCAAAAGATTTCCATAATATCATACTATAGCAGGAGAACGAAATCTCATAACATAAATCAACAATCCTAATCCTGAGGCTCTATATCAAATCGAGAGTAACGCTAAAAGCATAGTACGTCCGCCTAGATTCCTAAGGACACTAGAACCTGATGATCTGATACCATCTGTGACACCCCGCCTAATAAAATACCGGGCGATCACTCCTATATCAAATTAAAACTGGAGTCTCATATGGATCATTCTTAGCATCACTATCGAAAACCAATTTAATTACTAATAACCTATTAGGCTGGTGTCAAAATTTTACTTAACTACCCTTTTTAAACAACTAAAATTAAAACATTCACACAGTTTATGTAAATGAAACTGAAATGAAATAGAGTAACCGAACACTCGGTCAAAATTATACAACCATATCGAATGCCGCACAAAAAGGAGGTAAAAGAATAAATAAATACTATTGCGTTATTAACCCGAATGTGTAAGCAATACCTCCTATCTAGATTACAATAATGGAAGCGTCTATCGAGAACCTGCATACATCCACAGCTATGCAGTGGACGTCTGACTCGAAGGAAGTGTCATCCAGGCGTCCCTGTGTCTGGACACCTATATATATATATATATATATATATATAACAAGAGAGGAAAAGTAGATAAACGGGTCAGAGTCCGAGTTTGAAAAATATTTAGTAAGTGCATAAATGCTTTATTTTTTTTATAAAAAAGTTTTCTCATATTTAAATTGGTATTGCACTCCCATGAGATACCCTTCACCTCTCTTCTAATAGTGCACGCCTAATGCACCCTAACAAAATACCCTAGTCAAGCTATCCTGCCTAACTAGTCTAATTCACCCGTCTATTAGAAACCTCTACAACCGGAGTACTAAGGGTTAAACTTCTCTCCATTCTCAACACTGCGCTATGTTCGTGCGTGGGGTGTCTCGCGAAACAAAATCCAAACAAGGAACCCCCCTGATACACTACTACTTGGCAGGGTTAATGGTAGAGATCCATTAGGCCCATAGTACAAAACTAATATGTAAATACATATTTGTATATTAATATCCATATCACATTCATTCTTATATATATATCTTACGATATACATCCGGATAATATATCCCGGACTGAGGTTTGTTCTACTCATCATTATAATACACATCCGGATATATCTCCCGGACTGAGGTGTATTATATACTTGTCTTTATGAGTCACATCCGTATCTAACTCCCGAACTGAGTTGTATTCTATACTTGTCTTTATGAGACACATCCGGATCTAACTCTCGGACTGAGGATTCATTTACAAAATATTTATCAATTCAATTTCATTTCTCTTTTTATCTCAAAACTTTCCATTTCCTTTCTTATATCCAGGAAATGCATTTAAAAGCCAATTTTATTATCATAAAAATGCTTTTTCATCTCATATGTTCCCATTTCCCTTCTTCCATGCAGGAAATCTATTTAAAGCAAGTTTTTATTATCATAAAAAAAGCTTTTTCGTTTCATAACATCCCATTTCCCTTCTTCCATCCAGGAAATGTATTTAAAGCCATTTTGTTATCATAAAATGCTTTAACCTCAATAATGTCTCACATTATTGAAAATAGTTATATTTCATATCATATAACGTGTTCTAAGACCGCCCGTTCGGGTTTCCCCACTGTGCGCCCCCCTAAATGGTTATCATCTTCGAGGGCCTATCACCAAGACAACCTGGGATCCAAACGAAACATCGAGAAGTGGCCATAAGCCTGCGGGATAGTCATAACCACACCCAGAATTACCTCACCATTGTAGAAAACATACAATAATCGCTCATATGGCCTAGGACTATATCCACCTTGCATTCATTAGCCAGGGGGCTTCACCTCACGCGCGCATCTTCCCTTATGATAGCGATTTAGAGAGGTGTGTATACATAAATTATCATTTATGAAAAACCATTTCTTTTCCATTTTGAAAACATTCATTTTTACATTCTCAAAATCATTTATACCATGTCATATATATACTTTCATCACATAGTATATATATACCATATATTCCTCCTCGAATATATATATATATATATATATATATATATGGACATAATTGCCAATCACATCTAGCGATAACCAATAATCCCAAAGATTCTCTCAAAGAATCATAACCATGCATTCATATACGCATGATACTAAACCCAAAGTATTTCCTTACTTTTATAAATAATACATATCTTAATCCCATCTAAGGATTTATTGGATATCTCCAATTATACCACTTCTCACTTAAGTGGATATATATGTCTATATTCCCAATTTCATCCTAATCATCTCATAGGATTTCCCCAACCATAATCGATTTATTTATGTTTCTCTACACGCATAACTATATAGGCCTAAATGCCCACTGAAATATCCCCGGGGATTATCCTGTCTCGAACAACTTAAATTTAGTGGGTCATGGATTCCATTTCCACAACCCAAGGACTACATCTCGTCCAATTAATCATTTAGAGGTCCCCACCCTATTTTAGGAACCCCAACATTCTAAATCCTCAACTTATCTATTTTCCTCGAAAATATAATTTAAGGGTTACATATTTAAAACCCTCACCTTGCCCTCCTAAATTTTCCTCAATTGGAGGACTATATACTCCTAAAAGATCCCTTATATTATCCCATGATTAACCTCGAATGAATTAGAATAGGGATCCAACCCATCCAATTAACCCTAGGAAAAAATTGCCTAACTTTCAGCAGGGTCGATCGATCGACCCATGGCCCTCGATCGATCGATGGTTCTATCGATCGATCCCCCATGATCGATCGATCGATCATGGCGGGCAGCTTCTTCTCCGAGAAGTTGTTTCGGCCATTAAAGCTTCTCCCAAGCTTTTGTCTTCTCACCCAACGTCCTACAACCTCAACCAACTACAAATACACATATAATAAGGGTTCTAAATGTCCTAGAATCCGAAATCACCAATTAATTTTGATTAAATCCTAAGTTCCTCGAATTGAAATATTATTGGGGTTTATTCATTTTAACTCCCGAAAACCCATTTAATCCACGAAAACCCAACCCAAAATCTTTAGGGTTTATTTATACCAACAATGATATGAGATATATTTATGCTAAAAAATAAATAAAGCAAGTAAACACTTGCCTCGTGGATATAATCCGACAATTCCGAGTCGAGTCCGGCGGAGTTTGGCCCGAGATCTCCCTTTTCTCCCCTCTCTCTTACTTCCTCTCTTTTTTTTCTCTTTTCTTTCTATTTTCTTACCCTATCCCTCCTTATATAAGGAGAAAGGGTTTATACCCCTTAAGACTAAAAAATAACTCGTTTACTCAATTACGAGCCCGTTTAACTTTAAAATTCACCAAAACTCAATTTCGACAATCGGACACTCTTTTCCGACTATCTCGACCATACCGAGACTCATGGTGCAGTCAAAATTTGCATCCGAGGTACTTGACCGCAAATCACAATTTCAACCCAAAACAAATAAATGCGGTATTCCCATTAAAATATCATCTTTTGTCGCTTTACTCAACGACGACATATAATTAAAATACTTCGACCTATTTAATCCCAACAATAAGTATTGAACCCATCAAAAATCATTAAATCCTTGAAAATCCCTAAAATCACTATTTCGAGAATTTCCTCCAAATTGCTATTGATACTAAATTATGGAATTTAATCGTCTCCAAAAGTACGGGTTGTTACACCGACCAAGTAATAATGGATACACATCGATAATAAGTAGCCAGAGACAAGACGCTTCAATAATTTTTTTGTACCTATTTCCCGTCACACACTAGCAAACACATCAAATACCAATGTGTAATGTTAAGACAAAAAAATAGTGTAATAACACGACGAAACGTGTGGATCTAATCACGTGCACATGCAAATATCAAATTACTGAAGTAACTCCCCCTTAACTATACAATTTCGCTCAATAAACATGGTAACAACATAAAAACACTCTCGGTTTTACAACACACTCAATACAATTTACTTTCCATATCTACAAACTTCTCCCCCTTCTTGTCATCCAATATAAAAACGAAATAATTAAGTACACACTGAGAAAAATAGAGTTAAGAAACTAACTATAGTAAAAATATCAATCTAACCAACAAAATGAGAGAGGACCATATAGCGAGTGAGAAATTGATACAATAATCCAGGCTAAATATGAAATGTGAAACATGGGCCTAAGATATAATATCAACAAGTACACATGAAGATACACAATATTTCAAAGCAAAGATATACAATAAACTCATGCTACACTTGATAAGAATTAAAACTACCCAAATAAGAGTTAAAAGATTTTTACAAGATATTGGTATTTTAAGCTAAATCCTAAATCTCAATAACCAAAATAACTCCAATATATAGGTTCCATATCAAACTCATTTCCTATTCTCCATGAAGCTCTTTGAAACCTAAATGTTCATCTCAACATCATGTAAGGTATCCATAACTTGATCAAGTTTAACCTTGTTATCATGTCAATATGATTTAAAAGACAATGAGGATTAAGAACCAAAAGATAGAAAAATATAGGATCAAAATGAGGAAGCCAACTAATTAACAATCCTATCCAAATATCTGTCATATGTAAAATGAGTTTCTGATCCTATAGATATATCATAAGTATGTGGAGTACGAAAAGGAGGAAGAGGCACAACATGCGGTGGAACTGCTAATCCACTTTGGCCTATCAACTAATTGATCAATCTATAATACGACTTCAATGAAATAGTTCCCTCAAATTTTTTCGTCACTTCATCTGAAAGAAGCAAAATCCCTAACTCTAAAAGTAAGCTTTCGATCATACGATCAAAAGGAAATGAATGAGATTTCATCTCATCCTTGGAACAAGATATAATGAGGTCAATCATTATGGTCATCAAATATAAAATATAAGCATCGTATTCAATGACATACAATAAGAATCCGTGTTCCTTCAAAACCTCGTGTGGATGAATAGTTGTACAATATTTAAGGAGACAACCATGTTAAGAATATAGTAACCCTTAGCCAAGAGAACGTTAGGAAAAAGTCTTAAAAGTTTAATTGGGTTAACGCATATCACTCAAATGGAGAATAGCCTCTGATGGGGAAAGAGCATGATTATTCTATAGGAACGGGTAGTTAGGAGACTTCGCAATATCGAGATTGTAATTATTAGTGATCTTCTCGATAGGCCTTCTCACTTTCACACTAGGAATCGTAGCATGTATCACTTCAACAATCCAAGAATTTTCTCAAACTCTTGAGAACATATCATGTTAGGTGGTTATATAGATAAACCAAGTAAAATAAATCCATTAACATATAAGACATAACCTTCCTAATGTGAAACATAATTATACCAGATGAATGTTACCTATAGAAATAAGGTGAAATAGTAAAAAATACTAAATTTCGAGCCATAAAAAACAAAAATTCTACCGAAATAAGAAAGGAAATGGAAACTTTAAACAAAATAATTAGAAGAAAATGGTGTTTTAAGAAAATTGGATCCATCCTAATCGCACACCCAAATAAATTAAAATCCTTAGAAATCCTACCTAAAATGTGAAGAAGAAAACCCACCAGAGTGAGAGAATGTCTATGAAAAGATCATTTTAGAGTTTAAAGAACTTTAATTTTAATGTCAAAAAGGATAATCCATTTGACTATTTATACGATATAATTACAAATTATATATTAACAAAATATGGGAAATAAACTCAAATGTATAAAAATCAATTGTAATACCCCGTATTTTCTGCGTTATTTATTTTTGGGGATTAATTGAATTAAATGTTTATTAATTGGAAATTAATCCGGATAATAATATTAACGTGATGTGAGTTAGTATTTTATTATAATGTGCATACTTGGCATTATATGAATATTGGTAATATTGAAATTGTCACGTGTTTGATATATGGCAATTTGGGAATTTTATTTGACGCGTGTGACCGCCACGTCATGGTATCTTATTAATTTAAAAAGTGAATTTTAGTTCCATTAACCGTATGGTCGTTTTGAGTGCGCCAACGCGTCCGGAAGGGTCGAGATAGTCAGAAAACACTAGCCGGAAGTTTAGTTTGGGTCCCGGGATATTTGTGGGCCATACCGGCATCATAAAGGGCACTTTGGTAAATTGCATTTTTGGGAATTAAAAAAGTGACGAAAATGGGAATTAAAAATCTGACTATTTCTCAACCCACTTAACCCACTTAACCCACTACTACCACTTAGAGATTTAATGAACTACGGGAGGAGTTGAAATATACTCCCAACTTCCAAAAACCAAGACACACTCCATATTCCATTATCTTCAACCTTGGGAAAAGCTTGAGAGAGAGAGAGAGAGAGAAGGAAATCGTGAGAAGAGCTTGAAAGAGAGAGAAGGAAGAGAATTCTGCAGAAAAGTGAGAGGGAGAACAACTGGACTTCAAGATTCAACACCAAATTCTGAGATAATTAAGGCAAGTGATTTAAACTCCTTTAATTCAAGATATGTTTCCATGTTTAGGAATTTTCGGAATTTATTTTTGGAGATAAATTAGACCCATGAATTGAATGTTAAAGGACATGATTTATGTAGGAATTCCATGTAGTATATTCTGGACGAATTTATATGTTGAAAACAGAACCTTGATGATCAAAAGGTAGAATTAGAAGAAACTTAATGATGTTCTTGAATGGAAGAAATCTGGAAATTATTTTGATGTAGTTTTAATCCAAAGTAAGCCTTTAAATGATGAAGTATGGGATTTAGAATGTTATTACTGATATAGGATGTTAGTATAACGTTATAGTGACCTTATCTTGAAGTTTCATGCTTAAAAATGGTGAATTGGGACGAAACTGTAACTGCAAAACGAAGCAGTCCGTAACAGACCTGTGTAATCGATCGATCGACATTCATCAGTCGATCGATCGACCACAATCGATCGATCGAAGGTCAAGGTCGATCGATCGACCTTCCCAGAATGAATAAAGTTTTCCTTAATGGAATTTTAATGATGATAACCTTTGGATAATTTTATTGGAGACATTGTGATTACCCTTAAACTTTAAGGAAGACCAGTAGGCATGATTATGAGATTGGACTTTAATTGGAATTTAATTTGAGGAATTATTCTAAATTAATGAAATTCGTTATGTGAGTTAATATTTGGGTTAATAGTACAAATTTGAATAATTTGATGAAATAAGGTTTGGGGCAGAAGTAAGGACCTTAGGTATAGCGATGTTATATGAGGGAATCATGGGAACTTAATAGTCTATTCGAGACAGGTTTTAAGTTTAAGATATTACGACGTGAGACGTGTCGACTATTTAATTTATACATTGTCGGGACACTTGAAATATATGAATTGGGAATAATGGTATAATGATACCCTTATTAATATTGAAATATCTAAGATGTGTGAATGCTTAGTAGATAACTTTATGTGTATGACATACCTACCATACTTGCTATCACGGGAGGTTACGTTCTCTTAGGACCTTCTTATCCTTGTGTTGCCCGGATTTAGATTGGTGCCTAGAGGACATAGTTCAAGAGAATGACTTATTTGTGAGTTAATAAGCCAGCTGACTATGGAGCGTAGGTATGTACGTGACCATGGATATGATTGAATTATGTTCGCCTCCATTTATGTGTGTGGTGTTGATTCCAACAATTCCTGAGAGATTCAGAATTTGTAATCCTTATGTACGTGATGTACCGGGATGGATAGCAGAGTATGTGTGCACCGCAGCTTAGCCTTTGGGTGCTTGTATTGTATATTTATGATGTGAAAATATACGGTTGATCGAGAAGGAACTTACTATAATAAATTGTGAGTATAATTATGGTAACGTTTTGAAAGATAAAAAGAGATCTTTTTGGTATTGTTAATAATTGTGAATCCGGGAATTAAAGTAGAACTCTCTATTTAATTATTAAGGTTAGAAATCTAACGAGAACCGAGTAGAAGTGTTAGAAACTCTTTAGATAGTTATGAGATAACACACGAATGGGTACAGGAACGTTAGGAGTGCACAGTTAGACGAGAGGTGAGTATATCATGTGAGAGCACGTCCTAACATGTACTTTGCATATACTGTTTTAAATGTTTTTAAAGCACTTGCAGGTTTTTAAAATATCTCCACATTCGGGCTCTGACCCGTTTGCTTTCAAATCTATCTTTTTGTAAAACCATTTTAGGTGCCCAGCCACAAGGTCACCATGCATAGGATTTCCATTCTGATGACGAGCTGTAGTTGGTTGTGGAAGCTACAGGGATTTGCTTTTAGACGCTTATATCATTTGGATTCCTTATTCATTATTCCTCAGTTGTAGGGCATGTTGCCCAAGTTCTATTAGATACATTTCCATTTCAGTTTTCAGACGTTGGCATGTATTCATTTCAGTATTCAGTATTTCATTACTTACTTCAGTTGTGAGATTGTATTATGAGGAGCTTTTCCTCCAGTTTTATTTATATCATGTTACGGTTATTCTATTACTTCATTATGGTGAATGGTGTTATTATTTCTTCATTATACTTGCATGTTAATCAGACTTTAAATTAAAATTTGGCAACTTACTTTTAAATACTAGGTGGTTAGTAATAATAAAATGTTTTCGGCAGTGATGCTATTAACTGAACCAACTTGGCGTTTTGATTTAATTTAATAAAGGAGTAGCTACCCGGTATTTAAATAGTCGGGGTGTCACAGGTGGTATCAGAGCATCAGGTTCTAGTGTCCTTTAGGATCTGAACGGCTTATTATGTTTTCCGCTGAGCTTTCTTTGATATAGAGCCCTATATTTTAGGACTGTTGTATTCTTTTGTTTATGCTACGTTCTTCAGCTATTTTAAAGTTTATAACTGTGAACTTATAGACTTTATTCTTATTTCAGAATGCCTCCACGACGTGCACCACGAGTTCCCAGGAATGCGGCGCCAGAACCACAGCCCGCACCGGTTCAGGGCATGATGAACGCCGCTGAGGTTGCAGCTATTGTAGCCCAAGCGGTAAATGCCGCCATTGCCGTTGTTCAGCAGGCACCGCCTCAGGCGCCGGTTGCCGCGCCAGTTCAGGCAACTTCATTCCCGTCTGCTTGGGAACGTGTACGTGACGCTTTTCAGAAAGCGCATCCACCAGAGTTTGCAGGCAGCTCAGATGTAGTAGTCTCGAGCCAATGGAGGAAAGATATGCAGCCGCACTTAAGGATGTATGAGTGCACGGATGTTCAGAAGCAGGTGCTAGCTACTTTTAAGCTAGTTGGATCTGCGTTGCAGTGGTGGGAGTCTATTACCACCGTAGAGGAGAGGGATACTCTCACTATACATGAGTTCTGGGTGCGGTTTGACTGCAAGTACTTTCCGTCAGCGGTTCATACGGAAATGAGGAGGAGATTGATGAGTCTGAGGCAGGAGGGCAAGACCGTGGCCGAGTATGAGGCCGAGTTTACTAATCTGTTGAATATCGTTCCTGATGAGATACCGACAGAGAAGAAGAAGATTGAGAAATTTACCGACGGGTTGTCATGGAGGATCCGTCAGCATTTGTTAGGGAACCTTTCGTTGGCCACGTATTCTGATGTTGTTAACGCTGCATTGTTACATTGCCAGGACCACCGTTTTCATATGGCCGAGGGCAAGAGGTCGGGAGAGTCTAGCCATCAGGGCAGGACTGGAGGACATGGTGCCGGTGGGGCACAATCTTTTCACGGGCAGAGACAGGTAGAACAGGGTTCTCAGCAGGGAGATCAAAAGAGGTTCCGTTCAGGAGGTTTCAGGAACGGTCAGGGAGGATTCCGAAATGGCCAGCAGGGTCAAAATGGCCAACATCAGCAGTTTCAGCAGGGCCAGCAGGGCCAAGGGAGGAATGGTAACGGCCACCAGGGCCGGGGACAGCAAGGGCAGAGGGGAGGGAACTTCCCAGGGAAATGTTTCATTTGTGGTAAGATTGGCCACAAACGTCAGGAGTGTCCTGATAAGGGCCGGGCCCCACAGCAGCAGCAGCAGGGTGCTCGACAGGAGCCACAGAGGCCACTCATTCCACCAGCCCTTCCAGCTCCAGCTCAGATTATTCTAGCAGTTCCTGTGCAGCAGGGGCAGCTACAGTATGGACGTGTTTACAACGTCCACCAGGCTGCAGTTCCACAGGCACCGCCCGCGATTGAGGGTACGTTTCCTATCCATGCCACTATGGGTCGGGTATTATTTGATACGGGTGCTACACATTGTTTTATAGCTACACACTTCGCAAAGGCGTTAGGATTATTAGCCACCGCGGAGAGCACAGTTACGTGTGTCGACTCACCTTTGGGGAATGGGTCACTTATATTCTTTATATGTCGGGGAGTGGGGGTAGAGATTGGTGGTTTGGTATTACCTGCGGACATGTTGGTACTAGATATGCATGTTCACGATGTTATTATCGGTATGTACTGGCTCGCTGATCATAGAGCCATGATTGATTGCTTTGGTGGGAGCATTGTTTTTTCCATTCCGGGGCAAGAGATGTTTGTTGTGGCGATGCCTCGCCCTGAGGGAGGCTCGACCGCGCATTTATAATACATTGAGGAGGATACCTCTAAGGAGGTTGTGATTCCTTTAGAGTCGATCCCAGTCGTCAGGGAGTATTCTGATGTGTTTCAGGAGATACCAGGCCTACCCCCCAGTCGAGAGATAGATTTCGTTATAGACTTGTTACCCGATACGAGACCTATAGCACGAGCACCGTACCGTATGGCTCCGGCTGAGATTAGGGAGTTACGGGATCAGATTGAGCAGTTGTTGGGTCAGGGATTTATTCGGAGGAGTACTTCACCGTGGGGTGCCCCTGTGTTGTTCGTGAAGAAGAGGGATGGTTCACTGAGGTTATGTGTGGACTACCGGGAGTTAAACAAGGTCACGATACGGAACAAGTATCCGTTGCCTCGAATCGATGACCTATTTGACCAGTTGAGAGGAGCTTCTTACTTCTCAAAGATTGATTTGCGATCTGGATACCATCAGTTGCTTATCAGGGAGGAGGACGTCTCGAAGACTGCGTTCTTATCGAGATATGGTTCCTACGAGTTTCGGGTTATGCCATTTGGTTTGACCAACGCTCCAGCAGCTTTTATGGACTTAATGAATAGGGTGTTCAGGGATTTCCTAGACCAGTTTGTCATTGTCTTCATCGATGATATTTTGGTTTATTCCCAGACCGAGGAGGAGCACGCCGAGCACTTGAGATTAGTTTTGCAGACACTGCGCCAGAATGAGTTGTATGCAAAATATGAGAAGTGCGGGTTTTGGCTGAAGGAGGTTCAGTTTTTGGGGCATATTATTTCCGACCGGGGAATATCGGTTGATCCGGGGAAGGTATCCGCGGTGAGGGAGTGGGGACAGCCCACGACACCGACTGAGATCCGTAGTTTCTTGGGCCTAGCAGGATACTACAGGAGGTTTATTCGGGGTTTCTCCACGATAGCGGGTCCCATGACACATCTTACCCGGAAAGGTGTGCCGTTCATTTGGAGTGATGCCTGTCAGTTGGCATTTGATGAGTTGAAAGACAAGCTAACCTCAGCACCTGTGTTAGCATTGCCGAGACCGGGGGTTGAGTATCTTGTTTACACCGATGCGTCCTTACAAGGACTTGGAGGTGTACTGCAGCAGGAGAGTCAGGCCATAGCCTACGCTTCCCGTAAGCTTAAGCCTCACGAGAAGAATTACCCTACCCATGACTTGGAGTTAGCGGCAGTGGTATTTGCCCTTCGCATTTGGAGACATTATCTGTTGGGGGAGAAGTTTCGATTGTTCACGGATCACAAGTCCCTACAGTACCTATTCACGCAGAAGGAGTTGAATATGCGGCAACGGAGGTGGCTTGAATTTGTGAAGGATTATCAGTTCGATATCCAGTATCACCCGGGGAAGGCTAACGTGGTGGCAGACGCGTTGAGCCGTAGACCGGTAGATGAGGTGGCAGATGTGTGGAAGGCCAAGTGGAAAGAATTGGGACACCAGGATGCAGTGGCCCGATCATTCATGTCTGTGATGACTGTTACACCGCAGATTGTCACGAAGGTGGTGAAGGCACAGGCAAATGATTCATTCTGTCAGGAGCAGATAGTTCGATTATTAGCAGAGGGAGCCGAATCCTATACCGTTAGCTCAGACGGGGGATTACGCTTCAATGGGAGATTAGTAGTTCCGGAAGGGGAGGAATTGCGGCACGAGGTGATGGCAGAGTCGCACGGCTCACGGTTCGCGGTACATCCCGGAGGGGACAAAATGTACCAAGACATGAGACGTCAGTATTGGTGGAGCGGGATGAAGAGAGATATTGCCGAGTTTGTCTCAAAATGCGCCACTTGTCAGCTCGTAAAAGTGGATCATCAGAGACCGGCAGGACTGCTACAGCCATTAGAGGTCCCGATGTGGATGTGGGAGAGCATCTCTATGGACTTTATCACGGGGTTGCCTACGTCGCAGAGAGGGCACGACTCCATTTGGGTGATTGTGGACAGGTGGTCGAAGGTCGCTCATTTTCTACCCGTCAGGACAGATTACACTGCGGGACAGTATGCCCAGCTCTTTATTTCAGAAATAGTGAGACTTCACGGTGTGCCCCTGAATATCGTGTCTGACCGAGACAAGATATTTGTTTCACGGTTTTGGGAGAGTTTTCAGCAGGCCATGGGCACGGAGTTGCGGTTGAGTACGGCGTACCACCCACAGACCGATGGGCAGACCGAGCGCACAAATCAGATGTTGGAGGACATGCTACGTATGTGCACCATTGACTTTGAGGGTGGATGGGAGCAGTACCTTCCACTGGTGGAGTTTGCTTACAACAACTCCTATCAGTTCACCATTGGCATGACACCATTTGAGGCGTTGTACGGTAGACCTTGTCGTTCCCCAGCATGTTGGTTGGAGGTGGGGGACAACAAACTACTTGGGCCGGAGGTGATTCAGGATACTTCGGCAAGGATAGAATTGATCCGGAGTCGCATCCGGGTGGCTCAGGACAGGCAGAAGAGTTATGCTGATGCGAAGAGATTTTTCAGGGAGTTCCAAGTGGGGGATCAGGTTTTGCTCAGAGTATCTCCTATGAAGGGGATTATGCGTTTCGGGAAGAAAGGGAAGTTGGCACCGAGATATGTGGGACCATTTCCTATTATTGAGTGGATCGGACCAGTTGCGTATAGACTTGGGTTACCGGAGCATTTACATCGGATTCACGATGTGTTTCATATTTCCTCGCTTAGGAAATACCTTAGAGATGATTTGGCTCATTCTCTCATTGTTGTAGAAGACATTGATCTTCAGCCAGATAGCTCCTACGAGGAGGGGCCGATAGCTATTTTGGACCGAAGTGAGCGGAAACTGCGATCAAAGATAGTCCCGTTAGTGCGTGTTCAGTGGCGACATCATAATGTCGAGGAGTCCACATGGGAGCGCGAGGATGAGATGCGCGAACTTTATCCAGAGTTATTCTTACCAGGTACTTTCTAGTTCCGAATTTCGGGACGAAATTCAGTTATTAGGGGGGAAGTATGTAATACCCCGTATTTTCTGCGTTATTTATTTTTGGGGATTAATTGAATTAAATGTTTATTAATTGGAAATTAATCCGGATAATAATATTAACGTGATGTGAGTTAGTATTTTATTATAATGTGCATACTTGGCATTATATGAATATTGGTAATATTGAAATTGTCACGTGTTTGATATATGGCAATTTGGGAATTTTATTTGACGCGTGTGACCGCCACGTCATGGTATCTTATTAATTTAAAAAGTGAATTTTAGTTCCATTAACCGTATGGTCGTTTTGAGTGCGCCAACGCGTCCGGAAGGGTCGAGATAGTCAGAAAACACTAGCCGGAAGTTTAGTTTGGGTCCCGGGATATTTGTGGGCCATACCGGCATCATAAAGGGCACTTTGGTAAATTGCATTTTTGGGAATTAAAAAAGTGACGAAAATGGGAATTAAAAATCTGACTATTTCTCAACCCACTTAACCCACTTAACCCACTACTACCACTTAGAGATTTAATGAACTACGGGAGGAGTTGAAATATACTCCCAACTTCCAAAAACCAAGACACACTCCATATTCCATTATCTTCAACCTTGGGAAAAGCTTGAGAGAGAGAGAGAGAGAAGGAAACCGTGAGAAGAGCTTGAAAGAGAGAGAAGGAAGAGAATTCTGCAGAAAAGTGAGAGGGAGAACAACTGGACTTCAAGATTCAACACCAAATTCTGAGATAATTAAGGCAAGTGATTTAAACTCCTTTAATTCAAGATATGTTTCCATGTTTAGGAATTTTCGGAATTTATTTTTGGAGATAAATTAGACCCATGAATTGAATGTTAAAGGACATGATTTATGTAGGAATTCCATGTAGTATATTCTGGACGAATTTATATGTTGAAAACAGAACCTTGATGATCAAAAGGTAGAATTAGAAGAAACTTAATGATGTTCTTGAATGGAAGAAATCTGGAAATTATTTTGATGTAGTTTTAATCCAAAGTAAGCCTTTAAATGATGAAGTATGGGATTTAGAATGTTATTACTGATATAGGATGTTAGTATAACGTTATAGTGACCTTATCTTGAAGTTTCATGCTTAAAAATGGTGAATTGGGACGAAACTGTAACTGCAAAACGAAGCAGTCCGTAACAGACCTGTGTAATCGATCGATCGACATTCATCAGTCGATCGATCGACCACAATCGATCGATCGAAGGTCAAGGTCGATCGATCGACCTTCCCAGAATGAATAAAGTTTTCCTTAATTGAATTTTAATGATGATAACCCTTGGATAATTGTATTGGAGACATTGTGATTACCCTTAAACTTTAAGGAAGACCAGTAGGCATGATTATGAGATTGGACTTTAATTGGAATTTAATTTGAGGAATTATTCTAAATTAATGAAATTCGTTATGTGAGTTAATATTTGGGTTAATAGTACAAATTTGAATAATTTGATGAAATAAGGTTTGGGGCAGAAGTAAGGACCTTAGGTATAGCGATGTTATATGAGGGAATCATGGGAACTTAATAGTCTATTCGAGACAGGTTTTAAGTTTAAGATATTACGACGTGAGACGTGTCGACTATTTAATTTATACATTGTCGGGACACTTGAAATATATGAATTGGGAATAATGGTATAATGATACCCTTATTAATATTGAAATATCTAAGATGTGTGAATGCTTAGTAGATAACTTTATGTGTATGACATACCTACCATACTTGCTATCACGGGAGGTTACGTTCGCTTAGGACCTTCTTATCCTTGTGTTGCCCGGATTTAGATTGGTGCCTAGAGGACATAGTTCAAGAGAATGACTTATTTGTGAGTTAATAAGCCAGCTGACTATGGAGCGTAGGTATGTACGTGACCATGGATATGATTGAATTATGTTCGCCTCCATTTATGTGTGTGGTGTTGATTCCAACAATTCCTGAGAGATTCAGAATTTGTAATCCTTATGTACGTGATGTACCGGGATGGATAGCAGAGTATGTGTGCACCGCAGCTTAGCCTTTGGGTGCTTGTATTGTATATTTATGATGTGAAAATATACGGTTAATCGAGAAGGAACTTACTATAATAAATTGTGAGTATAATTATGGTAACGTTTTGAAAGATAAAAAGAGATCTTTTTGGTATTGTTAATAATTGTGAATCCGGGAATTAAAGTAGAACTCTCTATTTAATTATTAAGGTTAGAAATCTAACGAGAACCGAGTAGAAGTGTTAGAAACTCTTTAGATAGTTATGAGATAACACACGAATGGGTACAGGAACGTTAGGAGTGCACAGTTAGACGAGAGGTGAGTATATCATGTGAGAGCACGTCCTAACATGTACTTTGCATATACTGTTTTAAATGTTTTTAAAGCACTTGCAGGTTTTTAAAATATCTCCACATTCGGGCTCTGACCCGTTTGCTTTCAAATCTATCTTTTTGTAAAACCATTTTAGGTGCCCAGCCACAAGGTCACCATGCATAGGATTTCCATTCTGATGACGAGCTGTAGTTGGTTGTGGAAGCTACAGGGATTTGCTTTTAGACGCTTATATCATTTGGATTCCTTATTCATTATTCCTCAGTTGTAGGGCATGTTGCCCAAGTTCTATTAGATACATTTCCATTTCAGTTTTCAGACGTTGGCATGTATTCATTTCAGTATTCAGTATTTCATTACTTACTTCAGTTGTGAGATTGTATTATGAGGAGCTTTTCCTCCAATTTTATTTATATCATGTTACGGTTATTCTATTACTTCATTATGGTGAATGGTGTTATTATTTCTTCATTATACTTGCATGTTAATCAGACTTTAAATTAAAATTTGGCAACTTACTTTTAAATACTAGGTGGTTAGTAATAATAAAATGTTTTCGGCAGTGATGCTATTAACTGAACCAACTTGGCGTTTTGATTTAATTTAATAAAGGAGTAGCTACCCGGTATTTAAATAGTCGGGGTGTCACATCAATCCCCATGATCGCACTTGCATAAATATTTGTGAAAGTAAGAGACTCTAAATGGACCTTTAAATCGATACACTCATGCATTTTGATAAACATGTAGTCTACACTCACACCTTAAACCAATTATTTAAATCAAGTTTTTTGTGGTGATGATCATGATAATTTGCAAAAGTAATGGAAACAAAGAATAAAAGTTAGAAAAAAAGAACATTAAAAGAAAACATACCTTGGTATTATTTACACTTTACTACTCATTCATAGGCCTGCATAATTTTTAATTAGATTGAATAACATATGAAATTTGGGAAACCCCAAGCATCTAGATTAATCAAACCTTTTAATTCTTTAGGGAAATCATCTAAAGAATTAGAAGTCAGATTTATTTGGGAAGAAACTCCATGATTAGCCAGGAAATCGGCACATTTATTTCCTTCTCTGAGAATATGGCAAAATGCACCTTGAAATTCTGAGACTTGTTTTGAATCTTAGCAATAACATGCATAATACTCCAAGGACTCGGCATCTGACCATTCAACGCTTTAATAATAGTTAAGGAATCAGATTTAACAATTATACCTTCCTTCACTGTAGACTCACATAAAACAATGGCTTTGAGAATTGACAAGGCTTGTGCATAGAGAACCATTCTTATTTAGTTAGTGTAATGTCGAGGAACCAAATTTGAAGCAAATAACATTATATTATCTAAATCTTACATGAAATAATAAGTCATCCACAACTAAATAAGTAATTTAAATTAAATGAGTAACAATTCATAACTAAAAAGGTTAAATCACTTTAGAGAATTACAAACAATTAATAATTATTGGCAACACATTTCAAAATATTCAACAAAAAATAGAAAATAACTAAACCACCAAAGAGTAAGAATCCCTAATTAAAATAAATTTAAAACTTAAATATACGGTGTTAATGTTAATTGTTACCCAAACCTAAAATTGAAATACACCCCATTTTAAATACCCCAATAATAATAATTAGTGAGGATGAGTTAGAGATGTAAAAATCCCCCCCCCCCCCCGACTATGGTATGCTTGTGCTAATGGCAAGGTGCAATACGATTCATGGTGATACCAAAAAAAATCTCATGTGTATACTAAAAGTATTAAAAAAATGATTGAGAAACTACAAATATAGTTTGTGAAAATAATTTTGATATTTAAGACAACATTGGGATAGATTTATACTTTGTGAAACTGGTGTAACACTCTGATCAAGTTATACATCAAACATAAGGAGTGTTATGAAATTTATATCATTCTTAGCATTAATGATAAATAAAAATGACAATGAATAAAAGCCATCCACGACATAAGAATAATCAAAAATTGAATAACTAAACGGATCTCAATAAAATAAATCTCCAATAAGAACTGAATCCACTAATACGAGTTTCCAAAATACAAAAGGCTCCAATGAAATATAAAATACTAATTACAAAATTCTATTAGAGTGTCAAATGAAATGAAATCAAATCCTATACTACGGATGATGAAAATATCTTCGATAATATGCAAATATGATTGCTCAGTCCAACTCAAACTGCTCAGTCCTACTTTTTACACATAACAATAATGATATATGAGGTGGGGTTTATAGATTAAGGTCAACGCCCTAAAGTTTCAAGAAGTATTATGTTACTCAACAGTATTAAATGAGACCAAAATAAAGCCCCATGTCATCACCCATTGACATTTATAAAAAAAATAAGTCTCGCCTATCGTATAATATGATGCAGTTCTAACTAATTGTAGTTTGTCCATCTCATAATTTACTAAGGCTAATAATCCACACAAGTAATGCACAAAGTAATAAACCAAAAGTCTTAATGCCCAACTATCTCTCAACTCCCGACCCTTACTAAGTTTGGTGCATAGGACGTCTCGCAAACGAAATCCAAACAATGAACCCCTTAATACACTAATACGTAGCTTAGTCGATTATTAAGATCTGATGGACTAAGACTTTACTTATCACAGTAATAATCGTACAATCCCAACACCTAACACGAGGTAACTTACAAGGATCCTATACCCAAAGTTCCTAAAGTCCCGATCGAACTACATGACATGCGTGAGACGTCTCGCAAGAAAAATCCAAATAAATAACCCCCCTGATACACTTATGTCTAGCTAGACCGTTTGTTCGAGATAGTGGTATGAGACATCCTAAGCAAATAGTCAAAGCCAGTATGTATATACAATCTACTATACATACAGTATGTCGACCTATAGAAATATTCCATCTTCGGTCGACCTACAACAAAGATCATTAACTCAGCTCATAATATTTATCATTAAACTAAATAAAGTTTAACAAGAGTACTCCCTAACTCATATTGTGTATTGTCCTAATAAATAGATCCAAAACACAATTATCCAATGGCCTAGAGATAATCCAACTCTGGCCCCACATATAAATCAATTCAAAGAATGTTATTACTCTTAACAAGTCTAATCACAAAGGATATTCGAAATTATATATTATTAATTATTTTATACGCATTATGATTAACTCAACCATTGTGTATTTTATTATTTTTACTAGTTAGTTACACCTCCATTAGTTACATTTTACACTTACCAGTGCGTTTTCAAATTAGCCTCAAGCAATAGTTGAATCACAAGTATTCCAATATGGATATATAATAACTCTATCAAATAACCATAACTGCTTAAATACATAATACCCAATATACGTTAAAATACCCATTATCTCGGTGCATAGATATTTAATATTCATGCATTGTCCTCAAATCCGGACTAAATATCCACATATATACTGTTCATATATGTATAATCATGACAAATTATCATAGTCTAATAAATTTCCAACAATATATATGTATCCATTCCCATGTATGTGTGTGTGTATATATATATATATATATATATATATATATATAACATTATACACAGACATATACTCGAGACTAACCCATAATCTAAGAACATATATGTCGTGACAATAAATCTCAGCACAAAATAATAAGAAAATGCAATCACCAGAATAAATAAAGAACGTAAAACAACTGCAATCACACACAACACAAGATATGCGTGGTTCGGCAGAATGACCTACATCCACATTAACCCATGATCCCTAGAATATCTCCTGAGAGATTTTAGGGGTTGAATGGGCTATAACTGAATCTGTTATGCATGAGGACCCCAGACTTTAGGCTGTACTTAATTGGGCTACTCATCTGGGCCGGAATAATTAATCGAGGTACCCACAATTGCCCCTAAAATTTTTGGGTCACAATTTGGGCTCAATAATTTTCAATAATAGCCTTAGTGGCATTTTTATGAATCGCGTAACACCTTGGAATTGAAGAGCCTTTCTCGAGTAGATTTAGGCGGCAGACTTGCGTCATTTCCTGTGCATTATGATTGAGAGGGTTTAAACCAGTTTGAAGAGGCCATTCCCTAACGTCGCTTCAAACTTTCTTGCATTCTCTAGATTTCTCCAACTTCTTACTGTGCTTTCTCACTTCCATGTCTTGTCTTTCATCTTCAAGCTTCTTCCTTGTCTTACAATCTTCTTTGCTTGTGGCCTTGCATCATCCCAAGATGATTCTTACTTCATAAGTTCTTTATACTCAGTCTATTTTCTTTTTCTGTTGAAATTTCTTCATTATCGCTGTTAGGGTTTTTCTTGTCTGATGGAGAAAATAGGTAATAGGTCAATAGTTGACTTTAGGAAGTTCTACAATATTCCGGACTAGGTAGATATTGAATGTGCCCATGTTCCTCATAATGTTAGAGATATTGAGGATGGTTATTGGATACATGTTCTTCTGTTGTCTCAGGGTGGCATTACTTTCCCCCCAAATCGTCTATTTTTGCATTTTTTTAGTTACTTCTATATAATTCTTGCACAACCCTCGCCAAATATTTGGAAAATTGTCAATGGTGTACATAGAATTAATCAACTCTATGGCACCAATCTAGGGCCTGCTGAAATTTACTATTGTTATTCCTTCTCTCGAACAAGCTCTAGTCTCCTTTATCTGAAGGCTAGGAGTCTTGATAGGGTATTGGTAGTCAATCTACTTGATTCCGACAAGGACTATAGGCAAGAGGGGTTTATTACCAGGAATTGGAAGTACCCTCCCCATGCTGAAGGGGCGAGGTCCGAGAGACATGTGATTCCCTTTTACGGGGAGGAATATATAGGCAGGCATAGCTCATGTTCTGCTCATTGATTCTCTATTAATGTACTGCCCATCTTATGTTTTCCTCTTTTCTTTTCTCAGCGAAGACAAAGAACTCAGAACCTGCTCTTTGTGAGATTCGAGCTACTGAGTTGGTCAAGGCTTAGAAGATCAAGGACTATTTGGGTGACGGTGAGCATCCGCGATGTGTAACATTCCTTTTGGAGTACAAGAACATTGGGTCCAGTTTCATCGCACGACCTGTGCATAACATCTCTCAACTAGATATCATAGTAGAGGTTATTTTTAACCCAATTCAATTGGATGAGGAGAAAATAAGCTTGGGTGAAGAGAGAGAGGGAGCTAATAGGGGTGGTGTTGAAGGTGATTATTATGAGGAGAGCTCTAGTAGCGAAGAATCTTCCAGCTTAGAGGATGGTTTTGAGGCTCCAAAGGATTCAGACGATTCAAGTAGCTCCAGCGAGGAAGATATGGCTCCTCTTAGGAAGATTTTTATCCATGATGATGGTGAAGACAATATGCTGCTTGCTCACCGATTGAAGAAGCAGAAATCTAGGAACGGGGATACTACCACTGGATCCTAAACTGTTACTCATGAGTAGGAGAGGAAGAAGAAAGAGGAGGCACTGGTGAGAGAGAGGGAGAGAAAGAAGGAAGAGGAGAAGAAGAAGGTGGAAGAGAGAAAAAGGATAAAGAGGGAGAGGAAGGAGAGAGAAGAAGAGAAGAGGTAAGGAAAAAGGCGAGGAAGACACTAGTGCCCGTGTTCTCTCTAGATGAGGGGGCTTTTGTTGTTATTACCCCTCAGTTAGCTCTGGCAGTGCTTAAGAGTACAGTGCTTCCAGCTGATCGCCAGAGGTCGATAAACATAGGGACCAATTAGTTAGCCCTGAAGGCGAGTCAGGGGCTAGCCTTGGTAAGCTTGTTTTCGCTTTTCCTTTCTTGTAATTCTCCTTTTAATACTTTTTATGCTAATGTTTCCTTTTCACTACAGTTTGTGTCTAATTTCACTGTCCTCTACTGCAGTCACGACGACCTGGCGAGAAAGAACGCTGAGGTGGACAGGAAAAATGTCGAGGTGGAGGCTAGCTTGAAGACTGCCAGTTCTGCTCAAATGTCTTATGACCTCGCCTTGAACCAAGCCAACAAAGCGAAAGAGGCGAAGACCAAGGAACTCAAAGAGTTGAGGCAGTCCTATGACTTGGTCTGCATGAGCAAGCTGGCTGTGGTTAAGGAGAACAAGGTGCTTACTGGGAAGGTGAAAAAGGTGGAATCTGAGGTTGCCACCCTTAAGGAGAGATCATATAACACTGGATGGATCGCGGCGTACAAGGCTGCTGAGGTTCAAATTGTATATATTAGTCATCTCAACTTCAAGAAGGGTTGAGATAAAGCCTTGCTTACTACCGAGGTGGATATTGACTCCTTACTCTTTGACTAGCATAACCATGGCCCCAAGCCTATTATGGATGAGACTCTTGCTCCTACTATCAACGAAGGTGATCCAGCTATCTAGGCCACTTCTGCTAGTACTCCTATGATGGCTGCTCCGTCTGAGGGAGGCGTATCTGGAGCTACTGCAGATAAGGGGAAGCAACCAGTGACCTCAAATTAGACTGAGGTTGCCAGCCAATCTTTTTTTAGGGAGCCCTTTGTATTTTTGTTGTTCTTTCTTTTTGATGATGTACTTTGAACCTTCTATAAATGAAATAAAATTCAGTTCCCTTTTGTGTACTTATTTATTTGTTCTTTAATGCTTATATGGTTTGTAGCTCATCGATGTTGAGGATTATATTCCTGCTACCTCTCAGTTAGGAAAAATTCTTGGACCTGATGGGAGCAATTAAGTTAACAAAGCCTTTATAAGGATCTGTAAGTCTCTTAGGTCAAGGAATCAGGAGTATAAGGACCAGTCTGCGCATGTTGCCAAGATGAAGGACATGCTCCAAGAGATGGAGGAAATCGGTGCTTCTGTTCAAGAAGAAGTGGATTCTCTGAAAGTAAAGCTTCTGGATTCCTCCGAGGTCAATCAAGTTGGATAGGTACTTCAATAAGAGAACGATTCTCTGAGGAGAGAAGTCTTGAGACTTAAGGAGAATGCATCGAGCATTGTTCCTCGAGTTTTATGTGGATCCTCTTCATCAACTGGATCGCGAGCTGGTACTGATGATAGTGGTTCAGCTAGGGAGAATACCGAGCTTCGAGGTGATGTTCGTTGAGCCTATGTGATAGCTGTCGGTCTTCAAAGATATGTTACCTTACCGAGGAACCTGCTCAAGAAAGGTCCTCGACGAGTGTGCGCTGATGATTATGATCAGGGTTGGACCGATGCTCCGATGAAGTTGAGGGAGGTTGAAGAGTTATCCTTCATTAGAGGATTGTTGAGTACTCTTAGGGAGTTGTAGGTCACTAGGAACTCTTTCCGCTGGTATCTTCATGAGATCTCCCCCTCAACTTTGATGCCGAACCCATTCAGAAGGGATGATCAATGGGTTCCCATAGATGTTATCCCAAGTCAGCTGTTGGAACTAGATTCAAATAAAGTTGAGGAGGAGTTAGCTCCTCAACCAAATGATGGTCGAAGAGCGCAAGTGGATTACTATCTTGCTTGGAGACCTGATCCTCATTAGGATTTATTTTACTCAACACATGTTTCTCTTTGTATATGTAATCATGTAATAAAATAGTTATTTTTGGGGTGATTCGCCGACTAAACATGTGTTGTGTATTTTTTACTTCATTGATGTCTTGTTCGACTATCTTGGGCTCTTCTTAGCCGACTAGATTTGATATAGGCAGAGTTGATTTGTCGAATGAGTACCCCCCCCCCCATTCCAGTATGCTTACAGGATACCATTCTGCCTCACTTTACCTTTTAGGTTCTGTCGTCACACTTCCTTAGGCCTAAGTGTGACAATGGCGAGGACAGACCTGGAGTTGGATGTTCTATCCGAGCATGGTTTTTGAGCCAAACATTGTTGGTGACCAACATGGGTTGGCCGTGCTGCCTAAGGGTCCCCTGTATGGATTCATATATTTCCAGGGGCAATGGTAGGAGGTTGTTCATGTTTGATGATGAAAACCTGAGGAGTGTGATACCCTGCTTTTATATGTTGAGAGGAGAGCCTTTGACTTGGAAAAGGTACATGAATTATAATGTAATTGAGAAAAATCAACACTTCATAGAATGCTACTGCCAATTTTTTTATTAATTATAAATGAATTGAAAATTTCGACACTAGGTTAAAAAAGATCAAAGAAAAACTAGAAGTCAAATTTCTTTAAATTGGTTGCATTCCAAGCTCTAAGTATCTCCCTGCCCTCCAGCGTTTCTAAGTGACATGCTCCTTGTAGGTCGTCTCTTATCACCTTGAATGGTCCCTCCTAGTTTGGCCCTAGTTTGCCATCCAATGGTTTTACAGCGCTTCCAAGAACTTTCCTTAGGACGTAGTCCCTAACTTGGAATGCTCTTGGATTGACCTTCTTGTTATAGTGCCTGGTTATCTATTTCTGATAACCAGTTAATCTCACTAGAGTCAGCTCTCTTCGTTCCTCAGTTAAGTCAAGTTCAGCGAGCAATGCTGCATCGTTCTGGCCTAGGTCGACCAGGCTGGAGCGTATGGTAGGAAGTCCGGCTTCCAAAGGGATGATTGCCTCTCATCATGGGGTAGTGCGGTAAGCCCATGGGATGTGGGGTAGTTTGTTTACCCATGCCCCTTTGGCTCACTCCAATTTCTTCTTCAATCCATTGATCACTATTTTGTTAAAAGCTTCAGCTTTCCCATTGCTCTGAGGGTATGCTATGAAACTATAGCAGTGCCTGATCCCGTGGTTGCTACAGAAACCCTAAAAAAGGCTGCTTTCGAACTGGGTTCCATTGTCAGTGATGATGTTCTTAGGGATCCCAAAATGAGTGACAATGTTCCTCCATATAAATCTTATTATGTATGCATCTCAAATGTTTGCCAGCGACTCTGTCTCTATCCATTTGGTAAAATAGTCTTTTGCGACTAATAAATACTTGTGATTACCGACTGCAGTAGGAAGAGGGACCACGATGTCCATTACCCACTGGGAGAAATGCTATGGGCTGGTAAGTGACTTCAGGTCACTGGTGAACCATAGGAGCGTGAAGTTGGCATTTTTTGCATTTGCGAGCATTAACTGCAGCGTCTTTCTACATGTATGGCCACCAGTAGCCTTCTTTCATTGCTCGAAAAGCTAGCGACATGCCCCCAATGTGACTTTCATAAATTCCCTCATGGAGTTCGTAAAGGACTTTCTCGTTGTCCTTCGGGTGAACGCGTTGGAGGTAAGGACTAGTGAAAGATCTCTTGTACAGTTTACCTTCAGGAGATAACTGAATGCGAGCAGCTTTGACTATTATCGGATGAGCGGTCATTTTATCGTCTGGTAGCGCACCATCCTTTAAATAATCCCTTAAGGGGTCAATCCAACTATGGATGTCTCAATCTCGAGAATATGTCCCACGTTTGGTAGTTCGTTGACCTGGTTGATGCTTGGCTAGGCGAGGAAGTCAATCAAAATTGTTCTCTTCAAGTCAGAATTGATCGCTGAGCTCAAGGCCGCTAGGGTGTCAGTGTGGCTATTCTGTCCTCTAGGAAACTGTTGGATGCTAACTTGTTCGAAGTTAGACATTAATTTTTTTGTTGTGGCGAGGTAGGACGCCATCCCCTCATCCCTAGAGTTGAAATCACCACTTATCTGGTTGGAGACCAGTTGTGAGTCGTCGAACACTTGGAGTTGGTTTGCCCCCAGTGCATGTGCTTTTTATAGGCCTGCTATCAATGCTTCATATTTTGCTTCGTTATTAGAGGCTTCAAATCCAAACCTGATTCCTTGCTCGAATATTGCATCTTCAGGGGTAATAAGCATGATGCCTACTCCTGCCCCCTTGGAGTTGGAGGAACCGTCAACAAATAGTCTCCAAATACCTGATGCCGAGGGAACTTACTACTTATTAATAGTTTGAGGTTGATCCCAAGGATGTTCTCCTATAAATTTCATGATGAAGTCGGCGGGGACTTTTTCTTTGATAGCATTCCTTAGTGGGAACTGAATATTGAATCGCCCGAGCTCGACTGACCATTTTGATAATCTGCCTTACAGGTCTGTCCTATATAGTACTGCTCTGAGAGGCTGGGATATAAGTACAATGATGGAGTGGGCTTCGTAATGATGTTTTAATTTTCTTGAGGCTACCACTGGTGCAAAGGTGAGCTTTTCCAATGTTAGGTATCGTTATTTGGCATCAAGAGAGTCTTGCTCGCGTAATAAACTGGGTGCTGGTTTCCCGTTCTTTCGCATACCAGTGCAGAACTGATAGCATGGATGGAAACTATAAGGTATAGGTACAAGGAATCTTTCTCTTGAGGTATTACGAGCAAGGGTGGTGTGCTGAGGTAAGCTTTGAGATCCTCTAATGCCTTCAAGCAATCCTTGTTCCACTCCATATTTTTTCTTTTCTTCAACAACTGGAAGAATGGTCGGAACCTTTGGGATGGTTGTGAAATGAACCGATTTAGGGTGGCGAGCATCCCCATGAGCTTCTGCACGCCTCTTATCGTACGAGGGGGCTGCACCCTATTGATGGCGTCAATTTGGTATGGGTTAGCTTCAATGACTCTCTCGCTAACCAAGTACCCGAGAAATTTTCTTGACGGGACACCGAAGGAACACTTACTTGCGTTAAGCTTCATTTAGTATTTCCTGAGGATTTTAAAGGTCCTTGATAGGTCCGAGAGGTGGTCTTCTTTAAGCCTTCTCTTGATGAGCATATCACCGATGTAAACCTCAGTGGTGATTCCCATTTGGTCTTTGAACATTTTGGTGACAAACCGCTGGTAGATTGCTCCTGCATTTTTAAGCCCAAAAGGCATGACGTTGTAACAATACAACCCAACGGTAGTGAGGAATGTTGTCTTGTCTTGATCTGGCTCGGGTAAAGGGATTTGGTGATACCCGGATTATGCATCTAGGAAACTCATTCTTTCATGAGCTGCTGTGGCGTCCACCAACTGGTCAATCTTTGGGTGAGGAAAACTATTTTAAAGCAAGCTCTGTTAAGGTCGACGAAGTCAATGCAAACTCTCCATTTTTCATTACTCTTCAGGACCACTACTGGGTTGGACAACCACTTAGGGAATTGAACTTCCCGTATGGATCCTGCATCCAGCAGCTTTTCGAATTCCTTCTCCACAACCTTGGCCTTCTTGGGTGCAGTTTGCCATGCCTTTTATGCGATTGGCTTAAAAGCTGGGTCAACGTGCAGTCGATGATAAACCACACTGGGATCAATCCCAGGCAGCTCATAGGGTTCCCACGTAAAAATGTCCAAGATATTCCACAAAAGTACTGTCAATTCCTTCTTCTCTCGATCAGTGAGAGTGGCTCGAATCAAGAACATCCTATCTTTCTTGTTGTTGTCGGCTGGGACCTCCTCCAGGTTCTCAATGACCCGCTTAGAGGGGAGGAGCCCGGCCTCCTCCACTAGAGGTCTTCCATATTTTAGCTGTTATTTGGAAGGTATCAAACTTCCTATTCTTCAGCCTTCTCCTAGGCTTTTTCGACCTTCTTCTCCGTCTTGGGGTTGATGGTTTCTATAAATAACTTTCTCACCTTTCCTGATCTTCATAGATCTCCATCACTCCTCTCTCAGTCACATATTTGAGTTTCTGATGGTAGGTAGAGGGGACGACCTTCATCGCATATAACCACCCTCTGCCAAGGATCGCCTGATAGGGTGAGTCAATGTTGACCACCAGAAATTTGATCATCTTGGAGATACTTCCTGCCCTCACTGATAGTAGAATCTTTCCCAAAGGGATGGTCACTTTACCAGCGAAGACAACTAGAGGAACGGTGGCTTCTTTTAAGTCGGCAACGCCTAACATCAACTTTCTGAATAGGTCGAGATAGATCACTTTGGATGAGCTACCCTGGTCGACGAGTAACTTGTCGATGTCATAGTTAGCTATCCTGAGTGTAATGATCAAGGCATCATGACGTGGGGTCCTTACTCCCACTAGGTCTTCATCTGTGAACACAATATGCTTGCTGTAGTCGACGTCCTCTGCTTACCAATGCTTTTCTGCTTGCATTTTGGCTGGATCGATTTGAAAAGCTTTCATTACTACCGTAAGCTTTTTGACTTCCATCCGAGCTGAGATTCCTTGAAACTTCTTTAGATCGGATGCCCCATGAATCACTGCGAAATCATGGATGATGTTCTCCTCGAGCACATTGTCAGGCCTTTGGTCTCCATTGGCAGCGACCTTCTCTACCTTCTTTTCCACAAATTCGTTCAAGTGTCCAGTTTGAGATAACTCTTTAAGGTGAGACTTGAGGGCTTTGCAGTGCTCGATTTTGTGCCCACCCTCTTTGTGGATAACACATCTCAGTGTGTTGTTCCTTTTTGAGGGGTATCCTCCCATCTTCCTGGGCTACTTAACGAACGGCTCGTCCTTGATCTTTGCTAGAATCTTGTAGATTGGTTCTTTAAAAACTGTATTCACTGCTTGAAATTCTTTTGAGGCATCATTTTTGTTCCCACTCTTGGGGTTGCTCTTGCCCCTATTTTTTCTTCCTTTCTTTTGGTTCTTAGCTTTGTCGCTGCCTTTACTAACGAACTTGGCACAACCATTCTCCCGTGCGCTGAGGTGGGTCACATCCTCAACTTTGGCCTAAATTTCAATACGAGATATTAGGTCGTCAATGATCGTGTCCACCTTCTTATTGAGGGACTGGTGCAAGAGGCAGGAGCTAGATAGGCCAATCTTAAAGGATGCCACGGCGACCTGCTCCGAGCATTCCTCGACCTCGTTGAATAACTCCCAATATATTTTCTCATAGTCTCTAAGGCTCTCCTGGGACATTTTCTTTATTGTCAACAAAGCATCCATCCTCTATGGATGGAATCTTCTGGTAATGAAGCGAGTTGTGAAGAGTTTTGCCAGGGACTCGAAACTTCTGATAGATCTGTGAGGGAGTTTCTTGAACCATTTCTGAGCTACATCATGCAAACTCGACGAAAAGATCTGGCACATCAACGCGTCCTTATGGTTCCATAGGGTCATGGACTGCATGGACTGCATGGACTGCCTAACATGGTCAATAGGATCAGTCTTACCATCATAGATCTTAAATTAGGGCATCATAAATTTATTTAGGGCTTCTTCTTCTTCTATCTCCCTTGAGAAAGGGGATTTCATCTAGGTCCTGAGATCCCACCTGGATAGCTCTCTGGTCGACCTAGCACCTCTATACGCGGGGTGTTGGTCCATTTCCCTTTGGACCAGATTTCGTATGTCGTTGTTTCCTCGGTCTGGGATCTTATAACGATGAGATGATTGTTATTGCTCGATCAAGTCATCATCTGACCTGTGTCCCTCAAATCTTTAAGATCCACGTCTAGGGCTCCTTCCTTGGCTGCGAGACCTACTCGCCTGAGGGCTAGGAATGCAATAGTGGCATTGCCTCATGCTACGATGGAGTTCTCCCTCCATCTTATCTAGTCTTTTCTTAAGGCGAGCGTTATCGGCCTCCTTCTTTCTAGTGGCCTCCTCCTTTTCTTAGAGTCTGGCCTCATAGGCGTCAATCATCCTGGAGACTTACGTGGACCTATCTGATCGTTGACTTTCTTCTAAAGCTTACTGTTCTGGGCGAGGCCTAGGATTTTAGCGTTAAACTTCAGATCTAACCCTTCGAGGGGCTGGTTGCTCTTGAATATCCCCTGCTTGAGGGGCATTGCTGCTGTGACCAGAAATTCTAGGTTCTTGTTGGTTAAGGCTTTCTTAAAGGAAAATAATCGTTTCCCACAGACGGCTCCAATTATGGTGATAATAAATCTTAGCACAAAATAATAAGCAAATGCAATCATCGGAATAAATAAAGAACGTAAAACAACTGCAATCACACACAACACAAGATATATGTGGTTCGGCATAATTTTTTTACGTCCCTCTTTGTATTATATTTCTCTTTATTCCAAGGGAGTGTTACAATTTCCTCATGCCCTTTTCCCCGGGATAAGAGTTTGATATATACATGCCATTTTTCGGGGAGTCGGGGTGTTGGACTCCTCCACGTTAACCCATGATGCCTAGAATATATCTTGAGATATTTTAAGGGTTGAATGGGTCATAACTGAATTCGTTATGCACGAGGCCCCTAGACTTTGGGCGAGACTTAATCGGGATACTCATGTGGGCCAAAATAATTAATCGAGGTACCCACAATATCCATAGACATAGATACCTATATACCCACCTATACACACACACACACACACACACACACATACACACACACACACACACACACACACACACATATATATATATATATATATATATATATACACACCAATTGAAGCCTAAGCTACAACACTCCAATGCAACTAACAACACTCAAACTACTCCACCTAAACAATATGGCTCCTCTAAGTGTCTAAACCTGATTGTGTATAATACATATATACATATAAAATAATTCTCACATAGGGTATACTATACGCTAATATCCTGAGGCCCGCCTAAACCCCTAAATTGGATTATATTGATAATAATAGGTTTTATATACTCAATTAAGGGTTCAATATCAATATCTTAACATACAAGAAATAGTTCATCTTCTTCATCCAATTCATCCCAATTAACATGCGATTATAATCAATCCTTTCTTTAATCATGTGATTAGACATAAATAAATTGTTTAAACTACAACATAAAATAGAGTTATAATACACTACACCAAAATGGGTAAATTAACACCCTTCCAGCGGCTAGCTTTATCACTGTTGATGTAAAAAATTAGATTATATCTAATTATTTAATCACAGATAAATAAAATGAGACAAAGAACTTTTAAAGTGGTTCAGCCTTATAAGAATGGCCTACGTCCACTGTTTCTGTTATTGCTGACTGTTTGGGAATTCTCGATTACAAGTTTTCTCAAGAAATTCCGATCCCCCTACAATGAGGATAATACAATGTATTTATAGGCCTAAGGCTGTAATATGAAAGGGTAATACATTGAATGCCCCTTAAGCTTATACATCTGTATGATAATAATAAGAATTTAATGCGTAGTCAAACTGTTGGTTATCCGTCTATTAATGCTTTGTTCGAGGTGCAGCTCGGACCCCTAAGGTCCTCGGTACTCAAAAGTTCCTCGGAGAGTTCTTGTAGGTCGGAGCGTATGAGTTGATCGGGGAAGCAGAGTTCCTCGTTGCAGTATGGTTCCTCGGAGTCGAGGTGTTGTTCATAAGTGTTTGTCTTTGCCACGTAGATTGCCACGTGTCTTCAGCCAATTGAGCCATGTCAGCAGACTGAATTTGGTATCAACAGAAGCCCCCAATGTTTCATAGTTCGAAATTTGAGGAGTGTGGAACATTCTTTCTCGATATATGGCGGTTTTAAATGGTCATCCTAAAATTTAGGAGTATTTTCTTTTGAATTTATTTCTCCTTCCAAATTCGTAGAATCGGCCTTTTGTTGAATTTTTCTTAATCGCTTCGATTCCCACGCCTCTTTTGTTTGTTTAGCCGTCGATAATGTAACCGTCTCTTTTTGTAATCATTACTTTTACCCTTTCCCAAGGCAAAGTATTTAAACGTTGCAGAAAATCCCATCGTCTTCTACTTTTTCAAATTTATCTCTTTGAGTTTTCTATCGTCTCTCTCTCTCCTGTGCGTTCATCTCTTCCATCGTTTGTTGTCAACAGACTCATCCATTTCCTGTAAGATTTTCTTCTTTCTCTTTGATTTCCTTCTTTCATCATGATTTATCCTGTAGAATCAATTGATAAGTTTCGCTCTGATTTCTCCATTCCCTCATGGGTTATTTTGGAAGAGCTTTCTCAACCTTCAGACTATTTTCGTTTGGCTGAGGGACATTGGTTCCCCAGTCTCTTTGTTACTGAGTGTGGCTTTTCTTTTCCCCCAAACCCTCTATGTCTGGAATTCTGTCAATACTTTGACGTGGTTCCAGCACGAATAGCCCCAACACATGGAGAATAGTTAACGGTGTTTATAGACTAAATCAAATTCATGGAACCCGTATAGGAATTCCTGAAATTATGTTTTGTTATAGATGGCTGTGGGCGATAATACTTTTTATTTAAAAATTTAAATAGAGCTTTAGTGGTCAATCTCCCAGATGCCAATAGGGACTACTTTGAGCATGGGGTTGTTATGAAAAATTGGCAACACCCTCCATTAACTGGAGATGATGTTTACCAAGGTCCCAGATGTCCTCCCTATGGCAATGGGATAGGTTGTTTTTATTTTATTTTCAAAATTATACTTCCTTTATGTTTGATAAAATGTGCCACTGATATTTTAATTTTGATTTATTTGCAGTTGACAACAAAAGAAAGTGTCCAAAGGAGGTAGACGTTAATATAAGGCGTTTAAAACTTATCTGGAGTTTGCATCAGACTGTTGTCGACGAGCATATTAGGTCAGCTTCATATTTGCTGCAGTACAAGAGTTACACCTCCTCTTTTACTGCTCGTCCGGTAATAAGCGACGCAGAACCAATACCAGCCTCTACAAGTTCTTCACCTGAGTCACATATTCCTTTGAGTGAAAGGATGAAGAAAAGAAGACCTCCTACCCTTTTTGAGAAACCTGCCTCTGGTGTTGGAGAGGCAAAAAGAAGTAAGCTTGATGTCCCAGGATAAGGGACAAAGAAAATTGATGCACCTCCCTCGGCTACTCCTGTGAAGGTGATCGAGAAGCCCCCAGTGGCCCCGAGAAAAGCTGCTGCTCCAAGTGAGGTGATTATCATTTCTCCGACTAAGACTACATCGTTAGTCGAGAAGGTTGATGCTCCTCTGAGGAGGCTGAAGAAAATCTCCTCTATCAATTTTGCTGAAGCCGTCTCTCAGCCCCCGACTAGTGGAGTTCCCACTTTTTTTCCCCTGAGCTCTGCTATGAGCTCGCTGAAGACTTGGATCATTCTCGAGATCCAAGGTATTGAAGAAAACCTTTCTCGGGACACGGTTACCACATTAGCAACTCGTCACATTGCTTCTGTAAGTCCTATAGTCTTAAATTTTCATTCTTTCCTTTTTGTATCTGTGCACTAACTTGCTTTCGTTTTCTTTTCACAGTTGGTGAACTATTTTAATACAATTTTGAAGAAAGATGAAGCTATTAAAGCTTCAAGCTCCTCGTCTGGTGTAGAGGAAGCTTTGGTAGGCCTGGCACAGTCTCTGAAAGATTCTCGTCAGAAATATGATGATGATAAGGGAGTCTGGGAGAAAAAGCTTACTTCGACTGAGCAGGAGAAGGCTGGGGTTATTGAGGTCTCCAAGGGGTTGGAGAAAAAAATGAATGATTTGGAGAAAAAGAATAAAGAGCTCGAAGGGAAGCTAAAAAATGCTGAGGAGTTTGAAGATAAACTCAAGGCTGCTGAGGAGGAGTTAGGTCGACTTTGGGAAGTAAGTCGTCAGAAGGAGGAAGTTGAGAATAAACTGAAGGCTGCTGAAAATCTTCTTTCCGAGAAGCTTTCCTCGGAGAAGACAAAAAGGAAATTGGCTGTGAAGAAATCTTTCAGTGCTGGCCGGGATAAAGGGTGGAACAAAGGTTTGGCTGCCATGATGTCGCAAGTCGAATATGGCAGCCTCAAATACTTTAGAGATGGATGGGTCGCTGCTCTACAAGAAATGAAAGTTGATGAAGCTTCTGAATTATTTCAGTGACACATACCTGGCCCTCCTCCAACTCCTGAAGACGAAGAAGAGGACGAAGCCGCCTCTGAGGAGTCTTCCATGGTGATGGGAGATCAAGTTTCTCATCCCCCATCCATCCAGCCCACTAACGAGGAACTTCAACTACCTGCTACTTCCTCCGAGCAACATCCAACACTTCTCGAGCAACCCTCTTCTCCATCTGAGCAACCTACCTCCTCGTTCCAGCCTCCCGAGAAAGTTTTGGGAGACAAGGAAAAGGTGTAGAGTTGTTCGAATTTCTCTCTATTTTATTTTTCTATGTCGAATGTAACTTCTGAACATGTAACTCTGAACTTTGTACTCCTCCTCTGTGATGTAATAAAATTTGAACTTTTGATTATGCATACTGTTAATTCTCTTCTTCATGCTCTGATTGTACTCTTATTGATTATTGCTTTTTCTTCCTCTACTAGTTTCTGGCCAGGATGGAATTATTGTCTGCTCATGATACAAAGTTGTTACGGCAATGCAATGAATATTTTAAAGCCGGTCACATAGACATGAGTGTAGCTCAAATCACTGACATCCTCGGTCAAGGTGCTTCAGAGCAAGCAATTGAAGCCTATCGGTATTTGAAGTGCCTACTCGACCTTGCAGTGGCTAATAATGTAGCATACTATGATATGATTGAGGATCTCCAAGGCACTCTTGAAGAACTTCAGCAACAATATAAAGAATCCACTTCCCTTTTGCACGAGGGGTACGAGAAGAAGTATCAAAAAATCTGTGCCGATAAGGGATATGATAAACGGTTTGCTGCTTATGACGTGCGGGAGAGAATGTTGAAGGCTGAGGTCGAAGATCATAGACAGATAGCTGAATTATTAGAGCAAGAAAATAATAACCTGCAAAAAGAGGTGTCTTAGTTGAAGTCTGCAGCTTCCACCTCAAATGCTTTGATCCCAATGACTGACGAAGGATTCTCTTTCTTGGAGGTCGAAAACGCCAACCTGAGGGATGAATTAAAAACCTTGAAGAGGTCTGGCCCTTCTACATCTGGTCGAGGACGAGCAAAAGCTTCTCGAATTCCCGTCGAGGAACAGAGGACCCAATCTGCTCTAGAGAACCAGGCCTTCCAACTGATGGCAAAGAACCAGGCATTGGCTGAGATGTCTAAGAAGATCAGGGATCTGGAAGAGCAGCTTTCTGCGCATAAGTCTATCTTGGAGAATAAAGAACTCTTTATCAAAAATCTCCACGAGCAGCTGGAAAGATTGACATATCAATTCCACAAGCAGCCTAGAGAATTCTGGATGGCTGGCTACAACGAGGCTCTCTACCATTTGGATGATCGTATCCAAAATGCAAACAATGAAGGTTATAAACAGGGATGGTTGAACGCCTTAGGTGTGCTGCAACTGGAACAAGGTCATTACCTGTGGGATTACCATAATCCTAGGCTGCTCGACCTACCAGTGCCACCATTCAAGCTTGATATGAGTTCGATCCCTGCTCAGGCCATCCCTCGGTGTCTGATTTCCAAATACCTCGGCGATTACAATCTCCATTCCAATGTCGAGATATCTCATCCCGAGCACCTACTAGATCGACCATCTGTGATGAATATCATGATGCTTGAAGATCTTAACTTCATAAAATCCCCTCATGCTTTAAATGATCCACCTGCTGGCGAGGAACCTGTTTCAAAAGCAGAGGGGAAGAAACTAATAGAATAGGAATCTTAATGTAATAAATTTATATTTCATTCTTGATGTATTTTGTTCTACATTTAATGAAATAATTTTATTTACAAATCTTGACTGCCATTGTCTTGTAATTATAAAACACTTTACATTTGTGCATGTATATCTATTAAAAAGATAACAACATTGTGTTATTTGTCGATCAACTGGAGTTTGTTAAAACTTATTGTCGACTATCTTGAATTTGTGGTAATCATTTGATGACTAACCAAAATTGATGATATTTTGTTTCTCGACCAACTTGGTAGTAATTTAAAAAGTCACGAGTATCAAAAATTTTGCTCGATCACTTTCTCGTACTCATAAAATGTTTCCGACCAACCAAGGTCGGTAAATTTTTCTTCATAAAATGTTTCCAACCAACCAAGGTCGGTAAATTTTTCTTCTCGACCAACTACAGTTAGTGGGTTTTTCTTACCAACAAATCTTTGGCACTTTTTGGAATAGTTTTACTTCCCGACCAATCTTAGTTGGCATTTTCAAGAATATATTTACTTCCTAACCAACCAAGTTGTAATTTTTAGGAATAGTTTTACTTCTCGACCAACCTTAGCTGGCGTTTTCGAGAATATATTTACTTCCTAACCAACCAAGTTGGCATTTTTAGGAATAGTTTTACTTCCCGACCAACCTTAGCTGGCGTTTTCGAGAATATATTTACTTCCTAACCAACCAAGTTGGCATTTTTATGAATAGTTTTACTTCCCGACCAACCTTAGCTGGCGTTTTCGAGAATATATTTACTTCCTAACCAACCAAGTTGGCATTTTTAGGAATAGATTTACTTCCTAACCAACCAAGCTGGCATTTTTAGGAATAGATTTACTTCCTAACCAACCTTAGTTGGAATTTTTAGGAATAGATTTGAGTAGTCCGAGATCTACTGAGTAGTGTGTAGCACTAGTATTCCGCAAAAAATTTCTAATAAAAGGAAAGAAACTGGGCAAAACATTGTCACTTTATTCATACTGATGAAACTGCATTACATGAGAGTTTACATTACTGATAATATTTGCGCAGGTGTTCTGCATTCCATGCGTTCTTAAACTCCTCCCCCTCTAAAGTTTTTATTTTATATGTCCCTGGTCAAACAACTTCCTTAACTCGGTAGGGTCCATGCTAGTTGGCTTCCAGTTTGTTGCGCTTTTGAATCACCTTTTTTAGCACATAGTCTCCTTCTTTCAAGTCGCACATCTTCACTCTCTTGTTGTAGAACAAAGTTGTCCATTGCTGGTAAGCAGCATTTCTAATGGCTGCTTCTTCCCTAACCTCCTCGAGCATGTCCAAGTCTAACCTTCTCATTAAATCGCTGCTAGGGGAATTGAAATTCAGTATTCTGTGTGTGGGAGACCCAATTCGGCGGGTATAACAACTTCACTTCCAAATGCCAGCATATATGGAGATTCCCCTGTTGTTGCTCGAGGAGTAGTTCGGTAAGCCCATAACACTGATTATAGCTCGTTGATCCAGTTTGCTTTTGCATCGTTCAGTCTTTTTTTCAAACCATTTAGCAGCGTTCTATTCGTCACTTCAATTTGTCCATTGCTTTGAGGATGGCCTGGTGTCGAGTGGATATTTAAGATATTCGACTGATGACAATAGGCAGCAAACTCCTCGTTGTCAAATTGTGTTCCATGGTCTGCGATGAAGGCATGAGGAAGACCATATCGACAAATGATGTTCTTCCAAATAAATTGGTACACCTTGTCGTATGTCATATCAATGAGAGGCTCAGTCTCAACCCATTTAGTAAAATAATCTACAGCGACCACGAGATACTTAAATCTTCCTCTGGTCGTCAGCAGTGGCCCAACCAAATCTATTCCCCATATGGCAAATGGCCAAGGGGAAGTAATGGGTGTCAATAACGCTTGAGGAGTTCTTCGGATGGAGGAGAAGCGCTGACACTTGTCACATTTCTTAGCATAGGCTATGCAATCAGCCCTCATCGTCAGCCAGTAGTATCCTTGAGTCATCATTCTTTACAAAAGATTCCGGCCTGCTACATGGGCTCCACAGGACCCTTCATGGACCTCTTCAATCAAATATTTCACCTCGGTGGGATGCACACATCTTTGCAAACCTACTATAATTCCTCATCTGTATAGAATACCATTAGTCAGTACATAATGAGCAGCTTTAAACTTTAGTTTTTTGGCTGCAAGTTTGTCAGTTGGTAATTCCCCTTTCTCAATATATGCCCTGATGGGATCCATCCATGATGACCTTAAATCAAGGGTATTAAAGTTTATCATCAGATCTTCATCTATACTCCGACCAGCTAAAACTTCAATTGGGATTGTTCTTCATAGATCGGTACGAGTAGCTGATGCTAATCGAGCTAAGGCGTCTTCTCTTGCATTCTCCATTCTTGGTATTCTGACCAGCTGAATAGCAGCAAATTCTGACACCGATTCCTTCGCCTTTGCATGATATCTGATCATTAATTCTCCTTTGGCTGCATATACTCTCATCATTTGGTTTATGACTAATTGCGAGTCACTGAAAATAATAACTTGTTCTGCTCCCACGGTTTTTGCTAAACCAATACCTGCAATCATGGCTTCATATTCAGCCTCATTATTTGAAGCTTTGAATTGGAAACGTAGGGTGTATTCTATATCGACCTCATCCGGACTGTTCAAAACTATCCATGCCCCACATCCTGTAGTGCAGGATGAACCATCCACATACAGACTCCATATAGGCAACTCGTCTTCAAATTGCTGATCTGACAGAGTTCCTTGGTGGAAAATTTGTTGCTTCCTTTCACCATCTCCTGTTATTTCTTGTTGTTCGTCGATCATCTTTTCTTGCCCTTTTACCAACATAAGCTGGTCTGGGCTTGAATTTGATGATCCTGTGACATCTACTTGCCTTTTTACCAAGCTAAGTTGGTCTGGGCTTGCATTTGATGATCCTGTAACATCCACAGGTTGATCAGCGAGCAACTTTTTCTCCTCGGGGGTATCAGGATAGGTGAACTCTGCTATAAAATCTGCTATCGCTTGCCCTTTTAGTGATGATCTGGGTTCATAAACTATATTATATTCACCAAGTTCTATTGCCCAGCACATCAATCTTCCTAATTTTTCTGGTTTATGAAGGGCTTGCCTCAATGGCATATCAGTATATACTACTATGGTATGAGCCTGGAAGTATGGCTTCATTCTTCTACTTGCCTCGATCAATACTAGTGCCAATTTTTCCAGCCTTGGATATCTGATCTCTGCTCCTCGGAAGGCCTTACTTGTGTAGTAAATTGGTTTTTGTACTCCATTCTTATCAATGTCGAACTAACTGCATTCTCAGACACTACCGGATACAAGTATAATTTTTCTCCTATCACTGTCCTGGATAATAGTGGAGGTGTTCCCAAATATTTCTTCAAGTCTTGGAAAGCCTTCTCACATTCATCATTCCACTCAAAAGGTTTTCAGAGCGTCTTGAAAAATGGGAGACATCGATCAGTTGCTCACGATACAAATCTGTTGAGTGATGTTACTCGTCCTGTAAGACTTTGCACCTCTTTCTTCATCGTTGGGGATCGTAGCCCTAACAGAGCTTTGATCTTTTAAGGGTTAGCTTCAATGCCTCGCTGATTGATATTGTACCCGAGAAACATGCCTTCTCGTACTCTAAATATGCACTTCGTCGGGTTCATATTTATCTAGTTGATCAAAGTTCTGGCTTAAGTCAACTAGATGATCAGCAGCTTTCTTGCTCTTTGTCAGCATATCGTTAACATAGACTTCCATGTTGCAACTGATTTGTTCTGCAAATACTTTGTTCATCAGCCGCTGATATGTTGCACCTGCATTTTTCAAACCAAAAGGCATAACGTTATAACAATAAGTTCCCCTAGGGGTAATGAAAGAAGTACTCTCCCTATCTTTAGGTTTCATTTTAATATGATTATAACCAGAATAAGCATCCATGAAGCTCAGCAACTCGTGTCCCGAGGTAGCATCCACTAGTTGATCAATTCGGGGCAGCGAAAAATGATCCTTTGGGCATGCTTTGTTGAGGTCGGTGAAGTCTACACACATCCTCCATTTGTTGTTGTTCTTCTTCACCATCACCACATTTGCTAACTAGTCTGGATATTTAACATCTTCAATAAAGCAAGCTTTCTGGAGCTTCTCGACTTCCTCCTGTATAGCTTGATTCTTCTCGGGACTGAATACTCTTCTTCTCTGCTTCACAGGCTTGATCTCCTTATTCACATTGAGTTTGTGACATAAGAAATTTGGGTCTATCCCAGGCATATCCTCATGACTCCATGCAAAAGTTTACTTTCTGCTTCTTAGGAAAGTTATCAATTCCTGTTTTAGTGAGGCTTCCAATGACGAACCTACTTGAGTAGTTCGTTCAGGGTGCTCGTCGTCCAGAATGATGTTTTCAGTAGCTTCCACCACTTGACCCTTCACGAGTTGCGACTCATCTCTAGGATCCAATGTTTCAATTTCTGCACCTTCATCCACTTAATAGGTGATGGTCTTTTTCCTTGATTCCTCCATTTCCTCTTGCTCGGCGAATGAATAATAGCATTCCCGAGCTACTTTCTGATCACCTTTCACAACTCCTACTCCAAAATTTATTGGAAATTTTAGGCATTGATGTACCGTAGATGGTACAGCCTCAAACTTCTTCAATCCTACTCTTCCCATGATGATATTGTATGATGATTGAACATTCTTATCCATCACGAAGAAGCGTATTCTTTCTGTCCGACAAGCAGGCCATGTACCAATGAATATATCCAACTTGATCTCCCCAAGTGGAAAAACTTTCTCACCATAAAAACCGAGGAGGGGTCTATGATAAGGCTCCAGTTGAGATAGCTTTAGATTTAAACTGTTGAAGCACGAGTAGAACATAATGTCTGCCGATCTACCATTGTCTACCAGTACTCTTGAAATCATTACTTCCTTCATCCTCATTTTGATCACCAATGGGTCATCATGAGGATATAGAACACCTGCGAGGTCGTTCTTTGAGAAACCAATGACCAATTTCTCTTTGTTCACCTTTCTCGGGCGATCCTCCTCAGCTAGATTTATTCGTTAAATGTATGAGTAAGCTTGAGCCTCACAGAGGTAAGCTTTTCTCTTGGCAGTAAGGTCTCCTCCTCCTGTATCTCCACCTATAATTACATTACAGTCAAATGACCCAAAGCGTATTGAAAATACCTCATGTTCCGATTGCCTTGGTCTCTTGGGAAGATCAGGGTCGTCTTATGGATAAACTTCATGGTATCTCTTCTTATTCTCCTCTACTCGACGAGGAGATCTAGACCTCTTTCTTGCTCGGTCGTTTTTTCTTTTATCATTCCTCCGATCAACATACTTTGCCAGTTTTCCTCGTTTGATGAGTGTTTCAATCTCATTCTGAAGAGCTATGCAATTTTTGGTCATATGGCCATGATCTTTGTGAAACTCACAATATTTTGCTTTATTTCTCCTATCTGGGTCTGCCTTCATTTTCTCTGGCCAATTTAATTCCTCATTGTTCTTGATTTCTTCTAGAACGTGGTTGATGTCTTTCTTCAAAGGAGTATAATTATCAAATTTCTTCAATGCTTCCCATGACGACCTTGTTCTTGAGTGTTTGTCACTACCATTGTTCTTATGCTCTTTCTTCTTAACTTTATCACCTTCCACCTTGGTTTCTTTGGCATCCATATTCTTCTTCGCAACCATAGCCTCCTCGGTATTCATAATCTTGGCCGCTTTTCCCATCAGATCTGACATAGTTCTAGGTGGATCTTTGGCCAAAGTGTAGTATAACTTGTTGGGCAGTAGTCCACTCATCAAGGCGGTAATCGCTGTCTTTTCCTCATAGTCAATGACTTCGAGCTTCTCGTTATTAAAACGAGTTATATAATCTCTGGTACTTTCACCAGCTTTTTGTCTAACACTTAACAAATGCGCTACTCGTTTAACTGGCTTTGCCCCAAAATAGAAATTTCCAATGAATAACTCGGTCAGTTGAACGAAAGTTGAGATCTTACCCCGAGGAAGGTTATTATACCATATTTGAGCCGATCCAGTAAGAGTTCCCGAGAATGCTCTACATCTCATCTCATCTGTAACAGCATAGATGTCGGCTGGAGCTTGGTATTGTTCTATATGAAGGACAGGATCAGTCTTTCCATCATATTTGGGGGTCACAACAGGTGCTTTGGACTTTGATGGTGTTGGAAAATCTACAATGGCTGGGATAAAAGGTGTTCCTTGAATAAAAGTTCGTTGTAGAGGGTTCTTGGCTTTAGCCATTTCCCCTAATCTATCCTCCAGCCTCTGAATAGAGCCTTTCGACGCATCGTTTCCTTCCTCGGGCCTATTGGTTCGAGCAACTGATCGCGTTGATGTGGCTTCTTGGGATCTATCTTGATGAGCAACTGGTCGCGACTGGGCAGATCCTTCCCTTAAGTCTGAAGGTCGTCGAAAACTCCTTGATGCGGATCTAGGAGGACTTTTTCTCCTCCTAGGACCTAATCGATCAAAAGGAGATACTCTGCTTAATCTTTCTAGCGCACTAGTCCTTTCTGGAGGGAGAATGATACGTTGTTCAGTATCTGTAGCTCGTACCGACGAAGTTCATCCAGGTTGATAAGAAAAATCTTCAGACTGCTCAGTATGATATGAATCGGTATTCCTAGTACGCAAAGAAGGTAAACGGGTATTTCTTTGAATACTTCGTGATTCTGAATGGGTTGGTGCACCGCCATGCAGGGTTCGTATAAGTTTTCGCATAGTTTCATGCATGACTGTCTGGCCCTGGGCCAGATTTGTCATTATTCCATCCAGATCTGGAATATTGGGCGGAGCAGATGGATTTGGAGGGCTTCCAGCGTTTCGATTGTTGGGTTCTGGAATATCAGCCATTTGCGATGAATTGTTTTTGATGAAAAACGATATTACCAGTCGTTTCCCACAGACGACGCCAATCTGTTGATGTAAAAAATTAGATTATATCTAATTATTTAATCACAGATAAATAAAATGAAACAAAGAACTTTTAAAGTGGTTCAGCCTTATAAGAATGGCCTACATCCACTGTTTCTGTTATTGCTGACTGTTTGGGAATTCTCGATTACAAGTTTTCTCAAGAAATTTCGGTCCCCCTACAATGAGGATAATACAATGTATTTATAGGCCTGAGGCTGTAATATGAAAGGGTAATACATTGAATGCCCCTTAAGCGTATACATCTGTATGATAATAATAAGCATTTAATGCGTAGTCAAACTGTTGGTTATCTAGCTATTAATGCTTTGTTCGAGGTGCAGCTCGGACCGCCTAAGGTCCTCGGTACTCAAAAGTTCCTCGGTACTCAAAAGCTCCTCGGAGAGTTCTTGTAGGTCGGAGCGTCTGAGTTGATCGGGGAAGCAGAGTTCCTCATTGCAGTATGGTTCCTCGGAGTCAAGGTGTTGTTCGTAAGTGTTTGTCATTGCCACGTAGATTGCCACGTATCTTCACCCAATTGAGCCATGTCAGCAGACTAAATTTGGTATCAATAATCACGGTCAATGATCGTGATAAAAAAAATACGTATTTTTTGTCACGGTCATTGACCGTAACAAGTCCGTGACAAGGTATTATGATGATCATTGACCGTGATAATTCCGTGACAACTACACTTGTCACGGTCAATGACCATGAAAAACTTATAATATTGTCACAGTCAAGGACCGTGACACGTCCATGACAAATGTTCCAGTAAAAAAACCTTTCCCCTTCTTTTTTCCCTCGCCGATTCTTCCCTCCTATTTTCTCTCTCTCTCTACGCTGCTCTCCCTCTCTCTCTCTCTCTACTTTCAGGTTACTTTCTCTCTCTCTCTCTCTCTCTCTCTCTCTCTTCCATTTATATATATATGTGTGTGTGTATATATATGTGTGTGTGCGTGTGTGGTGGGTGGGGGTGGGGAATATGGGGGAAGGGGTGGGGGGAGGGGGCAGGGATGGGGGGTTGTTTTTGTGTGTGGTGTGTGCATGTGTGTGTGTGTGTGTGGTGGGGGAAGGGGGTGGGGCAGGGATGGGTGGGTGGTGGGGTAGGGGGCTGTGTGTGTGTGTGTGTGTGTGTGTGTGTGAATGTGCGCGGGTGTGCGTGTGTATGTGCGCGTGTGTATGTGCGCGTGTAGTGTGCGTGTTTGTGCATAATGTCCCTTGTAAACGAATTGATTGGTTATTAATTTTTTTAGTAAATTAATATATGACTTTCCCTCATTGTAAATTAGTAAATTAATTTATGATTAATTATGAAAGTAGGATTGCCCCTCATTGTAAATTAGTAAATTAATAATTGTATACTTTAATTGTTAGTTTAATTGATGAAAATAATTAATTGAGTTGATGAATTAGAAGGAGTACGGGATACACATTTGTTGTTGACATTGTTGTTGGATTATAGTGGATCGATGTTGGGTTGGCTAGTTTTAAAAGTGGCATGACCACTGGATTATTATCCATATAGGGGTGGGATTTTTTAACTTTTTTTGAAAATTACTTTGTATATCAAAGAATATATATATATATATATATATAGTATGATAATTAAATGAAACATACTTGAAATTACATATAGTGTGCATAGATACTAGCCTTCTAGTTCTTATGCGTACGCATTCAATCACCCTTAGACCCGTTCTAAAGTCATTACCCTTGTAATGTCCCAGTAAAAAAACCTCTCCCCTTCTTTTTTCCCCCGTCGATTCTTCCTTCCTTTTCTCTCTCTCTCTCTCTCTCCCATTTATATATATATATATATATATGTGTGTGTGTGTGTGTGTGTGTGTGTGTGTGTGTATGTGTGTGTGCATGTGTGTGGTGGGTGGTGGGTGGGGAGGGGGTGGGGCCGGGTGGGGGGGAGTGGGTAGGGATGGGGGGGCTGTTTGTGTGTGTGTGGGTAGTGGTGTGTGTGCATGTGTAGTGGATGACTTGGTTGCTCCTACCAAATATCAATCCATTTTTTATGATAACCCAAATTTTAAATAATTTTTCAATTTGTAATAAATATTCCAATTTGTACCGAAACATCCATTTTTAATGATTTTAATTGATTTTCACTTTATCATTTTCCCTCTTGTGTAGTGTGCGTGTGTGTGGGCAGTAGGGACGGGGGTGGGGATTTTTCAGATTTTTACTAATTGTACATATTATGAGCTAGATGCTGTTGTTTTGGAATTCCGAATTGAGGTGTTTGACAATAACAATTCATTTTTATTTGTAGTAATTGTACATATTTGCATGTCTTCTTTTAATTCATTTTGATATGTACTAATAACAATTTTTACTGCAAATGTCTCCTTCAGGCATTAAGGCGAGGATGATGATGCTTGTTATGATGATGTTGTTTGGGCTCAGTGGTAGCGGAGGCGACGAGTGCTCCTCGGACCCTAGGCTCCCCAAAATATGGAAAATTGGGGATGGTCATCGAGAACAAGTCGGGGCTATTAGCGAGATCCCTCGAGCTGATAAAGACGGTGATCGGCCCGGGGTACATTAGTTAGAAGGAGGTGCCATATGAGATCAAGTTAGCTATTTGGGTGGCACTACAAGTAATGTATTTGTATTTATATTCATATTCATATTTCAATTTCGATTTCAATTTCATTTTATATTTATATATATATGTATTTGCAACTAACATTGTATTTGTTAGACAGGAACAATTCAGCCTGGATCCAAAGCTACGCGGTTCCGTCTTGGAGCAGTTGAGGGAGAAACACAAGATGTGGAAGAAAAATATGCGGACCCGGTACTTTAGGAAGACATGAGAGTCCATTATCCAAAGGCGTGAATCCGTCCCGCCGAAGGAGCCGATCTCATTGGAACAATGGCAAAAGTTCGTTGACAATGAGATCGGGGAGTGACAATTGGCATCTCGCCAATCAGGGAGGGAAAACTGGGCAAAAAAGACGGACGTGCACTAATCCAGCCGGACGTCTTACGCCGAGGTGGAGCATAGGATGATGGTAAGATTTAATTTTTCTATAACTACAGAAATATATTATTCTGCATTATTTTACTTTGCGGGGTCGTTACTAATTTTACTTTATTTTATTTCATGGGACATGGAGTGTCATATTGTCTCTATTTTGAATGTATATTTGCACTATCTCTATTTTATTTGGATATATAATGTTTGAACAGGTACAATGTTGCTATAACAGGTACATATATACTACTGGGAAGTGGCAGTGGCCATACTGCCCAGCAGATTTTTTTTCAATTCTGCCCAGAATTGTTACAGTCATTGACCGTGATAAGTCCATGATAAAGAAACTTGCCACGGTTAATGACCGTGACAATTTTTTTAAAGAATGTCATGGGCTTATCACAGTTCTTGACAAAACTTGTCACGTTCAGGGATCGTGACATGACCGTGACAATTCTAACGAGCTTGTCACAATCCATGACCGTGACAAAAAAAGTTGTCTTGCCCAGAATTATCACGGTCATTGACCTTGACAAGTTGAACTTGTCATGGTCAATGACCGTGACAATTCGACAGATTTGGTGTAGTGATATATAATGATTCACAATGTATTAATCAAGGGTATTCTCACGAATAAATCATATAATTTTATGTTAAGCTTGCATTTTAACATAAACGTGGATATCATCAATTAATTAATTCAAATATTCAATAAACATGTACTAACACTATAGAAAATTGGGCATTTAGTCATGTTTTTAAGTCGTGACAAAATCAAGGGTGACATAATTAGGTTTCTAAATTTGTTATGGGTCGAGGCTGTGACTTAGCCTGTCACGATCCCATGTTGTGACTAAAGATGTAATGGTTCCAGGACATGATTAGATCTGCCACAATCACAGGTCGTGAATAAATATGTCAGAGTCTGAGGCTGTAACTAACTCTATAATAGCTTCAAGACGTGACTGAATTTGTCATAGTCCTAGGCAGTGACAAATCTTCTATGAATTCTAGAATCAAAATCAGGTTTTTAAACCCTAATAACATGCTTCTAAACCATTAGTTCATGGAGAAGAATGAAACTTATAAATCGATAATATATTAAAATGGTAAGCGATATATTATTTCTTGCCTTAAAGAAGCTTGGATCTTGATTCTTGATGAGCTCCTCTTAAATGTTCTTCCTCTTCTCTAAAATATTACCTTTTGAAACTAGGGTTTTAATTCTGATTTATTCTAATGTTTAAGGGTAATAAACCTATTTAAAACTTCAAATCCACAAGTCCACTATGGCCCCACTTTTGGACCTTAAAATAAGCTCAAAATACACACAGAATATTCTTAAAATTTAGCCAAAATGTGTAACCACCCCAAGGCCCAATTTATAACATTAAAAATACCATTTTAGGCCTCCGTACACCCCTAGAGTCCCTTACAAACAAACCAACCCTAAATCTCAAATTAATTACCACCAGGTAAATTAGATTTACGAGTCGAACACACATTATATAAAATTCTTATTTTAGATATCAATTGATAATTCAAATACATTAAACCCAATAATTACCCATTAATTCACCCAAGTTAATATTAATTATCAATTAAATCATCATTTAATTAATTTACAAAAATACGGGGTCTTACAATTGTTTTATTTGGTGATGTATTGAATTTGCACTCCTTAAACAGTAATTTAACAACTGACATAACTTGGTATTGAAATTAATGACCTATTACATAGAATATTCATTATATAGTTTAACATATCCAATATATCATGGACTTACATGCAACTAATAATTGGAACAAATACATGAAACGACTTCAATGACTTATGTGTAGGAACCACTGTAGTTGAAGAACATTTTAAGACCAACATATATAGAACCTATATTGCACAAAAGTTAATTAAAAATTTGGAATGAAACCTAAGTTACATCCTCGGAAGTATTCCAACACTACACAGTGAGACAATAAAAAAACTCACCCAATACCCAAAGTATGTTTCTTGTTGTGATTACATCACCCCGCTTGTATCGCACTAAAGCACGTCTTAGTCATTCATCATTACTAAATGCTTGTGCATATGACACTTTTCACAACTTTAATGTTTATTTTTATATACGATAATGAAATATATATTGAACAAGAAAAAAATTCATATGGATAGTTTTACAAACGAACAAATAAACATGTCATTTTTTTGTTATTTACACAAATTTACTAAATTTACCTAGGACAAAATCACCACACCTCCTTATATCATTATAACGTGGCATGGAATATGTGTGCTACGTGTGTACTTACGGCTCAAGTGCAAGTCCTTCACTCGAGTAATACTCGGTAAGTTGGGGTCGAATCGTTAGGGAATAGGACGTAGAACATTTTGACGTTAGTAGGGTCGGCTTCTAAATTACAACTACTAGAAAAATACCCTTTTATGGCAGTTTTAAAATTCAATTTTATGACCGTTTTAATTAAACCCTCATAATAAGTATTATTATTTCACAATTATGACCCTTTTTCATTTAAACAAATAATTATGACCCATATATATTTATTGGGTCATATTAATATGATATTTTATGACAGTGATATTTTAAGTGTCATATAATATATTTATGTTTTGTGACAGATTATATACATGGTAATATATATGGTAATAGTTTTTTTAATAAACTTATTTAGTTAGTTATGACCCATTTTAAGAAAAAAAAGTCAAGAGGGAGAAATAATTTGGAGGGAGGAATCGTAACAATTTCAAATTTTAGAGATACCCACTTTTCCCCAAATCTAACTTCATACGATTTTCATGGAGTCTCTCTTATCCCCACTATCTTCTTCAACCCGCATCCCACAACAACAACATCCCACCCTATTCTTGAACCCTCATCCCATACTTTTATTCAACTCGCACACCCTCTTCTTGAATCGTCTCCCACTCTATACAGATGGCTTAACTCACGTCATCTTGAAGAATTCATTTTACCCTTTCCTTATCTCGAGAGTCAATTAAATACATGGGTAGGTATTTATTTTTGTTGTTAGTGTTGCTAAAATTATTTTTTTCTTAAAATTTAATAATTTGGTTACATTATAATCCCTAACAAAATTAATCAGACTGTGTGGTTTAACTATTAGTAGTTTTTGTTCACGGGAGTGCTCGTTGTCGCAACTTGATTGAAGACTCACGGTGGTCGGATTTATTGTTTCTCACGTTTATTAAGGTAATTTTGAATTCTCATATGTTACTCATATTTATTTTTAGGTAAAAATATACACTTATATTCCCTACTCATCAATAGTCTTGCGTTATTCCTGTTGACTTATAATTTTGTTCTACAATCCGACACAGTTAAATTTATAATATACTAGCGTTCGGATTTTTGCAAAATTAATATTCATTTACAGAATGATATTATATAAGTTGATGATATACATTTAGAATAGTTTGGACCCTTTCAAAGTAGTAAATTTTGCATATACTTTGTATTTACTTTTTTTTATAATGTCATTTTATTATTTTCAATTTTTTACACTGAAATTGTAAATTACAAAAAATTTCGCCAAAATAAAAGAATCAACATTAAATTTATTTATAAATAATTCATCCATGTACGAATAGTGAGGCAATTAAAAAAAACAAATTAATCTCTATACATAAATTAATTTAGGGAGGAATAGAGTATGACATTAATCATAAAAAGTTTCAATGCATACAATTCTATAATTGGACTTGAATGATGATGAGTGTTGTTTCCAAATATATAATGACAAAATTTTAAAAATAATAATATAAAAATAAACATACACCAAACATCTCGAACACCACTATTTTTTTCTCTCTGTCTGTATGGGGCGTACGGGGGATTCGTTGTTTTATGTTAGTTTTTCATCGTCTAATCCACAACTTAACTTGCAACTCATGAAGGAGATAAAAAAGACTTTATAGATTTTAACATTAATAGATTACTTTTCAAGGGTAAATTTTCAAATATTAAAACCTATGAGTTATTATCTCGATCGAGTTAAATTTCTTCAACTATTAGGAAAGTTAATTTCAGGACATGGACACATGGGTTATTAAAGTTATTCTGGACTTTGTATGTCATACTTGTTCTCTAGAAATTTGGATGTCCGAACTAATTTTGGTGTGTTATCTGTATTATATGCTTTATCGAATGAACTTGACTGGATTGATAATACGAACATTGCTAACATGTTTTTAAAAGAATTTGACAGCATAATCAATTCCACAAAATCATATTTAGTATATAAAATTTTCAAATATAAACACAAACACAATCAAGTACTTAATTTTACTATGAAAATTTTAATCTCTTCATCACCATCTCTCTGCTTTGGGTCCATTGGCCCTGCAACATGCAAGAACCAAGCACAATGAAGAATAAGCCTATAAATATGCAACAAGATTGTTCAATGTTATTTTCTGAACTAAAAAGAGAAGTTCAATTATATGCTGAAAAAACATGTAAAGTTTAATGTGCTTTTTAGCAAATAGTCCTTTAATTTCCTTTTTTGATTATGTTAACATGATATTGAGAAAGTGCATAATTATTTAAAATGTGTTGTCTAAATCACACATCAAAGAATTAGCCGATATAAAAAATTATAAATGGAAAGAAAAATATTTGTATTTGTGAATTGAAAAATGAGAATGAAATATAAAATTGTCGTTTTTACCATTCCGAGGCTATCCTAATGGTGGCTTGAGGATGACATTGACTCTGTTGATTCTTGGTCGATGGTGGCTTGAGGTAGAAGTTCTCACAATGATCCCGATTGGTGCAATGACACACCCCATGTTATTTGAGATAAGACCCTTTAACCTATAAAATACCCCATGTTATTCGAAATTAAAAGAAGATTAAAGTCATGTCTAAGATGAAATATAGATAAATATTGTAAATGTGTAACAAAATGTAAAAAGAATGTTGATTGCGTTAACAAAAGTCATGTCTAAAGACCATGATCACACTTAAATATCTGATAAAGTTTGTAACTAGATGTTGTGATTATGTCTTCTATTATTCTAAAATTGAGACCTCCTTCCTCAAAAGGGAAGCATGTATCATATCACTTTATCCATTGATAAGGCTTATCTTTGTGACATCCTCCCAAGTAGAATTTACTAAACAATGTGTTTATTCTTTTGATAATAGTTTTAGGAGGATTTAAAATAGATATGTATATAGGCATTGACTTTAATACATTCCTTATAAGAATAGATCTACCTGCTAGAGATATAAGATTAGAAGACCAAGAGTTTAACTTATATCTGATTTTAGATATTAATTCTGAAAATTGGTTTAATTTATATCTACCTTTGTTTATTTTGCAACCTAGATATTTTATTAGGAGTTTTTGTGAGAAATACCCGTGTGTTTTGAAATAGAATTAATTCTAATCTACATAGAATGAACTTTTAGAAAAATTGACTTGTATTTAAACATAACTATCTGAATGTATTTAAAGATCCATGACATTCATGAAACAAACATTAGACATAACTATCTGAATGTATTTAAAGATCCAGTTATGTGGTATTCACATCATTCATGATACAGACTCAAATTCGTGGCATTGATGAAATAAAACTATACAAATTTGAAAACAACCATACAAATATGGAAACCAAAACTCAAAACTACCATAAAAATATGATAAATGACCTTATAAATAAGAAAAATTAGCATTCAAACCGAAACTCAAAACTGAAATACAAATCTGAACTCGAAAAATCGGAACCTAGTAGAGATAATCATTATTGTGAAGTTTCTCCACAAAAGCCAATACAAGAAATATCCCCATAATTATTTAAGAATCTTCACATTCAAATGGTTCGAATAAGGGCGTAATGATCAAATGTATACCTAATACTACTATGATCTTTTGTATACCTAAGCCTACTAAAAGATTCAATTCGCTTCATAACTAATAAACAATACATATGCTTTGATTTCTGGTTAATGCCTAATTTAAATATGTGATGTTGGCAAGATACAATTCACTGACATGAATCTTTGTTGAATAGTTAGTGTAAATGAAATAAGAATACACATTTTTCTTTGGGTCAGAACAAAATAAAGCGAGAAATTAGGGAATGTCATCGATACTAGAAAAAAAAATTATAACCCAAATGAAGTGAATGTCATAACGTGGGGAAAAACAAAAATCAGAAAAAATGTGAAAATTGAACAACACCATTGTCAAGTACCTGAACAAATCAGATGTAAAGTTGAAGAATTAAAGAGTAATATAATAATAATGTTTTATCAGAAAATCAAACATCATTGCCACAACAACACACGAACAGACACTAAGCTAAAAATGTTTTTCTTTCTAGGTATAAGTGACCCCTGTTACGAAAATTTAAAGAAGAAAAATATCTAGAATAGTATAGAATAAAAACATAGCATACAATTATTGTCCGCAATGTGAGGCTGACTGAGTGAGATAGATTTATTCGTGATCTTAGGGTCATTTGAATGATGTCGTCGGTGATTCCAGTTGTGATTCAAGTTATCATAATAGACCATCTCTCTTTGATTCTAGTAGTACCAGTTTAACTGATCGAGTTAAAGTTCTTCAACTATCAATTATGTTTAGGATATTTACTTGTTATCAAAGTAATAATTCAAGGGTTTGTTTGAAAATTTGAAATTTACCCTCTACTTATAACTTCAACCGTAGAAAGATATATATGAAAGAGGATCTTGAATTTCACTTTGGGTTCTCCACCTCCTTTGTGTGTAGTTATATGATTGTGTAGCGTTACTCATTCTTACAGTTATTTTAGCCGTGTTTGGACGTTCCAATGTACTAAAAGAGGCCTTAGTAGGGAAAAATTATTTCTTATGAGAATATATGGAGATATCACACTTTTTTCCTCACTAATGAAGTAAAACTTAAATAACAACAAAGACATTGGTTGTGAAGAAAAAAGTATCCTAGAAAAAAAAGATGAGTGTTTGTGCAATTTTAAAAAAATTTATACTAGTTTTATTGCATTCTCATTTCTAACTAGGGGTTTAACGCTTAATAAGTAATTTGGAAGGTGGTTTCACAATTAATGTAACGTCGTGGAATGCTTTCTTATAAGGTTGATGTTTGGGACAATCTATTAAGTATTGTATTTGACTATGAACTATATCATTATTTGTTTTATTCTATATGAGGTGATCTTGCCATATTTTTTTTTCTTATTACCTTATAAGAAAAATTATTCACTATATCATCACGGCTTTCTTTATTTTCTGACTAAACGTACACATGGAATTTTTAGTTAATATTTCCTTTTATTCATGACAACTTTCATTTTATTGATCCGCCAAGATGGATTAGTTTCTATTGTTTTTAATGGGTTGCCTTTTAATACATAATTAATGTATCACAATATAACTATATGTTATCTCTCTTGGATGTGAGTAGGTGCGCTTTGAGATCACAATCTATTTGTGATGGATAGATCTTGGAATTACATGAGTAAATTATCAAATGAATATAGATAAGGGATTAAAGATTTTTTTAGAGTTGCTGAAGCACATGCAAAAGGGAGTAACTCCATCCCAGGCCCATGCTTTAAATGTGGGAATGGATGTAACTTGAGTTTAAAAGTGGTTAAACATTATTTATATGCGAATGGTTTTGATAAAACTTATCGTAAATGGATATGGCATAAAGAAGTTGCTAAAAGTGTTGCCCCTCCTAATAACGATACGTGTGATCCAAACCTTCAAGATTATATGATGGAGACTCCAGAGGATCTTGAAAACTCAATAGAGATGGTTCAAGCTACACGTGAGGATTTTATAGGAGAACCTGAAAGCTTTGCAAAGTTGCTTAAGGATGTTCAGAAGCCTTTATATAGGGGTTATAAAAAGTTTACTAAATTATCAGCATTAGTAAATTTTTTCAACTTGAAATCAATGAGTGGGTGGACTGGTACAAGCTTTTCGAAGTTATTGGAATTATTAGGAAAAATGATTCTAGATGATAATGAATTAACTATAACTATGAAAAAAGATGTTAAAACATTATCGATTTTTGGAATGGGATATGAAAAAATACATGCGTGCCCCAATGCTTGAATAATTTATAGGAAAGAGTACCCCGACGCTACTATATGCCCTACATGCGAAAGTTCAAGGTATAAGCTAAGGCATAATACAACTGAGCCAAAGGTGGGTGTGCCTATAAAAGTGCTTTGGTCTTTTCCACCTATTCCACAGTTTAAACGATGGTAACAATCTGTTCAAACATCAAAAGATTTGACATGGCATACAGATGAAGAGAAATTAATGGTAAATTGCGTCACCCGACAGATTCTCCAATATGAAAGTTATTAGATGAGAAGTGGCCAGAGTTTAGGAAGGAAGTAAGAAGCCTTCGGTTAGCACTTTCAACTGATGGTATCAACCCACATAGTTCTCTTAGAAATAAGTATAGTTATTGTCCAGTTATGTTGAGGATCTACAATTTTCATCCTTCATTGAGTGCAAAGAGAAACTTTTTGATGTTGATAGTGTTGATATCTGGTCTACGACAACCAGGTAATAATATTGACTTTTAGTTGGCACCATTAATTGAAGATTTAGAAACTTTATGGCGTGAAGGTGTTCAGGCTTATGATGCTTACCGATAATAATCTTTTACATTAAAGGCTATACTTTTTCGGACTGTTAATGATTTTCCTGCATATGGGAATTTGTGTGGTTGTGCTGTAAAGGGATATTATGCATGTCCAATTTGTGCGGAAGAAATCAATTTTGTTAGATTACAAAAAATTATTAAGAATATATATATGTCGTATAAAATATTTCTTCCACGTGACCATCCATTTTGAAAGAAAAAAAGGCTTTCAATGGTCAGCAGGAGTGTCGAGAACAACCTGAACCGTTGAGTGGTGACCAAGTATTAAAAAAATTGGTAGGGATTAGGGCATCTTGGGGAAAGAAGGTGGGTTTGAAAAAGGCTGTAAAATCAAAGAGAAAGCGTCGTGAAGACCATGTTGAAGGTAGTGCTTCCTCCAAAAATGATAATGCTAATTTCGTATATTGGATGAAAAATTCCATATTCTTTGAGCTTGAGTATTGGCATCATTTTCTTATTGAACACAACTTGGACATCATGAACATTGAGAAGAATGTTGCGACAGCATTATTGGGTCCCTACTTAACATTCCTAGAAAAATAAAAGATGGAGTTAAGAGTCATCTTGATCTTGTAGACATGGGAATCCGGGATGAATTGGCACCACAATATAATGATAAATGCACTTATGTGCCACAAACTTGTTATACATTATCGAGGGAAGAGAAAATAAGGGTTTGTGAAACTTTGCGACGACTTAAGGTCCTTGATGGGTAATCCTCGAATTTTGTGAATCTTGTTTCCATGGAAGTATTGAAACTGTTTGGTCTTAAGTCCCATGATTGTCACATAGTAATGTAATAAGTACTTCTCGTTGAAATATGATATGTGCTACCAAAGCATGTGAGATATGTGATTATTAGAATTTTCTTCTTCTTTAATGCTATTTGTGAAAAAGTAGTGGACATGCCAAGATTAAACGAAATTCAGAATGATATTGTGATAACTCCGTGTTTACTGGAAAAATACTTCCCTCCCACATTCTTTGATATCATGGTGTAATTAATGGTACATCCTGTTACAGAGGTTGAACATTATGGTCTACTTTTTTCACGATGGATGTACCCTTTTGAAATGTTAGTTCGTGCATACAGTTATGAAATTAATCGACAACATGTCAATTATTTAATACTATTTAAATTTTTTAACACTGATGTAGGAACATGAAAGTGATAAAGGGTCAAGTTCACAATAAAAATCGTCCAGAAGGTTGTATTGAAGAACATTATATTGCAGAAGTGGCGATTGAATTTTTTACCGAGTTCTTACATAGACTCGATGCAATTAGAGTTCCAATTGGTAGAAATATGAGGACTACTAATGATGATGATGATGTAATAAAAGATGGAAAACAAATAGATGGTGGTAATGTCATTGAAGTGGATGAGTCATTATGGGAACAGGCACATCGACATGTGTTGCAAAATACAAATGATGTCCAACCTTATATCGAGTAAATATTATATATTTCATTTTAATAAGAATTACTTTCTTGTCTAAGCATAAGATCTTGATGGCCGACTGTATATTTTATTTTAATAACTAGGCAGCACATGGAGAGCTTGAGGCAAAAATATCCTCAAAAGCGCAAAAACCAAAAATGGTTACAAGATGAGCACAATAAGACTTTATTTGTTTGGTTACGTCAAAGGGTATGATCAATTTATCAAAAGTAGGGCTCTAAATAACTCTAATATTTTAACTAGCGTTCTCTAAATTCATGTTGACGAAATTCAATAAATGGGCAACAATGTTTCAGATACCTTAAAATGGGTATCTCGAGGACTACGTTAAGACGTAATAAAATTTCCTGGTTATGTTATTAATGGATGTTGTTATAATACAAGGGAACATGATGCTGATTGGGTGAACCAAAATAGTGGAGTGAGCATTGTTTCCACAACGATGCACGATTCTATTGCTAAAGATAAAAATCCGATGGCTTCAAATCTATGCTATTATGGCGTCATACTGAAATTTGGATGGTTGATTATATAACATTTAAGATTTTGGTTTTCAAGTGCGAATGGTGTGACAATAACAACGACGTCAAGATTGATGAACCTTGTTTAACATTGGTTGAAATTGGTAGGGTTGGACCTCAGAATGAGCAATTTATATTAGCTTCTCATGTCAAACAAGTTTTTATGTACCCGACCAACTAGATACTAAATGGTCAATTGCTTTAGAAACTCCTCAAAGAGTATATAATATTGATGATAATGATGAAGACTGCATTGCTGGTTTCATTGGAGATCGTGGATCGAGTAGATCATTACCAAATGTTGAGGAAATTGACAACTCGTCATCCACGTATGCAAGAACATATTGTGAGGGGACTTGGGTAGACAATTAGATCAAAATGTAGTTATTTTAGGGATATGTTTGATTATTTGATTGACTTTATTTTCAAGGAATGAATTTTATGTTTTGACTTTTGGCTAAAAAGATTGTTTATGACCTCAAATATTGAAAATTTTAGGCTTTACATAAGTTGTGTTTCTCAATTAATTATGCTCTTAGTTTCGCAATCTATATATAATAGAAACATGTTTTGTTCAGTGAACTAAAAACCTACTTGTTAACATTTAAACAAACACAACATTTATATTCCTTACACGGTGCAACTGTTTACATTTATCTATTTCATTATAAGGCATGGATGTATCCACACACACATGGTTGTTTACATTAGACTTGAATAACATTATTTTTCCTCTTATAGTTTGCTAGTCAAAAACTAAATAGTGATGAAATTCCTTATTAAGGTTATACCTATTGTAGTGTGTTGAGAGATTTGGAAAGGGATAAATAGGGCATTCAATGATGATGTTTCAGTCAACCACCACAACATTCATTACTGTCACAACTATCAATTATTTTTCTTCGAGTGCCATATAATTCAACTAGTTTGGGATTTCTTCTCAGATCGGATGGGATTTTATTTTGATAGAAATGACATGTCTACTATGATCCTGAGCAAACTTGTTCAATTTTCCATTATATTTCTTCAAATTCCCAAAACATAGTTTCTTTTATGTACTTCACAGTTTCATCATATAATTTACTATAAAAGTAACTAATTAATCTAAATGTATCTTACATATAACCGTACCATAATGCTTTGATATATTTTAACTCTGAATTAAATAATAATCAACATATGGTAGCCTTATTTTTCTTTAATAGTCCATGTAAAAGGTTATAGTGCAATGTTTTCCTTGTTTAATAAAGCATTTGCTTTGTATTTATTTGATCTCGTTGGTTCTTAGTATAGATAGTCTTCTTTGTGAGGATCATTTATAAGACTATGCAGATCATTTCGTTTCGTTCTTAGTAATTTATGTTTACTAATTTCTAACAGGAATTGGTTGATGTTGTCCACCCATTATCAAGTAATATAATTAAAAAAAAATATTGTATAATGTCGATATAAACCTCCAGGACAGTGTATAAATAACAATGCTACATCTTTAAATTTTATGTTCTTTATTCGATGTGCCTTTTTGTGTGTTGTATCATATTCATGTGTTGTTTTCGATGTCGCCATTTCTTTTTTCCTTGCAGAATCATTGTAGGGATTTGGGTAATAAGGCTTTTCCAGAAGGAATTGTTGCCAATTATGTTAATGCACTTCCCAATGATACGTAAACGAGAATCTTCTAATCCCCACTTGAATTTAAATTTATTGTGGATTTGATCTTGTGGATGTTGTTGTCTAATGGATTGTCTGAGTTTAGAAATTTAGGGGATTGAAAAGCTGAAATAAGAGGTAAAATACATTGAGAGTTAAAGAATAATGAGTTTTTTTCCAATACTATCAAAAAAATATCCTTGGATGAATAACTAGAACCCCCATGGAAGATTATTTCCCTATCATGAGAATGTTTGGATAACTGACTCCAAATTGGATCTAAAAATCCAAGCATTCAAATTGACCATTGTCGGTAAACTAACGAATGCAACCTGACAAAAAATCCATGTGCTCACCTTAGTCAACTAATATAAACAATTGGATCTAACCCAACAGTTAACCTTTAACCAGTCAATACGATGAAGTAAATCGTTGGATCTAATTAAGATATTGTTGTATTTAGTTCATTTTTCATTCTTATTCTCAAATGCTTCCTCTTTTTTTTCTTAATTTAATTTAGAGTTGCATCTAAATAATTTCTTCATATTTCTCAGTTATTATCCATAAGTCCACCATCTTGAACCACACTTTGTCACAGTTGCTCCTCATATTTACTTTATAGCGATTCACTCATTTCTGTATGTAAAATTCTTGGTAATAGGCATATATTTCTCTAACTATCCAATTATCCATGTTCATTTATGTGTTCCAGCCTTACTAGAACAACGACTACTATCTCTCTATTAAAAAATTACTAGATCAATGATGACTATCTCTATGTTAAATAATAATGCTAAGATGCTCATTACTAACTACTATCTATTTGTTCAATAATTATGCTAATATGCTTATTACTAACTGTTATTTCCCTGTTCAATAATTATGATGATGAGATATTTTGTTGCACTGTTCTAAAAGTATTCTACACTATTCAAATTCTAGTTTTAGGCTCTCTGTTAGTAGAGGAGCATGGAAGAAATGGAGGAACATGAAATAGGTAACTTGGAACCTTAAGAAGACAATTCTAATAAAACAAGAAAAGGTAGAGGTATTTTTGTTTGTCAACGGATAACTAAAATGGAAGATAACAAAAGAATTGAACTCGGTTACAACATATCTGGGAAACCCTTTGGTAAAACAAGACTTGATTTTGTGAGTTATAGTGGAGTTATAGTTAAGATGATGATTCCAATATGTATGGATCTTGTAAGAAAATGCCAATTCATTTGAAAGAAAATTTATGAACAGATTTTCAAGTAAGTATTTGATTTCTCCCATGTGTCTTATGTATGAGTGCGGACCAGACCACACTAGAGCACTACACACACACACACACACACACACACACACACACACACACACAAACACACACACACAAACATATATATATATATATATATATATATATATATATATATATATATGGCTAAAAAAATGCAAACAAATGTCTATTGTGCCAACTATCTCAAAAACTGTTCTTTTAATTTTATTTTGGGATCTCCTTGCTATCCTCCAAAAAATTTCTTGTGCAAATCCTCCCTATAATATATGATCAAGCACAACCAATTTTACACTCACTAGCTCACTTAAGGTCCTAAGAACGACAAAATATGAAAGACGGGGGAAGAATATGTATATATATATAAACATCAGATGAGTAAGAAAGGCTATCCTGGACTTATCGAAGACCTTGTATGTACTTGTTTTTCTTAGTTAACAAACATTGATATTTATGAATTAAACTACACATTCTAAGGTCATTTAATTTTTTTATCTAATATGTTAACAAAAAGAGTCAGGTGATTAGTTTGATGACGATGATAGGGATTTTCTGTGAAAAAAAGGTCGCCAAGATAAAAATGGGAAATTTGGTGATGAGGCTTGTAGGTAAGCAGCGGATAAAATTGTGAGTTTCTATATATGTGTTTATTTACATAAATATTCAACATCAAATACATCTAATTGAATTATTGTTAATGTTATATATCTTCACTTGATTGATTTTTTTTTGCAGGATGGGCTAAACAGTAACGTTAAAGCTGGGAGCTTGGTCACCGAAGGAACCTCAAACGTCCTAACTCTGGCATTAGGAACATTTGAGTACCCCCAATCGTGTTAGGGATAAAGGGAATGGAGTCACGCCCACAACTGTTTTTAACCTCACTAAGCGAGGATCAAAGAATCATATTAGTGAGTTGGAATCTAAGTTGCATGCGGAAGGATAAATAGGCAAAGAAAAAGACGAGTGGATGCAAGTATTGCTGGAAAAGGTGTCGGAGTATGAGAGGGAAATGACGAAAATCGGGTTGAACACCCCAAAAAGTGGCATTGGATTGCACAAAAAAATTTCATCAAATGGAAGTGCATCATGTGATTTGTGTACAAAGAAGACAAATAAAAAGAAAAATAGCAATGTAAGAAATAAATATTATATATTATTATTATTGACTTTTGCAACAAGAACATTATTGATTTGAGTTTTTATTTTTATGTTTTACATATAAATAGTTGAAAAATGATGGAAATAGATCCTCTCACATGTCATCTGAATCCCATACTTCACAATGGCATGGGCAAACCATGTAAATTGGCGTTAAATTCATACACCAATATTGTCGCTAAGGGTTGTGTTTTGAGAGGGTTTGGTCAGACGAAGTGCACCATAAACATTTGGGAGAAAATTACATGCGAGTGTCCGTGGATATTGTTTACATGCCCCCCTTCCCGTACCTTGTGGTGATGAGTTAGTAACAATTATGAATGCATGTAATTCATAGGTTGTGTGGCCTAAAGAATTTGTTATAGTAGACACATAGATAAAGTTGTGAGCAGTTTCTTATATATTAAAGATACCATTGTTAATATTTTAAAATGACCTCTCTCTTCACTCTTTATTAGTCTCTCTTTCAATCTAAAATTTTAAATTAACTATTTTATAACCAATGAAAAGAAGGAAGAAGATAGAGAAAATGGTGTTGAGAGAGGGGCACTTACTGTATTTGCAAGCATGCTTGATTTAATCATGACAAGTGATACTGTAAAAATTCTAGTTGGGATACATGGAGACGAGCTTCAATCAACCTACATTCCTAAACATGATTTGGTGCGTTTTTATAAATGGAGGAGCTTGTTGCTAGTTATCTAATTGGATACATGAGGTGAGAGAATAAGTTGTTTTCATTTTAATTTTAGCTATTACTTTCTAATATATTTTTATTTTGGTTAGATTTTTGTACGAGAAGTTGAAAAATAATGGATTTTGTTGTATCTGTTAATCCTGTGCCTGCTCAACAAGCTTATTTGAAGAAAAAAATGCATATTTTTATTAGGATTGCAATGAGAGATGCTAAAGAGAACCAAACATATTTTATGCGAATTAACATAGGGTGAGTGTATTTATTGTCCTAAGTTGTTATAATTATATCAAAACATGTTTGTATCATTGATGTTAACTCATTACATTGTAGGTTTATATCGATTTCTCTTCGAAGAGTATATTCTATTTAGATTCTTTACATAGGGCGCCAGGACGAGACTTGAAACTCTTTACAAGCACATGAGTAATGACTTATATATAGATACCTTTAGTCATATTGTCTTTGTACACATGCTTTTTATTTTAATATTTGTCTTGAAGTGAATTTAAAGCGTTAGTGGTATCGAAAGGAGGAAGAATTTCATATCAAACTGGGAGAATGTTATGGTAAATAATGGCAATGAATTTACATTACTGACTTATATCTTAAATCCTAATATAACTATTATCTTCAATGTATCATTATATAGGGGCCTCTACAATCGGGGAATGTCGAATGTGGGTTTTATATATTGAAGTTCATGAGAGACCTTATGGAGAATCCGTCTCAATCTACTATACTAAAGGTAATAAATAGTTATTTTATAATATTTTGTTTCCCTACCTTTTACCTTTATAAAGAAAAATTGAACTACTTGTGTTATTTGATTTTTTAGATGAAGGAGTTGGCTGAAAAAGCAACCTATTAAAATCACGAGATAGAAGAAGTTCAACATGAGTTCACCGATTTCATTCAGGATTATTTTTAGTGAGCTACAGTTGTGGACAATTTTGGCATATCCTTTCAGGTACCTTTTTTTCTTCTTCAATCTAATTATTTAATTTGTGTCGATGTTAATAACATTTAATATAGAGAACCCAAATACTATATATGGAAATATAACAAAAATCGTAATTAATATTATCAAAACACTATAAAAATATGATGCCAAGAATAATGTTGTAGTTAGTGAATGGATGGGGTGAGATTTATATTATCGTTGTTGTTGATGATGCTAAATGCCCGGGGTGAGCTTTATATTGTGATGGTGAATGCCCGGGTGGGCTTTATTTTGTTGATGGGGAATGCCTGGGTTGGGATTTATATTTTTGTTGTTGGTTAAACATGTCATGTTTAATTTTGAATTATTAAAAAAATAAAGGAAACTCTGCCGAAATTTTCACTAAACCCTTCCCATTTATCTCTTCCTTGCGTTAAAAAGAATGAAGTAAAATTTAACTTTGAGATTATGCAAATGTTTTTTGATGACCGCGGTGGCCTTTATATTGTTATTGATTGTGAATCCTCAAGGTGGTCTTTATATTATTATTGTTGATAGCTAATGTGCATGGTGGTATTTGTATCGTTATTATTGATAGTGCATGCCCTCGGTGGGATTTATAGTGTTGTTATTATTAATGATGCTGAATGCCCGAGGTGGGCTTTATATGGTTATGGTTGGTCAAACATCTAATGTTTAATTTTGGATTATTAAAAAAACAGAGGAAACTCTATCGAAATTTCCATAAAACCTTCCCCATTTATCTCTCCCATGCCTTAATAAAGAAGGAAGTTAAAATTAACTTTAACATTAAAATTAAGCAAATGTTTATTTTTTGATGCTCGATATTGTATTAGTATATCATTATTGTTTAAGATATATTCTTTATATGGTTAATCTGTTTTAGTTATTAACTTATATTTGTTTCCTTCTTTTGTTCAGATATCGATTCCCTTGTTGCCTATTGCGTATCCAATGTAGCTATTACGCAATTAGGTTTTCGTGCTACACGAATGGAGCTAATGTTACAGTTTAATTTGCTAGTTTTTATGTCTAAAGTATAGGTCATTTTAGATATGTTTTTGTTCGTGAGTTGTCCAGAAGTCAATTGTAAAACTGTTGGTGTATATTCATTTTTTTAATTTCAAATATTAATGATATTTTTTTATACTTATTGTTCAAGTTATATTGGTACTTGAAATTTGATACTTTGAGTATGAAAATTTGTGCTTTGAATTGACAAGTCGTGGTTTTATGCATTACATGTTTGGGATATTGGAATTGTATAATAGAATTCAATGCAAAAAAAATATGGAAAAAAACTTTTATGACGGTTTACAGTTCACATATAAAAATGGGTATGTTTTATGACTATTTTATGTACACTGTCATTGTAATTAACAAAGTAAACATCGTAATACGTACCTTTTATGACAGTTTGTACGAAAAATTGTCGTAATAGGATGGTTTGTTATTACGGTTTTGTCAACACCAATTTTATTATGACACACAACATTGTTGTTAATGGCGATTTGTATGAAAAACTGTCATAATAGGATGGTTGTTATGGCGGTTTTATCAACACCGATTTTCTTATAACACACAACATTACGACGATTTTTAAAGATTTGAAAACCGTCATAAATAACCTTTTATGACCATTTTTCCCCGTCATAAAAATATTTATTTCTAGTAGTGTCTAGGTATCGACTCTCAAAAGAAAAGAAAAGATGATTTTTGTTTCGGGAAAATTTTATTTAACTATGAAAATAAAACTAGCAAGTGCAATGTAAACTAAGAAAAGTAAGAAATTAGAATTTTAGGTTTTGAAAATAGTATAGGAAAAATGGAGTCGGGATCCAATACCTCGAATCGTACGTATTTCCGCTAAATATCAAATTCTTAACAAATATATAATTAATTAGAAGAAAGACATTAGCTAATTTGCATAACTAAGTATATATAGGGGATAATCCGCACAATATTTAGTAATTAACACGAATGAGAGGATTATTGACACGTATATCGCATTCTCAAACACTCTGGTTTCCTTCGACAAAGGGAGTTAAGAGACCTATTATATTAATCTTGATAAAGATATCAAACCTTAATGATTAAGCATATAATTATGTCGAAATTCATATCAAATGTCAAATACCTAGGTTGCATTCATGCTCTCCAACTCGTGATGAGTTTAGCCAGATACAATATTAATCTCTATGCAACAATTCATTGATGAACAAGTAAACATGATGAAAAAATAAGAAAGATGAGATGAAAAAATGTTACCAATATTGAAGAACATAAAATCATGCAAGAGAAATCAATACTTGAAGAAAAACTAGAAAAGGCTTAATCTTGTATTGAATTACTAATAAAAAGCATATAAATTGTTCTGCAAGATGTTCTTGATCTTAGGTTGCGTTACAATGATACCTACTAGTTTCAAAAGATTCCTAATAGCCTAATACAACTTCAAAAATCATTGTAAAAAGATTAGGATAAACTCAAACTACTTCACCTAAAATTTAGAGAAAAAAAATTCAGTCTTGCACTGAACCCTTTGGTCGAAACAAACCCATCACCGAACCCATGAAGCAAACTGGTTTGCCTGATCGAACCGGTTCAGTCAAGATCTCAGCCAAGCTTTGCTTTTATTTCCATTTCAACTTATTTTCAGTTTTTCCATCGAACTTTCTTCTGAGCTTTGATTACATGTAGCTTTTTTACCGTAGCTCGGATTGAGGTGTTGTTTCTTCCAGTATTCTCGTGACTTCAAAATCTTCAACTTCTCAATTGATTCCTCCTCTGGATTCTGGCCGAAAAGTTATCAAAATGACCTTAGATTTCCTTTCTCGCAATTCATTCATTGTTTTGACTTTTCTCTTTCATCTACTTGCACGATTTACATGTAAAATATATGAGAAATACATAAAATATAAAATACTTTCCAAAATGGTTAGTAGCATAAATATAAGATAAATCTGGGCTAAAAGCACTATACGGGACTGTAAACATATTGACATTAAGGGGATAAATACGAAATATTTATGCCTAATCAAATCCCCCTAACTTAGAATATTACTAGTCCCGAGCAATGTAAAAGAACGAGAATAAAAGTCTAAGAAAACCTCTAAACAACTAAAGGATATAATACCTTTTTCTTAGGCAATCGATTGCATTTAGAGTTTTCAACATGCCGTTAAACCCCCTAGGTTACCCTAGCAGGACGAATGGTGTCTTGTGAGGGTTTTCAGTCAATTTACCCACAAAATTCATTTTGTACCGCATGGTACAACACAAAGAAAGAATAAAGATAATTAAAAATCGTACAATTTAAATTCCAGAAAATAATCATAACAAATTTTTATTCGATACATCTCAATTCATAGTGTGTCTACGAAGTTGAAAATTAACCGCTAACTTCCATCGATTGACCATTACGTTACTTTCTAAAGATTCGCTTTGATTCAATTTCTCACAAAATGCTCTCACAAATGAATCACCCAAATATGTGTCTTTTTCTCTCGGTGCACATGAAATTAAGAGTAAATGTAATTCGATACGAGTTCACGCACACAAATTGAAAAACAAATTTTTATGGTGAATACAATATCATGAACGGAATACGGTCATTGAAAAATGGGAAGACATCATTCTTTATTCACACCATTTGTCTCCTTATTATCTTTTTGTCTTTTAGCTCTACACGCAGTAATTGGCTTCGTTATTCGAACTCGGTTAGGACTTTTTTTAGGTTAAGGTGTTTTGGGTAATAATGGGAATATTAGGAAATTTCAAAGTTGAAAAGTTTTTCTTGCGATATCCGTTGGTACTTTTTTGGGCTTTTGCTCATTTTTCTCCTTTTCTTTTTATTTCCTTCTATTTTTCGTATTTTCTCATTTTTTTATTTTTTTCATTTTTTCTTTCTATTTTTATTTGAGAATTTTTCTATTTTTCTATCCTTTTTTATGTACCTATGGATTTGATTTTTGAATTTATCGATTTTCACAATTCCAGACCAATTTGAGTCTTTCAAGTTAACAAACAAAATGTGATATCATTTTTAGGCTCAAGTTGGCTTTCAAAAGGATATTTTTTAGTACTTTTTATGGCTAATATTTTTGGGTAAACAAATGATGTCCTAACTTCAATGCCCGAATTACTAATCATATTACTTTGTGCGTCTTGAGATAAATTTAATTTTGTGACATTTTTAGTGTATTTTTAAAATAAAATTTCCACTCATGTTTCGTAACCGATCAAACAAAGATTTAGAGATCAATAAAAAAAATTTATCCCTCAAAGAAGTTTTGAGTTAATTTTAACTCGAAGTGATTTAATTACTCGAAAATGATGATAGTCTTAAAAAAATTTCACCGGGTTAAATCTCCACACTTATTCGTATAAGTCGTCAATTTTCGCTCAATTTCTGTTTTTGATCAATTTCGGCTTAGTGCAATAGATTTTCACAAATTGAGATTTCCAACAAAAATTTAATGATATTTTTGAAGATTTTAAAAATTTTCAATTTTTTTTTTTGGCAGTTTTCATATTTTTTTGGGAATTTTAAGATTTGTGAAGTTTAAAAGACGCACTTGTGCCCCCCCCCCCCCCCCCCCAACACACTTAAACTTTTGCATTGTCCTCAATGAAAATGACTTAAATCTAAAAAAGACAATAAAGAGTGCAAAAATAATACGCAAATACAATTTCATTAATAAAATGCTAATGAACAATAATAAACGCAAATACAATTTCATTAACAAGATAGAAAGAATACATAGTTCCTTTAAACATATAACCATACAAAGTGAAGAAACTAAATAATAAAAGAAAACACACATCCACGAGCTATACATAGGGTATGAGTTCATTCAGGTCATGAGCATATGGGTCCCGATAATAATAGGACATTTGGGCACCCGGGCCCATGCTCAATCAGTATAAATGATCTTGAAGCTGCATCATCATTCCGACATCCCTCCAATAAGAAGAATGACAGTCCTGGTACTCGAAGATAAACCCATCAAGATGGGCCTCGTGTTGATCCATACGGCTATTAAGGACCATTGTATTAAATACATACCTATCAAAATCGGCCTCAAAATTCGAGTCCGTCGGATCATCGTCACCTCAGACATCCCCTTCTTGGATAACCTTCATCCCTACCTTCTTATTCGTTCTCCTCAGCACCTTCTTCGTCTTCTTCTTCTTTGACAACCTCCCCCATTTTAACATCCTCAAAAATGGGTTTAGGGGCAGGTTGAACATGTCGGGTTTGAGTATTGCTTTGCCCAATGGAGGCTGCATTGATGGGCTTAGGCTTAGGCTCGCGCTCTTGGTGTCCCACAGGACACCCCTATCGACGTAAAGAGTAGTAATAAGGAGAGCATGAGAAAAACGTCCCTTCGGTGCCATTGTAGGCCGCGGATGTGATCTCATAGAAGTAAATGTGGAGAGGCTAATCTTAGTTTGCGTGTCGAATAGGAAGTAATGAAACGTCCCATGCCGAAGGCATATTGATGAATCAATTTTTGTGGGAAAAATGGCGTCGTAAGTGATCAAATTGTATAAATGGGGGCGTTCAGAAAATTTCCCATAGGGAAAAGTCCCTCAGGTCCATGAGGTCAAGAGCCCACCGGCTAGAGCATTTGAGACAGGTAAGAGTCGGGCCCTTATATGGATAGGTGGGTTGATCAAAGAATGCGGCCCCCATTGATCTCATTTTTCATTTGATGATATTGAGTGTGAGAGGAATCCTTTTGTATTGAATGAAGGCCTCGTATTGGCCTTTTGAAGTTCGAACGAGGGAGCTATAAAATTTCCAGACAGCGGCCTTGTGGGCGAAAGTCGAGTCATTTTCCAACCAATTTTCTACCCAAATCTAGAAAATAGGGAGGTGATGTTCGTAGGTAGTTGGTCCTAAATGACTTTACGTTCGGTGAAGACCGTGTGACTTTGTGTTCGGTGAAGATGGTCCTAAATAGAGAGGTAATTACTTTCTTGCACCGAACGGTACATGTCTCGAGCTTTGTTATCCTCCACTTCGACGGAGTCATATTTTTGGACATAGGGTTTGGGAGCCATGAGGAGGATAGAATATGGTAAGAACTTGAGATAATTGGAGGAGGGAAGGGAAGATTTTAGGTAAGAGGGGAAATTGTGTAAGGGTGTGGTATTTATAGGAGTGAGGGTGGGTTAAAGGTGGGGAAATTAAAAAGATTAGGTGGGGAATGGAGGGAAAATGGGAAAATAGATGGGTTTTGGGGTGGAGGGAAGTTTTTGGGTTGTATTTTTGGATATGGAGGGAATGGGGCGGATTTGGAGGGAGGGGAGGTGAAATGGTTAGGGGAAGTGAAAAAATACGGTGAAAAATGTGTGTTAGCGACTAGAGTGAACCAATTTGCCCAGGTGATCGAACTAGTTTGGTTAGCGAATCGGTTTGCCCCTAGGACCGAATCGGTTTGGTTCAAATTGTTGTCATAACCCACTTTTCTCCCATTTGTTCCTTTATCTTGGGCACGGGTGGTGTCGGAACCTACAACTCTCACCAAATTCAACCTAACATCACCAAATGTGATCGAATGCACTCAAATTTAACCACGTTCTCATTTTCATCGCTCTCGGGATGGATTTCAACAAAATTGAAAGCTCTCCTATCTTCCTAAAATGGACTCAACTCATTCCTAAACACGCTACACAAGCACACAACTCAAAAAATTAAACACGAATTCATCCCATATGCCTCGGGGGTACGATACCTATTCTCTAAACACCAAATCATCCCCTTCTACGGGGTCTAACAATAGAGCTGTCTTGACTTTCTCAATGCACACATCAAGATATGGCTTTAAAAATGTCCATTCACCTTAAACATGCTCCCATCCTTAGGATACTCTACCTCTATCGCATCGTGTGGGAATACTTCCTTCACAATGAATGGTCCGGTCTAACGCGAACATAATTTTTTAGGAAACAAATGAAGGCGAGAGTCATAAAGAAGCACTTTTTAAATCAAATGAAACTCTTGTTGATTTATGTTTCTATCGTGTGTAAGTTTCATCCGCTCTTTGGCATTACGGGTTCTCTCATACATATCGTTGCATATTTTTTCTAACTCATTCAATGATGTTTTTGAGTTTCACCAGCTTTATCTAGGTTAAAGTTCACCCTCTTTATCGTCCAATATGCCTTGTGATCTAAATCAATGGGGATATGTTAAGGCTAGCCATACACAAAGTGAAATGGAAACATTCTGAGGGGGTACTTATAGGCAGTCGGATAATCCCATAGTGCATCAAGCAATCGGTTAGACCAATACTGATGGCGGGGATCAATGATTTTTTGAGAATATGATTGATCTCTCAATTTTCTAACTCGACTGGCCCATTCATTTGTGGTTAGCAAGTCGTCCCAACCTTGTGGATGACTCCATAATTTTTCATTAACTTCTCAATTGGCCTATTGTAAAAGTCCATGCCGTTATCACTAATGACGTCTATCGCAACACCAAAATGAGAAAGTATATGTTCAATGACTTAACTTAACCACCACTTTACTATCATTCATCCCTGTAGCTATGGCATTGACGCACTTAGACACATAGCCTTCCACGACAAGGATGTATAGGAAACCAAAAGAAGGAGGGAAAGGTCCCATGAATTCGATGTCCCCACAGTCGAACATCTCAATAGTGAGAATATGGGTCAATGACATCATGTCACGTATAGTAATAGTTACCATCGTTTGGTAAATATTGCATGATCTACAATATACATTCACATCCTAAAAGATAGTGGACCAATAGAGACCACGTTGAAGAATCTTTTCTACCATTTTTTTATGGAAAAGTAGCCTCTACAACATTTCGAATGACAAAACCGAATTACACTTTCAATCTTCTCATCCGGCACACACTTACGGATTATTTGGTTGGCGCAATGCTTAAACAAGTGAGGATCATCCTAGAAAAATACGTGCTAACATGCAAAGAACTTCCTCTTCTCTTGTGGTGTCTAATCCGAGGGGACGACCCGCGTGACTAAATAGTTCACGATGTTCACAAACTAAGGAAGAGAAGAAGTGGAAAATAGTTTCTCATACGGAAAGTACTGGTCTATGGGCATGGTATCTTGAGGTACATCGGAAGAGAGCCTAGATAACTGATCGACTATGATATTCTATGCTCCTTTCTTGTCTTTAATGGAAATATCAAACTCTTGGAGTAGCAAGATCCACCTAATGAGGCATGGCTTTGCATCTTTCTTGGAAAGGAGATATTTAACAGTTGTGTGGTCGGTAAAGAACGTGATAGGTGACTCGATAAGGCATGAACGGAATTTTGAGGGCAAACACTACCGCTAAAAACTCTTTATCCATGGTGGAGTAGTTCGATTGAGGTGTGATTAGTGTCTGGCTAGTGTATTATATCGCATGGGCCTTCTTATCTCTCATTTGACCTAAAACAACCCCTAGTGTGTAGTCACTTGCATCACACATAAGCTCGAATGGAAGGGTCCAATCCGAAGCTTATAGGATGGGAGCGTAGATGAGGATGCTTTTCAATTTATCAAAAGCCTCTATTCACACTTCACTCCACTTAAAAGGTATATCCTTCATGAGTAAGTTACATAAGGGTGTATTTATGAAGCTAAAGTCCTTAATAAACCTACAATAAATCCTGCATGTCACAAAAATGAGCACATGCCTTTTAGTGACTTGGGTGGGGGAAGTTCAGAAATTATGTCAATTTTCTCCCTATCGACTTCTATCCCCTTGGATGACACGATGTGGCCTATAACTACTCCTTCGGTAACCATAAAATGGCATTTCTCCCAATTTAGTATTGAGTTCTTTTCCACACACTTGGCAAGCACCTTTTAGATATTGGCAAGACAATGGCAAAAGAGGGTCCGAAGACACTAAAATCATCCATGAACACCTCAAGGCCTCTTTCAACCATGTCACTAAAAAGACCAAGCATGCACCTTTGAAAGGTTGTGGGAGCATTACACAATCCACATGGCATCCCTTTGTAGGCAAAACTGCCAAAAGGACATGTGAACGTAGTTTTCTCTTGGTCTAGCACATCCACCTCTATCTGGTTATATCCGGAATAACCATCTAAAAATAATAAAACTGGTGGCCCAAAACTCTCTCAAGCATTTAGTCCATGAATGGTAAAGGGATATGGTATTTTCTAGTATTGATATTGAGTTTTCGATAATCAATGCAAATGCACCACTCGATGGTGGTATGTTTTAAAATGAGTTCCCCCTTCGCATTCTCAGCCACCGTTATTCCAGACTTCTTGGGAATGGCTTGAATTGGACTCACCCATTTACTATTTGAGATGGGATTGATGATGCACGCATCCAATAACTTAATAATATTTATTATAGAAACGTTTTTTATGATCAGGTTCAAACGTCTTTGCATTTTATTAGAGGGCTTCACAAACTCCTCTAGGTGGATTTTTTGGGTACAAATCAAGGGACTTATACCTTTCAAATCCTTGATAGATCAACCAAAAGAACCTTTGTGCTTCCTCAAAATCGTCATAAACTTCCCTTCTTGGTCTTTATTTAAGCTATAGGAGACAACAATGGGATATGTCTCATCATCTCCCAAATAATAATATTTAATGTTGGAAGGAAGCTTCTTCAATCTGAGTTTTGAAAATTTAATGTCGGAAGGAACCGTGTAGGGTTCCGTCGGTGGTAATTCCTTGAATCGGGAGACCCAACTAACACCTATCATGTCCCCCTCACTCTCGCCACCATATAAAAACTCTTTCATCCTACTCACCTCTCGATCGAACTCGGAGTACATTTTCTCGTTCTCACTACCCATCACTAGACATGCCTCAACTGGATCTCTAACATGATTACCCTCAAAGTGTTCGTGTACTACCTCCTCAATGAGATTCATTTCGTGTAAATCGTCATCACCACCCATTTTCTTAGTGATATTGAAGATATTTGTTTCAAGTGTCAAATTCCCGAACACGTGTTAATCAATGCGTTAGCCGTGGCTAGAAAAGGGAAGCCAAGAATAATAAGAACATGATGACTCAATGGGGAGGAGGGATCCGTTTCCTAAATGAAAAAATATACTGGGAAGTAGAAAGTGTTGACTTGGACGATCACGTCTTAATTATCCCACGGGGTTCCTTCACAAAACGATCCACAAGATGATGAGTAGTTGTGGTGGACTTAAGATCTCCCAAATAAAGCTTCCTATCGATGGAATAGTGGCGAATGTTAACACTTGCCCCTAAATCTAATAAATACCTCTCGACTTTGTTCTCTCCAATAATGCATGAAATGGTTGGGGCACCGAAATATTTATACTTGGGTGGGAGGTCGCTCAATAGTACCAAACTCACATTTTGTGCTAAGAAAACCTTCATCTTTACCATGAATTTATGCTTCAAAGTGAGAAAGTCCTTTAAGAACTTAGCATATGCAGTAATTTTGTTAATAGACTCAAGAAAATGTAGGTTTAGCTTCATTTGCTTTAGCACTTATAGAATGTCATCACGGCAATCCCCTTTAGAAGGAGGGACCAACCATTGAACCAATCATTGAGAGTATGGTGTGGCTATAGGGGGATTCAATGCCACCTCGTGATTAACCGTGTTGTCTTTTTCACTCTCTTCTAAGGGGGCATCTTAGTCCTCTTCTGTGCTAGGAGACACCTCCTTCTCTTTTTGCATGTCATGTGGAGGAGGTAACAAGTCAACAACTCTTCCAATGAGTAGAGTGTTTACCACTAGACATTGATTTTTAGTTTCATTAGGAGTAGAGCTCACGTATTTTTGACCTTGGGGAAGTTGTTGTCATTGGGAGGGAAACTTTCCATTCTCTTGGACACTTAAAGACGATTACAACTTAGAAACCAATGCCTTTAAGTTGGCAAAATTTTGAGCATTGTGGGCATTGATCGTGGATTGAGTTTACCTAAATTGAGCTAGAGTGTCCTCAAGACTGTTTCATTGTGGGATCACATAAGGCATGGAAGGAGGATCTTACATGGGTGCCACTTTTTGGTAAGGTGGGAGTGGTGGAAGTTGTTGGACAACATGTTGATTTTCATTCATCGTCTCATTCGGTTGCCTATAATTAAAACTGGGATGGTTCTGCCACGAGAGATTAAAAAATTCTCATGAGGGGAGTTAAATTCCCTTTATAAGCTCCCACCACCTTAACTTGCTCTTGGAGCATAATTTTGTATGTGGGTATAGTTGTAAATTCTTTCATTAGATGTCCCCCTCACAAATCACGCAAATCTCCTCCTTTAAATCTTAAGATGGGTCGGATATATCTCTCCCCCTAGATTAACCCACGTCTTCTAGCCACTTGGATAATTCATTAATTTGGAGATTCAAATTGGATTCCTTGTCCAAGTGGTAGAGTCTGGATGCAAAAGGAGCTATGGATGTGATTCTATCTGAAATTTACACTCACCTGCACAATGGATGTAGGCAACTGTCGAACCACTTACATTGGTGTGTTTATCCTCTTCTCCTAATCACCTTCTACATATCTGTGTTGTTATTAGCTGCCATTGTTATGACTGTTTGAGCTCTACTACCTCTTTATCTGGTGGTGCTGTTTACAACATCATCATTTTGGCTCCGTCTGTGGGAACGAGAAGATTTATCTCTTCCTTTTTTCTAACTTAACCTTACCGGAGACTCCGGTGGTGAACCAGGCCTCACCCTTCGTGTGAATCTGTTTCACCATTGAAAGATGTCCATTTAGGTATCAAGATCTCTAATATTTTCATTGCAAGCTCTTTATTCGTAACATATGGAACCGAAGCTACCACCACGTCCTCCACCATCTGGTGTTGAAGGACCCAGTTCTAGCCAAGCACCACCCTAGTCCGAGATGGCTGAGATGGCAGTGTCCTTGAGGTCCTTGGCTGCAACGCATCAAGTAATAAAGGAGAAGTTTTACTAGCTAAGAAAAAATATGATGAGACTACCTGGGGTCTCACCGAAAATGATTACTCCGGTGGCTGCTCAACCACATCCTGAGGCCAGGGGACTACCCCAGACACCGTGAAAGGACCAACCTACACCTCAGCGGAGGAGGGACGTTGCTGACCCTAGGCGATTACGTTTAGGAGGCAAGGAAACCCTTGCCCTGAGGCTAGGTACGATGACATTGAAGTAAAATATGCTCCAGCAGACTGCTGGGAGCCATATGAGGTTTTAGACAACACAATACGTCTTATACATCAGAGCCGAGGTTGCAGAGAAAGAAGGGACGAGGTTGGTGATGCCCAAAAAAGAGGATCAGCTTTTGACCGCTTGAGCAGAGGGCCGGCCTTTGAAAGGCTCGGCCCAGTTAATGATCTGAGGCAGAGGTTATCCAGGTGAGAAGTTCAACTGGATAACAGAGGGAAGATGGTGAACATCGACCTTGCCATTGTTTACCCCTACATGGTCGAGATGGTGGCCAAGTGGTCAACAACTGACATTGTGCAGCAGTTAGGGAACCCTCAGTTCACCCCTTAGATGTGGCTAGGGACAACCTTGACCAGGCCGACGTTGCTAAAACATGGAATGAAACCATTCAATGGATGGAAGAGAATATAGGGAACGTCATAAAAAGTCAAGACCCACTGCAAAGGGGATTCTCAGAGGGCTCCCCATTTGTGGCAAGAATTGTGAACTTCCCAACCCCTGCCAAATTCAAACCACCAATGGTGTCTCCTAAGTATGATGGAAGTACCAACCCTATACATTATATTGAGATGTATTAGTCTACAGCAGACATTTATTCAATCCTTTATGAGATGAGGTGTCGAGCTTTCTCACACATTTAGTTCACTTCCCTTCCCAAAAATTCTGTTGAGAACTTTAAGGGGTTAGTTGAGAGATTTATATACAACTTCTATTTTGGGGTGATACCTCAGAAGAAGATAACCCATCTACTCTATGTAATGTAAGGCAAGAATGAGAGCCTCAGAGACTACCTTGCAAGATTCAACAAGGAAAAATTGGAGGTTGAAGATTACGAAGAGAATATAGCTATGACAACCTTTATAGGAGGACTTCAGAAGAGTAAGTTACTCTGGAAGCTTGCTGAAGACCCTCCTAAGTCTATGCCTGAGATGTTAGCAACAGCTGGTAGGGTCATGAAAGCTGAAGAAGCAATGGCTACAAAGTATGAGGATAATAATGGAAGTGGCAATGGGAAATTCCAAAGGAAGAAGGATGGAAAGAAGAGGGTTACAGACGATAAATTTGCACACTACACTCTTGCAACTGTGAGCTGCAAACACATCCTCAACAAAATAAAAAATAACAGGTCCCTGAGATGGACGAAGAAGCTTAAGGCTCCTCTGTATAAGAGGAGAAATAATCTGTGGTGCAAGTTCCACCAAGACCACGGTCATCTAACTGACAAGTGCTTTTCCCTGAAGGATGAGATTGAGAAGATGTTGAAGTCTAGAAAGCTCAGGAAGAATACGGATGGTAGAGTTTCTAAGGGAGGAAGAGATGACCCTAAAAAGAAGAGAAATGACAGATGTCAAGAAGATGCCCCTATCAGAAGAGCTGAGGACTCAGATGATGATGATGATGATGACCCTGACCTCCCACCAAAAGGCGACAATTTCCTAGTGAAGAGGGTCGGAATGATATCTTTTGGTGTGAACACCATCTGTGGAGGACTAGTAGGGGGTGGGTCAGAGGTAGCCGATTGCAAAGCTCACATGGCAGAGGCCAAGTCAGTGACCAAAGTTGAGGTTGTGAACTTGTCATCTTCACAGGTAAAACACGAGAAAAGAAAGAAGGTAGATATGGATACCTTCATAGTTGTCTTCTCAAGACTTGATTTCAAAGGTATCTTAGCTCTTCATGATCACCCTCGGGTAATCACCACGAGGGTGCATGGGTGTGAAGTTCAGAGGATACTCATTGATGGGGGAAGTTCAGCAGACGTCATGTTTTGGCCCTGTTTCAAGAGCCTAGGCCTCAGCAGAGCTAGGCTTGTCCCTTATCATCATCCTTTGATTGGCTCCAACAGTGAAAAGGTTCATCCATTGGGTTTGTACGAGATGGATGTGAGAATGAGAGATGAATGGCGTAAGAGGTTGACCAGGAAAATCAATTTCTTTATGATGGATGAGAACATCTTCTCATCTTATAACCTCATTATAGGAAGAGTGGCCCTTAAGGAATTTGAGGTTGTGCCTTCAACGGTCCACCAAATGCTAAAATTACCCACTCCTTATGGAGTAGGGGAAGTGCAAGGTGACCAAACAAGGGCACATGAATACTACTTCAACTCTACTGAAGAGAGGGAGGCTCATAAGAAGGCAACAACCACATACAATATCGATACACTTGATCTTAGAGACGAGATAAAGATCAAGAAGGAAGAGGCTGAGAAAGCAGTATAATCCATCGTCCTCAAAGAGGACGAGCCAGAAAAAACATCCAAATTGGAAAATACCTAAGACCTGAGATCAAGGAAGAGCTGATGAAGCTTTTGAGGAAGATAAAAAGTGTTTTTGTCTAGAGCCATGCAGATATGCTAGGTATTGACCCTGAGGTCATGTGCCACAAACTCAATGTTATGGAAGACGTTAAGCCCATCAAGCAAAGAAGAAGAGTATAGTCAAGAGGGAAGTATGATATCATCATATAAGAGGTCAGAATGCTTGAAGAATCCAAGTTCATCAGGGAGGTCATATACCCCGAGTGGTTATCCAATGCAGTCATAGTGCCAAAGGCAAATGGGAAATGGAGGATGTGCATACACTTCAGTAATTTGAATAAGTCTTGTCTGAAAGATTGTTTCCCCTACCTCGTATTAATCAGATGGTGGATGCCACAGCTGGACATGAGCCTATGAGCTTCATGGATGCCTATTTTGGGTATAATCAGATCTTCATAAACCCAGAAGACTTCCAGAAGACAATGTTCATCACAGACAAGGGGACCTATTGCTATAAGGTCATGCCCTTCGAGCTGAAGAATGCAGGGGATACTTACTAACGTCTTGTAAATAAGATGTTTGAGGATTAAATAAGCAAGTTCATGGAAGTATATGTTGATCACATGCTGACAAAGAGCCTGGAGGTCGACACTCACATTATCGACCTTGAAAAAACTTTCGACACCATGGACAGATACAAGATGAAGCTTAACCCAGCCAAGTGTGTCTTCGGGGTAGGAGCAGGAAAGTTTCTGGGATTCATCGTCAATCAGAGGGGAATAAATTCCAACCCTAAAAAGATCAAAGCCTTGCCAGAAATTAAGACACCCAGATCTATTAAAGACGTTCAGAGGTTAACCGAAAGAGTTGCAACCCTTAACAGGTTCATCTCAAGAGCTACAGAAAAGTGTCTTCCTTTTTTCAAAGTACTTAGAAAGGCCTTCGAATGGGATGAGGAGTGCAATAAATCTTTTAAGGAGATCAAGTCCTACCTCAGCTATCCCTTACTCCTGTCTCAGCCTATTCCGGGGGAGAGGTTGTATGTATATCTAGATATTTCAGAATCAACCATTAGTGTAGCCATAGTAAGAGAAGATGATGAAGTGCAGAGGCCAGTATACTTCAATAGTAAATCTTTTCAAGGGTCTGAACAGAAGTACCCTCGAATGAAAAAATTAGCTTATGCTTTGATACATGCTTCTAGGAAGATGAAGTCATACTTCCAATCCCACTCTATGGTTGTCCTCACTGATTCCACACTCAAACACGTCCTCCATAAGCTTGAGAAGTGATGCAGGTTGATGACTTGGGCCATCGAGTTGGGGGAGTATGACATTGTTTATCAACCCAGGGTTGCCATCAAGGAGCAGGCACTTGCAGATTTTGTAGAAAAATTTACCTGGGAAGCGGTTGAGATTGAAATTAGTCAGAAGTCTGTTGATGAACCAAACACAAAAATCTTCTAAGATCTGGACGAGGTTGGGTCAAGTAGGCCCGAAAAAATAATAGTTGAGAATGAGGAAGACAGGTACCTCTTCAAGCAAGGGACCCTGTCACAGGGGAACTTATCTGCAAATGAAGATGTTTGGAACCTTTTCGTTGATGGGTCATCTTGTGAAAGTGAAAACAGAGCGGGGCTGATAGTGTCAGCACAAGATGGTACCGATATTGAATATGCGCTGAGGTTAAACTTCAAAGCTTCGAACAATGAGTCAGCATATGAGGCATTGATAGCAGGTCTCTCCTTGGCAAAGTCCGTTAGTGTTGGCTGACTCCTATTCCACAGTGACTCAAGGTTAGTTGTCAACCAAATCCTGGGAGTGTATAAGGCCAAAGATGAAAGGATAACCAAATACCTGAAGAGGGTGAGAATGATGCTAGAAAGCTTCAAGGAAATGAAGATGAAGAGGATACCTCGATAAGACAACAGTCGAGCCGATGCACTCGTGAGGTTGGCCTCAGCAACAAGGACAGACATAAGAAGAAAAGTACCAGTTAAAATTCTACTCAAGCTAACCATTGAATAAGAAGAGGTTACCAGAACATGCCTTAATTTGAATATTGGAGCCTCATGGATGGACCCTCTCATTAGATACATCAGACAGCGAGAGCTTCCAGAATCAAAGTTAGAAAGGAGAAAACTAAGGTTCAGAGCTGCCAAGTTCTCAGTTATAGGAGATGTTTTGTATAAGAAGGGGTTCCTACTCCCTCTCCTCAGATGTCTCCACCCTTTAGAGTTTCCTCACGTCTTGCAAGATGTACATGAGGGCTCTTATTCAAGTCACATAGGAGGGAGGCCACTTACTAAGAGGATAATTACTCAGGGGTACTAGTGTCTAACCTTGGTCAAAGATGCAATGGTGTATGTGAAAAAATGTGAAAAGTGTAAGAGATTCTCCACCATCCCTCATCAACCTATGACGTCAATCAGCTCACCTTGGCCATTTGTAGTATGGGGTATTGACTTGGTAGGACCCTTGCTAAGAGCTGCGAACAACTATCAATTCTTAGTAGTGGCAATTTATTACTTCTCCAAATGGGTAGGGGATGAGCCAATGATCACAATTACATAACAGAAGACCTTTCAGTTCATATGGAAGAACATCATATATAGGTATGGTCTTCCAAACACCCTCATCTCAGATAATGGAACCCAGTTCAAGAATGCTTCTTTAGAAAAATATTGTGAAAGAGTGGGGATCAAGCTGTTCTTCTCTTCCCTTGGCCGACCCAGGCAAATGGTCAGTTCGAGGTCACAAACCAAACAATCCTTGATGGGATAAAGAAGAGGTTGGAAGAGGCCAAAGGGAGATGGACAAAGGAGGTATATGCCGTATTATAGGCCTACAGGATGACAACAAGGAAATTGACAGGAGAGACACCATTTATGTTAGCCCATGGCTCAGAAGCTATCATCCTTACAGAGGTAGGACTTCCCACTCATAGAGTTCAAACCTATGAACCTCAGAGGAATAGAGAAGAGAGAAGACTTGATCTATTGAAGAAAGAAGTGAAGATGCGGAGATTAGACATGCAGCCTACCAGCAGAGAACTGCGAGGTTCTACAACAAAAGGGTTAAACCAAGGCCTATAGCTGTGGTAGACCTAGTCCTAAAGAAGACATTACATAAGGCAAATAAGCTCCACCTAAACTGGCATCGTCCTTATAGAGTAGTTGATGAGATTGTGCCTGGTACCTACCAACTAAAAAATCTCGAAGGGAAACCTTTCTCCAATCCTTGGAATGCGGACCACGTGAAGAAATATTACATATGATGTTAAAGTTGTTTCTTTGTAATCCATGTATCATTTCATGAAGAGGATGCTAATGAAAAGAGCAATGTTGTGCTGATACTTTTTTTATATGCTTAAACATCATTAGTTTGGTGAAATTTATGAGGGTGAACATCATAGCTTGGTGACCTCAGACCTTAAACATCATTAATTTGATGAAAACTATGAGGGTGAACATCATAATATGGTGACCTCAGACCTTAAACATCATTAGTTTTGTGAAATTTATGATGGTAAACATCATATTTTGGTGACCTCGGACCTTAAACATCATTAGCTTGTTGAAAATTATGAGGGTAAACATCATTATATGGTGACCTCAGACCTTAAACATCATTTATTTAGTGAAAATTATGAGGGTAAACATCATTATATGGTGACCTCAGACCTTAAACATCATCAATTTAGTGAAAATTATGAGGGTAAACATCATTATATGGTGACCTCAGACCTTAAACATCATTAATTTGGTGAAAATTATGAGGGTGAACATCATAGCTTGGCGACCTCAGACATTAAACATCATTAGTTTGGTGAAAATTATGAGGGTGAACATCATTATATGGTGACCTCGGACCTTAAACATCATTAGTTTGGTGAAATTTATGAGGGTGAACACCATATTATGGTGACCTCAAACCCTAAACATCATTAGTTTGGTGAATATTATGAGGGTAAACATCATTATATGGTGACCTCAGACCTTAAACATCATTAATTTGGTAAAAATTATGAGGATAAACATCATTATATGGTGACCTCAGACCTTAAACATCATTAGTTTGGTTAAAATTATGAGGGTAAATATCATTATATGGTGACCTCAGACCTTAAACATCATTAGGTTGGTGAAAATTATGAGGGTGAACATCATTATATGGTGACCTCAAACCTTAAACATCATTAATTTGGTGAAATTTATGAGGGTAAACATGATAATATGGTGACCTCGGACCTTAAACATCATTAGTTTGGTGAAAAATATGAGGGTAAACATCATATTTTGGTGACCTCGGACCTTATAAATCATTAGTATGGTGAGATATGAGGGTAAACATCATATTTTGGTGACCTCGGACCTTAAACATCATTAGATTGGTGAAAATTATAAGGGTGAACATCATAATATGGTGACCTCAGACCATAAACATCATTAGTTTGGTGAAATTTATGAGGGTAAACATCATAATTTGGTGACCTCATACCTTAAACATCATTAATTTGGTGACAATTATCAGGGTGAACATCATTATATGGTGACCTCAGACTTTAAACATCATTAATTTGGTGAAATTTGTGAGGGTAAACACCATAATATGGTGACCTCAGACCTTAAACATCATTAGTTTGGTTAAAAATATGAGAGTAAACATCATATTTTGGTGACCTCAAACCTTATACATCATTAGTTTGGTGAAATATGAGGGTAAACATCATATTTTGGTGACCTCGGACCTTATACATCATTAGTTTGGTGAAATTTGAAGGTAAACATCATTATATGGTGACCTCATACCCTAAACATCATTAGATTGGTGAAAATTATGAAGTTGAACATCATAATATGGTGACCTCAGACATTAAACATCATTAGTTTGGTGAAATTTATGATGGTAAACATCATAATTTGGTGACCCCAAACCTTAAACATTATTAATTTGGTGAAAATTATGAGGGTGAACATCATTATATGGTGACCTCAGACCTTAAACATCATTAATTTGGTGAAATTTGTGAAGGTAAACATCATAATTTGGTGACCTCTGACCTTAAACATCATTAGTTTTGTGAAATTTATGAGGATAAACGTCATAATATGGTAACCTCAGACCTTAAACATCATTAGTTTGGTGAATATTATGAGAGTGAACATCATTCTATGGTGACCTCAGACCTTAGACCATTAGTTTGGTGAAAATTATGTGGGTAAACATCATTATATGGTAACCTCAGACCTTAAACATCATTAATTTGGTGAAATTTATGAGGGTGAACATCATTATATGATGACCTCAGACCTTATACTATTAGTTTGGTTAAAATTATGAGGGTAAACATCATAATGTGGTGACCATAAAACCATTTAAGATATTTGAGCATAGCATTGAAAGAAGCGATATAATCTGACGAAGATATGATTAATGATTATCATTGAACATTCAAGAGAGTTACAAATCAGATGTAATAAGATGCTATGAGAGTTCACAAAAGCTAAGAGGTACAGAAAAGAAAGGAAACAAAAATTACAACTTAAAAGCTTCATAAGAAAAGGCCCAAGTCTTTGCAGCTACAATCGTGTCTTCATGGCCGATGTTTGTCACCTCAGCCCCATCATCCTGAGTATTAGCATCTTCAGTCTCTGTGACTTCTAGGGGAGCCGTCTCAGCAGGTGCAACATCGGCCTCCTCCACCTCTTGCAAGGCCTGAGTAAACTGGGGGTTACCAAAGCCTAGACCTTCAAAGTCTGAGGCAGTCTGACTATCGAACTCGTTCTCCTTAGAGGATGCCCATTTTTTAGTTGCTTTTATACCTCTTTCAAGGTATTCAAAGCCAAAACCAACAAATTAATCAGAGACCTTATAGTCTTCGATGATTTTCTCTGTAGCGTCTTCTAAAGTAGCCTTGACTGCAGCACCCACCTTAGCGTAAAGGGCATCATCTTTAGCCTTCAGGGCTGCACCATGATCCTTCTGAAGCTTGGATATGTCTTTATCTCTTTGCTTGATAACTTCTTTCATCTTGTCAACCTCCTTCATCTCTTCCTTTAGACGTTCAACCTCTGTATTCAAAGAGGCTTGAACCTTCTGAGCTTCTTGACCCTTCTCTATGAGGGGCAGCTTCTTCAGGGTCCAATCAATAAAATGATTCAAGGACAAGATAGCTTGTAGTAGAAGATCATACATATAAGCACATGATCTATAATATGTAAAAGCCGAGGTTACACTTCTGAGAAGAAAATAATACCTTAATTGATCTGTGGAGAGTAAACTCAACCAGTAACAGGACGTCTAAGGAGTGTAAAAAACGCTTATCCACTTCAATCATTAATGCGCCGATAGCATCGACAGCCTTCAGACTATGGCCAATGATACTGTCACTGATCTTTAGCTGAGCAAGATGAGATGCTAGGGCATCGCCTGTAGAGATGGGGATGGCACGATCCCATTTTTGAGTCTTGCCCGACCTCAGATGGTCTGGGTCAGCGGTGGTTTTCCTCTTTTTGGTAACATAGGATTGGGATGTGCTGACATTTTTCTTAGTTATGGGTGGGGGCACATTTTTGCCACCTCTTTTCTACATCAGCTTCGCCAGATTTGGAGCAGACATTTCCCAAAGGTCGTCTGATATACCTTCAAAGCACTCTGCAAGAGACAAGTATCTGAGTTAGTAAGTCAGAAATATAAAAAGTAAGAGGTACAACTTATGAAAAATGAGACTTACGAAGCTCTGTCAAAGAACCACCCCCCAGGCCTGTTTGAGAGAGGTAGTAGGGGGTCATTTGATGTTCATATTTTACTAGAAGACCCTTGATGCGAGTGTAACCGAGTGTTCGTGTAGGGACACTATCGTTGATTTCGGCTCCCGCTCGACATGCAAAAGAACCTAAACTACAACTACACTTGACAAGCAAGTAAAGCGGTAAGTCGGGTATCGAAAATCCACAGGGAGTGATTGAATTTTAGACTTTAATTGTTTTATAACTTCAGGAATAAAAATGGTGTAAAAGAAATAAGAAAAGGTGATAGGGTGGTTGTGGTAACAAAAGAAAAGAGAAGTTAAAGCTAAATTAAAGTAAAGCGAGGATCGGGATCGCATATGCACATTCACGGGCTGAAACAACTACTAATTAGAATTAAGGCTCCAAAGCATTTAATCGAGCATTTTCAATTAAGCATAAACATCACGCAAGAAGGAATTTAACCCAAAGTTGCGAGATAAAACATTTAACTGAAAAATGATCACACGCAGATTAAATTCGGATAATCGCTATAAACACTAACGTTGCATGACAAAGAAAGTTAAACACATAATAATCCGACTTTAATACGCGAGGTTTCAATTAAACGCAATTTTACGCAAAACCTAGTTTTCGAAGCTCGGGGCCCGAAAATGGCGGAAAACAATCCCGACCCTATTTATCTAAGGGTACATAATGAATTAACTAAATTAAACTAGAAAAGCAATAAATAAACACAATAAACCTAATTAGAAAGCATGTAAATCTATCTAGAAAGCAAGGAAAGAATGGAATACAACTATATTAATGGAGAGGGAAGATGAATAGTTAATCTTACAACCAATTAGTGTGTCAATCCAAGAGGGGGAGAAGAAAAACCAATCAAAACCCCAAACCCTAACTACAAACTAAGCTAAAACCGTTCTCTCTAAGTATATCTATATCAACATTGGCTTATATACCAAGTGGGAATTAATTTAGAAAAGAAAAGAGAAAAGAAATGCAAAATATCTGCTGAAAAACAGGGGGTCGATCGATCTACCATTTGGTCGATCTATCGACCATATAAGACGGGGAAAAAATGGGAAGGGTCGATCGATCTACCCTTTGGTCGATCGATCGATCAAGCAGGGGCAGACTGCATTTTCCCCTGTTTTGGCTTGCATTTCTCCTCCGCTAAAATCGCCGTAACTTCTTCGTTATGAATCGGAATCGCGCACCGTTTGTGGCCACGCGAAGCTTGCGAGGAGGGCTACAACTTCCATGAAGATGTTGGGCCAGGTGCCCAATCTGTAAAATGACTAAAATGCCCTTGAACGTGCGATTGTGTACGGGAATCGAGCGGAACGCATCCGAACTTCATACTTAGTACCTAAATACCTACAAAAGCTCAATTAACCCCTGCAAAACATGTTAACATAAAAATACGAGGTTGTCTGGTTAACGAGCATAAGTATAGGGATTAAGATACCCAAGGGGGCTAATAACGCGTAGGTTAACGGGTGAAATACGCAATATTTGCGTCGTATCAACCCTGTTTCCCCTGATCGCAAAGATCCTCAACTTTTTGAAGATTATCCTCGTTAAGTCCAGGTTTGGCTTTAGCAGCAAGGGAGACCTTCCCCCATCTCAGAGGGGTCCTTGGAATCAATGTTCTAAAAGCCTCATGTGGACCAAATTCCCATGCCCCGGAGGCAAAGAAATATCGAGGTTTCCAGTTATGGTTTGAGGTCTGGTTAACCAATAACATTTTGTTCTCTGACTTCCTAGCTAAGAAGCGGTAATAGCTAAGGTGGTTTTTGGCAGAGGAAGGGACTTAAAAATATGTGAAAACCCTATCTAGAAGGTCTGAGTGGTGAAAAATCCTCCAAAGGACGATGGCTCCAATCATAACCCTCCAGGTGTAGACACTTGATTCTATTACCCCTTAAACTATCCTTAGGTCCCTAGCACCTCCCTTCATCATTACAGACCCACGTCATACCCTGAGTACTGACCTAGAAGCCATCAGGCACTCCCAGGCTCTGTTTAACCAAAAGTCAAAGTCTTCAGCCTGATCGATACTGAATAAATCTTCTAAGGGTCCTGAATTACCTTTCCAACGGTCCGTCTCGTGCGTGATTCCGACTTACCATGCAGACGAATGACCCATTTTCCCCCAAAACCTAATCTAGAGGCCACCGGATGCTCCTGGGCTCTGTTTGACCAAAGCCATCTCATCATCTTGACTGAGACTGAATGAATCTCTAAAGGGCACTGAAACCCCTTTCCAACGGTCCGCCCTCGTGCACGATTCTGACTTACGGTACGAACGAACGATCCGTTTTACTAAAAGAGGTCACTAAAGGCTTCCAGGTCCCAATTGAACAAAGTCAACTCCCTGAACTGGATCAAACTCTTTGGAATGTTGAAGTACATCTCCTAACCTTTCCAACAGTCCGCCCCGTGCACGATTTGGACTTACCATGCGGACGAACGATCAGTTTGCATCCGACGATTCCCCATCCAATGGACTGACGAGCGCTTCCAAGCCACATTTGACCCAAAGTACACACCCGAACCCAGGGGAAGTCCAAGTATTTTCGAAGGTCTCTAAATTACTTTTCCAACGGTCCACCCCATGCGTGATTCGGATCACCGGTTTGCGCTCTGCATCCGATTTTCCAAAAAGGCCTAAAAGACACTGCTAAACGGCACGTCCTAGACCCTGCCTATCGGTAGTGTGCCTAAACACACCTACTGATTGGAAGGACCGGGGCTATGCCAATCGGTAATTCCCTAGGCCTATAAAAAGGATGGCTTGACCTCATTTGCAAGGAGAGCACAGATCTTAAACATATCACTCTCAGTAAATCCAAAAAACCCCTCTCGAAGGCAGCGTGATTTCCACATCCAAATCCCTTTCCAACCTTCACTTTTAATCATCCTTTCCATAAAACTTGTTGAATTCACTACCCTCCATCATTTTCCAAGTGCAAGGGCTGCTCTCCCACATTCAAGATCAAGCTCAAGATCTTTTAGAAGGTCCAATTTTCTCAATTCTCTCCTTAAATTCTCAAAAATTCGCATTAACTTGTTTTATTACTTAGCACTTCTATTCTCTCATCTCAAATATCCTAATATACTTTTTATTTAGTATTATTGCACATCTCTTATTTTCATACAAGTAAAAACCCAAAAAAATAAAAAAAAGAGGGTTTTCTCATAAATTCTAAATGGGAATTCTCACACTTTTATCACAACTAAAGAACTTTTTCCACACACACATACACACGAATAAGAGAATCCCCCGATTGGATTTATGGGATAAACCCCACCCCTCGTTTTGCATGCGAACTACGTGGATTTTGATGCCTCTATAGGCTATGTAGGCATCTTGGGGTAAAATTCGAGATTCGAGCACTATTTTTACTTTTTCTCTCATTTTCTATTTTTCTCTAATCTCAATTCTCTTATATTCTATATATTTGTTCTTAGTAGCATATTATCCCATATGCGTTATCGTTCCATCGTAACAATCAACGTAAGGATAATCGTGTAAATCCTATTTTCTAATATTATTTTTACATTCCTACGGATGACTCGCTTTATCTCTTCCATGGTATAAGTCGATGACTCCTATCTCCATTATATATACACATTCACACATATCATGGGGAAAATAAAGGATAATAGCAAAAACCCATGAGAGACCATATGGGCGGAATGGGTGCCTAACACCTTCCCATTTCATAACTTAGCCTTTAGACCCTTTTCGAGTCATGTTGGTTTCGTATGCATCATTATGTCTTTGGATGCTATCCTTCGGGATGGCTCCCTTTCTTTTGTCTGTTTTGAGTAAAATAGACCGACGACTCCATTTTTCTACATTTTCCCCCTCATCAATGATGTCGGGTGAAGCGCTCCAGAGAGGGACGCACGGGACCTAGGATCCTCACGCTACCCGTCTGCCGTGAGGATCGAGGATGGCCACAGTGGCGACTCCGCTTGGGGACTTTATTTTGAGGGCTAAACTCTATTTACATGGGTGTTATGTTTGTTCATATTTTCCACCATTTTTGCATGTTCCCCTTTTCCATGTGTATCCCATGCTTATGCTTCTATTGACACACTTGTAGAAAATTCTCCATGTACACTTTGCACCACGTGCACCTAGGATCACATATATCCACATGCTGCACGCATCACCCATACTTGGTGTACCATTGGTACTCGTACTTTGCTTCCCATTTGGCATGATCAATAAAGACATTCTCATAAGATACTAATAAAAGAATCATGCATGATTCAGACAACATCACCAAAGAGCATTGTTATTGACCAAATTTTGTCCAGTAACTGGAGGGTCACTTCGTGATGGGCGCTGGTCCTGTAGGGTTCAGTTAGCCTAAGCGATATGACTCTCACCTTCCATTGGCTAAGTACCTTCGACGTATATCAAATGGTTCCCCCGTAATGTACCGCTTGATCGAAGTCATGACGGGAGGTATATCATAAGAAATTCATTCACATACACCGAGTATATCAAATTAACTCTCACACGTACCATCCCCATGAGGTATATAGTGAGGCAATTCATGTACACTCAGGTATATCAAATGCCCTATCCACACGTACCAATTGCCAGCAAGAGCAAGATGTATATCGTGGAAGTCACGCCAAAGGGGGGAACCATTTTCGATTCACCCAACCAACTACATACCCGCATATAGGTTTCAAGCCTAGTACACATATGTTAGATTGTCGGTTTCAACCTTTAACTCTGCCGAAATTTTGGGTCGGCCCATCGCCCGAATTTTTGCTCATTTTTAAAACGGTACCCTGTCCGTGAGCCTGATCACAATTCCGGCGATAGTTTTGAATATATTACAAACCCAATTTTTTCCAGGCTCGGGTCCCATACGGTATTTCATTTTGCATTTAGGAGAATTTAATACAAGTGAGAACATAATAATTATAATAATCATGCTGAGATCCATCTCCCGAAAAAAAATCCACAAACATTTCTCCTCTCTTTATCAAAAATTCGAAAATATTTTGTCTTTCCATCTCAAAAAGAAAAAGAAAAAAAAATTCTCAAAAATAAATCTGCGCCTTCTCTGGTCGATCGCAAACCCTTGGCCTGGCTCCTTATTGGCTTCGGTCTTTAGTCAAATCACCCCGGAGTTCCGTCCGTTTCCCTGTTACTTCTTTTGAGTCTAGAATCCATCTGCTTTCCATGAATAACACAGATCAAGTACCAGTTGTGCAGTCGGATCTGACGGCAGTCCTAACTCAGCTCGTGTCTAAGATTAATAACCTCCAGACTAGGGTCTGAGAGATGCAGCGAAATTAGATTCCCGTTCGTCAAGAACCTGAGGCCCTATTCCCTCGTGTTATAAATCCACACAAGCCTATCTGGTTTCTCGAAGACTATCAGCACGCTCCACGTGCCCCTCCTGCTAATGGGCCGCCGCCTGCCTAGGTTCCGATGCCGAACCTCGCCCATCATGGGGATAATTTACCTATGATCATTAATCCAAAGGAAGAGTAGCTAAAAAGTTCAAAGAGGACCTCAAGATGCTCACCAAGAAGTTTGACCAAGTCAGAATCTCGGGGAATTACATGGACTACACCCACATGTCTCCTTATCCTAAAGCAAGGTTACCCGAGAAGTTCAAGATGCCAAATATCAAGAAATTCAGAGGAAGTGGATCCCCAATTGTTCATCTTGTTAGTTATCACCATTCTATGACTCTACTAGGGGCTTTTGAAGAAGTGATGTCCCAATTGTTTTAGCAAACTCTGAAGGATAGCGCCCTCCGATGGTTTTTGTCTTTCGAAGAGTCTAGAATTCGTAGTTGGGAGGATGTAGCCCGAGAATTCATGTCACAGTACAAATACACTGAAGAGCTTGAGGTCACCCGCCATGATTTAGAGATGCTCAAACAGAACTCTGGGGAATTTGTCAGTAACTTCATAGCCCGATGGAGGGAAAAGTAGCTACCATGACCAATCGGCCATCCAAGGAAGAACAAGTCACCATAGTGAAAAAGAATTTCTTACCCCATGTCCGAGCAATAATGGAAGGACAATACTATCCCCACTTCTAAGCTCTCAGAGAAGCAAGAGTAGAAATCGAGGAAGGTCTTGCTAAAATAGATGCCGAACCAAAGAAGGTGTCCGCACAATTCATCCCCAGGAAATATGATAAGCCTGCCAGTGCTACAGTCTCAACCATCAACAACATCTCTCAACCAACTACCTCGTGGGCACCAGAAAGTCATCCTGTCCCAGTCAGAAAAGAATACACCGAGTTCCAGGCCCCCCTCTCCAAAGTTTATCAAGCCCTGTTAAGCGAAAACCTAATCAAACCCTTGGACCCCCGTCCATTTCCAAATCCACTCCCAAGAAATTTCAAGGCAGATGCCCATTGTGCCTTTCACTAAACCGCTGGCCATACCACTGACCAATGTTTTCACCTCCGAAACGTAATCCAAGGTCTAATTGACTGGGGTACCATTGCCCCACCTGCCAATCCTAAGCCAAACACTACTCACAACCCACTCCCAAATCATGCCAATGCCATCTTTCTAGAAGAGAACCCATAATTTGATCCCTTAACTCAAATCACACCCATATACTCTCCTAAACCTCTCCAAATTTTCTCGTATTTCCTCCTACACCCTACTAGCCTCGCTGATCAGGCACCGTCACTCCTTACCAGAGCATGCATCGTTGTCCGTACCCATTTCGAAAATGGAAGTATGGAATAATAGAAGTTTTAAACAAACTCCTAGAGTTTGGGCTGAAATTGCCCTCACAGATGATCATTGATTGCCAGAGATTTAGTACACTGTTCTTAGAAGCACATAAATGGGCTCGAGAGTCAGACAGTTGGGTAGTATTAACCGATGAAGTCATATTAGATGATGTTGTCGAGGTTATATCAGAGATATTCAGGCAAACCAATGATATTTACAGTATGAATGAGTTACTTAATGCTCTAAAGCTACAAGGGCACCTAGTCCCTTCACCCTTACATATCCCCACAGAATGGGAAGACCTATATGAAGAAGCCGTTGAAGTTGTGGACTCAATCAACTTTACATGGAAAGACAGAATTGTTTCCATCGTATGGGGGGAAGAATTCAAAGATTCGAATGGAAAGCCAGATTTAGAAAAAACTAGCCCGATAGCTTACATGTGTGGGCTGATATCATTTAAAAAACTCCTCGAAAAAATAAACAAGGTGGCAGAACAACTCGAGATCAATGAGGAAATGGGATTCCTATTCTTCCCCTCTTCGGTAAATCACATGACCAGATCTGGGAGGCATTACCATATTCCAAGCTCACTACCAGCAAATGACAAAGGGAGGGGCGCTAAAAACCTTCCTATGCCAGAGATGACCCTCAAGGAGAGAAAGATCCTTTATCAACTAAAGAAAACTCAAGCTAACATCACTCTATGGGGGCTTTTCATGTCTTCTCAGTTGCAAAGAAATGCTTTGATCAATTTGCTCAATGGACCCACAGTTCCTCCCTCTACCAGACAAGAAGAAGTGGTAAATTTGGTTGGATCCCTGACCTCTACCCAAATGCTATCCTTTTTTGAAGAAGAAATCCCAAGGATTGGGCTAAACCACAATCATGCACTCAACATCTCCATCGAAGTTATGGGGAAGGTCATACCACTCTCTCTTATCGATAATGGATCCGCCTTGAATGTCTTCCCACTGAGAACCTTCCAATGTTTAGGACTGAAAGAAAGTGACCTCGCTCCAACCTCCGCTGCTGTACGTGCTTACGATAATACCCGTCGGGAGGTGATGGGATCCATAAATCTTGTAATAGGGGTTGGCCCTATAAACCCTGTCGTAGAATTCCAAGTTATTGACATCCCAGATTATTTCAATATGTTGTTAGGACAACCTTGGCTCCACAATATCAAGGTGTGTCTTCCTCACTCCATCAGACATTGAAGTTCTTCGTCGACAGACAGGTCATCACCATTTTGGGGAACGATGACAATATCGAGGGTACAAGTACCAGCAGTCCAATCCTTGAGATACAACATGGGTCAAATGATAGTATCCTATCAGGATTTCGATTTGAACCACTTCTACTCCCGATAGTGGACGACTTCAAAGAAAGGGTTTGTCCAGAATACGACCCTTATGGTAACGTCAATGTGATTCAGATGTTCAAAAATATGCACTTCATGATTAGGCTGGGGCTAGGACAAAGACATCAAGGGATACTTGAGCCTATTCAACTAAAGAAAGCTTTCCCTCATTGTGGTTTGGGGTATCAACCATCAGAATAAGTGCTCGAAATAATTTGCCAGTCTGGACCAAAGAGAGGACTAGACTACATCCAGACTATCCCATGTGACTCCTTGAATCGATAATTCATCAAAGAGGGCAAAGACTTCCCCTTTTGCAGCTTTACGGAACCATGGCATAACAATACAGATAAGAAGATGAAGCCTGGAATGGAGATTTTTTTCCAATACAGCTACCCATGGGCCGAGAATTCCCAACACCATGTACACAACCGCTCATCAAAGATACCGAAGAGACTGAAGAAAGTGACTCTGAAGATTCCTTCAACTTACAAACACTTGGGTTAACACTATGCATGGTTCACTCAGGCACTACATCATCGGATCTATCCCAACTGATTAAAGCTGCTGATATACCTCTCCTCAACTGGCATGCTGCGCCTGTTCTACCTCTTGAAATCTCCCTTAATCCCAGCATTTGCCCTATTTCTTTTTCTGTTGTCTATCCTTGCTCAAATGTAATCGATTCCTCCTTTAATGAGGTTCCCAATGCTTTTTTTCCTATCAATGAAATAAACAAAGATTTTGAGTATCTTGTTGTGCCTTGCATTAACTGTTTGGATTCTAATCAAACTTTTGATGATGATGATTGCACAAATGAACAATTCTTAACTGATCTAAATAAGGTTAATAATAAACAACATAACTGCATTCATGTTGATGAAGAAGAGACTATTGTTATTAACCTCGGTTCTAGTAGCCAATTGCACGAGATTAGGGTAGGGGCTACCCTCGATGAGCATGAGCGTGCACAACTCGAAGAATTGCTAAAGGAATTCATGGATGTCTTCGCATGGTCCTACGATAATATGCCCGACATTGATCCTGAAATAGCTCAACATGAGATCCCCACTCTCCCAGATTACAAGCCGATTAAACAAAAGTTGAGAGAGCTCTGCACTGAATGGTCGCTCAAGGTCAAAGAAGAGGTGGTCAAACAGTTGAACGTGGGCTTCATTTATGTGATCGAATATCCCACATGGCTAGCCAACATAGTGCCTGTGTCGAAATCAGGAGGGAAGGTTCGAATGTGTGTAGACTACCAGAACATGAACAAAGCCTCTCCAAAGGATGATTATCTGTTACCCAATATTGACATGATCGTGGACAACATAGATAGTTATGCTCTCAAGTTATTCGTCGATAGGTTTCCCGGATACAACCAAATTAAAATGTACCCAGATCATCAAGAAAAGAACGCGTTCGTCACCCCATGGGGAACTTTTTGCTACACTGTCATGCCATTTCGTCTCAAGAATGCTGGGGCTACCTACCAGAGGGCTGCCACAACAATCCTGCATAATCTAATTCACAAAGAAGTTGAGGTCTATGTGGATGATATGATTATAAATTCCAAGACTAGAGAATGTCATGTTCCCCCTCTCTGAAAGTTCTTCGAACGACTGCGACAGTATCAGATGAGACTCAATCCGTAGAAATGCATCTTCGGTGTTACAAAGGGAAAACTCTTGAGATTCATGGTCAGTGAGAAGGGGATAGAAGCAGATCCTACCAAGCTGAAAGCCATACTTGAGATGCCACCTCCCCAAACAGAGAAAGAAGTCTGAAGTTTCCTTAGGAAATTTCAATACATCTGTCGGTTCATCAGTCAGCTAACCTCCATCTGCGAACCTATATTCAAACTCCTCTGAAAGGATTCAACTAAGGTTTGGAATGAGGTATGCCAAGAAGCTTTTGACTGAATCAAATAATATCTGACCTAACCCTCGGTACTCATGCCACCATAGCCTGGTCTCCCCTTGCTCCTATACCTAACCATAATCGACACTGTAGCTGGGGCTTTGCTAGCCTAATACCTTTAAGATTACCGCAAAGAAAGATCCATCTATTACGCCAGTCGAAAATTAGCCGGATACGAGGTCAACTACACTTCTTTGGAAAAGGTGTGCGTCGCACTTGTCTGGGTCACCCAAAAGTTACGGCACTACATGCTCGCCTTCCACATAAAACTTGTATCCCGAATGGACCCCATAAAATACCTGCTTGAGAAGCCCACCCTGTCCAGTCGAATGGATCGATGGTTGATGATCCTAGCTGAGTTTGATATCGTGTACGTCACGCAGAAATCCATGAAAGGAAGAACCATCTCTGCCTACCTCGCTAATTACCCCATGGATAAATCCGATGTCTGGATCTCCGAATTCCTAGACAAAAACATCCTCTCCACTGCCTAGGACAATATCCGATGGAAAATGTTATTCGACGGCGCTGCCAACAAAAAGGGATATGGCATTGGGATACTTCTGATCGCCCTAGATGACTACCACACTCCCATCGCCATCAAGATGGATTTCCCTTGTACCAACAACATAACTGAATATAAGGCTTGCATGGTAGGCCTCAAAGTTGCTCTCAAGAAAGGTATTCAATGCCTAGACATTTACGGGGATTTCACCCTCATCATCGGTCAAGTGATCAGGAAATGGATAGTTAAGGAAGAGAAACTCTAAGCCCTTCAATGCCCACTTAGAAAAACTAGCCTCCCAATTCCAAGACATCACCTTCCATTACCTACCTCGAGCAAAGAATAACCTAGCCGATGCCCTTTCTACCTTAGCCTCCATGGTCGACATGCCCGAAGGAATCACAATGACCCCCTTCCTTGTTTAAAACCAGGACAAATCAACCCACTACTACCACATTGAGCTCGTCACCACAGAAGATCCCGAGCTAGCCAATTGCTAGTACTATGATATATGGCACCTCCTCATGCATGGTAGGTATCCCGATGGTTACAACAAGAAAGATCGAGCAAACCTTCGAAGACTAGCTGCCCAGTACATCATCTGTCACAAAGCACTGCTTAAAAGGAACTTTGATGGAACTCATCTGCACTGTATCGTAGGGGCTGACATTGAAAATATAATGCAGAAGATCCACATGGGGAATGCGGACCCCACATGAACGATCACATGCTTTCCAAAAAGATCATTCGACAAGGCTACTACTGGACGACCATGACCCAGGATTGCACCTCCTATGTCCGGAGATGCCGCAAATGCCAACAATTCTCCAATCTTCAGTATCTGCCTCCACGTGAATTATACAACATGACTTCTCCCTGGCCGTTCTCCACCTGGGGTATTAACATCATAGGGAAAGTTACACCAAAGGCCTCCAACGGGCATGAGTTCATCCTAGTTGTCATTGATTACTTCACCAAATGGGTCGAAGCTGAGTCATACGCAGTGCTGAATGATAAGAAAGTGGCCAAATTCATCAAGAAAAACATCATTTGCCGGTATGGGGTCCTGCATAAGCTAGTATCAGATAACGGCTTGCACTTTGAGGTAGAAGTTACAGAAGTGGTCAACGAGTATGGGATCCAGAGACACAAATCTTCTCCCTGCCGACCTTAAACCAACGGTGCAGTTGAAGCCGCCAAAAAGAACCTCAAAGCCATCATCAGCAAGATGACCGAAAGTTATCGAGATTGGGTTGATCGAATCTCGTATGCCCTTTGGGGATACCTAACCTCAATCTGAACCTCTAGTGGGGCTACCCCTTACTCTCTAGTTTACGGCATGGAAGCAGTCCTACCCGTGGAGCTGGAAATACCCTCATTGCGCATTGCGAAGAAAACTGGTGCCATAGCTGTCCTGACGAGATGACCCTCCTAGACAAAAGGAGATTAAAAGTGCTATACCACATACAAGTGTACCATCGCCGAATAGAGCGATCATTCAATAAGAGAGTCAAGGACGGCGGTGTCCGAGAGGGGGACCTAGCCCTCAAAGAGATCATAGAACCCATCTGGGACCCCAGAGGGAAATTTAAGCCCAATTAGAGTGGCCCATATATTGTAAAGAAGATCCTGTCCGGGGGTGTCACTATGCTCACTTATTTAGATGGAGAAGAGATGGCTCGTCCAGTTAATTGGGACCGTCTCAAGAAGTTCTACCCCTATTCTGAAATCTCGGCATGCTACGACTCTTCTCACCTCCCCTTTATTCTAAAAAATAATCTCTTTATTTACCTCTACCCAGAACTACGTGGGTCTGATCCTCTGCAATAAACCATATTTAAACAAATTAAAGATTTTTCAAAAACCCCAGAGGTACATAAGCAACTCATACACCTTACATGAGCACGACCCTTTCTTTTTCACAAAAAACTATTCCTTTCTTATCTCCGAGAATGACAGTCTATTCTAACATATACTTGAATAAAAGGATTATGTATGCCTTAGCATTCGGTATAGATAATTCAAAAACACAAAATTCATCAAAAGGCACAACTAGATGATCAAAAACTTGCTTATTTCATTAATAAGAAATTACGGTACAAATTGCATGAGAAAAAGGAACGGATAACTCCCTTCCCCCCACTTTCCTAAAAAGCCAAAATAAATTCCCCACATTTATTCCCCATTATAAACTCTCCAAGAGTCCTATCCACAGCTACCAGAGGAGCCCACTCCGGCATCATCATCTGCATCCTGGGGTCCCCAAGCTTCCCCTACTTGAACCGAGTGCCGCAGGCGCTCCATGGACCGATAAGCCCAAACCAGCTTCGAAAAAACCACAACACCTCCCTCCATGGTATTAAATAAGACAAGACACCTTTGTCTAGTTTCCACTGCCAACATCTTGCTGACCACTCTCCTCCACAACCATTTCATATAATCCCCGGGGATAAGACAAACTCTCCTAACAGACTGAGAAGGACGGATCGACGAACGTCGATTATCCCACGTAGAGCCAAGCTGCATGCGTAAATGCTCAGTCAAATCTTTTATCGGAAAGAAGTCTAGTGTCCGAGGTGGCACGACCTGCTCCCAGCCAAATTAACACAGAAGCCGCCAAGGTAAATAGAAAGAGGTCTGCCTGAGACCAACCAGCCAGACATACGAGTATTCTCCCAGCTCCAGAATAGGCAACAACTGTCCTCACCAAGGCAATGACTAGCACATATTTACAGCCCCATGCTCCACAAACCAGTTCTCCTAACTCTCGATCTCCAAGCCAACGCTTATGAAATAGCGCAAAAAGAAGTTGGGTACAAGAGAAAAAGGGTATTCCTGAGGAGTCACTAGGCGGAGTCTCTCATACAACCACATGAACAGCATCATGGGGCTACCCCTCAAGAAATCAGAAGGACTTTCTCCTCAGGCATCCAGGCTATTCAAAGTCTCTGCCAGTATCACTCCCACAGGATTGCAAATGTATGACATCTAGGAAATAATAGCTACGAGTTGTGGGTCCACCAGCAGTTCCCAGTCACTAGCAGTAATTTTGAAACCAAGCCCAGAATAACGGCTCTGGCATATCGAGCATCGCCAGCCTCCTGCAAATGCATGGACTATAACACCACCGAAAGGGAGATCATCCCCCCAACAACCAATGGTCTGGCCGCCGAATGCGAAATGCGAAGAATCCCGACTACGAATCCCTGGGAGAATGGGAAAACTCAAGAAGAGCTGTAACAACACTGGAATTTATCCCCAGTATGGCAGAAAATTCCTCGTAGGTAGGACAAACTTCATCCAATCCAAAGCGGAATGCATGGTCTTCGGGGTACTAAAATATTATCGCCGCCATCAACATGCTCCACTCAATGGGTCGGTTGTGCCACAAAGAAAATCGATGCATATTGAAAGCATCGTAGTAGACATTATAAGAGCACATTGCTTCCAAGGCTTCGAGGTAGTTATCAAACTCAATGCTACCAGGGAGAGCCATCTTGCAAGACTAAGAAATAATAAGCAAGTAAGTGAGAATGTGAAGGTGTGATGAAAACACTCCAACCTTACCCTTTTTTATAATTGAAAACCCTCACAAAAGACATAACCCCTACAGAAATCGAAAGGAATCTTTACCTACAAGATACCAAAGGCTGGAGAGGGCAGTAATCAAAGCTTTGAATTGATGGGACTAGACTTGACTGCCGATAGGCAGGACAAGGGACTTGCCGATCGACAAACCCCTATTTTTGGAAATTTTCCCTCTTCCTCTTTTGTCAAAATCAGAAGCTCAATAAATAAATAAATTGATATTCTCAAAAGAATTTCAAAAATCCTCTTCCACCCCTGTATAATTTATCGTTTTAAAAATTTTCCTTCAAAATACCAAAAATATTCCTTTTCACTATCTCAGTAGCAAAGTAAAAAGCGCATGTGCATGCATTCATTCATTATTAAAAACTCCATTTGCATTGCATATATATATATATATATATATATATATATTCATCTGTGTTACATCAAATTTCGCAAGAAATAGAAAAAAAGAAAAAAACAACGGGACTCAGCCCTAACCCACAGTCTCTCTCTCACCTACCCTTCACCCCCTCTAAGAGCTTCCACCCCTGCGACGCACTCTCTTTCCCCTATGGTGAGATGACGCACCACCATTACCCGAGCCAGATTCCTCCCCGAATGAAGCAAACAGAACCAAGCAAGAAGGAACCGGGTCCGTATCCCAAATATGGGCAGTCGCCGAAGATATCCAGTCTCGGATGTCCCTCGGCCAAGTGGTCGACACCCGGACATGCTGCAAGTAAAAGGCAAAATCAGTATCAAAGAAAAAATGATCAAAACAGAAAAGAAAGATAGAGAGGAACAGGAAAAGATATACCTCAGGTCGAAGAACCTCCTCTATCAAACCCAGCTCCTCCGGATCCACCGCATGAGGATGGTACAACATGGGGACCATCCCTCCATCAGCCCGCCGAATATTGTATGAAGGAGTGTGCAACCGTATAAAAGGAACCTCTGAAGTCACCGCCATCGCAGACGCCGACGGACCACCGCCGCTTTGGGAAGACCCCACTGCCTGACTCGAACCTGCAGGAGGGAAAGGCAAGGCATCATATATGTTGGGCACCATCAACCAGCTCGTCATAAATTCCATATAGTCATATGGTGCAGCCGTATCAGTGCACAACAGATAAGACTCACCGATCATCGTCGTGATCCTCGCATCCTTCGGCATCATCCGCTCCCGCCTCATAGACATAGGAGGCTACGCAGTTGGCACCATCACCTCCTCCTTAGCAATCTGTCGAACCACCCTCTCCCCAAGATACCAAGAATTGCCAAACTCATGCGCGAGAAAATTCCTCATCTGCACGTTCACCCCAGTCGCCCTCATATCCTGAATGGTTGGCCCCCAAGGGTAAAAAGTCACCTGAAAATCCCCAGTAGGCATAAGTCAATACAGAATCAGAACATTGAAAAACCAAGACTGGAGAGGAAAGAGTCTTACCCTACCACTGGTTGGGCCATTCAAGACCTGACGCACCGCCTCCAGATAAAGAGATACTTTCGATTGCCGTTTGGCCTTTCGCCATAGATACAATCGACAAAAGTTCCCAACAGTCCCGTCCTTCACGACAATCAGCTGGGTATTGCACCTAATCACCTCATAAAACCACGTCTGCTAAAGATAAAAATTCACAATAAAAAAGAGACGCATAAGAAAAATGTGAATGCATGAAAATACGCAAACTAAAGAATACCTTAAAAAGATATGTGGCTCCAGTAAAAGTTTATCGGAAGCACCGGCTGAATGCATCCAAAGAAAAATAGAGGGTCGCCAAAGTCAGGCTCCCCCAATCATAGAGAGGGATGTTTGAAAACATTCTCAAGTATGGCAAGAATCACAAATGGATGACGTCGTCGCTCGATGCCACCATGAAACCTCCCAGCACCAATAATATGAATAACCGAGCCATCTGCCTCACCTGCAACCCATTCTCCACATCAGCCACCCTACTCAGCAAAACATCCTTCAGCAAGGACAGCCGGATGGAATCCTTAGAAACTATCCTCCCTATGTCACCGAGTGTCGCCCACACCGCCTCCGGCCTTACCGGCAAAGAGAGATCCACCTCTATCTTCTCCCCATCGCAATTGAGCCCTAGTAGCTGCTACACATCTATGGGATTCACGGTCATCTCCCAAAAGCCGAAATGGAAGGTGTGGGTAGTATCCCACCATCTCTTCCCCAAAGTGTATAAGACCGCTGTCGAATGAGGCATCTCATCCAGCGCAGACGCCAACCTCCCAAAACCCGCTGATGATACCACCCAATGCAACACGGGTGGAAGATGCTCCCAGACATCCTTCAGCCTCGTCATCCCACGGGCACGCACGTTCTTCAAAGAGATATCATACTGTCAAAAGAAAAAAACCTTGTCAAAATTCAAGAAGAAAGGAAAAATCACCAAAAAATAGAATAATGCCAAAAGTAAGGCTATTTACATAACCGCCGGGGCCCAAAGAAATTCTCGCTCCCCAAAGAAAGAGGTGCCCTCGCCCTCCATTCCATGTTCGCCCTGTCATCAATAGTCAACTATTCCCTATGTACTGCAGTGCTCACAAAAGCGGCCATTTTTTAGAGATCGGAATGATAGAACGATTTATAGAGGAAAATTGCAGAAAGAGAGAAAGTAAGAAGCTGTGAAAAATGAAGGGAATTCGCCCCCTTTATATAGGATGCCAAGGGTCATGCCGATCGGCATTGACCCCCCACCTACCGATCGGCACTAACCCTTTACCTTCCCAAGGCATTCCAAAAGTCCTTGCCACTGCCGAATGGCACTCTTCGCACCATACCGATCAGCACCCCCTTTAAAATTTCGTACAAAAATTCCTAGAAAATACCAGAAAATCCTCAAAAAATTCCTTAAAATCCCAGCAGGGATTTAGAACATTTTCGCCAAGAAAATTTCGCATTCCCTCAACAGAAACCCCTAGTTCCCCAGCGAAACTCTCAAAAAACAAGTGAATCTCCTCCCGACGAAGCTACCGGAGGATCTCTAAGGATCACCTACAATGCCCCAAAGGTCTCAGACCTCCCCGAGAAATACGTCCAAAACCTGGACCACTTAATCACTTCCCTAGTGAAATTTTAGCCATCCCTTCGCAAAATCTTCAAAATCACAAGGATTTCCCCAGCAATCATTCTCCCCAGCTCATTCACTATTCCCCAACGGAACCCAAAATCCAATCTTTATCCTCTCTTAGGTCAGAATTGACCTCGGTCTTGGATTGTCACTTTAGTTAGGTCAGAATTGACCTCAGTGCTTTGTCGTCACCTCTCTTAGGCCAGAATTGACCTCGGTCTTAGATTGTCACCTTAGTTAGTTCAGAATTGAGCTCGATCCTCGGTCATCACCTCTCTTAGGTCAGAATTGACCTCGGTCTGGGATCATCACCTTAGTTAGGTCAGAATTGACCTCGATCCTCGGCCGTCACCTCTCTTAGGTTAGAATTAACCTCGACCCTCGGTCATCACCTCTCTTAGGTCATAATTGATCTCGATCTTAGATCGTCACCTTAGTTTGGTCAAAATTGACCTCGGTCTTGGATCATCACCTTAGTTAGGTCAGAATTGACCTCGGTCCTCGGTCGTCACCTCTCTTAGGTTAGAATTAACCTCAATTTTGGATCGTCACCTTAGTTAGGTCATAATTGACCTCGATCCTTAGTCGTCATCTCTCTTAGGTCAGAATTGACCTCAGTCCTCGGTCATCACCTCTCTTAGGTTAGAATTGACCTCGATCTTGGATCGTCACCTTAGTTAGGTCAAAATTGACCTAGGTCCTCGGTCGTCACCTCTCTTAGGTCAGGTCAAAATTGACCTCGGTCCTTGGTCGTTACCTTAGTTAGGTTAGAATTTACCTCGGTCTTAGATCGTCACCTAAAGCCTGCAGAATTGTCTTCGACCTGCAAAATTGGTCATCGCAACCTAAGCCCACAGAATTGGCTTCGACCCGCATAATTGGTCATCACAACCTAAGCCCGCAAAATTGGCTTCGACCCGCAGAATTGGTCATCACAACGTAAGCCCGCAGAATTGACTTCGACCCACAAAATTGGTCATCACAACCTAAGCCCACAGAATTGGCTTCGACCTGCAGAATTGGGTATCACAACCTAAGCCCGCAGAATTGGATTTGATCCGCAGAATTGGGCATCACATCCTAAGCCCACATAATTGGCTTTGACCCACAGAATTGGTCATCACAACCTAAGCCCGTATAATTGGCTTCGACCCGCAGAATTGGTCATCAACACTTAAGACCACAAAATTGGCTCCGACCCGTAGAATTAGTCATCACAACTTAAGCCCGCAGAATTTTCTTTGACCCATAGAATTGGTCATCACAACCTAAGCCTGCACAAAATTGGTCATCATAACCTAATCCCATAGAATTGTCTTCGACCCACAGAATTGGTCATCACAACCTAAGCCCACAGAATTGGCTTCGACCCGCAGAATTGTTCATCACAACTTAAGACCGTAGAATTGGCTTCGACCCGGAGAACCGGTCATCATAACCCAAGCCCATAGAATTGGCTTCGACCCGCAGAATTGGTCATCACAACCTAAGCCCGCAGAATTGTCTTTGACCCACATAATTGGTTATCTCAACTTAAGCCCTCAGAATTGGCTTTGACCCGTAGAATCGGTCATCCCCAGCACCTCCTTAGTAATTGACCTTAACATTTCCTCCAAACCATCCCTAATTTAGAGGCCACCAGATGCTCCCAGGATCCATTTGACCAAATCCAACTCTTCATATCGACTGAGACTGAATGAATCTTTAAAGGGTACTGTAACCCCTTTCCAACGGTCCATCCCGTGTGCGATTCTCACTTACGATACGGACGAATGATTTTTTTTACTCCGAGAGGTCACCAAAGGCTTCCAGGGCCCGATTGACCAAAGTTAACTCTCCAAACTGGATCAAACTCTTTATAATGTTGAAGTACATATCCCAACCTTTCCAACAGTCCACCCCGTGCACGATTTGGACTTACCATGCGGACGAATGATTCGTTTGCATCCGACGATTCCCAGTCCAATGGTCCGACGAGCGCTTTCGAGCCAAATTTGACCTAAAGTTATCTCCCGAACCCAGGGGCAGTCTAAAGATTTTCGAAGGTCTCTAAATTACCTTTCCAATGGTCCACCCCGTACACGATTTGGATCAATGATTTTCACTATGCAGTCAATTTTCTGGAAAGGCCTGAAAGACACTACCAAACGGCAGGTCCTAGACCATGCCTATCGGTAGTGTGCCTAAACACACCTGCTGATTGGCAGGACCAGGGCTATTCCGATAAAAAATTCCCTGGGCCTATAAAAAGGAGGGCTTGACCTCATTTGCAAGGGGAGCCCAGATCTGAAACATATCACTCTCAGCAAAATCAGAAAACCCCTCTAGAAGGCAGCGTGATTTTCACATCCAAATCCCTTTTCGACCTTCACTTTTCATCATCCTTTCCATCAAACTTGGTGAATTCACTACCCTCTATCATCATCCAAGTGCTAGGGCTGCTCTCCAACATTCAAGATCAAGATCAAGATCTTCAAGAAGGTCCAATTTTCTCAATTCTCTCTTTAAATTCGCATAAATTCGCATTAACGTGTTTTATTACTTAGCACTTCTAGTCTCTCATCTCACATATCCTAATATACTTTTTATTTAGTATTATTGCGCATCTCTTATTTTCATACAAGTAAAAACCCAAAAAATAAGAAAAAGAGGGTTTGCTCATAAATTTCAAACGGGAATTCTCACACTTTTCTTACACTTTTCTCATAACTAAAGCACTTTTTCCACACACACATAGACACGAATAAGATAATCCCCCGATTGAATTTATGGGATAAACCTCACCCCTCGTTTTGCATGCAAACTACGTGGACTTTGATGCCTCTATAGGCTACATAGGCATTTCGGGGTAAAATCCGAGATTCGAGTCCTATTTTTACTTTTTCTCTCATTTTCTATTTTTCTCTAATCTCAATTCTATTATATTCTATATATTTGTTCTTAGTAGCGTATTATCCCATATGCATTATCGTTCCAACGTAACGATCAACGTAAGGATAATCATGTAAATCCTATTTTCTAATATTATTTTACATTCCTACGGATGACTCGCTTTATCTCTTCCATGGTACAATTCGATGACTCATATCTCCATTATATATATACATGCCCACATATCAGGGGGAAAATAAAGGAAAATAGCAAAAACCCATGAGAGACCATAAGGGCGGAATGGGTGCCTAACACCTTCCCATTTTGTAACTTAGCCTCCGGACCCTTTTTGAATCATGTTGGTTTCGTATGCATCAGTATGTCTTTGGAGGCTATCCTTCGGGATGGCTCCCTTTCTTTTGTCTATTTTGAGTAAAGTAGACTGGCGAATCCATCTCTCTACATTTTCCCCCTCATCAATGACGCCGACCTAAGCACTCCCGAGAGGGATGCGCGGGACCTAGGATCCTCATGCTACCCACCCGCTATGAGGATCGAGGATGGCCACACCAGGCGTTAGGGGATAATTGTGAAGAGGATAGATTTATGCGGGATAATATGGCCCTTATAGAAGGATGGATAGGAAGACGAAAGGCCAACTTTAACATCTGCTCATAGACGCAGATCTCTCAATCTCGACCGTCAAATGCCCTCTCATCCCTCAGAGGTTTCCTAAGGATGATGGAAGATTTTATCGAGTAGATGTGCCTAAAAGCTAGAAGGTCGTACTTGCTGACGGAGATCTCAATCTCGGTCGCCTCAGAAGTATCTATATTACTCTCCTGACCATCATCATCATTCCCAGTAGCATCGGCCTGAGCAGGTGCAGGGACACCGCCAGGAAACCTCTGAGAAAATTCAGCCCTAGCGGCGGTCGACAGAGGAATGTCATCAAAGATGGGGGGAATTCCCACATTTGGCCCTATGATTTCAACATCTGAAGACCTATATGAGGTGCTAGCACCCTGGTGAGACGAGGCACATCTTGAAACCTCGGCCTCCTCAGGGACCCCACCCTGCCTAGGAGAGTAATCCATACTCTTGAAAAAAGTCTACTGACATTGGGTCTGAGGAGGACGACTCAGACTCAAACATTGGTGTTGGTTCAACAAGAACCTCTACAAGCTCAGCAGGCTCGACTGGCTCAGGGTATATAACCTTCAGAGGTGGAGGGAATATGGGTCTGAGAGGAAAGGCCTTAGCCATATGAGCTTCCTCTTGGGATAGCTCTATTTGCCTAATTTTCTCAAAGGTCTTCTCATGAAGAGATGGGAACTCTTCTATGAGTTGGTACAAATGTCTGAGCATAAAGAATATGATACATCAGACAGGGCTCAAAACCATAAACAGGCAAATAACTTAATTCAATCTAAACTAAGGATAAAATTAGGAATGTGAAAGGTTTTCAAATTAAGAATAGCAAGAACACTCAAGAACCAGGTTGCCGGAGAAGGTGACCGGAGGTTCACCGGAGACCCAAAGAATGGATTTTCTGGCTAAATAACCTCTGAGCTACCTACAAATGCCCCTAAATCATCCAATCACTACTTTCCTAACCTCACAACCACCAAGACTGGTGGAAACGACTTACCGAAAAACATAAAAGCTCATCAAAAAACTCAGAAATGACAAACAAAACTCAGAAATAGAAAAGAGGTCGGAAATGGTACCTGATTAGTTGCAAATAAGGGATGAGGATGACAGAAATAGAAGGAAACCTTCAAGATCAGTCAACAATGGAGGCTTGAGAGACGTTTCAAAGGCAAAGAAACCTAAGGCGGGAAGAAATGAAGAAAGATAGAGAAAATGGGTTTTTTAACTTGTCTAATGATGGAGGCACAAATTTAGATGGCCCATCATTGCCTTAGGGAACCTAAAGGATAAAGTAGAATCGTCATGCCTTGATAAGCACGCTATCCACTTCAGAAAGTGACATGTGGCAAGGAAGTATTGGCACAAAGAGAAATATGGCCTCATCCTAAGCTATATACCCCTTAGTCATCTAATTATATAGAATACTAAGGGCTGGGGGGTGATTGATATGCCCAAAGTGCACCCTCTTACTCAGAGCAACTAACCTCGGCCAGTCTCATAGCCGAGGTGACCAGAAGCCTATGAAAACCATGAGTAATATCATCTCTTATAAAGTTGGCCTTAGCCTACATTTTAACAACCTCATACACCAACCTCGACTGGTCAACAGTCGGGATCAACAAGGTCTCATGGGCTCAGTTATCTACCAACATCATCATCGGCCCCAGCCGACGTTATGGTCACCAGCTGAAAATAGCATTTCTCATGGGCTGTCATCCACTAACATCATCATCGTCCCCAACCGACATTACATCTCTCTTATACCCAACCTCGGACATCCCTCCTGGCAAAGGTCATCGACACAAAGCAACCACATCTGAACCAATCAACCTCGTACTTGTCCAGGCCAAGGTTCCACTAGTCAATCACACAAGGTCGAGCATTTACAAGTGCATGCAAGGTTGGGAACGCGTGAAAAAAATCAGTTGTAACCGAATCAATCCCCTCACATGAGGGAATATTTCATAACCATCCTCTACATGTGACAGTGATAGGTGGATTCACTAGATTGGTTAGATCATCACACACATGCTCATTGCATGCTTGGGGGTACATTACACCCCCCAAACACTATATATACTTATCTTTTCCTACCTTGTAGGGTATCCATAATTACAAACCCTAGCCAAACTCTGGTGCATTGACAGTAGAGAGAGAAAGTGGAGTGATTGTATTGCTAAGGCCATTAGAGCCTTCTTTTGATAGTGATACTTACACTCACTTGCACACTGGATGTAGGCAATTGCCAAACCACTTACATTCTAGTGTTCATCTTCTTCTCCTCACCTCCTTATAATATTTAAATATACTCCCTTGTGCTGCCATTGTTATCACTTGCTTGAGATTGTCAGCACCCTACCTGGTGGTGCTATTCACAGCATCATCACTATCTTTGGGTTGGGTGTTGGGATTCGATGTGTCCCAAGATTGAGTATTCTCAGGGACATACTTAAAGTTGGACTCCACATCATTCGTATTTAATCTGAAGAACTCTCCCATGCACATTGTTTCAACAAATTTCTTAGAGATTAGGATAATCCCATGATAGAAATAAGGAATGAGTCTCCACTTCTCAAAGTCATGATGTTGTCACATATTAAATAACTCATTGAACCTCTTCCAACATCTATCAAAGGATCGTTATCGTTTTTCTTAAAAGTCTGAATTTGAGACCAAATAAAGTTGTTCCTATAAGTGGAAAATAACTTTGGTAGAAATTGAGCCTGCATGTCTCTCCACGTAGTTATCGAGTTAAGTGATAACGACCAAAGCCAAGTCTTGGCCTTGTCCTTAAGTGAAAAAGGTAAAAGCTCGAGGTGTACCATATCTTAGGTGCAAGCTTGATCATTAAATGTCTCACACGCCTCCTCGAACTCTCTAATGTGGAGATACGCCTTCTCCAACTCCATTATATTAAAAGTAGGGAGAATCTAAATCATCCTATTCCTAAAGTTGAATTGCCCCACATTATACAGGAATATAATGCATCCTTGAGAAATGGTTTGCTTCGTGTATAAGAGGTCTCTTAAAGGGCAGTATGGTATCACTCCCTCTCCCATTTCGAAACTAACGTTATCCGACATCGCACTCATACTTATAGAATCACTTTCCTCATATAAGTTCCTATACGTTCAAATCATGGTGTGACTACTCTGTGTAGGAGGTGCTACCTAAAAATTTGGAGTGTTTGGAGTATATTGCTAGAAGGAGGGAGTTTAACTATAGGCTCGGGATTTGGAGTGGGCTGAGTATTTTATATTTGAGGACATCAGAGATTATTTTAATTTTTCTAATTTTTTTAAACATTTTGGATATTTTTATTTTTTGGATTTATGATTTTTTTTGGCTTTTTTAAGAATTAAAGTCAAATTTTAGACCAATTAAACCTAACCTACAACTCTACCTAGTCCCAACAATAGCGCCAAAAACTTGACGTGATGCAGAATGTGTGTGCTATGTGTGTAGTAACTGCTCAAGTGCAAGTCGATCGGTCAAGTATTACCCGGTAAGTCGGGATCGAATCCTCAGGGAATAGGATGTAGAACGTTTTGACGACAGTAGGTCCAGCTTTTAAAATCCAGGCATCGACTCTCAAAAGAAAAGAAAAGATGATTTTTGTTTTAGGAAAATTCTATTTAACTACGAAAATTAGACTAGCAAGTGCAATGTAAACTAGGAAAAATAAAGAAATTTGAATTTGGGGTTTTGAAAACAATTTAGGAAAAGTGGAGTCCAGATCCAATCCTCCGAACTGTAGGTATTTTTGCTAAATATAAAATTCTTGACAACTATATAATTAATTATAAGAAACATTAAATCATCCGAAGCACTAAATATGTTTGGGTGTTAATCCTCACAATAGTTAGTCAACAATTTAATTTACACGAATGATAGAATTATTAACACATATATCTCATTCTTAAATACTTCGGTTGCCTTCGAAAAACAGAGTTAAGAAACTTACTATATTAGTCTTAATGAAAATATCAAACCCTAATAATTAATCATATAATTATGTCGACTTTGACATCTAACGTCAAATACCTAGTTTGGGTTCATGCTCCCCATCTAGCGATGAGTTTAACCGGACATAGTATTAATCTCTACGCAATAATTAATTGATAAACAAGAAAACATGATGAAATAATAAGAAAGATGAGAAGAATAAATGTTACCAAGATTGAAGAACATAAAACCTTGCAAGAGAAATCAATAGTTGAAGAAAAACTAGAAGAAGACTTGATCTTGCATTTAATTATTGATGAAAATACTGTAAATTGTTCCCCAAGATGTTCTTGATCTTGGGTTGTCTTACAATGAAGCCTACGAGGTTCAAAAGACTCCTAACAACCTAATACAAGTTCAATAATTCGTGTAAAGAGGTTGGTATAAACTCAAACTACTCCACCTAAAACCTAGGAAAAATAACAAAGTCCCATCTTGGACAGAGCCCTTTGGCTCATTGAACCCATGAAGCGAACCGATTCGCCTGACTGAACCGGTTCGGTCAGGATCTCTGTCAAGCTTTGCCTTAATTTGCATTCTTCTACTTATTTTCAATTTTGCCCTCGAACTTTCTTCTCAACTTGGATTGCATGTTAATTTTTCACCGTAGCTCAGATTGGGGTGTCGTTTATTCCAGTATTATCGTGACTTCAAGATCTTCAAATTCTCCGTTGGCTCCTCCTCCGAGCTTCGGTTGGAAAATTACCAAAATTCCCTTGACTTTCCTTTCTTATGATTATTTCACTGTTTTAAATTTTCTCCATTTACCTGTAAAACATATGAAAAATACATAAAATACAAAATACTTTCCAAAAAGGTCAGTAGCATGAGATAAATCTGGTCTAAATGCACTATACGGGACATAATTTTGAAATTAAGGGGATAAATATGGAATATTTATGCCAAATCACATTAAGCTTACCATTTCCTTACTCAAGCGTCAATCAAAATCCTTTTTCTTCATTTTAATCACCGAACAACTTAAATAAGTTATTAATATGAAGTCATCTTAAAAAGATATGTACATTAACACATGAATAGTAGATCGTGTAAAATGGGAACCATTATCTCAAATATACAACTAAAAAATCATAATTGTTATAGGAAACTATTACATATTCATTTGGGTGACAAGATATTTCCTATTCCATGATTAATTAAAACTCCAATATTTATATATGCCACATAACTTGAATCACAAAAGAAAAATATAGATGAATTAAAACTGTAAACTAACTCTGGCACCCAAAATTTACTTACTAAAAGAAGTAAATTTTATGTCCTTACATGGTCCGGGATGTAATTAACGCCCATTCTCACAACTATGGGGGAGTTATCCGAATTATCCGACCTAGTCGAAATAGCTAACACATGTCTGGTAACTAGGATAATGATTATAGCTTGAATAAAACAACAAGAGTGGATCCGATCAACATATATCTCGCTCTTGGATTTGTTTGATCACGTCGCAATTATTTCCAAAAGTCCTAGAGTCCTACGTGGCTCATTCTCTCTCTTTTCACTATAAATGTAACCCTCACCCCTTAGAAAAGGGGAATGCAATTCATGTTATTGTGAATTGATCAATAGAAATAAAAAACCACCCTATGGACGTAAGCAATTTGCAAAACCATGTATACCTTATGTGTGTGATCGTGTGATTTTTATTTACTGTTTCGCCTTTATTTGCTTGGAAATAATCTAACTGGTATCTTTCCTCCTATAAATGGTGTTGTCCATGGGAACAACTCTCCCTTTCTCAGCCAATTAGAGACAACGAGAAGTTATGTGTCATCCATGCAATGCACCTTTATTGTTTAATAACGAATGTCAAATGAACAAAATGGTCTTCCAACACCTAGACTTAGGTCTGAAGTCCATTCTAACACGAGATGGAATAATCCTAATTCATTCTATCGTCCTTAGGAAGAATAAACTTTTGATAGCAATTCACAACCTAAATCCACCTAGATTTTATGACTTATGGACACCTATGAATGACACCTACATCAATAGGAGGAGGCCACACTCCTTCAAAGAGAAAAAAAAATGCAATTTTACAACGCCGCCTAGAAAAAATGGACCAAAAGCTCCCTCGTGACTAGCGCAAACATCACGGCTGAACACCTAGCCCTCAGGTGAGAGAAATTCATAATCGAGGAAGGAGTTCGCGTCGTGATGAAGAACATTTTAGGCATAGTATTTCTCCAGAGAGGAGTCACCTAGGAGGAGGACACCACAAGAAACATCTTTATGACCTAATCTAATGGGAGATGGGTAAGTACCTTGATCATCGGGGAGCCATTTCCACCAAAGAATTAGCCAAAAGGGACCTTATCAATCAGATGAGGTCTCCGTTCCCAAGAGCTATTGAGGAATCAGAGCCTCCTAAAAAAATTTCCACACTCATATTAAAGATAAACGATGGGAAGACCGATCCCATTGATCATGTTTTCTAGTACCAACAGGCGCTGCCACTCTGGAATAATAACGAAGCACTAATGTATCGTATATTCCCCTCCAATTTTGGGGTATCACAAATAAGTTGTTCGAGAGCTCCCATATACGTTGGCTAATAACTTCAATAAGCTCATAAAATATTTTACTTCTAAGTTTATCACTAGCAATGCTCATCCGAAAAGGATGTACTCACTCCTCACCCTGCGAACGAACCCTCAGAGGTACTGAAGAACATATAATGTGGTGGAGGACTACTCTAAGAAGGTCATTATGGCTTCATTCACGACTGCTCTATCGAGAAACTCTATGTTGTACCAATTTTATTACCAAAAAGGTGGCCAACACTATTGATGATTATTGATACAAAAAATAGTCAGCTAACGTGGATCAATTAGATGAAGACATGTGTCAACCTACGTGGAAAATACATACTTTCACCAAGCTACTCAAGAATTTTGAGCAACTCAAGAGTCCTGAGCAACTCAGGCAGTCCGAGCTACTTACCGTGCAAAGCATCTAACTAAGAAAACCAAAAGGCAACTGCGCATTCAATGAACGCCATATTTAATGCGCATTATTATTGTACATATGTATATGTCTACTAGAAGACGACACATTACTTTTTCATATGTACAACCTCAAGGCTATAAATACATGGTAACCTGATAACTCTTAATTTGTGTCTTCCGTCGGATATGGATTTGGAATGTCGCTGCGGTCAAACTTCGAGTATCAAAATTCCTGGAATCACTTACAAAACTTGTTAAAAATTCAGTATCGTGGCAAATTCGGGTATCAATCCAATTTCTAGCATTGAAACTGTAATCGTGAAAACTTACAATTCCAATTTTTATTAAAAATCTTTTTGTGTTTTTAAAATTTCTCTTTAATGTTTTTTTTTTTAAAAAAACTTTCAAGAGAGCAAACGACCATTTATACAACTAAAATGACTATGAAAAATCAGAAAGTAATCTAGTTGAGACTTTATGAGAAGGAATAAGAGGTGGGATTACACTGCGTAGTCAAATTAATTTAAAATCCTAATTATTTAATTGAATGGTTCAAAATAATATTGAATTTAAAATTTAACTCTCGTTACAATCCTAAATTCAATTTTATCTTTTTCAGCAATTAAATCAGGAATAGTCACAACATAAAAAAAATTAAGATTCACACTCGTTTCAATAAAATATCTACTAAGATCAATTTATTAAAATTTGTACGAATCTTTGAATTGCATACACAAAATTAATATTTAAATTTCAGAATAATACTTATCTCTAAGTGAAATTCAAAAATCAAATATTAATTTCTACCATTAATTTTTTAACTCTCGTTACATAAATTAATGTGTAATTTTGTCCAATTTAATTAGCCTAGAACACATCAACGAATCATTATTCAAATAAAAAATTCAACATACGTGTTTCATCCCACCCCTTGAATGGGGTGTTTAGCCAGACATGATTAAAATCTTAGCACAAGCACAATTAACAAAAAAGAAACTAAATAGAAAGAGAAAGAAATATGATACGCAATAATTTCTTGTGTCAACTGTGTGCATGAACACGCGTCCCAAACTTGTCACAAAATCTGACTGGATTACAAAACTAAAAGTAAAAAATGAACCAAAAAATTTTTGTAGACCTAAAACTATATTTTTTTTGTATTTTTCTGATTATTTTTTCTACCCTTTATTTTTTCTTTTCTTTATCTGATTATTTTTTCTACCCTTTTTTTTTGGACATATACCAAATAATCCCTCGGACATTTTTTAATACCCATTTAGTCCAAACTTTTTTATTTTGCCTCAAAAAGTCCTTTGCCACATATTTTGGAGAGGGAGTGCCGCTGACGCGGACCTCTAAAAATAAGAGGATATTAAGTGCTTGAGGGATTAAATGTGTTAAACTAAAAATATGTGTCATTTTAAAAAAATATATATTTATAGTAAAGACTATTTAATAATTGACCCTTTTTTTTTTCTACCCTTTTTTTTGTATTTTTCTGATTATCTTTTCTTTTGTTGCTGTGTGAGTCTTTTATAAGATGAGAGTTCCTTTTTAAGATGCCCTTTTCTTTGTAACCCACGTTTATTGATGAGATTTTTGGGGGGATTTCCTTTTGGATAAGTCGAAGAGGCATGTGGATCCGATTTTTAAGGTTTGGTACCAACTTGGTTTGGGGTTTGGTTGCTGGGCGAAATCGGGTTTGAGCTGATGCGGTTGGGTCAGGTGGGTTTGCGAGTTTTGGCCTGGATAGGAGCTCGGTAAGGACTCGGGCTCGTTCGTGCCCGGTTTGGAGGTAGGAGTAGGTCCGAATCGAGGTCCGGGTTTCGGTTTGCTGGTGGTTCTCGACTTTGGCTGTCGAGATGGGGGTTATGGGTTTAGCACGGTGCTGGAAATGGGTAAGGTTGGTTGTGGTTATGGTGATGGTTTGAAAGTGAGGCGGGTTAGTAATGGAGGAGAGAGAGTGTGGATGTTGGTTGGGGAAGATGATGAGGGTGAGTTTAGTGTGTGGTAGCATGTAGAGTATTAGGTGAGGGTGTGGGTGTGTTATAGTGTTTAATTTGTGTGTGTTTAATTTCGGACCCCTAAAAAAAATAAAACTAATAATAAAAAAATAAAAAAATAAAACTATTAAAATTAAAAATCTAAAAATTAAGTTTCCATTCTAATAAAATAAAGACTCTATTAAAAAAATGAAAATAAAAAGAAAATAAAAATTAAAAAAATAAAATTATATTAAACTAAAAACTAAAATCCTAAAAAAATGTAAAATTAGATAAAACTAATAAATGAAATCCTAAAAAAATTTAGTCCTAATAAAAATAAAACTAATAACTAATAAAAATAAAGATAAAATAAAAATACACTAATAAAATATAAAAATAGTAAATAAAATCAAAAAATTCTAAATAAATAAAAAATAAACCCTAAAAGTAAAACGACTCAAAACAAAAATCTAGAAAAATATTAAGGGTACAAACTGAACACACACCAGTCTCGAAGAATGGTCAGGGCTCGATATAGGCTCAGGTTAGGGTTACGGACTGTTTCGAAACATCGAAACTCTTCTGGGAAAGCTTAATGTGGAATTCATACTTCACATTCCCCTTTGATTTCTTCGATGAACGCTTATGACCGTTCTGCATCGCAATTGCACTGATTTCGCATTATTTGTACCGTAACTGCGTATTGACCTAAGAAATAAATAAATACGAACATAAGGTCATTTTTATTAAAAATGTGCCACTAAAATGCATCTATTCGGGGTATAAAATATACACTTTTGGGTGCTTATCACACCACCCCCAAATAGAACATTGCTAGTCCTCGAGCAAAAATAAAGAGAAATAGAGATAAGGTATCTAAAAGTGTGTCACTTTCGCAGGCACTGGCGATTGCACTTAGCATGTGAAACAAGTCGTTAAACCTATAGGTTGCCCGGTAGGACGAGTGGTGTCTCGTGAGGGTTTGCAGTGAATATACCCACAAAATTCAAAACTTATTTAAATGCAGTATCTGAGTAGATGATGAAATGCTATACAACCTAACTTTAAAAGGACATCAAGGAACACCGTATTCGACTATCAAAATAGGATATGAAATTACTTAATACCAAAAGCGTAATCCTTCCTAAAACTCAGCGTGTGTAGTGTGAAACAATCTTAAGTATCATTAGAGTAATTCCTAGATTGCCTTTATAGAATCGATGTTTTGACTTCAATTATCACTGGATATATCTCTCTGAATTGAACTCTCTGAGAATTGGGTAAGTGTATCTCTCTAGTGTGTGAGGATGTGAGTAAATGTAAACAAGTTCAAACGTCTCACACACTTTATAAGAAGGGACGGATACATGATTTTTTTTTTTAATCTCATGAAGGAATGATAACCACTATGTTGAGAATGTCGAATTATTCACCATATAATCTTCTCGTTTGCCCGAACACTTTACCAAAGGTGAAAATGGGGTTTATGTAAGGTATGTAGGGATAATGAATTGAAGAAGATGAATGATGGGTTGGTTTGAGAAGAGCGAAACACACTTTGACTGACTATTGCCTTCATTATTTGAATTTATGATCGCATACTTTCTTTTACTTCTTTTCTATTTTTATTTTCTTTCTTTGCTTTTTTTATTGTGATACATTTTCTTTTCGTAGAACAAATGAAGACAATTTACATGGAAAATTTCAAACACTCTTTTTCTCAAAAATTATGACAATGATGGATGGTATTTGGGACATATGGATAAGGGTAATATGGAAAATGATAATGGGTGAATGATAATGTGATAGGGAAAATGGTATGTGTATGGAAAAATCGGTTTAGTGCTCGGGGCAAACTACAAGACACATGCTTCTTACAACTCGAAAGTAATGTCATTCTCGGTGATTAAACTAAATTTGAAAAAGATCATTCAACGACTAAATGTAGTACCCAAAGAAAGTTAAGTCAACTTGTGACTCGGAGATACGTAAAAACCCTCAAAAAGGTGAAAAGCTCAAATCTCACCGGTTTAAGTCGCCACAAGTGATCTTTTAAGGCTCTCTTGAGAATATAGTTACTCTTGAACTTTTGATTGTAAACGTGATAGTGTAAAATTTCTGAGTTTAGGAATTCATAGTGCAAATACGCTTTTAAGAGGTATTAATTAATTTAAGGTTAAAAGAGTAATTTTTAGGTCAAACACATGTATTTAGAGATTTCAAAAAGAGGGATGATAGACAATTCATGTCATAAAACTTTATTTTTAACTGCACAAAAATTTTAAAATCACTTGATTATGAAAATTTTCAAAAGAGGTACAATTTTGATAAATTTCCCACCCCCAAACAAAAAAGAACATCGTCCTCGATGTTTAAAACCATATATGAAAAAATGAAAAGCACAAGGGAGGAAAGATAGTACCATAATGAACCACTAGTGAAATGTACCGCACACTAGAGCAGAGATGAAACCTGAAGAACATATGTGATACAAAAAGATGTACAAGTCTATAAAGCATGTGAAAAGCATTGGGTGGTGTGAAACACCACCCCCAAACAGGATAAGACTCATACTCAGAAACAATGAACGACGTGTTGCCTCCCGGTAGCGCTAAGTTTAACGTCTTCAGCCAGACCGAACCACTCTCACCCTAAAGATAAGGCCTATGAAAGCCTAGGGAGGCAGAAAAATGGTGTGAGGAACTCACCCCCAAACAAGACTGAACAGTCAGTCTTCATAAATGGGGTCAACAAGGTCAATTTCTTCAATGTGAGAGGAGCCTAGCTCTAAGAAAGGCTTCAATCGTTGACCGTTGACCTGAAATAGACTACCATCTTTAGGATTTTGAACTGTGATGGAACCATAGGGAGTAACAGATTCAACAACAAAGGGTCCAGACCAGCGAGTTTTTAACTTCCCGGGAAAGAGACAAAGACGTGAGTTATATAATAACACTTTCTAACTAGGGTGGAATTCTTTGCGGAGGATGCTTTGGTTATGGATCCACTTCATTTTGTCCTTGTACTTATTGGACAAATCGTAGGAATCATTCCGTATCTCCTCTAATTCATTAAGTTGGAGCTTTCGATGGATGCCAGCCTCGTCAATATCAAAATTAAGGGCTTTGACAGTCCCAAAAGCATGATGTTCAAACTCGACAGGTAAGTGGCATGGTTTACCAAAGACCAAGAGATAAGGAGACATGCCAATTGGAGTCTTAAAAGCAGTACGGTATGCCCACAAAGCATCATTCAAGCATAAGGACCAGTATTTCCGATTAGGATTAACTATTTTTTTTCTAAGATTTTCTTGATTTCTCGGTTGGAAACTTCAACTTGACCACTAGTCTGAGGGTGGTAAGAGAGAGAAACTTTGTGGATAACATCATACTTTTTGACGAGATGTTCAAAGACTCGATTACAAAAATGTTTTCCCCCATCACTAATGATAGCTGTAGGAGTTCCAAAACGTGTGAAGACAGATGCCTTAAGAAACTGAACCACAATGCGATGGTCATTGGTGCGACAAGCTATGGCCTTAATCAATTTGGAGACATAATCAACTGCAACTAGTATATATTGTAAGCCATAAGATGAGGGAAAATGAACCATTAAAAATCAATGCCCCATACATTGAAGATTTTGACGATGAGGATGGGTGTGAGGGGCATCATCTGACGACGAGAGATACGCCCAGATTGTTGGCATATGGCATAAGCCTGGCAGTAGTTGTGGGCATCTCGAAAAAGAGTGGTCCAACATAAATCACTTTGCAAAATTTTGGTGGCGGTTTTCTTGGAGCTAAAATGTCCATCACAAGTACCATCGTGACAAAAGGAGAGTATACTTGATTGTTTATGGTCAGGAACACATCGACGAATGACTTGATCAGAGCAGTACTTAAAAAGGATGGGATCATCCCAAGAGTAAAATTTCACCTGGGCCATGAACTTAGAGCGCTCTTGTTTCGACCAATGATTTGGCAGTTAGTCGGTAACAAGGAAATTAACAATATCGGCATACCAAGGAGCGGTGGAGAGAGAAAAAAGTTGCTCATCAGAAAATGTTTCTGAAATAGGGATAGGATCAGATGTAGACGTAAGAGTAAGGCGAGAGAGATGATCGGCAACCAAATTTTCACACCCTTTCTTATCGTGAATTTCAAGGTCAAACTCTTAAAGCAAGAGAATCCACCATATAAAACGTGGCTTAGAATCCTTCTTCTGAAGAAGGTGCCTCAAGGCAGCGTGATCAGTGTAAATGATGATAGGTGAACCGATGAAATAAGATCAAAACTTATCGAGTGCGAATACGACAGCTAGCAACTCCTTTTCGGTGGTCATGTAATGAAGTTGAGCATCATGGAGGGTTCTGCTAGCATAATAAATGATATGCTGGCGCTTGTCAACCCACTGACCAAGTACAGCACCTAGAGAAAAATTAGATGCGTCACACATGAGCTCAAAGTGTAAAGACTAATTAGGAGGTCGGATGATAGGAGCAGAAGTGAGATCGGCTTTAAGGCGCTCAAAAGAAGCAACACATGCGTCATCAATGACAAAGGGAACATCTTTGGATAAAAGGGTTGTTAAAAGTCAAGAAATTTTAAAAAAGTCCTTGTTGAAACGACGGTAGAAGCCTGCATGTCCTAAGAAGGAGTTAATGTCCTTAACAGACTTAGGAATGGGAAGCGGGGAGATTATGTCAACTTTTTCTTTATCTACTTCAATACCGTCGTGAGAGATTACGTGACCTAAAACAATCCCCTTTTTTACCATGAAATGACATTTTTCCCAATTGAGGACCAATTTCTTTTCTTGATAACGTTTGAGGACCATAGTGAGGTGAGAAAGGCATTGCTCGAAGGAAGAACCAAACACAAAAAAATCATCCATAAAGATTTTGAGAAAACGTTCTACCATGTTGCTAAAAATGCTAATCATACACCGTTGAAAAGTCACAGGTGCATTGCAAAGGCCAAAGGGCATGCGAGAGTAGGCAAAAGTGCCAAAGGGACAGGTGAAGGTAGTTTTCTCTTGGTCTTCAGGGGCAATTGGGATTTGGTTGTATCCTGAATATCCGTCAAGGAAGTAGTAATACGCATGACCAGCTAAACGTTCGAGCATTTAGTCGATATAGGGAATAGGAAAATGGTCCTTATGAGTGACAGCATTGAGCTTTCGATAGTCAATACAAATACGCCAATCCGTTTGCATACGGGTGGGAACAAGCTCATTGTCATTATTTTTTATGACCAAGACACCAGAATTTTTCGGCACCTCATAAATGGGACTGACCCACTGACTGTCTGAGATAGGGTAGATAATACTAGCATCGAGCAATTTTAAAATCTCAGCGTGCACAACTTCTTTCATAGTAGGGTTGAGTCGACGTTGGGATTCACGAGAAGTCTTGTCGTGTTCCTCTAAATGAATGCGATGACTACAAACATTTGGGTTCACACCGTGAATGTCAAAAATGGTCCAACCAATAGTAGTGTTATGCTGAGTAAGAGTGTGGACTAATTTCTCTTCTTACGCAGGGGTCAAATCGGAAGCAATGATGACAGGGTGATGGTTGTTGGGGACTAAGAAAGTATATTTCAACTCGAGAGGTAAGTGCTTAAGCTCCAAACTAGTAGGTGGTGCAGGAGTGACATCGGACTCAGACACAGAAATAGAGTCCGGAGAGTTCGCGATACATAACATGGAGGAATCTGATGTGGCAGGGAGTTCAGACGGTGGAATAAGGTGATCCAGAGAGTAAATAGTATCATCATAGAGGAACTCGAAGGGAGGATCCCAAGAGGAAGTGTCCATCAGTGGAGTGGAATTTAACAGGGCATTGAGTTCAGAGATGGAGGCATTGATGTCAAAGTCGGATCTAAAATGAGCCAAACATTGGTGGAGAGGATCGACAGGGTAAGAATGGTCCAATATTTCATAAACTAAGGAGTCAATCACACATACCTCATCAATAGAATCTACATCAGTCGATTTGTGCATAAGGTGGAATATATTGACTTCTACAGTCATGTTGCCAAAAGAAATATTTATGGACCCGTCACGATAATTGATGATGGCATTGGCAGTGGCCAGAAAGGGGTGACCCAATATGATCGGAGTATTTGTTGGGTCGGGCGCAGGAGTGTCTAATATGATGAAATCCACGGGATAGTAAAAGTCTGAAACTTTTACCAAAACATCTTCAACGATACCTTTAGGTACTTTCACGGAACGATCAGCAAGTTGAAGAGTTACTCGTATAGGTTTCATGTTTTGTAAACCTAACTCAAGGTAGAGGGAGTAAGGTAACAAATTAACACTAGCCGCAAGATCAAGTAAAGCACTAGTAGTGAACTTATCGCCTAACATGCAAGAGACAGTTGGACGACCAGGGTCTTTATATTTCACAACACCGTTATAATGGAGAAGGGACGTAGCTTGCTCAGTGAGGAAAGAAACTCGCGGAATATTTGTCCTACGCTTAACAGTGCACAACTCCTTCAAAAATTTGGCATACGAGGGGACTTGTTGAATTGCGGTGAGGAAGGGAATGTTAATGTGAACATTCTGAAAGACTTTCTTGATCTCATCAAATTGCTGGACTTTCTTAGTTGGAGCCAACCGATGAGGGAAGGGTGCCTTGGGCACATAAGTAGAGGTGGGTTCATGAGGATTGGTCTCAGTGTGAGTTGGGCAGTTAGATGGTGGGGTAAACTTAGGGATAGGCTCTAACGGTGGGATAGTCGGGTGGGGTACATCAGTGGGAGCATGAACACCATTATCAACTTGTTTTCCCGAGTGAAGAGTAGACACCACTTTCATATCTTCGAGGTAATTGGGTGGATTGGAAGTGGAACCAACCTCGTAGGCCGAGTCTTTGCCATTCCCCTTAGGGTTAGCAATGGGTTGACCGAGAAAATGACCTTTTTCTCACTCAAACTCGAATTGGTTGAAACGCTGCTCAAGCCGTTAGAGGGATTGAGTTTGAGTGGTCATAAACTGAGTGAGAATATTCTTGAAGAAGAGGTGGAGGAATTGGGTGGAGGGGCATAAGATGGTTGGGGAACCAACTCGCACTGGGAATTAAGCGATTGTGAATACTCAAAGGAAGGAGGGGGAATAGTAACAAGCTGATTATTGTTATTTGAATGTCCTCCGTGGGGGACAAAGGAAGATAGAAAGTGCGATTGATGGTAAGGAGCAGACTGATGCGGGACAGGAGGGCGAGGTTGCCTTTGTGGGTTGTGTGGAAACCCAGGTGGACCACCAACATGTTGTTGTGGTTGGGCAGGAACGGAGTTGTTGTCGTAATTATAAGAGAAATAGGGGTGATTCCTATTGTTAGGATTGTAAGTAAACGATGGGGGAACGAGTTTCCTAGTGGTATCAAAGGCACAGGCTTGGTCCAGGGTTGGTTTGGGATCATATTGAAGGAGGGGGCACAAATGAGCTAAATGATCTTAACTTAAGCAGACACTGCATGATAAATGACTAGAATCGTTGACAGTCATTGCTTGTTTAGAAAGTGTAACATTTTATTGCATAGTACAATTGAGAGCGTCAATGGTTTTAGTCAAAGAGTGTAAGCTGTGTAGCAAAGTTTTAAAATCATGATCATTTTTTACCTTAGAAGTGTTCCCTACACATGGAGGATCGGATCTCAAAAATGCATTGGTACCCTCCCAATCTTGGGAGTCATCACCTAATTCAAGGAGAAAATTATAGGCGGCAGTGGGAGTTAAATGCATGAACTTCCCTTTATGCATGGATTCAATCATGGTGCGAGAAGAAGGGATAAGACCATTGTAAAAACTATGGACTAAGAGACTTTTCTAAAGATCGTGAGGTGGGCAACTATTAATATAGTCTTGAAAATGGCCCCATGCTTCACAAAACTGTTCGGTAGGTTTTTGTCTAAAATCCTGAATTGCTTGGCGCATTTCATTTGTTTTGCTCATAGGATAGAATTTAGACATGAACTTCTTAACAAGTTATTTCCAAGTGAGGATAGAATCCGGGGGCAAGGAATGGAGTCACATGGATGCATTATCGTGAAGAGAAAAGGAAAACAACCGAAGACAAACATTCTCTTCGTCTAAGTTTTGATTTTTAAAAGTAGCAGACAGAGTGAGAAATTTCCGCAAGTGAGTATAAGGAGATTCACGTTCAAGGCCATGAAAACTGGGTAACATAGAAATATTCGCGGGGTGAATTTCAAATTGCACGGTCGAAGCGGGCGGAAGAACGATACAGGAAGGCGGAGTGGCCGTAATCGGGGAAAAGTAGTTTCTTAAAGCGCGTTCATCGGCCATGATGGGTGGGGTACCAGAACCAAGGGAAGTGGGAGAACTAGGCGTCTCCGTAAAAGAAGAACACGGATCAGAAAAATGAGGAGAAACGATAGGAACACGATCACCTAAGAGGGAATTTAGAGATGGAGCACTAGGGGAACGTGTTAATCGATAATCAATGCTTTGCCAGTGTGGCATAAAAGCAAGGACAAAATATTTTTAGGATTTTTGGTTGTTTGAAAACGAAGAAAATCTTTTTGGATTTTTTTATTTTTGAAAAATAAGGAAAAATGAAAAATATTTTTGGAGTTTTTTGTGAGAAAAAAATGAGGCGAAAAAAAGGAAAAATATTTTTGGAGTTTTGGGTTTTGTTAAAAAAATGCAGAAAAAACGGAAAAAGGGCGATGGACTAACGGTGGAAATATGGACAGTTGGAGAAAAAATTGGACTACCTAAAGGAACAACTTAGACACGTACACAAATGGAACAAGTCCGAAAGAGCACATAGCCAAATTATTATCTTCAAGTTAAGTGATTGGGTAGTCAATTTTAATTAGTCCGCGGGAGAGAAAATCACGGAATCTTAGGCCTCGCTGGTAAAAGTGTGCTCCTACTTTCTTCCCGAGAGATAAGAGGCTTACTAGTTAAGTCTCACCACACTAGCTACTACAACACACAACTATCCGGTACCACGCTGGGAAAGCACAAACCCGTTTTACTGGGTGGCCTTACTTAAAACCCAGTTTCCCTAGACAAAAGTCTTAAGATAAACGAATGAATATTTGTAGGTGTGGAAAGGACTCACTAGATTATCCTACGAGGGTCTCGTTTCGAAAGTGTCCTAATGAACACCGTTCCTACTTGGCTTGCTAGTTGATTGATTTTAATTTAAGTGAGAGAACGGGTAATAAGCAAAGGAGATGTGATTGAGTGGGTGATGAAATCCCAACTCGTTGCAATGACCGGGTATAGGTATTAGGTAAATTTATTCATCAAACCATCCAATTTAAGTGCAATACAAAAATAAAAAGCATATAGGAGAAAGTAGCACACAAAAATTGACTCGCTTGCAGGAGATTCGCGAGTGATAAAGAGTTTACCTCCCACGATTTTTATACGTGTGCGGTGAAGACCAAGTTGAGTCGACCGGGGGGAAGTACGCTTACTTCAGTCGTCCCTGGGAGTCCTACCGATCCAAAGTAGAGAGGCTTCTAAATCCTCGCCTTTGGACGCCCTGTCTCTACCTTGTCCGGTTTCCCTTTTCGGTAATTTTTTTTTTGGAATAAATATTACAAAAATAAAGCGGTGTCAAAATGCATCCAAATTAATTACAAGGCCTCAATAATCCTAAATAACCAGTTTAAGGATGGAGAGGAAGTAATAACTACACTAAAAAAATTGAAAATTACAAATCTTCACGAGTTTCAATCTTCAAGAAATCGGCAACGACGCCATTTGATAACTCTTAATTTGTGTCTTCCGTCGGATATGAATTTGGAATGTCGATGCGGTCAAACTTCGAGTATCAAAATTCCTGGAATCAACTGCAAAACTTGTTAAAAATTCAGTATCGTGGCAGATTCGGGTATCAATCCAATTTCTAGCGTTAAAACTATAATCGTGAAAACTTGCAATTCCAATTTTTATTAAATTTTTTTTTGTGTTTTTAAAATTTTTCTTTAATGTTTTTTTTAAAAAAACTTTCAAGAGATCAAACGACTATTTATACAACTAAAATGACTATGAAAAATCAGAAAGTAATCTAGTTGAGACTTTATGAGAAGGAATAAGAGGTGGGATTACACTGCGTAGTCAAATTAATTTAAAATCCTAATTATTTAATTGAATGGTTCAAAATAATATTGAACTTAAAATTTAACTCTCATAACAATCCTAAATTCAATTTTATCTTTTTCAGCAATTAAATCAGGAATAGTCACAACATAAAAAAATTAAGATTCACACTCGTTTCAATAAAATATCTACTAAGATCAATTTATTAAAATTTGTACAAATCTTTGAATTGCATACACAAAATTAATATTTAAATTTCAGAATAATACTTATCTCTAAGTGAAATTCAAAAATCAAATATTAATTTCTACCATTAATTTATTAACTCTCGTTACATAAATTAATGTGTAATTTTTCCCAATTTAATTAGCCTAGAACACATCAACGAATCATTATTCAAATAAAAAATTCAACATACGTGTTTCATCCCACCCCTTGAATGGGGTGTTTAGCCAGACATGATTAAAATTTTAGCACAAGCACAATTAACAAAAAAGAAACTAAATAGAAAGAGAAAGAAATATGATAGCAATAATTTCTTGTGTCAACTGTGTGTATGAACACGCGTCCCAAACTTGTCACAAAATCTGACTGGATTACAAAACTAAAAGTAAAAAATGAACCTAAAATTTTTTCTAGACTTAAAACTATATTTTTTTTGACTATTTTTTCTACCCTCTTTTTTTTTTTCTTTTTCTGTCTCTCCGTTCTCTCTCTGAGAGAGTCTTCTTTTCTTTTGTTGTTGTGTGAGTCTTTTATAAGATGAGAGTTCCTTTTTAAGATGCCCTTTTCTTTGTAACCCACGTTTTTTGGTGAGATTTTTTTGGGGATTTCCTTTTGGATAAGTCGAAGAGGCATGTGGATCCGATTTTTAAGGTTTGGTACCAACTCGGTTTGGGGTTTGGCTGCTGGGCGAAATCAGGTTTCGGCTGATGCGATTGGGTCAGGTGGGTTTGCGAGTTTTGGGTTGAACAGGAGCTCGGTAGGGACTCGGGTTCGTTCATGCCCGGTTTGGAGGTCGGAGTAGGTCCGAACCTGGTCTGGGTTACGGTTTGGGATGTTCCGAACAAGGGTCCGGGTTTCGATTTGCTGGTGGTTCTCGGCTTTGGCTGTGGAGATGGGGGTCATGGGTTTAGCATGGGGCTGGAAATGGGTAAGGTTGGTTGTGTTTATGGTGATGGTCTGGAAGTGAGGTGGGTTAGCAACGAAGGAGAGAGAGTGTGGATGTTGGTTGGGGAAGATGATGAGGGTGAGTTTAGTGTGTGGTAGGGTGTAGGGTATTAGGTGAGGGTGAGGGTGAGGGTGAGGGTGAGGGTGTGTTTTAGTGTTTAATGTGTGTGTGTTTAATTTGTGACCCCTAAAAAAAATAAAACTAATAATAAAAAATAATATAAAAAAATAAAATTATTAAAACTAAAAGTCTAAAAATTAAATTTCTATTCTAATAAAATAAGGACTCTATTAAAAAAATGAAAAAAAAAATAAAAAAAAAATAATATTCTATTAAACTAAAAACTAAAATCCTAAAAAAAATGTAAAATCCGATAAAACTAATATATGAAATCCTAACAAAATTTAGTCCTAATAAAATAAAGCTAATAACTAATAAAAATAAAGATAAAATAAAAATATACTAATAAAATATAAAAATAGTAAATAAAACCTAAAAATCCTAAATAAATAAAAAATAAACCCTAAAAGTAAAATGAATCAAAACAAAAATCTAGAAAAATAATAAGGGTACAAACTAAACACACACCGGTCTCGGAGAATGGTCAGGGCTCGGTGTAGGCTTAGGTTAGGGTTACGGGACTGGTTCGGAACATCAGAACTCTTCTGGGAAGCTTAATGTGGACTTCAGACTTCACGGTCTCCTTTGATTTGTTCGATGCACGCTTTTGACCGCTTCTGCGTCGCAATTGCACTGATTTAGCATTATTTGTACCATAACTGCATATTGACCTGAGAAATAAATAAATACGAACGTAAGGTAATTTTTATTAAAAATGAGCAACTAAAATGCATATATTCGGGGTATAAAATAGACACTTTTGGGTGCTTGTCATAACCCAGTCATGAAAGGGGACTTTTGGCTCTCTTGGAAAACTCATTATTGAGATACAAGGCAAATGTCAGTAATACAATAACAGTGGGCGTATGCCATTTTAATAGCCGAACCACTTTAAAAATCCATTGTCTTATTTATTTATTCATTTTTATCTGTGATTAATAAATTAGATTGCATCTAGTTTTTTACATCAACAGATTGGCGCCGTCTATGGGAAACGACTATACTTTGCGTTTTTCACCAAAAACTCATCATCTATGGCTGAAAACCCAGAATCCAGTAATTGGAACAATATTGGGGTCCCTCCAAACCCTTCTACTCCACCAAATATGCATGATCTGGATGGCATAATGGTCAACTTAGCCCAAAGGCAAACGACCCTGCAAGAAACCATGCGTCAACTTATACAGACTGTTCGAGATGGAGTGCATGCCTAGTCAGGACAACAAAGCGTTCAGAGACATACCCATCTGCCATCTTCAAGAACTAGACGAATGTTGTTCCCAGAGTTTTCTCAATCTAGGCGTACTGGCTCATATCGTACGGAGCGATCTAATGATCCTTCGTATAAACCTGGTCAGACTTCTTCAGTACGAGTTACGGATTCTCAATAGAGTGTCACTCTGACTCTAAAACAGGCTAGCTCTCTGGAAAGGTTGAGTAGAGTCTCTCCTTTTGATCGATTGGGACCTAGGAGTGACATAAACCCTCCTAGGATTGCGTCAAGAAACTCTCAACAACCATACGATCTAAGGGAATCTTCTGCCCAATCACACCTAACAGCCTGTAATGAAAGGTCCCAAGAGGAAAGCTCATCGTGATCAGTTGCGTGGACAAATAGGTTCGAGGCGGGAAACGATGCATGGAAAGGTTCTATTCAAAGGTTGGAAGACAGGTTAGGGGAAATGGGTAAGGCCAAGAATCCTATATAGAGAACTTTTGTCCAAGGGACACCCTTCGTGCAGGCAATTGTGGATTTTCCCACACCATCAAAATTCAAAGCTCCTATGGTGACACCTAAATATGATGGAAAAACTGATCCTGCCCTCCATATTGAGCAATACCAAGCTGCTGCTGATATCTATGCGGTTCCTGATGAGATGAGATGCAAGACATTTTCAGGAACTCTCACTGGGTCAGCCCAGATGTGGTACAATAACCTTCCTCGGGGGAAGATTACGACTTTCCATCAACTGGCAGAGCTTTTCATAGGGAATTTCTACTTTGGAGCGAAGCCAATTAAAAGAGTAGCGCACTTACTGAGAGTTAGACAGAGAATAGAAGAAAGCACCAGGGATTATATTACTCATTTCAGTAACGAGAAACTTGAGGTGATCGATTATGAGGAGAAGACAATAATTACTGCTCTAATGAGTGGTCTATTATCGAACAAGTTGTACTATACTTTGGCTAAGGATCTGCCCAGAACCATGGAAGAATTGATGGCGAAGGTAGCCAAGATCATGAACGCCGAGGAAGCCATGTCTGCGAAGAAAAATACAGACACTAAGGAGACCAAGGTCGAAGGTATTAAAACTGAGAAGAAGGATCAGAAGAACAATGGTGGCAGTAAGTAGTCAAAAGGAAAATAAACACTGGAGCAGATGAGGAAGTATGGAAATTATACTCCCTTGAAGGTAGATATAAATCACATTCTGGAGGAGATCAAGAACAGCTAGGAGCTAACCTGGCCTGAGAAAATGAAGGCAGATCCTGACAAAAGGGATAAGTCCAAAAATTGTTAAATTCCACAAACACCATGGCCACACGACCAAACGTTGTATAGCTCTTTAGAATGAAATCGAAGCACTCATCAGGCGAGGAAAATTGACTAAGTACGTTGATCGCCAAAATAGTGGAAAGACCAGCGATAAAGGAAGATAAAGATCTAAATCTCCTCGCCGAGCAAAAGATGACAAGAAGAGAGATCACGAAGATGATCCAGAAGATGATCTCGATCTCCTCAAAAGGCCAAAGCAGCCCGAGTGCGAGGTATTTTCAATCCATTTTGGATCATTTGAATGTAATGTCATTATAGGTGGAGATTTAGGAGGTGGAGATCTTACTACGGAGAGGAAAGGTTACCTAAATGAGGCCCAAGCTTGCTCTTACATACAACGAATAAATTTGGCTGAAGACGATCGCCCGAGGAAGGTGAATAGGGATAAAATGATCATCGACTTTTCTAAAAATGACTTAGCAGGTGTACTATATCCTCATGACGACCCTTTGGTAATCAAGATGAGAATGAAGGATGTGGTGATTTCACGGGTATTGGTGGATAATGGTAGCTCGACAGATATCATGTTCTACCCATGCTTCGATAGCTTGAATCTGAAGTTAGCCCAGTTGGAGCCATATCATAGGCCCCTCCTCGATTTCACTGGTGAATAGGTTTTTCCACTTGGGACGATCAAGTTAGATGCTTGTCGAACAGAAAGAGTACACTTTTTTGTAATGGATAAAAATGTCCAATCAGCCTACAACATTATCATGGGGAGAGTAGGTTTGAAGAAGTTTAAGGCAGTGCCATCTACGATACATCAATGTTTGAAGTTCCCAATAAATTTTGGAGTGGGAGTTGTGAAAGGCGACCAGAAAGTAACTCGGGAATGCTACTATTCATCTGCCGAACAGGAAGAACTGGAAGAATCCAGGAAAAAAACTATTATGTATCAAGTGGATGAAACAAAAGATGAAAAGATTGAAACCTTGGACCCTAGAGATGAAACTCAGCTTGTGAAGGGTCAGGTTATGGAAGCTACGAAGGATATCATTCTGGTTGACGAATGACCAGAACGAATAACTCAAATTGTTGCGTCATTGGACTTATCAATAAAGAAGGACTTGGTGGAATTTTAAGGCACAGAAAGCAGACTTTTGCATGGAGTCATGAAGACATGCCAAGGATAGACCCGACTTTCCTATGCCATAAGCTCAATGTTAATAAGGAGGTCAAGCCAGTGAAGCAGCGAATAAGAGTTTTCAGCCCAGAGAAGAACCAAACCATACAGGAAGAAGTAGAGAAACAACAGAAAGCCTCTTTTATTAAAGATGTCAAGTATCCTGATTGGCTAGCAAATGTTGTGATGGTAAAGAAGAAAACTAATAAGTGGAGGATGTGTGTGGACTTCACTGATCTTAATAACGCCTGCCCAAAGGATCATTTTCCTTTACCTCGAATTGATCAGTTGGTGGATGCTACATCGGGGCATGAATTGTTGAGCTTTATGGACGCTTATTCTTATTACACCCAGATTAAGATGAAAATACAGGACAGGGAAAGTACCTCTTTTATTACCCCAAGGGGAACTTATTGCTATAATGTTATGCCTTTCGGACTTAAAAATGCGGGTGCAATATACCAGGGGATGATGAATAAAGTGTTCGCAGAGCAAATCGGTCATAACATGGAGGTTTATGTTGACGATATGCTGACAAAGAGCAAGAAAGATGCTAATCATTTAGTTGACATGGGCCAGACTTTTGATCAACTAGAGAAATATCAAATGAAGTTAAATCCCTCCAAATGCATATTTGGAGTACGAGAAGGCATGTTTCTCGGGTATATTGTTAATAAACGACGCATCGAGGCAAACCCTAAAAAGACTAAGGCCCTACTGGATCTACGATCTCTAGCTACGAAGAAGGAGGTGCAAAGTTTCACAGGGCGAGTTGCATCACTTAACAGATTTGTGTCACGAGTAATAGATAAATGCCTCCAATTCTTCAAAACACTTCGATAAACTTTTGAGTGGAATGATGAATGCGAGGAGGCATTTAAAGAGTTGAAGAAATATCTGGAAGTTTCAGAGAACGCAGTTGGCTCGGCACTGATAAGAGTGGAGGACGGAGTGTAAAAACTGGTCTATTACACCAGCAAGGTCTTCTGAGGAGCAGAGATATGATATCCAAGGTTGGAGAAGTTAGAACTAGCACTGATCGAAGCAAGAAGACGAATAAGGTCATATTTCCAAGCCCATACTATAGTAGTGTATGCTGATATGCCATTAAGACAGGCTTTGCACAAACCAGAGAAATCGAGAAGATTGATGTATTGGGCAGTAGAACTTGGTGAATACGACATAATTTAGGAGCCTAGGTCATCACTTAAGGGGTAGGCAGTAGCGGACTTTATTGCGGAGTTTACTTACTCTGACACATCCGAAAAGCAGGAGCTTAATGCAGACCAACCCATGGATGTTACATGATCATCTAAGATAACCCCCGACCAACTTCCATTAGTAAATCGACAGGAGGCGATAGACAACGATAAACGGGAAGTGTCCCAAGGATAGGAGAAGACCAAAGGAAGTATCAAATACTCCACCGAGGAACTTTGTCTGACCAAAAGTTTAATAATGATATACCTGTGTGGAATTTGTACGTGGATGGCTCTTCATGTGCCATGGGTAGTAGAGCAAGAATAATCTTAAACAGTCCTGATGGAGTTGATATTGAGTATGCTCTACATTTTCAAAATAAGGCTTCCAATAATGAAGCTGAATATGAAGCTATGATTGTGGGTCTTAGTTTGGCCAAAATCATGAATGCAGAGCAGGTTATCTTATTCAGTGATTCATAATTAATTGTAAATCAAATTATCGGGTTGTACGCAGCGAAGGGAGAATTATTGTTCAAGTATTATGCAAAAGCTATAGAGGTTGTATCAACATTTACCACAGTCTAGTTCATCAGAATACCGAGATTGGAAAATGCAAGAGCTGACGCCCTAGCTTGTCTGGTCTCAGCAGCATGCACCGAGCTACGGAGAACTATCCCAATAGAGAATCTGGCAGATCAGAGGGTAGACGATGTTTTGATGGTGAACTTCATTTCCCTTGACTTGGGTCCATCCTGGATGAACCCCATCAGGGCCTATCTCGAAGAGGGGATTGTGCCAACTGATAAACTCGCAGCCAAGAAACTGAAGTTTAAAGCTGCTCGTTATGTACTCACCAACGGTATTTTGTATAGAAGAGGCGTTATAGTAGGATTACAAAGATGTATGCATCCCTTCGAAGTTAAAGATTTGATTGAAGAGGTTCACTAAGGCTCTTGTAGAGCTCATATAGCAGGTCGGACACTTTTGAAGAGGATAATGACACAGGGATATTACTGGCCAACGATGAGAGCTAATTGTGCAGCTTACGCTAAGAAGTACGATAAATGCTAACTTTTCTCTTCCATCCGAAGAACTCCCTAAGAAATGTTAACGCCCATTACGTCCCCTTGGACATTTGCCATGTGGGGTATAGACTTGGTCGGGCCACTTCCATCAACCAGAGGGAGATTCAAGTATCTAGTAGTTGTTGTGGATTATTTTACCAAATGGGTAGAAGTTGAACCTCTCATTGACATGACATATAACATGGTCTATTAGTTTATTTAGAAGAGTATCATTTGCATATATGGTCTCCCATATGCATTCATTACTGACCATGGAACCCAATTTGACAATGAGGAGTTTGGCGCATATTGTCACCAATCCAATCTTCAGAAGATCCACTCCGCGCGAGGCCCTACTGAATGGTTTGAAAAAATGGTTGGATGATGCAAAGGGAAACTAGATTAACGAGCTACACTCTATGTTGTGGGATTATTGTACTACACCACGAACAGCAATTGGGGAGTCTCCGTACATGTTAGCCTTCGTAAGTGAAGCTGTTATACCTGCTAAGTTGGGTCTACCCACACATAGGGTGCTTAATTTCAATTCCCCTATAAGCGACTTGTTGAGACGTTTAGACATAGATATGCTCGAAGAAGTTAGGGAAGAAGCAACGATCAGGAATGCAGCCTACCAACAACGAACAACCTTGCTCTACAATAAAAGGGTGAAGAAATACAACTTGAAAGAGGGGGATTATGTGCTGAAGAAGGTAATCCAGAAGCACAATAAACTGGAGGCCAACTGGCATGGACCTTACAGAGTGACTAAAGTTGTTCGTCCTGGGACATACAAAATTGAAACTTTGGAGGGAGAAGAATTGAAGAACGCATGGAATACAGAGCATCTGCGCAAGTATTATCAGTAATGAAAATTCATGTGTAACCCATTTCTTTCAATATGAATAAAAGTGATATTTTTCCCATTTCTCTCTTTTGTTGAAATTTTTTGGAGTATTCGTACACACTACAAAAACCAGATCAGCAACCACCAACTCCGGTTGGTCGGCAATTCAGCAACCACCAACTTCGATTGGTCGGCTAGTTGGCAATTCAATAACCACCAAATCCAGTTAGTCGGTAAATAAAAATCATACAAGGAAAAAGTCTGTTTGATCACGGGTGATCTCAAGGGACACCCCAAACTAGACAAGAAGATGGGTGACCTCCCGGGGCATCCACTGTCTAGGCAACAAGGTAATCCTGGCATGATTACTACAACTAAGAAAGAACATGGGATGAAAATCATTCCATTGCTTAGGCACAAAGGGTGACAAGTCACTATAATCAGATAACAAATGGGACAAGTTCCATTGTCTAAAATAAAAAAGGACATTTTGTCCTTATATATATATATATTCACCATCGAATAACATATACATTTTACAAAGTATTTTCAAGAAAATGAAATTGCACAGAGAATAAATCTTTCTTTATTAAAACCAAGAAGAATACATACAAAATGAAATTTGATTCATTATATACAAATGTCCTATTCCATGGGTTTCTTTCCTTCTGCTTTTGATACAAGTTCCATCCCATCTGGAGGGTCATCTAATGCATAGGGAGAATTTATAAAATTCATATCTCGCAGCATTCTGACATTAATTATGGATGGTCGATCAAGCAGATGCTTAGGACGAGATATCTCAAAATCCGAATGAAGACTATAATCACCAAGATACTTGGAGATCAGGAATCGAGGAATAGCACGAGCAGGATCCAACTAAAATCAAGTTTAAAAGGAGGCACGGGCAAATCAAGCACTCCAGGCTCATAATAATCCCATAAGAAGTGTCCGTGCTCCAATTTCAGCAAACACATAGCATTCAACCATCCCTTCTTGTACCCCTCATTATTTGACTGTTGCAATCGAGCATCAAGATGATACAGAGCTTCATTATATCCTGCCATGCAAACCTCTCTAGGCTGTTTGTGAAATTGATAAGTCAATCTTTCAAGCTGCTTGTGGAGCTTCTTCACCAGAATCTCTTTACTTTCTAGCGCAGAACTCTGATTGGAGAGTTGGTCGGTAAAACTCTGAATTTTTTTAGACATTTCTGCCAAAGCCTGATTTTTTGCCGTCAATTTAATGTCTTGATTCTCTAAGGCCAATTTCTCTTCTCAATATTAACCCGACCAGACCTTGCTCGCCCAAGGGAAGAATCCCTTGCTCTGCCGTGAGCAGGTGTGGAAAGTCCATCTTACTTCAAAGTCTCTAACTCTTCCCTTAAGGTAGCATTTTTGGTTTCTAAAAAGGAAAACCCGTCATCATTGATTGGGATCAAGGCTCCCAAAGAAGAGGGGGCAGTAGATTTAAGCTATTTCATTTGCTCTAGCAGCTTGGCAATGTTTCTATGCTCTTCAACCTCAAGCTTTAATACACTTTCTTTTTTTTCGTGGGCCAAAATGTACTTGTCATAACCCCTTTCAGCACTCAATTGTTGGTACTTTTTCTCATAACCTTTATGCAAAAGTGTAGTGGTCTCTTTGTGTTGAAGTTGAAGTTCATCGATCATGCCTTGAAGGTCTTCAATCATTTCATAATAGGCCACATTATTGGCTATAGCACAATCAAGTAGACACTTCAAGTATTGGTAAGCATCAATTTCTCATTCAGAGGCATTAGATCCGAGGATGTCTATTATTTGGGCCTCAGTAAAATCTGCATGACAAGCTTTGAAATAATCATTGCATTTCTTCATCAACTTTGTATCATTAGCTTATAAAAGTTCCATCCTGGTCATAAACTAGCAAGGAGAAAATAAAATTCATCAACAATGATAGAAGACAGGTTAAAGAAAAATGCGAGATAAATAACAAAGGTTCGTTCTTCTTCATTATACAAAAGGAAAATACATTCCAAGTTACAACTGAGAAAAAAAAGAAAATAACATAAGAATCGGACAACTTTACACCTTCACCTTATTCACTACAATATCTCCAGTTGATTTGGAGGGAAGAGCAGGTTGCTCGGAAGGAAGAGCCAGTTGCTCAGAAGGCAGTGCAAGTTGCTCGGAAAAAGTTCTTTCTTGATGAATATGCCCGGGAGGTTGAGAAATGACAGTAACGGGTACTTTCTCTGCTACCATCACAAAAGACTCATAAGATGGGGCTTCATCTTCTTCTTCTTCTTCTTCGTCGATGACAGGAGGAGGGCCATGAGTATGTCTCTGAAATAATTCAGAATCATCCATAGTTTTCAATTATTTTAAGGCTGCAACCCATCCATCTCTAAAGTATTTTAGGCTGGCATATTCCATCTGACAAGTAATGGCAGTTAAAGCCTTGTTCCATCCTTTATCCCAGCCAGAGCTAAAATAATTCTTTACAGCAGTTTTCTTCTTCACTTTCTCCAATAAAACGTGTTCCTCGACAAGCTTCACTTTTTCTTCCGGCTCTTTCTTACGTCGTTCAGCCTCTTTGAGCTTGGCCTCAACCTCCTCGACAGATGCCAGCTTATCCTCAAGCTCTTTCTTATTCCGTTCATCCTCTTCAAGCTTGCTATCAACGAACTTCAATTTATTCCCCAACTCTTTAGAATCACTTATAGCTTGATCTCGAGTGGTCTTGACAGATTGAAGTTCATTCTCCCAAGTAGTTTTTTCTTCCTCGTACTTTTGACGGGATTCATTCAAAGAGAGGGATAGACCAGTAAAAGCCTCTTCCATCCCACCCGAGGAAGTGGGAGCCCTGTTAGCTTTATCTTTCTTCAAGATGCCATTAAAGTAAGCCATAAACTAAAAAGGGAAAGAACTCAACTCAGAAGATGAATGCAATATGTAGAAATGAGGAAGTAATAGGGATGAAGATACTTACTGACGCAATATATTGGGTAACTAAATCAGTGTGCTTATCCCGAGAAAGGGAATCCTCAGCAGCTCGATGTTCGGGAAGGACCCAAGATTTAATCAAGTCCTTAGCCGAACTCGAAGTGATGAGAGCAGTAACTTTAGCTCTCAAAGGACCCTCAATATCAGAAGGTTGAGCAATAGTTTCTATAGGTCTTTTAGCAAGACCTCTTCTTAGTCTCTTTAGAGGAGCACTTTCAATCAAAGGTTTTGCCTCTTCTTATGTAATTGCAACACCTTCAATCAAAGGTGCTGCCTCTTTTGGAACAACTGGGGGATTCTTACTTGCCTCCTTCACAGTTATAGATGTTCAATTAGATAGAGCAATGTCCATTTTCTTTATCCCCTCAACTGGGACATCCACTTTATTTTTCTTTGCCCCATCAACACCAGGGGCATCTTTGACAAATAACTCATGAATCCTCCTTTTCTTCGTCATCAAATCGACAATGGAAGTATCCAAATCAGACGAGGAGTCTCCCGCACTTTCTCCAGACATTAGCGGTTGATCAAGATCGATTACTGTAGGAGGTGCAATAGGATGCGCAATGAAAGACGAGGTGGTGTTTTTATACCTCAATAAATAAGAAGCAGCTCTAATGTGATCCCCAACAACTGATTGATGCAAGCTCCAGATAAGTTTTAAATCTTTTATGTTAATGTCAATCTCTTTTGGGGGCTTCCTTTTACTGTCAAATGTAACAAACAAAATTATTGTCAATGACGCATTTTGTCAAACATGAAGAAAGCTAAATTCAAAAACTAAAAACAACCTATCCCATTTTCGTAAAGCGGACATTTGGGACCTTGATACACATCATTTCCATTTAATGGAAGGTGTTGCCAATTTTTCATCACAACCCCACGATAAAAGTAGTCCCTATTGGCGTCAAGAAGATTAACAACTAAAGCTCTATTCGAAAACCTAGTATTCAAATAAAAAGTAGTGTCACTGGTAACTCGTCTATAACAATACATAATTTTAGGAATTCCTAAATGAGTTCCTTGAATTTGATTCAACCTATATACGCCATTAACTACCCTCCATGTATTTGGAGCTACCCTTGCGAGTACAATATCAAAATATTAGTAAAACTCCAAACACAAGGGATTTGGCGAGAAAGAAAAATCACACTCCGCTACAAAAAGGGAGGGAAACCAATGTCCCTCCGCCAGAGAAAACAAATCAGAAGGACAAGAAGGTTCTTCCAAAATAACCCAAGAGGGAATTGAAAAATTAGTCCAGAATTTATCTAAAGATTCAACAAGGTAAACCATGGTGACAAAAGCAAAGAAAGATGAAGGAAGAAAATCTTACAGAGGACGGAGAAATATGCTAATGACGGATGACGAAAGAATGACAGTACGAAATAGAGAGAGAAAGTAAAGAGTTCAGAAAATGTGGATGTGAAAAGTAGAAAATGATAGGATTTCTGTCGCTCTTAAATACCTTGCATCGGGAAAAAAAGAAAAGAAAAGATTACTGGGAAATATATTTGCGTTTCCAATAATTAAATCATGAGAAAGACGCAAATGTCGAAGCGGTTGCTAAAAATTCAAAATATTTACAAGATTGCCATTGCGCGCTCAAATGGAAAGAAATACAATAAAAATGTCCCAAGTGTTGGAGATCTGAAATCCAGGCATCTCTTAGGCAAAATGTTCCACACTTTCTTATTTAACTTCAACTGTGAAACATTGGGGGCTTCTGTTGATACAAAAAATAATCAGCTGACGTGGATCAATTAGATGAAGACATGTGTTAACCTACGTGGCAAATACATACTTTCACCGAGCTACTCAAGAATTCTGAGCTACTCAAGAGTCCTGAGAAACTCAGGTGGTCCGAACTACTTAGCATGCAGAGCATCTAACCAAGAAAACCAAAAGGCAACTACGCATTTAATGAACACCATATTTAATGGGCATTATTATTGTACAGATGTATATGTCTACTAGAAGATGGCACATTACTTTTTCATATGTACAGCCTCAAGGCTATAAATAGATGGTAACCCAGTTATGAAAGGGGACTTTTGGCTCCCTTGGAAAACTCATTATCGAGATACAAGGCAAATAGTCAGCAATACAACAACAGTGGACGTAGGCAATTTTAATAGACGAACCACTTTAAAAATCCATTGTCTTATTAATTCATTCATTTTTATCTGCGATTAATTAATTAGATTGCATCTAGTTTTTTACATCAATAATGTTCTTATGTCAGGAATAAAATATTATGCTAAGGTGCTAAGGTGGAAGATGTCATTGTTGGCACCCAACACGACAATGGTTGATCGAAGACGACAAAAAATGATGATAAAGAGAATTTTCCTAAGAAGAGGGTAAGAAACAAAATGAAGTATCCAAGAACAATGATAAGGAGGACACTACCAAGGACTTCCAAGTGATCAACACTATTTTCAAAGTGCCTATCGGTAAGATATTTAACAAGATAAAAAATTAACAGTTCCTTGAATGTCTAAGGAAGAAGATGGGGCATCCATCAAAGAGGAACACTGCCCTGAGATGTGCCTATCACAAGGAGCATGAGCATAGGACGGATAAGTGTACTGATCCTAAGTCATGCCTAGAATAGTTGGATTAAGTTGGTCACTTGGACGACTACGTGGAGAAGAAGGGTGCAACGGCCACCATGGAGTATGACTAAAAGCCTGATAATGTCATGGATAATAATGAGATAGGATATAAGTTTACAATCATCTATAGTGTATCAATTTCGAGTTAGATACAAAATAATGTTGTTAGGATGTAAATAAATAATGCCACTACAGTGATGGATGCTTTTCACATTGACCCAGCCAAGACTCTAGTAGGAGAGCACCGAGGACATAGAGATTTTGACTATAACAAGAACATAGTATTTACCGATGAAGATCTACGAAATTGCCAACTGGGAAGTGGATAAGTTACTAGTGAACCAGGGAAATTCCTAAGAAGTTATGTACCTAAAACTATTCAACAAGCTTAATCTGAAAATGGAAGACCCGAAGGAAGCGACCGACTCTTTGGTCATCTTCGCTAGAACGATGATTATACCACTAGGGAAGGTGGTTCTACCAATCCAAACTAGGAATATCCTAAAGTTGATCGAGTTCCTTATTGTGGACATTAATTATCCTCACAAAGTTATCCTTAGATGAGAGTGTCTTCACTCCATAAATTTTATTCTATCTACCTATCAACAAAAGAACAAATGCATTATAAACCTGGGGATAAAAGAGATAAAAGGAAACCAATTCATTTCTCAAGAATGCTTTATCATTGACACCAGGCCTAAGAAAAAGAAGAAGAAGGGAAATGTGGTCGTGAATGAGACGACCAAGATAGGGGATACTCCATCCAAATAAAAATTAAAGTATGACAGGTCGAGGGTGAAAGAGACAAGGGTGGGGATTGTGTGAGAAAATCGAGTGGCATGTTCATTACGTTGTTATTTTTATCAGCTACTATCGCAATACAAAAACCTAACCTTTAGCTGCACTCTTATGGTATATCGGCTAGTCTGGATATTGAATCCACTCATAATGATTGTTGTACTTAAGTTGATTAATTACTTCAAGAATAAAAGTGTAAAAGTTATTTATTTAGTTAAACATTATAAACTACTTTTAATCTAAACAAATATTGAAACTAGATTAACAACGAGAATAAAATAATAGGTCGAGAAGTATATCGATTACCATGAGTAAATTAGCATAAATAGTTTGTGGGAAGAAAAGTTTTGAAAGATTAAATCTCATTTCAACAATTAATCGTACCTAGAGTTATCACCACCTAAATTTCCATAAACACCTAAAATAATTATGACATCAATAAATATCCTGAAGATTACACAGGCAAGGTCGTAAACGAGACCCATACATAGTATACACGGTTAAAACTCCAAAGAGTAAAATTTAGAACAACCTAATCCGTTAAAACTAGTCTAATTCATCACCAAAGCAAATCAACTACGTAATCCATGGTGAGTTCAATAATCTCAACCTAAACTAAATTAGCTACAAAGCATTGTAACATATATGAAAATGAAAGAAGACAATAAATTAAGCAATAAATGTATTTATCAAGGAAATAAAACTTGTTAACAAAGCTTGAAACAAATAAATACAGCTTATATATATGAAGAAGTTGATAAATGGTAACCTTACACAGACCCTAGGAGGGAGAATGGGGGAAAGAGCTCCCAACACTAACCAGACCCTAATTATCAAATAAAAATAATATTTTTCTAAACTAATATCTCCAAACTACTTATATACAGTCAATTGAATTAAAAGAAAAGTGAAAAGAAAATAAATGGCCAAAAATTGCCAGATATTTGGTTGATCGATCAATCGACAAATGTGAAAATTGTATACTAATCTTAGATATTTTGAGAAAATGGAATGATCAATCGATTGACCATTCTGCAATTGATCGATGAATGGTAAAAAATTCCACTAGTTTTTTCTTAAGGAAAAATCAAAATGATCGATAGATCGATGCTTTGTTTTTGGTAGCGCTTCCCCTTCATTTTGAGGACGAAGGGACTTCGGGATAACAGGCATAACTTCATCATCCGGATTCAAAATGACATGCCGTTTGTGGCCATGTGAATCTAAGTCAATGAACTATGCTTCCATGGGAGTACCAATAGATACATGAAGTACGAAATGATAATTTTTCCCCTGAAGTTGTATCCTATGACGAACTTTCTCTAAATGCACCCAATTGTTCTGATAAGCGTCCCAATGTCGAAAAACTCACATTAACCTTGCACAATATATATACACTAGCAGATGCCCGTGCCCGAGGGCACGACGATAAATTTCCCCCCGTGATAAAACCCAGCCCATAATAACCAACCTTTTTATAAAAAAAAACTTAAAAAAAAATATTTTTTTAAAAAAATATTTTTTATAAAAAAATATTTTAAAAAAATTATTTTAACAAAAAAGATATTATTAAAAAAAATAATGTATATATGTGTGCATGCATACATGCATGTGTATGCATGCAAGCATGCAACACATAAAATGTCATGGATGTTTATCATGCATAAGTTACTATTCATAACACCATTATATATATATATATATATATATATATATATATATATATATATATATATATATATATATATATATATATATATATATATCGAAAACAAGGTTAGCTAATAATTGAGAAGAAAAGTAGTATTTAATAGACTAATTGCGGTAAAATGCATAAGAATAAGGGGCATATACCAAATAGTCCCTCGAACTTTTTTTAATTCATGTTTAGTCCAAGCCTTTTTATTGTCTACCAAAAAGTCCTTCACCATGCTAAAAAGGCTTTACAATGCCGATGGAGTGGACCTTTAAAGATAAGAGAGTAAGGGACTTTTTGGTACAAAATAAAATGCTTGGACTAAGTGTATATTAAAAAATATTTGAGGGATTTTTGGTATTTGATACTAAGAATAAAGGGAGACAATATACAATATTCAAGACCTATCACACCCCCTAACTTAGACATTGCTAGTCCCTAGTCATGAAACAAAGCAAAAGCCATCCGAAAAAAGAGATAACAAAAAATTGATAAGCATGGAAAATAGAAATGCCACTTTCGTGAGTGAACAATTTCATTTAATACATGCAACAATCAGTTAAACCCCTAGATTATTCTAGTGGACGAGTGTTGTCTCCTGAGGGTTTTCAGGGATGAAACCCACAAAATTTACTAAAAATTATGCCAAAAAATCAATATGACAAGCTCAACAATAACGAAAAGTATTTTAACATGTTATTACCATAGTGAATGAATTCACCCAAAAGCCTGTAATTATTAACATTAGAATAACTTCATTACAATTAAAACCTTCAAAAGTCAGAGGAAGAGTGAGCACAAGAAAATAGTTTGATTTAAAAAAATATATATAAACCGACTAAATATCAAAGCGTGCATGATATTCAATACTCACTGGTATTTACACTCAATAAATGAAATCATTATGAAAAGGGTGTAACACACAGGACCCGTGGGCATAAAGAGTAAATATAAATGGAAACTAGTATGTTCCCATGTCATCAACTAAGAACACTATATATAGAATGCAAATTTGTAATCTCAATGAAAGATACCATTCATTGAGGGAGGCGAAACATATGTTCATATATTATCTCAACTATTATTACTTTTGAATCACACTCGCTTTAGAATCGCGTAAGACATTATAGTTGTAGTGTAGGTTTGGCTAGGATGTATGAAATAAAAGGGATATATATGGTTAGAAAGTGTTAGGGGAAGAATACTTGGGATAAATGGAAAATTACAGAAAATTTTAAAATGGGAATTTAATTTTCATAAAGGCAATTGTAACACCCCGCCTAATTAGATACCGGGTGATCAGTCCCATACCCAATTAAATCAGAATATACAGTTGGTTCATTCTTAGCATCATTGTCGAAAACATTTTTCCTATCACCTAATACTCAATTAAGCTGGTGCTAAAAACTTTCTAGTTTTACTTTAATAAAATGTCATTTTACCATATCGAATAATTCCACACATTCCACAACAACAATAAACTGAATAAATACCACAATAGAAATTAAAGGCAACTAGAATAAAGTTTCCAAAAAATATCACAATACAAAAATCACAACAATACTAAATGTATCACAACGACACGAGTATAAAATCTTGACTCAAATAAAAACAAAACAGATAAAATCCTCTGGGGTGACATGCCCTAAATGAAAGATCACTACAAAATATGAATAAAATAAATGAGGGCGTCTAAATAATCCTCCATAGCTCCATACCTCATCAACCATCTTAATCCTCTATGGTTGGCATTCCTGCGGCTAGACACTTGATATAAAATATACAAGAGATAAAAGAGAATATGCAAGTAAATGGGTCAGAGCCCGATGTAAAAATAGTTTTTAGAACAACAAGTGAATAATTGCCATATTTATCACTTATAATATACATGTTAGATTATCGGACTCTCTCTTGAGATTCTCACCTCTCATCTAGAGTGCACGCCTAACGTACCTCTAAGCCATTCTAGTTATAGTTCCCATGCTAACTAGATTAACCACATGTATCCATTCTTTATAGCCCAATTCATTCCCACGTATTAACCCTATAATACATATAATGATGTTGTAAACATATACATCCATTTAGATTCAACATGGATAAGTCCCTTATTAATTTAATTCAATTAAGTGTTCTCATACATAACTATCTTACATTTCTACTTTAGCCACACAGTAGATATCATCACATGTATATATATACATTCACTATAATATACATATATTGCACCCCGAGATATAGTTGTTGTGCTGCATTACTCTGCTATCTTGTCCCAATATATCTCCTCACTGTATAGGGGATTATAGGTTCGATAAAGATCCCTCGAACCACAAATATCAAATCATAAATAATGGAGGCGAACATAGTCCTAAGCCTTTGGGCTACGCACATACCTACGCACCCAAATGACTATTTTATACCATTGTTCTCACTAATGGTAATCGACCTAAGTCCTATGTTCTCGAGCGACAAGTAAAAGATCCCATATATTCATCAGGATAAGACTGTCCTCATGCGTATACCTCCCGTCGATAGAAAGTAAGCTAGGTATGTCATACACACAAATTATCAAACAGTAGGCATTATCATCCACCTATATAAAAATCAAGTACTTATTCGACTTATATATAATTTTTGGAATTTATCTTATTCCCCAAGTACCCGTTGTATTAATCAATACCACCCGTACTTGTTAATTATAATAATTTTCTTTATCACACTATTATTACGTAGTTATCACTCACATAATTTCCTTCTCACTTTAAAAATGATTGTCCAACTTTCCCCGTTAAGGTACTAAAATTATTCAAACTTAATTCATCGAATATTATAATGTGGATATCACTCACATAATATTATCCTCGATTAAATATAATTTTCTAGCAATCACCTAAATTTCTCACCTTTGGTTAAAATACCAAATCATTCAAATATTATTTCTACTGAAATTTATATAATTAAATCCCTTAATTTCTCCCCGATGTAATCCCACATCTAATTCCACTTTGCGGGTCTTAAATATATCATACTGCCCTACCTTAAGTCCCATTAGGTTCAATTAATCATCACTAAAGATATCAAGAACTTTGGGATTTAATCAAACTTTAAAAAAGAAAACAATTCACAATTCCAGGGGGAGTCGATCGATCGACGTTCTTGGGTCGATTGATCGATTGATCAGATATTAGCCCAGTTTTTCCGCATGTTAAGCCTGCGGGTTTAATATATCTTTTTCAACAAAATCATCACAAATCAATCCAAAACTTCTTATAATTAATATCAATTGATAAAGAAAGTCATATGATCAATTTCTAATAATCAAACAACCTAAAATCATCAAATAGTTTCGATTAAATCCTGTTATTCCCAGAATTCTCATAGGTTATTAATTCTCCAAAATTCATATTAAATCAGACTTCTTCTATCATTTGAAACCCAAAATTCATGGATTAAATCATTTAAACAGAATAAGAATTATTCTATCTGATTTCCATATCAAGAACTAATTCAAAAACTTTATAGTTCATCCTTAAATCATGTAAATTCATACTGCTTTCTTATTCTATCTAGCACGGATATTGTAAGCAATAAAACAAAGCAAGAATTACACTTGCCTTAATTATATAGGTCTGATCCTTCGGTGATGATGATGTAAAATTCCTCCTTTATTTTTCGGGGGCTTTTCGGTGGTGGTGCTGGTGGTAGAAGGTGGTTAATCCCCTTTGGCTTACCCAAAAGTCTCTCCTCCTTTCTAAGCAACCTCTTCTCCTCCCAAGGAACTCTTCACTTTCTCACACACAAATACCTCTCAAGTGTTTTATTATAAAATGAAATGAACCTACATTACTCTAATCCATCACCTTTATAATAAGACAAATACCGAAATTACTATTCATCTCCCAATTAAAATGACTAAAATGCCCATTCGGGGTGTCCTTTCATCTCCAAATTGATCCAAAATCTAAATCCAACACCCGAATAGACTTTTCTGACTATTTCGACCCTTCCGGATGCAACGATGTACTCAAAATGACCATTTGGTTGATATAAAATAATGTTTCCTTTTTATTCATTTAAATCAATCCCGACATGTCCCATACTGCGTCCCGACTAAAATTTCATTATTCCCGTATGAGTAACTCATGGCAATATAAATAACATCACTAAGTAATATTCAGAATCATATATTTCATTATCCAAAAGTAATATAAATTCCGAATTAATCCCAGTTAATTAATTTATAATTAATCCCATTAACTTTTAATTTAACTCATTTTAAAAGTCACTAAAATTACGGGGTATGACAGCAATGAATATAACATTGGAGAATGTGACAAATATTATTGACACTATATTCAACAAGGAAATTCTTTCTCTTTCTTTTTTTCTTTTTTCCCTTATTTTTCACTTTTTCTTTTATTTTTTCTTCCCATTTTTTTCTATTATTCTCACTCACTCGCTTAATTGCAACCACATAACAAGAAAATCATAAAACCCCAAGTATCATTCCAAACAAAGGTATGGAAGGTGTATAAATGGTTTAGAGACTCCAATGTGGAGTTGGTCATGGGATTTTAGGTTTTGAAATGAAAGATTGTATTTTGGGTAAAAGGGATTAACTAGGGAAAACATGAAATGTGAGTCCAATATCAATATGGGTTAATTAACAAAGATGGACTGTGAAAATATACTAAGGTTTTCACGATTCTTGAGTAAAAATAAAATTTAAATTTATGCTCAAGTAACAGATGTCAAAATAAACACAATTAATGAATGATCAATATACGAATAGTGAGATTACCAACGACTTTAACATTTTCAAGAAGTAAAGAGTAATATATAAGCATTTATAAACAAAGAAAAGTACAAACCTCATTTGGTGTAAGTATATCAATGAAATAAAAGATTATCGAGTTATAAAAATTCTAAACCAAATCATTTGAATAAGAAAAGCGCATGTGCTCATGGATTTCAAGTTTAATTCATGAAGTTTATCATAATATCAATGATTCGAGTACTAAAGTCTAACAACTTCTAAATCGAGAACTTGCATCATTCACTTATCTATTAGAACAGTCATTTATTTGAAATTTATCATCGAAAACAAGGGAAAAATACCCAACAAAAGCAAAAAAGGAAAGAAAATATGTTTTAGTTTTTTTCAATTTGTTATAATAAAAGCAAACTTGGGAAGAAAATATGATCAAATCAAATATACTACCAATTAATGGAAAGAATATCCCATACCCCCTAAATTAAACCTTTCATTGTTTTCAATGTGAATTAAGAACTAAGTTAAAGAGAGGAATATATCGATATTAACCAAAATGGAGAGATCTATAGATAACATAAGTCCAAAGATTCTACAAAACAAGTTAGAACCAATCATAACAAAAAAGAATAATAAAGCTTTAACTAATTACAATAAACAATAATTAAAAATAAAAATAAAATAAACATCTATATACAACCTATAATTTTAACTTCTAACTAATTATACACTAGAAGTTGAAATTTTTTAGGGTCCTCTCGAATTAGGATTTGACTTTGAGTCATAATTGGTATTCCCTCATTTGAGTTCATGCCTTCCAAAAAATAAGATTCTTGTTTGAGCAACGGAAGGCATCGTTTGGGCGGGGAAAAGGAACCATCACTGATTAAAAGTTTTTGGAGGATGATTGGGAGTATGGATTGAATGGGTTACAAGTACACATGGGATCCACCAAAAACTGAATTTCCTTTTAAAGTTTTTTCAATTGGAATTGGGAGGTGTCTCACATGGAGGCAAGATTGCCTTCATGGAAAGCAACTCAAGCATGCAATCCTCATTAGTGAAAGGGTTGGACATTTTAAAGTTTTCAACTGATTCATTTAGATACTTGTAATGATTTGACAACGGAGAGTGAAAATGAGGAAGAAATAAATTAATCTCGAGAGATGATTTATCATTGCTTAAAGCACTACACCAAATCTACCGAATTGTCACTGTAATTTACCTTGACAAGTTGGACTTGTTAAGGTCAATGACCATGGCAATTCTGGGGGTGATAACTTTTGTTGTCAGGGACTTGTCACGGTCATTGACCATGAAAAGTTCATTAGAATTATCACGGTCATGTCACGGTCTATGACCTTGACAAGTTTTGTCACGGTCATAAACCATGACAAACCCGTGACACTCTTTAAAAAATTATCACGGACATTGACCGTGACAAGTCCGTGATAAGTTTCTTTGTCACGAACTTGTCATGGTCAATGATCGTGACAATTCTGGGCAGAATTGAAAAAAAATCTGCTGGATTGTATGGCCACTACCACTGCCCGGTAGTATATTTGTACCTGTTATAGCAACGTTGTACCTGTTCAAATATCATATATCCAAATAAAATAGAGATAATGCAAATATACATTAAAAACAATATGCAGCACGATATAATCCAAATATAATTCAAATGTAACAACTTAAAATAATTTAATTCAAATAATGTCACTACATGTCTGGGGTAAGGTTAGCTATGAGGAGGTGAGTAGGCCACACAATATACGAATTGACACACCAAGAAATATACATTGTGTCGCATTGTTCGTGCAACCACAAGAGGGAGTTCTCCTTTCTGGGTATCACATGCGTGACAAGCACCTTGGACTCGTTGTCTGGAAGCAAACGTCCATTAACTGGCATACCATGTACGGTATTCGGGTCCCTCAACCCTCGCCCTATCCGTTGGCCATCAAATATGTCCATTAAAAACACGCTCGGCCAACCAAGTGTCGACATTGATCGGTTGAAGGGATCCAAATAGGGGAGTGTATCATCAAAGTTCGCACGTGTCGGCGATGAAGCAGCGAGGTCCACATCCTCATCATCATGCACCTCGTCCTCCTGCACCTCCTCCTCCACCACCTTATCATTCCATTTCGCCTCACAGTTTTTTCCCAACGAACACTTCATGAATGAGAACATATCTTGGACCGTCACTTCCAAATGGGACAGCTTCGCGTCATGTGAGTCCACCATTTGCGCCAACCCGGTGTCACTCATCTGTAATCCGATTATCCTAGATTTGGCCACCCGCGAGCTCAACCCCTTTGTCATCCCCTTGTGATCAGCACCAAGCACGTGGATGAATGCATCTGTAGACAAAGATGACTTGTCGACATCAGACTGCGACTCATGCACTTCCTTAAGCTTTGCCTGAAACGATAAAAAGTACATGATTAGGAAAATAAGTAAATAAAAGAATTATAACGTAATTAACAAAAAGTGAACTGTCGAATTACTTACAATCGTGGTCGTGATGCTCGTCGACACCTCCTTATCCTTCCCTTTCTTCGTTCAAATAGCCACATAAGTATCGAGCCTATGTGGACTACCCCCAGGGCCACTCCCTGTCCCCTGAAATAAAATAAAGTAAAATTAATATCGGCCCCATAAAGTAAAATAATGCAGAATAATATATTTCTGCAGTTATAGAAAAACTAAATCTTACCATCATCCTATGCTCCACCTCGGTGTAAGACGTTCGACCAGAGTAGTGCACGTCCATCTTTTTTGCCCGATTTTCCCTCCCAATTGGCGAGATGCCAATTTCCCCAATCTCATTGTCAATGATTTTTTTACGATTATGCCAATGAGATCGGCTCCTTCGGCGGGATGGATTCATGCATTCGGATAACGAACTCTCGGGTCTTTCCAAAGTATCGGGTCTGCATATTTTTTTTCCATGTCTTGTGTTGCTCCCTCAACTGCACCAAGACGGAATCGCGTAGCTTTGGATCCAGGCTGAATTGTTCCTGTCCAACAAATACAATGTTACTTGCGAATAAATATAAATATAAATATAAATATAAATATAAATATAAATATAAATATAAATATAAATATAAATATAAATATAAATATAAATATAAATATAAATATAAATATAAATATAAATATAAAATGAAATCGAAATCGAAATAGAAATTGAAATTGAAATATTCATATAAATATAAATATAAATTCATTACCTGTAGTGCCACTTAAATAGCTAACTTAAGCTCATTTGGCACCTCCCTCCAACTAGTGTACCTCGGGCTGATGATCGTCTTTACCAGCTCGAGGGATCTCGCTAATAGCCCCGTCTTGTTCTCAATGTCCATCCCTAATTTTCCATATTTGGGGAGCCTAGGGGCCGAAGAGCCCTCCCCGGCTCCGCTACCACCGAGCCCAGACGACATCATCATAATCAGCATCATCATCCTCGCCTTAATACCTGAAGGAGACATTTGCTGTAAAAAAATGTTGTTATTAGTACAAATCAAAATGAATTAGAAGAAGACATGCAAATATGTGAAATTACTACAAATCCAAATGAATTGTTACTGTTTAACACCCCAATTCTAAATTCAAACAACAACATCTAGCTCATAATATGTAAAATTACTAAAAATTTAAAACATCCCCACCCCCACACCTACTACCCACACACACGCACACTACACAAGAGTGAAAATGATAAAGTGAAAATCAATTAAAAGCATTAAAAATGTATTGATAAAGTAAAAATTGGAATATTTATTACAAATTGAAAAATTCTTTCAAATTCGGGTTATCATAAAAAATGGATTGATATTCGGTAGGAGCAGCCAAGTCATCCACACTACTATTTAAATGCTTTGGCGCGTGTAGGACAATTGACCATGACTCGTTGTTGATATACTCAGACACTTGGTTAACCTTTTGAAATGCATAAACAAACGGCTCATCTCTCACGTGGTCGTTGCTCTTCAATTTGGACAAGTAAACCATGATCAAATTCGTGACAGGATCAACTATACAAGCATTTTTATCCTCAACTCTTGCCCAGTCACAGTAAAATACATCCTCTTTGAAGCTTATATAATTCAATTAAAATATATTTCAAATTACACCATAGTAAGTCATTTCAGCTTCAACGAGGTTTTTATCTTTTGCGCTCGCTCGAAAGATTGTGAGAGCCTTGTATGAAATGCCCGAGTTTTGTACATTTGTACTTTCCTCGTACACTTTTGCGCCGAATACGTAACCGTTCAATCGATACTTTTGGTACTCTTGTGCCACGAACAAGGGTCCAGTGGCTAGACGAGAAAGCCTTGATGTCGCATCACCTGTCTTTAAGAGCTGAGAATATAGATAAATTAATTAGATTAGTCATAAAGTTCGAGTGTAGTGTAACGTTATATAACGACCATTTTCATTAGAATTACCTCTTGTGACAACCACAGCCTAAATTCGTTGTTTGATTGTACCATTGTTTTTCATCTTTTATTGTTCTCACAGGCTTCATATTTTCTACATATTACAAAATTAATCATCTATAAAATAATATAAAATATTCTAAAATAATGTTAAACATTAAAATATTTTAAACTTACTTTTTCCATTCTTCGACATCTTTATGTGTGTCAAATAGATAACGAGTTACTTGTTCATGTTGCAAACTCATTAATTTCACTCGTTTCCCATCACATGACCACCATCATCGATGAACTCATAGGTGTCATCAACGCTGGTCGAGTCAGGAAAATATTACCAAGTATATATTAATGACTCCACGATGATGTATTCCTCTGCAATTTATCCTGTAACGTATCGTGTATTCTTGACGTAATGTTTAAAAACTTTCATCAATCTTTGAAACGGATACATCCACCAATATCTAACTAGACCACAAAGAAGTGCCTCGTCGCATAGGTTTACCAACAAGTCAACACTTATGTCAAAGAATGTTGGGGGAAAATACTTCTCCAACACACAAATCGCTTCGGTCACCGCCAATTTTGCGGCCACTATGTGTTCTTGATTGACTACCTTCTCACACAAGCGTGAGAAGGTAAAACTAATTAGCATAATAGCCCTCCACAAATCCTTGTGGTTGGAGAAACATTGCTTAAACAATAGAGGAACCAATTGCATGATCGCATGCCAATCGTGGGACTTACACTTATGTAAATCATGAGTAGCATAATTCCCAATCCTTTGCAAGTTGGACGAAAAATTAGATAGGACCTTCAAATGATATATTGTGTCTAAAAGCACCTTCCTTTCCCCACTCGTCAAAGTAAATGCACCAGGGGGAATTATTGTCCTTCCCCTGCTATCTTCTTTTAACCATAGTTGTGGCTTAAGTTTCAACGATTTAAGGTCTTTTCGTGCATTTTCTCCATCCTTCAAATGACTCCCCCCAAGGCAAGTTCCCATAATATGTTCATCAAAGTTCTTCTCTGCATGCATCACATTCAATACATGGCGCACCGGATTATTCTTCCAATAAGGCCAGTCAAATAAAATTAACCTCCTAGACCATGCCTTTATTGTCTCAATTTCATTCCCAATTGGGGTCTTTTTATGCTTGATATTCTTAAATTTGGGATTCTTACCTGGCATATTAGGGCCACATTCAGAAGATTTACTTTCAATTTCTGAACCTGAAAGTTATCTTGGCAGTAGCCTATGTTCAACCCCGCCTAATAAAAAATTGGAACCTTTCTCAAATTTGAAACTATGAGCCGGGGGTAAAAACCTCCTATAGTAGTGGTATACATTTTTTGAGCTAAAGGATAGATGAAGAGATCCAGTCTCCTCTCCATAAATAGGACACCCCAAAAAACCATGTACTACACAACCGGATAATGTCCCATAAGCTGGAAAATCATGAATTTCCCACATCAACATAGCTTTCAAAGTAAACTCTTCTTTTCTAAAAGAGTTAAATGATTTCACACTGATACGACGCAAATATTGCGTATTTCACCCGTTAACCTACGCCTTATTAGCCCCCTCGGGTATCTTAATCCCTATATTTATGCTCGTTAACCAGACAACCTCGGATTTCTATGTTAACATGTTTTGCAGGGGTTAATTGAGCTTTTGTAGGTATTTGGATGCTTAGTATGAAGTTCGGACGCTTTCCGGAAATGTTTCGTCGACTTTTGCAGCTTCGGGGGCATTTTAGTAATTCCAGCATTCGGGTTTGAATCCCGAGCTCTTCACGGAAGTTGAAGCCCTCCGATTTCTCTTCGCGTGGACGCCGACGGTGCATGATTCCGAGTTGTATCGAAAGAGTTATGGCATTTTTAGGATGGTTTTTACTTCAAATTCACACTCAAGGTCACATTCAAGGGCATTTTAGTCATTTCATAATTTGGTTTTTTGGCCCAATGTCTTCTTGGATGTTGTAGTCCTCTGAGTTATCTTCGCGTAGCCTCCGACCGTGCCTCATTCCGAGCTATAACGAAGAAATGGCGGCATTTTCCGTAAAACAGGACAAAGCTGCAGAATTCAGACCTGTAGGTTGCGAATCGATTCGGCCCAAAACCGAATCGATTCGGAATTCTGCAGAATTGCAGATTCGAACTTCCCCTGTTTCCGAATCGATTCGGACCATTTCCGAATCGATTCGGGCCTCCAGATTTTTGGTTTTCTTCCCTTTTATTACAAGTTTGCCATGGGATATTTTGTTTATAACACTTTCTCTTCATTTTGAAGAGAAATCTCTTCATTTTTAGCTTAGTTTAGGGTTTTGGTTTGGAGAGGTTTTCTTCATTTCTCTTTGGGATGATAACCATTTGGGGTTTGTAAGTTCAACTTTTCATTTCCTTTACCATTAATATAGTTGTTCTAGTTTATTTCCATTGTTGTTGTTTACTTTCATGCTTAGATAATTAGTTTTAGTTATTTATTCCTTGCTTAATTAGTTTATAGCTTTGTTAATTAGTTTCATTTATGTCTTGCCCTTAGATAAATAGGGTCGGGATTGCATTTCCGCCATTTACGGGTTTGGACCTCGAAAATTAGGTTTTGTGTAAAATTGCGTTTAATTGAAACCGCGTGTATTAAAGTTGGATTGTTATGCGTTTAACTTTATTTGTCACGCAACTTTAGTGTTTATAGCGACAATCCGAATTTAATCCGCGTGTGACCATTTTCAGTTAAATGTTTAATCTCGCAACTTTGGGTTAAATTCCTTCTTGTGTGATGTTTATGCTTAATTGTAAATGCTCGATTAAATGTTTTCGAACCGTAATTCTAATTAGTAGTTGTTTAGCCCGTGTGGTGGAATGCGATCCCGATCCTCGCTTTACTTTATTTTAGCGTAACTTCTCTTTTATTTAGTCACCATAAACACCATATCACCTTTTCTTATTTCTTTTACACCCTTTTATTTTCAGAAGTTTTAAAACAATTAAAGTCTAAAATTTAATCACTCCCTGTGGATTTCTTACGATACCCGACTTACCGCTGTGCTTGCCTCGCAAGTGTAGTAGTAGCTTAGGTTTTTTGTATCGCGGTGGCGAAACACACGACGACTGTGTCCTCACACGAACACACTTTTTCCGCCCGATCAAAAAATGGCGCCGTTGCCGGGGAGTGTGTTTTAGATTGTAATTGTTTTATTATTTCGTAGTATTTTTCCTTTTGTATTTGTATTCTTGGTTTTAACCTTTTTTGCAGGATAGCATACTTGAGCGCTAATAAACTTTGATTCGCGGTTGCTCACTTTCTTTCTCGGATTCTCCATCTGCAAACAACGAGGTAATCATGTCCTACTATTATAGTTATAACGATCATTCTAATGATTCTTACTTTGGGGATAGTTTTCAAGTTTTCCATTTTCAAGACTTTCTTGAAAATGAAAGACTTGAAAACATTTATCGGAATGAAAATCGTTATTGGGAGCTTGAGTTGGATTCATTATTCGAATCCAATGACGATTTTCATTTCATTACTTTCGAAGACGAATTTCAACTAAATGAGGAGTCCGAGGCTCTTGAGCCGAGGAAGCCTACTTTGGAAGAGACTTTGCTTCTTTACTCCCAAGGTTTGGAAAGCTTAAATGATGCTGGAATGAGACTTGGGGCACTTTGCGATGAGATGAATTCTTATGCACAAAACAACGAGGAGGTGGAACCTTGTGTTTCACCTAAATTTTTCAAAGAATTTCTCATCGAGTGTGCATCTTTCTCCTCCGAAATTCAATCTCCTTCCGACGATGAGTCGATTGAGATTGAATTTATTTCATCACCATATTCGTTTTCCGTGATCGAACCATTAGAATTACCGGTTGATTCCTATGAGTCGGTAGAAACTTTTAAAACTTCTACACTTTTTTCCGACGAGGACTCTTTACCGGACTTGTTTTCGATGGATCTTATCCTCATGCGTGCACCATCTCCCATTCCATTTGAAAAACCTTTGGGAGATGAATCGATTTTTCTTGGACCTCTAGTGTTCTTGTCCCCTTTGTTATCCAAATCCCCCATCGTCCGCCCAAAATTTCAAATTGGCGATGGTTCACTTTTTTCACCACCCACATGCCTTCCGTTTTTCAAACGGAATTATTATTTTTCGGGAGGCATGTTCGCTTTGGAGGGTCCACCGTTGATCTTTCAAAGTCAAATACCTTTTTGGGTGGACCCTCAACTATTTAGACTTCTAGTGTATAGTTAGTGTGAAGCCTTAATAGTAGGTTGTAAATAGTTAGCTTTTTAATTTTCTTTCTTTCCTATTTTTCTTTCCTTTTGATTTAGTCTAGTGTAATTAGTTAACTTTTTGTTATTTGTTTTTGCTATGCTCGGTATTAACTTGTTTTGTAGATTCCTTTGGACTCGTGCTTATGGAGATCGCTCCAATTTTGGGTAATATCGTTCTTTTCCTCTCTTTGTGTTGTGTTCTTAATGCGCATTGAGGACAATGCAACATTTAAGTTAGGGGGTGTAGGATATTCTATCCATTTCATGTGTAGTCCATGGATTTGCTCACATTTAGTTACTAAGTATGCCTTTTTGTGAAAAATTTAAAAATTTTCAAAAATATTTTCTTTCTTTTTTCTCCTTTGTTGGGCATCTTGCCTTGTTTTCGATGACAAATTTCAATAATTGCCCGATCCAATAGACAACTCAATGATGCATGTTCTCGATTTCAGAAGTTATTAGACTTTAGTCCTCAAATCATTGATATTGTGAATAACTTCATGAATTAAACTTTATCCCATGAGCATATGCACTTTCCTTGTCATATTGGTTTGGTTTAAGATTTTTATAACTCGGTAATCTTTTGTTGCATTGTATATACTTACACCGAGTAAGCTTTGTACCTTTCGTCGTTTGTGAGTGTTATACAATATTCTTTCCTCTTTGAAAACGTTGAATTCGTTGGTAATCTCTCTAATCTTTCATTTGACCGTTCATTAATTGAGTTCATGCTTGAAATGTGTTACTTGATCATGATTTTCATATATTGTTTTGACTCGAGAATTGCGTAAACTTTTGGAAATGATCATAGGCCCTCTTTGTTATATCACCCATATTAGCCTTGACCTCACCCTTATATGTTTACCCTCGTTAACCCCTTTGAGCCTAAATATAGCCTTTCTTTTCATAACCCAAATTCCCATAACCAACTCCAAATTGGAGTTTTAGCCCATACATACACTTTCCATACCTTTGTTTGGAATGTTACTTGGGATTGAATGATGTTGTTATGATGTCGGTTGCAATTTAGGCATATGAGAGTTTGAAAAGTAAAGAAAAGTGATGTGAAAAAAGTGAAGAAAAAGAGAAAGCAAAAAGCAAAAGAAAACAAAAGAAAAAGTGAGAAAAAGAAGAAAAGAAAAAGAAAGAGAAAGTTGTATATGTTGTGTATATAGTTCAATAAGCTTTGATTACTCTCCCCGATGATATATTTAATGCCGTTTTGGAACTTGTTTTTCCAATTTTGTTATTGCACGCATTCTCCCATTATCCCGAGTTTTCATCCCGAACACTTTGAATACGTACATACATTCCTTCATTTCGTACCCTAGCCTATCCTACATTATAACCCTATAAAGTCCTATGTGATCTTAGGGTGCATTTAATTTAAAAGTCATAATAGTTTTGATAATCTGTGAAAATGCATTTCGCCTCTTTTAGTGTGCGGTATCCTTTCATTGAGATTGCAAGTTTTTCATTTCCTATATAGCGTTCCTCATTTGTGACATGTGCGCGGCCTAGTTTCCATTTACATTTACTCTTTATGCCCGCATGTCCCGTGTATTACCTCCCTTTTCATAGTGAATTCACTTGTTGAGCGTAATGCCCGTGAGGATTGAATGTATGCTTGCTTTGATTAGTATCCGGTTTATATAAGTTTTTTGCCAAATCATATCTTGCATGTTCTCTCCCCCTCCCACTTTTAAAGTTTCAATTCTATGATGTGCATTCAACCTATCAATAACAACGGACTTTAGTTTGAATTCATTCAATGTGCTAATTACATGTTTGAAATCTTTTTCGTTGTTGTTGAGTTTGTCGCATGTTGGGTTGGGCATATTTTGAGGAAACCATTTGATGTTTGTGGGTACCATCCCTGAAAACCCTCACGAGACGACACTCGTCCACTAGGGTGACCTAGGGGTTTAACGGCTTATTGCATACGCTAAATGCAATCGTTCGCCCGCGAAAGTGGCCTTATCTTTTTATTGCTTTTATACCATACTTTTGTACTTGTATCCTGCTTTTGGTTTGCTTGTAGTTCTTGTTGTTTCCTATTTCATTGCTAGGGACTAGCAATGTGTAAGTTAGGGGGTGTGATACGACGCAAATATTGCGTATTTCACCCGTTAACCTACGCCTTATTAGCCCCCTCGGGTATCTTAATCCCTATATTTATGCTCGTTAACCAGACAACCTCGGATTTCTATGTTAACATGTTTTGCAGGGGTTAATTGAGCTTTTGTAGGTATTTGGATGCTTAGTATGAAGTTCGGACGCTTTCCGGAAATGTTTCGTCGACTTTTGCAGCTTCGGGGGCATTTTAGTAATTCCAGCATTCGGGTTTGAATCCCGAGCTCTTCACGGAAGTTGAAGCCCTCCGATTTCTCTTCGCGTGGACGCCGACGGTGCATGATTCCGAGTTGTATCGAAAGAGTTATGGCATTTTTAGGATGGTTTTTACTTCAAATTCACACTCAAGGTCACATTCAAGGGCATTTTAGTCATTTCATAATTTGGTTTTTGGCCCAATGTCTTCTTGGATGTTGTAGTCCTCTGAGTTATCTTCGCGTAGCCTCCGACCGTGCCTCATTCCGAGCTATAACGAAGAAATGGCGGCATTTTCCGTAAAACAGGACAAAGCTGCAGAATTCAGACCTGTAGGTTGCGAATCGATTCGGCCCAAAACCGAATCGATTCGGAATTCTGCAGAATTGCAGATTCGAACTTCCCCTGTTTCCGAATCGATTCGGACCATTTCCGAATCGATTCGGGCCTCCAGATTTTTGGTTTTCTTCCCTTTTATTACAAGTTTGCCATGGGATATTTTGTTTATAACACTTTCTCTTCATTTTGAAGAGAAATCTCTTCATTTTTAGCTTAGTTTAGGGTTTTGGTTTGGAGAGGTTTTCTTCATTTCTCTTTGGGATGATAACCATTTGGGGTTTGTAAGTTCAACTT